>CATIUR010000001.1:119088724-120497891 GCA_949592205.1 Helichrysum umbraculigerum
TACTAACACTCCATGACAGTCTTAATTCACCACATACTTCCTATAGTGTGATTGACTGAGGAGGTTTGAGTAAATCTTATAACTCTGGAAGTGGTGTCTAAACATGTTAAACTTGAAACACAATGACAAACAATAGTAAATGGTAGAACTCCTTCCAATAAATAAATCTCCATTATTTAATCACCAAGTCTATTCATGTTTCCATCATTGTTTGTAACATTTCAAAATCAAACTAACAACTAAAACTTTATGTTACCTCGTAAACTCATGCTCTTAGCATGTTTACTGAGTTGGACTCAACCAATGACCTTGTGAACTGATCAGCCGAACTATCCTCTTATCTTCACAACCACGTGTCCTTTATGCTCCTAGCGGTTTTCTTGTGTCTAGACATTGTCAGTGTCTTTGTGAACGGATCAACCGGACTATCCTCTGATCTTCACAATCACTTGTCCCTTTCCGAACAAAATGGTATTTATTTTCAAAACGTTTTGAATTTCCATGTCTCCGTTCCTACATTCAGTAAGATTCCCTAACCAGATTATGAACGACTATCATCTCTATCTGTTTGGAAACTTGCGTCACTATGACCTGTTACTTTGAATTCCTTTTCTCCACTAAAAACCTGTCTTCAGTATTTCTCAAATACTTGAAAATGTTCTTTACAGCTGTCCAATGACCTTCACCAGAATTCTGTTAATGTCGACTCACTATGCTCCAAGCAAATGTGACATCAGGCCTTGTACAAGTCATAGCATACTTGATCGATCCTATAGCCGAAGCTTATGGGACTCGACTCATTTTGTCCTGATTCTAGCTCAGTCTTTTGGACACTAATCTTTTAGTAATCTTTATGCCATGATGTAAAGGTAAATTCTCTTTCTTAGAGTTCTCCATTTTAAAACTTTTCAAATTTTCATTCTAAGTACACATCCTGGTTAAATCATTTGAGACTTATTCAACATATCTCTATAAATCTTTGTACCAAGAATATATTGTATCTTCCAAATCTTTCATAGAAAAATATTCCCCCAATCAACTCTTTACACCTTGTAATGTTGGGATTACATTTCCTATAAGTATTATCTCTTCACATATAATACCAGGAAGACTACAATGCTCCCACTGACTTTGACACATATGCTGGATTCATCTTTGCTTCTAGAAATCTAAACTGTTAGACTTTCTCATGGAAGCAGAGATTCCAGCTACGAGAAGCCTATTTAATCCATGAAGCCAACACATTCTATTAGTATACTTTGCTTTTCAAAACCTTCCGGTTCTGCATTGAACACATCCTCTGTCAGTTTCCCGTTAAGGAAAGTGGTTTTGAAATTCATCTGCCAAATTTCATAACCATGAAATGCAGCTATTTCATGCAATATCCTAATTGACTTTATTTCAGCTATTGGTGAGAAGGTTTCCTCATAATCAATCCCGAAGGTTTGAGTATAGTCCTTTGCTACCATCCTATCTTTATAAGTGTGTATTTCCCATCCATGTTTATCTTCCTCTTGAAAATACACCTACAACTCACCGTCTTGAGACTGAGTGTAGTGCCAATCAAATTCTAAACTTGGTTGTCGGATATAGACTGAATCTTACTTTTCACGGCTTCCTTTCACTTAGCAGCCTTAAGGCCTACCATCATTTCCTTGTAGTTAGCAGACTCATCTAATTCAATTTGTGTATTATCACTAATCTTATTCTGTTCTTCTTTATGGAAACCATAATAGAACCGAGGAGGTTTGCTAACTCTACAATTGCGAGCGGGAAAGGATATGTCATCAAGTTCAACAGGTGTTACCACCTCTTGTTGAGTATCAGTGTTTACCATAGTTTCGTCATCGGTCGATCCTTGAATCTTTTCAAGATCAATTGTACTCCCACTGTCCTCTTTAGATATTATTTCTCTCTCATGAAACACTCCTCTTCGAGCTACAAATATCTAAACGACTTCTGTGAATAACCAATGAAAAGATACTTTTCAGAATTATCTTCTAGTCTGTGCTAAGTTTCTCGTCTAACGATAACTTCACAACCCTAGATCTAGATGTGCCTAAGAGAAGAACCCTTTCTCTTCCACATCTCATAAGTCATCTGTAACATCCCCAAATCGGGCCTAGAAGAAAAAGGTATTTTCTTTAAATTATTTATGCGATTTAAAATTTTACCGTGTTCGATTTTAAATTTAATAGGTAAATGAGCCTCAGGAAATATTGTGACTATTGAAATGTTAGCTGTTTTAGATAATTTTAGATGACGGTAAAATAAAATAATTTTCTCGTGTTTGAAATTTAGGTTCCAGACAATAAGTTTAGAAGGGGTATAATTTAAGATTTCATGCAGTTGTGTTAAATGAAATGGTCGATCCCTTTTGTTCTCACTTCTACCATTTTGCCTAAATCTCTCAAGAACACACACATTTCACATACAAATCATATTGGAACTGATTTCTTCAAGTGAAGACTGTGATTTTGAGTTTTTATCTTGCTCTTCATCTTCTTCATATCATCATCATCAAAGATTTGTAAGTGTATAATGCTCATCTTCATTCATAAGCTTGAAATGTTGAATTAGGTCAAATTAATGATGGAATGGAGTAAGTTATACTTGAAAATGTTTTGTGTAGTGATTATAAACTGAATTCTTGATTAATTAGGTTAAATTTCTTGTGTTTCATACTCTATTTGAATGAATGTGGGTTTGGTTGAAATTTGGGTAAAATGATGATGCATGTATGGATTTTTATGTTAGATGTTATTGTTTATTGTTACATTATGTTCATAGATGATATTGTGGTCAAATATGGGTAAAAGTTTGAGTACATAACTGAACTTGATCGATTTTGAATTTGTAGTTCGTAGTTGTGATAACACGTAAAAAGTCATGTTTTTACGTACGTTATCTTCCACATTTTAGGCACAAAGTTAACTAAAACACACTTAAAAGGACATTATTCATAAAGTTTTGTTAACTAAGTCAAAACGGAGTCGATGTTTGTAAAATCACTGAAAATGGCATGAAAAATGTAAGAAACAGGGCAAAACTGCTTCACCGTACCTCCGTTCATTCATTTTAATGCATCTTGAGCTACACTCCGAGTTAGGACCTCTAACTCATGTCATTTTCTTCGTTAGGAAATTACGAAACCGTGAGCGCGAGAATCACTCAAAACGGATAAACGACGAAGAAGTTACGCCCGAACGAAGGAACGAAGAACCGAGGAATCAGGATACGGGAGAGCTAGACCGTATACGGCCAAACTAGACCGTATACGGCCTAGCACAGACCGTATACGGCCTAGCTAGACCGTATACGGCCTAGCACAGCCGTATACGGCCTGTGTTCTCCCGTATTCACCCTATGCTCTCCCGTATACGGTCCAGTTCAACCGTATTTGCCCTAGCTCAACCGTATCGTGCGTTTGGTCAATAAAAATCAGACTTTTATTCGGGTTTGCGATACGGTTGTGCATTTGAAGGTTTGGATACGGTCTACGGATACGGTTGTGCGTTGCCTATATATTGAAGCCTCATTTCCACATTTTCAACACAATCCAACAAATCATCCATCCAACACTCTCATACTTCAATTCTCTTCGTTTTCTTTACGTTTTTATAGTTTTACTCTCTCTCTAGGATAGTTTAGATAGTTTCTCTCTCTAGAGCTCTCCGTCTCTAGAGAGAGAGAGATAGTTAGTTGGTTAGCAGTAGAGAGAGAAGGAAGCTGGTATTGTAATCACGGTGTAATAAAAGCATTCTTGGTGCAAGACTCTGTCTTTCTTTTCAGCCGTTACGCTGCTCAATTTACTGGTGATATCTATCTTTTCATACTTATACTATGTCCGAATTATTTCTGCCTGCTTGTATGATGTATGTTACTGTTATTGCCATGCTTATTGAGTAGTGTGCTGTTGCGGTTGTTGAAATGTAGATAATTAGACGTAGGGATGATGTTGAATTAATCTTTAAAACTATATAATTGGGAATTGTTATTTTTGTTATGTCTAAAACTTATCATGCATCTAGACTTAGTTATGGATCACCCTTTCCAGTCCTTCGCGTGACTGCTACTTTAGGCTTAGAACTTGATCACCTCTAGGTACAGTAGGAAGTTATCTGTGTTATAGTACGAAGCCGTGTCTGTCACTGTAATTCGGCTGAAATACTGAGTATAGCTTTGGAAACACCACTGGTGGAGTACAACGTGGAAGCTCCGGAAATAGCCGTATGTGCCAACACTGTGGACTACCTAGAGACCCTAGAATATGGCCTAGGAACCAATATAACTGTGGAAATGTTACAGTACACCGTCTGTCCACCCCTGGAACTGAAGCTATGGAAACATTTCGACATAGTACACCGTACCTGTACCTAGGGGTAAAAGCTACAACATATCCCTGGTTACAAAGGATCTGTGGAACTGTTTAAGTGCAGTACATCGTGAACGGTGCCTAGTGTGGTACGCTGTGGAATGAGTATGCATTGTACACCGTTGGTGTTCTTAGGGCTGAATGACTGATTGCAAAGGAGAGTCTAGATCATGACAGAAGTAATTGAACTAATCAAACGTAAGGAATGAGTCTAGTGATGAAAGTCAAGCCCAGCAGTGGTTCAGAGTTCTTAAAACCCCTAGACTCTACAAAACTGATAGTTTAGAATAACAAAGTAATAATCTGAACAAGTTTAGGAGATGGCATTTACATTTAGGTGTTAAGAACGGTCAGAATAACCCAATGGGCAGTCTGTTACCTTATTCCTGCACCCTTCAAGGGTCACTAGTCCAAAAGACAGTGTGGGGGGTTGAGCAGCCTGTTCTGATCAGAATCACGATAACCTAGGTGCTCAGTGACATACGGATTCTGGTAATTAACTAGAATAAGTAGGGACCTAGTGTTTACACCCATAATGCATTTGTCTATTAACTGAAAATGTCCCCAATTATCTTTATAATGAGCATCATCCCGACAACCGATTATCGAAGTTTCAACTGCCGCAATTCTCTATCTGTCTACCTAGCTACCGATTCTCCTCTATCTTTTATTTTACTGCACGTAGTTAATTAATTAAATTAGAAAACTAAAACACCAAAAACCTACCTACTTGCACAAAACCATCCTAAAAGTGAACCCTATCTTTGGCATCGCTTCGTTTCAATTCGCTCCGATTTAAGAACGACCTCGAGTTATACTTGCTGCTTACTCACCCTGTGTAGTAGGTAGTATTTATAAGTTGAGCCCCAGCTCTTTATAAATTTAAAACTCACTGATCCAGCCAAGCGGTGGTTAAGTCCTGCTGACGACAAGGACGGTTCACTCCCAAGGTGAGCTAAAAGAGACCCGACCGTTGGGCTGGCATCAAGTTTTTGGCGCCGTTGCCGGGGATCGTAGAGCGTTACGATTCTGAAGTCGCCTTAGATAACATAAGCCTTTAGGAGATCCTTTTCATATAGGTTGTCTTCAACTTATCCGAAAGTTACTTTCTTTAGAATAAATTAGATTAATTTAGAATAAAATAAAAAATTCAAAAATATCTTTCTACGATTCGCCGCCTTCCTATCCCATTTCTCCATTCGCCAGCAAAACGACTGAAGAAATGACGACTACGGACGATGCTGAGTTCTTCAACCACTTGGAACAAGAGTTGAAATCCGACTTTCACTCATCACCGGAAGAAGCCTCCGCTGGACCAGACGACGATTCTAGAACCTTAGGGAAACTCTTAGATCTTGACTTAGGAACCCATAAATCTCAACAGAAGATCTCAACTTCTGCTTCTAGCATTCCAAGCTATCAGGTTCTACCTGCGCCTGAGATTAAACATTCCTTAGAAAATATCCATAGATTCCCTGATTTTGTCGATAATGTTCACGGAAACCCTCAACCCTTTCATTCTTCATCCAAAGAAGAACGAATCCCCATAAGGAATGAGGATATTCATGAATACCTTCCAAAATCACCAATTTTTGTAAACCTCGTACCGGAACCTTCGTACACCATTTATCGTGTTGTGGATAAGGAAATACCGAAAGATTCAGATAGTGATGAAATCCGATACGTTGGTTACTCTTTTGATCCTGAGAAAAGGTTGGATGTATGCAAAACATTTGCCTTACACTTAAATATGTCTGATTTTCCTTACTCAGTCGAGCAAAGAGAAACCATCTTAAGGATTAATATACTCGTAGGTATTCTCCACTGTCTTCCAACCCAAAAGGAAGATGGTATCTTCACACGATATCGAGAGCAAGAGCGAAAGCTTTTATCAGAAATGGATCACCTCATGGATCTATTTGCTTGCACCGATTATCAACCGGTTTCTCAAACCATGATTAATCGTTATGTTGCAGCTATGATAAAAGAGCTTGAGCTATTAACTTCTAAAGATCCCGCGATCACTCTCGTCATTTTTGGAAAAATTCCATTTTTCGTAGATCCTGCCGCTTACATAATCGCCAAGTTGCAAGAAATATTTCCTGGAGCAGACGACAACAAGATAGAAGCCGCTTTCTTTGCTGAAAGAAAAGATATCCACGTTAAACTCGCTTCGTTGTTCGATCAATCCAAATTCCCTTTCACCGTTTCTCAAAGATCTCTAATTTTGGATACTGCCATTGCAGTGCAAACTACATATGGTAATCCCGACTCAAAAGAGGAACTTAGGTTTCAGAGAATTTTAGGAAATCTTCTTCACGACCTTAATAATATAGACCGCGGTGTGCGAAAAGGAATTTCAAGTAAAAAGAAAGTTAGAAAGGAATTTAAAAAGTTTGTTAATAATCTGCTAGAATTAGGCCGGAAAGAACGTAGGATTCTTAGCGAATTCGAAAATTTCTCATCACACCCTGCCGAGCTAGTTGATTATGTCATTAACATTCTAAACTGTGATTTTATTCCTCGCTATACTTCAAGATTGCTTTCAAGCAATCCCCTTTAAACTGTTTTGGAACAATAGTCGAGCTACAGACTTAAACCAAGCGCTTTTTGGGAGGCAACCCAAATCTTTAATTAAGTCTTTAAAATAATTTTCTTAGGTTAAAAATATGTTAGTTTAATTCGTTTCTTAAGAAAAATCAAAAAGCTCTTAAAATCTTTGTCTCCGCAAAATCTGCGCAGTTTCTAAAAACGTGAAGATCTTAAATTCAAATAATTTTTAGAAAGTTTTTAAATTGTTTGGGTTTTAAAGAGTCAAGATTTTAAACCAAAAATATTGTTTATTTAGTTAAGTAGTTTTCCTTACGTTTTAAATAAAACCAATCTTTTTGCTGTGCACAGTTAACTACAGTCTAATACCAAATTTTAAACTTTTGCTAAAATATTTTGCTAAGGTTTTTAATTACCCAAATTATCTTGTAATCACATTTTAAATGGTCATTTACTATAAATGGAAAAAGGAGGAAGTTAAAAAGGAGAAAATGAGTCAAACAAAGTCAAAACACATAAAAAAATCATTTTTTCTCCTCCTTCCCCCTCCTTGGCCGACGGTTTCACCACCCCACACCAAATCCACCATTTTTCACCATTAAAGCTCAAATCAAGCCTCATCTCTTCATCTCTAGGTCATTTTTGAGTCTCTAAACATCATTGCATCTTCATCAAGGTATGATTTAAGCTTAAAATACCAAAATTCTCTAACTTTGTTAACTTAGGGTTTCAAGTTAGTTTTTGGAGATTTGTGCTTTACATTGCGAAATTGAGCTTTGATTCTTGCTTAGTGATGATATAGGATGATGTAGGAACTAGCATTACTAGTTAGATTGAAGTGATTTGATGTTTGACTTTTGGAAGTTGACTTTTCTTTGACTTTTATGGCTAGATAGTCCACTTTGACCATTCGATGATTAAATTGCTTATGATAAGTTGTTTGTTGATTGATTAGTGCTTAATATGATTAGTATAGCTTATTCATTTGCTTCATTTGCGGTTAAATACGTGTTATGGTTAAGTTAGCAAATTAAAGTAAGCATGAAACATTGACTTTTGATTAAACGTCACCATTTTGAAATAAAACTCTTGGTTAAAATGATGTTTTGACTTAAGTTGATGTTAATGCCTCGCTTTGATTTGCTAGTTCAAGTTAGTATTACTATGAATTGGGAAAATGACAAAAGGAAACCTTACTTTGGTAAAGTCGACTTTAAAAAGTCAAAATGCTTAAATTTTAGTAATACTAGTAACCATTCTAGTTAAAGAGTCATGGTGGTGTTGTAAAATTGTATCTTTAAAAGTATTATGGCAAGTCTTGAATTAATGCTACACTTTCCTTAAAACAACTACTTTTAAAAATTCTAAAGTAGCATTTATAAAAAAATTGCCATAATCACTTTAAAAGATCCAATCTAACAACACGATTGTCAACTAGGGAACTTTGTTGCATTACTTGCATGATTTGGTTAAAAATGCTAAATACTTGCTCAAATAATCATGATAGTTTGCATTAGTATGCGGTAATAGGTTATGCTTGCCATGATAAGGTAATTACATGATTAAGACTTAAATCTATATCATACATGCTTATGATGGTTAAGTAGTCTTTTGACTTGTCTTCTAGAAATCATTAAAGACCTAATAGCCTATTATTGTAAACCAAAGTTTCTTGTGATGGTTGGAAGTTGAGTTTGGTGGTATTACTAGTTATTACAGGTTTTTGGGACTGCTCATATTCTAAAGCCCACATTTCGAATTTTCGTTAAAAATCTAAAATATGAACTATTCCATAAACTTGTGATTATTCTTGGTAATTCACTATGTTCTTGTTTTTCTCTTATTTACAGATGGCTGAGATTCCTCGCTATATCAGGAAATCCATCAAAGATCCAGAGATACGGGAAAAGTTTCAGACATGGTTAAAACATGATTTAGGGGAAAATAGGTACATAGTGTGGGAAGACTTGGAGCAGATTGGTTTAAAACAAGGTTTTGAAAGATTGATTATGTTCAAGGAAGGGAAGCGAAATCTGCGAGCCTGGAAGAATCTGTTTGAGATTAGGGAAAATGTTTATCGGGAATTAGTTGCTGAATTCATGGTTACCTTCCAGTTTGACAAGACAACCGATAAACTAAATGATGACCGAATGATCAGATTCAACTTTTTGGGCAACCCTCAACAAATGTCATTGGCAACTTTTGCTAGTCACCTTGAGCTATACACTGAGTATCAAGTCACTACTTCTTTCTTCTTGAAAGCAAACAGAGAGGTGAAACAGCGAGACCACACTGCTATCTGGCAAGAATTGACTGGAAATCAGTTTCAGTCCAATGTCAAGGCCACCAGTTTTCTTGATAAGCACCATCAGGTTCTCCACAACCTCCTTGCATGTAGCATTCGAGGAAAAAGAAAGACCAAAGGAGCTGTTGGAGTAAAAGATTTGCTGATTATCAAGAGCATTATAGAGCAGGAGCACGTGAATGTTGCTTATATAGTTGCTGATAGGATCCTCACTGAGTCAGGATACACCGAATCAGAGTCTGCTTACATGGGAGCAGTAATCACTAAGTTAGTTAAGAGAATGGGGCTGTTAACTGAGGAGGTGATCGGTAACTTGACACCAGTAGTGAACAGGGTATCTAAGCCTTATAACATCAACTACATGGTCAAAGTATGGTTGCTAGAGAAGGATGTTGATGGGCAGATTAGATGGAAGGAAGGTGAGATCATTCCGGGAGTTCATATGAGACCCCCGAGGAGCAAGAGTGTTAGGTTTGAGTTCGATGACAGCACAGTCCACCGACAGCCTAGGACCACTGTTGCTCATGAGCGAGAGGAGGGAGAGACTGCCGCTGCTGAGGCACAGAGTCCACTGATACCGCCTGCTCGAGAGTTTGGTTGGGGAGATCCGGTGACATCCGAGCTCATGTACGGTATGTTGGGTATGCTTAACTCACACTACACACAGGACACATATTTGGCTGCTGAGTTTGGATTCCCACCACCTACACGCCCTACATGGGTATGCGGCCCACGACCACCCAACTACCACACCATGCCACTACACCCACTTTCCATGACACCATCCACTACCACCATTCCTTACACTACCATACCACCCACATCTTCCACCCGCACTGTGCACATCGAGATCCCTCGTGCCCGCCGTACCAGGACTACTCCTGCGGCTGAGCCGGTTTTCTCTGTACACACTGCAACACCACATATGCCGCATATCCCATATGTTGGGCAGCCATCCTCCCGTGCCATGACCCGTCCAGGACCAGCTGAGTCAGCCATATCAGACACATCTTCAGAGACAGACTCACCTCAGTCAGGTTTTAGACAGGACATGCAGGTTGACGATCAGGTTCAGGTTCAGGCCGACTATATGCCAGACATGACTACTGCTGCTTTGCCTACTTTTTCAGGATTCACAGGGATGCTCCAGAGCAACCCAGTGCCATCCTCTGAGCTTCCACCGTACCAGATGCCCGGTGCTTCCCTAGGATCGTATGAGATTGCAGACATGGGACTAGATCCCAACTTCCATTTGTACCCGATCCAGCCACCAGCATCAGGCAGACAGCACAGTTCATCTTCAGCATCAGTCTCCCGCAGAGCCTCGAGTGGACAGCACTCTGCTTCACGTGCTGGACCTTATGGCTCCATGCCACCTCCAGCTCATGGACCACCAACCAACCAGGATCTTCCTCGACCTTGAGCTCATCTTATTTCACTATCATTTATGTTGGATGACTGTATTACTCTATTACTAGTATTTGGGATAACTGTATTAACTGTTGCTGCAGACTTGTATTGGTCCCAACCTGTGATCTGGTTGGACCCACCTATCTATCTTATCTTATCGTTTATCTATTATTTTACTTATGTTATGTTTTGTTTAGTTAATTTCTAGGTTACTTGCGAATAATAGAGAGCAGTAGATACTATAAAAATTTCCCAAGGAGAGCCCGAGATGACGCGCAAATCACGCAAAGATCCTGATTCGAGCCTATTGAACTACCCTACCAAATCAGAATCTTCAAACACACATCTCAGTCTTTTCTAGGGGAGTTTTTCGTTCCACTTTCTTAATGATTTTTTTTCATCGCCTATAAATCTCCGTGTTTCCCATCATGCTTAAATTCTAAAGTGTGGGATTATAAATCCCACACAAATCAAACCAACTTAGAAATAGAGTTCCAAAATATTTTCAAGCTTTAAGTGTGGGATTCCTCCCAAAAAGAAGAATTTTAGACTTAGTTTGAGAACATTAGGGACAATGTTCCTCTAAGTGTGGGATACACGGTATGATATACCGTATTCTTTGACTTTGATTGCTTGTCCAAAGTATAACTTTCTTAAAAACAAGTCTAACTTCGACAGTGAAGTTTTCACTCATTCAGTTGGCTTAAATTTTTCTAAAAACCTCATTTGTGCTAAAATTTTTAAATTTTTGACTCTAAATAATTTTGAGAAAGATTGATTTTTCCAAAAAATGGATTAAACTGCTTTGGAAAGTAAGATAAGTTAAGATACGAGTCCCTTAAAAATGAAATGTTAATTGAAGAGCATCGCACGGCTAGGCACATACACCCTTTTTGCAGTGAGGTACTTGAGCCAATAAAAGCATTCATCTTTAATGCTTCACTTCTTCGATTGATGTGTGTGCCGATGTATGTGCTTTGAGTTAGAACTTGCTCTCGGTATACGTTTCGAGACCACACCAATGGGCACCGTACGCGGTGAAGGTGCAGTCAGAGGACCTTGACATTTCATAGGATTAAAACCCCATTTCTTAAAAGCCTAACCCGTCCAACTCTCATTCGTGAGTGTTGAAGATCCACTAGTTAAACCCTTTGAGCCTTAACCTTTCATTTCTTCAAAACCACCATTCACCACCTACCCTCACCTTTTCAAAAATTTTAAACTTAGAACGTTTTGGAGTTATGAAAAGCGTTATTTAGGCATCCTTGCCACTTTTGTCTCACACACTCTCAGTTTCTCTCTGTGTTCTCTCAGAAATCTTGCGTGTGTTAAAAATTCATATATCTATTGAAAGCAAAAATTCAGGTGCGAAAAATTGGCACCTTTTCTGAAAAGCTCAGTCAAAATGAGATGTCAAAAGGACAAAGTGTCCAGGATCTCTCAAAAAAATATATAGAAAAGAAAAGAAAAAAAGAAAAATCTCTGAAAAATTCCCACAAAAATAAAATAAAGCTTAGTGCTTAAAACTCTCAAAGAATGCCTATTCAGAAAATCAGTCAACTCCGCGTGCGTTCTCGAGAAGAAAGTCATCAAAGCTACCTTTCTTCATAAATAAAATTCCTTCGTGTGCATTTCCCGTTTTAAAGAGTGTCTAGATAATTCAATTCATAACTTTAGGACCTCTAAGTTTAAAGAAAATACCCCGTTTTTCATTTCCAAAAATTCACCATCCTCCGTACCCTTTTTGTTCCATCACCCACTCAAAAACCCGAAAAATGTCTTGGGATGATTAGCACCGTTCTCATTGAAGTGGTGGAGATCCGATTCTTGATCAAGCCTATGATGAGAAGCAATGCATGACTGGCTTTATGAGCGATTTCGTTTGATTAGAATGATAGGAAACCCGATACACTTTGAGTGAATTGAGTGACCACCTTTGTGAGATCGCCTAGTCATGTACAATATCCATCGAGAATTGTGAAAGTATGCCAAGGTTAACATTTCAGGTTTAAGGGGGAACTATCTTAATGATGCTTGCTTTCTAAAAAGGTTTTACTCAGTTTTTGATAAATTGATTGATCTCTGGTTGTTTACTGTCAAAGATTCTCAAAACCAGATTTTTCAAAACCTTATAGCAGGTGAGAATTTTAAAGTTTGCTTGAGGACAAGCAAAAGTCTAAGTGTGGGATATTTGATAACACGTAAAAAGTCATGTTTTTACGTACGTTATCTTCCACATTTTAGGCACAAAGTTAACTAAAACACACTTAAAAGGACATTATTCATAAAGTTTTGTTAACTAAGTCAAAACGGAGTCGATGTTTGTAAAATCACTGAAAATGGCATGAAAAATGTAAGAAACAGGGCAAAACTGCTTCACCGTACCTCCGTTCATTCATTTTAATGCATCTTGAGCTACACTCCGAGTTAGGACCTCTAACTCATGTCATTTTCTTCGTTAGGAAATTACGAAACCGTGAGCGCGAGAATCACTCAAAACGGATAAACGACGAAGAAGTTACGCCCGAACGAAGGAACGAAGAACCGAGGAATCAGGATACGGGAGAGCTAGACCGTATACGGCCAAACTAGACCGTATACGGCCTAGCACAGACCGTATACGGCCTAGCTAGACCGTATACGGCCTAGCACAGCCGTATACGGCCTGTGTTCTCCCGTATTCACCCTATGCTCTCCCGTATACGGTCCAGTTCAACCGTATTTGCCCTAGCTCAACCGTATCGTGCGTTTGGTCAATAAAAATCAGACTTTTATTCGGGTTTGCGATACGGTTGTGCATTTGAAGGTTTGGATACGGTCTACGGATACGGTTGTGCGTTGCCTATATATTGAAGCCTCATTTCCACATTTTCAACACAATCCAACAAATCATCCATCCAACACTCTCATACTTCAATTCTCTTCGTTTTCTTTACGTTTTTATAGTTTTACTCTCTCTCTAGGATAGTTTAGATAGTTTCTCTCTCTAGAGCTCTCCGTCTCTAGAGAGAGAGAGATAGTTAGTTGGTTAGCAGTAGAGAGAGAAGGAAGCTGGTATTGTAATCACGGTGTAATAAAAGCATTCTTGGTGCAAGACTCTGTCTTTCTTTTCAGCCGTTACGCTGCTCAATTTACTGGTGATATCTATCTTTTCATACTTATACTATGTCCGAATTATTTCTGCCTGCTTGTATGATGTATGTTACTGTTATTGCCATGCTTATTGAGTAGTGTGCTGTTGCGGTTGTTGAAATGTAGATAATTAGACGTAGGGATGATGTTGAATTAATCTTTAAAACTATATAATTGGGAATTGTTATTTTTGTTATGTCTAAAACTTATCATGCATCTAGACTTAGTTATGGATCACCCTTTCCAGTCCTTCGCGTGACTGCTACTTTAGGCTTAGAACTTGATCACCTCTAGGTACAGTAGGAAGTTATCTGTGTTATAGTACGAAGCCGTGTCTGTCACTGTAATTCGGCTGAAATACTGAGTATAGCTTTGGAAACACCACTGGTGGAGTACAACGTGGAAGCTCCGGAAATAGCCGTATGTGCCAACACTGTGGACTACCTAGAGACCCTAGAATATGGCCTAGGAACCAATATAACTGTGGAAATGTTACAGTACACCGTCTGTCCACCCCTGGAACTGAAGCTATGGAAACATTTCGACATAGTACACCGTACCTGTACCTAGGGGTAAAAGCTACAACATATCCCTGGTTACAAAGGATCTGTGGAACTGTTTAAGTGCAGTACATCGTGAACGGTGCCTAGTGTGGTACGCTGTGGAATGAGTATGCATTGTACACCGTTGGTGTTCTTAGGGCTGAATGACTGATTGCAAAGGAGAGTCTAGATCATGACAGAAGTAATTGAACTAATCAAACGTAAGGAATGAGTCTAGTGATGAAAGTCAAGCCCAGCAGTGGTTCAGAGTTCTTAAAACCCCTAGACTCTACAAAACTGATAGTTTAGAATAACAAAGTAATAATCTGAACAAGTTTAGGAGATGGCATTTACATTTAGGTGTTAAGAACGGTCAGAATAACCCAATGGGCAGTCTGTTACCTTATTCCTGCACCCTTCAAGGGTCACTAGTCCAAAAGACAGTGTGGGGGGTTGAGCAGCCTGTTCTGATCAGAATCACGATAACCTAGGTGCTCAGTGACATACGGATTCTGGTAATTAACTAGAATAAGTAGGGACCTAGTGTTTACACCCATAATGCATTTGTCTATTAACTGAAAATGTCCCCAATTATCTTTATAATGAGCATCATCCCGACAACCGATTATCGAAGTTTCAACTGCCGCAATTCTCTATCTGTCTACCTAGCTACCGATTCTCCTCTATCTTTTATTTTACTGCACGTAGTTAATTAATTAAATTAGAAAACTAAAACACCAAAAACCTACCTACTTGCACAAAACCATCCTAAAAGTGAACCCTATCTTTGGCATCGCTTCGTTTCAATTCGCTCCGATTTAAGAACGACCTCGAGTTATACTTGCTGCTTACTCACCCGGTGTAGTAGGTAGTATTTATAAGTTGAGCCCCAGCTCTTTATAAATTTAAAACTCACTGATCCAGCCAAGCGGTGGTTAAGTCCTGCTGACGACAAGGACGGTTCACTCCCAAGGTGAGCTAAAAGAGACCCGACCGTTGGGCTGGCATCAAGTTGTAAGTTGCAGGTCTGTTTGGAGCTGAAACGCTTTGAAACGCGATCCCACAACTTGACCTGGATCGCGTTCATTAGTTCTAAACTGGATCCTTCGTGTTTTGGTCATGTAAACGCGATCCTGACCCTTAACCCGGATCGCGTTCCTCTGTGGTTTTCGGTAACAGAAAATTTTGTGAAGGGGAACGCGATCCCGAACCCCTGACCCGGATCGCGTTGCTCAGTGTTATTTGGTAACCGAAAGTTTTCTTCTTGGGAACGCGATCCCACTACCTTTAGATGGATCGCGTTTGTCTTTGTTATTTTGACGAATTTGATGTTTTGTGAAATTGTTAGAATTCAATACTTATATCATTTATCCATTGATATTTCTTGATTATTGATGTAAGTATTTAAATATAGATATAATTTGAATTTTTAGGCAAGTTATTAACTTGTGTTTTTATTGTGTTTACAGAGACACCGAAGACTCAATAAAATAAGACTTTTGAGTTAGAGACTGAAACTGACAGGTGAGTGGACTGGTTCTCACAGTTTAATTTTGGTGTTAACAGTTAGTAACATCAATTTTAAGTTGATAGTATTGATTGAATTATTGATAAGTTGATGATAGAATTATTGATATGATAGTTGATTTATAGATTGATTGATTGATTTCTAGTGATTAATTCCATGATAGGTTGGAATGATAGAAGTCAATTTTGGGTTTAATTGCTATAGGTTAATCATTATGGGTCGGATGAACATTTGTTGTGAATTAATCCATATTGATTAAAGATAGCAATAAACTATCGGTAAAAATCTCTGTATTGGCCTGCAGTCGATTATTAAGTGTTCTTGGAGTGCCACCGCGGACTGAGGGTATCTCAAGAACCACCGATCCTCTGTTTGATTGTTTATTTAGATGATTGTTGTGAATTGATTGTTATACTAAGTTAGATTGTTAGACTTAGTTTACTCACTTAGCTTCGTGCTAATTCCCCACAATACTTTTGCAGGTTAACTTTTGGGTTGTTTGGGACGTGTTGATGGTTTGAAGAAATGTTTGCCAAGTCGAACTCTGATCATTTTGCTATTACTTTGTTTTGTTAAATAACACCCAGTCGATAATTATCGTTTGTAACTATATCTAAATTTTAGAACATATGTAATGTTTTAGTATGACTAAATGTCGTATATATATATATATATAATGTTATATCTATATTGGTATGAATGGGATTTACGCTTCCGAAATAAAAAAAAAAAAAAAAAAAAAAATGTCTTAAGTCAGTGGGGTGTTATATCATCTTTGAAACTTTCTTGGTGTATTAGATTTTAGATGCGTGCAACCTTTTATAATGCCTAACCCCGTAAGCTTATTAGAAGTGTTACCTGACTCATCATTAATGAATCCTTGTCTAACAGGATTCTACTTCTCCTCTCAGCTACTCCATTCAGCTATGGTGTTCTAGGAGGAGTCAATTTGTGAAACTATTCCACAATGTCTATGATGATCAAGAAACTCGATACTAAGGTTTTCTCTTCTCCTATCGGATCGGAGTACCTTTATCTTTCTGCCCATTTGGTTCTCTATATTACGTCCTAACACCTTTTGAACTTTCAAAAGTGTCTAACTTATGTTTAATCAGATAAACATATCCATCCACATAGTAGTGATTTCCATCTTTTGTAGCGCATCAGAATGGTCCACACATATCCGTGTGTACCAAGTCTAATATTCTTTCACCTCTTTCACATGACTCTGTGAATGGTGATTTAGTCATCTTGCCTGATAAACAAGATTAGCATACATCATCCGATTTGAGGTCGAATGATTCCAACACTCCATCCTTTTGGAGTTGGGTGATGCGTTTCTTGTTTAAATGCATACGACGATAATTGCCACAATTTTGATTTATCAAGCTCATTAGACATACCATCATTTAAATTCTTTTGCTGACATATTCAACATAATCATATATGCCTTTTCAAGTAGACGCTTTATCACCATTTTCATTTCCAAATGAAAACTGATATCTCTCTTTAAACAAGCATGAAATGAATCTATGTTCCTTGTCATTTCTGACGAATAACAATAATTATTTAAATGTATCCTAGCTCCAGATTTTAGCATGAGCTCAAACTTTCCAATGTGCATGACACTCTTGTCTCCCACGACTAAGTTGAGCTCTCCATGCTTCGGACTTTTACTTTCCTTTAGGCCTTGCAATATAGTGCAAATGTGAGTACCACACCCTATATTCAAGACCTACGAATTATAAGTCGTATTGTGGAGTTCGATTATTTATATACCTGAATCCTTTTCAACCTTACTGTCTTTAAGTTCCTTCAGATATTTTGGGCGGCAACGCTTCTAGTGCCCTTCTATGTTGCAGTAAAACACACTGATTTCTTTGGATCACTTGGTAGGTGCAATCTCAGATTCAATCTTTCTCTTAGCCCTACAATTGGTCCTTCCATTCGTAGCTATTTCAGATTTCATCCTTTCTTTGCATCACGACCAATTTTACAACACAGGAGCTGCTGAGCCAGAGGGCAAATCCTTATTGATCCCTCGCTCAGTGATTTAAATTTTGGAGTTCCATTATTGAGGTGTCTTTCTCATTCAAATCTATTTGACATGAGATTACAAACTGGTTGTATACAGCTGGTAGACCGGATAGAATTATGGCGATGGAAAATTCCTTATCAAACATCATATTCATTGATTTCAACCTATCAAAGTACCCTTTCATCTCCAAGACGAAAGCACAATTAGGGGTTCCAGGTTTGGGTTTGCAAGCCATAAGAGATCTAACCACATCAAGGCGTTCTTTGCTTGTCTTTGCCTGAACCGTTTCTTTTGACTGCTGGTTCATTTTATGAGCCCAAGAATTCTCAAAAGTCCTTTGCAATTCTGGGTTCATGGAGGATACTAGATACTTTAATCACATCATCATAATGTTTCTGGTTTGTTTTAATCTCCTCTTGGGTTGAATCGTTATCAATTGTGGGAATCTGCTCATCGAGAACATACTCCTTGTTCTCGTACCTTAGGCTAAACCAAAGATTCGCATCCAGTCCATACAGTTTGAACCGGTTAGTTTTTCCCACCCAAGAACTGAGAGTAGTGAGAAATTTTGTAGAATTGGGAACGCGAGGATTATAACCATTTTCAGTAGACATCTTTGAGATAAAACAGTTTTATTTAGTTTGAATATTCCTTAATTAAATTACCCAATTTCAAATTAAGGCTAGGATCCATATTTTATATTCGTTTTATGAAGAGATTTGCCGTAATCATATCGCGAATTTATTTTCGGTAGAGAATGCTTTTGTCAATTTCATTCTCTATGAAATTCCTAGTTCTTTTGAGATTCATTGATTTCCATCAACGGCATGTTAATCTCGGATATGCTCATCTACCATTCATGACTGGTATGCCGATGATCATGAACAAGATGGTGAACTTAACCATGCAAACCCCGCGTGGTCCCCGACCCGAGTACGCTCGAGAATCGCGAGTTCCACATCACCCCTCAATATGAGCTCACATTAATGTGCCGGTAAACCACACACACTCCATTAACAGACCATACGAAAGATGTGCGGTTTTCATGGGTTAGCATGCTATTCACGTTTTCAGTATCTAGAACGGGATTTTGTTTTAGTACTTTTAGGTCATACTTTTGATCTTGAAATCATCCTATCAAAAGTCCTCGGTAGCTCCATTGAACGCACAAAGAAGCAGAGAAGCAGGTCAGCGCGAAGCCAATTAAAAACCTGACTTCTTTAGGGAAGCTGAGCGTCCCGCCTTATACCTCTCTTATAGTTTGTTCACTATGGGTGAGCCGATTTATCAATTGACTGACGATGTATTTAACTTAATGATACATATACTTATAGCTCATAATATATGTAAGCTCTCTCTCTAAACTCTAAAAGTCTACGGTTCTATTTTAAAACATTTTAAAATTGAATGGTATATTTTAAAACAATTCAAAATATAAGGGTCTAAAGTGTAAATTCTTTTTACCAATTTAGACAATCCAATTTCCAATTTATCTTTACCTACATACTATTGCAGATAATTAAATGCTAATAGTTATTAAGCTAAGGCTCTGATACCACTGTTGGTTTTTCTATTCCCTAACTAGATTAATATGCATGCAGCGGAATTATAACAAAACAATTAATCTAGGGCTATTAGGAAACTAAACCCTAAGGATCTTAACTTGAATAAATAAAAGTAATAAAATAAACAAATAAGATAAATAAGAAATTACTAACCTTTGAGAAAACAATTTCTCACGCGTAGACAAACTAGCAGAACCTTCTTGCTTGGTGGCGAGTGCCCAAACTAGAACACCTCTAATGGCTCACACCCACGAACAAAGAGAAATTCCCAAGTCTCCTATGGTCACGACTCTTGGTCGTAAAACTCTTATAAGGAGCGGGAGTAAGAAAGAGAGAAAGAGAATTGAAAACTATTCAATTCAAAGGTGCATGGAAAACTAAGGGTTAGGTCTCTATTTATAGGGAAGAGGAATGGCATAGGTTTCATATCCCAGCCGATGTGGGACAACATCATTTTCAATCCATACGGCGTATGAAATTCCATACGGCGTATGGATGATGTTTACAGAACTTTCTGACCGCCGTTCCACCGCCTTGTAAACCCTAGCATCCATACAGCGTATGGATCTTCCATCCGCCGTATGGATGGAGATTCCAGAATATTCCTTTTGGTTTCTTATTAATATTCAATTAACAAACCAACTAAACATTCTTTATCATTTCTGTTAATTTCCTTTAGCTTCTAATTAATTTATCAACTTTGATAAATTAACAAACCAAATAATTAACTTATAATATTAATTCCAATTAATATTATCTCTCATTTATTTCTCTTAACTGTTCATTGAGGGCGACCCAAAAAGGACTCTACTTTTAATGATAGTCTTACCAATTTAGTTATGACCTTGGACACTATTCTAACATAATGTAGCACTATATTTAGTGCAATTTGACATAGTTTTAGTGTTGCACTATAATAGTGTAAATGTTTAGTGCTAACATTGAAGAGCATTTTATATCTTTTTTGCACTAAGATAGTGTAAAAGGTACATTTGGTGCACACATTGAAGATGCTCTAAACATATTCAACTATTAGACCACTTGTGATGGTATCCTGTACATGAGTCGTCATCACCGGCAGGGCATATTAAAGATACCCCATTTCCCCGTTTTTACCATCTCATACCTACTCCCACATGTCTAATCAATTACATCATGTTTTTTCTTTTTACTTTCCATCATTTACCCCCCCCCCCCCCCTCTTTTTCTAATTCCTATCCCTGATTAGTCTAAAACTTAAACTGGTTCTGAACTGAACTAGGACCGATCTTAGAAAAAACTGGACTGAAAAAGGACTTTACTGAACCCGGGGTATGCGAAAGAATTTAGGGGTATCTAGAATACCCCTCACCGGTATGACTCATGATGGATGAAAGATGTAGCCCGTTAAAATATTGTACAAGTTGAAAATGTTGCATTATTTAGTTATTTTTCAATTTAATTTCTAAATGGGAAAATGGGATACATGTTTGTTGTAGACGACGGGGAAGGTGATGGTTGGCGATGGCGTGCTAGTTTAAGGTGAATTTAAGAGTAAATGTGATTATTATTATTATTATTATTATTATTATTATTATTATTTTTTCAAACTACCATAAATATTAAAAAAATAATAATAATAAATAAATAAAGTAAAAACATTTTTTTTTAAAGACAAATGGAGTATAAGATTATAAGCACCATGGATTTATTTTGAAGGTATATATTGATGGGATATTTAAAAATGGTGTCATATCTTGATGTCCTACATATATATCATTAGATTAGATGTAAATATAAATTGTATGGAGTTACTAATTGAATGCTAAGTATATATATACAGTAATAATTTAAGTAACTTCTTTGTTAATTATTTCAGGCTACAAAGATTACATTTCCTAAAATTTGTCAAAATGATGATATCATGAATAACAAAATCGTTAATTTGGTTTCAATTACCAGTAGGGAGTAATTAATTAATAATGACAATTACCTTAATTTATTGATTTTATGGGAAAATATATATAATACTACGTACACCCCTTTACTTTCTTTATCAATAGTAATGAAAAATAACCATTATTTCACATAATTAGGTATTGTACGTTGTACGATGTATAGAGGTAGAAATTATATTCATAATTTATGACATGGTACGTTGGTAACTATTACTATTAAATTTCAGATCTAAAATTGTTTTCCGTTACTTTATAATCTATCTATCTATTAATAAAATCATAGCATTACATCAAACCAATTATTGCCAAGCTAAAACGTAAGAATCCATCCATCCATACATACATCATCATCATCATCATCTATAGCATATGATTCATCAATATTCGTATTCATCGTACTTAGATTCATTTTTTCGTAAAGAAAATCATTATAATAGTATTATAACTTTACAGAAGTAGCACATGTAAAGTTTAGACATGTACAACTACTTTCAAGACTAGAAAGCGTACTCAAACCATAATACATGTATTGATTGAGGTAACAACACATTATTATTAATTTTAAAAACTACGGAGTAGTATGTACGAGAGAAATAGATACCGTACCTAGGGGTGAGCTTGGTACCATACCGGTACCGACCGGTTGGTACCGATTTTTTTTTTGTCCCAAATCAAAAACCGAATACCGTACCATTTGTATCGGTTGGTCGGGTTCGGTACCGGTCCGGTGCGGTTTAGGTATTTTGGTGTGCATGGTACCAACCGGTACCGAACCGGTACCGACCGGTTGGTATCGGGTTTTTTTTTGCCCCAAATCAAAAACCGAATACCGTACCATTTGTAACGGTCGGTACCGGTTCGGTTTCGGTATTTCGGTTTTTTTGCTCATCCCTAACCGTACCCATTGCGTTAGACCGTTAGTTGTGTATCATTTTTTGAATATGTTCAAGTATTTGGAGATCTAGGATGAGTTTTTTCTTCTTGATCAAATGTACGTATAGTATAGTTGTCCAGTTACGGATCCTTGTGACCGGTTTCGACACTTTCCTTTACTATCATGCATTGAGATGTTTACATTGTGAAGTTCGAACATGAAACCTGTTAAGAGGATATCATAATGTCTTACCCAGTTACCTTTAGGTCGTATTGACTATTGTTAAATTCCACATGTTAAGTATTCAAGCTTAACTATGTTATATCCAAAATAAAATATTATTTTTTTTGAAAGGCAGTATTGGGCTCAGTGGCATTGCCTCTTCATATACCCATCACCAATTCCAGGGGAAACCTGAATATTTCGAGAGAAAACCCCTGTCTCCATCCCGGAGAGCATTTTGCTCACATCCGGGTTCGAACCCATGACCTTGAGGTCATGGTGAAACACCTTGTGCCACTTGAGCCGGAAGCTCAATGTATACACGTTCATAATCTTATCTTGTACGGTTAATTTTTACAGTGATTTGCTAAATCATGCTAGAAAGAAAATAAAACATGATCAACAAATGTTGTCTAACGATATTTATTTTATTAATAAATAATAAATAAATAAAATAAAATACATTGTTACTACTTCAGTACTACTAGTACTATTTAGGGAGTAAAAAATGAACAGTAAAAGGAACCAAATATGGGTGTGTTTTCAATCGGCTAGGATAATTGATGTTACTGTACGTATAGAGTACCTTTTTTTCGGTTTTAATTATTTTACGTATTTGAGTTCTCAACTTTTCATGCTTATTTTGGAATAACTTTTTACTATTTCCGATCCCTACCCACTCACAACTCACTAGTCACTTCCAATTTATTGGATATTTTAACTTATTATATCCTGATCGACACATACTCCGTATAAAAATTTATAATATATTACACTTGTTATTATTTAGTACAAAAGTTATATTAAAATTGAAGTCGAATAATTTATTTATGAAATTTATAATAGGGAAATGCTATTGACAGCCCTTAGGGCTGTCAATAAGAACTCTTGAACTTATTTATTAAACTCAAACTTTCCTTTATTATTAAAAATTATAATTAATACATCACATATAAAAGGAAAGTTTCAATGAATTAAATACAAAACTTCAGTATATTAATTATAATCTTGATTATATAAGGAAACTTTGACTTCAATAAATGCACTTATTGACCGCCCTTAGGGCTGTCAATAGCATTTCCCTTTATAATAATAATAAGATTAGCATTAGGCACGGAATTATTTATTTTTTTACGAGTACGACATTCATGATATCACAGTTTTTTCAAATAGAATACTTAAAATAATTACAATTGAAACAAAATTCAATTTTCAATAGCATATGTGATCGTATCAAAAAGTTCGATTATAACACTAGTCGCACTTAAAATTAACTAATTAACTTTTATATCGAACTGGTTGAATATACTAGTTGCGCATCTAGTATAACTAATGTAAATAAAAATTAATTTTAATACGTGGAGCAAATTGAATAATGGCAAGTGATACTTGTACATCCACGTCCACATCCAGATATCCCATCTATATCCATGAAAGTGTGTTTAGTTGCGAAAAACCAGGCAATAGTACTATTATATTGGGTTAAGTGTTTTGAAATGTATATAAGTATGTGTTGACTTTTATTATGTGTACGTAACCAAAATGACATCCATTGTATGTATGAAAATATTTATTTTTGTACATTGTGAGTATTTTTGTGACGTGTTATCAGATGTAAGGTGACACATGACATCTTTACAAGCTGACAAGTCACCAAAATACGCACAATGTACAAAAATAAATAGTTTCATACATACAATGACGGTCAGTTTTGTTACGTACACACAATGAAAATCAACAGATAGTTATATACATTTCCAGACACTTAACCCTATTATAGTCTAGAAAAATTTCATAAAAGATTTGTAAAGGTGAGTGAAGCGATGAGTAAACAAGTTACTACGTGTTATTTATTTTGTGATTATAAGAGTTGCACGTATGGTTTATGAGTTCGTTAACATTTAAGTATGTTTTAGTCAATTCGGCAATGCAATAGTGGCTATCACTTTCTTGATGTTGATTGATATAGCAATTCATTTTGGTGTCATTATACAAATCCTTCACAGTCTAAAAACCTCTAATTACTTGCTAATTTAAAAGAGATTTTTATTTTTTAAACGAAAACCGGTGACAAGGGGGACAAAGCCCCCATGTTTAATTTGGTTGATAATTTGGTCAATTAATCTAACACCTTAGTTTAAGAGAGTTACTACTATGCTCATGGTGAATAGAGTTATTGCAAAAGTTGGAAAGAAAAGGAAACACGATAATTAAACACAATTTGGCATTAATGGTCAAGATAATTAGATAAGCCGATTATTTAGCAATAATTAGCATGAGGATAAACAAGTAAATTCAGCAAGGAAATTCCAATAATGGCCATCAAATTAGAAATAAACTTGGCCCACAGTTTGGAATCCCCTTATCCCATCTATCCATCACACTGAAATTATTTTTTCTGTAATTTTATAATGATTTTCCTAATTTTTATAAAGTAGCTAATTTGAAAGTACAGTAATTAAAACGTCTTATTCATCCATAGAACGCATCAATATTAAAAGTAAATCTAGGGTTAAGTTGAAATTTTATAATTAAAAAAAACCCGTAAGTAATTGATTGTAAAAATTTGGATCAAAGTACCATTAGTCTAGCGGTATTGAGAGGTAGCCATTTAACCACAAGGAGAGTGTGGGTTCTAAGTTCTGAGGTTATGACAAATATAAACCTATACTACTTATTAAACAACTTAAAGTACATAAATTAGTTTTGGACTTTTGGCTGTTGTTGATCAATGGCCTTAAAAATTAAACACATTGGGCCCAAATGGTCCTTGCTAGCATTGGTCCTAAGACAAACCGGTCCTCCTAGTCCCTAAACCCTTTTAGCCATGACTTCCATTTTGTGCCATATTCCTTGTACGGGTTATACTTTTTATGAATTCACCGATTCATAATAATAGATTATGATTCTTATTGTACATTGTACTTACTAAAACAGCTATTCCGCAACGGTAAAAACTGCAATCTACGATCAGGGTTAGGAGAGAGATAGGAAATTCTTACTCTTAGTGGTATTTGAGAAACCCGTCAACTAAAAGTTTGTGCGTAGTCTCGTTCGTACCAAAAGTCATACATAATGTGTGGTTGTATAAATTTGTGGGTTAAAACATAAAAGTTGTGTTAGGATTTGCCTTGAAGAAAAAAAAAAGTAGTTTCTTTTATTGTACTATTTGCATACCAACAATACATGTTTATTTAAACAATAGGATGGTACAACTTATAAATCAAGAACTAACAATAGTAGAAAGTTTAATTTTTCTAAATAAATGTATTTATGTTGTGCATTGCAACTTTTCAGAATTATAGAGGTGGTACAGACAGATGCTAGGCAACTATTACAGGTACAGAGTATGAATTAATACTCCGTATGTTTTTTAATGTAAATCTCAAGAACTAAATAGTACCGTGCTAGCGTGTTTACTGTTTAGTGTCTTCATAATTCGTATGACTTTTTGGACTTTCGGTACCTAATGCCTTAATGCTCAATTCAAAACACAACGAAAAACTGATGTCAATTTCGCTAGGGGCCAACTTTGCAGAAAAACCGCTGAGAGAAAAAGAAAAACGATACTTACAATATGTGAGAAATATGTGCCTAATGAAATGATTGGAACAAATGTCAAAATGATTGGTAAATACAAAAAAAGATAATGATCGGAACAAGTGTCAAAATCGCCGGTATATACAAAAAGAGATAATGAATGAGATATATGTGTCAGAAAATTGAAAGGGTTAAGCACATCTTAGGTATGTATAGCATTGCTCGTGAATAAACTTTCAAAAAGCTATTGGCTTAAACTTTGTTTTTGTTTTAGTTATACACTTATACGGGTGTTTTTCTCTTAAGATTCAAATTATGACTTCAAAAGTCAAACTAGTAGCCATGTTACGGGTAGAATCACAAAAAATTTAAAACAATGTGGGTACAAATGTTATAGATTAGTGTTTCGGAAACTAAAGAATGTGGGTACAAATTCACCAATACTTAAAACAATGATTAGTAACTAATAATCACTTGAACCTTTTGAACCACATAACTTTATTGATTCATTACACAAGAAGTTGTTATATTTACACATATTCTGTAAGGATCTCATACGTAACATAGACAAAATGTAAGATCTCAAAACTGTTTCAATCCTAAATTTGTAATCTTAGATACAAACTAGCAAAACAAGGTATACTTGAAAGAATTAAGCTTCATCGGTCGTCTTGACCCGTGTCCATTCCTTATTCGCGACAGCTTCCTTCTTCTTTCGAGACATAAATCCGAGAAGATATCCGACTAAAAGACCAATGACTAAAACACTAGCACCCTGAACATACACCACATACGATATTTTACCCTGTTCTACATTTTCATCATCGGTTTTGATATCCTTGTTAGCTATTATATTAGTAACTTTACCGCTTATGACTTCTCCCGAGGCTAGGATCTCCACAGCGTCATGCATCTCTCCATCATGGTTTCCGATATATGTAAATGTTAGCCTTTCTTTGTTAGCAATGAGTTTGGTGTACCCAAACTCACCACCACGGTATATAGAGCGAGCTGGTTGTGGAAAGATAGGGATTTCAGGGTGGTCTGATGTGGGTGTCCAAATGGGCTGCCAGTCCATACCTGCCATCCCAATTACCACATGTACTGGCCCGCTCCCACACGTATAGTTATTTAATGGACAAAATCGTTCGTATCTATGGACATGCCCCCACAAGGCCAAGTTCACCTTGTTGTCCACGAACAATGGTTCCAAATGCTCAATCATCTTCTCCGTAATTGGAACATCCCTAACCTCATTGCTTGTAGTGTACATTGGTCTATGTCCTTGAACCACAACAAACGGTGTTTTGACACGGTCAACCGACTCTAAATCCTTCTTTAAGAAGTCATATTGCTTACTCCCTTTTAAGAAGTTCGTTTCCGTTGATAAATACACGAAATGAACAACACCAAAATCAAATGAATAATAGAGGTTTCGAGTTGGTGGGGCCCGGCTCCCGGTTGACTCGGAAGAGTTTCCCGGCATGTTGAATTTTAGACTATACGGTACACCACATTCACCCCCTCCGTCTTTCGCATAGACATACATGGCCCAGTCAGGTTTCCATGGCTGCATTGGCCAATCATATTCATGATTCCCAATGCAAACATGATACGGGACTTTTGAAGCAACGGGCTCAATCTGGTTAAAGAAATGGTCCCAGACCCACGAATAGCCACGGGCATAGCTTATATCTCCAATGTGGGAAATTAAAGCGGGTTTATCGCCTAGTGCTTCAATGTCACGAGCAATCCATTTTATGGTTGATAAACTTTCGTCTTGTGTTCTTCTGTAGGTTTTGTATGGTACTACGGTTCCCATATCTCCATATAAGAAAGCTATTGTTTCACCCGAATTTTCATCTGGTGAAACAAAGCTGAACGTGTCACTCCAACCTCCTCCATCACTTCCAACCTGTTAATCAAAGAATGAATTATTAAAGTTATTTTCTGAGAAGTTTGACGATCAAAGTTAAAGAAAGTCCACTAACAATGAATGGAAGAAATATATCAGCCAAATTAATTCTCCATGCTGCTTATGATCCTAATTTTTTAAATGACCTGATCTCGATTGGTAGAGGTAGCAATTTTGACCCATTTACATACAAATACGTTGATTAAGGCTATGTTCTATCTTTGATGGGTTAAGTGGGTTCAACCAAAATGGAACATGTTAACTGGTCTGAGTGGGCTAACAGGTCGAAAGTCATCCAAAATGTATTCAAATGCATATAACCTTTGGATATTCATCGTAATTATCCACTTTTTGTAATCATGTTCATAACATTACTATTTATAAAATGCATAAATAAGTTCTAACAAGTTGGCCCAACCTGAGGAAAGTCACTAAAAAATTGCACGTTTTGACTCTTGACCCAACTTTTGGCCCATTTTGCCACTCCTACCCACTGTGCTCTTTGGCTTGCTAAGAGGTTTGAAGAACGGTCATCGACTGCAGCTATAAAGATGTTCTAATGACCTGAACGTGGTGGCAGACAGATTATCTAGCATGACTATGGACTACCATTACTCTCACTTAGGAACCCTAAACCTCATTTCATCTGGGATCCAGAGGTTCGCAAGGGTTGAAGATAGAATCTTTGTACACAATAATTTTCATGTGTTTTACAAAGATACCTTTATTGTGACAGTGTTACTCAAACTCGTGAGATTGTATCCCTATGCTTGGTAAGGAGAAAATTTGCTTAAAGATTGAACTGCATAGGTGAAACTTAGAAGCCCTAATAAAGATCATCTGATAATAAATTGGATAATAAATTAGAGTTACTTCCAGCTTACAACAATGAACCCTACTAGAATGAGCCTCTTTATTGACAGTCAAGTCAGGAAGAACAAAGCCTATGGTTGCGAAGAACATTCAAATGATAAGCCTAACAAAATTCTACATTTTCGGAAGCTAACATCTCTTTACCATATTTTGAAATTAATGGATCTCAAATCCAGACGCAATGACAAAGCATGTAATATTAAAGAGCATTTCAGATCATACAACCAAAACGATATTCAGGATCTGGTACTACTAAGATTAATCATTTTGCTAACAAATATAAGCACTACAAGATTAATAATCTTAGCTATAGATTTTAGAGCCCAAAATAAGTGTTTTCTCGTAATTTTCTGCAACAAGATTGCAGCTGCATATCTACTGGACCTAACTGATGATGACCATACACCAAATTCTAGATTTTTTGAAAGGTAAGATCTCACCTCCTAGTCTTGAAATGAATGAAATCCTAATCGACACACAATGGCACAATGCCATATATTGAAACCGACAGTTCAAATCATAAAATCAAATATTTCTAATCTTGAACCAATACAAGAATCATACTCATAAGCTTCAACATATAAATATAGGGTTTCAAGCCTATTAATCAAGAAACAAACCCCTTTGTATTGTAACTTCCCTCAATTATGCTCTTATAGGGGGTGTTTGGACAAGCTTATTATCATGGCTTATCGACTTAAAAGTTCATTTTAAACTGCTTGGTAACTTATCAGCTTATGTGGTTTGACATACTATAAGCTTAAGCCGCTCATCAACAATTCAAAATAAAATTATCAACTTTATTAGATTTCAATAAGCCGGTAACCCATGTAATTAAGCTTTACTTAAACACTACTTACAGAGAAAGTTCAAAATATAGACGCGTATATATATCGATCTATCCCTATTTATTCCCTTTGGTCCGGTGACGAAGCCATAATATCCATGAATCACGATTATGATGCAATCGACAATTCGACATTCAACAATCGATTCAGGTTGCATTTTGAGTGCCACACTTGTATAAATTTAGATATATTAGTAAAACTGTGTAAACATTTCCATAAACTACAAAAATGTAGGCATGTGCTAATTGCTGGTACTAGTTCTAAACTTCTAATTATTGCCATAACAAGTGATACCTCATTAGTTCATAAGTTTACAACTAACATACACTAAAAAAATCATAAAACAAAATGGAAAAATTACCTTATAAAAATACCTCTTTCCTGGCTCTAAATTCACCATCACACCATCATGAACAAACCCCGGGTCTCTCCACCCTTCACTATTATTGGCGGGTGAATCACACATATCTTCCATCTCATACCGCCCGACCCGAGTTCCCACAACCTGATCCATCCGACCCGAACTCAACCCATATCTTACCACACTCTCCTTCCCATCACCACTCAAAAACATCACCCTCATCTCACCCACCCCACCCGTCAACGCCAAATGCACCTGGTCCGGTCCATGACCCGACCCGGACCCGAACCCGAATTCCTCCGTTTCAGCTAACAAATGTTTGGGTTGAGGTAACGGGTTGTTTTCATGATCATGCTTCTTGGGAATGATTTCTGACTCGGACCACCGAAAGATCCGGATCTTGTACCCGGATCGTAAGTTGATTAACGGGATTGTAACGGAACCCGACCCGGATTGCCAAGTGGATGAGGTATTGAGGTAAAGGTAACCGATGTAATTATTGAGGGCGGAATTTGGTGGTGAGTAGATACCGAGCCAGTCGAGGTGAGAAGGTGAGTCAACTCGGGACCAGGTGATGGTGACCGAGTTGTTTGATTTAGTAAGAGAAGTTTTAGAGAGAGAAAGTAGAGGTGAGGATGAAATTGATGATGGGTGAATGAAAAGAGTGAAGAAAATGATGAAGATTGAAAAAAGATGGATTTGTGGATCCATGATTCTTTCTTCTGGGGTTGTTTTGATTGTGAGAATGAAGACTATGGTGAATTTAATTTGTATATATTAGTTTTGATTGTAACTGAAGCAAAGATGCGATTGAAAAATGGAACCTTTTGTTTGTTGTTATGTCGTGTTCTTTTGACAGAAGTTGGGATGTGATTTGCTAAGATAGTTGGATGCATACATTGGTGGTACGCTAAACACAATGTTTTTAGAGTAGGTGAGTTCAAGAAATATATATTTAGTGGAAATTATCATAAGAAAGATGTAATAGTATAATCTAAGACCATCCGTAACCGTAACACCAGAACGCCACTTTTTCAGCTGCTACATCAGCGCCACATCAGCATCAAACTATAACACCAGAACGCCCCTAATCCATAACACCAGAACGCCATTTTTTTTTAAAAAAATCCGAATTAAACCTTAAATGAAAAAGGGAAAAGAAATTAAAAAAACGCGTGGGACCCACCAAAACGCCAAAAATCGTCCCGTGATTCGAGTGAGTACGCCGCCAGAACGCCGGGCCAGAACGCCGCGTTAGCGGCGTTCTGGCGTTGTGAGGGTGAGAACGCCACGCCACATCAGTGCGTTACGGATGGTCTAAGTGCTGAAAAAATGTCAATAAAGGATCACTTGTAACGAACATTTCCTTAATTAGCTTATTTAATGGTTAAAATTGATTGTTTGTAACTTATGTTTTGTTAATTCTAAGTTATTATAAACCTTTGTAATATGACGTATATGGAAATAAATTGTATTAATCGAGAACGATATGTTGCTCACCCTAATAAGTACGGAGTATGTTACAAGTAGTATATATTGTTTGTCCCGACGTATTACGCGAGTGACATGACAATGTGGTTATAGGATGGTCAAAAGATCCGATTATTACGTTGTGTTAGACTTCTAAGATCATATACAATGGAAAAAATAGATTTTATTTATTTCAATTTAATTTGATACTCGAGTAATATTTGTTTATAAAAGAGAAAATTGCATTGGTAGTCCCTGTGGTTTACACAAAATAGCACTGGTAGTCCCTCGTAGTTTTTTTTTTGCACTGGTCGTCCCTGTAGCTGCTAGTTGTTGCACTGGTAGTCCCTGTGGTTACTCTCCGTTAGTTTTCTCCGTTAAAAGGACCAGCTATGTAATTTTTTTTCCTTACCGCTAACGACCGTTAGTTTTCTCGTTAAAAGGACTAGTCGTGTAATTTTTTTTTCCAAATTTCAAGTTTATTTAAATTTAATATTATTTTTAATTGTATTTAGTTAATTTTTTAAAATAATCTAATCAATTTACTTTAATTATTTTAATCAACTTTTTTAGTGATAATTATTTTACTTTTTACAATTAAAATGGTTAACTTAAATATTTCTTTATTCTAGTTTTTTTTTTTTTCCCGATCTATATAAACCCACTAAAAATGTTACATGTTGATAATGTGCAATTTGAATACGTTCATAGTATACAAAACTGTTAACAATATATATGTAGGCATGTAGAATTGTTTATGCGGAGTCATGAAATCGACGATGACATGCAAAATTAAGAGTATAAACTATTATATTTTTAAAAAATTATATTTTTAATGGGTTTATATAGATCGAGACACTTAAAAAAAATTTGAATAAAGAAATATTTAAGTTAATCATTTTAATTGTAAAAAATAAAATAATTAGCACTGAAAAAGGTTGATTAAAATAATTAAATTAAATTGATTAAATTATTTTAAAATTAAATTAACTAAATACAATTAAAAATAATATTAAATTTAAATAAACTTGAAATTTGAAAAAAAAAAATTACACTGTTAGTCTTTTTAACGAGAAAACTAACCATCGTTAGCGATAAAGAAAAAAAATTACATAGTTGGTCCTTTTAACGGAGAAAACTAACGGAGAGTAACCACAGGGACTACCAGTGCAACAACTAGCAACCACAGGGACGACCAGTGCAAAAAAAAACTACGAGGGACTACCAGTGCTATTTTGTGTAAACCACATGGACGACCAATGCAATTTTCTCTTTATAAAAACCTTTATACTTCGATCGAGAAACCGATTCAAAACATATATAAATTTTACAAACACTAACAAAAAACTTTATTTTTTTGTCAAAGATTCAATCTTGAGAAATCTTTTCACGAAAAGATCTTCAGCTCCGACGAGAACAGTTTTTCGATGCCATAAAAAAGTAACGGGTTAAGAAATTCCGTCATGCCTTTGAAGATGGCTAATGTTTGTTGTAGAGCTGAGGGAAAGATTTGATAGAACATGGTGAAAGACAAACCTTGGAGAGTTTGGTAGTTGGTATTAGGTGATAGACAAAGATTTATTAGGTATTTACATGTTTAGTAATGTTTTTAAATCGTTCACAATCTTTCACACGTTGCAAGACAAAACTCATTATTAACTAAATAGTTTTACTTATATATACACAAGAGTTAACATAAAGGTTCAAACTTAAATAAAAAAAAAAAAAAAGGGCAAGTATAACTCAGTATATATTCTTTTGATCCCAAGTAAAGATAATTTGTTACAGTAGTTTTCATAACAGGGTTATGCTTTTCAGAAAACAAAATTATATATTCTTGAATTATTGATTTATTATCATCTTTCATCTTTTTATGTTATTTTACATGGATTTATAATGTTCGATTATATCGGAATACAAGTACCTTACAACTTTATATTTACTTTACTTTTGTTGAATGTGTGGAATCATTGTTTCATTGAGAGTAATGTAAAATCTGCTTAAAATATGTGTCTAAATTTATATCTAATTCATACACCGCATGATACATGAATCTCATTTATTTTCTTTTATTTATTTCTAACAATCATCCTACTATATTCACCACTTAAATGTTTAGACACACTATTATGCCTATATGCTTAGACATAAGAATTATTTTTCTTTCTTTTAATGCTCAAACATTCGTTCTATTTGGACTAGGGGTGTCGAAAATGTTCGAATCCGAAAACTTGACCCGACTATAATCGGATTCGGGTAAAACGGATTGGACTATTCGGTTAATCGAATCCAAATAACCCGAATCCGAGTAACCCGAATCTTATTTGGATTGGATTATGGATAAATAATTTTGAATTTGGTTGATCCGAATAACCTGAATAAGGGACTAATAATAGAAATATAATTTTTTATATATGTTATTTATGATTTATATGAGTATATCTATATAGAATTAACATATACATCACTTATAATGATTTATATAAAGCATTTAATATTATTTTGTGAAGTTTAGATTACGTTAAAGACGTGAATGTTTAAGATATTCTTTTATTTGGATAAAAACATAATATCCGAATCCGAACCAATCCAGACCAAATCCGAATAACCCGAAACCAAATAATTCGAATCTTATTCGGTTTGGATTACGGATAAATTATAAACTTGAAAAATCCGAATAATCCGACCCGAACTTTTCGAAACCCGAACAGTTTATCCGAATAACACCCTTAATTTGGACCAAATTCAGGAGCTCGTGGTCTATATTTCTCCATCAAACTCTATAACAATGAGTGACCTAACTTATGAAAATTTGCTCATCTCCAATCATGTTGGGGGTTCGAATCAAATAAGGCAATGGTCAAACATTGCCTTCTCAATTTTACAACTTCGCATTCCACAATCAAATTTTTCATTCGTAAGTCAATTTGTTTGTGTTATTTATATTAGGAGTATTAGATTACAAAGTTTAAGTATAATCAGTTACACATCTTATGTCATTTTTAAGTGTAATCGGTTAGATGGTAATGATTAATTCGATTAATCTAAATGAAAATTTAAATATCATAACTTGATTGTATTAAAAAATTAGAATATTTTAATATACTCGATATTTTTACATTAACAATATATGGAATGATACACATAGTACATATAGTAAAATTTTGTGTTTTTAAAGTAGTTTGGAAGATAACTTCAATTTGCAAATAAAAATCCAAATTTCACTGGTATTCATATAAAAATAACTGTAGCTGACATTTCAATAAACATTAATATGTGATGCTTATGTCAGTTATTAAAAATTAAATTAAAGGGATAAGTATTTGTAACTTAACAATTAATTATGGCATTAACTTTTATAAGTAATTGCATTGATTTGGATTTTAAATATTTAAATATTTATTAATAGTATCTAAAAGGGTAAAATAGTCATTTGTATTGTCGCCTTATTAAATGATTAAGATTTAGTGGCCAGACATTTTATAAAGTAGCATAGAGGATAGATAACTCATTTACTAAATATTTTAGGATTGGGGATCATAGGGGAATGGGTTATTTGAAGAGAAGGGAGAAGATTTATTTGTGATCGTTGGATGATCTTTTGGGTTGAATAAATGGTTATAAGGGATGACAATTTTGTAATTACTTTTAAAAATAAGGGTATTAGTTAACAAAAAAAAAAACATAACATTAAGTTTCACCCCACACCCCTTCCACTATTTAGATTTTTACATTTTAACCCTTCCACTTTATTTTCTTCCCCCTCCTACCTTCTTCTTCCTCCAACCCCACCTACCACCACCTGCTGCCACCACCTGGTTGCCGCCAGCCACTGCCGGAAAAAATAATTCAATTTTTTTTTCCAAAAATTTGTTTTTTCAAAAAATTTTATATATTATATATGGTATTTCTTTTCCTACTGCATTTTGAATAAAAATATAGGTTTTTTCACTGCATTTTGTATCTTATTGTTAATTAACTAAAACTTTTATATATTTTACCGCATATTCTATACCCGACATCAACAAAATACCGTGCAAATGGATAATATATATAATATAAAATGCAGTAAAAAGAGAACAATATGTCCAAAATGAAATATATAGAAAATGCAGTAAAAACAACAATATGTAATATACTTTAATACAAAACGCAGTACACATAGATAATATGTATAATACAAAATGCAGTACAAATAGATAATATGTATAATACAAAATGCAGTGATTAACAAACAATATATAATAAACGAAATATATGAAAAATGCAGTAAAAATAACAAAATACAGTAAAATTAACAAAATGCAGTAAAAATAACAAAATACAGTACAAATAACAAAATGCAGTACAAATAGATTATGTATAATATAAAATGCAATAAAGATAACAAAATGCAGTAAATATAACAAAATGCAGTACAAATAAATTATGTATAATATAAAATGCAGTAAAAAGCGAACAATGTGTACTAAATAAATATATGCAAAATGCAGTAAAAACAGCAGTACGTATTATATGTTCATACAAAATGCAGTAAAAATGGATCATAGGTATAATATAAAATGCAGTTAAAAAATAAACAATATGTAATATATGAAATATATGCAAAATGCAGTAATAATAATAAAATGCAGTACAAAATATATTATGTATAACTTAAAATGCAGTAGAAAACAAACAATATCTACTAAACATATATATACAAAATGCAATAAAAATAGTAAAATGCAGTACAATGTGATAATGTGTAAAAAAAATTGGAAAAAAAATTATGAAAAAAAAATAAAAAAAAATTGAAAAAAAAAAATCTGGCGACCGACGACGGCGGGTGGCGGCGGTCAGCGGCGGTGGCGGCAGCAGCTAGTGGTAGGTGGTGGTGGGTCGTGGAGGGGAGGGGTGGGGAGGAAGAAAGTAGGAGGGAGTAATGTACAATATTAAAAAGGTGGAAGGTGTAAAAATAAAACTTTGAAAATTCTTCTCCTCCTTCTCCTCAAATTGTACCTTCTTCTGTGAACCTCATCTATATTTTAGTCAAATTTGTCATTAGTACATGGATAAAATTGACTTTTTGTCAAAATATAAAAAATCCAACATATTTTCTGAGGGGTATTCTTTTTGGGTCCGACGAAGTAATACTAGAAGAATCGTAACTTGATCACGTATATTAAAAGTAAACATTTCTAAAAGGTTGAAAAATAATATGTTCTGCTTTACATTTTACAACATTTCATCATCAATCTTCTTTTTCTTATTGTTAGAAAAGTATATAAACAAATAAATGAATAATTGCTTTGCATAAATCCGTGAACTAGTAACCCAAACAATAAATAAAAACAGATATTGCCAAAGAACAAACTCAAACCGATATACAAACCTAGACAAAATGAAGAAAAAAAAACAACATTAATAATGTAGCATAGAGATCAAATTAAACTCTAAATTATATAGGAAGCCCAATTGCCATTTGCCCGAAACTAGTTCTATACATAGGGTGAGTTTAGCATAAGAAATTTTATGGATTTATGTGATATTGAGATTCTAGTTTTAGTAAGTTAATAATCCCTTATGAATTAGAGAAATCCGTTTAGTAACATGAAAAAGATGAGAATCGTTAATAAAAAAAAGTCCCTTAAAATCTTCTAAAATAGAAACATTTTCAATTTGCTTCTTAAAAGAATACCCCAACTCCAACTAATTTGGTACTTTGTTGTCAAACAAACTCATATATTAATTACTTTTTTCAAATTCTGATTGTCATTTGTGTTTGGCGAACGGGCATTGATTGTCTTCCCACCCAGAAAAACTTGGTTAAACGTGGAATATTCTCTATAAATTTAGCATCATGTTTGTTTTGGGGTTCTAATATTGAACATGTGGATCATTGTTTCTTCAATTGCTCGAATTCGTCGTATTTGGGCCAAAGTATGGAGTTGATAGTCTATTTCTCCTCCAAATTCTATGACAATGGGTGATTTATCTTCAAGTTCTTTAAGATTTTTCAATCATGATAAGGCCCATTTGTTACTTTATGGGGTTTACTATGTGCTTATTGGAGCCGTTTGGAAATGGAAAAACATGATTTTTCATGCCCTGAGAGAAAAAAAATTGATATGATCGGTGTTGTGACGATATTTTTCCTTCAATTCAAAGGTTATCTCTCATTTCGGTGAAAAATATGTGCTCTCGTAAAGATATTCTTAGGATTGATTGGGTTCGAAATCATTGGGGATTATTGTCTGTTGCTATGTAATCTCTTTTGCTTGTATTTTTGGTGTTGAGCTCTTAGCTCGTCTTTTGTATTCTTTACATGTTTTGAGCTTCTAATATATTTTGTTGCTTTAAAAATAAAAAAAAAAAACAAAAAAACCTTTTCCAAATTCTAAAATTATATCATTTTAGTCGTACAACTTCTAAAAAGTTGGTTAACATGTCACACATTGTTTTTCTTACCGCCCAACTATATACCATTTTTTTTTTCAAGACGAAAACCCCTTTTCAAACAAAAACGGTGATTCACTGAACAAATGAAACCTACAAGTGTTATCAAAATACGAGTATATTTTTAACGTATGGTTTTGGTATTTTTAGTATAAATGGTAACACTTGAGCTATTTTCTCTTTCCGTATTTCCAACATTTTTAGCAAGCTTGTGGTAATTACTGATTTTCCCCACAATATTTAAAAAGCTTGAGCATAAATTTATACTAAATCTGATATATAACGTTTGATTATCCAAAAACAAACGTGCAAAGCTTTTTAATGCAGTATTTAGAACTAATTTTGATTAGCAAGGCAAAACAATTAATAACGTACGTCAAACACTCTATATATATATAAATAAAAAGTCGGTGTCTTCATTAATTTGTATTTTCTTTGTTTGACGTACTATGAAATTTCTTCCTGTCACAATACCAATATTGTACGTGACCCTAAAATCGTAATAACCAATAACCAAATTTTGATAAATATGGATATATAGTAAGATCATGCATACATGTAACGATTGATTGATCGTTTTGCACGTTAAGTTATTTTTATTGAATGATAAAAATTATCGTCTTACCCAACTAGAGGGCCAAATTAAACAAATATCAAGCTGTAAAAAGTTTTTTGTCCAAAGATGTACATATTAACCGTAGTTGTTATTCGCGACTTCACTCAAGTTCAATAACATAAATTATAACTTGTGATCCGACTTGTAAGAGTTATAACACACACAAAAAGTAGTTACCACATACGTATAACTATAGTTGTTGATTCAAGACTCTACTTGTGCTCCAAAACATAAATTATGTCTCGTGATTCGACTTGTAAGATTCATAACACACACATAAATACCAATAACTAGCAATAGCATATATTATACATCATAGTTCTTCAAAGTCAATAGTTCAAGTTTATAGAATTTTAAAATCGTACGTAAGTAAGTAAATGTGTTAAATTTTCAACAGTTAAGTTCACCAGATGTATTGTAAATTTTAATAAAGTAATATGAATATATGTATTCTTATGTACATGAGTAGCAAGAGGATGGCGTTATTTTTAATATTTTTGTTTTCGCGAAAATACAGCAGTGTTAGAGCTTCTAATGAAGTCGTCACCTAAAAATACAGCAGTGTTAGAGCTTCTAATGAAGTCGTCACCTAGCAATATACAACTGGTTAATTCAAGACAAATTATAGTCATTTATTAATCTATTTTTTCCTTTTTATTTTGATATTACACTAGACATTTGCCTATTTTTATGAATTGTAAGAGTCAAGAGTCAACACGACTCGAAAGGATCTGTACGTAAAAGTCAAGATTATTTAAAACTCAGCGTTCAAGTCGTTTCGTTTTAAGATGGTTTAACTAATCGACTTGTGACTCATAAGAGTCTAACATCACCTATTACTTTTATTTCTCAGTAGAAAACACAACGTTAAAAATTTATCCAATTATTTACAAAGCAAGAATAAACAAACATTCAAACAACTATAATAGATTATTACAGTATAACTTTCAATTATCAGAATGTGTGTTTGGTTGAGGGGCATGAAAATGAAAGTATGAATTTAATTACCATGAAAGTAGTTTGGCTAATAGGTTTGTTTTTGAGATATGGATATCAAACCCATAAACATAGAAATATTATAAACTCTTGTATGACAATGGGTTTAAAGATGTATTTCCATTTATACACCCATAGACCATGGTGATTCTATTTATTAACCCAAACACACCTTAAATATTATTACTTTCGACCTAATTTTATCGTGCACAAATAAAAAACTCGTGGTTTAATATAACATAATCATCACACTTTAATTTTTGTAAGATAGCAATTTTACCCTAACTTTTTAACCACCTTTTTATGTTACATATTTTATACTATTGGTAATAAATGAACTTAGATTAATTATCATATCTACGTTTGTAAGTAGACAATTAAATTGTGATATAAAAAAACGAGTATATGGACTATAAATTCAAGATGAATGGATAATACGTATTAAATACATTATGTTTTATCACGATCATTTATTTCACATAATTAAAAATCATATAATCAAAATTTCAATTCTCACATAATTCAGAGAGCATTTAATTCTTTTATCTAAAATATCTTAAAGGTCATATTATAATTGTCAAATTCACATTCACATAACAAATTAAATTTAGATTTTTAAATTCAACACGTTAACTAATCAAACACATATTACACCATCATCTTAATTTCCCTCAATTTACACCACAACCTCTCCCTTATAAATACCCCATATACATTTCACCATCACCATTTCTCACCTGAAAAACTTACAAAAATGAACTCTCTAACTCGCCGGAAAACCCTTTTACCACCGTTACTCCTCCTTCTCTTCATCACCGCCAACATCACATCCGCCACCAATTCGCGAAAAACCGCCCTTCACCACCAATTCCATGATAACCATTGTGCCACAATTGCCACCACTCCAAAACAACCACCTCCCCCATGCATTCAATCCCAAACACTCCACCCTTTCCTACCACTACCACCGCAGAACCACCACCAACCGCCGCCGTCACTAGACGAAATCGATCCAAGATACGGTGTATCTAAAAGATTAGTCCCTTCTGGACCAAACCCACTTCATAATTGAATCTTTTTCACTGCCCATTTCCCCAAATTACATAAATTTCAAGAAATTATGTTCCTTTATCAAAATCTTTTATTTCAATTTCCAGAAATACCCATGATCGTCCAAGATTTTACTATTAAATTTTCAATTTTAAAGTTTTTGCTGTTTTCTGTTACGAATGTATCGAATCGAAAGAATCGGTATTTCCATCTTTGTTCTTGAATTTGAATTCCTAAGTTGAATGATGAAAAAAATAAAGCTAAGGTATTGAAGGGTGAATCTGCAACACGTTGGTTTGGAAGCAGCAAAAACAAGGATGGAAATATTATTGTACTAACAGCAATAATAGTTGTACTTTTGTTAATCTTTATAGGGTGAAGGTGGCATCAAGTGAAGTCCATGAGTTGCATTAAATTTACAGGCTTTTTTCTCATGAAGAGAAAGATGTTGGTTTAATTCAATTGGGGTTGAGTTGTGGTTCTATAAACTTTTGGGGGGTATATTAGTACTTTTGCTTTTATTCGTGTTCAATATTTTGTTAATGTAAATAGCTATATGTGGTGCTTTAGGCAGATTAATGAATTGGAATATGCGAGTTTAATGATTTTTGACTTTGATTATCTGCCTTTTTATACTTTATGATATGATGAATGATGTAATGTCATTAAATAATGAATAATTGTTACAAATTTATTTAAAGGGCATGAAATCCATGTAATATGATATTCTTGTATATATTTTTGTTTCATTTCTTATAAGTTTTAGAATCATGAAATAAATGCAATATTTAATTGGGAAACAATCCCTAAATATGTTTATATTTAAATATGATTATTAAATTAACATACTAGGCACTTAAAGCCATACAACTTTGGGAAATAATCCCTAAATAGTTTTGTATCCATACACCATCAATTATACTTTAAGGTGTTGTACTGTACAAATGTATAAATCATGTTTGTGGTGTACAACTAAAAAAATGTGGTGTATGAATCACTTATCTTTATATAATCATTTTTGTTAACTTAAAAAAAATAAATAGATAATATTAAGTAATTGAGTTGTGTGATTTAAACTAAAAAACTCTTTAAAAAAGAGATGATAAAGTTGATCTACCTATCTTAAAACTTAACAAAAAAGTTCAAAATTAACAGAACTATAATGAAACCTACAATGACATTAAAAGAAAACTCTCAAAACTCACAATAAGTTTATTTATTATTTATTATTTTTTAGAGAGTTAGCGAGAGAAAAGCCAATATTAAGATGAAAAAACCAAAAAATTATATAAATTAAAATTATAGGGAAAAAACAGATTAAAGGATATCATGATTTTGAACTATAATCAAAAACTATAAGTGTTATCACATGACACATAATTCAAATGAAATATGTTATAATTTTAATTTTATCAATTACCTTATTAGATGATATTAGTTATAATATGAATTTTGATTAATATTACCTTATTTAGAGTAAGGGTGTAGGAAAATCCACATCATCAGGTTATTTTATATGGTGATGACACATAGGATTTGTATGATGTGCATGAGTAAATATTTGACAAAAAATTGAAGATCTCATCCCTTAGTTATAATATAAAATATAAGATATAAGATTACCGTATATTTTGATAGTTTGATGATAATACAAAATCATTATTAATAGAGGAAGTCATATTACACTGTTATTGCTAGCACCTTATAACTCGTGTTATAACTTATACATGCAATGAAAGTTATATACTTAGAGAAAAGATAAACCATGTATGTGTAAAATTCTTTAAATAATTGTAATGTTATGCATCTTGAAACATTAGAATGGTGTAGAGTTTTATACTTAGACGGCTCCGAGTGGTGTTAGTCGGTCTCCATCGGTTAAAACCGACAGAACCGACACCGATAGCACTATGTCGTTGGTTCGGTCCGTCGATTTTTCTTGTCGAAAAATCGATGCTCGTCTTTTTTTTTCTTTTACATTTTCGCGCGTGTGTATAAATAAAGGTAAATTGGTAAGTGGGACCTAAATATTAAAGTGATGGTGTCACTGATGACATGGGTCCGTCAGTTTCAGTCAGTTTTTGAAAAAGCTGATGTGGTGCTGACGTGGCTCAGTCGGTTTCAGTTAGTTTTAGTCACATATGGGAGTGATCTTAGTGACGTTGAAACGAGTACAGTAATATTGGATGAAAATGCGGAAACCAGTAATAATGCACCACGTGTCACAAAAATCTATTTTACCATACGTTTTTAAAAATTAAATATCTCACGAACGGTAAGTCGAATAATTACAAAAATTGCAATATAAAAATCAAGGTTTTATATCTTCGATTAGAGATCTCACAAGGTGTACTTTCGATGAACTATTTTATTTTCATTTTTTGGTGGGTTTTGAAAACAAATAACACATATGATACCAACGAGTAACACATGTGATACGAGTGAGTAACACATGTGATACTAATATTGTACAATTTGTAACCCATAAAAAAGTCGTCGAAAGTATACCTTGTGAATCTCTAATCGAAGAGGAAGAAACGTTAATTTTTATGTTGCAATCTTTATAATTTTTTGACTTATCGTTTGTGAGATATTCAATTTTTAAAAACTTGAGAGAAAATGGGTTTTATGACATGTGACGCATTCTTATTGGTTCTCACATTCTCACGTAATGTTGTTGTACTTATTTTAGGCACTAATAATTTTGCTTATGTTTATGAAGTAAACTCGTTATTATTGAAAATATGTCGTGAAAGTTGTGATTGTTTTTATTTTTTGTATTATTTTATTTTATTTAATAGTATTATAAGCCGAAATTTTATTTATTAGTATATGTAACACCCTCAAATTTCGGTTTGCGGAAGCTGTCGGGTCGGGTGTTACTAAATCAAATATCACAGCATAAGATACATAATGAACGACTCTAAATGAGACCTTTGAAAATAATTATACATTTCCCAAAATAGAACGTTTACAACGTTATGAGTTTGACAATAAATTCCAAATACATAATTTGAAAATACAAAAGTAAATGCAGAGTTGTCCCAAATGTTTGAAATCATGCGACTCGAGCTAGCATAATCTTGTAGTAATCCTAATCCTGCTGGACACCTGAGAACACATGCTAAAACAGGTCAGCTATAAAGCTGGTGAGTTCATAGGTTTGTTAGTTGAAAACATAAAGTATAAATCTTGTATGTTTTGGGAAGTAGTACAGAACCCACGATTCTGATTTGTAGCAAATTGTAGATGTAATTACCAATGGGTAATTCGAAAGTTTAGGTATCTAATACCTAATCAATTTTAGTCCGTACCTAAGTACACAATAATTGAGGCATACCGAGCCTGAATACCTATCCGGTATGAGTAAGTGTATAACGGGAGGCAATACCTGCCTAAGTTGTAACCAAATAACTGTATGACCATGAAATATGATAGTAAGTAACTGTAGTCCCGCAGAACTATGATTTAATATATGAGGTGTTGCATCCAGCAACAAGTGATTGTAGATCCGCAGATCTATGTTTGAATGTTTAGCGTGTCCGTTTACCCGATTAGCATAAGCTAACCCGGACATGAATTGAGCTAACGGCCTCGCGTGGCAGCACCACCGATCCGTTAACTTATTGTGAATCCCGAGTATAACTCGCTGATCCATTGATTGAAGTTTCGTCCACTGCAATACCGTGGTTTCGTTTTGTGCCCACTTTACCGTGGCATCGTTTGGTGCCCGCTGCAATACCGCGGCATCGTTTTTGGAATTGCTCGCAGCAATTTGTGATTGAGCCGGCAGTACAACGACATGCCCGACTAAGTTGTTTGAGAGCCAGCAGTACTCGACATGCCTGACTAAGTAGATCGTATAATAGTATGTAGATATTCATCAGGTGACACCCCCCACGGTTGGATTACATCCTGGGCCGGGGGACCATCCCTGGTTGGATTACATCCTGAGCCAGAGTCGTCACCAGTTGAGTCGTATGGATATAAGAAGTATGTACTAACTTGTGATAATATTGTATACTCCTAGCCTAAAGCCTAGCAAGTATATATAACGGAGTCTTGGGAAAATGTTCACTTAAGTTCAGTTCCCATTCTAAGGATAATGGAGTGTGTCGACAGTTTTAGTTCTTAAAGAATAACTAAACTTGTAACAGTACAGATGTTATTCAGTGTAGGTAGAACTAACTAGTTCTAATGTATTCAATGATATTGTTCCGTGACAATATGTCCAAAAGATTTTGATAACTAAATCAAGTTATGTGTTGGTAATCGTTTTCCAACGACCTAACCGGGTACGATTGTAACCTATCTAGGTTAAGTATTGATATTGTTCTAAAACAATATTGCGGGTGTAATTCCTAAGTATTACACATTTCGTATTACATACAGTAATATAAATAGTTGTAAATTATAAACGATTGTTAATATGATTTGAAAACAGCAATTGAGCATGTGTTTCACCCTGAAAATAGTAAAACAGTTGAAAGAGTGGGGCTATGAAACTCACCTGTGAGTTGTTAGTGATACGATGATACGCGCGTCGTCCGAATGGTAACCTTCTAGTGTCCTAAACACGTGAGGTTATATAAGTATGAGACAAATCAGTTTGTCTAAGCGAGTTGTTCATGTATGCATTTGTTGTTGAAGTCTGGGAATGGTGTACGGGGGTCCGGGGGCAGCGCCCCTGGTAGCGGGGTCCAAGGGGTGGCAACCCCTGACGGGGTCCAAGGGGCAGAGCCCCTGGCTGGGGTCGAGCTGCCAGGTCAGCTTGGAAAATTTTTATTTCTACTACTTTGCTTTAGAGAAAACGCATTCGAAATCCAAATTCGGGTAAAATCGAGTGGTAAAATTTGGTTGTCAATACTTAGTGAAAAACATAGGTTTTTAAGGTTCTGCGACGTCAGATGCGACGTCAGATGCGACGTCAGAGGCGACGTAGAGTCCTGCGTCGCTATGTGCGACATTCGCAAGTCAATGCGACGTAAAAGCTTGCGTCGCTAAATGCGACGTTGAGGTTTTGTGCGACGTAAGGGTCGGCGTCGCTATATGCGACGTTCGCAATTTCATGCGACGTTGTGACTGACGTCGCACCAGGCGACGTCATGGTATTTGCGACGTTGAGCTGCGACGTTGGCTGCGACGTCGCAGCACTGTTTTTGGTCCGAGTGCGACGTCGTCGTCTGTTCGACGATTTCAAGATCCAAATCGAGTTTTGGCTCGATTTTTGGGTGTTTTGATGTTATGGAAAGCTTCTAGCATGTATTTTGAAGTAATATAAGTAATTTATAGAAAGAGAAACGATTTCTAGAGAGAGAGTGAGTAAATCCTTACTTTTTGGTAAAAATGGAGATGAAGAGGATGGTGAGGAGGATGATGATGATGGAAGCTTGTTGTTGTTCTTGTTGATGATGATGACGGCGGCGGCGGTAGTGGCCGGCGGTGGTGGCAGCGGCGGTGGGTGGTGGTGATGGTTGGTGGAAGGGTTTTTAGAGAGAGAAAGTAGAGAGGAAGTGAGAATAGAGAGAGAAGTGAGATGGTGATAATGAGAAAGGGATGGGGAGGTGGGGGATGGTTTTATCCATTTCCAGCTCCCGAGTCGTGGACTGTGGTCTCCAACCGCAGTACAAAATACCCGTGTTTATTTATCCGATGTGATTTAAAATAACTTTTTAAATTCAAAATTTTATTTATATTCTCTCGAAACGTTTTTGTACCGAAATATTTTATAAAAATATTATTTTGGGATTTAAGGTTTAATAATTTGTTTTCGTGCGATTTCGGATAATTAAAATGCGTTTTAAAAACGACTTACATTTTTGAATATTTTGATGTAATCGCATATATATATAATACAATTATTTGAAGTTAAATTTTGGCGCGAAAGTTGACTTTTTGACCGGGTGTTACATTCTCCCCCTGTTAATAAAATTTCGTCCCGAAATTTTGTGTGAAGTCGTGGTCGCTTGGAGTTTGGGGAGCAATGTACGTATGAGAAGTTTATCGAGTAGATATCAGACATATCATGTCTTATAACGGAGTTGAAGGACAGTCAATACATGACTGTGTCGCGGTTTATCGTTGTAGTCACATCTTGACTATATTGCTTGTTCTAGGTATGATTGTGTAACACCCGCCAAATTAGGACTAGTAATTAGTGCCTAATCATACGTTAATACATGTAATTAGTTCTGTGTTAGGCTAATTAATGTATCGAATTATATATATTGTTGAATATATACGAAAATGCGATTTGGTTAAATCGTACGCAATTTAAATCGAATGTATTTCGATTCAATTTAATACGGACGTTGGTGACCAACTTTATTAAATAACGCTTTTATGTCAAAAATATTATTGTGATAATATTTCGTATTCATTCGTATCGTACAAACAGAACTTACACGATTTAAAATATTAAAACGCGCAAACTAAATAAACAAACTTACTTTTTATAACTCAAATATAAATCGATTTGTAAAATATTTAAATAAAATATCGCGTAATAATTTGTATCTTAAAACTTACCAATTAATATGTAAGATAAATTATAAAACGTTAAATGACGGAGAAAACGAACACCACGCGGATCGCGAGTCGGAGACTGAAAAATGGGAGGATAACCTCCCATTTCCCTTTCATTTCTCTCATTTCTTTTTATCTTTCTCTCTCTCTTCTCTTATTTACTCCAAAACCACCAAAATACCACAAATCACTAAAACCGCAAATAACACCATTATACACGCTCGAATCATCAATATTTTTAGAGATTCACGACCACCTCGAGACGATCTACAACGCTATCTTTCCGGATTTTCATTTCGGCAATTTGTAAGTTTCCGACAAAATCCCGAAATCTCTCGATTCTTAGTATTTTTCACTTGTAATTGTTATTATAACTTGTTTATGTCCATTACTAAGTATAGAACACGATTTCACAGCTTAAAAACGGATTTGAAATGGGTTTTTGGCCGGAAAAATCTAAACAGCCGGACTTTCTGGGCTGATGTTCTTCCATGCGACACAATCCTTGTGTCGCATGTTGTGTCGTATTTCCCATGTTATGTCGTATAAAACCTACTATGTCGCACCTTGTGTCGTACCAAAGAATTTGTGTCGTAAGTTTTGCGACACAACCACTATGTCGTATTCTATGTCGTATTTTCATACGACACAATCACTATGTCGCTGTTGAATCAGCATCACGCATCTATGCGACACAACCATTGTGTCGCATAGACATTGTGTCGCATTCCTATGCGACACAACCCTTGTGTAGCATAACAACCCTTGTGTCGCATAACAACCCTTGTGTCGCATAACAACCCTTGTGTCGCATAACTACCCTTGTGTCGCATATTGTGTCGCAAAACACAGAAAACTCAGATTTTACTAAGTGTCGAGACTCGAAATTTATCACTCGATTTTACCCGAATTCAGATCCCAGATGCGTTTTTCGTCAAAGCAATATAGTAGAAATAAAAATTTTCCAAGCTGACCTGGCAGCTCGACCCCAGCCAGGGGCTCTGCCCCTTGGACCCCGCCAGGGGCTGCCGCCCCTTGGACCCCGCTACCAGGGGCGCTGCCCCCGGACCCCCGTACTTAGATTCCGTAACGGCTTCTAAAACACAATCAAAACACATTTTTCAAGTAAAACGCCACGAAATCAAAATAATAATAGTTGAGATTATTATTTCAAATCCATCACCAACGGGCCGTACATGTTTTCAAACACTTAACAAATCAACCAAATCGTAGTAATTTGGACTTATATATAGTTGTGTAACAACTACAAGGGTGATCTTTTGAGATACCCAATCATGATTATAACCATCGCGTGTCGTGGACACCCTCAGGTTACAAGTCTTTGGACTTCATACTCGGCTAATCAACTCAAGTTTATTAAGTTAAACTCACAAGACTCAGGTGAGTCTCATAGCCCCTCTTTTACTGTTTTACTCAGGGGTGTGATATATTGCTCAACTTTTAACATGTGAACGCAAGTACCAACTTTTCATATACTACATGAGTTTTTCGAAACTAATCATTTTAAAGTCCTCCGTCAGCATAGTTGTTAATACGTTGTAGCGTGAATATTAGTATATGGTACCATATAGGATTGACCCACCTCGTCCGGGTTAGCAAGCACTAACCGGGTAAACGGACGTACTAATATTTGGGAAGACGAATGTGGATTAGGCATTCGTGGAGGCACCTCGCCCGGAATTCTCTATAGGGGACCCGGCCCTCGAGTTAAGCTCAACTATGTGCTCATGGCTGTATACACGATGACTATCATTTAATTGCTGGATGCAATTCATTATTAAATTGCTGGATGCAATTCATTATTTAAATCTTGCGGTTCATACTATATTAACTGATTTCAAACCTGTGAGCTCACCAGCTTTTTAGCTGACCTTTTAGCATATATCGCAGGTACCAAGCAGTAGGATGTTTCTGCTTCAGGACTTTAGCTCGAGTCAGCATACAGACGATTGAGATTTTCTTGCATTAGTATATTTTGTACAAGTACTTATGTACTGAAATCTCCTTTTATTTAAACTCGAGCTATGTAAAGCTTTAAATGTTGTAAACATTTCTATTATCAATATATTTTGTTAAAAACGACGCATATAGAGTCGTTTACTATATATCTTGTGCTTTGTTATTGATTAGTAACACCCAAATCAAGCTTCCGCAAATCATCCAATTTGGGGGTGTTACAGATTGAGTCGCGGTTACCGGGAAACCATTTGCGTCGTAGTCCATTCGGGACTAGATGGTTGACACATAGTGACCGTTTTGTAAGTCGTCCTATCAGGACTAAATGTTTGGTGAACGTGCTGTAGATCAGTCTGCTGAAAGCAAACATTGAGTTTTATGTGGGCCTAGGTCAACTAGCCCTAAGATGTAATTAATATTAGTTTGATAAAATGGTCACGGGGATAATAAGTATGCGTTTAGCGAAACTATAATTGAAAGGTTTTGTTTTCGAGGCGAAGTTGTACTTACATTATCGTTGGAGATTTATTTGATTTACTCGGAGTCGATTAAGAGAATTTTGCGTCTTTTTGGGCAGTCCTTCTTGTAATGACCGGGTTCTTTACATTTGAAGCATATTCTTCGAGAGTCGGGATTGGCGGGAACTCTGCAGTTCCGGATTACGTGCCCATATCGTTGGCATCTTTCACAGGGTAAACCACATGAACCATCATGATGACGTTTACAGCCGTGACAAAATGGTTTGTTACCCGCATAGCCTTGTCTTTCGTTGGGTTCGACAGCATAGTACCCCAAGGGTTCAGGTTGATTGGTTGGATTTTGACTAGAGCTGGAATCCCCATTCCATTTTGTTAGGTTGTTTTCAGTTGCAGTTGTTTCGCGTCATTCCCTCTGTGCCATAAGTCTGTGGGCCATACGAATGGCCTCTTCAATAGTAGTGGGTTTAGAGGCGGTGACCATTCCCTCAATTAGTAGCGGGAGTCCACCGGTGTACCTTGCGATTTGTTGACTTTCAGGGTTTACTATGGTTGGGCACAAGTGTGCTAGTTGTTGGAAACGAGTGGTATATGTTTCGATATCGTTGTCTTTTACGGTGAGGTGCCAAAGTTCGTCCTCTAGTTTGTGAAGTACTTCGATGGGACAATACTTGTCCTTCATGATTCGTTTCAGGTCTTCCCACGGAAGTTCGTGAGCAGTGTCGATTCCTACAGTTCGGGCGTGAAAATTCCACCAGGTAGAGGCGTCATCCTGAAGGGTGTATGTGGCGTACAAGACTTTGCAGTCGTCGGGGCAGTTGCAAACGTGAAATATAGATTCCATTTTCTCGAACCATCGAATTAATCCGACAGCTCCTTCAGTTCCGACGAAGTTTGGTGGCTCGCATATCAGGAAATCCCTAAAAGTGCAAGGCTTTACTTGGTTCTGAGCAGCTAGAGTCGCCGTCACTGCTTGATTAATGATTTGATCTTGCTCAGCTCGAGTGAAAGTTGGTCGTTTAGGAGGCATGATTCTTGAACAAGAATGAAATGACAAAGTGTGAGATCTTTAATCAAAGATGATGATTATTATAACGACATAAGTAGCTGACTTGAGTTGGAATTTATGATACACGGGATCCTACGATCCTTGACGTTGAAGTTTTTGATATTGTAGGTGGCAGACGTATCTCTGCCCTTTTGTATTGTTGGTACAACAGTTTAAGTAACCGTTGTCTAGTTTTCTTTAGTTAAGTTATCATGAATTTCATGTTTTTCGAGTGTTGTGACCAGTTGAGTTGTAGTTTCTAGGTGCGGTCATACCATGACCGAGTTGTGTTTTCTATGTAGTCAATCCAAGACTATGTTGTTGTGAGTAGTCCAATGGACTATATCGTAGTTCTAGAATATCGTACGGCCATTCATGCCTGTGTATGTGACAACTACAGTGTCCTCGGTGGTGTTGAAGCAGGGTCCACCAACACAACCCATGTGTGTGGTGACATCATTGTGTATTTATTGATTAAAGCATTACATGCTTAATTGGTCGTATACACATATATGGTGTACGTAACTATACAAGTATACGTACATAATAAAAGTCAGGTGTGGCACCTCGTGCCCAGTTAAGTAAGTGTATATGTATATATGTAAGTCGTACATGCAACTATAACAAGTCTACATGCATAATTGAAGTAGCACCTAATGCTATAATGCAGTGCTATCAGCACAGTAATTGAAATACTAATGTTTTGTAATTGTAGTACCAAAGTACCATGAAACGCAGCACCACGTGCTGTAATGAAGTGCCCGCGGCATTGAAATTGTAGTACCCATGTACTATGAGTGTGGCATCAACATGCCATGATTGTAGTATCGACGTACTGTGAAGGTTGCACTAACGTGCTAAAGTTGTGGTATCAACATACCTTGAAATCGTAGCACTACGTGCCATGTATTGTTTGATTTGTAGCCCCAAGGCAAAAATGTGTTTGAAGTTCGAATTTCTCAGTTGTAGCACAAAGGCAAAATGTAGGGGTCAAAGTACCGCATGATTTAATTTGTTGATCTACGTGATCAAGTTGTGATTCGAGATAATTTTGTTGTGGACTTAGTCAACGCTAATCCAATTGTGATCCATATGGTCAAGATTTAAAAGTTGTCAGTTTGTTTTAAGTTTCGTGAAGGTTTAGCATGTGCGGGTTTCCATTCCCATTGATAACGTTTGTACCTCCTTCCCGAGGCTCAGTGATAAATGTTATATTCTCCTATGCGTGCATATGGAGAAAGGTGTCGAGTCGCGATAGTTAGGAAGACGGCGATGTGCCTCTTCGCGAGTATGTATTGGTTCAGCGGAATTGATTGTATATATATACTCAATATATATATAAGTACGTAAAATTATTACACATGTAAGGCCTATTCATACATACCTACCGTACATATAATAGCCTAGGATGTCTAGCACATAACAAATCAGAGTTAACTACGCATTCCTGGTCCAGTATAACCCCTTTCAGATATCGCATCATCTTTATTTAATTGTACATAGTTAGCTACGCTATGTTAAATTAAACTCGTATGATGTAATCCCTGAACCAGTCATACCTAACGAGGAATACTGCCTAACGGTCATAGTCTAGGCCCTCTAAATGCAACCTAGTTCACTATAACCTTAGGCTCTGATACCAATCTGTAACACCCTCAAATTTCGGTTTGCGGAAGCTGTCGGGTCGGGTGTTACTAAATCAAATATCACAGCATAAGATACATAATGAACGACTCTAAATGAGACGTTTGAAAATAATTATACATTTCCCAAAATAGAACGTTTACAACGTTATGAGTTTGACAGTAAATTCCAAATACATAATTTGAAAATACAAAAGTAAATGCAGAGTTGTCCCAAATGTTTGAAATCATGCGACTCGAGCTAGCATAATCTTGTAGTAATCCTAATCCTGCTGGGCACCTGAGAACACATGCTAAAACAGGTCAGCTATAAAGCTGGTGAGTTCATAGGTTTGTTAGTTGAAAACATAAAGTATAAATCTTGTATGTTTTGGGAAGTAGTACAGAACCCACGATTCTGATTTGTAGCAAATTGTAGATGTAATTACCAATGGGTAATTCGAAAGTTTAGGTATCTAATACATAATCAATTTTAGTCCGTACCTAAGTACACAATAATTGAGGCATACCGAGCCTGAATACCTATCCGGTATGAGTAAGTGTATAACGGGAGGCAATACCTGCCTAAGTTGTAACCAAATAACTGTATGACCACGAAATATGATAGTAAGTAACTGTAGTCCCGCAGAACTATGATTTAATATATGAGGTGTTGCATCCAGCAACAAGTGATTGTAGATCCGCAGATCTATGTTTGAACGTTTAGCGTGTCCGTTTACCCGATTAGCATAAGCTAACCCGGACATGAATTGAGCTAACGGCCTCGCGTGGCAGCACCACCGATCCGTTAACTTATTGTGAATCCCGAGTATAACTCGCTGATCCGTTGATTGAAGTTTCGTCCACTGCAATACCGTGGTTTCGTTTTGTGCCCACTTTACCGTGGCATCGTTTGGTGCCCGCTGCAATACCGCGGCATCGTTTTTGGAATTGCTCGCAGCAATTTGTGATTGAGCCGGCAGTACAACGACATGCCCGACTAAGTTGTTTGAGAGCCAGCAGTACTCGACATGCCTGACTAAGTAGATCGTATAATAGTATGTAGATATTCATCAGGTGACACCCCCACGGTTGGATTACATCCTGGGCCGGGGGACCATCCCTGGTTGGATTACATCCTGAGCCAGAGTCGTCACCAGTTGAGTCGTATGGATATAAGAAGTCTATACTAACTTGTGATAATATTGTATACTCCTAGCCTAAAGCCTAGCAAGTATATATAACGGAGTCTTGGGAAAATGTTCACTTAAGTTCAGTTCCCATTCTAAGGATAATGGAGTGTGTCGACAGTTTTAGTTCTTAAAGAATAACTAAACTTGTAACAATACAGATGTTATTCAGTGTAGGTAGAACTAACTAGTTCTAATGTATTCAATGATATTGTTCCGTGACAATATGTCCAAAAGATTTTGATAACTAAATCAAGTTATGTGTTGGTAATCGTTTTCCAACGACCTAACCGGGTACGATTGTAACCTATCTAGGTTAAGTATTGATATTGTTCTAAAACAATATTGCGGGTGTAATTCCTAAGTATTACACATTTCGTATTACATACAGTAATATAAATAGTTGTAAATTATAAACGATTGTTAATATGATTTGAAAACAGCAATTGAGCATGTGTTTCACCCCGAAAATAGTAAAACAGTTGAAAGAGTGGGGCTATGAAACTCACCTGTGAGTTGTTAGTGATACGATGATACGCGCGTCGTCCGAATGGTAACCTTCTAGTGTCCTAAACACGTGAGGTTATATAAGTATGAGACAAATCAGTTTGTCTAAGCGAGTTGTTCATGTATGCATTTGTTGTTGAAGTCTGGGAATGGTGTACGGGGGTCCAATGTAACAACTCGCAAATTTGAACACGATTAATTACATTAATCACTTGCATTATTAGGCTAATTCCCTACTTGAGTGAATTCACAACACAATTTAGAGGTAAGTCTAGCATAGCCCAACTAGATAATACGCGTAGTATTACGTATTCGTAATTAGTAGTAATTACGTACAGAACCATTTGAAAACAAACGCGACAAAAACGTACGACTATTGGTGAACAAAAATTATTTAATAAAACGAAATTATTAAATAACGTAGTAACTAATAAATATTTTGTCAAAAATATTTACCAATTTATTTTATAACGCAAAACGTCGAAACGTATAATTAAAAATCAAACAAGGTTTGAAAATTATAAAATTTATAAATTTGGTTCCATAAAAAGAGCCTAATTAAATATAATGAAATATGTAATTTAAAAATACATTAGTTGTAATACCGTAACATTTAACGATCGGGTAAACAAACACGGAGCGCAAACACGGAGGCGAAAAAGGGGACAAAACCCCCTCCCCACCTCACTTTTCTTTCATTCTCATCTCATCTCTCTCTCTCCTCTTTTCTTTTCTCCTCCTCCTCTCTAAAAACTCATCCAAAAATCATACAAATCACACCAAAACTACGCTAAAACGACGCCGAATCACATAGCTCCTTTGGAATAAAACGATCACGAGTTCCCGATCTACACTTCTACCTTTTCGGATTTCAAATCCGACACTCGTAAGTTTCCGACAAATCCCGCAAATCTTTAGATTTCCAAGTTATAATTGCTACTTAGTGTTTAACATACTTAGAATAACATGTTTTAGTGTTTTATACAACCGAAAACGTCCGAAATCGACCCAAAACTCGTTATTTTCTCGCTGTTCGTCGAACAGGCGACTACGTCGCATTGGGACCGAAAACAGTACTGCGACGTAGGCCTCTACGTCGCATTACCCCTCCTTACGTCGCACATAGCGACGCAGACCACTACGTCGCATTAAATTGCGAGCGTCGCCTATGCGACGCAACCCATGACGTCGCAAAACCTGAATGCGACGTAGACCCGTACGTCGCACCCTACGTCGCATAACCACTCAGCGTCGCACCCTACGTCGCTAAAATCAGGAAGTTTAAAAATTGTTTTTACTAAGTGTCAAACTTAACCGGCAACGAATACTCACATATTATACGATACACGAACTATACAATCATTACAAACATACTTGTTTTATCGAAATGTCGATTTCAAACTTTCACCAACGAGTCGTATACATTTTCACAAACAACGAAATACAAACGTAAACATTAAACAAACGTTTTGGACGTGACTTGGTTGTACAAACACTAGCATGGATGATTAGTTTAGACATCCACATACTTATTAAATCTCGTACGTTTAGGACGTTAGGAGATTTCAGACTGTACTTGGGCTTAGGTTTGCTAGCACTCGCACAACTACTTAAACTCAACAGGTGAGTTCACAGCCCCTACTTTTACTGATTTAACTACTTTTGAACAGGGGTGGAAAACATAGACAACTGTTTTACTGCTTTGCCATAACTACTTTTACTATATGATTATTTATCATACTGTTTACTCGAACGACTAGAGTACTTGAACTGTTAAACTGTTATACGAACTGCCACTTAACTGCCTTTGGCACACTTATACAAACTGTTTATGACTGCGGTCAACTACTTTAACTGTCTGAACTTAATGGTATTTTTATACGAAAACTGAACTGAGAACATGCTGGAGAACGACCAGCTACATACTTTTATTACTAGCTCTTATGAAACAACATTTTCATAAACACACAGAAAGTCCCTACGTCTTGGGCACGCACGCACAGAAAGTCCCTACGTCTTGGGCAAACAGAAAGTCCCTACTTCTTGGGCACGGTGCCATCCTACGTCTTGGGTGAAGGCTCTACTTCTTGAGCAGATGGGTCCTACGTCTTGGATGCCAGTCCTACTTCTTGGACACAACTATACAAGTCCCTACGTCTTGGGCACATACATAGAAGTCCCTACTTCTTGGGCAACACTATAGGTCCTACTTCTTGGACAAACGATTTAAATCCCTATTCCTTGGGTAAACTAATAGGATACTGCTTTCCTACGAAACTTAAACAGTGTTTTGGGCGAACGACCCACTAAACTTATACTTTTGGGGCAACATCCCAACGAAACATACCTACTACTAGGGTACGTACAATCCTACAGAACATACTTGAAAATAGGATACTGCTTTCCTACAACTTATAGGATACGAACATTCCTACAAACAACTATTTAAGAACGTAACGGATTTCAGAAACTATACCTTTTGGGTGACATCCCAACGATACAATATAAACAACATTGGTTTATCATAACTGAACTTGTAAACATAAAACCTGTGAATTCACTCAACCTCGTTGTTGACTTTTACTATGTTTTTCAGGGAATTAGCTGCGCATGTAAGATCGCCAACACACATGGAGAACTAGGCGACCCTTGAAGATTAGGATGCCAACTTTTTGGGAAAACATATGGATTTCTCTAGTGTAACTGAAACTGTTTTGTCATATTCTAGAAATCCACTTTTGTAAACTCACTACTTTTAACTTATACGATCCGATGAATCGTAAACTTTGTAATTAACACTTTTGGCATCTTAATATATATTGTTCTGTTGTAATCATAAGCTCTGATACGTATGCATGCTTTGTTGATTGTGACACCCCATACTTAAACTAAACGCTTCCGCTAAACGATAATTTGGGGGTGTTACAGATTGGTATCAGAGCCATTGGTTATAGCGAACTAGGAAACTTTAGGTGACTTAGAAACCTAGAGACCTAGACTATAGCCTTGGCTAGAACGCACATGCATACATACATTTACATACATCTAAACTATCGTTACGATACCTCGATACGCGTGAACTGTTCACCACATCCGACTCGTTCATTGTACTCTGACCTCATATGAACCTGATCGTGATTAAACGGTTGATGAAAAGAAGTATGTATTTGGCATCATATAATGACGCCTGGCCAACGTGATTATATCATACTAAGTACATATGGGTGTTTCATAGTCGTAAGATACGTGATGGGGATTCGACAAATTTTGCTTGATACTCGAAAACTTGAAATATGTGAAACTTTATTCCTCACATATTTTTCATTGGCATTGACTTCTGCATCTTTTCATCGCAGAACGTCAGCATGCCGCCTAAACAAAGAAATACTCGAAACAGTCGACGAAATTCTCCACCTGTACCTCCAGAAACAACCGAACAAATCATCGAACGCCGCGTGGCTGAGGCTATTGCTCAGTACGAGGCTAGCAGAAATCGTGAAAACCCAACCAACAACAGTGGAGCTACCCCCGTCAACAGCGAAACTCCAACTAATATCCAGCAGGGGTGTTCCTACAAAACCTTTCAGTCTTGTAAACCTAGCACCTTCACCGGGACCGAAGGGGCCATTGGCCTGGTCCACTGGATTGAGAAAATGGAATCGGTGATCGACATTAGCGACTGTGCCACCGACAAAATTGTGAAATACGCCACCTGCACTTTAGCCGACAAAGCGCTAACCTGGTGGAACGCTCAAGTCCAGATTATGGGACGCCCAGCTGCTCATTCCATGACCTGGGTAACTCTGAAACAGATGATGATGGAGGAATTTTGCCCTCCCAACGAGATGCAGAAACTGGAAAACGAATTCTGGAACATACAAATGATCGGCGCTGACATTTCCGGTTACACGACTAGATTCCAGGAACTCGCACGACTGGTGCCCCACATGGTAACCCCCGAAAGCAAACGTATCGAACGTTTCAACAAGGGCTTGGCCCCGCAGATTCGAGGCATGGTTATGTCCTCCAAACCCGCCACCTTTAGGAGCGCAGTTGATCTGGCTCAAAGTTTGACTGATGACGCCATTCTGATTGGCACTTTGAAAACCACTACCGGGAAAACTGAACCTACCCGTACTGATGCGGGCGACAACAAACGCAAATGGCACAGCGAGAACGACGACCGTCAGGGTCAACAAAACAGGAACGTGGGAAACACTCGAGCCTACGTCGCCATCGCTAACACTGAACCGAAACCATACCTAGGCAAAAGGCCTAAATGCGGAAAATGCGAAAGGCATCATGAGGGTAACTGTACTCTCTGCGATAGATGCAACCAATGGGGACATCGAGCTCAAACCTGCAAAGCCAACCTCCCCGCTCGAACAAACAATGGGTGTTTCGAGTGCGGTGAGCCCGGACACTATCGAAACCAATGTCCAAAACTGAACAACACCCAGAACAACCCCGGAAACAACAACCACATCGCAACCATCCCACCGGCTCGTGGCCGCGCATACATCCTCCGTGCACCGGAAACTGTTGCGGATTATGGCAAACACGGTATGTCTTACCAACTATTGCTACGATTTAACGTTTCTTTCATTCGAATGTCGATTCGAACACAACATTTGGTAAACTCTTAACACGAAACGAAACACACAACATATTGAACTATGCCGCGAGCATACTTAAATCAATTGAACTTCTATGGCAACAATTGAACGCCACGCAAACTATGGTTAACGACATGATTTATCGGAGAACATACGCCGCGGGCGATCCGACTTGATTTAAATCTCGGGACGAGATTTCTCTAACATGGGGAGAATGTAACAACTCGCAAATTTGAACACGATTAATTACATTAATCACTTGCATTATTAGGCTAATTCCCTACTTGAGTGAATTCACAACACAATTTAGAGGTAAGTCTAGCATAGCCCAACTAGATAATACGCGTAGTATTACGTATTCGTAATTAGTAGTAATTACGTACAGAACCATTTGAAAACAAACGCGACAAAAACGTACGACTATTGGTGAACAAAAATTATTTAATAAAACGAAATTATTAAATAACGTAGTAACTAATAAATATTTTGTCAAAAATATTTACCAATTTATTTTATAACGCAAAACGTCGAAACGTATAATTAAAAATCAAACAAGGTTTGAAAATTATAAAATTTATAAATTTGGTTCCATAAAAAGAGCCTAATTAAATATAATGAAATATGTAATTTAAAAATACATTAGTTGTAATACCGTAACATTTAACGATCGGGTAAACAAACACGGAGCGCAAACACGGAGGCGAAAAAGGGGACAAAACCCCCTCCCCACCTCACTTTTCTTTCATTCTCATCTCATATCTCTCTCTCCTCTTTTCTTTTCTCCTCCTCCTCTCTAAAAACTCATCCAAAAATCATACAAATCACACCAAAACTACGCTAAAACGACGCCGAATCACATAGCTCCTTTGGAATAAAACGATCACGAGTTCCCGATCTACACTTCTACCTTTTCGGATTTCAAATCCGACACTCGTAAGTTTCCGACAAATCCCGCAAATCTTTAGATTTCCAAGTTATAATTGCTACTTAGTGTTTAACATACTTAGAATAACATGTTTTAGTGTTTTATACAACCGAAAACGTCCGAAATCGACCCAAAACTCGTTATTTTCTCGCTGTTCGTCGAACAGGCGACTACGTCGCATTGGGACCGAAAACAGTACTGCGACGTAGGCCTCTACGTCGCATTACCCCTCCTTACGTCGCACATAGCGACGCAGACCACTACGTCGCATTAAATTGCGAGCGTCGCCTATGCGACGCAACCCATGACGTCGCAAAACCTGAATGCGACGTAGACCCGTACGTCGCACCCTACGTCGCATAACCACTCAGCGTCGCACCCTACGTCGCTAAAATCAGGAAGTTTAAAAATTGTTTTTACTAAGTGTCAAACTTAACCGGCAACGAATACTCACATATTATACGATACACGAACTATACAATCATTACAAACATACTTGTTTTATCGAAATGTCGATTTCAAACTTTCACCAACGAGTCGTATACATTTTCACAAACAACGAAATACAAACGTAAACATTAAACAAACGTTTTGGACGTGACTTGGTTGTACAAACACTAGCATGGATGATTAGTTTAGACATCCACATACTTATTAAATCTCGTACGTTTAGGACGTTAGGAGATTTCAGACTGTACTTGGGCTTAGGTTTGCTAGCACTCGCACAACTACTTAAACTCAACAGGTGAGTTCACAGCCCCTACTTTTACTGATTTAACTACTTTTGAACAGGGGTGGAAAACATAGACAACTGTTTTACTGCTTTGCCATAACTACTTTTACTATATGATTATTTATCATACTGTTTACTCGAACGACTAGAGTACTTGAACTGTTAAACTGTTATACGAACTGCCACTTAACTGCCTTTGGCACACTTATACAAACTGTTTATGACTGCGGTCAACTACTTTAACTGTCTGAACTTAATGGTATTTTTATACGAAAACTGAACTGAGAACATGCTGGAGAACGACCAGCTACATACTTTTATTACTAGCTCTTATGAAACAACATTTTCATAAACACACAGAAAGTCCCTACGTCTTGGGCACGCACGCACAGAAAGTCCCTACGTCTTGGGCAAACAGAAAGTCCCTACTTCTTGGGCACGGTGCCATCCTACGTCTTGGGTGAAGGCTCTACTTCTTGAGCAGATGGGTCCTACGTCTTGGATGCCAGTCCTACTTCTTGGACACAACTATACAAGTCCCTACGTCTTGGGCACATACATAGAAGTCCCTACTTCTTGGGCAACACTATAGGTCCTACTTCTTGGACAAACGATTTAAATCCCTATTCCTTGGGTAAACTAATAGGATACTGCTTTCCTACGAAACTTAAACAGTGTTTTGGGCGAACGACCCACTAAACTTATACTTTTGGGGCAACATCCCAACGAAACATACCTACTACTAGGGTACGTACAATCCTACAGAACATACTTGAAAATAGGATACTGCTTTCCTACAACTTATAGGATACGAACATTCCTACAAACAACTATTTAAGAACGTAACGGATTTCAGAAACTATACCTTTTGGGTGACATCCCAACGATACAATATAAACAACATTGGTTTATCATAACTGAACTTGTAAACATAAAACCTGTGAATTCACTCAACCTCGTTGTTGACTTTTACTATGTTTTTCAGGGAATTAGCTGCGCATGTAAGATCGCCAACACACATGGAGAACTAGGCGACCCTTGAAGATTAGGATGCCAACTTTTTGGGAAAACATATGGATTTCTCTAGTGTAACTGAAACTGTTTTGTCATATTCTAGAAATCCACTTTTGTAAACTCACTACTTTTAACTTATACGATCCGATGAATCGTAAACTTTGTAATTAACACTTTTGGCATCTTAATATATATTGTTCTGTTGTAATCATAAGCTCTGATACGTATGCATGCTTTGTTGATTGTGACACCCCATACTTAAACTAAACGCTTCCGCTAAACGATAATTTGGGGGTGTTACATCCGGGGGCAGCGCCCCTGGTAGCGGGGTCCAAGGGGTGGCAACCCCTGACGGGGTCCAAGGGGCAGAGCCCCTGGCTGGGGTCGAGCTGCCAGGTCAGCTTGGAAAATTTTTATTTCTACTACTTTGCTTTAGAGAAAACGCATTCGAAATCCAAATTCGGGTAAAATCGAGTGGTAAAATTTGGTTGTCAATACTTAGTGAAAAACATAGGTTTTTAAGGTTCTGCGACGTCAGATGCGACGTCAGAGGCGACGTAGAGTCCTGCGTCGCTATGTGCGACATTCGCAAGTCAATGCGACATAAAAGCTTGCGTCGCTAAATGCGACGTTGAGGTTTTGTGCGACGTAAGGGTCGGCGTCGCTATATGCGACGTTCGCAATTTCATGCGACGTTGTGTACTGACGTCGCACCAGGCGACGTCATGGTATTTGCGACGTTGAGCTGCGACGTTGGCTGCGACGTCGCAGCACTGTTTTTGGTCCAAGTGCGACGTCGTCGTCTGTTCGACGATTTCAAGATCCAAATCGAGTTTTGGCTCGATTTTTGGGTGTTTTGATGTTATAGAAAGCTTCTAGCATGTATTTTGAAGTAATCTAAGTAATTTATAGAAAGGGAAACGATTTCTAGAGAGAGAGTGAGTAAATCCTTACTTTTTGGTAAAAATGGAGATGAAGAGGATGGTGAGGAGGATGATGATGATGGAAGCTTGTTGTTGTTCTTGTTGATGATGATGACGGCGGCGGCGGTAGTGGCCGGCGGTGGTGGCAGCGGCGGTGGGTGGTGGTGATGGTTGGTGGAAGGGTTTTTAGAGAGAGAAAGTAGAGAGGAAGTGAGAATAGAGAGAGAAGTGAGATGGTGATAATGAGAAAGGGATGGGGAGGTGGGGGATGGTTTTATCCATTTCCAGCTCCCGAGTCGTGGACTGTGGTCTCCAACCGCAGTACAAAATACCCGTGTTTATTTATCCGATGTGATTTAAAATAACTTTTTAAATTCAAAATTTTATTTATATTCTCTCGAAACGTTTTTGTACCGAAATATTTTATAAAAATATTATTTTGGGATTTAAGGTTTAATAATTTGTTTTCGCGCGATTTCGGATAATTAAAATGCGTTTTAAAAACGACTTACATTTTTGAATATTTTGATGTAATCGCATATATATATAATACAATTATTTGAAGTTAAATTTTGGCGCGAAAGTTGACTTTTTGACCGGGTGTTACAGTATATTTAAAAATATTTAATTAATATTTACAGGTTTATTAATATTTAGTGGGGGTAAAGTTTAACATTATTATTTTTAATCTAATTTAATTATATATCGTAAGATCAAATTGAAAAACTCCATTGAAGGGTCCTACTTTAATTATTATAATATTTTAAAGGTTATTATTATTATTATTATTATTATTATTATTATTATTATTATTATTATTATTATTACTATTATTATTATTATTATTATCATCATCCGGAGCGTTTGCATTTTTTTCATTTTTTATCCGTAACTTTAAAAAACTAAATTAATTTAGTCCTTTTATGGTATAATATTCTAAATAAAAAACATATATTTTATTAATTAATAGCACATTGTCCACGCAATGAGGAGGTGATAACTAACTAATCTATTTTTATTACGTATGTTACTATATTCGTTAGATAACATTTCATTCTTACATGATAATCAAAATATCTTAATTGTGAAATTAATTAATCAAAAACACATAATATATTAAAATGGAAAGAAGTAATATTTGAAAAAAGAATTTCCTATTTGAAGTAATGTTCATTTAATATGTGTAAATTAGTAATAAAAAAAAAAATTAAGATGTTAAGATTCAACATTGAAAATGTTTTATATATTAGTATAGATAATGAAATATGATTCAATTTCTTTCGGATTTTATCAAAATATGTGAACCAACCAAACAACCTTTACATTGGGTGTATTCGGTAAAATTAGATGGAGATGAAGCTAGAGTAGGGGTGTTTATCGGTTCGGTTTTCGGTTTCCTCAGTTTATTCGGTTCGGGTTGTTCGGTTTTGAATTTTTTTTAGCAAATCGGAAAACCGAACCGAAAACCGAATTCAAATTGAAAACCGAAACCGAACCGAAAACCGAATTCGAATTCGGTTCGGTTTCGGTTAAAACCGAAAAATTCAAATTTTTTTTATTTTTATTAAAGTTAAGCGGTTTCGACTTGTAATTTTTTGTGTGTTAGAGTTTCACTTGAGTTGAAAGTGAAAGACGTGAAGTTAATTTAAGGTTTAAACGTAAATATACTTGTTTAGAAAATTTGAAATATCACACATAAACTACATATATTAATAATTTAATATATTATTAATTTGAATTCGGTTTTCGGTTTAACCTAATTCAAAAATTCAAAACCGAAAACCGAATTCAAAAACCAAAACCGAACAGAAAACCGAATTCGAATTCGGTTCGTTTTTTTTCGGTTTTAGTTCGGTTCGATTTTCAGATTAAACGGTTTAAAACCAAATATTGAACACCCCTAAGCTAGAGTTGGAGCTTGAGATGGATTATACAGCTACAGTTAGAGCTGGAGATTATATTTTCTTATAAAGTTTTAACAAATGAGTTAAAGTTAGAGCTTATTTATGTAAAATTTCATGATAAAAGTTTGCATGTTTGATCGTTTCAAATGTTATGTCAGTTGACATATTTTCATCCCTATTTTGTGATATGAAAAAACTGAAGGGGTGTCATTGTGAATTGGTCACATCTTCGAGGGTATTAGTTGGCAAAATCAAAAATAAACGAACCCAAACACTGAGCTGAGATCTACCGGCGATAGCAAAATCTCCATCACTCTTTCTGTATTTCCACTGAGAGATCTTACTCCAATTCAACCGATTTTCGATCTGTATCTCAATATATACATACATACGTATATATACATTAACGAACTACGATCGAATGAGAATTTAAAATCGTGATAACAAAGGGAGATCGCAATTGATTTTAGTGTATAATTATATGGCGCGTGTTCGTGTATCTGCAGCTGTTTCATTCATTATATTGCTTCATTGCCTTTTGAATATTGCTGTTGATTGCAAAACACTAAAACGAGACGGTAATTTCTCAATTATCTGTATATTTTCGGCTGAATTACGTGACTTTATTTATTTATATTACTAATATTAATATTAATTTCGTATCTGTTTATAATTTAATTTAAACTTCCGTTTACTGTGATTATTGCAGTCTGTTGTTATTAGATCTCATGATTTTCTGTCGAAATTTGGTGCAATTTGTTTATCATTTTGGCTTCGTTTAGTTGATAAGAGGTTTAACTGACATTTCGTTCGATATTAAATTATGCAATTGCGTAGCTGATCGAATTTGTTTAAATTAAACCGGGAATTATTATTCTTACAGTGAGCGTAGTTTTCACGAAATAGTATATACGTGCTTATTTTGTGCTCTGATTTGAGGAGTTTCAATGAATTCATGTGTTTTTTGATGCAAATAAGTACTAGTAAGAGATTTTATATTACTTTTAGAAAATTATGAAAGTGGAAGTATGAATTGAATAGTGTTTGTGTTTGAGTGTAGTGAAAGCTCTTAACGAAATCAAAGCGTCTCTTGGATGGAGAGTGGTGTATGCATGGGTTGGAGATGATCCGTGTGGAGATGGTGATCTACCGGCCTGGTCTGGAGTTACTTGCTCCACACAAGGTGATTATCGAGTAGTTACTGAATTGTAAGTCTAATTTTCAAGTGGTTTGAGCTATTATGTTCTTAAAGTCATGAATCTCTCCAGTTGATGTATATTTGTCTACATAACTTTCAAGTGCTTTGAGTTATTATGTTCTTAAAGTCATGAATCTCTGCAATTGATGTAAATTTGTCTACACTGGATCCAACAATGTGATTCCAGGGAAGTATATGCGGTGTCAATTATTGGGCCCTTTCCTACTGCTGTAACCAATCTTTTGGATCTTACGAGGCTGTAAGACTTCCTTTCCTAATTACTTTTTTTGTTTTGTTGCTGGATTAGTTTGATAGAGAATTTCAACAAGGGTCATTGTTAACTTCTGTGATGGTGAATAGCCATGAGATAATATACCTCTACTTTTCTCTTAACAGGGATCTCCACAACAATAAGTTGACAGGACCAATTCCACCTCAAATTGGGCGTTTGAAGCGTCTTAAAGTACTGTATGATCCCTTACTTTGTTCATCAATACTAGCCATTTTGTAGTTTGTTCATATACTGCTAGTGAGGGAGCCTTATAATATAACTCTCCATATTTTATCATCTCGGTTGATGGACCTTAGTAAGCTTGACTTGCAATATTCATGTTGCATCTAAGGAATTTCATTGCTGACTGTTGCATATATCTGTTTATATAATCTTGTTTATAGGCTAAAATCTATGAATTTTTGGTTGATAAGCTACTATTTGGAGTCAACAAGGTGCATTGTTTTAGTTCTTGCTCCTTCCATAGTCATTTTTTCTTGTTTATACACACACACACACACACACACACACACACACACACACACACACACACACACACACACACATACACACACACACACACACACACACACACACACATATATATATATATATATCCTTCATGTACTTTTGAGTAGTTATAATCTAGATGTTTTATCAATACATTTTAAATACCTCTCCATAGTAATGAGTATGACAGTATGACACCCTTCTCATAATAACTAAAATCTATATCTTGTAGAACTTTGTTATCATCTGCTTCTTTTTGTAGTGATTCCTTCTTTTCTTTTCTTTTTTTTCAGTTTCATCGCCTTCATTCCGTAATATATGCAGCATTTTACTTTTAGTTAAGGTTTCAATCAAGACACGTTTACTCAATAACTGTTCATTACATGCTATCTTGAAGAAAGATGTTGCTCCTTAAGATCCCTCAGTTTTGTCTCCACAGAGGGGGATTTTAGAATTTAGATATGCTCTTATATATAAGCACCAAATGTTGTGTCTAAATTGCTGATGCGTGTCATTTTTTTCAGTAATCTAAGGTGGAACAAGCTGCAGGATGTCATTCCTCCTGAAATAGGCGAACTGAAGAAACTAACACATCTGTGAGTATTTGTACTGTTTAGGGCCATTAATATATCAAAAGATAAAAACCACTGATCAGATTAGTTTACTTGTACATCTGCAGGTACTTGAGTTTCAATAGCTTTAAGGGTGAAATCCCCAGGGAGCTTGCTAATCTTCCTGAGCTACAGTATCTCCATCTTCATGAAAATCGCTTCATTGGGCGAATTCCAGCAGAATTGGGCACCTTACGAAATCTTCGCCACCTGTATCCTTTCAACCTTTTGCTACCATATAACCTCCATCCCAAATAAGAGTCCACATAGTGACCTCCTCTTTTTGTTTTTCTTCCTAAAATCTAATAAATATCTTTTCTTTTTATATAAAACCATGATGATGGCATAATCTTTTGGAGATAAGAAGAACTATGAAATCTATTTTAACATTTGAATTTTAACAAAATCGGAAGTGGGCTTTTTTTTTTTTTTTTAATAAAAGATGGAAACATATCTGTTAATTTTGCAAATATAAATCATTTGACAGAGGTGAGATTATATGTTTGCAGAGATGTCGGTAACAATCACTTGGTTGGAACTATCAGGGAATTAATACGTATAGAAGGAGGCTTTCCAGTTCTCCGCAATCTGTATGTCCATTCTTCTTGGAAGATTGATGCTGGTTCCTAGAGGTGGCAAAATGGTTGGGTTGGGTATTGTGTCAAAAGGATCTATCTGTACTGGTCAAAGCAGGTCAGGTCGGTATGAGTTAAGCCGTGACAATCTTTTCCAAAAAAAAAAAAAGTTAGCATGCTAATTATAATTATAACATGAATCTATTTTTTTTTTTTTTTGCTTTAAGAGATTAAGTAGGTTGCCTGCATTAGAAATCACTTTGGGTGACTTTTCGATCTCTTCAACCCGTTCCCTTAATTGTATTTTTTGATTTGGTTCATATGAGTATTTGACCCGTTAGCCAAAAAACATAACTCGAATCAACTCAGTCATGTACTCATATGTAAATTGGCTCTAAATTGCCACCTCTACTTGCAGTTCCAACCCTGTAGGTCCATCCACTAATGTTAATATGAAGTCTTTGTTGGAACTTGCAGTTATCTAAATAACAACTATCTGACCGGAGGAATTCCGGCTCAGCTTGCGAACATGACTAATCTGGAGATTTTGTAAGTATTTATCATGCAAGTAACTTCTGGATGATAATTTCAGTTTTTTAAAAAAGTTGATGATAAATTGATAATGATGATGGTTTCAGGTATTTATCTTATAACAAGATGTCTGGGATAGTTCCAGCTGGACTTGCTCACATCCCCAAGCTAACTTACTTGTAAGTTTCCCCAAATCAAATCATGTACTGAGACAGTGAGTCATAGTTCAATTATTATTGTCTGCTTTATATTATAACGCTTTCTTCGTCCATTTTTTAGAAAGTTTTATGCATAATCAACGCATTAGATACCATTAAAAATGATCTAGTTTTTATACGGAGTATTTATTTTTTTTATTTTTAAAGGAAGGGGTTTTAGGAGGTTAATATGCACTAAAAACACACTTTGGAAAATTTCTGCAGTCTGACCAATTCGACAAATTTTCATTTCAGCTTTGTTTTCTGATTTTAGCCATTTGACCTGTTATAATTAAAACAAAACACAGAGCAACCAATTCGTAAGTATATGAATCAAAATTGCCAGCTCTATCAAATATGCTTCAAGTCAGGCTCCATACGACAGTTGCTTTGAATTGGATCTGATTAAAGTGTTTGTTTTTAGGTACTTGGATCATAACCAATTTAGTGGAAGGATTCCGGATGCTTTCTACAAGCACCCTTATCTAAAAGAACTGTGAGACTTATTTTCTTGTTTCACCTGAAAACCTTGACTCCAAGAGTTGTATTTCTTGCTTACTATTGCGCCCTTTTGCAGCTATATAGAAGGGAATGCATTCCGGCCAGGTGTGAACCCAATTGGTATTCACAAAGTGCTCGAATTATCAGATTCAGATTTCTTGTTTTAGTCAACCAGTTGTATGCTAACTTGAATATCAGCATGGAAGCAAAACAGGATGTCAGAATTTTAGAGATTTGTTTTCGTAAATCTACCACACCTCTAAATATCAACGCAAAATTACATGATTGTATACCAAATGGGTATACCTACTCTGTCCCAGTTCAAAATTTCAAATCTATTGGTTTAATTGGGCCAATGGGAATTATAAATCATGTATTCCACCAGTTGTGAATCAGAAGCTATCTGCAATAAGCTACCAAAAAAAATTAGTAGGATTTCTAGTGCTTAAATTGAGTTTGCGGAGACAGATAATTGATTTGATTGTTTCCTGTGTTTTGTTGTTTAATCACTATAGAATTCTGTTGAGTAGGTAATGATCATCATTTCAAATTGTTAGCAGACAATTTTTAGAAAGTTTTTAGAAAAAAATCTTCCACTAGGTTGAGAATGTATATAAAATGAAAAGAAGGAAAAAGAAAGAAAATTACCAATATGGTCTAATATAAAGGTGTGAAGCGAAAAGGTTGCAAAATCTTGCTCAAATGAAGGTTTGAAGAGGAAATCTAATAGAATCTCACTCCAATATGAAAGGCTTGGAGCGAGAATGTGGAGAAATGTCTGCCGTGCGTCACATTGGAGCGAGATTACAAGTATCTATTACATTACTCAGTTACCTTTATCCTTTCTGTGCGGTGTAGATAAATATACGCTGCTTCATTGTATCCAATTAAGTGATTGACCGGAAATCTTAAGGACAATGTTTGTACGGTTAGATTGCTGTAAGAATAGAGAAGTCGCCTTGAAGCAAAAAGCAATAATATAGCCATTTACAAAATGTCTAAAAACAACATTTGTCTCCGATTGACTATGAATTGTAGTATTTGTTGAAAGTAAGCTATAGTCAAAGTTGTTTAATTATGTTGTGACAGTTATGGCTGGTTATTAAGTTAGTTATTTAAAGAATCATTATAGTTGATTATTTAGTTATTTAGTAAGTTATGTAACCGAAAATGAAGGGTTGTAACTGTTAGAAATGTTTGCAACTGTTGTGTGTGTGTATATATATATATGTACTAAACTCTGTAAATTGTTGGTGTGTGTTGCCATAATAAATAAATAAAAATTTCTGCGTAGTAACTTTCCTGCAACTTTGTTTCGTGTTTGAATAATTCTGCACTGCAGATTTCCAACAGTATTCTCCAAATGTATCATATTTGAAACAGTGAAGCAAAATTAAGAAAGTGAATAACCAGGTAGTAATCGTCATCTTACTATCTCAAGTGGCCGGTCGAAACTCAATGCCTTCTACCAACATGAAAGTAGAAGTCTCGAACTCAATTTTAAGTTCAAAATGGCTCCCTGTACCAGTAACATCATATAAATCAACCATCAACCATTCATCTTCTCTCATAATTGCAGGCTTTGAAATGAAGTATTTTTTCTTCCCTTGTAATCTGTATCTAAATTTTGCAGCCCCTTGTCGCAAGACCGAGGGTTTGTACCCGATTTTGAACACAAGGCTCACTCTGTATTTGGTTCGCGGTGACAAGAAGTGAGTGCGAACATGTGTTGTGAACTTCACATTAAATAATACTTCATAGGCGCTGTGTAAAAATCTGCATTAAGAATCATACATTATATAATAAATACGTATAGAACAGTACTGGAAAAGACTAGAGACAACACCTTGAATTAAAAGCAGTATCATATATTCGACGTCTACATCCAACCCAACATTCACATATGGATATCATTTCAGTGTGCTTTCCATTGTCGTCTATCGAAAACCACTGTATGTCCATTACATAAGTTAAGTTAGTTCTGCTGATAACGAGATTTCGATATCCAAATAACTAATGTAATGAAAAATATGTTTGTGTCCAAGCAGGGGCGGAGCTAGGATATTTCGTATAGGGGGGCAAAATTTTTTTTTTTATTTTTTCTATCATTTTGGGAGGGCAAAACTCCAAAACTGTCACTAATAACCTTAAAAATTTTATTTTTTTTCCACAATTCTAGATTTTTAGGGGGGCGACTGCCCCCCATGCCCCCCTCTAGCTCCGCCCCTGTGTCCAAGTGTTTTGTCTTGTAAGTGAAATCTATGTTACGTAAGTAGGTGAAGCTTGCCAATTACCGTTCTGCCCTTATTCAGGTGGACCCCTTTCGAGAGAAGCACTTTGAGCTCCTCTACGGATTTGTAGATCAGAGGAGGTTCCGCAGCCTTAAGTATGTTTTTGTACTCTAACACTTGATGTTCCATTTCCACCTATGAAACATACACAATTACACATCATATTGGGACGTTATACAATAATAATATGCGCAAGATCTCTTGCACTCATTATATTTTGGAGCTTAACTGAATAAAAACATCAATAATATCCTAAAGAAATATTAGAAGTTAGACTGATTGTTTAACCATCATAAGCAATTAATCGGTAATTAACTAGACGTTAGACTTACTGTTTTTAGGGGTTGGAACTCAATGCCTTCTACTTCTAACCCCGGCCGGAATGGATTGTATTCAAAAGTAAATTGAAGATCTACACTACTCTGGTCGCTAGTAGTAGTAAAGTGATACAATTTACCCATCAACCATTCATCTTCTTTCTTATCGGCAAGTTGCATGATTAGTATTTTTTCCTCCTTATCTAAAGTGTATTTGAGGCTTATATATTCTTGTTTCCCAGACCCTCTGTAGGGATATTTGAAGACAAGGTTCACTGTGTATGTGGTTAGTGGTGACAACAAATGAGTTCTCACGCGTGTTTCGAATCCCTCCCTAGATGCTGGATATGTGCCTGATGCAAATCTGCATGATGAAGCACCACAAAATATATGATAAGTTACTATGTACTTCAAATTAACACAACAGAGATGAGTAGGAAGAGGACAAGTCACCTTGACTGATAGTTACATGAAAATCGAGGTCTCCAAGCGTTAGGAGTCAAACATTCTGCTACGGATATCATCACATAGTGTTTTCGGTTGTCATCTACTGAAAACCACTGGAAATCAAATAAATTACAATTAGTTATGCTCACGTATATTTAGAGACCGGTATGAATTTTGTTTTTAATGATTAGTGTCAGAACATCAAAGTAAAGTAGTGTGGATTATAAAAAAACTTAGTTACCGTTTCGCCCCCATTAAGAAAGAACCCTTGGGAAAGAAGTTGGCTGAGTTCCTCTTTGGATCTGTAGTTCAGATGTGGTACTGCAGTACTGATAATCTCTTTGTATTTTAACAATTCGCCCCATTTACTATTTTGGTGGCTATCAAATGCACTCTCAAGGTGTTTTACAACATCTGGCATTGTTGGCCGTTTCTTATGAGATTTATGCAAACATTGAAATGCAATATCAGAAAATATTTTTAAAGAATCAGAATCCATTTGATGCATAAGATCGTGAAAGATAATATCAACTAATTTGTTCTGTTTATAACTCTCTTTCCAGCTACGCACCAGAATGTTGGACTGGCCGTTGCTATACTCATAGCATAACTTTCCACACAACACTTCAAATAAGACTACGCCGAAAGAGTACACGTCAGACTCTTTTGATAGGATGCCGTTCTCCATATACAATGGATCTAGGTACCCAAAGGTACCTACAGTAGTGGTGATGATTACTGTGTGCATCTGATTAGCGGGTCCTATTTTTGATAATCCCATGTCGGAAATTTTAGCGTTCCAATTCTCATCCAATAGGATGTTGGAGCTTTTGACGTCTCGGTGGAGAACTCTTTGTTGAGTCCCCTTGTCATCGTGAAGGTAACTTAACCCCCTTGCAGCATCAAGACATATCTTGATACGTTGAATCCATGTGAGAGAAGTGGAACTTAAGTGGCGATCGAGACTTTTATTTGATGCTAGCTCGTATAAAAGGATCTTCTCATCACCCTCATCACAATATCCTACAAGAGAGATGAGATTTTCATGTGTGTAACGAGAAAGCATCATAATTTCCCTCCAGAATTCAGTGTTGCCTTGCCCATATCTACGATCTAGACGTTTGATAGCAACGATGCTTTGCCCGTTACAGAGAGATATTGATCCTACGTATACGTTCCCGAATCCACCTCTTCCGATAACGTTGTCATCACTAAAGTTGTCTGTGGCTGATTCTATAACTTCGAGTTCAACTTTTAGATGTTGAAACTCCTCCAGGAAAGACTCCATAATTGTTTATCAAAGAATAACAAGTATAACAAAATCAAGTGCTACAAACAATGAAATAATTGCTAGAGCAGAGATGCTAGCTAATACTATACCAGATGAAGTTAGTATCATATATATGTCAAAAGTGAACCTTTTATGCTATTTAAGAAAGTTTCATTTGTCACATCGTTAGATCAATTTTTTTTTTTTTTTTTTTTTTTTGTTAATCTCTGATTGTATTAGCCAATATTATTTGTGGGTGGTTATGTTAGGATCGATACTTAGCCCCGTAATATATTGGGTTTGCATCTAATTAACAATCCTTCAAAAATATTACAATACTTAGCACTACAACATGCCTGACATATAAGGCCACCGAGTTTCCACTTTATAACCAATTGGTGATAGGGAAAATAGCTCATGAGTTTATATGCAGAAATAATTTTCTTTCACTTTTCAATGTGGGATTGAGTTTGCACCCAACATGCTATTGTTAGAAATATGATAAGGGTGATATGATAACTTTAGATAATCTTTAAGAATGCAGTTCGGAGGGGCAGATCTGGAAAGAGCGACAAACAAAACAACTGCATCTTAACGTAAATTTGAAATTGTAAGATGAGATACAATAATGTTAAGATGCAGTAAATTTGGGCTGTAGATCAAAAAATAAAGGGCTAATTGTCTGCCTCTCCAGTCCTCTGTAAGAGGTCTACTCCTCTGATCCCAAACCAATCTTTAGATTGTCTTTGCTTTTATAATAAATTATTTTTAACCTTTACCACCCAGGTTCAAAAAAATATACCTGAATAAGACAATTACATGGTATTACTTTGAGTAAATTTTATAGATGGTCCCTATGGTTTACATCAATTTACGAAAATTGTCCTTATATTTCTTTTCAAATTTTCAGTCCAATAAGTTTACATTTTGCTCGAAAATGGTCACTTCTCAGCTAAAATGACTAAAGTACCCTTACTTCTTTATTTTATTCATATTATATACTTAATTAAATATGAACAAATAAATAAATATTAAAATAATACAAATAGATTTAGGGGGGCTACCTAGAGATGAGCAAAGACCAGATAAAACTGGTTTTCAGTCCAGTTCAAAAAAGTTCAGTTTTTTAACAGAAAATTAAAAAACCAGTATTTTCTAGGACTGGTCCAGTTTCAGTCCAGTTTTTTGCCAGTTTTGCCAGTTTTTCTTAGAATTTCAGTCCAGTCCCAGTCCAGTTTCAGTCATTTCCAGTCTTTTTTTTCATGGTCGATAATTTTGTCAATAGTTACAATAAAATTTTAAAACCAATAGAAAAAATCAATAAATGTGAAGTATGATTAAATTAAAATGTATATAATTGAAATTGTTGATGTGAAAATAAATAAAAGTTTATAAATAAAGAAATAAAAATGTATCAAATACAATTTGACCTAAATTTAAATTTTATAAGGAAAGAAAGAAGTTAATAAACAATAAATAAACATAAATAGCTTATAATACATTTCAGTCTTTTTGCCAGTTTTAAACCAGTTTCAGTCTTTAACCAGTTTAAACTGATTTCAGTCCAGTTTTTAACCAGTCTTCTGACTGAAAAGTAGGACTGAATTAGGACTGTCAGGCAGTCCTAGGACCAGTCCAGTCTTTTTCCCAGTCCAGTTTTTCTAGGACCGGTCCCAATCCGGTTCAGGACCAATTTCAGTCTTAGACTGTTTTGCTCATCTCTAGGGCTACCAAATCAAATAATCTTTCCTCCACTCCTTTGGGGAAAGGGGTTAAAAATATTGATAACGAGGTTTTTAATTATAATTATAATATACTAAATAATAATAATAATAATAAAAATAATATTAAAATTTATAAATTAAATAGATATGGGTACTTTAGTCATTTCAAATGGGAAAGGACAATTTTTTAGGAAATTGTAATATTGGACTGAAAACCTGGAAAAAAAAGTATAGGGACGATTTTCGTAAATTGATGTAAACCGACCATCTATAGAATTTACTTTATTACTTTTATAATCTTGACAGAGAAACCAAGTGAAAAGAAAGAGATTATGCTAAGTTTCGTGTGTTCGACCAAAGGTTTTTTATATATCCGGATACGTTATGACGGTTAGAAATAGTTGGCATGATGCAACAAAGACACACTTTCACGATCACGTGCAATGATTAAGAATAGACACACCCTTATGTTGTATCTGATCCTTGACCCGGGTAAAGAGGCACGTGAAGCAAGACGCGGAAGTAAATTTTAATGACCCTAATCTAAGGATTGATAAACAATGCGCATCTCAAGGGAATAAAACTTCAAACAAGAGTAAAACTCGAAAACGGTATTTTATAACTAATCGAAATTTGAGAATACTAGGAATAAGTCTAGTATATTTATAACAAAAGAATCCTAATCCAAATTAAATATGAAGTCCTAATATAACTGGAATTCTAGTTGAAATAAAATTCAAATTCCCAAGTCATCCATAAAATTAGAAATATATTTGTTAAATTGTCCTCATCATTCCCCCTCACTTGAATAGAAGTCGACCCCGAGTTCTTTTGGATAGGTGTTGTACCCATGGAAATGATCTTAGACTCTTCTTTATTAACTTTGATCTTGACCCATTTTTCACATTCCCATTAATTTTTGTAGGTACCCAATATTTGAATTATTGACCCCTTATCATTTTCTCCCGCTTGGAAAGAACTCAACCTCATGTTCTTGGGGTTGACAACGTGCGCCATGAATTTTCAGGAAATTTAGAAATCAAAAACTGTTGAACCTTTTTCATATCATTACTTCCCAAAAACAATTCATATTGTTGAGTTGAGTAACCATGCTTAGATCACGATCATAATCCTTCATACCTTCAACATCTTCGGAACCTGCACCTTTATGAATTTTGATGACACTATAACCACTCGCCTCCTTCAATACAATTGTTGAGTTATGATTTAATTTATATAGTATGTTGCCATGTTATAAAAGCTACATGTTTACTAAATATATGATGTATATAGTTTACATTAGCTAAACCCGGCCAAAATGTGTTAACAAAAAATGAAACTGTAATCTTTTACCTTTTATTGATTTTTTTTACAACTTCAATGCTTTTATGGCACAATTCAAAATGTGAGTCCATTTGGGACATCGACAAAAGTTATACTCCATTTATTGTCAAATTGTTTGCCTTTTCGGGCTATTTACCCTCAAATCTAATCATATAAAACAAAACTTCCAAAATCACTAAAATCCGGATTCGCACGGCACTGAATAAAGTATAGGTTAACCAAGGCCGAGAAATGCTATATTCTTCCTGATATCCAATTTAATTCAAACATCAGCATTGAATAGAACAAAGTTTGATCGGTGCTTTTCTACTGCATAGCGTTCTTTTTACTCGCATTTAATCACACTTTTCCCACACTCCCATTGATTCAACAAATTATCCTCTATCTCGTTTACCGCGTCCTCATTAACACATCCATGTTAGTTTAAACAAGTGTACGTACACCCTACACATACAAACTCGTTTTATAACTTAACTTTTAAAACCCTTTGGTTACGAGTAAACTAGTTCCAATTACACTAAACTAGCATCTGACACGCGATGCGGCGGAATAATATTTGGAAATTAAAAAAAAAAAAAGAATTAATTAGTCGTTAAATTATATATGTTGATATTTGATATGGAGTATATTTTAGGTGAAAAACATATAATAACAAATGCGAAAACAAGATATATTTAAATTTAGTTGTGTAGTTTAATTAGTTTACCATATTTAAGTTTTAAGTATTAAGAAATTTAATCTGATATGCATTAAGGTATTTAGAGATTTACTAACAGTTTCCTTATCTGAATAAACATCATATCTGTTGTATTTACTGTGAACGACAATCCTAGAAAGACTTATTAATTTAATAAATATAGGGTAGGGTTCAAATGAGAATAGGAATTTGTGTGAGAATGAGGGAACCAATGATATCAAGCTATGTGTACAAAGAGAATGTTCCACATGTACAAAACACATTTACCCCCAACATCAATTATCTCACAAACGACAAATCGAAAAATTATGAAAATTGCACCATTAAATTCGTCGTTTTCTCCTCTTCGATTTGCCGTCCCTCAAGACATACTTTCGAAAAGTTTTTTTTTTTTTTCATTTTTTTTGTGGGTTTCACATTTACTAACACATGTGCTAAAGTGTTGCGTTTAGGGTTTAGGGTTTAGGGGTTAGGGTTTGAGGTTTGGGGTTTCTCCCCGAAACCCCAAACCTCAAACCCTAAACCCTAACCTCTAAACCCCAAACCCTAAACCCTAAACCCTAAACGCTTTACAAAACGCTAAACCCTAAATCTTTCTAAACCCTAAACCTTGAACCCCTTCTAAACCCTAAACCCTTATAACCCCTAAACCATAAACCCTACTAAACCCTAAACCTAACCCTAAACCCTAACCTTAACCACAAATTAAATGTACAACTAACCACTAACACATGTGTTACTAATTTGTGAAACCCACCAAAAAATGAGAAAAAAAAAGTTGTCAAAAGTATGCCTTGAGGGACGGCAAATCGAAGAGGAGAAAACGCTGAATTTTATGGTGCAATTTTCATGATTTTTTGACTTACCGTTTGTGAGATATTTAATTTTTAAAAATGTGGAGGAGAGAGAATAAAGTGACACATGGCAGAAATCTGTTGGTTCCTTATTCTCACTCAAAATTGGTGTACTCATTTGAACCTTACTCAATAAATATATTCCATATAATTAATTTATCTTTAATAGAGTCAATCAGAAATCTGTGCGTTCATATTGTGCCGGCTGTGCAGTGTTGTATTCTTGTATGTAACTATGTATTAGTAAATTGTTGGATATACGTATAAATATATGATGATGATTATATATATTCATAAAAAACATAACAAGAGCAAAAGCCAAAAAATGTTTAAGTGCCTACGTACATAACTGATTTGGTTGATCGGCTGGTTTGGTTTGCTTGCTTATGCATGAGTGAGAAAATTATATATTTGTGAGGAGTTAGCATGGCGATCTACCATACAAAAGAAGAAAAAAAAAGAAAAACAGGGTAGACAAAGGAAGTTTTTTCCTTTTTGTTCAGGTTACTCAGCTCGGAGAACGCGAACATTTTTACTCAAAAGAAGAAAAAAGTCTGGATGGCCATCTAGTTATCCAAATGTGGCAAAATGGATATATAGATCCGGGCAGGTTGCATTACGGCCGATACGGTCATGTTTTATCATATGTATTACATAAGTTAAAGTTCTTGTCAACCAGAGTCATCTTACTGTTACAAAATATATCAAGTGACCTAGTATATATATATATATGGGTTAAGTATTTGTAAATGTATGTAACTATGCGTTGACTTCTTTAGTGTGTACGTAACTAAATTGACCTCCATTGTATGCACGAAACTATTTATTGTCGTACATTGTATGAATTTTGGTGACTTGTCAACTGGTAAAGATGCCACTTGTCACCTTATATTTGATAACACGTCACCAAAATACATACAATGTACGACAATAAATAGTTTCGTACATACAATGGAGGTCAATTTAGTTACGTACACACTAAAGAAGTTAACTCATAGTTATATACATTTACAAACACTTAACCCTATATATATATATATATATATATATATATATATATATATAAAGAAAGCATGGTGTCTTAAATTTTGATACATCATCAAACTTTTATTCATTTTCTTTTTCATTTTTTATATCAAATTTTATAATAATAATAATAATAATAATAATAATAATAATAATAATAATAATAATTAACTTTTCTATTAGATCTTTTTTTTTTTTATCATTTTCATATTTACACTTTTGACACATCTACATCTATACATTTTATCAAAACCTTTATTATTCCATAGTTACACAAAAAAATTAGCATACTTTCTTTAAACTTACTTCTCTTTTTTTTTTTTCTATCTATATCTATATCTATATCTATATCTATATCTATCTATAGTATATATATAAGGAAAGGTATATACTCTCTAAATGTGACACATCATCTAGCCTTTTTTCTTTTTCATTTTTGTTTTAAATTAAATTTACTATACTATGAGACAAAATAATAATAATATCTATAATAATAATAATAATAGTAGTAGTAGTAGTAGAAAAAATAAATAAATAATATACCTTTTAAAATTTTTATCAACATCACTTTTACATTTTCAACGCATCTATATTGTTGCGTTCTTATAAACATTTACTTTTTCATTCTATATGTTTGCGATCATATGCTACATTTCTTATCAAATACTTTTTTTTGTGTGTGTGTATATATATATATATATATATATATATATATAGGGTAGTGATCAAGAGGGAAGTGTCTTTTTGGGGGGAAGTGGGGAAGCGTTAGTACGCATCAGGAAGCATATTACAATTACCAATCAAAATGTCAACAAAAAATTATTTTTATCGGTAAATAGTAATCAAAATCGATGCTTTAAAGAATATTTTAACGAATGAATTTCATTTTTAAGTCATAACATTAATTGATGAATATTTATTTAATTAATTGTTAAGATGCAGTGTGATGCATATTAACTAAGATGCATCATAAAACTTCACATTATTTGAAAAATATTTTTATTGTTAAGATGCATCACAATGCAGATTAACTAATATGCATCGCGATGCATCTTAACGGATTTGGATCAAATATTCATAAATCGATACTATAACTTGAAGAAAAAATTTATCAAGGAAGCTTAACATTTATAACATCGATTCTGATTAACATTTACTAAATTTCAGTTTACTTTTTTCGAGATTAGTATAGGTGAATGTAATATGCTTCCTGATGCGTACTAACGCTTCCCCCTTCCCTCAAAAAATGGACTTCCCTCTAGATCATGCCACTATATATATATATATATATATATATATATATATATATATATATATATATATATATATATATATATATATATATATATATAGGATTAGGATCAAGGGAGAAGAAAATTTAGGTGAAGAAGAGGGAGAAGCAATATGATTCAGTATTTTTATACTATGATTCAACTTTTTATTACTTGAATTATAATAATAAAAAAATGAATCATAGTAATAAAAATACTGAATCATATCGCTTCTCCCTCTTCTCCACCTAATTTTTCTTTTTTTTTGATCCCGTTACTATATATATATATATATATGTATATATATATTAGCCTTTTTTAAGCAAAGGTTGCCTAACATCATTCAAATTTGTCATTCACCTACTAAAATTGTTATCATCGTCATGTATACACTTTCGATGCATTAACACTTATAGAACACATTCATTTTCTAATTCTATATTTTTGTAATTTTTTAACAAACTATATTTAATCTGCCTTAAAATTCGTCATACTAATTGTGACAATATTATGACGGTGATGAAGACAAAGAACCGAAAACCTATTAATTGGACCTACCTAAAAAATTACATATCAATTATTTAACCTGTTAAATACTTCATCTAAATATATGATTGATTTTTAATAATATGAGTAGTCATTGTTATCATTTGATTTATATACGTTATAAGATTTTCACTTAATCTAATAAATCCAATCTTGATAAAAAATATAATAACGTATCTGTTATTTGTAATTAAAATTTTTCATTACCGACTTAATAATCACTTGTGAATCTTAATAAAAAGTTGACGTTACTCGTGGGCTATGCGTATGCACAGCCAAATACGTACTATCTCAACTTAATAAGAAGAACCCCTTCATCTTAAAAATTTAGACACGTCAAGCTCTTAAAAATGGCCACGTCTCCTAATGATGGTGAAAACCCACTAATCTTTTTATTTGACTTATTTTATCTTCAAACAAAACAAAAAAACCACTAATTCCCTCACTAGATTGTTTTATGGTTCATAAAAAAAAAAAAGAAAACAAGAACCTCTTTCTATTCTTTACATATTAAGAAACTTCCATACATCTTCTCAAACAAACACATCATCACTCTATAAATTGACACATTTACATCTAATAATATCTTAAAACTTGACACCTCATTAAAAACATAAAAAATCCCCTCAAATTTAACATAATGAAAAAGTTTACACTCTACTTTAAATGCTTACACTCATTTTGTAAATACTCATTTTTCGTTTCTCTTAAAAAGATCCCGTTTCACCCCATTTTGACTCCATGGACATTTTCTTAGTTCATCTTTTGGTTTGCATGTTCGGTTGATATCTGTATTTGAGCAATTTTATCTATTTATGTTAAGTTTTAATTTCATTCTTCATTTTTGTATGGTTTATTTTTTCCATATGAGTTTGAATGATTTATTTGACAGCTCAAAGATTAAGTTTTTATTTTGGTTTCGCCTTCTCATTTACCATTTCTTAATCTTCAGTTTTTGTCTTTATTTTATTGATATAATTTGGCCTTGCAATTTGTTTGGATTTTAATTTGTTTGCTTAAATTTTATTTTTTAATTACTTTTTGATTTTGGTTCTATGTTTGAGTTCATTTCTCATTTTTAAATTTACGTTTTATATGATAATAAATTAGTTTTCGATCAAGTGTAAGGCTTTATGTTTAAATATGATGTTGAATTTATATTCAAAATATGGTTGCTATAACTTGAATTTTAGTTTATGGTGTATTCGGGTGTTGGCTGTTGAACTATTCTATTATGTTAGCCACGTTAACATTCTTTGGTGTTATTCATACCATTAGTTGTTTAAACTAATACGTACACGAGAATTCTGTTGTCTTCAACTGTTTATTTAGTAGCCCAAAATATGTAAGTTAAAGTTTTAACCTTTTTCCCATTTCAAAATTGAGATTGAATAAACTCTTAAAAAACTAGCACTTATTTTCTGTTTTCTTCAATTGTTTATTTAGTAGCAGTGGATGATATTGGCAAGTGCAGTATGTGTCAGCGAACAGGGCCACCAAAAATTTGGGGCCCCAAATTTTACGAGAGTTGTTATATATTAGTAGTAAATATAGGTTCAATGTGGAAAAAAACTGTTGTGATACTTGAAGAATAAATATAGAAGCGTGTACTTTCTAGAATAAAACATTTTGAAGAGAATCTAACTGATGAAGTGGATGTTTCGTTTTCTACCGAGGAGTCATTTAAATTGAAATATTCGAACAATACATACAGTATGACAAGACTTTTGGTTTATTGTTTACTTATAACAAGTTACACTCCTTTGACGACAAGAGTATTAGATCGGGTTTTAGTCATCTTAAAATAAAGCACTCACGACTAGTGGACAACCTGATATTGATGCAAATGAACTCTATGTGAAGTTAAATTTGCTTAAAATTTTTTTGTCTTGTGCCTATATGATACCTATTGATATTCTACATTATCTGAAACGAGACGATTGCTTTCCTAATTCGATTATTGCATATAGAGTATTCTACCATAACTGTAGCAACTGTGGAAATAAAATTTTCAAAACTTAAGTTGTTGAAATTATATTTGCACTCTAGAATGTCACAAAAGAGGCTTAACGAATTGACAATGATAACAACTGATAATAATATACTAAAGAGTATTAATTATAAAGGTTTAATTTAAAATTTTGTTTCGAATAATATCTCTTTTTAATGAAGAATGAAAATAGTTAGTTTTTCCGAATCGCTAGATAATGACTTTGTATTTTTGTATCTTTATATAATTCTCGTAATATTAATGCATTTTTCTATGTATTCTATTGAATTTTTTTTTGGTCTATTTGGGGCCTCTTTTTTTATATCGCACGGGGCCTCCTAAATTCATTTGCCGGCCCTGTTTAGTAGCCCAAAATATGTAAGTTAAAGTTTTTACCTTTTTCCAGGTTTAAAATTGAGATCGAATAAACTCTTAAAATAACTAGCACTTTTTTTTTTTGTTTTCTTCAATTGTTTATTTACTTTTTTTTTTTGTTTTCTTCAATTGTTTATTTAGTAGCCCAAAAAACATAAGTTAAAGCTTTTATCTTTTTACAAGTTCAAAATTGAGATTGATTAAACTCTTAAAATAACTAGCATTTTCTTTTCTTAAGGGGCTGTATGCACAGCTTATAATCTTACTAGTATATATAATATATTATAAACTGTATATAAGAAGCTTATTAAGTACATGCTCACCGGCCTATTTGTCCTAACTCGTAAAACTTTGTTCTTACAATATTATATAAGTTGCATATAGTGATTTAATTGTTGTATGCATTAGATATCATTTTCAGTAGATAACTATCTAGATATCACTTTGCGTAACGTTTCATCCATTTCTTTGATTAATTATATATTTTGATTTGGCCCATTTGAGTAGTTGACCACTTGACCTGTGATTCGGAATGAATATGAATATGTCACTCCTACTTGGCTACTTGTGTGGAATCTTTTTATTTCGGAAACGATAACAGTATCACACTCTAACAATTACTTCATTTTATGAAATGATATAAAGTTATAAACTTAAATCAACGATGACGCTATGTAATGTGTTTAACGATAACAAAAGTTTATGAATTTGTTCAAAATGATGAATCTTGTAACTGTGGTTACCCGTTGCTAATTAATTTCGTTTTCTACATAGGTGACATTTTTTAGAAGTTAAAAAAATTTTATTGAAAAAAATTAGATTGTACCCTAGATTAAACTTAACACTTTATAAAAGTTTGATATTCTAACTGTGTAGCATATAAAAAGTATAATAATATGTGCTATAATCGGGATTTTCGTTTTAACATGATCAACAAATGTTCAAACCAAGCACGAACATAAAATTTGGCATGCATGCTTAGAGCCGATTCAAAATCGTACCAATTAATTGTTGACAATAACAAGGGATTATATACCCCCTCGCGCTGTAAGGGGTTAGCGTTTAAATTTATGCGAGGAGTTAGCGTTTAATTAAATTTATCAAATTGATTAATGGTAGATAGGGTGTGTTTGGCAACAACGGACTGGAGCTGGTAGTTGGAGCTGGAGCTGGGGCTGGAGCTGGAGCTGGGGCTTGGGCTTCTATTCAGAAGCCACTTCAAGAAGCTTCTTGTTTAAGGGCTTCTGAGGGCTTATTTTCTCAAGAAGCCCCATTTTTATTGCGTTGCCAAACAAAACTTATGGCTGGGGTTTATTAAAAATAGAAGCTCAAGCCCCCTAAAAAGCCCCAGAACCCCCTCATCCAAACACACCATACACAAACATAATTATTATTTCTTTTATTTCCTTATATACTTACCATTTTTTATATAAATAGCGATGATTTTAGGGATCAAATAACTTTTATTCTTTCAACGTACATTAAACTTTATCTAAAGATTGAAAAATTGGTTCGTTTTAAATTTCAAAACTATTACGATTATATTGGAAATTTTTGTGAATTTTATAATTCTTAGAGTAATAATAATAATAATGATAGATATGCTTTTACCAAGAACAAAGGTACTTTAACATTAAGGTACTTTAACATTTTATTTAACGTTATCACAAATAGCTTCAATTAATTATTTCTTAAATTGCTCTCCACAATCGTCCGTCAAACCGTAAAAAATATTTCTTCTAAATTTGAACTTAATTAATTATTTATATGGAGTAAATCATGATATCTTCCTATCCCTTTTGTACAAATTTCTCTAATAACTGTGTCCCATAGGCATATTCTACCAGATATAATCTAAAACTTCATGCACCCAGATTCATATATTTCATCCACAACCATCCATACAATCCTTTGAATACCAACATAAACCCGAAAGTTGAAATCGACTTTAAGCCAAATACAAAATTAAGTAAAACCATCAAGAAAAACCCGAAAGGTAAATTTTAAAACCCGACATTAATTCATTCATAAATAAAACATAAAGCCCTAAAACTTGGTAGAAAATGGAAGAGGAAAAAGAAAACATGACCATAACTCACAAACAACACCATCAATAATTGAACTTATAAAAATAGTAATCTTATATACAAAAGTTGTAAATGATTAGAAAATCCTACATATTTATAAGATGATGATTGGTGATGATATTGGTTAAGAAAGAATGAAAGATGTTTGTATGGCGTCTTGGGTGGGCATCGACCAGCTTTCGAAGGTAACACATATCATTCGGATTAAAATATCTCATCTTTGTCATATCTACTTCGTTCTCAGCGCTGCTAGAGTATGTGACCAAATCTTCATGACACCCGACCATGAAAGAATCTCGTTTCTTAGCGGCAATAGGAAGAAGGTGTTCGACACCCGACCTTAACTCCTCGAAAGCATACTCTACCCCTTCGGCAATTAACTACTTCCCGATCTAAGGCCAAAGAAGAATTTTTCTTCTTTATTCGTGCTCCACGTGTCATCTAGCTTACATATGGTCACGCTTCAACTCTTTTTCCCTCAACTCCTTCTTAGTTATGCTCTCGTCTATCTTTCCCAGAGCATCTTCCTTAACTGTAAACACACCCATGTAACCATGCTTAACATATCACATCTTGCCAACGCCAAGTGGTTCCTCGTCGAAAATGGAGCTCATTGATAGGCGTCGCAACATTAAACCACAAAATCTTGACAAGCCTTCGGATTATTCATGGATCTTTGAACTCGACTTCGGTACCCTGAGACTTGGTACGATCATTAATATCTTGGTCATGAACAATCCCTGCTTGATCATAAACATATCGGTCACCTTTAAATACTTTGTTTGGCATCAATATCCCTTTAAAAGGAGCCAATATCATCTTTTCTAATAATTCAAAAACATTACTCCCAAGTAGTCATAGCAAGAGTCCACCTCCAGCTTTATCATCATTATATATCAAAGGTGGCGAAGCATCACCTTTCTTTGATTTCTAGTCCGGCATGGGAGTTATTCTGATAATTTGGTGTCTTTGAACTTAGTGGTATCATAACGCATTTTCGCAATGCCCCCTTCTCTAAATGTTCAGGGAACATAAGCGTTCGCCAGAGTCACATAAACCAACTCTCAACTTGGGACAAGCAAGCCAAATATTGCAACATCAAGCCAACCAAACTAGACTATATCACATTCCAACATGCTTTAATATCTCCACTTGGATGTTAACCACATGGTTGGAGGTTCAAGCCCTCATTCTAGTCCCATTTCGCAGCACCCTCCTTTCTAGTATCGTTGGAAATAAAGATTTGGTACATACCCGAATACTCATAGCGGAAGCAGAAGCGGAAGCGTTGAACATTCGTTTAGATCACCGGTCGGGAAAGTAATCACAATCGAAAAGTGTTGGGACATAGATTGTGATAACAGATCTAGCTTGAAATAGGACTGGTGTAATTATTATTATGTTTGTACATTGGTTTGGATTTGTAAATGCATATTCGTTTTGTTATTAATATTTAGTATTAAAGATAGACGAAATATGTTTTTAGTATATACGTTTTATGCGAGACGAGTCGAGATCTCAGGTCGCAGCGAGCTGAGCTGCGAGATGAGAACTGAACTCGTTTTACAGAAGTCTGGCGAGCCGAGTCCTGAGTTGGGCTTGGGCTGCGAGTTGGACCGAACTCGCAGGCCCATGCGAGCCGAGACAAACTGACGTATAAATTGTTTTTCACGGATGAAAAACATAACAACTTTTGGCATTCATTCTGATCTGCGAATTCGAATAACCCAGAGAAAACAAACCTAACGGCTAGGCTTTGACGTATTATCGTTTAAAGCTAAGTATTAATATACGCAATTACGAACATATTCGTTGTTAGTAAGATAACACCGTATTGAGGGATTCCGCACCTTAATACTACAGATAACGAAGTTATCGATCCTAGAACTAGGGACTTACATCTGGTATCAGAGCTTTCGGGCTAAATACGAGTGTGTTCGTGAGTTTTAGTGTTATTGCGTTTTTGATTCAGGTCGTTTTTACGTGCTTTCTTGCAATACTAACGATCAAAATCATTCTCTGGACGTTTTAGGGTTTGTTTACGGTCGAAATTCTCAGTTTCAGTCGTAAAAATACCTTAAACATTCGTTTTCGGGTTTAACAGCCGTTTCGCAAGTCGAGATTAGGGTCCCAGCTTCGCCTGCGAACCGAGTTGAACTAGCGAGTCGAACTGAGGCTTGCGAGTCGAACTGAGGCTTGCGAGTCGAACCGAGATCCCTCGCGAATCCAAATCACTTGCGAATCGACATCTTTAGCAATCCGAACTGAGGCTTGCGAATCGACGTATTCTGCGAGTCGAGCTGAGATTGCGAGTTGAGCTGAGTCTTGCGAGTTGAGTTTTCTGAATTCGCTGAAACAGTTTTACTTTACATTTTTAAGATGTCTGACTTAAGTAGAATGATCGAGATGGATCACGAGGTGGGAAAATCAAACGTTCCACCTAAGTTGTTAAGGATCGAAGATTACTACAATTGGAAGGACAGATTTGAATCTTACTGTAGATTCCATGACCTGTCAATCTGGATGTGTATCAAGAGTGGATACACCGCACCTACTCAAATTGTTCAAAATGCCACTGTGGTTCTTACCTATCCAAACATGAGTGATCAACAGAAGGAAGCTTACAGAAATGAAAATAAAGCACATTCATGCATAAAGATGTGTCTTCCTAAGGAAATCGCTCATCAACTGAAGTCTTTTCATACTGCTAGGACGCTCTGGGAAGCTCTAGAGAAAAGAGGTGAGGGAAGTCCACAGGTGAGAGCTGGCAAGAGGAGTCTTCTCAAAAAGCAGTTTACTATGTTTAAAGCTTTAAAAGGAGAAGATCTTGATGCCTATGTCACGCGTTTCTACCATCTGCTAAGTGAACTGGAATACCATGAGATTGTTGAAGAAGAAGTAGCTAAAACCGACAAGTTTCTTGAGGGTTTGCCTTCTAAATGGGAAATGTATGGCGTTATGATTAAGGATAACGAAACCAGGTATTCTACTATGACCTTAGAGCAAGTCATTGACAAGCTGAAAGGTTATGATTTCTCCAGAAAGTTAAGAGATAGTGATTCTGATCAGGTTCAGAACCCTGGGTTGTATCATGGAAAGTCAAATCTTTCGACTGCGTCCTCTAGTTCGACAACTGCACTATTAGTTGGTGATACTGGTGAAAATGGAGAAATGATTACTGAAGATCTATGCTTTATTTCCTCCTCTAGTGATGAGACAAAGGGAAAGAATTCTGAGAAGTCACCTCAAGAACATCAGAAGATGCCAATGAGTGTGAAATCTGCTGAACAGCAATTGTCTGTTCTTGCTTCCTTTGTGGCATCATATGAGAATTACATAGAGGGAAAGATCAATGATCCTGTTCTATTTGATGAGGATTATGAGCAGATAGATCCGGATTATGTTGAGGAATTGGAACTTCAAGAGATGTTAGCATTGGTTTCAAGAAAAGTTAAAAATTTCCTCAAGAGAACTGGTAGAAAGGTGTTGGGCAATAGATCAGGGTTTGATAAAACCAAGGTCAGATGTTTTAACTGTCAGGGTATTGGTCATTTTGCTAGAGAATGCCAAAGACCTAAAGTAGAAGCACAAGGAAAACAAGGTTCGGGAAGTACTCTTGCTTCCAAAGCCTTAGTGGTGAAGCAGTTGGATGGCTCTTATGATTGGCAAGCTCATTCTGAGGAAGCTTTGATGGCCGAGATTGAAGAGACAGCTGCTGGATCAATGTCATATATGCCCACTGATATGGAACAGAGAGTAGAGGTGCCTGAGTCTGAAGTGAAGGCAAGTGATGATGACGTGCTATATATGGATTCAATTCCAGATATGAGTCCTGAAGAATTCGTGGCACGCATGGCTGAAGTACAAACTGACAAGAAGAAGGTATGTTTAGATATTCTTAATCTTGCTGATGTTTGTTACTTAGTTACTGATTTACAATCTCAGAATAGTGTTTTAACTGTGTCAAATAGCAATCTGTCATCACAATTAAATGTGGATAAGGAATCCTATAAGACTGTTAGATCTGAACTTGAATAAGCTATTATGGATATTCGTAGATTAAGTGATGATAAACAGGCCTTAAAAGATAAAATTAAGTCTGATGCTTCGGATAGAACAAAGCTTAGAGATACCATAAGTGAAAAATCTGTTGTCATAGATGGTCTCTATATGAATATCAAAGACTTAAATGAGACAATTGCTAGTAAGGATCAGGAAATAGTGAACCTTAACTTAAGGTTAATTGAGCAAAACCGTAAACTTGAGAACTATAAGACATCTCAAATGGATAAAATGTTAGATGCTCAACGTAGTGTAAAGGACAAGACTGGGTTAGGTTACAATGATGTATCCCCTCCTTTTAATGCCAATTACACTCCTATTCCTGAAGATTCTGAAATGACTGAAGTTAATCCTGAGGTTTCAGTAACTAATGACCATGAACAGTCAGAGGCACAGAAGGATGTTATTAAGAACCCTTCATCAGATAATAGTAAGGCTTCTCATTTCACCAAAATACAATTTGTATCGGGTGGAGTGATTAACGATGCTAAGACTAATGATAAGGTTAATAAAGAACAAATACCTGAACCTTTAGTGCCTAAGACTCCGAGTAGTAATGCAAAAGTTCCTAAATCACGCAAGCAGATGTCATGCTTCAAGTGTCGCCAAAAGGGACACGTGGCTTCGTGTTGTCCTAACAAAAAGCCCGAAACACCACATAAGCTTGTGATTGATGAAAAGACACAGACTGACTCTAGTATGACTGTAGATAGGTTAGATACCAAACCTAAGTTAGGTAATAAACCTGTTAACATTCTTAAAAAAGACGGTAAACATAGTGTCTCCCCACCTAAACCTAAACGGCCATATACTCAAAGTGATAATTCTGTCTATAAGACTAGAGATGTGACACCGTCGAGGTTTAGAACTCCAAGTAAAGGCCATAGTCATTATGAGAGTGGTACTACTTCGCGATCACATGAGTTTAATTATAATTATCATAATAGAACTCATAATTATGTGCCTAGGAGGTTATCCTCAAATTCACCTCTTAAGGCTGATCGTCCACAATCTCAAGCTACTTCGAAAGTAACCAAAGCTCCTGATGGGAAGGATGGTTATTTTAAAGAGCTTAAGTTTGTTGATGATAAGGGACAAACCAAGACCGTAATGGCTTGGGTCCCTCTTGATAACTGATCGTATTTTGTGTTATGTGCAGGAGCATGCTGTGAACAAGGACAGCTGGTGGTATGTAGACAGTGGATGCGCAAGGCACATGACCGGAGAAAGAAGTCTACTGAAGGACTTCAAGGAGAGTCTCAAGCAAAAAGTAAATTTTGCAGGAGATAAAGGAGGAGTAATTTCGGGAAAAGGAAAAGTTTCAAATGGAACTTTGACTCTTGAGGATGTGAACTATGTTGAAGAAATAACTCACAACCTAGTGAGTGTTTCCCAAGTCTGTGATAAAGGTCATCCAGTTTATTTCAATGAAAAAGAGGCCTTAGTCCTGAAGCCAGGTTTCAAAATTCCTGATAAATGGATATTGATGAGGGCTCCAAGGAAGAAGGACATCTATGCCATCAACATGGGTGTTCCTAACTCTTCAATGGTGTCTACATGTTTATTATCCAAGGCTTCAGAAACAGACGCTTTGTTATGGCATAGGAGAATGGCACATCTGAACTGGAGAAAGATGAATTACATAACCAAAAATGGTTTGGTTCTAGGTGTACCACAAAAACGTTTCGAGTCTGAAGATAAGTGTGTTCCTTGCATGAAAGGAAAGCAGCACAAGAAACCACACAGACCTAAGACTGAAAACTCAATCTCCTCGCCATTTGAATTGCTACATATGGATCTCTTCGGCCCTATAAGTAAGAGAAGTCTAGGTGGCAAATGGTACTGTTTGGTTGTCACAGATGACTATTCTAGATTCTCGTGGGTATTCTTTTTGGGATCAAAGGATGAAACTCCAGGAATTCTAATTGAGTTCTTTGATCTAGTAGAAAATGTCTATAAAAAGAGAGTGAAGCGTATTCGTAGTGACAATGGAACAGAATTCAAGAATTTAACGTTGAATATCTATTGCTTAAGCAAAGGGATATTACATCAATTCAGTGCACCTTATGAACCTCAACAGAATGGTGTTGCTGAAAGGAAGAATAGAACGTTGATTGAAGCTGCTAGAACAATGCTTGCTGATTCAAAGTTTCCGGTCATCTTTTGGGCAGAAGCAGTGAATACAACATGTTATGTTCTTAATAGAGTTCTTACGGTTAAGAGACATAACAAGACTTGTTATGAACTTTTGAACAATAAGAAACCTAACTTAAAGGGGTTTGAACCCTTTGGAGTTTCATGCACCATATTAAAGACTGGACATCAAGCAAAATTTGGTGAGAAGGCTGACGAAGGATTTTTCCTAGGTTATATGCCAAATTCGCCAAACAAGAGAGTCTTTAATAAAGTCACAGGACGTTTGGAGGTAGTTTATAATATTGAGGTTACGAGCTACTCACCGGATGTTCATAAGGGATTAGATTGGCAATTTGATTATTCTGATCTTTTTGCATCATTTAAAGTTCCTATTAGTGACTATGTCAGTGATTCAGAGATAGCTGAACATTTATTGTTTGAAGATGGGAATATTGGTCCCGCTTCAACATCAAGTGTTAAGCAGTCTGGAATTAAGACTAATGTTGACTCAGATAAAGCTTCCACAAGTGAGTCACAACAACCTTCAGAGGATAAGTCTCAAGAAACAGAAGATCTTGATGATCTTACTACAAAGTTTGATGAAATACTTACTCCTTTGAAACACTTAAGGATATCTTCTGCTCGAACGGAAGATGTACCTGCATTGGAAGAGATTGGTACTAATTTAGGAGATGATATACCGGTTGAACCAATTACTACAACTAGAACGAGTAAGAATCATCCCGTTGAAAACATCATCGGTGATATTAATACTCCGGTTCAAACTAGGCATCAATCCAGAGCTAGTACGTCTGAGAATTCAGAATACCAAAGCTTGTATACTGCAATGAAAGAGACAGGGATTCCTAATCAATGTCTATATTCATGCTTTATCTCACAAGTCAAGCCTAAAAATGTTCAAATGGCTTTAAAAGAAAGCTCGTGGATAGAAGCAATGCAAGAAGAACTATCTCAGTTCTCTAAATTACAAGTATGGGAGTTGGTTGACCTACCAAAGGGAGAATATCCAATTGGAACTAGATGGGTATTTAAGTGCAAGAGAGATGATAAAGGAATCGTTACTCGCAATAAAGCTCGTCTAGTAGTTCAAGGTTTTAATCAACAAGAAGGTATAGATTACAATGAAGTGTTTGCACCATTTGCTAGGCTAGAAGCAATTAGAGTATTCTTAGCATTTGCATCATATTTTGGTATAAAAGTGTATCAGTTGGATGTTAAGAGTGCCTTTTTGTATGGCAAAGTGGAAGAATTGGTGTATGTTTCATAACCGCCAGGGTTTGCTGATCCTGAGTATCCAGATAGAGTATATCGTTTGAATAAGGCTCTATATGGATTACATCAAGCACCTAGGGCATGGTATGGAACACTATCAACGTATCTACTTGAGAATGGATTTACAAGAGGATCGATTGATAGTACACTATTTGTGAAGTGGAAAAAGAAAGACTTTCTTCTCGTACAAGTTTATGTTGATGACATTATTTTTGGATCATCTGATGATAAGATGTGTCAAGAATTCGAACAAGTTATGAGAAAAAGGTTTGAAATGTCTGCAATGGGAGAGTTGAATTTCTTCTTAGGATTACAAGTTGATCAAAAGAAGGATGGATTCTTTATTCATCAATCTAAATATACATATGAGCTATTAGAACGCTTCAAGATGGATGAAAGTAAGGTCTACAATACTCCAATTCCAGTCAATCATGGACTAGGTCCAGATACATCGAGTGATGGCGATGTGGATCCAACTTTTTATAGAGCCATGATCGGATCACTAATGTATCTAACAGCCTCTAGGCCTGACATAATGTTTGCTGTTTGTTTATGCGCAAGATATCAGGCTAATCCGAAAGAGTCACACATGCAAGCTGTTAAACGAATCTTTCGTTACCTCAAAGGGAAACCTAAGCTGGGTCTTTGGTATCCGATTGATGGAGACTTAGATCTCGTAGCTTATACTGATTCGGATTATGGAGGATGCAATCAGAATAGGAAATCTACGACCGGAGGATGTCAATTCCTAGGAGGTAGATTAGTATCCTGGCAGTGCAAGAAGCAAACCTCGATAGCCATTTCTACATGTGAAGCTGAGTATGTTGCAGCTGGCAGCTGTTGCTCTTAAGTCCTTTGGATTCAACAGCAACTGCGGGATTACGGGTTAAATATAACCAATACTCCTATGATGATTGATAACGAATCTACCATGTCGATCACCAATAATCCGGTGAAGCACAGTAAAACTAAGCATATTGATATTCGACATCATTTTATTAGAGATTGTGCTGAGAAAAAGTTGTTAAAGTTAGTTAAGATCATTGGATAACTTAGCAGACTTATACACAAAGGCTTTCGACAGAGCAAGATTTGAGACGTTGGTTCAACTAAATGGAATGAGAAATCCAGAGTGATTAGTCTTCCAAGGGTATTTTTGTAATAGTTAGTATTTCTGTGTTCATTAAAAAAAAAAAAAGGCGTATGGCATTCATTTGCTTGTTACCTAAGGGGAATCGCCTTCATTTAAGTTTTTATTTGCAAAAACTAAGGGAAATGATAGTACATTAGGAGAATAAGCTTCACAATAATAAGCTTAAGTCCTAAGTATGATATGGTAGTAGGTTCAAATAAAGTTGCTTTAGAACTACAACGGTTCTATCAGGTATGTGTTTATATTTATTTGATTATACACCTATATCCACAGGTTATAATTTGTCTATTTTTAGTGAAAACTTTAGATGGCTTCATCATATGATGTACTGGTAGGCAAATTATATGAAATTTTCTAAGCCTTAAGAAGTTAATTAATTACTTGATTGTTATCTTGTGTTACTATTCTATGATGTATGACATTAAGTCTTAATTGTTGAACGATGGTATTACCATACACTGTTATCATGCATTTTAATTTGAAGTGACAAATAGTAGCAATATGGGTATTAACTTAATTACTGGTAACTTTGTTGTACTAAGTACAGAACTGAAACCTTTAATTAATTTAATATTCTCAAATATATTTTGAATTATGCTAGAAGGGATCTTCTGTTGTACTACGTACAGACTTAGATAACATAGCATCTTCAAAGTATGTCTGATATTTGTTTAACCTTAAAAATTCAAGTGTATGTTATATGTTTCGAAAAGATACATCATTTAGTAACCGCTACCTTGAAATCTAATGATGCAGTGTTATGAGTTTTACTTGAATTCTTCAGTATGTCATATAATAGGAAACACTTGATAATATTCATACTAACAATAAAGTGTTTGCTTAGAAAATTGAGTATAATTTGTTTATGTGGATCATAATATCGGTAATCGTCTTGGACTATCTATAAAAATATTCACTTTATGTAAGTAATGCAGTTATTAATTATGCTATGTGGATAAAGGTACATAAGATATAGTTTTATAAATATAAATGTATAAATGATAAATTTAGTTGTAATTTTATAGTAATTTACTTGAATTTCATAAGGTATGTATACTACCAATCTGCTTAGACTTTTAAATATATAATTAATTGCTTATTCTTACTAATATGATCCCTAAGCAGATAAAATCTTATTTAGTTTGTATATATACTTTGTTTTGAGTGATTAATAAAATGGTACTTGATACCAAAGTTTATATAATTGTGTTTTTATCTTATTTTTATTTGTTTTTAATTTAAGTTTTTGTGTTTATTAGGCTTTACGCTTCGGAATTAAATTATGCTGAATATTTTTGAGTTGAACAAACGTAACAAATACAAGTGAAAAATAATTTTATTTTAGACTTGTACAAATAATGGGTTTTTAATTTATACTACGTATTTAATTCGCATTTTTATTTATTCCTGCGAGTTGACTAAGTCAACCTGCGGATCCGTTTGAAATCTCGCGAATCGGATACAAGGTATAAAGGGGGTCAAACGAGTCAAGCCAACCCACCGAACCCACAGAATTCGCGAGTTCACTAAAGCTTGCGAATCCGTTTTACAGGCGAAACGAGGCGATATTTAGTTTTCGTTTGATTTTGATTTTACGAGTACGGGAACGAGTTTTTCAATCCGTAACTATTATACATCTTCACTTTGCGCACATTTTGAGGTATATAACAACGGATTTCACCGTTTAAATTGCACGAAATCGAAGGTTTTATGAACTTAGGGTTTCGGTTTGAAGTTTAAATGATTCACATAGATTTAAGATGTTATTGGACATGGATCTTTAGGGTTTATGTTAAACGAACATCAATGAACGTAAAACATTTGATAGATCATGTTAAAATTACAAGATTAATCGATTTTAAGTTTAACCCTGCGACGGCTGTTCATCGAACGAGTTGACACTTTGACTCAACTCGCAGCGAGTTGACTAGCGAATCGACATGATAAGCGAGTTCACTTCAATAGCGAGTTGATAAGTGTAGCGAGTTGATCAGTGAAGCGAGTTGATAAGCGAAACGAGTTGATCTCGATTCGCTAGGCCAGTTTATGCGAGTCCAGTACTTAGAAATTTTTTATTTTTAAAGTAGTGATATAAATGTTAAGACTTTTTTAAGTAATAACTTTTATATAATGGATTCAAATTAGACTTAAAACTTTTTAGTTATAAGTTAAATTTTTATATACGACTTGAGACTATTTTGTAACAAGTTATATATAATTTCAATTTTAAACTAAGATGTTTGATGAATCTCGATTCATAATACGTTATAGTTTAAAGATTTTTAATCGTGCATTAAAATTATATCTGTTGTTTGTGTTTATTTTACAGATATGGCGAGAGCATTTGACAAGGGACACAATATTTTGGTGGATCTGAACCTTGAAGCCAAGCGGGCTGATAGGGTTGCCGATATTCTTTGTTTTCTTGCACGATCACGTATTCGATACGCCATTACGGCCAATCCTCCTATCTCTCAGGCTATATTGAACGATTTCTGGACGGATATAGTATATGACGAATCTGTCAACCCACCAGAGATCCGAGCAACGGTTAGTGGCCAACCTGTTACATTTTCGGCTGGAAATCTCCGTGAGATTTTGCAGCTAGGTACAAAAGAACAGGAGAATGGGGATATTGAGTATCGCATGGATTTTATAGAGGGTGCTATAGGCCGTATGGGTTATACAGGAGATAGACGTGGACGTCAGTTCCAGAAACCTCTGGTTATTGGTCAGTGGAGGTTTCTCTGGCACGTGATGAATATCGTTTTTGCAGCGAAGAAGGGTGGATTTGATGAGTTGAGCCCTGCGATTTTATTGGCTGCACTGTCACTGGTTTATAATAAACCATACAGTTTTTGTGATTATCTTTTCGGTGAGATTGCGAAACAGATATCGGGTTTTGTTAGATCAAGGTTTTTGGTCTACCAGAGATTTTGTATGTTGATTATCCGTGCGCGTCTACCGGATTTGGCTATACCAGAACCACATCTAGTGGTTAATACTATTGATCATCGTGGGTATAACGCCATGTTCATGCAGACGGTTAGGAAAGAGGGAGTGGTGAAACCTGAGGTCAGACCACTCTTTGGGTATATAATTGACCCAAACTACGTTACGCCACCAAATCATGGTTGGCTAGATGTTGTTGCTCCTGCTGCTGCTGCTCCTGCTGAAGCTGATGTGGTTCATCCTGAAGATCCACAAGAGCTTTTAGAGGATGTTTTGGAACAACCTGCACATGCTGGGGAACAGGTGAACCCAGATGTTGCTGCTTAGATTGTTCAGGAGGTGTTGGAGCATAATGATGATGCGACAAATCCATTGCTCCAGGATATTGATAGTTATTTTGCACCACCTGAGGTAATCTTTTATTTATGTAATAATATAGATGCTTAGTTGATAGATTGTTTTTAATTAATCATAGATGCATAATATTATTATCTAATGATTATGATATTAGATATTTAGTTAATTGGATATTATTTCTGATTTTAAAATATAAATATCATTAAACGAACAGGAAGTTGAAGCTGAGACTGCAAACCCGGAAGTTGTATTACTTGAGGGGGAGCAGATACAGCTTGATAGATCAGTTGTTGTACCGACTGAGGTATTATATCTGATTAATCTTAAATATATAGAACTTGTATGATAGAGCTTACGCTAATCATAAATGTTTAATATATTCAAAATTTAGGATCTTGTTAGATCATCTGGAGGTCGTGATGGTGAGACGGCTTCAGATGAGGATTCTGAGAATACACCTTCTCCTCCTCCATCTGCTTCTGAAAAGAAGAGGAAGGGTAAGAGTATTTTGGAGGAAGATATTGAGGAGATTGATACTCAATTGATGAAGCGTCCGAGAACGCTAACTATTAGAGAAGGTTAGTATTTATTATAAAAGTTAAATAATCTTAACTTGTTGTTTATCAGGAGTTAAACTGAGACAGTTAATTCTGTATACAGTTGCTCAAGATACACCACAGGTGGAGAAGGATACACCGGTGGTTTCTGAACAGATGTCTGTACCGCTTCAGGTATGAGATATAAGTTCTATAACTATGAGTGTTATGCAATTAATTAGAGTTTGAGACAGAGTAATATGTAACAATAGCTGATTTTGATTGTGTTTAACTTTACAGCATGAGGTTGCTGATCTAGTTCGTGCGGCAAAATTTCCGACTAATAAAGCAGCTAGATTTGCGACAAACTTGCTTACGCAAGCTTTGTCTCAACCTCATACACCGCTGACCAGAGACTGGCATATAGAGTCTCTTACACCGCCTGGACCTACAACGATACCTGTTACTCCGATGACTGATGCTGAAAGGATTACATCCTTAGAGTCTAGGGTAAAGGATTTAGAGAAGCTTACTTCTCAGATTCTAGAGCTGGTGTCGAATAATCTTCTTCTTGCTCAGCAGATACTCAAGCAGAGTCAATCTTACAATCTGCTGATGAAGACTCATGAGACTTTGCTTGCGGACTTCAATGTGCAGAGACTGAAGTTATCTTCTTTGGAGAGTCTGGTCTTGAGATCGCATTCAGGACAGTCTACTCAGGGGGAGATATTGGTATATCTGAAGTCTTGCAGAGAAAATGAGCTGAAGAGGAAGAGAGATTCTGACAAAGACGATGATCCCAATGCACCAGAAGGTGGTGAGCAGACTGGTCCTTCAAAGACTGGTGAGCAAGCTATGATTCAGGGGGAGTCTGATGGAAATGCTGGTGCTAGTGGTTCGGGAGCGGGTACAAGTGCAGATAAGACTGTACCGGGTGATACTGAAGCTGATAAGATAGCTTAGTATTATCATAGTACTGTAATATTTGTAATAGTTTGTAGTGAACAAATGTAAACTTAATTTATTGTGTAAATATATTTGGCTTAGGGTTATTATTATTTTAACTAAAATATGTTTGATGTAATTTAAGTTTATATAATTATATGTTAAGATAAAATAGTGATCGAAAGACTTCCGACTCATTGAGTAGTCAAGCGGCGTGTTCCGATTAGTTTCGGCGGTCAAAATTTTATAATAACATATGCATTTTAGACTTGAGAGTTTGTATACTGACAAGTTAAAAATGTATTAGTATTAACTAGACAAATGATATATAATTTAAAGGTTAACTTGATAATGAATTAGATCAATTAACACTTGGAAATTATATAAGGTAATTAATAGTAAATTTAAATGTTTGGTGATTATTCACAATGCATTAGAATTTAAAATTAATTAATATTTGTTAAGTAGACTTAAGAGATTTTGGATTGATTCAGGGTAATCAATAAAAGATTTTATAAGTTATTTGTAAATTGCGTTAAAATATACAAAAGAATTAATAAAGAAATTCTTAGGTTGATTCAGGGAAATCGATAAGAGAATTTTAATTATTAATATTGATTTGTATTTGTGGTTTTCTCTTAGGATTGGAAATGCTTGATCTATCTGATTCGGAAGATGATATTTTTGATGAGATAGATGAAGACATTGATTTTGATCTTGAGGATGGAGAATTTCTACCACCTACTGATTGGACTGCTGTACCTGAGATTGTGCAAGACATTGGTGTAGATCCTGATGCAAATATTGATGAACACCATGTGAGCCCATCCAAGACAGAAGTTATTATTGAAAATGAACAAGGTCCAATGGTTGTCGATGTAGATGAAGAAATCGATGACTCAACCGATTCTGAAAAAGATGAAACTTTGATTCCTACCAAGAATCCTGCTGTTTTTCTTAGGAAACTTCCAAAACAGAAGAAGAAAAAGATTGGAGTTTCAGAAGTTGATATTACGGGAAAACGTGTTCCTCGTAAAGGGATTGTTGGATGGTACTTTGACTCTGAGCTGAAGCTTTTTGCTATTAAAAGGTTTGATGGAGTTCAGTATTTTGAGCGAAAGCTTGCAGTGTTTAGCTCTTTACCACGTTATGAGATACGTGACTTGGCTAGATTGGAGATAAATAATCCAAGTCGTGATGATTATGCTAATCGTGTTGAGCGAATAATCAGACATGAGGTTGGAACAAATAAGTTTGTTCAGATTAAGCCAAGAAAGGGAAAGACTGTGAAACTACAAGAGAAAAGTCAAAGAACTGGAAGAAGAAGAAGAAGGAAAAAGATTTATCCAGCTGTTAGATGCATACAGCAAATTCCACTGAAGACAATGCCACAGGATATTTTGGGAAATATGAAGAGTTGGCACTTGGATTCAGGAACTGGAGAAGCTGTTATGGTTGAAGCTGATGATGAGGTTGAAGGTGGTGAAAGAGAAATCTTCAGAGTTTATGATCATCGACACCTGATGAATATGTCGAGAAATGATCTGTTAAAGTTAAACGAGAACAGAATTTTGACGACTATTGAATGGGCTGATTTAGCAAGAGATTATCAGTTGATGGTTAAAACTTGTATCAAGATGAAGATTTACGCAGGTAGTAAGATTTACAAATGAAGACCAAAGACAGCGTGAAGATAAAGACGCTAGAGCTATTGTCAAGGGGGAGTCTGTTGGGACATAGATTGTGACAACAGATCTAGCTTGAAATAGGACTGGTGTAATTATTATTATGTTTGTACATTGGTTTGGATTTGTAAATGCATATTCGTTTTGTTATTAATATTTAGTATTAAAGATAGACGAAATATGTTTTTAGTATATACGTTTTATGCGAGACGAGTCGAGATCTCAGGTCGCAGCAAGCTGAGCTGCGAGATGAGAACTGAACTCGTTTTACAGAAGTCTGGCGAGCCGAGTCCTGAGTTGGGCTTGGGCTGCGAGTTGGACCGAACTCGCAGGCCCATGCGAGCCGAGACGAACTGACGTATAAATTGTTTTTCACGGATGAAAAACATAACAACTTTTGGCATTCATTCTGATCTGCGAATTCGAATAACCCAGAGAAAACAAACCTAACGGCTAGGCTTTGACGTATTATCGTTTAAAGCTAAGTATTAGTATATGCAATTACGAACATATTCGTTGTTAGTAAGATAACACCGTATTGAGGAATTCCGCACCTTAATACTACAGATAACGAAGTTATCGATCCTAGAACTAGGGACTTACAAAAAGCTTTCATGGTTCACAACCTAGATTCCCCATATACTCGGTTGCATTTCTCATACATGAACCATACGAGTACTAACTCGTCTCTCTCGATTTTTCTCAAGTGCTTGTGGTGTGGATCGATATGTCATATGTGCTGACTCGTATCACATATAATACTGCCACTATGTATAATCACATCATATAACCACTAAGCAAATGAATAGACTCCATTAAGTACTACTTTAATGGTTACATTTATAAGTATTTAATTGCAATTAGTTAGTGGTCGGGTTGGATCCGGGGCGAACCGGATCCATGTCCCAACATGTATCAATGATAATGGCCCTTGGTTCGATCTAATTCACATGCTATTCGGTTTGATGAACCACAACATCAACTACCTGATCCAGATGGTAACATCATTTTCGTTAATGACTCGTGAATCCGAAATGCAGTCACCGTATTTGGATTTACAACCACAAAAGGTTTCAGGTGCATCGTACCTTTGATCATTAATTTTTTCATCCACCATTATTTTCGACACCCTTCCTACGAGGACCAAATGAGTCAATTAGTTACGAGATCTATCACAACAATTAATCTAGACTGACACATCCTTTGAATGCATCAATCTAGATTGGGGACTTGATGATGTACCATATGGATCCCGTACAAGGCCTAGATACGAACCATACGGATCCCATACAAGGCCTAAATACGAACCATACGGATCCCATCCGGATTATATCCAAAGCCTGAATATGTATCATTTGGATTAAATCGTAATCCTAAATATGAACCATCCGGATTATATCCAAAGCCTGAATATTTATCATTCAGATCCTATGATAATCTTGAATATGAACCTTCCGAATTATATCCAAAGCCTGAATATGAACCATTCGTATCCTATCTAAATTTCACATATGAATAATACGGATCCAATCTGACTGGTTCTTGGTATCATTTGAAATAATAGCTTGATAATTTAAATTAGATAACTTGTAAGACAAGGTCTAGCAACGTCAGCCTGAATATGTATCATTCGGATTAAATCGTAATCCTAAATATGAACCATCCGGATTATATCCAAAGCCTTAAAATTTATCATTCAGATCCTATGATAATCTTGAATATGAACCTTCCGGATTATATCCAAAGCCTGAATATGAACCATTCGTATCCTATCTAAATTTCGCATATGAATCATACGGATCCAATCTGACTGGTTCTTGGTATCATTTGAAATAATAGCTTGATAATTCAAATTGGATAACTTGTAAGACAAGGTCTAGCAACGTCAATAAAAATATGGGCTCCGTATATGCCCAAAAGAACATAGTGATAAAATATGGCACGCTCCTAAACCATATAAAGGCTACTATGAATCACAAGCACCCATTTATGGCGTACAAACTATGCTTTGGTCAAACGACGCATAAGTACCTTATAGGGAATCGCCACCACAACAAACAAATTAATTACGAAACCTTTTGAAACTATTAATCTAGACTAATGCACCCGTTGATTGCAATAATCTAGATTGGGGGACATGATGACGTACCATATGGATCGAATCCAAAGCTAACACAGGATACCATATGGATATAATTCAAAGGGTGAAATGAACCGTATGGGCACAATCCGAATGGTTCCATGTATCATCAGGAATAGTGATTTGTCAGCATAGATAAGGAGTTGTCACATCCACAAACGGCGCCTTGTAAACGAATATAGACATTGGGAACTAGCAAACTGCGCATGGGGAAAAGAAGTATCTATGTTCAAGATAAACACCAAAATAGCAATGTTTTATATCAGGACAACAAAAGAGGATTCGGAGCATACCATCAATATCATATAAGCCTTAGTGTAAAGGGTATAAATACCCAACACCAACCACAAGGTGTTCATTCATGACTTCACATTCACTCTTCAAACACACTATAGACTCTCTCAAATAAATCTATATATTTACTATATGGAACATGACAATCAAAGAAGGGTCCCGACCTTGTGGCGTACAAACCGTATCTACCTAAAGCGTAATGCGGGTACCAATTCGGAATCGCCAGCCGAAGAGCTTTTAAGCTCCGGCTCGGGATCCTTCTCTAACGTTCTTTTGATGTTTGCAGCTAAGTCCAAGTTCTGGATGACGAGAAATGGCTCATCAACATCGTCTTGACAAACCCGGCGGATTTATGTAGCAACATGAGGGAGCAGTTCTGTGACACCCGTCAATTTAGGACTATAGTTTAGTGCCTAATCAAGTGTAATACATGTAATTAGTTCTGTGTTAGGCTAATTAATGTATCAACTATTATATATATTGTTGAATATATATCTACAATTAGGCGGTTTGTTTAAATCGTACGAGCTTCAAATCGAATGAATTTCGATACAATAAATAAGGACGTTGGTGAACAATTGATTTAAGTAATACAAGGATTTTAATAGTGTTTTTGTACTTAAAAATATTATGTCAATAATATTTTGTATCCAAGTTTTATCACACAATTTATATAAACGCGAATAAAACGTAATTACACAAACAAAACGAGACAATTCACCATTTATAATGTAATTATTAAATGTCTAGTCAAAGACTTTAACAAAAATACTGAGTAATTATTCATATTTTAAAACGTATATTAAAACAAAGAAAACAAATATTTAACGTTTAAACGACGGAGTAAACGAACACCGCACGGAGCGCAGTGCGCGGACTGAAAATGGGAGGTGATCCCTTAACCACCTCCCCACCACTTCTTTTTCTTTCATTTCTCTTTTTCCTCTCTCTCTCTCCTCTCAAATTTCTCTCAAGTTTCATCACCACAAAACCACACAAAATCAACAAATAAACACGCTAAACGACCTCGGATCTTCAAGCCCTTTTGGAATAAAACGTTCACCACTTCACGATCTACACTTTCACCTTTCCGGAATTTCATTTCGGCGATTTGTAAGTTTCCGACACAACTCCGAAAACTCTCGTTTTTAAGTTTTATAACTTGAAAGTTGTTTGTATAACCTTGTAATGTCCTAAAATGGGTTGGGTAAAAATATTAGGCCGATCGATGGCCGGAAAATGCGTTTTTGAAGTTGAAATTCCGATCAGACCCCGTACGTCGTATTTGGCCTGGAGCAAATGCGACGCAGCGACCTACGTCGCACTATATCCCCAACGTCGCATATAGCGACGCAGCGACCTACGTCGCACTATATCCCCAACGTCGCATATAGCGACGCAACCCATTACGTCGCATTGACTTGCGAACGTCGCACTTAGCGACGCAGACCCGTACGTCACCGAAATCAACTACGTCGCCTATAGCGACGCCACGTACAACGTCGCATTAAATTGCGAAAGTCGCACATAGCGACGCCGTGCCCAACGTCGCAGTCCGGATCTGCGACGTCGCACCCAACGTCGCAGGCTACGTCGCACAAAACAGAATCTTCAAACATCAAAATTTTCAAAGTCAAATTTTACTGTAGCAATTCACTGTAGCAATTCACTGTAGCAACAATATAATAACATTTTAGAACTATCGTTACAACCGTCACCAACGGGCCGTACACATTTTCAAATACACAATTAAATCAACTAAGTCATAGTAACTTAGACAATTTAATCAAACAAGTCGTTGTAACTTGTACCAACTTATTCAAACAAGTCGTTGTAACTTGTATCAACTTATTCAAACAAGTCGTAGTAACTCGTAATAAAACAATCAACCAAATCGGGGTAATTTGGACATTAAGTTAGACAAACAATTCAAATGGTAGTCTTTCGGGATACCAATACAATTAATGACAATTTAAGTGTCGTGGACACATTCAGGTTTCAAGCCTTTGGACACCAACTCACAGCTAATTACTTCAAGTTTATTACGTTAAACACTTCAAGAACCAGGTGAGTTTCATAGCCCCATTTTCACTGCTTTACAACTAGGGGTGTGATATTACTACTCGATTTTGTTTTACAAGTAGAACGCAAGTGCCAAACTTCAAATACTACATGAGTTTCAAGCTAATCAATTTAAAGTCCTCCATAAGCATAGTCTCTAGTATTTTATAGCGTGAATGTTAGTATATGATATCATATGGGATTGACAATCCTCATCCGGGTTAGCACGCACTAACCGGTCAAACGGATGTATTAGCATTTGGGAAGACGAGTGTTGATTAGGTACTCGTAGGAGGCATTTCAAGTTAGGTTTCCTTAAGTGGGCCTGACAAATCAAGTTAAGCTCAGACTATGTGCTCATGGACAGTATAACTTTTATCTTGCTTAATTGCATTTTAAATTCAATATAAATCTTGCGGTTCTTACAACTATACATTGACATACAAACCTGTGAGTTCACCAGCGTTTTCGCTGACCCATTTTAGTATTTATCACAGGTACCCAACAGTAGTTTGGCTGCACAAGCAGGATTTTTTAGCTCGAGTCAGCATACATACAACTAGAGATTGGACTGCATTATTATATTTTGTAAAAGTAATTATGCTATGTAATCTCTCAATTTCAGGAACCGAGCTAATGTAACTATATTTTGATGTAAACATTTGCTTTATTTATACAAGTTTAAAACGACGCATATAGTGGTCGTTCATTATATCTTATGTGCTTTGTATATTGATTAGTGACACCCAAATCAAGCTTCCGCAAATCGTTAAATTTGGGGGTGTCACAGATTGGTATCAGAGCCTAAGGTTATAGTGAACTAGGTTGCATTTAGTGGACCTAGACTATGACCGTTAGGCAGTATTCCCTATTAGGTATAACCAGTTCAGAGATTACAGCATACGAATTTAATTTAACATAGCCTGATCAACTATGTACAATTAAATAAAGATGATGTAAGATCTGAAGGAAGTTATGGCTGAACAGGATACATTAGTTGACTCTGACCTCGAGAGAAACGGGACTCAAAACACGTCTGTGCTAGACACTCAATAGGTTATTATGTGATATACATATATACTTACATAAGTAGACCTCATTATCACTTTAGGCTATATTATATTATATGAATATAGGCCTCTTTCTCTCTAACGCTTTGTCTCGAAATGACAAACACACCACTAGTTCATCATACTCGGACTAGCATCTTATTTCATTTCCTTGTTCTTTCTTACTCAGCATCATGCCTCCTCGTCGTCAAATTACCCTTAGCGAAGCTGAGATCGCGGGAATAATTGCCCGCAGTGTGACCGAAGACTTGGCTACCCGAACACCACCTGGTAGCGAGGACACAGCAACCAATACTCCACCACCCAAACCCTGCTCCTATAAGGACTTTCTTAGCTGTAAACCGCTATACTTCAAGGGCACGGAAGGTGCCATTGGCTTAATTCGTTGGATTGAGCGCATGGAATCTGTTTTCAGTCTCTGCGATTGCACTGAGAACAACAAGGTCAAATTCGCTGCTTACACCTTTCAGGAAGGTGCACTCACGTGGTGGAAAACCCACGCAAACTCCGTAGGCCTTGAGGTTGCAAACCGACTTCCTTGGGCCGAACTGAAAAAGAAACTGACAGAAAAATACTGTCCTGAAGAGGAATTGCACAGGCTGGAAGAAGAATTCTGGCATCTGGAGGTGCAGGGAAATGATGTTGCTGAATATACCACCAAATTTCAGCAGTTTGCCTTATTATGCCCGAGTTTGGTCGAACCAGAAAGTAAGGGCATTAAGAAATACATTCGTGGACTCCCCGAGAACATCCAGGGCAACGTCGCCTCATCCAAACCAACCACTACTGAGAGTGCCATTCGATTGGCCCACGAACTCATGGCTCTAGTTGTCAGCCGTGAGACTTCCAACACCTCATCCTCTAACAACAACAAACGCAAATCTACTGAACACCACCACAACTCAAACAAGAAAAACAACGCCATCCAAGTCTACAACACCAACTCTGAATCCAACCGCAACTACACGGGGGACAGACCCTATTGTCCCAAGTGTAACTATCACCACTTTGGTCAGTGCGGTACTCCTTGCAACAACTGCAGGAGGTACGGGCATTCGACTAAGGATTGCCGAGCCCCCAAATCCAACAACAACCCTTCTGACAAAAATACCCGACAACCTAAGTCCTGCTATGAATGTGGAAACCCAGGACACTTCAGAGATTCTTGCCCAAAATTGAAGAATAAGGGCAACAACAACAACAACACCAAAAGTAGCGCCTTCGTGATCAACTTAGGGGACGCCCGTCAGGACCCGAATGTGGTCACGGGTATGTTCCTCCTCAACAATTTAACTGCTTCCATACTGTTTGATACTGGTGCCGATAGGAGTTTTATTTTCGATGAATTTTGCCCTCTACTTGACATTACACCTGTTGCTTTAGACGTTAAGTACACCGTAGAGCTAGCAAATGGCAAATTGATAGAAACCAATAGTGTGATACCTAATTGCACCTTAAATCTAGCCGACGAAACCTTCTCCATAGATCTAATGCCTGTTGAGATAGGAAGTTTCGATGTCATCGTAGGCATGGACTGGTTATCCAAACATCGCGCCGAAATCATTTGCCATGACAAAATTGTTCGCATACCTCTCGCCGTCGGTAGAACCCTGATCATACAGGGGGAGACCGGTGGGACGAGGCTTAACATCATCTCTTGTCTTAAAACCCGGAAATTTCTGAGAAAGGGTTATCCATCAATCCTCGTGCACATCATGGAGAAAAAGTCGGAGGAGAAGCGACTTGAGGATGTTCCAATCGTTCGAGACTTTCCAGAAGTCTTTCCTGAGGAACTGCCTGGTCTACCACCACCAAGACAGGTTGAGTTCTCAATCGATCTTGTATCGGGTGCTGCGCCTGTGGCTCGAGCACCATACCGTTTAGCTCCATCCGAACTTCAGGAGCTGTCCACCCAGTTACAGGAACTCCTGGAACGAGGATTTATCAGGCCGAGTTCTTCACCTTGGGGAGCTCCGGTCCTATTTGTTAAGAAGAAAGATGGTTCTTTTCGAATGTGTATCGACTATCGAGAGTTGAACAAGTTAACTGTCAAGAACCGGTATCCACTTCCTCGAATCGATGATTTGTTCGACCAACTTCAAGGGTCGAGTTGTTATTCAAAGATTGATCTCCGATCCGGTTATCACCAATTGCGTGTTCGCGATGCCGATATTCCAAAAACCGCTTTCAGAACCCGTTACGGGCATTACGAATTCCAAGTGATGCCATTCGGCCTAACCAATGCACCGGCGGTATTCATGGACCTTATGAATCGGGTGTGTAAACCTTACCTTGATAAGTTTGTCATTGTCTTCATCGATGACATCCTCATATATTCACGAAGCCAAGAAGAACACGCGCAACACCTCAGAACCATCCTTGAACTACTTAAACACGAGGAGCTCTATGCCAAGTTCTCTAAGTGTGAGTTCTGGATCAAAACCGTTCAATTCCTTGGTCACGTGATTGACAGTCAGGGGATTCACGTCGACCCGTCAAAAATCGAGGCTATCAAAGACTGGCAATCGCCAACCACTCCGACCGAAGTACGGCAGTTTCTAGGACTGGCCGGATACTATCGACGATTCATTGAAAATTTCTCCAAGATAGCCATACCACTCACGACGCTGACCCAGAAAGACAAAAAGTTTGACTGGACTGATAAGCAAGAGTCGGCATTCCAACTCTTAAAGCAAAAGCTTTGCAGTGCTCCTATCCTATCTTTACCCGAAGGCACCGATGACTTCGTGGTATACTGCGATGCTTCTCATCAAGGTCTCGGTTGCGTGCTTATGCAACGAGACAAAGTCATAGCTTATGCTTCTCGACAGCTTAAGATTCATGAAAAGAATTACACCACCCACGACCTCGAGCTAGGAGCTGTCGTTTTTGCCCTCAAAATCTGGAGACATTACCTTTATGGTACCAGATGTACAATCTTTACCGATCATAAAAGCCTTCAACACATATTCGATCAGAAGGATCTCAACATGAGACAACGTCGATGGGTCGAGTTGATTACCGATTACGACTGCGAACTCAAATATCATCCAGGCAAAGCAAATGTTGTTGCTGACGCCCTCAGTCGAAAGGAGCGAGTGAAACCACTTCGGGTTCGAGCCCTCAGTATGACTATTCACAACAATTTAAACATTCAAATCCTCACTGCTCAACTCGAAGCCTTAAAACCCGAAAATGTCAAAGATGAAGCCTTGCGGGGCATGGATAAACTATTCGAAATCAGACCTAACGGGATTAGGTATTTCTCAAACCGAATCTGGTTGCCTAAATTGGGGAACCTACGAGACTTGGTGATGGATGAAGCTCACAAGTCCAAATATTCTATCCATCCGGGATCCGATAAAATGTACCACGGTATCAAGGACTTCTACTGGTGGCCGAACAGGAAATCTGAAATCGCCACCTATGTCAGCAAATGCCTTACTTGCTCCAAAGTCAAAATCGAATATCAAAAACCTTCTGGTTTACTTCAACAACCCAGTGTTCCTGAATGGAAATGGGAACAAATTGCCATGGACTTCATAACCAAACTACCCAAATCGCCGAGCGGTTGCGATACCATTTGGGTGATCGTGGATCGTCTCACAAAATCTGCTCACTTCCTGGCAATCAAGGAATCCGACAAAATGGAACGCCTCACCAACATTTATCTGAAGGAAATCGTGACCAAACACGGTGTTCCAATCTCAATTATCTCCGATAGAGATAGTCGTTTCACTTCACAATTTTGGCAATCACTTCAAAAATCTCTGGGTACTCGACTTGATATGAGTACCGCATACCATCCTCAAACACACGGTCAAAGTGAACGAACCATTCAAACACTTGAAGATATGCTACGGGCCTGCGTAGTAGACTTCGGTGTGAACTGGGAAAAACATCTACCATTGTGCGAGTTCTCGTACAACAACAGTTATCATACCAGCATCAAAGCTGCACCCTTCGAGGCACTGTACGGTCGTAAGTGCCGGTCACCTATCTGTTGGACTGAGGTTGGGGATAGCCAACTCACAGGTCCAGAAATCATACACGAGACAACCGAGAGAATCGTAGAAATTCAAAACAAACTCAAAGCCGCGCGTGATCGTCAGAAGAGTTATGCTGACGTGAGACGCAAACCACTCGAGTTCCTAGTTGGGGATCGAGTTCTACTCAAAGTATCGCCTTGGAAAGGCGTAATCCGATTTGGCAAACGAGGGAAGTTGAATCCCAGATACATTGGACCATTCGAAATCCTCGAAAGGATTGGTCCAGTGGCTTATCGATTGCAGCTGCCATCTGAACTCAGCAGCGTGCATCCCACATTTCATGTTTCAAATCTGAAGAAGTGTCTGTCTGACGAGACACTTATCATTCCACTCGATGAAATTCGAGTTGACGAGAAACTTCACTTTGTTGAGGAACCCGCTGAAATCATGGACCGTGAGGTCAAACAACTTAAACAAAGTCGTATTCCCATCGTCAAAGTTAGGTGGAATTCGCGGCGCGGTCCGGAATTCACCTGGGAACGAGAAGACCAAATGCGACTCAAGTATCCTCAACTCTTCACTGATTCAACGTCAAACGCGACTTCAGCATAAATTTCGGGACGAAATTCTTCTAACAGGGGGAGAATGTGACACACGTCAATTTAGGACTATAGTTTAGTGCCTAATCAAGTGTAATACATGTAATTAGTTCTGTGTTAGGCTAATTAATGTATCAACTATTATATATATTGTTGAATATATATCTACAATTAGGCGGTTTGTTTAAATCGTACGAGCTTCAAATCGAATGAATTTCGATACAATAAATAAGGACGTTGGTGAACAATTGATTTAAGTAATACAAGGATTTTAATAGTGTTTTTGTACTTAAAAATATTATGTCAATAATATTTTGTATCCAAGTTTTATCACACAATTTATATAAACGCGAATAAAACGTAATTACACAAACAAAACGAGACAATTCACCATTTATAATGTAATTATTAAATGTCTAGTCAAAGACTTTAACAAAAATACTGAGTAATTATTCATATTTTAAAACGTATATTAAAACAAAGAAAACAAATATTTAACATTTAAACGACGGAGTAAACGAACACCGCACGGAGCGCAGTGCGCGGACTGAAAATGGGAGGTGATCCCTTAACCACCTCCCCACCACTTCTTTTTCTTTCATTTCTCTTTTTCCTCTCTCTCTCTCCTCTCAAATTTCTCTCAAGTTTCATCACCACAAAACCACACAAAATCAACAAATAAACACGCTAAACGACCTCGGATCTTCAAGCCCTTTTGGAATAAAACGTTCACCACTTCACGATCTACACTTTCACCTTTCCGGAATTTCATTTCGGCGATTTGTAAGTTTCCGACACAACTCCGAAAACTCTCGTTTTTAAGTTTTATAACTTGCTAGTTGTTTGTATAACCTTGTAATGTCCTAAAATGGGTTGGGTAAAAATATTAGGCCGATCGATGGCCGGAAAATGCGTTTTTGAAGTTGAAATTCCGATCAGACCCCGTACGTCGCATTTGGCCTGGAGCAAATGCGACGCAGCGACCTACGTCGCACTATATCCCCAACGTCGCATATAGCGACGCAGCGACCTACGTCGCACTATATCCCCAACGTCGCATATAGCGAAGCAACCCATTACGTCGCATTGACTTGCGAACGTCGCACTTAGCGACGCAGACCCGTACGTCGCAGAAATCAACTACGTCGCCTATAGCGACGCCACGTACAACGTCGCATTAAATTGCGAAAGTCGCACATAGCGACGCCGTGCCCAACGTCGCAGTCCGGATCTGCGACGTCGCACCCAACGTCGCAGGCTACGTCGCACAAAACAGAATCTTCAAACATCAAAATTTTCAAAGTCAAATTTTACTGTAGCAATTCACTGTAGCAATTCACTGTAGCAATTCACTGTAGCAACAATATAATAACATTTTAGAACTATCGTTACAACCGTCACCAACGGGCCGTACACATTTTCAAATACACAATTAAATCAACTAAGTCATAGTAACTTAGACAATTTAATCAAACAAGTCGTTGTAACTTGTACCAACTTATTCAAACAAGTCGTTGTAACTTGTATCAACTTATTCAAACAAGTCGTAGTAACTCGTAATAAAACAATCAACCAAATCGGGGTAATTTGGACATTAAGTTAGACAAACAATTCAAATGGTAGTCTTTCGGGATACCAATACAATTAATGACAATTTAAGTGTCGTGGACACATTCAGGTTTCAAGCCTTTGGACACCAACTCACAGCTAATTACTTCAAGTTTATTACGTTAAACACTTCAAGAACCAGGTGATTTTCATAGCCCCATTTTCACTGCTTTACAACTAGGGGTGTGATATTACTACTCGATTTTGTTTTACAAGTAGAACGCAAGTGCCAAACTTCAAATACTACATGAGTTTCAAGCTAATCAATTTAAAGTCCTCCATAAGCATAGTCTCTAGTATTTTATAGCGTGAATGTTAGTATATGATATCATATGGGATTGACAATCCTCATCCGGGTTAGCACGCACTAACCGGTCAAACAGATGTATTAGCATTTGGGAAGACGAGTGTTGATTAGGCACTCGTAGGAGGCATTTCAAGTTAGGTTTCCTTAAGTGGGCCTGACAAATCAAGTTAAGCTCAGACTATGTGCTCATGGACAGTATAACTTTTATCTTGCTTAATTGCATTTTAAATTCAATATAAATCTTGCGGTTCTTACAACTATACATTGACATACAAACCTGTGAGCTCACCAGCGTCTTCGCTGACCCATTTTAGTATTTATCACAGGTACCCAACAGTAGTTTGGCTGCACAAGCAGGATTTTTTAGCTCGAGTCAGCATACATACAACTAGAGATTGGACTGCATTATTATATTTTGTAAAAGTAATTATGCTATGTAATCTCTCAATTTCAGGAACCGAGCTAATGTAACTATATTTTGATGTAAACATTTGCTTTATTTATACAAGTTTAAAACGACGCATATAGTGGTCGTTCATTATATCTTATGTGCTTTGTATATTGATTAGTGACACCCAAATCAAGCTTCCGCAAATCGTTAAATTTGGGGGTGTCACAAGTTCAACCTTCAAGTTTAAATAAATTTGCTTTTTTGCCTACCAAAAATAAGTAAAGCTTATTGGTAAAATGGAACTCTTGTAAACTCTTATTCGAGTAGCTTTTAGAAAAATAAGCTTCGACTCCAACGTTCAGTTCCAGCTATTAGCTTCCGGCTCTTATTTTTTGGGTAGTGAAGCATCACATAATAGATTGAGGTGAAATCGTGAAAGATTTTATCCATCCATTGCATTACTTGCCGTTACCTTTATCATTCGTGTGTGGTGTTGATAAAGAACTCTATGTACGCACATTGCTTCATTAATGGATCTTATAAAGCGATTTCACTGATGATATATAGCACTTAGGCGGTTAAAATTTTGTAAGGAAAGCAATGAGTAATAGTTTATTGTAGCTAGCTTACAGTATATTTCGCCATTAACAGAAGTCTAAAAACAACATTTGTCTCCAATTGACAATGGACGAAAGATAATTTTCCCCAAATGTATTCTATTTGAGTATTTGATACCATGGAATATTCTCCCAGAAAAATAGGTGATTGCTATATTTGAAACAAGAACGAAAGCAAACTAAGAGAATGTATAACCATGTACTAATTGTCATCTTACTATCTCAAGTGGCCGGTCAAAACTCAATGCCTTCTACAAACATTAAAAGTAGAAGTTTCTAACTCGATTATAAGTTCAACATTAATCTCCTGGCAGGTAACCTCATATAGATGAAACATCAGCCATTGGTCCTCTCTCTTACTTGCAACCTTTGAAATCAAGTAATTTTTCTCCCCTCGTAATCTGTATTTAAGTTCTACGACCACTTGTTCCAAGAGCGTAGGTATGTACCCGATTTTGAACACAAAGCTCACTGTGTATTTGGTTAGCGGTGACAAGAATTGAGTTTGGACATGTGTTTGGAACTTCCCGCCTGAAACTCTATAGCTGCCATTTACAAATCTGTATTAAGAAGCAGAAAGAATCATACATTACATTACAAATATATGTATAATATAGTACTCTAAAAACTAGAGATAACGTATACAGATGAGTAGTATTAGCAGGAGAAGGAGAAGGAGGAGGAGACAAATTCACCTTGAATTTACACAACTATCATACAGTGGACATACTTTTCCAACCCAACATTCATGTACGGATATCAATTCAACGTGCTTTCCATTGTCATCTATAGAGAACCACTGTTCATTGGATAAGTTTATATTAGTTCTACTATTGTAAAGATTCTGATATCCAGTTAACTTTCTAATGGGAAAATATTTATTTAGGTGTTTTGTCTGGGAACAGGATCTATGATGATGAATGGTTAAGCTAACCAATTACCGTTTTGCCCTGATTCAGTCGAACCACTTTAGAGAGAAGCACTTTCAGATCCTCTTCGGATCTGTAAATCAGGGGAGGTTTCGCAGCCTCGAGTATCTCTTCGTACTCTGACACTTGATCATGTTCAACCTATGAAATATACACATTATATATAGGACGTTATAGAAGAAAAGCGTGGGATTTTTGCACTCATTATAATTTGTAGCTCAATGGAATAAACCATTCCTAAATAAAAATTCAATTGTAAGAATCTTAATCATCATTATAAATTGACTTAATCAGATGAATAAATTAAATCCGTATTTGCCTTTAATTTGTAAGTTAACTTACACTTTCTAAGGGTTGGATCTCAATGCCTTCTACTTCTAACCCAGGCCAGTATGCATTGTATAAGAATTTAATATCAAAATCTAGAATACCCTTGTGGCCAGTGGTAAACTTAATCAATTCAGCCGTCAACCATTCATCTTCTCTCTTATCGGCAATATGCACAATTGATGATTCTCTACTATATACATTGTATACGAGGCTTATATATTGTGGTTTCCTTAAATACTCTTTTTTGCAGATATTTGAAGACGAGATTCACTGTATATCTGGTTAGTGGTGACAATAGTTTAGTTGTCACACGTATTTTGAATCCCACCCTAGATACTGAATATGTGCCTGATGCAAATCTGCATGAAGAAGCACCAAAGAATGATAAAGTTACTACTATATACTTAAAAATTAGTATTTCAAAGCTCCAAAGACACGATCAATGAGTAGGAAGAGGACAAGTCACCTGGAATTATAGTCATATGAATATCGATGATCTTCACCTTCCAAAGCCAAACATTCTGCTATGGGTATCTTCACGCAGTGTTTTCTATCGTCAATTAACGAAAACCACTGTCCATCAAGTAAGTTTGAATTAGTTACGTTGATGGATAGATTTAGAGATCCAAGTATGAAGTTTGTTTTTATTGTAATTATAGTATCACAGCATCAAAGTAAGCTGAATAAATTTTCTTTAAAGTACCCACTAATTAACCATCTACAAACCAATTTTTACCATTCCGTAATGGCTAATTGTAACATCCCCAAATCGGGCCTAGAAGAAAAATGTATTTTCTTTAAATTATTTATGCGATTTATAATTTTTAGCTGTGTTTGATTTTAAATCTAATAGGTAAATGAGCCTCAGGAAATATTGTGACTATTGAAATGTTAGCTGTTTTAGATAATTTTAGGTGACGGTAAAATAAAATAATTTTCGCGCATTTGAAATTGAGGTTCCAGACAATAGATTTAGGACGGGTATAATATTTCACTGTATTTGAGTTAGGTTAAAAGTGTTGGTCGACCTTTATTTCCTTCATTTCCTGACTTTGGTTAAAAACCTCCAAGAACACACACACACTCATAAACAAATTGCAAAATCTGAATTTGATCATAATTGGAGCTGTGAATTTGTTGAAGCCACTGAATTCATCTTCTTCTTCTTCATCTTGTTCATCTAGTTTTCTCCATTTCCATTGTAAGTATTTGTTTTGTGTTCTTGAACTCAATTGGTGAAATTAAGTAGAAAACTTATGCATGTATGATCAATTGTACTTGAATGGATTGTAGTTACTGAAATTGACATCATCGTCTTCTTGTTCTTGACTTAAATGCAAATTTCTTAGGTTTCTAGTATAAAAGTGGGTTCTTGATTTAAATTAGGTTGAATACATGATGCATGTGTGAAATTGAGGTTAGATGATGTTCCTTGTTGTTGTACTATGATTAGGAATGATATTTGAGGTCAATTACTTGCAAAAATCGTGTATTACAACTGAATTGAATGAAAAAGGGGTTTTGAGTTCGAGCTGAAAAGTTGCAGGTCTGAACCTCTGTTTTAAAACGTGTGAACGCGATCCAGCTCCATCACCCGGATCGCGTTCCATAGTGAAATTTGGTTACAGAACGATTTTGTTCATTCGAACGCGATCCAGCCACAGTTACCCGGATCGCGTTAGTCAGTGTTTAATTGAGTTGGATTGGTTTTGTTCTTAGGAACGCGATCCAGCACCTTAACCCGGATCGCGTTCGAAAGTGAAAAACGGTAACAGAATATTTTGTGCCTGTGAACGCGATCCAGCCAGCCTCACCCGGATCGCGTTTGCTAGTTATATTTTGACGAATTTGATAACTTGTGACACGAACACTAATATCTAAAGTGTATTAGATGTACCTTATGTGCACTTATTTGAATTATGAAACAAGTTATTAACTTGTGTTTTGATTATGTTTACAGAGGCACCGAAGACTCAATAAAATAAGATCTTTGAGTTTGGAGACTGAAACGAGACAGGTGAGTGGACTGGTTCTCACAGTTTAATCTTGGTGTTAACAGTTAGTTACATCAATTTTAAGTTGATAGTATTGATTGAATTATTGATAAGTTGATGATAGAATTATTGATAGTACTAGTTGATTTATAGATTGATTGATTTCTAGTGAATGATTCCATGATAGGTTGGAATGATAGAGGTCAATTATGTTGGGTTTAGTCGCTATAGGTTAATCTTTATGGGTGGGATGAACATTCGTTGTGAATTAGTCCATATTGATTAAAGATAGCAATAAACTATCGGTAAAATCTCTGTATTGGCCTGCAGTTGATTATTAAGTGTTCTTGGAGTGCCACCGCGGACTGAGGGTATCTCAAGAACCACCGATCCTCTGTTTTGATTGTTTATTTTAGTTGATTGTTGTGATTGATTGTTATGCTAAGATAGATTGTAAGACTTAGTGTACTCACTTAGCTTCGTGCTAATTCCCCATCATAATCTTGCAGGTTAACTTTTGAGATATTTGGACATGTGATGATGGCTTGAAGAAATGTTTGACAGCTGGAACTCTGATCGTTTTGATAATACCATGTTTTGTTAAATAACACTCAGTTTGAATATTTGTTTGTAACTAAGTATTTTAAGTTTGTTATTGTATAAAAATTAGTTAAAGGTTTGATGTTTTTATGTCAATATGATGTAAACCTTTTCGAAGTGGGATAACGCTTCCGAATAGTAAAAAAAAAAATGTGTCTTAAATTATGGAGTGTTATACTAATGATATATCTACTATCCAAATTGATAGATCCACCGAAGCTATGTATTAACCAATTGTACTGTACAACCTGTTAATGCATAACTTTGGTGGGTATATCAATTTGGATGGTGGAATTATCACCACCTTCCGTAATGTTTTCAAAAAGCAAAGGCAGTGTGGCTTTAATTACAGAGTTAGTTACCGTTTTACCCCCGTTAAGAAGGACCCCATGGGAAAAAAGTTGGCTGAGTTCCTCTCTGGATCTGTAGTTCAGAGGTGGTACTGCAGTACTGATAATCTCTTTGTATATTAACCATTCGCCCCATTTGCTTCGTTCGTGGCTATAAAGTGCACTCTCAAGATTTTTTTACAACATCTGGCATTGTTGGCCGTTTCTCGCGAGATTTTTGCAAACATTGAAATGCAACGTCAGAAAATGTTTTTAGTGAAGCAGAATCCATTTGTTGAATAAGATCTTGAAAGTTAATATCAACCAATATATCCTGTTTGTAGCTTTGTTTCCAGCTACGCACCTAAATCTTAACTTGGCCATTGCTATTCTCATAGCATAACTTCCCACATAACACTTCAAATAAGACTACGCCGAAAGAGTATATGTCAGACTCTTTAGAAAGGATACCTGTCTCCATATACAACGGATCTAGGTACCCCATGGTACCTACAACATTGGTGATAAGAGCTGTGTACATCTGATTAGCGGGTCCTATTTTGATAGTCCCATGTCAGAAACTTTAGCGTTCCAGTTCTCATCCAATAGGATGTTGGAACTCTTAATATCTCTGTGGAGAACTCTTTGTTGAATCCCCTTATCATCATGAAGGTAACATAATCCCCTTGCAGCATCAAGACTTATCTTGATGCATTGAGCCCATTTGGGAAAGTGGAACTTAAGTGGCGATCGAGACTTTTATATGATGCTAGCTCGTATAAAAGGATCTTTTCATGACCCTCATCACAAAATCCCACAAGAGAGATGAGATTTCTGTGTGTGTAACGAGAAAGCATCATAATTTCCCTCCAGAATTCAGTGTTGCCTTGCCCATGTCTAGGATCTAGACGTTTGATAGCCACAGCTCTTTGCCTGTTAGACCCAGAGATTGATCCTTTGTATACGTTTCCAAATCCACCTCTTCCAATAACAGTGTCATCACCAAAATTGTTAGTGGCTGATTTTATATCCTTAAGTTCGATTTTTAAATGTAGAAATTCTCTCAGGAACGACTCCATTATTTATTGATGAAAGAATAATAAATAAAACCAAATCAAGTGTTGCAAACGATGATACAATAACAAGAGAAATAAATAGAAAGAGTTGCTAGCTTCTGTATTATTATACCAGATGATCAAATTAATCATTTCAGAGTTGAGTTAGACATAAAGGGGTACGTGTGGGCTATAGTACTTTAGTTTTATTTGGGTCAGGAATTGAGACCGTGTGGTCTGTCTTATGCTAGTGTAAGCACATATTCTACTTTAACCAGTTTAAATTGCACAAAGAAGTACTTGACTAATTAAAGTCAAATTGTCGTTCTGAAAAAGTGATTTAGAGTGTTTTATCGCATTCCCCCTAATATCAATTAACCAACACTATGAATAGTACTTCACAAATTTTCAATTGCTACCCTTCAAAAATTTTCAATTGCCACCCTTTAACTTTCAAACCTTCTTTATTCTCTACCCTTTAACTTTTAACCCTTTTTCATTTCACCCCCTAATGTTTTAAACTTTTTTTATTTTCTATCCTCTAATTTTTAGATTTGTACCCCTTATCTTTTAGAATTTTTTTACTTTTTACCCTTTAGCTTTTAACTACTTTTCATTTTCTTCGTCTCAACTATTAACACTCTTTCATTTTCTACCTTTTAGGTTTTAACATTTTCCATTTTCACCCTTTATATTTTAACTTTAATTTTTTTCCCTTTTTTTTTACTAATAGCTTATACATTTTTTTCATTTGCTTACAAAAAAGTAGTACTTTTTGTTTTATTAGGCAAGAGATTTATATATATATATATAAAATAAGCTTGATAACATTAATAACAAAATTGTTTGTAGCTTGATGGTTTATGCATTTATTGAAAGTGAATCTAATTTTTCAACCACTATATTATTGGATGAATATATATTTTATGTGAATTGTATTTTACTTTGTTCCACTTTGTAAAATATTTTAAACAAGGATTAATTTGCTATTCGCATTGCGAAGGGTTCCATGCTTAACATTTGTGAAAAAACATATCATGTATTATCATCATTTTATGAAATGTGTAATTATTATATATTAGTCAAGTGATTAGATCGACAAATATGTTATATCAATTTATTTTTTTGTAATACTATATTTCAAAATTAGAACTGATTGATAATCAAGAATATTTGTTAAAAAAAAACCGATAGTTCAAATTATATATACAATACAATGTTAGTTACATAAACTATAGTCTTGCATAAATAATTTATGTTTATATGTTTCTTTTTTGAAAGCTAATATGGTTTCTCATTGACTAAGTAAAATAAGTAGTTCAAAAGTATTTATAAGTAATGTGTAATGTTTGTTATATATTGAAAATTAAAAATTAAAAACCTATTAGTGGAGTTAAAACATAGTGGAGTTAAAAAACCTATTAGTGTCTTTCAAAATCTCATTAATTAACTCATTTTCTTATGAAATATCATCTTATCTTAAACTCATGATATCTCCCTCAAAATAGCAAGATAAATTGGAAATTTAATTTGCCAATTGTATATAAGGAATAATTTTAGTGTACATTACAAAGTTTAAATATAGATCAATTTTGATAATTACTATGTAAATAACCCGGTGCAACGCACGGGCATGAGAAATCTAGTTAGATATCATTTTGAGTGGATGACTTTGGCAACTTTTGATCTGTTTCACACTTCACCCATTGTCTTGATTATATCTTTTGACTGGGCCCACTTAAGTTGTTGACACGTCAAAATTAAAATGTAACCCCAATTAATGAAAATCAAGAGAATAAATTAATTAATCTCAGTTTAAAAGTTTAATTAATCGATAATTAGGCCAATGGGAATTATAAACCATGTATTGCATCGGTTGTGAATCGGGTATTTTCAAAAGCAATCGGTAATAATTTACCAAAATGAAAGGATACTAGTGTTACGAGAAAACTCTTTCATTTTTGTGACAACCGTCAATTTAGGACTATAATTTAGGGCCTAATCCAGTTTTAATACATGTAATTAGTTCTGTGTTAGGCTAATTAATGTATCAATTATTATATATATTGTTGAATATATATCTACAATTATGCGATTTATTTAAATCGACCGAGTTTTAAATCGAATGAATTTCGATACAATAAATACGGACGTTGGTGAACAATTCAATTAAGTAATACAAGGATTCTTAATAGCATTAGTGTACTTAAAAATATTATGACAATAATATGTAGTATTCAAGTTTTTATCACCCAATTTATATAAACGCGAATCAAATGTAACTTCGCAAACAAAACGATACAAAACACCTTTTATAACATAAATTCTAAATATTTAGTAAAAACACTTCAACAAAATATTGGAATAAACTTTTGTAAATTAAAACGAAAAGTTAAATTTATAAAATAAATATGTAACATTTAAATGATCGGGAAAACGAACACCGCACGGAGCGCAGTGCGCGGACTGAAAATGGGAGGTGATCCCTTAACCACCTCCCCACCACCCCATTTTCTTTCATTTCTTATTCTCTTTCTCTCTCTCCTCTCTAATTTCCTCTCAAGCTTCATCAACCAAAATCAACAAAAATCGCAAAATAAACACCTCAAACGACGCATATAGTGGTCGTTCATTATATCTTGTGCTTTGTATATTGATTAGTGACACCCAAATCAAGCTTCCGCAAATCAGTAAATTTGGGGGTGTCACAGATTGGTATCAGAGCCTAAGGTTATAGTGAACTAGGTTGCATTTAGTGGGCCTAGACTATGACCGTTAGGCAGTATTCCTTATTAGTTATGACTAGTTCAGGGATTACATCATACGACTTTAATTTAACATAGCCTGATCAACTATGTACAATTAAAGAAAGATGATGTGAAATCTGAAAGAGTCATGTTGAACCGGAATGCATTAGTTGACTCTGACCTCGAGAGAAACGGGACTCAAAACAAGTCTATGCTAGACACTCAATAGGTTATTATGTGATATACATATATATTTACATAAGTAGACCTCATTACAACTTTAGGCTATATTATATTATATGAATATAGGCCTCTTTCCTCTCTAACGCTTTGTCTCGAAATGACCAACACACCACTAGTTCATCATACTCGGACTAGTATCTTATTTCATTTCCTTGTTCTTTCTTACTCAGCATCATGCCACCTCGTCGTCAAATTACCCTCAGCGAAGCTGAGATCGCGGGAATCATTGCCCGCAGTGTGACCGAAGCCTTGGCTACCCGAACACCACCTGGTAGTGAGGACACCGCAACCAATATTCCACCACCCAAACCCTGCTCCTATAAGGACTTCCTTAGCTGTAAACCGTTATACTTCAAGGGCACGGAAGGTGCCATTGGCTTGATCCGTTGGATTGAGCGCATGGAATCTGTTTTTAGTCTCTGCGACTGTACTGAGAACAACAAAGTCAAATTCGCTGCTTACACCTTTCAGGAAGGTGCACTCACGTGGTGGAAAACCCACGCAAACTCTGTAGGCCTCGAAATTGCAAACCGACTTCCTTGGGTCGAACTGAAGAAGAAACTGACAGAAAAGTACTGTCCTGAAGAAGAATTGCACAGGCTGGAGGAAGAATTCTGGCATCTGGAGGTGCAGGGAAATGATGTTGCTGAATATACCACCAAGTTTCAGCAGTTTGCCCTATTATGCCCGGGTTTGGTCGAACCAGAAGGTAAGGGCATTAAGAAATACATTCGTGGACTCCCCGAGAATATCCAGGGCAACGTCGCCTCATCCAAACCAACCACCACTGAGAGTGCCATTCGATTGGCCCACGAACTCATGGCGCTAGTTGTCAGCCGTGAGACCTCCAACACCTCATCCTCCAACAACAACAAACGCAAATCCACTGAACACCACCACAACTCAAACAAGAAAAACAACGCCATCCAAGTCTACACCTCCAACTCTGAAACCACCCGCAGCTACACCGGGGACAGGCCTTATTGTCCCAAGTGTAACTACCACCATTTTGGTCAGTGCGGTACTCCTTGCAACAACTGCAGGAGGTACGGGCATTTGACTAAGGATTGCAGAGCTCCCAAATCCAACAACAACCCCTCTGACAGAAATACCCGACAACCTAAGTCCTGCTACGAATGTGGAAACCCAGGACACTTCAGGGATTCTTGCCCAAAGTTGAAGAATAAGGGCAACAACAACAACCACCGCAACAACAACAACGCCAAAAGTAGCGCCTTCGTGATCAACTCAGGGGACGCCCGTCAGGACCCGAATGTGGTCACGGGTATGTTCCTCCTCAACAATTTAACTGCTTCTATTCTGTTTGATACTGGTGCCGATAGGAGTTTTATTTCCGATGAATTTTGCCCTCTACTTGACATTACACCTGTTGCTTTAGACGTTAAGTACACCGTAGAGCTAGCAAATGGCAAATTGATAGAAACCGATAGTGTGATACCTAATTGCACTTTAAATCTAGCCGACGAAATCTTCTCCATAGATCTTATGCCTATTGAGATAGGAAGTTTCGATGTCATCGTAGGCATGGACTGGTTATCCAAACATCGCGCTGAAATCATTTGCTACGACAAAATTGTTCGCATACCTCTCGCCGTCGGTAGAACTCTAATCATACAGGGGGAGACCGGTGGGACGAGGCTTAACATCATCTCTTGTCTTAAAACCCGGAAATTTCTGAAAAAGGGTTATCCAGCAATCCTCGCGCACATCATGGAGAAAAAGTCGGAAGAGAAGCGACTTGAGGATGTTCCAATTGTTCGAGACTTTCCAGAAGTCTTTCCTGAAGAACTACCTGGTCTACCACCACCAAGACAGGTTGAGTTCTCAATCGATCTTGTACCAGGTGCTGCGCCTGTGGCCCGAGCACCATACCGTTTAGCTCCATCCGAACTTCAGGAGCTGTCCACCCAGTTACAGGAACTCCTGGAACGAGGGTTTATCAGGCCGAGTTCTTCACCCTGGGGAGCTCCGGTCCTATTTGTTAAGAAGAAAGACGGTTCTTTTCGAATGTGTATCGACTATCGAGAGTTGAACAAGTTAACTGTCAAGAATCGGTATCCACTCCCTCGAATCGATGATTTGTTCGACCAACTTCAAGGGTCGAGTTGTTATTCAAAGATTGATCTCCGATCCGGTTATCACCAATTGCGTGTTCGCGATGCCGATATTCCAAAAACCGCTTTCAGAACCCGTTACGGGCATTACGAATTCCAAGTGATGCCATTCGGCCTAACCAATGCACCGGCTGTATTCATGGACCTTATGAATCGGGTATGCAAACCCTACCTTGACAAGTTTGTCATTGTCTTCATCGATGACATCCTCATATATTCACGAAGCAAAGAAGAACATGCGCAACACCTCAGAACCATCCTTGAACTACTTAAACACGAGGAGCTCTATGCCAAGTTCTCTAAGTGTGAGTTCTGGATCAAAACCGTCCAATTCCTTGGCCACGTGATTGACAGTCAGGGGATTCACGTTGACCCGTCAAAAATCGAGGCTATCAAAGACTGGCAATCGCCAACCACTCCGACCGAAGTACGGCAGTTTTTAGGACTGGCCGGATACTATCGACGCTTCATTGAAAATTTCTCCAAGATAGCCATACCACTCACGACGTTGACCCAGAAAGACAAAAAGTTTGACTGGACTGACAAACAAGAATCGGCATTCCAACTCTTAAAACAAAAGCTTTGCAGTGCTCCAATCCTCTCATTACCCGAAGGCACCAATGACTTCGTGGTATACTGCGATGCTTCTCATCAAGGTCTCGGTTGTGTGCTTATGCAACGAGACAAAGTCATAGCTTATGCTTCCCGACAGCTCAAGATTCATGAAAAGAATTACACCACCCACGACCTCGAGCTAGGAGCTGTCGTTTTTGCCCTCAAAATCTGGAGACATTACCTTTACGGTACCAGGTGTACAATCTTTACCGACCATAAAAGCCTTCAACACATATTCGATCAGAAGGATCTCAACATGAGGCAACGTCGATGGGTCGAGTTACTAACGGATTACGACTGCGAACTCAAATATCATCCAGGCAAAGCAAATGTTGTTGCTGACGCCCTCAGTCGAAAAGAGCGAGTGAAACCACTTCGGGTTCGAGCCCTCAGTATGACCATTCACAACAATTTAAACATTCAAATCCTCGCTGCTCAACTCGAAGCCTTAAAACCCGAAAATGTCAAAGGTGAAGCCTTGCGGGGCATGGATAAACAATTCGAAATCAGACCTAACGGGATTAGGTATTTCTCAAACCGAATCTGGTTGCCTAAATTTGGGAACCTACGAGACTTGGTGATGGATGAAGCTCACAAGTCCAAATATTCTATCCATCCGGGATCCGATAAAATGTACCACGGTATCAAGGACTTCTATTGGTGGCCGAACATGAAAGCTGAAATCGCCACCTATGTCAGCAAGTGTCTTACTTGCTCCAAAGTCAAAATCGAATATCAAAAACCATCAGGTTTACTTCAACAACCCAGTCTTCCTGAATGGAAATGGGAACAAATTGCCATGGACTTCATAACCAAACTACCCAGATCCTCGAACAGTTGCGATTCCATTTGGGTGATCGTGGATCGTCTCACAAAATCTGCTCACTTCCTGGCAATCAAGGAATCCGACAAAATGGAACGCCTCACCAACATTTATCTGAAGGAAATCGTGACCAAACACGGTGTTCCAATCTCAATTATCTCCGATAGAGATAGTCGTTTCACTTCACAATTTTGGCAATCACTTCAAAAATCCCTGGGTACTCGACTTGATATGAGTACCGCATACCATCCTCAAACCGACGGCCAAAGTGAACGAACCATTCAAACCCTGGAAGACATGCTACGGGCCTGCGTAGTAGATTTCGGTGTAAACTGGGAAAAACATCTACCATTGTGCGAGTTCTCGTACAACAACAGTTATCATACCAGCATCAAGGCTGCACCTTTCGAGGCACTGTACGGTCGTAAGTGTCGGTCACCTATCTGTTGGACTGAAGTTGGGGATAGCCAACTCACAGGTCCAGAAATCATACACGAGACAACCGAGAGAATCGTAGAAATTCAAAACAAGCTCAAAGCCGCGCGTGATCGTCAGAAAAGTTATGCTGACGTGAGACGCAAGTCACTCGAGTTCCAGGTTGGAGATCGAGTTCTACTCAAAGTATCGCCTTGGAAAGGCGTAATCCGATTTGGCAAACGAGGGAAGTTGAATCCCAGATACATTGGACCATTCGAGATCCTCGAAAGGATTGGTCCAGTGGCTTATCGATTGCAGCTGCCATCTGAACTCAGCAGCGTGCATCCCACATTTCATGTCTCAAATCTGAAGAAGTGTCTGTCTGATGAGACACTTATCATTCCACTAGATGAAATTCGAGTTGACGAGAAACTTCACTTTGTTGAGGAACCCGCTGAAATCATGGACCGTGAGGTCAAACAACTTAAACAAAGTCGTATTCCTATTGTCAAGGTTAGGTGGAATTCGCGACGTGGTCCGGAATTCACCTGGGAAAGGGAAGACCAAATGCGACTCAAGTATCCTCAACTCTTCACTGATTCAATGTCAAACACAACTTCAACATAAATTTCGGGACGAAATTCTCCTAACAGGGGGAGAATGTGACAACCGTCAATTTAGGACTATAATTTAGGGCCTAATCCAGTTTTAATACATGTAATTAGTTCTGTGTTAGGCTAATTAATGTATCAATTATTATATATATTGTTGAATATATATCTACAATTATGCGATTTATTTAAATCGACCGAGTTTTAAATCGAATGAATTTCGATACAATAAATACGGACGTTGGTGAACAATTCAATTAAGTAATACAAGGATTCTTAATAGCATTAGTGTACTTAAAAATATTATGACAATAATATGTAGTATTCAAGTTTTTATCACCCAATTTATATAAACGCGAATCAAATGTAACTTCGCAAACAAAACGATACAAAACACCTTTTATAACATAAATTCTAAATATTTAGTAAAAACACTTCAACAAAATATTGGAATAAATTTTTGTAAATTAAAACTAAAAGTTAAATTTATAAAATAAATATGTAACATTTAAATGATCGGGAAAACGAACACCGCACGGAGCGCAGTGCGCGGACTGAAAATGGGAGGTGATCCCTTAACCACCTCCCCACCACCCCATTTTCTTTCATTTCTTATTCTCTTTCTCTCTCTCCTCTCTAATTTCCTCTCAAGCTTCATCAACCAAAATCAACAAAAATCGCAAAATAAACACCTCAAACGACGCATATAGTGGTCGTTCATTATATCTTGTGCTTTGTATATTGATTAGTGACACCCAAATCAAGCTTCCGCAAATCAGTAAATTTGGGGGTGTCACAATTTTTCAGAAAATTTTATGAGACAATAGAAACATTGAAAAACGTGTTCAAGTTAAGATATTCTAGAGAAAATTTCAAACCAATGGAATATATGTTTTATGTTTTTCTACATTTCCTATTGTAGAAAACGAAAACTTCATTCCTTAAATTTGAACACGTTTTTTGAATTTCAATTAGTTTTCAAGAAATACAAAACTTTAAAAAAACGAAAAGGAATACATAGACACATAGTTGTTAAACTCTTACGATTCACGAGTCGACTCTTACGAGTCGGCTCAGAAATTCAAAAAACGAGGCGACTCGGACCCCGACTCGTAAATGGCTTTGACTCTTACGAGTCATTTATTGACTCTTCCGAGTCGTGGGCGACTCTTACGAGTCTTGGACGACTCTTACGAGTCATAAACCGGACATACGTTTAATGTAATCTAATAAAAAATATAAAATGACATAATATGATAGGAAATGACTAATAATCAATTATAAATTAAACATTTGTGTTATTTGATGACTTTCATCATGTTTTACTTCAATTAAGGTTAGAAATCTAAACAATAATATACATATAAATATAAAATATGTATTTATTGTAAAATTATGACTCTTACGAGTCGAGTCGAGTCACGAGTTAAAAATCAATACTCCGAGTCACGAGTTAACAACTATGCATAGACATACTATACTTTTCATAACTAAACACGCTATTAGGTTTGTATGTTGTGATGATTGAAAAATGATTTAAATGTCCCTAAAAAATGAACGTACGATCTAGGCATTAGATTGCTTTCCAATCTGTACAACCAAAATTCAAAAAAATGCCAAACATTCACTGGTGGTTGTACCCTATGTATTCTGAGCGTGCAACTTCTTTACCATTTAAATATATTGGAAGTTTATGAGCAGATCCGGCAACGAGTAGCCCAAAATTAAATCACAAATCTAAACAATAAAAATGAAACAATCAAGAAAAGACTGTAACACATGATTGATGACAATAATACAAATGCAATGTTCTCATTTGTTTCTTTGTCCCGTCATCGCAACCATCACCATCATTACCACAAATCCAACTGTCAATTCTGTTTCCAGATCTGAAACGACACACATTTGATTTGTGGGTTTGTTGTAGCATTGGTTTACGGTTCGGTTGTATAGCAGTTTCCGGCCAGATGGTGTTGTTGCAGCGGTTTCCAATCGAACTTCAGCGATTCCAAGCAACCGGTGGTGGATCTCAGAGTGAGTTTTGTCGGTAGAAAAAGCCCTAATCGAAGTCACTCGGTGGTTAATGACGGTGGTGATATTTTGGAGATAAAGTAGAGTCCAAATTGTAACTCTAATGGGTTCACAAATTGGAGTTCATAGATTAGAGACATTTTGGCTTTTGGGTTCACATTTTGGAGACAAAGAATTACAATCCATAAACGTATGGACATTTTGGAGTTCACGGATTGATGGGTTCACAAATTATCTTCATATTTGAAAAAAGAAGATGAACTCATCAACAAAAAGCCCTTTTTTTTATTAGTGTAGTTGTTCATGTTTGTTTGTTATTAAGTGAAGAACATGAATGGACCTGGAGATGTGTGTATTTGTATAAAAGATTTGGTGTATGGTAGTGTTTAAGATTTGCATTTACCATTCTATTTTTACTGAATTTATGTAAAAAATTGATATAGATATTCATTCTTGTTATGCAAACAAAAAAGGTATAACTTAATTGATTAAAAGACATGAATGACACGTACGATACACAGGTGGCAAATAATCTAATTGGCAAATGACATGGACGTCTAGTCATCATTTTTCAAATAGTAACAGGTAAAAACATAGTTTTCAAAGATCTTAACACATAACTTCCTGGTTCATTGCGTACCTAGGTAATTTTAGGGGTTGGTTGCTTACCTCGGAACAAAGTAGGGGTACGTAGCCGACAAAATGTATTTACCCATAAGAATTAATTTGGTGGTAGTTCCAGTTTGAAATTCCTATATTGGTACTTCCATCCATCCATCACTCCTTCGTGGTGGAATGCCTTTTACTTTGGGACTATTCAAAGGGTTATGGGTCTTTTCATCAACCTTTGTTTAATAACCGGAGTTTGAGGACTACTTAAATAAATATACCAAGCATCAGGGGAATACCACCTTTTATTCTTTTCCGTCACTTCTACAGGAGCCTCATACATCAAGTTGGTATTTACAAATTTGTAGACAAGGTAACCTGCATATGTTGTTTGAGGTGATGCTACTTGAGATCTTATTTCACACACAAACTTAATGCCCGCTATGAACACTGTGCAAACTTATCTGAGTATGATTAATGCCCGCTATGAACACTGTCCAAACTTATCTAAGGCAGCTATGCTAACACCATGTGTACATATATGAGATGATGCTTCTTTTGGAACATTTGGAGCTAACTTTTGCACAATAAGGAGTCAATGGTGTTCCTCTTGTTTATGTATCGGTTGAAACTGAAGACATGATGGATAAAACTTTTGTTTTTCGACTTCTGTTCTGTTTCTGGCAAAAAGATAATGTGCAAGACTTCTTCATACAAAACTACATTAGATCTTGATCCACAAAATCAATCATGAGAAAGTAGATATACCCTAACATCTAGAATCCTTCGTACTAGCTCTCCTTTGAGATGCAAGCCAATGAATGCAAACAATTTACTGATCAAGAAACAGACAACATTACTCCATTATAGCATAATCCAGCTTGATATTCTAAGCTCAAAAATTCCCTTTGTACCAACTAGATTGGCCAAGTTATCGTAAATCAATAACATCAGAGAAAATGAGCAAGCTAATTGAATCTGAAGCCTGATTTGAAATCAACTCGAATGCATGTTTCCGGAAAAGGAAAAAAATAAGAAATAGTTTCATCTTCTGCCATGCGTTCAGGTATTGGCTAGACTATCACGTACCCGGCAGCTTAAAAATATGTGCATTTTCCTTTCGAATAAGCCGAAGCCTAAAGGCAGGTTTGCTCAAACATTCAAAAGTGTGTATTACATTTAAAGCACAAGAAGCTACAGTATAATCACAAAATATATGTAGTCGCAAACACTAATCAAACACAATTCATCATTCATATTCTGGAAATTCACATAATTAACATAATTCAATCTGATTCAACAAAATTCAGAATCAATAAACCATAATATATCAAATCCTTACAACGTTTACATAATATAAAATCCAAAATCATAGTATCTGATCGCAAATTCTTCAAATCAGATCATAATAAAACTAACCTTATTATTCTCGATTCAAAACAACTACCACGAAGCTTTCTTAACACCATGTAAAAGACCTCGCGAAGCCAAATCACGAAACACGATACGCGAAACACGAAACATCTGATAAACGGAACGAGCACGGCCAGTAAAAACACAACGATTCATAACACGAGTAAGCGAACTGTTTCTTGGTAAATCAGCTAGCTTGCACCGGTTCTTCTCACGAATATCGATAGGCAGATCGGTATCTTTTGACAACGCTTTGTATAGTTTTCTTCGTAGTTCGTATTTCTCAGCGAGTAATCTTCGTTTTTGATCCATTAAGTTTCGTCTATCTGACATCTTGTAGTCTGACATTTTACTGATTGAGTGCGAATTAGGGCTCGAAATGAATTTGGGGGAAACTGAAACCCTAGTGTAGAAGTGGTGAAAACTATAGATGAAGTAAGTTACATAAATCGTCCCTATACTATTTGTCTGTGAGCAGTTATCGTCTACTAATTTAACTTTTTTCCGTTTATCACTTTATTGTTTTAAAAAGGTGATTTATTAATATCATAAACTTTTAGAAAGACAAGCGTTGACTCTAGTCTTGAGTACCTTCACAATCACGTGTGCGGTAAAATTACTTTGGATGTGACCTTTATGTATTCGCAAACAACGAAAACAACTTATCGAAACGATATCAGTCGTCAGGTCGGGTTATAATTAGTATAGCAATGATACGAGGGTTTGAGATTGGTCCTAGTTCTAGAAATTAGTCTGATGTCATGCGTCATTCCTTAAGAAGATTACGGTATAAAAATAAATAACATTTTTAGGTTTGAAAAGGTGAGCTAACGCACATAAATAATATTAAGGGTTAAAAAATTGACCTAACAATTAACAACGTCAACCAACAACATAGTGTTTAAAAATAGTAGATCCACTTTAGAAATTAATAGATGATTGACATATAACATTAGATTAGAGGTGACAATTTAAGATCCATGGGTCTAGTTGGGTCATAGTGTTTAAAAATAGTAGATCCACTTTAGAAATTAATAGATGATTGACATATAACGTTAGACTAGAGGTGACAATTTAAGATCCATGGGTCTAGTTGGGTTTTTCTAATTTTTATAGATGGGTCTAATTGGGTAATTAAAATAAGACTCAAGTATATCATTATTACCTATTGGGTCATAAGAGTAATAAATGATATACTTGAGCATTTTTTTAGTTACCCAACTAGACTCATCTATAAAAATTAGAAAAACCCAACTAGACCCATGGGTCTTAAATTGACACCTCTACGTTAGACAATCTTTTACTATATTAAATTATTCGGCGTGAATATTATATTTCACTTTATGAAAAAATGAATCAAACTTTTTTTATATGTAATAGAATAATAGATACATTGATGCCATGTAGAATTAGACTAACCTTTAAGTCGATTTATCATTTATGTAATCCCTTCTCTCTTATCTTATAAAAGAGAGCCTTAATTAAGTAATCTTCTCATAAACCATCCCTTAAAGGTTAATCACCACCTTACATTGAATTAGCTCATCTAATCATAGCCTTTGATTGTCATTAGCAAAATGATTTATTAATCTTAAACTATGATCTTATATTTTTTTACATTAAGTTTTGACTGAATCTGATTCTGGAAGTGATGCAAGTGCCCTTAGAACAACAACAACAAAGGTAAACGTCGTGATCTCTCTTCTTTATTGGTTTGGGTCCTTTATCTTAATATTTTAGTTTAGTTGAAAATAAAGGTGTCAAAATGGGTGGGTAACGCGTTAATACAATATGTTATGGATTAAAACAGGTCCTTGTCGCTTAACCAGTAACACTTTTTTTTTCCAATCTCCTTGAATGGGTAATTATACCATCGAATTTATGTTTTATTAATTATCTATTTGCAAAAATTTAAATTATGATTTTGCAGATTACAAGATTACCCCGTCCATGTGCATTATTATAAAAGCTTTGTCAGTATATAGTTATTATAATTTCACACCAAAGAAAGATGGCGATGGGAAGGGCAGCAGTTAAAAGTCAACGAACTTCCAATTGAGGTTTCCTTTAACTAAACTTTCTGTTTTCGCTTTTAATTTCATCATTCAATTAATTGTCGAGTGTTCTGGTTTTAAAGTGCTTCGTGAAGCTCAATAAATGAAAATGTTTTGGAGCTGATGAAGGTGATGATAATGATTGTGTAAGGACTGGAGGAAACATTTTATTTGTAGCGTGTGGAAATGCTGGCACGAAGGTAGTATCTTTAATCTCTTCGCAGAAAATTTGAGGTAGTCATCCTTAGTATATGATCACGGCTGTTTTACAAGTTTCAATAGAAAAACAAGAAATAAAAACGAAGTAATCGAACACATAAAGTCATAATCGATTAATGTACAATATCACTGGAATAAAATTGTGAACAACTTATAGAATCAGAAATTGTATGTTGTATTGACTTTATCTTAACACCATTTGCAGGTTCCATTGCAAGTACTTCCACTACTTACTTACAAGAGTTTGAACGAAGTGAAACTTAGTTTATTTGGCGATCCCCGATCAGTAATTGTCAATACATTTCAAACAAATTTCTTCGTAAACGTTGGCTCAGTTCTACAGGAAACTGGCTCAACATGCTCCAAAAGTGAGTTCTCACATATGCTTACCTTCAGATTTTTATTATTGACATATGTATCAATTTTTTTCCCAATTACTTATGATTCGGATGATATTAAATTTCTTATTGTTATAAGTTTTGTGAAGTGTCAAATTAATAAAACTAAAAAAAAATTGCAAGGAAATGGCTCAGATGGTTTGAAGAGGGCCACAAGTGACCCATATTTATTTTTTCATGCATAAAACGTCCTAAAATAATTTGATCAAAATTATAGTATTATTGGAATCATATGATTGTGGGAATCATAATTTACTTAGGTTTGAGAGAAAAAGTGTTTCGTGTCAATCCAACAAGTACAAAAGCCCTGTTTTGAGGTGTAATCCAACTGCAATTTGAACACCTTTTGGATGATTATGTTTTAAGTAAGATGCTATAAAGATCGGGAACCATGATGATGTCACGCTAATCTGTATTATATTCACTTTGAAACGACAATGGATTAGGTTCATAAGATATGCCCATAAGTATGCATTTGCAAACCAACCATAGGATGGCTCTGGTATATTACGTCACATCTCTCCCGAATGGGGTTTACTTAGCACTTTCCATGACTGGTTAGTTATTGACACTATTTTCTGGTGGCAATTGTGACCCATTTACCTAATACTAGGTCAAATATGGTTGTGCTTTTTCTCCGAATAATAAAAAAGATGGTAAAAGAAAGCGGATCAGGTGGGTTGCCGAAAGTTTGCCCAAAGTGTAGGTACATAAACTTGCTACTTTATTGAATTTAGCTTGGAATATGTATAAAATGTTTGTGCTATTTCCCTTACCTCTTAGGCTCCTTTGAGCTTGGGTCATATTGTTTGCCATGTTACGAATGTGCAATTAAGGGTAAAAGTAGTAAGAATTACTGAGTTTTACTGCGGCTGATTCTGGTGGTGTTTGTGTAGGCAAAACTAGAGATAAGGGATTAGTTACTAAACCTATCAATCCCTCGGACCACACCTATCTAAAGGGACATTTGATAATCCTAGATATGGTTAACTACAGATATTAACTTTCTTCATAAGTAAATAATGTTTATATTATAACTTGGAATCGCAGATAAAACTTGGTCAGCGTGAAGACGAACCTCTTGAGATGAATGTTAACAGCGAGAAACTACAATAGACATAATGAGCTGTTGGAGTTCACGATGGTGCTGCAGAAGCTATAACATGCATCGTGATTTATTTTTTGTGATAGGCTTTCTGTGTAACTGACTGCTTTTTACTTACTATGATTTATAAGCCAATACTTGAGAGAGATGAATGTCATTTCCGATCTTCCTTTTACTAAACTCATAAGCCAATATATCTATGATTTATACGTGGTTATGATTGACTTATTTGTTAGATAACATGAACATTAGTTTTTAGTACTAATTTGATTAAAGTACTCAACTTTGATTATTTTACATGTTTTAGCCCGCAAATTTTGCGGGTTATGATCTAGTTTTGATTAATTGGACAGGAAATTGGTATGATTCTTGCTTAACCTCTTGTTCATGCACCAACGAATAATGGTGAACAACAAACTACAAAATTAGTATATACTTTGGGTAACGATGGAAAATTGATTAATCAATGAAATACATTAATTTAACATTGTTATTAATTACAGAAAGACTGGAGCATCAAGTAAAAGAGATAGAATACTTTTGCAATAAATACATCATGAGGAACCAAATGCAAAGCATATACAAAAACACAACCTTGCTTCTCCCTTTTACCCCTCACTCTCATCATTTTTGATCAAATTCCATATCACTCTACACTTTCAAACATGGAGCATTTGCTCAAATGTGTCAGATAAAAGATCAATATTCTGAAAGATTATACATTTATACTCAAAATAAGTTATTAGTTATCGTTCATATGCTACAAGCAAGGCCTTTCGTATTTCACAAGTACGAGTTATTATTGAATAAGAAATGGCTAGTACGAGTGTTATTTTTGCAATTCGGCGTCAGTAGTTTATGCAAGCCGTTTGTTCTAAAAGAATGTAATGTTTGTTTAACATTTTGGTAAGAGTAATGAATTAATTGTTTGCATTCTTAAATTGTTATTATAGAAGGATTCTTTCTAGCAAAAAATTTTTCGCGTTAAGGTGGAGAACACAGCACAAACTTCACTTGCAGTAAAACAAGAGCCAACACCGAAGTCTAGAATGGCCTTACCAGGTAGTACTATTATTCATTTTGCATTTACTAGATTAACTATTTGAACATTTTTATTACTTATTATATACTAGTAGTAAATTAGAAGTGGTCATTTTGATCCTATTAGACGATATGTATATAAAACAAGTTTGCTAGAGTCATATAAAGATATAAATTTTTGTATACACTACTGGAAAAGTGGGTTTATTATATGGGTGGCAAAATGGGCGGGTCAGTTACAAATCAGTTTTCGAAATTGGGTCTGATACTCATGTCACGAGAATCTATAAACCTCATATAAAATCAGCCACCCCGGAAGCATCACTTTAGTTCATTCATCAAGTTTACACATCGATCTCTTCGATCAACATCAGTATCAATTAAATTATGATTAAAGTTTTCTAATGAGATATTTGATTGAAATAGCAAAATTACCAGAGAATGAGCATCCAATTAAGTCCTATGGTTATGCTGCCCATGACACTTCAGGAACACTTTCTGAAGGTCCAATTAAGTATCAATTAAATTACGATTAAAGTTTTCTAATGAGATATCTGATTGAAATAGCGAAATTACCAGAGAATGAGCATCCAATTAAGTCCTATGGTTATGCTGCCCATGACACTTCAGGAACACTTTCTCCCTTCACCTTCTCCAGAAGGTATCTTTTTTTCAATTTTTTTCTACTTATGGTTAAAATTTAATTATATAGAACGAAATTAATGATGCACGATGGTATTTTAATTAATTAATGCAGGGTTACTGGAGAAAAAGATGTGAAGATTAAAGTTACTGTGGAATCTGTCATACAGATCTTAGCTATATCAAGAACGAATGAGGCATAACCCCTTACCCTGTTGTCCCTGGGCATGAGATTGTGGGTGTGGTGACAGAAGTAGGGAAAAAGGTAAAAAAGTTCAAAGTTGGGGACAAAGTTGGGGTCGGATGCTTGGTTGGTTCAAGCAGAACATGTCAAAGTTGTGCTAATGATTCTGAAAACTTTTGTACTAAAAGTGTTCTCACTTACGGTGCTCTATATTTTGATGGCACCATGACATACGGTGGATATGCTGATCACATGGTTTCAGATGAGCATTTTGTCCTCCGTTGGCCTAAAAATCTGCCACTTGACTCTGGTGCACCGTTGCTATGTGCTGGGATCACAACATATAGTCCTCTTACATATCATGGGCTTGACAAGCCTGGTATGAAAGTGGGTGTGGTTGGTCTTGGTGGGCTCGGCCACATTGCTGTGAAAATGGCTAAGGCTTTTGGTGCAGAAGTTACTGTTTTCAGCACCTCCATTTCCAAGAAGCAAGAAGCACTTGAAGGACTTAAAGCCGATAATTTTATAATAAGCAAAGACGAACAACAAATGCAGGTTATGATCATATCCACCTGATTTTTATGTTTTACTATTTTAGAAATGTTTCTTAATTTTATTAGCAGGGATAGAAGACAGAACCAATATATATACAGTGGGTCAGTTCAACCCATTTAACCAATGTTTTATTTTGCAACTTTAGTGTAATATTAAAGTACTTTTGTATAACTTAGCTATGAATCCATTGATTTTCAATACATACAATACTAATCTTGATCATGAACCCGATCACAATTTGGCAGGACAAGTCTAATATTTTCTTGGTTTTTTTTATCATGAATAATATACAGGCTGCTGCGTGGTCACTAGATGGCATTATCGATACAGTGTCTAGAAACCATCCAATTGCACCATTGCTTAATGCACTTAAACCCCAAGAAAAGCTTATTCTTCTTGGTGTATCAATGAAACCAATTGAAATAGCAACGTTATCTTTGATTACAGGTAACTAATTAGCAATTATGACAGTTGATATATTTCTGCCTAATTTCTGCATTGAGCTTTTACAACAAGCTTGATGAACTGGTGAAATACTAAAACTTTTGGGGGTGTTTTGATAGGGAATAAGATCATTGCTGGTAGTACAATCGGAGGGATTAAAGAGACCCAAGAGATGCTTGACTTTACAGCAGATAATGGCATAACTGCAGACACAGAGCTTGTACACATAGACTATGTTAACACATCCATGGAGCGGCTGGCTAAGGGTGATATAAGGTATCGATTTGTGATCGATGTAGCCAATTCCCTCAAGTCTAAACAGTGCCATTATTTGGGCTGCTTATGAACGTTTTGTTTCTGCTAATATGTTTATACATTTATTGTTACAATGTTCTAAATTCTAATAGTGGAGTGATGATCTGATCAAGGTTGCGGTTGTATGTATTTGTTATCTTCTATATTTTCTGGAATAAAGATTGTTTCATATTAAAGGTGTAAAGAACCATCACCGTGTCCTCTGTTGGTGATTTTTGTATCTATCGCTTTAGGTCAATGGAATTTACTTGAGACATAATGAATTTCATACCAAGTTCTGTTATGAGTTAGAGGTGATTTTTTATTACAATGAAGTAGATTACAAAGTTGATTATTACAATGGGCAAGTTAGAGGTGATTTTTATTACAATGAAGTAAAATCCTAATAAAAGGAGTGAAACTTGATATCATGTACAATAGTGTCGCATATATGCATTTTAAGATTAAAGGCAACACCATTTCCATGTCTCCAAAGACTTGTATGCAGTATGAGCACAAAATGTTGAGATTAATTTCCACAAATTTTTGGTCATTTTGCAATGTGAGAAATTATGAATCTTCGTTTCTTGGTTTGATATTAAAAAATACCTGCTTTCTCAATAAGATTACCACTTATAGGAAGAATGCGACAATTTGTTATCTTTTTTATATAGTTATACAATCTCACTGTGTGATTGTATTGTGTGTGTAAACTAAAATAGATAGAGAGAGATTAAGCCACAGAATGTCAATGTATATGGCCTAGTTGCTAGTTGTCATGTGATATTCACTACACTGGTTTTGGGGGGTGGGGGGTGGTACGAAAGTTTAGATTTTTTGGTTAAAGATAATACACATTGTTGGGCTTACTTATTAATAGTTGTTTCGCCAGGATGATTTAACATATTTTGAACCGATTACTGAACACATTTTGAGCTGAACCTTGGGGCCTAACTAATGGTTAACCTATACATTATAACCAAAATTCATAGCCAACCCAACTTTGAAAACAATAACCGACCCAACTTTTGACCAAAACTTGTCAGTTTGTAATTTCGGTCATGGATAAGGTTTTGGATCATAAACGGCCTTTTCTCATCCATACAATTAGGCTGTTATTACTTACAGTTGGTGGAATACAGATTCATGATCAAGGTAACACTCTTTATTTGTTACGGTTTTTACTGCATCTAATATAAGGTGAATATATGTCTGTAAAATTGAAATCACTATGAATATGGGTTATATTTCAAGATGGAATGAAATTGGGTATAAATTTGATCATTCCTAATTATCCTTTGGCTAATGATTAGTTTGTGTATCAAAATTCAAAAAATTCCACCAAATAACTTCATTTCTCAGATTCATTTACTGCTACTGATTTTGGATCAGTCTTATTGGTCACAAAAGGTTTCATTCTTGCTTGATGATGACCTCTTGTCATTCCACCAGAGAAAAATGGTGAACCACAAGCTACAAAATTGGTCGAAAACGTTTCGGGTGATGATGGAAATAAAGTTGATTAGTCAATGAAATTTATCCATGTCATATTGTGAATTAAAGAAACATGCATTAGGGCATCAAGTAAAAGAAAAGAATACTTTGAGAATACATTATCAAGAACCATGTGCAAAGCATAAACAAAAACAAAACCTTGAGTCTACCTTTAATCTCTCAATTTCATCATTTTTGAACAAATTCCTTATACTTCTACACTTAAAGTTTCAATCATGGAGAATTTGATCAAACAGGTCAGGTAAATAAGCAAAACTTTAAACCATTATACTCTATTTTTATTATAAGTTGATCAAAAGGACGTGTGTGTCTCATAAGTACCAGTAAATATTGCACCCGAAATGTCAAGTACGTACTAATTTTTTAGCATCTTGCTCAATAGTTTATGCAAGCCCTTTGTTCCTGAAATGAACTGTTTGATTAACATATTTGGCAAGAATAATATGATTTTTTGTATATGCGGTTTTTCTTGCTAGCCTGCGAATTTTTGGTAACGAGGAGGACAAAGCACAAACTTCACGTGTAGTTAGAAACCAAAAGATTTCATCTCGAAGAGCACGGTCCTCTAAAGGAGGTAAAGTTAAATAAAATGAAACCTTAGATACTTAATTTTATTTCTTAATATTATGCAACAGAGAATTATGTTTTGAACTAAATACATATTGTGACACTCCTCCAAATTAGGTATTATTATACCACTAACCTCATGCATTTCTTACGCTAATTCCCTGCACAAAGCTAAACTAAACTTTTGATGTGATATAAGTCTAGCAAGCCCGAGACTTTTGTACAAAAAGTTCTATGTATTTCGTAATTAATTTTAATTACGTACGAACTATCGGAACGAACCCGACAAAATAAAATACAAATGTTGGTGAACATATAATTAATAATATGAAATTATTAGTTACGAACATTATTAAATTTATATTATTGTTATAATATAAAACATTATACGTTTATCTAAAATGTATCGTACAAGACTGCGACAAATACAAAACGTACCCAAAGGTCAAAAATAATAAAAAGTATTATTTTCCCCTTCATAATAAAGTATTTGGAGAAATACCTCAAAATATAATTACGAAAATTGAATGAAATTTGGCACAAAATTGGACCCGTACCCGAAGTTAACGGGCTAAAATACTACACTAAAAATATCAGTCAACAAAAAGGTACTGAAGCCTTACTCCCTCCTTTGAAATTTGATGTTTAAACTCATATTATATATCCCTCACCCTCACATTCAGTGATCCACCAAACAACAATAATTCATCACCCATCTCTCCTCTCCTTCTTCATTTTCGATCGGCAGAGGAGGCCAGAAAAGAGCAGGGCTCAACAACAACTTTCATCTTCACCATTTTATCTCCATAATCATCTTCAATATTCCATCACCCTTTAACAACAAAAACACTTACATAATCATTATCATCATCATCGTCTGTGATCATCATCATCTTCGACTCCATCATCATCAAACCGAATCATCAACATCACTTTTGTAAGAAATTTTCCTCTCTTTAAATTTCATACACTTATATTGATATATATGGAGTAACAACAACATAAATTATATATATATATATATATATATATATATATATATATATATATATATATATATATATACACACTCTGTACAAACCAAAAACTACCTTATATGTGTAATAAAATGCGAAATTAAAAGGTAAAACTTGTGTAATATTGTGTACAAACATGGGTAAAAGACATAACTCGAAACTTAACAAAAACTCGCGTTAAACTACGAACCGAAAACTGGAACTAGAACACAGACTGAACCGCTGCACAGGGAAACCGACCGGCTGGGAAATCATAGCCGAACGGCTATCTTGAACCAGCCGATCGGCTGGAGATATTGAGCCGAACGGCTCAACCAACTGAGCCGAACGGCTAGTTGTTGTTGAGCCGAACGGTTTGCGAAGTCGACACCCGAACGGTTCACGATGTATTTTTAAACAAAACGCAGATTGTGCGATAAATGGTACAAAAATACTAACGAGTATACGACTTAAAATTATTGTCCAAGTTATACATTTTATAAAACTTTACGACACTAAATTGGTACTAAAACTGTACACGACTGCGGGACATTATTTTATACATATATTAAACGTTAAAACTTTTAGGTCAAACGGGTTAATTATATAATGGGCCAAAACTATTTTTTTTTAATAATTGGGCCATATTAATTGGGCCGTGCTATTTGGGCCGTGCTAGTGGGCCGAACGAATTGGGCCAAGCCCAATGGGTCGTGGAATTGTAAGACACAAACTTAAAACGGATCATATATAAAACGGGTAACATTTTGGTACCAACTAAAATTTGATAAGTATATATATATATATATATATATATATATATATATATATATATAAACGACGACTACTTTATATATATACACGAACGACAACCAACTTAAATATATGTACATAAATGGACACGAGCTTTTAACAAGTGTATTATGTATATACAATGGGACAAAATGTGATCAATTTTTGTAACAAAACGAGACTTATATTTTTGGAACTACACTACGAACTATATATATATACATATGTATATATAAACAATAACGACAACTATATATATATATATATATATATATATATATATACCTAGTTCATTTATTGTGTGTGTGTCGTCGCACACATATATATATATATATATATATATATATATATATATATAAATATATATATACCTAGTTCATTTATTGTGTGTGTGTGTGTATATATATATATATATATATATATATATATATATATATATGTGCGACGACACTTTTAATTTATTGTGTGTGTGTGTATATATATATATATATATATATATATATATGTGCGACGACACTTTTATATATATATATATATATATATATATATATATATATATATATATATATAAATATATATATAATGAACCAATTATATATATGTATACGATGAGGACAAATTTAATGTGTATATATTTATATGTACAACTAATAAGTATATGTGTATATACTTACACGTTACGAATAGTTTGACAATAAACGCAATTTGGAAATTATTTATTATTTTCAACACAAATCACCAACGACTTGTACAAATTTAAGAAATTAACAATTTCTTCAAAACAATCAAACTATTAACATGATTCGACAATTTAGTCAATCACTTATGTTAATACAATTATCGTGTATAGGCTGACTGTATTTTGGGCGACATCACTACTACTTGCTAGCTTTCACATCTGCGCACCTACTGTGAGTTCATGATATCGCTTAAAAAGTCATATTTTTACTACCGATATCTCTCTCATTCTAGAACGATCCTTAGCATTTTCACTCAAATATAGCACAAATCAGTAACATTATGCCAAGATGGTCAAAACAAGGTTGCACGATAAAAATCAAGCAAAACGGATGAAAAACGAAGATTCCACACACGTTTGAAGATTCAAAGCATCAAAACAAGATTTCAAGACTAAAGTGTCCTTCACCAACATCCATTCTATCCAAGATGTTTGTTTTCAAAATACGAATCTAACAGAAAAAGAATCAACTAAAACGGATAAAGAATGAAGATTCTACGCCCGCCGGAAGATACAAATGATTCGTACGCAATATCTGGAGCTAGGGACCTCATCTCAGGGCCTATCTTATGTCAAAATCTTCTTTTTTTAATTACAAATCCAACAAAAAAAGAATCGACGCAAACGGACGCATAAGGAAGAAAATACGCACGAATCAAAAAATGAAGCGAAACGGGGCGGGTAGCCGCCGGCCGCCGCCGCCGGTTGCTACAGTACCGCCGCCGGCTGCTACAGTGCCGCCGCCGGCTACAGTGCTCCCGCCTCGGTTTCCGTTTTTGGCAAGTTTTGGTACCTGGTGCGCCTACTTTTCATGTTGTACAGTACCCGGTGCACCTACTTTTCGTGTTGTACAGTACCCGGTGCACCCTTTTGGCTACCTTTTTCTAACATGCACATCTTGATGCTAATGTGAGCCAAAACTCACCTATAAATATGGGGCTTTGGTTCATTTGCAAGATACAACACCTTCACACCTTCCATCCTTGGAAAAACACACTTTCTTTCTATAGCTTCTAGCTTTTATTTCTTTGTTTATTTTCTTACTTTAGAGTAGTAATAGGCTAGTTAAAATAGAAGCAAGGAACGAGCTTGTATTCTTTGGTGAGAAACGTGTTTGTAATCTTTGGTGTACGCTTGGAGCAACTCTTATTAATTCAAGTATATTCCTTCTCGCATATTAATCTCGGTTATTTCTATCCTTATCTATCTTAATTAAATATGTATGCTTTAATTATGCTAGAGATCGTTTATGCCATGATTAGCGAGTATATTACTATTGTGTTTGTTTGCGATGTAGTTAGTTAATTATGGGATGATTTATAATTAAATATTAAAGATCGGTAATATTGCTTTGATCGTCTTATTGCATGTTCTTGTTTGATTGTTGCCTTAGGATCATCATAGTAGTAAAATATAAACGGTCTTAATTATCGTCAAATAATATGACGGCCCCTATTCGACTGTTAATCGATATAGGACTGGAAACACTTCAAGGTGGAGTACAAATGTATGGAAGTCGAGGAACGACCGAAGGTAGTCATATTACGAAACGATACAATATTATGAAGTAATACGATGGCCCCTATTCGACTGTTACTCAGTATAGCGTTGGAAACACTTTAGGTGTAGTACAAATACGTGGAAGCTGCGTAATGACCGAAGGTAGTTATATTACGGACTAATATATATAAAATGAGAAACCTAGTTTAATTAACCTTTCTGAATAGACTTTTAAACTTCAAATTAATCTATCGCCTTTCCACCAATAAACGTGATTACAACACCTTTTTACGACGTCCAATTAAAAGGTAGTCAATTATCTGTGTCAATATAATTTGTCAAAGGTATGAAACTATGGAACCGTAAGGCTACATGAGGAATTACCGTAGGACAAGACATGGCCAAGGTTTGAAGCGGTGGAACCACTTAAAGTGAGGAACGCTGTGGATAATTAGGGGATTTATTGGGTAGTCTTAAGCAAGGGCTGGTTTAAAGTCATAAATGAACTGTTTTAAATACATGAATCTGTTAGGATGACGAGGAATCGTTATATGATTCAGTAATGTCTAGTACCTTAAGATTTTGTTCCCGTTCATATGAAAGTATTATTAAACCTTAATTAAGATTTTGCTTATTATTCAAAATACTTTGTAATGTTACCATAACCTAGCTCCCGGTGTGACATGCTAATGGGATTTTAATTAGTAGGGAATCTAGTGTTTACATGCAAGTATTCAAGAATGATAATTAACTAATATCTTTCAAAATAGTTTCTCCAAATATCATCCCATAACTTAATTAACGAAGTCTCAGCAAACACTATCTTTATTTATCCGCTTTAGGTTTTACTTTTATTTCGCTTTTGTTTATTTACTTGCCTAAGTTAGTTAATATAAAAACCAAAACCCCCACTATTTTATAAATCATTCACTAGTTTGAAAGCCCTCGTCTGCCTCGCCTTAGTTTCAATTCAGTCGGTTTGAAGAATGACTCTAGGTCATACCTACCACTTGCTTACCCTTAGGATTAGCATTGTTAGGGAAAACTTAGGCCCCGCAATTACAAATTTAAAACAACCCACTGCTGGTGCCCGGTTAGTAATCGTTAACGACATCGACCTGATCGGGCGCCAACAGTTCACAGCCCCTTTTTCACTGTTTTAATACTTTTAAAACCTGGGGTGAAAAACATAGCCATCGTTTGTATTACTGCATGCGATAATTGATTTAAATGCTATATGTATTTACTTAAACTGTTTATGAAATGTTATTTCATACGATTACTTGAACTGTTGTTTATGAAAAGATGTTTTCATACTATTTTGGGAATTAGACAACGAATCCTAGAACGGACCTTGGCTTAGGATGTAGTGCATAAAAGTCCTTATGGCTACAGACTATAACCATTAGCTAGGTGACTCTAGCCACTGAGTATACGGATAGTACTATCGCCGTGACGACCCTCCTACAGATTTGGAGCGTATACTTACAGGTCCTACTTGGAAAACAACTACTATGGGTCGTGGTTTGGTTATAGGGTTATGTCGCGTTGTTTTAACTCGACATGTTTAGCTCACCTTTCGAGGGATCACCGTCTAATTATTCCCACAAAACTACTATTTAGGAAGTGAGTTCCTACGAACAACTATTTTGGAAATGTTGATCTTTAGTTAGATTAACCTGTGTTTCCTACTAGCAACGATTTAGGAAATGTTAATCCTTGATTGGATTAACCTGTGTTTCCTACAAACTATTATTTTGGAAATGTTATTTTTCATTAAATAACATGTGTTCCCTGCAAACTACTACTTTAGGAAATGTTTCTCTTAATTGATAAACTCGTGTTTCCTACAAAGCAAACAACTACTATTAATTGGAAATGTTATTCTTAAATGATTAACCTGTGTTTCTTACACTACTTACAAACCTGTGAATTCACTCAACAATTTTGTTGACTATTTTTCTATGTTTTTCAGGGAATTAGCCGCGTAAGTAAGAACTGCATGCATATCAGGACGGACTACCCTGGACATATTAGGATGCCACTTCTTTTGGGACAGTTGGATTTCCTTTGTATAACTGCAACACTGCAGTCATACTTATGAAATCTACTTTTGAAATTATGTATTTATATGATATACTATTTCAAACACTACAACTACTAATGTTGCAACTTTCTAAGTTGTAACCCTTTTGTAAAACTTGATAACTAATGACATCTTAAACTATTTCGTTCTGCAATAACCATATGCGTTGTGTATGTATGTACTTGTTGGTTGTTATACTGCTCGCAGCCTCTCCACGTCACTAAACTTCTGCAAACTACTCTCACTAACTGTAATTACCGTTTGGCGGGGTGTGACAGACTTGGTATCAGAGCCATTGGTTATAGCGAACTAGTAGTCTTTAAGTGACTTAAAACCTTAGAGACCTAGACTATAGCCTTGGCTAGAACATTCATTGCATTCATACATACGTTTGCATACATCTAACATACGACTGACACGTCACACACGATTTATTTTGTCTCATTATGTCGAGAAAAAACCCGATATTCATTTACGCTTCGGATGAGGAGCCGACTGAGGATCTTAAGGGCGTTGCGACATCAGTGCCCGAGAGCTCATCTGTTCATACCAGGGCCACGTCCGATGACACTTATGTACCACCATCGACACTACATATCACTACACCTGTTACGACACGTACTGTAGCCGAGCCACATTTCCATATCGGAGAGACCTCCCGTAGATCCCGACTGAGACAGACTCCTAGGAAGGCAGTCGGAGACCTTCCCACTGGATTACTTGCGCCACTGGACAAGGTGCCAATGACTGAGGCTGAGGAGCCACCACAGAGGAGGCTCCCACACCTAGACTGGATGCCACATTTACTTAGGCGCTGGAGGGTACTTGAGGATATCCCTTCCACTTTTGAGACCGGGGAGTCTTCACGCTCACTACCCCTCACTGATGAGCCTCTGGAGCTCACTGTTATTACACTAGTTGTTGTTGTTCGCGCCCTATTCGGGTTACACTATGGCACTCGCAGTTATATCAGAGAGTTGCGCAGTGAAACTTTCCGCTTGGATGGAGACGTGGCATCCACACATGAGCGTTATCACTTTTTGCTGGACAACATGGTTGCCGCCAGAGAGATTGTTGAGTCTGCACGTACTCGCGTGAGGGTGTTAGAGAGACGTGCGAGGGTTGCAGGATTTGTGATTGGAGTTTGTGTTATGATGGCCGTGGCTAGGACGGCAGTAGGAATGTTTCTACCATATTTTCATTAGACCCATGTATGGCGGGTTGTGCCTACTTAGGGTTAGACTGACTACTTTTAGTTGATTGGAATATTAGTAGACCCATCACATATTGTATAGACGTTTATCGGATGGGTATATGTATAGGGAAAACCCCATCACTTTTGTATAGCACTATCGTTAGATGGGTATATAGGTGATCCCATCTTTTGTTGTATCAAAAACTTATGTACAAACGCTTAACTAATGATATTATATGTTTGGTTTACATTTCGTGTTCCTTATAGTTGTTATCGACTATAATACTTTATCTATATCTATATACGTGTGTTAGAACGACAATGAAACGAACACTTCATATAATCACATCTTGTACTCCTTGAAACACATTAACCACTGATTGTTGATTCTTGTATTAAATTCCTTTAAACCTAATCGTGTTAAATGATGATGAAAAGAAATATGTATTTGGCATTATATAATGACGCTTGGCCAACGTGATTATATTATACTAAGTACATATGGGCGTTTCAAAGTCGTGTGACACGTAATGTGAACCCTTGTTCTTCATCCATCATACTGTTCCTTTGTTAAACAATGTGAAATCTTGTCCTTTTCACATTCACTATCTTGGCATTGACTTCTGCATTTTCTTAACCGCAGAATGGAATCATGCCACCAAAACGACGAATAACTAAGAACAGTAGACGAACGACTACTCTTCCTGTCCCTGAAACCACTCCACCACCCAACAACGAGAAAACTGCTGAACAAATGATCGCGAGACGAATAGCTGAAGGTATTGCTCAGTATGAGGCAAGCCGTAATCGCGAGAATGTGATAAATAAGAGCGGGTCTACCCCTGTGAATGCTGAGACTACTGTGAATACTCGACGTGGGTGTTCATACAAGACATTTCTGGCCTGTTAGCCAACTACTTTTCGCGGCACAGAGGGTGCTATTGGTATCATTCACTGGATAGAAAATATGGAATCGGTGTCGGATATCAGTGACTGTTTACCAGACTGTATGGTGAAGTATGCCACCTGCACCTTGGCTGACAAGGCGCTAACATGGTGGAACAGTCAACTTCAATCCCTTGAACGGGAAACTGCCCACTCCATGTCCTGGGAAGTACTGAAAAACATGATGTTGGAAGAGTTTTGTCCCCGTAATGAGATGCATAAGGTAGAAACCAATTTGTGGGACATTAAAATGATTGGTGCTGATATCACTGGGTACACCACTAAATTTTAGGAACTAGCGCGACTAGTGCCACATATCGTGACACCCTAGTTTAAACGCATTGAGCGTTACATCTGGGGATTGACACCTCATATTCGTAGTCTGGTTACATCATCAGAACCTGCCACATTTAGAAGTGATGTTACTTTAGTACAAAGGTTGACCGATGAGGCGGTCAGAATGAGGACCCTGACTAAGAAGGTTGTGTCAAGGAAAGGCGAATCAAGTAACACTGAGGTTGGTAGTTCTGGTGGTGCAAAGAGAAAGTGGAATGGTGGTGGAACTGACCGTCAGGGTCAGCAAAGTAAGAAAAGTGGAGGAAACGCAAAAGCGTACGCTGCCACCACTACTGAATCAAAACCATACCTAGGTAATAAGCCTAAGTGTGGAAATTGCAATCGACACCACGAGGGTGGGTGTGGGTATTGTGGCAACTGTAGGGTATGGGGTCACAAAACTCAGGACTATTGGATCAACCCTTCTCCACGAACAAACAATGAACGTCAAAACCAAGGGTATTTTGAGTGCGGTGAACAGGGGCACTATCGGAACCGATGCCCTAAACTTAACAACAACAACCAAAACCGCAACAACAACAACCAAAACAACAACAACCGTGGTAACAACAACCAAGCTAACAACATCAACAATCAACCGGCTCAAGGAAGGGCATTCGTGATCGGAGCACAAGAGGCACGCCAGGACCCTAACACCGTCACTGGTACGCTTCTCGTAAACAACCATTATGCCTCTGTGTTAATTAATTTGGGTGCTGATTTAAGTTTTATGTCTACTGAGTTTAGACCAGTATTAGAACTTGAATCCGGTAAGCTAGATAATAAATACACTATAGAACTAGCCAATGGTGAGTTGATCAAGTCAGGAGAAATAGTACCAGGATGCACCTTGGAGTTAGAAGGTCATCTCTTCGAAATAGACTTACTACCGGTTAAGTTGGGAAGTTTTGACATCGTAGTTGGTATGGACTGGTTGTCAAAAAACCACGTAGAGATTGTATGTTTCGAGAAGTTGGTACGCATACCGCTACCGACAGGAGAAACGCTGGTAATACAAGGTGAGAACCGAAAAAGTGCCACTAAGTTGATTACTTGCTTGAAAGCTAGTAAGTATCTCCGAAAGGGATACCAAGCGTTCTTGGCACACGTTGTGGAAAAGAAACCCGAGGAGCAGCGCATAGATGATATACCTATCGTACGTGATTATCCGGGAGTATTTCCTGACGATTTTCCAGGATTACCGCCCCCGCAAAAAGTTGAATTTCACATCGATCTGGTGCCTGGAGCCGCACCAATCGCCCGTGCACCTTATCGTCTAGCTCCCTCGGAGATGCATGAGTTTTCTGCACAGTTGCAGGAGCTCCCAGACTTAGGATTCATCCGGTCAAGCTTTTCACCTTGGGGAGCTCCGGTCTTGTTCGTAAAGAAGAAGGATAGATCAATGCGAATATGCATCGATTACCGAGAACTGAACAAGGTAACTATCAAGAACCGATACCCGTTACCACGCATCGACGATCTGTTTGATCAACTACAAGGATCAAGCTACTACTCAAAAATTGACCTACGATCTGGTTACCACCAACTGAAGGTACGAGAAGAGGATGTACCGAAAACTGCGTTTAGGACTCGTTATGGTCATTACGAGTTCCTAGTCATGCCTTTCGGGCTGACAAACGCACCAGCAGTGTTCATGGACCTCATGAACAGAGTATGCAAACCATACCTTGATAAGTTCGCCATTGTGTTTATTGACGAAATCTTAGTATACTCACGAACGAAAGAGGATCATGAACAACATTTGAAAACGATCCTCGAATTACTTAAGAAAGAGAAGCTTTATGCAAAGTTCTCTAAATGTGAATTTTGGATGTGTTGGTCATGTGATAAATGACAAGGGAATTCACGTGGACCCATCCAAAATTGAAGCAATCAAAAATTAGGAAGCACCGAAAACCCCAACTGAAGTACGACAATTTCTTGGTCTAGCTGGCTATTACAGGCAGTTCATCGCGAACTTCTTAAAGATAGCCCAACCACTTACCACGTTAACTCAAAAAGACAAGAAATTCGATTGGAGTGAGAAATAAGAGAACGCATTCCAACTATTGAAACAGAAACTAAGCAGCGCACCCATACTATCATTGCCCGAAGAAGTAGATAACTTTGTTGTTTACTGTGATGCTTTGCATCAGGGATTGGGTTGCGTATTGATGCAAAATGACAAGGTCATCGCATATGCATCACGACAAATAAAAGTGCAAGAGAAAAACTATACGACTCACGACTTGGAGTTGGGAGCCATTGTTTTTGCATCAAAAATCTGGCGACACTACCTATATGGTACAAAGTGTACGATCTACACCGATCACAAAAGCCTTCAACATATATTTGACCAGAAAGAACTCAACGTGAGACAACGACGTTGGGTCGAATTACTAAACGATTACGACTGTGAGATCAAATATCACCCGGTAAAGGCAAACGTTGTAGCTGATGCCCTGAGTCGTAAGGAAAGAACTAAACCTCGCAGAGTTTGAGCTTTGGGATTGACAATCCACTCGAATCTTATTACCCAAATTCGTGACGCTCAACAACTAGCTTTTGTTCCCGAACGACTTAAGGAAGAATCCTTGAAGGGAATGGACAAACAACTCGAAACAAAGGACAACGAGGTGTTGTACTTTATGAATCGAATTTGGGTACCGTGTGTAGATGAGTTACGCAAACTGATTTTGGATGAAGCTCATAAGTCTAACTATTCAATACATCCTGGTGCAGACAAGATGTACCATGATTTGAAAGGTTTCTACTGTTGGCCTGGCATGAAACGAGACATTGCCACCTACGTTAGTAAATGCCTGACTTGCTCAAAAGTCAAGGTCGAATACTAAAAGCCGTCTGGACTTTTGCAACAACCTGAGTTGCCCAAATGGAAATGGGAACAGATAACGATGGACTTCATCACGAAGTTACCCAAAACATCATCAGGAGCTAATACAATATGGGTGATTGTCGATCGACTGACGAAATCAGCCCACTTCCTTGCCATCAAGGAAACGGACATAATGGAGAAACTAACTAGAATCTATTTGAAAGAGATTGTCTCCCGGCATGGTGTGCCACTATCCATTATCTCTGATAGAGACGCTCGATTCACATCTCGCTTTTGGCAATCACTTCAACAGGCGTTGGGTACTCGACTCGATATGAGTACTGCCTATCACCCGCAAACCGACGGCCAAAGCGAGCGAACAATACAGACGCTCGAAGACTTGTTACGAGCATGTGTGATAGACTTTGGAGGTAACTGGGATACCCACCTACCTATAGCCGAATTCTCTTATAACAAAAGTTATCACACCAGCATACAGATGGCACCATTTGAGGCGTTGTATGGACGCAAGTGCCGATCGCCACTCTGTTGGTCAGAGTTGGGTGACAGACAACTATCTGGACCTGAGATTGTCCAGGAAACCACTGACAAGATAACTCAAGTACTGAACCGACTGAAAATGGCACGTGATAGACAAAAGAGTTAAGCTGATAACCGCCATAAGCCTCTTGAGTTTCAAGTAGAAGATAAAGTCCTACTCAAGGTATCGCCCTGGAAGGGGATAGCACGATTTGGTAAGCGAGGAAAGCTTAACCCGTGTTACATTGGACCGTTCGAAATCCTTGCGAAGATTGGTCCTGTTGCCTACAAGCTCAAACTACCACAAGAGCTTAGTAGCATACACGACACTTTTCACGTTAGTAATCTCAAAAAGTGTCTTTCCGACGAAACACTTATCATTCCTCATGACGAAGTCTTCATTGACTCAAAACTTAACTTTGTGGAGGAACCTATCGAAGTTATGGACACGAAAACGCAGAAACTTCGACATAAATGAATCAAGCTTGTTAAAGTTCGTTAGAACTCGAAACATGGCCCAGAGTTTACTTGGGAATGCGAGGATGAAATGAGAAAGAAATATCCTCAACTATTCGAGAGCGTGACCGAGACTCACGGCTCAACTTAAATCTCGGGACGAGATTTCGCTAACGGGGGGAGAATGTGACACTCCTCCAAACTAGGTATTATTATACCACTAACCTCATACATTTCTTACGCTAATTCCCTGCACAAAGCTAAACTAAACTTTTGATGTGATATAAGTCTAGCATGTAACATCCTCAAAAGTGGCCTAGTTGAAATACGGTATTTCCCTAAATTAATCGTTATTTAAATTGTATTTTAAATACTTGGTATAGTTCGATAGCTAAATTAATAGGTCAATTGGTCAATTGGCTTATTGTGATAAATGAATTATTACATGTTTTAAATTTATTTAGTTGACGGTATAATAAAAACTTATTTCTCGCAAATGGTTTTTAGGTTCCAGACAATAGATTTAGGACGGGTATAATTTATACAAAAAATGGTGAGTCATAAAGATCAGGTCGACACCTGTTTCTTTATTTTGACACAACACCATTTTGTTCCCTGATCTTTTGCTTCCACCACTTGAACACACATTCTCTATCAAATTAATACACAATCTGATTTCATCAAGTTAAGGGTGTGATTTTGATTTCCTTGTGTTCTTCCACTTCATTGTATCATCTTCATCATCTCCATTGTAAGTGAGATTACCTACATTTATGTATGAACTTGAGTTGATTGAATTGGTTGAATTAATAGGATGAAATGATGAATTTGAGTTAATCTATGTTTGAATGTGTTTGTGTGTTGATTATAAACTGATTTCATGTTTAATTAAGATAAATCAATTGTATGTTCATATGTGGAATTGAAGAAATTGGGTTTAGTTGAATTTAGATTGAACACATGATGCATGTATGAATCTTGGTGTTAGATGTTGCTATTAGTTGTTGTTATATGTTTACACATGTTTGTAGAGGTCAATTATAAGTCAAAATCGTGTTTGATGATTGAATTGTATGAAATTTGAGTTTTTGGTTCGAGCTGAAACTAGTTGCAGGTCTGAACCATTGCTGAAAAACATATGAACGCGATCCCGAAACCCTTGCCCGGATCGCGTTGCTATGTGTATTTTGATCCCAGGATGATTTTGTACGTATGAACGCGATCCAGCCTCTATCATCCGGATCGCGTTAGCTAGTGTTAAATTGGGTCAACGGATTTTGTTCCTTGGAACGCAATCCAGCTCCTTGTCCCGGATCGCGTTTGCAAGTGTATTTTGGCAACAGAATATTTTGGTGTTAAGGAACGCGATCCAACCACACCTTACCCGGATCGCGTTTGTCAGTTTTACTTTGACGAATTTGACAACTTGTAACTTGTGTGTTTATGTTATTTAACGAGTATTGAAATTATATTATGAGCATTATACTGCATTGTTATGTGAATGTTACACTATAAATTCTAAACATGAGAGTCTAACTCGGGTTTTGATCGTGTTCTCAGATAACCAGAAGACTCAATAAGATAAGATCTTTGAGTGGAGACTACAGTCGACAAGGGTGAGTGGATCTTGGACTGTCAGTCTAATTTGGTTGTAACAATATGGTTACAATGGGTAAATGTGAATTTACTGCTTTCATTGTTAAGTTAATATTTTGCCATGATGGTTTTATTTAGCTTAATTATTGGTGTCCTTGATTGCCTTGATGGTTGTGGACTATATGAATGTCGGGGGTCAACGTGTGTTGGGTTTGTGTACTATTACTTTGGACATCATAAGTGCTTTGTACATGTGTTGTTCACTGAAATTATGTTGTAAGTAGTAATAGTACCAAGCTATCGGTTTAGCCACTGATTTGGCCTTCAGTTGGTTATAAGTGTTACTTGGGGAACCACCGCGGCATGAGGGTACTCCAAGGACCACCGATCCTTCATGATTAACTGTTGCTATACTTTGCTGTATTCGTTTATTAAGCTAAGTTAGTTGATAGTTTGAGATTTATTCACTTAGCTTCGTGCTAATCCCTCATTACTTCTTGCAGGTTTACTTTGGTATGTGGGTGGGCAAGAAGTACTATAGGAATGGAATGTTTGACAAGCTAACTCTGTTTTGTTAACTTTGCTAATGTTATGACATTATGTTGTGGATTTCTATAACACTAAACTTATCATGTGTAATGTCTAGGATAATCTAGTTTAAAGACTGTATGTATTTGGATTGCCATTTTGGAATGAAAATATGCAATCCAATGGTTTGTATTTAAATCTTGCGCTTCCTTTTATAAAAAAAAAAAAAAATCCTTGTATTTTCGAGAAGGGTGTTATAAATTGGTATCAGAGCAACGGTTTGGGTGAATTGAACATGGGTTAATTATTCAATCCCAAATCTATTTGTGTTAGTCAAACATTCCAGGGAAGGGGATTGAGCTAGTGAATATGATTTGGTTAGTATTGTTAAGTACTAACAATTAACGGGTTATGAGATGTGTTGTGGTACAGGACATGGCAGAAAATAACACTCCGACCAGTACCCCGATCAATGCTTCTGGAGCAAGAGACTCTCCTCCTGAAATTCAGTCTCAAAGTCAAGGTCAGCCTAGTACTACACTCCCTGCAAATGAATTGAGTCGTGATGAGTACACTTTGTATTTAGAGGATGAGTTAAACAAATATAAGGAATTATATGAGCAACAAGCTAGAACATCCAGGCAGATTCCGGTTGTTAGTACGATTACACCTCCGTTGGTGACATCACAGTTTTCTATGCCACCGCCTATTTACTACCAGACATCAGCTCCTTTTTCTTCTTCAGGACCTTCGGGATTTCAGCTTCCGGTATTTCCTCCTCCATCTTAGCAAAAACTATGTTCATTTAAGACCTTTAAATCTAGTGGACCTTCAGATTTCTTTGGGAGTACAAATCCTTCTGTGACCATGGATTGGTTAAGGGATGTCGAAAGAAAATTTGAGGTTTGCCGATGTGAGGACGAGATCAAGGTAACTTATGCAGTGCAACTTTTAAAGGGTCCGGCAATGGGATGGTGGGATTCTATCACATCTCATTTAACACCTCAGCAAAAAGCTTCCATTACATGGTCTGATTTCCATAACGAGGTTTGTAAGAAATATTGCTCCGGGTATGACATGACTCGCATTAGGCGTGAATTCTTGGATATGCAATTGACTGATAATATGACTATGGAGGACCTTATCTCCCAGTTTACCGATAAATTGAGATTTGTACATCAATGGGTACCAGATGAAAGGACAAAGATTGACCATTTTGTTGGAATGTTACCCCATAATTATCGGACTACTGTGAGACTTGCAGGTGATCTTAACCAAGCTTTTGATTTGGCTCGTTCTGTAGACGGTGATATTCGAGCTCATGGTTTAGAGATTAAAGACAAGTCCCCAATGAAACCCAAGGGTGAATCTACGTCAGGTCAGGGGAAGAAGAAATGGCAAGGTAATAATAATAACCGTAAACCGAATGTTGTTGGTGGTTCAGTGGATAGATCAAATTGGTGCCAGAATTGCAAGTCTAGGCACACGGGACATTGTACACCTCAGACTGCTAGGTGTATTAAGTGTGGTCAGTTCGGTCATGACATTAAGGATTGTCCTTTTCCTAAGCCAGTGTGTTGGAATTGTCGCAAGGAAGGACATCGTTCGAGTGCGTGTCCAGAGGAAAGGAAGCAAAAATCGGGAACGGTCGGAGGGTCATCATCATCTGCTGGCCAGAAAAGAAAGAATCCTCCAGTTCCAACGGGTCGGGCTTTTCGAATGACCGTGGATGAAGCTATGGTAGCCGAGGACGTCATAACTGGTACTTTTCTTATTAATTCAGTACCGGCATGCGCCTTATTTGATTCGGGGGCAAATTGTTCCTTTATGTCCTTGGTATTCTGTGATAGACTTAAATTGACGCCTACATGTATTTTACAACCAATTGAGGTTGAGGTAGCGGATGGAAAATTAGTTTCAGTTACCACATCGGTTACTGGAGCTAGTATTTTGATTGAGGGTCATAGCTTCCCTACTTCTTTTCTGTTGATGCCTATTCATGGGTTTGATGTCGTGTTAGGCATGGATTGGTTGAGTCGTAATAAAGCCCATATAGATTGTCATAAGAAGCTAATAAAAATTCCAATCTCAGACGAGTCATATGTCGTGGCTCGGGGGGAAAGGGAGAGGGGTAGTATACCTTTGATCTCTATGATGAAAGCTAGAAAATCTCTAGCTAAAGGGTGTGATTCTTATTTAGCCTATGTTGTCGATGCTAAGCTAGAAAAGAAAGCCATTAGTAATGTCCGAGTTGTTTCTGAGTATTCGGATGTTTTCCCTGATGAATTGCCTGGTTTACCTCCGGTTAGAGAAGTAGAATATAAAATTGTGTTAATTCCTGGTTCTACTCCGGTAGCTAAGGCACCTTATAGATTAGCTCCCTCCGAAATCCGTGAAATGATGAATCAAATTCAGGAATTATTAGATAAGGGTTTTGTTAGACCCAGTTCTTCTCCTTGGGGTGCTCATGTATTATTTGTTAAAAAGAAAGATGGCACTTTCCGTATGTGTATTGATTATAGAGAATTGAATAAGAGGACCGTAAAGAATAAGTATCCTTTGCCCCGAATAGATGAATTGTTTGATCAATTGCAAGGATCTTCATTTTTCTCTAAGATAGACTTGAGATCGGGTTATCACCAAGTCCGGGTTTGTGGGGAGGATATCCCTAAAACAGCTTTTCGCACTCGCTATGGTCATTATGAATTCCTTGTTATGCCTTTTGGGTTGACTAACGCTCCAGCAATTTTCATGGATTTGATGAACAGGGTTTGTAGACCTTTTCTCGATAAATTTGTCATTGTATTCATTGATGATATTTTAGTCTATTCTAAATCTGAATCTGATCATGAAGCACATTTGCGTTTAGTTCTTGACACCTTGAGAAAGGAGAAATTGTATGCTAAGTTTTCAAAATGTGAATTTTGGCTTCGTGAAGTTCAGTTTTTGGGGCATATCATTTGTGAAAATGGGGTTAAAGTGGATCCATCTAAAATTGAGGCTGTCATGAATTGGCAATCGCCTAAATCTCCGTCAGAGATCAAGAGTTTTCTGGGTTTGGCTGGCTATTACAGAAAATTTATTAAAGATTTCTCCAAGATTGCAGGTTCTTTGACTAAATTAACTCGTAAGGATGTGAAATTTCTGTGGGGTGATCAACAGGAATCGGCTTTTCAGACTTTGAAACAATTGTTGTGTCAGGCTCCGGTTTTAGCTTTACCTGACGGATCCGAGGATTTTATTGTATATTGTGATGCTTCACATGCGGGTTTAGGTTGTGTTTTGATGCAACGAGACCGTGTTATTGCCTATGCTTCACGTCAGTTGAAACCTCATGAGATTAACTATCCTACCCATGACTTGGAACTTGCAGCTGTGGTTTTTGCCTTAAAGATTTGGAGACATTACCTGTATGGAACCAAATGCGTTATTTGTACGGACCACAAGAGCCTTCAGTATATGTTTACTCAAAAAGAACTTAACATGAGGCAAAGACGATGGTTAGAGTTGATTAAGGATTATGATTGCGAGATTCGATACCATCCGGGTAAGGCAAATGTGGTGGCGGATGCGCTTAGCCGAAAGGGTAAATCTGAAAGGGTTTATTTAATGCGTTTGGAAATCTCTTCAGACTTGATCGATAAATTGAAATTGGCTCAGATGGAGGCTCTATTGGATCATAATTTGAAATCTGAAATCATGCTTAAAAGGAAGGATTTACTGGTAGAAGATTCTCGTGGATTAAAGACATTTCAGTCTCGTGTTTGGGTCCCATTGTTTGGTGGACTTCGAGATGTGATATTGATGGAGGCTCATAAATCCAGATTATCGATTCATCCCGGAAGCACTAAAATGTATCATGATTTAAAACCATTGTATTGGTGGCCTACTTTGAAGTTGGATGTCGCTCGAATTGTTGAATCTTGCCATGTTTGCTCTCAAGTAAAGACCGAGCATCAAAAACCTTATGGAGCTTTGAAGCAACTAGAGATTCCCGAGTGGAAATGGGAACATATTACCATGGATTTTGTGACCAAATTACCTCGAACTGTTAAGGGTAATGATATGATATGGGTAATTGTCGATAGGTTGACCAAGAGTGCTCACTTTCTTGCTACTTGTGAGACGGCATCATTAAGTAAATTGGCGCAATTGTACATTAATGAAGTGGTTATTAGACATGGGATTCCGTTGTCGATTGTTTCGGACAGAGATTCTCGATTTGTGTCGGGTTTTTGGCAGAATTTACAACGTGAATTGGGTTCTAGGGTCAACTTGAGTACGGCTTATCATCCTCAGACGGATGGTCAGTCGGAGCGCACCATTCAAACCTTGGAGGACATGTTGCGGGCGTGTGTATTAGAATTTGGTGGGTCGTGGGATTCCCATTTACCATTAGTTGAGTTTGCCTATAATAATTCTTTCCATTCTAGTATAGGCATGCCACCCTATGAAATGTTGTATGGTCGTAGGTGTAGAACACCCACTTGTTGGTTAGAGGCGGGTGAAAAGCAGTTTGCGGGTCCTGACATAGTTCAAATTACAGCCGATAAGGTAGCTATAGCCCGAGATAGATTAAAAGCTGCTCGTGATAGACAGAAACAGTATGCTGACCCACGTTATCGACCAGTTTCGTTTGTAGAAGGTGAGTTGGTTTATTTGAAAGTTTCGCCTTGGAAGGGTGTTATCAGGTTTGGGAAACGTGGTAAACTAGCTCCCAGATACATCGGGCCGTTTAAAATTCGACATGTTGTCAATGATCAAACGGTGTCACTAGATCTTCCTCCTGAATTGTCGGGTATTCATGATACTTTTAATGTGTGTTATCTAAGAAAATGCAATGTGGAGGACCAATCCCAAGTTCTTCCATTGCAAGACTTGAGTGTGGACTTAAACCAAAGACTTGTAGAAGAGCCCGTAGAACTTGTTGACCGTAAGGTGACTAAACTTCGAAAGAAGGAGATCCCTATGGTATTGGTTAAGTGGAATCATAGTTTGGGTCCAAACTTATCTTGGGAGACCGAATCTAGCATGAGAGCGCGTTATCCGAGTCTCTTTGAGCGTGGCGAGATTTCGGGGACGAAATCTTCTTAAGGAGGGAAGATTTGTAACATCCTCAAAAGTGGCCTAGTTGAAATACGGTATTTCCCTAAATTAATCGTTATTTAAATTGTATTTTAAATACTTGGTATAGTTCGATAGCTAAATTAATAGGTCAATTGGTCAATTGGCTTATTGTGATAAATGAATTATTACATGTTTTAAATTTATTTAGTTGACGGTATAATAAAAACTTATTTCTCGCAAATGGTTTTTAGGTTCCAGACAATAGATTTAGGACGGGTATAATTTATACAAAAAATGGTGAGTCATAAAGATCAGGTCGACACCTGTTTCTTTATTTTGACACAACACCATTTTGTTCCCTGATCTTTTGCTTCCACCACTTGAACACACATTCTCTATCAAATTAATACACAATCTGATTTCATCAAGTTAAGGGTGTGATTTTGATTTCCTTGTGTTCTTCCACTTCATTGTATCATCTTCATCATCTCCATTGTAAGTGAGATTACCTACATTTATGTATGAACTTGAGTTGATTGAATTGGTTGAATTAATAGGATGAAATGATGAATTTGAGTTAATCTATGTTTGAATGTGTTTGTGTGTTGATTATAAACTGATTTCATGTTTAATTAAGATAAATCAATTGTATGTTCATATGTGGAATTGAAGAAATTGGGTTTAGTTGAATTTAGATTGAACACATGATGCATGTATGAATCTTGGTGTTAGATGTTGCTATTAGTTGTTGTTATATGTTTACACATGTTTGTAGAGGTCAATTATAAGTCAAAATCGTGTTTGATGATTGAATTGTATGAAATTTGAGTTTTTGGTTCGAGCTGAAACTAGTTGCAGGTCTGAACCATTGCTGAAAAACATATGAACGCGATCCCGAAACCCTTACCCGGATCGCGTTGCTATGTGTATTTTGATCCCAGGATGATTTTGTACGTATGAACGCGATCCAGCCTCTATCATCCGGATCGCGTTAGCTAGTGTTAAATTGGGTCAACGGATTTTGTTCCTTGGAACGCGATCCAGCTCCTTGTCCCGGATCGCATTTGCAAGTGTATTTTGGCAACAGAATATTTTGGTGTTAAGGAACGCGATCCAACCACACCTTACCCGGATCGCGTTTGTCAGTTTTACTTTGACGAATTTGACAACTTGTAACTTGTGTGTTTATGTTATTTAACGAGTATTGAAATTATATCATGAGCATTATACTGCATTGTTATGTGAATGTTACACTATAAATTCTAAACATGAGAGTCTAACTCGGGTTTTGATCGTGTTCTCAGATAACCAGAAGACTCAATAAGATAAGATCTTTGAGTGGAGACTACAGTCGACAAGGGTGAGTGGATCTTGGACTGTCAGTCTAATTTGGTTGTAACAATATGGTTACAATGGGTAAATGTGAATTTACTGCTTTCATTGTTAAGTTAATATTTTGCCATGATGGTTTTATTTAGCTTAATTATTGGTGTCCTTGATTGCCTTGATGGTTGTGGACTATATGAATGTCGGGGGTCAACGTGTGTTGGGTTTGTGTACTATTACTTTGGACATCATAAGTGCTTTGTACATGTGTTGTTCACTGAAATTATGTTGTAAGTAGTAATAGTACCAAGCTATCGGTTTAGCCACTGATTTGGCCTTCAGTTGGTTATAAGTGTTACTTGGGGAACCACCGCGGCATGAGGGTACTCCAAGGACGACCGATCCTTCATGATTAACTGTTGCTATACTTTGCTGTATTCGTTTATTAAGCTAAGTTAGTTGATAGTTTGAGATTTATTCACTTAGCTTCGTGCTAATCCCTCATTACTTCTTGCAGGTTTACTTTGGTATGTGGGTGGGCAAGAAGTACTATAGGAATGGAATGTTTGACAAGCTAACTCTGTTTTGTTAACTTTGCTAATGTTATGACATTATGTTGTGGATTTCTATAACACTAAACTTATCATGTGTAATGTCTAGGATAATCTAGTTTAAAGACTGTATGTATTTGGATTGCCATTTTGAAATGAAAATATGCAATCCAATGGTTTGTATTTAAATCTTGCGCTTCCTTTTATAAAAAAAAAAAAAAAATCCTTGTATTTTCGAGAAGGGTGTTATATAGCAAGCCCGAGACTTTTGTACAAAAAGTTCTATGTATTTCGTAATTAATTTTAATTACGTACGAACTATCGGAACGAACCCAACAAAAATAAAATACAAATGTTGGTGAACATATAATTAATAATATGAAATTATTAATTACGAACATTATTAAATTTATATTAGTGTTATAATATAAAACATTATACGTTTATCTAAAACGTATCGTACAAGACAGCGACAAATACAAAACGTACCCAAAGGTCAAAAATAATAAAAATTATTATTTTCCCCTTCATAATAAAGTATTTGGAGAAATACCTCAAAATATAATTACTAAAATTGAATGAAATTTGGCACACAATTGGACCCGTACCCGAAGTTAACGGGCTAAAATACTACACTAAAAATATCAGTCGACAAAAAGGTACTGAAGCCTTATTCCCTCCTTTGAAATTTGATGTTTAAACTCATATTATATATCCCTCACCCTCACATTCACTGATCCACCAAACAACAATAATTCATCACCCATCTCTCCTCTCCTTCTTCATTTTCGATCGGCAGAGGAGGCAAGAAAAGAGCAGGGCTCAACAACAACTTTCATCTTCACCATTTTATCTCCATAATCATCTTCAATATTCCAACACCCTTTAACAAAAAAAACACTTACATAATCATTATCATCATCATCATCGTCTGTGATCATCATCATCTTCGACTCCATCATCATCAAACCGAATCATCAACATCACTTTTGTAAGGAACTTTCCTCTCTTTAAATTTCATACACTTATATTGATATATATGGAGTAACAACAACATAAATTATATATATATATATATATATATATATATATATATATATATATATATATATATATATATATTAGGATGATTTGATGATGATGATTCTTGAGTAAAAATATATATGGATATATATATATATATAGTGGGAGGATCCAGGGGGAAGTAGAGATCTTGAGGGAAGGGGGGAAGTAGGTTTTGCACCATCCGATCATCTCAAATTCTAATTTCCTGCGCCTGGTCTGTGTCTACTTCCTTTCAAGTGTATTTACAGGGACAAGGGTAATATTGTATTTTTACGTTCTTTTTCTATTTTACTGTAATAATAATCATTAATTATCAATATTAACTAATTAAAACAACGTACTGTGCAATATCCTATCGTATGTTCGTAATTCAATCGCTGCTACTCTCCTTCGCGATTAATCGGTTCATTCAACCAAATTCAATTTACTTATCAATTCTAGGTAAGTGATTCACTAATTCTTGTGTTTATGATTTCAATTTTGTTTTTATGATTTCAGTTTTGTATTTGATTACAATTCTAGGTTTAAACTTTGTAATCGTGTTTATATGAGGATTTCTAGTTCCAATGTTTCGTTCGAATCGAATTTGGATGTTCGTGATTCTTCCAGTAAGCTATTCTCACTGTATAACTTTAATTTTGAAACTTATTTGTTCATGATGTTCATATCAAATAATAATAATATCACCTGTGATGAATGTTATTTAAATTTAATAGTTTGCTGTATTTAATTAATCTTCATATGTTTATGTTTTGTGAGATAAAAAAGCTAAAATTGTTTGGAATGAAGGGATAAAGTGTCCTACTGGTCAATTATAAGGTTAAGGTATGTATTTTATTCTGTTATGTTGTGGACGGTTTATCTTTTGGTCATCTTTTTGTGGTTCAACTTCTATCCTAATTTAATGGTTGATCTTTTGAAAGCACTCCAACTTTTCTTTTATTATTTGTTTGGTGTGATTGGTTTCTTTATGTTTAAGATTTCGATATGCCTCGTGTTATTCCTGTTTTGGCGATTTCATGTTGGTGTTGATATCTAAGTCGTTGTTGTATTGTATTTGGGATTGGTTTTTAGGTATGGAATGGATCATGTGTGTGTTGGGTGTAAGGATTCTTGCTGTTTATATATTGAATACAGTAGAGGTGGTCCCAAATTTGTTAATGAGGTTTAATAGAGCTTATTAGGTGATATTTTGAAATACTTAAAGGAAAAAAAATCTTCTAGTGTCAAATGATAAGTTTTGCTAATTGGTTGGCTCACGTTCGGGTTAAAGTTCGGATCTTGGATGAGATGGGTAGCAGTCCTGGTTGGGTTTGGGTCTGCTCATTTTAGGTTGTTGTGGTGCTTGTCTTGATATTATTTTATATTTGTTTCGGTTTCGTAGTTGTTTTGTGTAGCTGTAGGGGTCGCTTTTGTTTATGTTGTTGCTTAGCCAATGGTTTCCTGCTTGTTTATTAGTTGTTGTGCTCCGTGTTTACATATTGTAGTAAGGGGGCTTGGACTCTTTTGGTTTTTTGTTCTTTAAGTTAATAAAGGTCTACTTAATCTAAATCATACTATTCATAATAGAAACCACTGGTCTAGGATACCATATTTTTGAATGCTCATGTTTTATACTCTAGTTATGACTAATAACACCATCCCAATGTTGTTTACTTATTTATCATGTGTTCGTGCATAAGAGATTTTGTGTGCAATGTGTTTCTACTATAATGTACATTCAATTGTTTAGTCACCCAATCAGAGATGCCTTGAAACAATATTTAGATTTATGATATTCAAAAGGTATCTAATACTCCCAGAAAATACACACATCCCTTATGCGTGTGATGTAGTGATATTTCATCAATTTCTCTTCAGATACACTCTAGAGGTGGCTGGATGGTCAGGTCTAGCATGGTAAGTAATGAGTCAACTACGGCTTTTTAAGTACAGACTGCAGGTCTCGTTAGGTTATGCATTCAACTTCAGACCTTGTTTACCTATTTCTGTTTCAGGTACTTTTTGTTTTACCCATGGTGTGACACCCCCAAATTTGATTGATTTGCGGAAGCTCGATTTGGGTGTCACTAATCAATATACAAAGCACATAAGATAATAGTGAACGACCACTATATGCGTCGTTTTAAGCTTGTATAAATAAAGTAAACGTTTACATCAAAACAATGTTACATTAGCTCGGTTCCTGAAATTGAGAGATTACATGGCATAATTACTTTTACAAAATATAATAATGGAATCAAATCTCTAGTTGTATGTATGCTGACTCGAGCTAATAATCCCTGCTTGTGCAGCCAACCTACTGCTGGGTACCTGTGATAAATACTAAAATGGGTCAGCGAAAACGCTGGTGAGCTCACAGGTTTGTATGTCAATGTATAGTTGTCAGAACCGCAAGATTTATATTGAATTTAAAATGCAATTAAGCAAAATAAAAGTTATACAATCCATGAGCACATAGTCTGAGCTTAACTTGAGCGCTAGGTCCAATTAAGGAAAACCTAACTGATTTGCCTCCTACGAGTGTCTAATCCACACTCGTCTTCCCAAATGCTAATACATCCTTTTGACCGGTTAGTGCGTGCTAACCCGGATGAGGATTGTCAATCCCATATGATATCATATACTAACATTCACTCTATAAATACTAGAGACTATGCTATGGAGGACTTTAAATTGATTAGCTTGAAACTCATGTAGTATTTGAAGTTTGGCACTTGCGTTCTACTTGTAAAACAAAATGAAGTAGTAATATCACACCCCTAGTAAAAGTAGTGAAAATGGGGCCATGAAACTCACCTGAGTCTTGAAGTGTTCATGTAACACCCGGTCAAAAAGTCAAAATCCTCATCCAATTTAAACTTTTTATAATCGTATTATTATATACAATTATAACTCAGCGAGCGAAAACTTTACATTTTTATATAATGAATAATGATTATTTAATAATCACAAATAAAACCATTTGAAGTCACATTAGATTTTAAATTGAGTAGAACTATTTTTAATTTAATTAATTACTAATCGAAGGAACGGAAATATAAATCTAAAAATATTAAATTTATATATATTATTCGGGTACAAAATACGGGTATTTTACACTGTAAAATAGGAACGAAGTGGGGGAAACTCCTCCCCACCTCTTTGGACCAGCCACCCAACCCCCAAACCCACCCTCATTCTTTCATTTCTTTCATTTCATTTCACACACACCTCACCTAAACTCTCTCCCTCAATTTATCTTCAAATTCGAAATCATCAAATCCGACCACAACACTTATATTTTCGGAATCACCATCACAAGAGGAACAACATTTGCAAAGGCAACATCATCGTTTTCTTCCTCGTTCGGCCTCGATTCGCATTTGTAAGAAATTCTCAAATCCTTAGATTTAATCATTTTGGAATATTGTTTTAGTGTAATAATGTTTACATAAGTTGCTTATAACCTAAACAACCAAGAAACCACGATTTTATAGCTTGAAAATGCGTTTGATTTGCGATTTTGGCCGGAAAATCGCGAAACCCGAAAGTTTCTGGGCTGCTGTTCTTCAGTGCGACACAAGCCTTGTGTCGCATACTGTGTCGCATGAATTACCCATGCGACACAACCCTTATGTCGTATCCTTGTGTCGTACCTTGTGTCGCAGACTCCATGCGACACAACCCTTATGTCGCTATTGATTTAGCATCACACGCATTATGCGACACAACCACTGTGTCGCAGAGCTTCTGTGTCGCACCATGCCACACAACCCTTGTGTCGCATGAACCATTTTTGTGTCGCATGTTATGTCGCAGAAAACAGAAAATAGCCAAATTTTTCTAAGTATCGGAAGACGTTTTCAAATGACAATTTAAATATGATACGACTCACATTCAAAACAAATATACTTTATAAAGTATACGAAAACTCGAACCTAATAATAATATGAATTATTATTACAATTTCACCAATCACGAACCATACTTACAAACATACGAAATCTCTCGTGTTTAGGACACTAGGAGATCATATTTGGACACGACTCGTTACATTAGGACGCTAGCTCCTCAGGTGAGTTTCATAGCCCCACTCTTTCAACTGTTTTACTATTTTCGGGGTGAAACACATGCTCAATTACTGTTTTCGAATTATTTTAACAATGATTTATAATTCACAACTATTTTTATTACTGTATGTAATACAAAATGTGTAATACTTAGGAATTACACCCGCAATATTGTTTTAGAACAACATCAAGACCCAACCTAGATAGGTCACAATCGTACACTATCAAATTGTTGGAAAACAATTACCAATACATAACTCGATTTAGTTTTCACAATCCTTTGGCCATATTGTCACGGGACAATATCATTGAATACGTTAGAACTAGTTAGTTCTACTTACACTAGGCAACATCTATACTGTTACTAGTTTTAGTTATTCTTTAGGAACTAAAACTGTCGATACTCTTCGTTATCACTGGAACGGGAACTGGACTTAAGTGAACATTTCCCCTGAGACTCCGATAAATATATACTTGCTAGGCTTTAGGCTAGGAGTATACAATATAATCACACATTGGTACAGATTCCTCATATCAATACAACTCAGCTGGTGACGACTCTGGCTCAGGATGTAATCCAACCAGGGATGGTCCCCCGGCTCAGGATGTAATCCAACCGTGTGGGGGTGTCACCTGATGAATATTTACATACTATTATACGATCAACTTAGTCGGGCATGTCGTTGTACTGCCGGCTCAATCTCAAATTGCTGCGGGCAATTCCAAAACGATGCCGCGGTATTGCAGCGGGCACCAAACGATGCCACGGTAAAGTGGGCACAAAACGAAACCACAGTATTGCAGTGGACAAAATATCAATCAATGGATCAGCGAGTTATACTCGGGATTCACAAGAAGAACGGGTCGATGGAGTTTCCACGCGAAGCCGTTAACTCATTTCAATCAGATGGTTGCTGTATGCACCATATTTTCACAAATCCAACAGAGTTCTGCGGAACTACAATTATTTGTTATATTACTACGCAGCTCTTTAAGTGCTCAATGGTTATAAGGCATGTATTGCCTCACGATATAGACACAATTACTACCTGATAGGTATTCAAGGCATGGATTGCCAAACGTATATATGTACTTAGGTACAGGACACAGACCAGTTAGGTATGAAATACCTCGATTAAATGTATACACATTGGTGTTACAAACTTCAATATAATATTTATCAAAATGGCTGAATTTGAAACGACTCTTCAAAACATACAGGGTTTTATTGCATCATGATTACAACTAACAATCCTATGAACTCACCAGCTTTATAGCTGACCTGTTTTAGCATGTGTTCTCAGGTGCCCAGCAGGATTAGGATTACTACAAGATCTTACTAGCTCGAGTCGCATATTTTCAACAATTGGGACTACTCTGCATTTACTTTAGCATTTTCAAATTATGTATTTGGGAATTACTGTCAAACTTATAACGTTGTAAACGTTCTATTTAGGAAATGTATAATTATTTTCAAACGTCTCATCTAGAGTCGTTCATTATGTATCTTATGCTGTGATATTTGATTTAGTAACACTCGACCCGACAGCTTCTGCAAACCGAAATTTGAGGGTGTTACAGATTGGTATCAGAGCCTAAGGTTATAGTGAACTAGGTTGCATTTAGTGGGCCTAGACTATGACCGTTAGGCAGTATTCCTCATTAGGTATGACTGGTTCAGGAATTACATCATACGAGTTTAATTTAACATAGCGTAGCTAACTATGTACAATTAAATAAAGATGATGTAAGATCTGAAAGGGGTTATACTGAAACGGGAATGCGTAGTTGACTCTGATTGTTTTGTGCTAGACATTCTAGGCTATTATATGTATGGTAGGTATATACTAATAGGCCTTACATGTATACTACTTTTACGTATCAAATATATACTGGGTATATACAACTAAATTCCGCTGTATTATCATTTACTCGTGAAGAGGCACATCGCCGTCTTCCTAACTATCACGACTCGATACCTTTCTCCTTAAGTACGCATAGGAGGATATCACATATATTACTGAACCTCGGGAAGGAGGTACAACCGTATTCAATGGGAATGGAAACCCACACATGCTAAACGTCCACGAAATTTAAAACAAACAAACGAATCTTTCACCTTTGACCGTGCTGGTCGCAATTGGATTAGTGTTGACTAAGTCCACAACAAATTAATCACAACTTGATCATTTAGATCAATTGAGTCAATACCTCAGTGCCTTGGCACTTACATTCTAGCCTTTGTGCTACATTTGGGAAATCACATAACTTTAACGTATTCGGCCTTAGGGCTACAATCGAATAACACATGGTGTCACATCATGCTTTCAAGCACAACACATGGTATGTTGATACCACAATATGGGCACGTTAGTGCAAACCTCATAGTATGTCGATACTACAAATCATAGCATGTTGATGCTACATTCACAGTACATGGGTACTGCAATTACGGTGTCGCGGGCACTTCATTACGGCACGTGGTGGTGCATTTCATAGTACTTCGGTACTATAATCACAATACATTGGTATTTCAATTATTGTGCTGATAGCACTGCATTTCAGTACGTCGTTTCTAAACTCCAGTGCTTTAGGCACTGCATTTCAGCACGCTGTGCTACTCCAAGGCTCGATGAGTTACTATAAATATGCATGTAGACTTGTTATAGTTACATGTACTATTTATATATACATATACACTTACTTAACTGGGCACGAGGTGCCACACCTGACTTTTACTACGCACGTATACTTGTATAGTTACGTGTGCACCATATATGTATATACGACTACTCTACTGGACACGAGGTGTCCCACTTGATTTCTTTGCATAGGAACACTCGCTATAGGCACTTGTACACTTATACGCATACGCGATTACTTTACCAGGCACGAAGTGCCACACCACTACTACTAAGGCATGTGATGCCTCATTCGATGAATACACTCTAATTTATTGGGATTACATCTATAGCACTTTAGTACTACATTACAGTCTGATAGACTACGACGATACCATTAGTTCTGGTCGAACTACATATGATACGCAACTAGGTCGTTAGTACGACTACACATTTAAAATTTCAAAGTCCGAGGACTTTCATACAAATACCTTAAGTGGTTTCTGGATAACTATCACTTTTACATCCGAGTATACAACTATAAAAGTCAAAATCTTTGAATAAAGATCTCACACTTTGTCATTTCATTCTTGTTCAAGAATCATGCCTCCTAAACGACCAACTTCCACTCGAGCTGAGCACGATCACATCATTAATCAGGCAGTGACTGCGACCCTAGCTGCTCAGAACCAAGTAAAGCCTTGCACTTTTAGGGATTTCCTGAGGTGCGAACCACCAAATTTCGTCGGTACTGAAGGAGCTCTCGGATTAATTCGATGGTTCGAGAGAATGGAATCTATATTTCACGTTTGCAACTGCCCCGACGACTGCAAAGTCTTGTACGCCACATACACCCTCCAGGATGATGCTTCTACCTGGTGGAATTTCCACGCCCGAACCGTAGGAATCGACACCGCTCATGAACTTCCATGGGAAGACCTGAAACGAATCATGAAGGACAAGTATTGTCCCGTCGAAGTACTTCACAAACTTGAGGACGAACTTTGGCACCTCACCGTAAAAGACAACGATATCGAAACATATACCACTCGTTTTCAACAACTAGCACGTTTGTGCCCAACCATAGTAAACCCTGAAAGTCAACAAATCGCAAGGTACACCGATGGACTCCCGCTACTAATTGAGGGAATGGTCACCGCCTCTAAACCCGCTACTATTGAAGAGGCCATTCGTATGGCCCACAGACTTATGGCACAGAGAGAACGATGTGAAACAACTGCAACTGAAAGCAACCTAACACAAGGGAATGGGAATTCCATCACTAGTCACAATCAAATCAATCAACCCGAACCCTTGAAGTACTATACTGTCGAACCCAACGAAAGACAAGGCTATGCGGGTAACAAACCATTTTGTCACGGCTGCAAACGTCATCATGACGGATTTTGCGGATTACCCTGCGATAGATGCCAACGATATGGACATGTAATCCGGGACTGCAGAGTTCCCGCCAATCCCGACTCTCGAAGGGTATGCTTCAGATGTAAGGAACCTGGTCATTACAAGAAGGACTGTCCAAAAAGACGCAAAATTCACTTTATCGACTCCGAGTAAATCAAATAAATCTCCAACGATAATGTAAGTACAACTTCTCCTCGAAAATATAACCCTCCAATTATAGATTCGTTAAACGCGTAATTATTATCTCCGATATCATTTTATCAACCTAATGTTGATTATATCTTAGGGCTAGTTGACCTAGGTCCACATAAAACCCAAAGTTTGCTTTCAGCAGACCAATCAATAGAACACTCACCAACCAGGCTCAATGTTTACTTTCAGTAGACTAATCGACCCAACGATAAATTCGCTCAGCCCTGATATGACGATTTATAAAACGGTCATTATGTGACAACCATCTAGTCCCGAATGGACTACGACGTAAACGGCTACCTAGTAACCACCAAACAATCATACACCAAACAGATAATACGGTCAGAATATGACTACAACGATAAACCGTGACCCAGTCATGGATTGACTGCCCTTCAACTCCATTATGAGGCATGATATGTCTAATATCTACTCGATAAATCTCTCGTATGTGCATTGCTCCCCAGACTCAACGCGACCACGACATCACTTTAAATTTCGGGACGAAATTTTCTTAACAGGGGGAGAATGTAACACCCGGTCAAAAAGTTAAAATCCTCATCCAATTTAAACTTTTTATAATCGTATTATTATATACAATTATAACTCAGCGAGCGAAAACTTTACATTTTTATATAATGAATAATGATTATTTAATAATCACAAATAAAACCATTTGAAGTCACATTAGATTTTAAATTGAGTAGAACTATTTTTAATTTAATTAATTACTAATCGAAGGAACGGAAATATAAATCTAAAAATATTAAATTTATATATATTATTCGGGTACAAAATACGGGTATTTTACACTGTAAAATAGGAACGAAGTGGGGGAAACTCCTCCCCACCTCTTTGGACCAGCCACCGAACCCCCAAACCCACCCTCATTCTTTCATTTCTTTCATTTCATTTCACACACACCTCACCTAAACTCTCTCCCTCAATTTATCTTCAAATTCGAAATCATCAAATCCGACCACAACACTTATATTTTCGGAATCACCATCACAAGAGGAACAACATTTGCAAAGGCAACATCATCGTTTTCTTCCTCGTTCGGCCTCGATTCGCATTTGTAAGAAATTCTCAAATCCTTAGATTTAATCATTTTGGAGTAATGTTTTAGTGTAATAATGTTTACATAAGTTGCTTATAACCTAAACAACCAAGAAACCACGATTTTATAGCTTGAAAATGCGTTTGATTTGCGATTTTGGCCGGAAAATCGCGAAACCCGAAAGTTTCTGGGCTGCTGTTCTTCAGTGCGACACAAGCCTTGTGTCGCATACTGTGTCGCATGAATTACCCATGCGACACAACCCTTATGTCGTATCCTTGTGTCGTACCTTGTGTCGCAGACTCCATGCGACACAACCCTTATGTCGCTATTGATTTAGCATCACACGCATTATGCGACACAACCACTGTGTCGCAGAGCTTCTGTGTCGCACCATGCGACACAACCCTTGTGTCGTATGAACCATTTTTGTGTCGCATGTTATGTCGCAGAAAACAGAAAATAGCCAAATTTTTCTAAGTATCGGAAGACGTTTTCAAATGACAATTTAAATATGATACGACTCACATTCAAAACAAATATACTTTATAAAGTATACGAAAACTCGAACCTAATAATAATATGAATTATTATTACAATTTCACCAATCACGAACCATACTTACAAACATACGAAATCTCTCGTGTTTAGGACACTAGGAGATCATATTTGGACACGACTCGTTAATTAGGACGCTAGCTCCTCAGGTGAGTTTCATAGCCCCACTCTTTCAACTGTTTTACTATTTTCGGGGTGAAACACATGCTCAATTACTGTTTTCGAATTATTTTAACAATGATTTATAATTCACAACTATTTTTATTACTGTATGTAATACAAAATGTGTAATACTTAGGAATTACACCCGCAATATTGTTTTAGAACAACATCAAGACCCAACCTAGATAGGTCACAATCGTACACTATCAAATTGTTGGAAAACAATTACCAATACATAACTCGATTTAGTTTTCACAATCCTTTGGCCATATTGTCACGGGACAATATCATTGAATACGTTAGAACTAGTTAGTTCTACTTACACTAGGCAACATCTATACTGTTACTAGTTTTAGTTATTCTTTAGGAACTAAAACTGTCGATACTCTTCGTTATCACTGGAACGGGAACTGGACTTAAGTGAACATTTCCCCTGAGACTCCGATAAATATATACTTGCTAGGCTTTAGGCTAGGAGTATACAATATAATCACACATTGGTACAGATTCCTCATATCAATACAACTCAGCTGGTGACGACTCTGGCTCAGGATGTAATCCAACCAGGGATGGTCCCCCGGCTCAGGATGTAATCCAACCGTGTGGGGGTGTCACCTGATGAATATTTACATACTATTATACGATCAACTTAGTCGGGCATGTCGTTGTACTGCCGGCTCAATCTCAAATTGCTGCGGGCAATTCCAAAACGATGCCGCGGTATTGCAGCGGGCACCAAACGATGCCACGGTAAAGTGGGCACAAAACGAAACCACGGTATTGCAGTGGACGAAATATCAATCAATGGATCAGCGAGTTATACTCGGGATTCACAAGAAGAACGGGTCGGTGGAGTTTCCACGCGAAGCGGTTAACTCATTTCAATCAGATGGTTGCTGTATGCACCATATTTTCACAAATCCAACATAGTTCTGCGGAACTACAATTATTTGTTATATTACTACGCAGCTCTTTAAGTGCTCAATGGTTATAAGGCATGTATTGCCTCACGATATAGACACAATTACTACCTGATAGGTATTCAAGGCATGGATTGCCAAACGTATATATGTACTTAGGTACAGGACACAGACCAGTTAGGTATGAAATACCTCGATTAAATGTATACACATTGGTGTTACAAACTTCAATATAATATTTATCAAAATGGCTGAATTTGAAACGACTCTTCAAAACATACAGGGTTTTATTGCATCATGATTACAACTAACAATCCTATGAACTCACCAGCTTTATAGCTGACCTGTTTTAGCATGTGTTCTCAGGTGCCCAGCAGGATTAGGATTACTACAAGATCTTACTAGCTCGAGTCGCATATTTTCAACAATTGGGACTACTCTGCATTTACTTTAGCATTTTCAAATTATGTATTTGGGAATTACTGTCAAACTTATAACGTTGTAAACGTTCTATTTTGGAAATGTATAATTATTTTCAAACGTCTCATCTAGAGTCGTTCATTATGTATCTTATGCTGTGATATTTGATTTAGTAACACTCGACCCGACAGCTTCCGCAAACCGAAATTTGAGGGTGTTACAGTTCAGTTTAATAAACTTGAAGTAATTAGCTGTGTATTGGTGTCCAAAGGCTTGAAACCTGAATGTGTCCACGACACTTGATTTGTTATTAATTGTACCGGTATCTCGAAAGACTACCATTGAAGTTGCTATACAACTATATATATATGTCCAAATTACTACGGTTTGGTTGTTTGTTTTGTTACAAGTTACTACGACTTGTTTGATTGAATTGATACAAGTTACAACGACTTGTTTGATTGAATTGATAGAAGTTACAACGACTTGTTTGATTTTAAAGTATGTTTTTGAAAACGCGTACGGCCCGTTGGTGATTTATTTGTAATATTAGTCTTGATGTTACCACATTGATTTCGAAGCGTTATACTTGAAAAACAAATTCCATTATGTTTGAAAAGTTGTATCGTATAAGTGTTTTGAAGTTGTACAAGTTTGACACTTGGTGAAAAATGTGCTTACGGAATCTAAGTACGGGGGTCCGGGGGCAGCGCCCCTGGTAGCGGGGTCCAAGGGGCGGCAGCCCCTTGCTGGGGTCGAGCTGCCAGGTCAGCTTGGAAAATTTTTATTTCTACTATATTGCTTTAAGGAAAAACGCATCTGGACTTGAATTTGGGTGAAATCAAGTGATAAAATTTTGGTCTCGACACTTAGTAAAAAGTTGTAATTATCCTGTTTTATGCGACACAATATGCGACATAATAATTTGTTATGCGACACAAGGGTTATGTCGCATAAGTATGCGACACAATACCTATACGACACAAGGGTTGTGTCGCATAGGTTCGGAATGCTAAATCAATAGCGACATAGTAGTTGTGTCGTATAGAAATACGACATAGTTTGCGACACAATATTGTGTCGCATGGGTTGCGACACTAAAGGTTTTGTACGACACAAGATGCGACATAAAGGGTTTTATGCGACACAGTATGCGACACAAGGCTTGTGTCGCACTGAAGAACACTCAGACAGTGAACACGGCTGTCTCGATTTTTCAATCCCAAAATCCAAATCAAACTCATTTTTAGGTTGTAAATTCGTGTTTTATTCATATATTTGGACATATACATGTTATATAACTCATAAATATGTAAAAACAAGCTAAAACGAGAAGTTTCGGGAATTTGTCGGAAACTTACGCGGTGTCGGATTGAAAATCCGAGAAGATGGAAGAGTAGATCGTGTCGAGGTGGTTCCGTTTCTATAAAAATCTTGATGTTTTGATGTCGTTTAGTGTCCCAATCTTGTGATTTTTGATGAATTTGTGGTGGTGAAATTTTGAGAGAGAAATTGGTAGAGAGAGAGAGAGATGAGAAGATAGAAATGAAAAGAAAAGAAGAAAGGAGGGGGTTTTGGTGGAAATCCCCACCATTTTCAGTCTACGCCTAGCGCTCCGTGCGGTGTTCGTTTTCCCGATTATTTAAACGTTTACATTATTATTAGTTAACTCCAAATATACGTTTTGAAATATAAATAATTACCCAACATTTTGGTTGAAGTATTTTATAAAATACCTTGTTTTTACCTTATAAAATATAACTTCTTTTTGTCTTGTCGGTTGGTCGAATTTTTGTAGAGTTCGGTAACGTTTTAAACAGAACGCATGTGTTTATTATATTATCGACATAATATAAAATAGTTATTTGTGAAATTAACTTATTCCACATAATTAATAATTGCATCACCAACGTCCGTAGTTAATTGAATCGAAATGCATTCGATTTGAAACTTGTACGGTTTAAACAAACCACATAATTGTGTAGATACATATATATTCAACAATATATATATAATAATTGATACATTAATTAGCCTAACACAGAACTAATTACATGTATTAAAACTTGATTAGGCACTAAATTCTAGTCCTAAATTGACGGGTGTCACATTCTCCCCCTGTTAGAAGAATTTCGTTCCGAAATTTATGTTGAAGTCGTGTTGGATGTTGAGTCAGTGAAGAGTTGAGGATACTTGAGTCGCATTTGGTCTTCCCGTTCCCAGGTGAATTCCGGACTGCGCCGCGAATTCCACCTAACTTTGACGATGGGAATACGAGTTTGTTTAAGTTGTTTGACCTCACGGTCCATGATTTCGGCGGGTTCCTCAACAAAGTGAAGTTTCTCGTCAACTCGAATTTCATCGAGTGGAATGATAAGTGTCTCATCAGACAGACACTTCTTCAGGTTTGAAACATGAAAAGTGGGATGCACGCTGCTGAGTTCGGATGGCAGCTGCAATCGATATGCCACTGGACCAATCCTCTCAAGGATCTCGAATGGTCCAATGTATCTGGGATTTAACTTCCCTCGTTTGCCGAATCGGATTACGCCTTTCCAAGGCGATACTTTGAGTAGTACTCGATCCCCAACTTGGAACTCGAGTGGTTTGCGTCTCACGTCAGCATAACTTTTCTGACGATCACGCGCGGCTTTGAGCTTGTTTTGAATTTCGACGATTCTCTCGGTCGTCTCGTGAATGATTTCTGGACCTGTGAGTTGGCTATCCCCAACTTCGGTCCAACAGATAGGTGACCGGCACTTACGACCGTACAGTGCCTCGAAAGGTGCAGCCTTAATGCTGGCATGATAACTGTTGTTATACGAGAACTCGCACAATGGTAGGTGTTTTTCCCAGTTCACACCGAAGTCTACTACACAGGCCCGTAGCATGTCTTCTAGCGTTTGAATAGTTCGTTCACTTTGGCCGTCGGTTTGAGGATGATATGCGGTACTCATATCAAGTCGAGTACCCAGGGATTTTTGAAGTGATTGCCAAAATTGTGAAGTGAAACGACTATCTCTATCGGAGATAATTGAGATTGGAACACCGTGTTTGGTCACGATTTCCTTAAGATAAATACTGGTGAGGCGTTCCATTTTGTCGGATTCTTTAATTACCAGGAAGTGAGCAGACTTTGTGAGACGATCCACGATCACCCAAATGGTATCGCAACCGCTCGAGGACTTGGGTAGTTTGGTTATGAAGTCCATGGCAATTTGTTCCCATTTCCATTCAGGAAGACTGGGTTGTTGAAGTAAACCAGAAGGTTTTTGATATTCGATTTTGACCTTGGAGCAAGTAAGGCACTTGCTGACATAGGTTGCGATTTCAGCTTTCATGTTCGGCCACCAGTAGAAGTCCTTGATACCGTGGTACATTTTATCGGATCCCGGATGGATAGAATATTTGGACTTGTGAGCTTCATCCATCACCAAGTCTCGTAGATTCCCGAATTTAGGCAACCAGATTCGGTGTGAGAAATACCTAATCCCGTTAGGTTTGACTTCGAATTGTTTATCCATGCCCCGCAAGGCTTCATCTTTGACGTTTTCGTGTTTCAAGGCTTCGAGTTGAGCATTGAGAATTTGAATGTTTAAATTGTTGTGAATGGTCATACTGAGGGCTCGGACCCGAAGTGGTTTCACTCGCTCTTTTCGACTGAGGGCGTCAGCAACAACATTTGCTTTGCCTGGATGATATTTGAGTTCGCAGTCGTAATCGGTAAGCAACTCGACCCATCGACGTTGCCTCATGTTGAGATCCTTCTGATCGAATATGTGTTGGAGACTTTTGTGGTCTGTAAAGATTGTGCATCTAGTGCCATAGAGGTAATGTCTCCAAATTTTCAAAGCAAAAACGACAGCTCCTAGTTCGAGGTCGTGGGTGGTGTAATTCTTTTCATGAATCTTGAGCTGTCGGGAAGCATAAGCTATGACTTTGTCTCGTTGCATAAGCACACAACCGAGCCCTTGATGAGAAGCATCGCAGTATACCACGAAGTCATCGGTGCCTTCGGGTAATGATAGAATGGGAGCACTGCAAAGCTTTTGTTTTAATAGTTGGAATGCCGACTCTTGTTTATCAGTCCAGTCAAACTTTTTGTCTTTCTGGGTCAGAGTCGTGAGTGGTAAGGCTATCTTGGAGAAATTTTCAATGAATCGTCGGTAATACCCGGCAAGACCCAAAAATTGGCGTACTTCAGTCGGAGTGGTGGGTGCTTGCCAGTCTTTGATGGCCTCGATTTTTGATGGGTCAACGTGAATCCCCTGACTGTCAATCACGTGACCAAGGAATTGGACCGTTTGGATCCAGAACTCACACTTAGAGAATTTTGCATATAGCTCCTCGTGTTTAAGTAGTTCAAGGATGGTTTTGAGGTGTTGCGCATGTTCTTGCTCGTTGCGCGAATAAATGAGTATGTCATCGATAAAGACAATGACAAACTTGTCAAGGTAAGGTTTACACACCCGATTCATAAGGTCCATGAATACCGCCGGTGCGTTGGTTAGGCCGAATGGCATCACTTGGAATTCGTAATGCCCATCGCGGGTTCGGAAAGCGGTTTTTGGAATGTCAGCATCGCGAACACGCAATTGGTGATAACCGGACCGGAGATCAATCTTTGAATAACAACTCGATCCTTGAAGTTGGTCGAACAAATCATCGATTCGAGGAAGTGGATACCGATTCTTGACAGTTAACTTGTTCAACTCTCGGTAGTCGATACACATTCGAAAAGAACCGTCTTTCTTCTTAACAAATAGGACCGGAGCTCCCCAAGGTGAAGAACTCGGCCTGATAAATCCTCGTTCCAGGAGTTCTTGTAATTGGGTGGACAACTCCTGAAGTTCGGATGGAGCTAAACGGTATGGTGCTCGGGCCACAGGCGCAGCACCTGGTACAAGATCGATTGAGAACTCAACCTGTCTTGGTGGTGGTAGACCAGGCAGTTCTTCGGGAAAGACTTCAGGAAAGTCTCGAACAATTGGAACATCCTCAAGTCGCTTCTCCTTCGACTTTTTCTCCATGATGTGCGCGAGGATTGCTGGATAACCCTTTCTCAGAAATTTTCGGGTTTTTAGGCAAGATATGAGGTTAAGCCTTGTCCCACCGGTCTCCCCCTGTATGACCAAGGTTCTACCGACGGCGAGAGGTATGCGAACAATTTTGTCATAGCAAATGATTTCGGCGCGGTGTTTGGATAACCAGTCCATACCCACGATGACATCGAAACTTCCTATCTCGATTGGCATAAGATCTATGGAGAAGATTTCGTCGGCTAGATTTAAAGTGCAATTTGGTATCACACTATTGGTTTCTATCAATTTGCCATTTGCTAGCTCTACGGTGTACTTAACGTCTAAAGCAACAGGTGTAATGTCAAGTAGAGGGCAAAATTCATCAGAAATAAAACTTCTATCGGCACCAGTATCAAACAGAATAGAAGCAGTTAAATTGTTGAGGAGGAACATACCCGTGACCACATTCGGGTCCTGACGGGCGTCCCCTGAGTTGATCACGAAGGCGCTACTTTTGACGTTGTTGTTGTTGCGGCTGTTGTTGTTGTTGTTGTTGTTGTTGTTGTTGTTGTTGTTGTTGTTGTTGTTGTTGTTGTTGTTGTTGCCCTTATTCTTCAATTTCGGGCACGTATCTCTAAAGTGTCATGGATTTCCACATTCATAGCAGGACTTAGGTTGTCGGGCATTTTTGTCCGAGGAGTTGTTGTTGGATCTGGGGGCTCGGCAATCCTTAGTCGAATGTCCGTACCTCCTGCAGTTGTTGCAAGGGGTATTGCACTGACCAAAGTGATGATAGTTACACTTGGGACAATAAGGCCTGTCCCCGGTGTAGCTGCGGTTGGTTTCAGAGTTGGTGGTGTAGACTTGAATGGCGTTGTTTTTCTTGTTTGAGTTGTGGTGGTGTTCAGTGGATTTGCGCTTGTTGTTGTTAGAGGATGAAGTGTTGGAAGTCCCACGGCTGACAACTAGGGCCATCAGTTCGTGAGCTATACGAATGGCACTTTCAGTGGTGGTTGGTTTGGATGAGGCGACATTTCCCTGGATGTTCTCAGGGAGTCCGCGAATGTATCTCTTAATGCCCTTACTTTCCGGTTCAACCAAGCTTGGGCATAGTAAAGCAAACTGCTGAAATTTTGTGGTATAATCAGCAACATCATTTCCCTGCACCGCTAGGTGCCAGAATTCCTCCTCCAGCCTGTGCAGCTCTTCTTCAAGACAGTATTTTTCTGTCAGCTTCTTCTTCAGTTCGGCCCAAGGAAGCCGATTTGCAACCTCAAGGCCTACAGAGTTTGCGTGGGTTTTCCACCACGTGAGTGCACCTTCCTGAAAGGTGTAAGCAGCGAATTTGACCTTGTTATTCTCAGTGCAGTCGCAGAGACTGAAGACAGATTCCATACGCTCAATCCAGCGGATCAAGCCAATGGCACCTTCTGTGCCCTTGAAATATAGGGGTTTACAGCTGAGAAAGTCCTTGTAGGAACAAGGCTTGACAGCATGAGTGGTGGCGGTGGTATCGGCTGTTTCCTCGGACGTTCGGATTGGATCCCGAGCGACCAAGGCGTCGGCTACGGCCCGATTAACGGCAGCAGCGAGTTCGGCTTCACTGTAACTCTTTTTCTTCGGTGGCATGTTTCTTCAAGAAAAAGAAACAATAGGTACGTAAGAAATTGTAACAGAATGATAATTGTGGTAGATGTACGTATTAAAGCGACATTATACTCATCACAAGTGTAATAGTTCCATAATATAGATTTAAATCGAAAGAAATTGTCAATTGATATTACGTTGTTAAACGATTACAGACAATTTCGAGTTTGAGAATTCAAAAGTTACAGACTTAGATATTGTGCCAAAAGTTCCGGGAATTGTTTCATCCGATCAATTTACATTAGTCCTATGAAAGCGTTATAAAGTGCAGATTCAGCCTAAGCTAATTCTGACGAAGATTGAGTTGTGGCATTAAGGCAGTGAGACGGTCAACGGACTCTGCAAGTCGGCTAACCATTCCGAGTGCCTCCTCGGTTTCCCTCAGGCGTGTCTCACATTGAGTCAACCTTGATCGCAGGACAGTGATTTCGTTGTGATTGTCAGTCACTTGATTGTGAACGATCTCCATGGTCTCGATGGTTCCACCCACTCGATTTTCGAGAACGTTCATATTGTTGATAGTGTTTTCATGGTCTTCAGAGACCTGAGCAACTTGTCCCATTAGGGTGAGTGTCCAGTTTTCTCGGGTCTCTTGCAACTCGATGTCCATGTCACGTAGTTGTTGCTCATGACGGTGTAGCCTAGTGGACAAATCCGTTTGTGTGAATTGATTGGGGTATGGGACCGCTCGAGGCAACCTGGGGTTCCTCCTAGCTACCCTTGAACCTTGTGATTCGTACAAATGGGAACGAGATGAGTTGGGTGGTGTGTTTGCCATTCTGAGACAAAGTGTTAGAAAGAATGAGACCTATATTCATATAATATAATATAGTCTAAGATTGTAAGTGAGGTCTATTCATGTATGTATATATATATATATCACATAATAACCTATTGTGTGTCTAGCAAAGACATGTTTTGAGTCCCGTTTCTCTCGAGGTCAGAGTCAACTAGTGTATCCTGTTCAGCCATAACTTCCTTCAGATCTTACATCATCTTTGTTTAATTGTACATAGTTGATCAGGCTATGTTAAATTAAATTCGTATACTGTAATCTCTGAACTGGTTATACCTAATAGGGAATACTGCCTAACGGTCATAGTCTAGGTCCACTAAATGCAACCTAGTTCACTATAACCTTAGGCTCTGATACCAATCTGTGACACCCCCAAATTTGATTGATTTGCGGAAGCTCGATTTGGGTGTCACTAATCAATATACAAAGCACATAAGATAATAGTGAACGACCACTATATGCGTCGTTTTAAGCTTGTATAAATAAAGTAAACGTTTACATCAAAACAATGTTACATTAGCTCGGTTCCTGAAATTGAGAGATTACATGGCATAATTACTTTTACAAAATATAATAATGCAATCAAATCTCTAGTTGTATGTATGCTGACTCGAGCTAATAATCCCTGCTTGTGCAGCCAACCTACTGCTGGGTACCTGTGATAAATACTAAAATTGGTCTGCGAAAACGCTGGTGAGCTCACAGGTTTGTATGTCAATGTATAGTTGTCAGAACCGCAAGATTTATATTGAATTTAAAATGCAATTAAGCAAAATAAAAGTTATACAATCCATGAGCACATAGTCTGAGCTTAACTTGAGCGCTAGGTCCAATTAAGGAAAACCTAACTGATTTGCCTCCTACGAGTGTCTAATCCACACTCGTCTTCCCAAATGCTAATACATCCGTTTGACCGGTTAGTGCGTGCTAACCCGGATGAGGATTGTCAATCCCATATGATATCATATACTAACATTCACGCTATAAATACTAGAGACTATGCTATGGAGGACTTTAAATTGATTAGCTTGAAACTCATGTAGTATTTGAAGTTTGGCACTTGCGTTCTACTTGTAAAACAAAATGAAGTAGTAATATCACACCCCTAGTAAAAGTAGTGAAAATGGGGCCATGAAACTCACCTGAGTCTTGAAGTGTTCAGTTTAATAAACTTGAAGTAATTAGCTGTGTATTTGTGACACCCGTCAATTTAGGACTATAGTTTAGTGCCTAATCAAGTGTAATACATGTAATTAGTTCTGTGTTAGGCTAATTAATGTATCAAATATTATATATATTGTTGAATATATATCTACAATTAGGCGGTTTGTTTAAATCGTACGAGCTTCAAATCGAATGAATTTCGATACAATAAATAAGGACGTTGGTGAACAATTGATTTAAGTAATACAAGGATTTTAATAGTGTTTTTGTACTTAAAAATATTATGTCAATAGTATTTTGTATCCAAGTTTTATCACACAATTTATATAAACGCGAATAAAACGTAATTACACAAACAAAACGAGACAATTCACCATTTATAATGTAATTATTAAATGTCTAGTCAAAGACTTTAACAAAAATACTGAGTAATTATTCATATTTTAAAATGTATATTAAAACAAAGAAAACAAATATTTAACGTTTAAACGACGGAGTAAACGAACACCGCACGGAGCGTAGTGCGCGGACTGAAAATGGGAGGTGATCCCTTAACCACCTCCCCACCACTTCTTTTTCTTTCATTTCTCTTTTCCTCTCTCTCTCTCCTCTCAAATTTCTCTCAAGTTTCATCACCACAAAACCACACAAAATCAACAAATAAACACGCTAAACGACCTCGGATCTTCAAGCCCTTTTGGAATAAAACGTTCACCACTTCACGATCTACACTTTCACCTTTCCGGAATTTCATTTCGGCGATTTGTAAGTTTCCGACACAACTCCGAAAACTCTCGTTTTTAAGTTTTATAACTTGCTAGTTGTTTGTATAACCTTGTAATGTCCTAAAATGGGTTGGGTAAAAATATTAGGCCGATCGATGGCCGGAAAATGCGTTTTTGAAGTTGAAATTCCGATCAGACCCCGTACGTCGCATTTGGCCTGGAGCAAATGCGACGCAGCGACCTACGTCGCACTATATCCCCAACGTCGCATATAGCGACGCAGCGACCCACGTCGCACTATATCCCCAACGTCGCATATAGCGACGCAGCGACCTACGTCGCACTATATCCCCAACGTCGCATATAGCGACGCAACCCATTACGTCGCATTGACTTGCGAACGTCGCACTTAGCGACGCAGACCCGTACGTCGCAGAAATCAACTACGTCGCCTATAGCGACGCCACGTACAACGTCGCATTAAATTGCGAAAGTCGCACATAGCGACGCCGTGCCCAACGTCGCAGTCCGGATCTGCGACGTCGCACCCAACGTCGCAGGCTACGTCGCACAAAACAGAATCTTCAAACATCAAAATTTTCAAAGTCAAATTTTACTGTAGCAATTCATTGTAGCAATTCACTGTAGCAATTCACTGTAGCAACAATATAATAACATTTTAGAACTATCGTTACAACCGTCACCAACGGGCCGTACACATTTTCAAATACACAATTAAATCAACTAAGTCATAGTAACTTAGACAATTTAATCAAACAAGTCGTTGTAACTTGTACCAACTTATTCAAACAAGTCGTTGTAACTTGTATCAACTTATTCAAACAAGTCGTAGTAACTCGTAATAAAACAATCAACCAAATCGGGGTAATTTGGACATTAAGTTAGACAAACAATTCAAATGGTAGTCTTTCGGGATACCAATACAATTAATGACAATTTAAGTGTCGTGGACACATTCAGGTTTCAAGCCTTTGGACACCAACTCACAGCTAATTACTTCAAGTTTATTAAGTTAAACACTTCAAGAACCAGGTGAGTTTCATAGCCCCATTTTCACTGCTTTACAACTAGGGGTGTGATATTACTACTCGATTTTGTTTTACAAGTAGAACGCAAGTGCCAAACTTCAAATACTACATGAGTTTCAAGCTAATCAATTTAAAGTCCTCCATAAGCATAGTCTCTAGTATTTATAGCGTGAATGTTAGTATATGATATCATATGGGATTGACAATCCTCATCCGGGTTAGCACGCACTAACCGGTCAAACGGATGTATTAGCATTTGGGAAGACGAGTGTTGATTAGGCACTCGTAGGAGGCATTTCAAGTTAGGTTTCCTTAAGTGGGCCTGACAAATCAAGTTAAGCTCAGACTATGTGCTCATGGACAGTATAACTTTTATCTTGCTTAATTGCATTTTAAATTCAATATAAATCTTGCGGTTCTTACAACTATACATTGACATACAAACCTGTGAGCTCACCAGCGTTTTCGCTGACCCATTTTAGTATTTATCACAGGTACCCAACAGTAGTTTGGCTGCACAAGCAGGATTTTTTTAGCTCGAGTCAGCATACATACAACTAGAGATTGGACTGCATTATTATATTTTGTAAAAGTAATTATGCTATGAAATCTCTCAATTTCAGGAACCGAGCTAATGTAACTATATTTTGATGTAAACATTTGCTTTATTTATACAAGTTTAAAACGACGCATATAGTGGTCGTTCATTATATCTTATGTGCTTTGTATATTGATTAGTGACACCCAAATCAAGCTTCCGCAAATCGTTAAATTTGGGGGTGTCACAGATTGGTATCAGAGCCTAAGGTTATATTGAACTAGGTTGCATTTAGTGGACCTAGACTATGACCGTTAGGCAGTATTCCCTATTAGGTATAACCAGTTCAGAGATTACAGCATACGAATTTAATTTAACATAGCCTGATCAACTATGTACAATTAAATAAAGATGATGTAAGATCTGAAGGAAGTTATGGCTGAACAGGATACATTAGTTGACTCTGACCTCGAGAGAAACGGGACTCAAAACACGTCTGTGCTAGACACTCAATAGGTTATTATGTGATATACATATATACTTACATAAGTAGACCTCATTATCACTTTAGGCTATATTATATTATATGAATATAGGCCTCTTTCTCTCTAACGCTTTGTCTCGAAATGACAAACACACCACTAGTTCATCATACTCGGACTAGCATCTTATTTCATTACTTGTTCTTTCTTACTCAGCATCATGCCTCCTCGTCGTCAAATTACCCTTAGCGAAGCTGAGATCGCGGGAATCATTGCCCGCAGTGTGACCGAAGCCTTGGCTACCCGAACACCACCCGGTAGCGAGGACACAGCAACCAATACTCCACCACCCAAGCCTTGCTCCTATAAGGACTTTCTTAGCTGTAAACCGCTATATTTCAAGGGCACGGAAGGTGCCATCGGCTTAATCCGTTGGATTGAGCGTATGGAATCTGTTTTCAGTCTCTGCGACTGCACTGAGAACAACAAGGTCAAATTCGCTGCTTATACCTTTCAGGAAGGTGCACTCACGTGGTGGAAAACCCACGCAAACTCTGTAGGCCTCGAGATTGCAAACCGACTTCCTTGGGCCGAACTGAAAAAGAAACTGACAGAAAAATACTGTCCTGAAGAGGAATTGCACAGGCTGGAAGAAGAATTCTGGCATCTGGAGGTGCAGGGAAATGATGTTGCTGAATATACCACCAAATTTCAGCAGTTTGCTTTATTATGCCCGAGTTTGGTCGAACCAGAAAGTAAGGGCATTAAGAAATACATCCGTGGACTCCCCGAGAACATCCAGGGAAACGTCGCCTCATCCAAACCAACCACTACTGAGAGTGCCATTCGATTGGCCCACGAACTCATGGCTCTAGTTGTCAGCCGTGAGACCTCCAACACCTCATCCTCTAACAACAACAAACGCAAATCCACTGAACACCACCACAACTCAAACAAGAAAAACAACGCCATCCAAGTCTACAACACCAACTCTGAATCCAACCGCAGCTACACCGGGGACAGACCTTATTGTCCCAAGTGCAACTACCACCACTTTGGTCAGTGCAACCCCCTTGCAACAACTGCAGGAGGTACGGGCATTTGACTAAGGATTGTAGAGCCCCTAAATCCAACAACAACCCTTCTGACAAAAATGCCAGACAACCTAAGTCCTGCTACGAATGTGGAAACCCAGGACACTTTAGGGATTCTTGCCCAAAATTGAAGAACAAGGGCAACAACAACAACCACCGTAACAACAACAACACCAAAAGTAGCGCCTTCGTGATCAACTCAGGGGACGCCCGTCAGGACCCGAATGTGGTCACGGGTATGTTCCTCCTCAACAATTTAACTGCTTCCATACTGTTTGATACTGGTGCCGATAGGAGTTTTATTTCCGATGAATTTTGCCCTCTACTTGACATTACACCTGTTGCTTTAGACGTTAAGTACACCGTAGAGCTAGCAAATGGCAAATTGATAGAAACCAATAGTGTGATACCTAATTGCACCTTAAATCTAGCCGACGAAACCTTCTCCATAGATCTTATGCCTGTTGAGATAGGAAGTTTCGATGTCATCATAGGCATGGACTGGTTATCCAAACATCGCGCCGAAATCATTTGCCATGACAAAATTGTTCGCATACCTCTCGCCGTCGGTAGAACCCTGATCATACAGGGGGAGACCGGTGGGACGAGGCTTAACATCATCTCTTGTCTTAAAACCCGGAAATTTCTGAGAAAGGGTTATCCATCAATCCTCGCGCACATCATGGAGAAAAAGTCGGAGGAGAAGCGACTTGAGGATGTTCCAATTGTTCGAGACTTTCCAGAAGTCTTTCCTGAGGAACTGCCTGGTCTACCACCACCAAGACAGGTTGAGTTCTCAATCGATCTTGTACCGGGTGCTGCGCCTGTGGCCCGAGCACCATACCGTTTAGCTCCATCCGAACTTCAGGAGCTGTCCACCCAGTTACAGGAACTCCTGGAACGAGGGTTTATCAGGCCGAGTTCTTCACCTTGGGGAGCTCCGGTCCTATTTGTTAAGAAGAAAGATGGTTCTTTTCGAATGTGTATCGACTATCGAGAGTTGAACAAGTTAACTGTCAAGAACCGGTATCCACTTCCTCGAATCGATGATTTGTTCGACCAACTTCAAGGGTCGAGTTGTTATTCAAAGATTGATCTCCAATCCGGTTATCACCAATTGCGTGTTCGCGATGCCGATATTCCAAAAACCGCTTTCAGAACTCGTTACGGGCATTACGAATTCCAAGTGATGCCATTCGGCCTAACTAATGCACCGGCTGTATTCATGGACCTTATGAATCGGGTGTGTAAACCTTACCTTGATAAGTTTGTCATTGTCTTCATCGATGACATCCTCATATATTCACGAAGCCAAGAAGAACACGCGCAACACCTCAAAACCATCCTTGAACTACTTAAACACGAGGAGCTCTATGCCAAGTTCTCTAAGTGTGAGTTCTGGATCAAAACCGTTCAATTCCTTGGTCACGTGATTGACAGTCAGGGGATTCATGTCGACCCGTCAAAAATCGAGGCTATCAAAGACTGGCAATCGCCAACCACTCCGACCGAAGTACGGCAGTTTCTAGGACTGGCCGGATACTATCGACGATTCATTGAAAATTTCTCCAAGATAGCCATACCACTTACGACTCTGACCCAGAAAGATAAAAAGTTTGACTGGACTGATAAACAAGAGTCGGCATTCCAACTCTTAAAACAAAAGCTTTGCAGTGCTCCTATCCTCTCATTACCCGAAGGCACCGATGACTTCGTGGTATACTGAGATGCTTCACATCAAGGTCTCGGTTGTGTGCTCATGCAACGAGACAAAGTCATAGCTTATGCTTCCCGACAGCTCAAGATTCATGAAGAGAATTACACCACCCACGACCTCGAGCTAGGAGCTGTCGTTTTTGCCCTCAAAATCTGGAGACATTACCTTTACGGTACCAGATGTACAATCTTTACCGACCATAAAAGCCTTCAACACATATTCGATCAGAAGGATCTCAACATGAGGCAACGTCGATGGGTCGAGTTGCTTACCGATTACGACTGCGAACTCAAATATCATCCAGGCAAAGCAAATGTTGTTGCTGACGCCCTCAGTCGAAAAGAGCGAGTGAAACCACTTCGGGTTCGAGCCCTCAGTATGACCATTCACAACAATTTAAACATTCAAATCCTCACTGCTCAACTCGAAGCCTTAAAACCCGAAAATGTCAAAGATGAAGCCTTGCGGGGCATGGATAAACTATTCGAAATCAGACCTAACGGGATTAGGTATTTCTCAAACCGAATCTGGTTGCCTAAATTTGGGAACCTACGAGACTTGGTGATGGATGAAGCTCACAAGTCCAAATATTCTATCCATCCGGGATCCGATAAAATGTACCACGGTATCAAGGACTTCTACTGGTGGCCGAACATGAAATCTGAAATCGCCACCTATGTCAGCAAATGCCTTACTTGCTCCAAAGTCAAAATCGAATATCAAAAACCTTCTGGTTTACTTCAACAACCCAGTCTTCCTGAATGGAAATGGGAACAAATTGCCATGGACTTCATAACCAAACTACCCAAATCGCTGAGCGGTTGCGATACCATTTGGGTGATCGTGGATCGTCTCACAAAGTCTGCTCACTTCCTGGCAATCAAGGAATCCGACAAAATGGAACGCCTCACCAGAATCTATTTGAAGGAAATCGTGACCAAACACGGTGTTCCAATCTCAATTATCTCCGATAGGGATAGTAGTTTCACTTCACAATTTTGGCAATCACTTCAAAAATCCCTGGGTACTCGACTTGATATGAGTACCGCATATCATCCTCAAACCGACGGCCAAAGTGAACGAACAATTCAAACACTAGAAGACATGCTACGGGCCTGCGTAGTAGACTTCGGAGTAAACTGGGAAAAACATCTACCATTGTGCGAGTTCTCGTACAACAACAGCTATCATACCAGCATCAAAGCTGCACCCTTCGAGGCACTGTACGGTCGTAAGTGCCGGTCACCTATCTGTTGGACCGAAGTTGGGGATAGCCAACTCACAGGTCCAGAAATCATTCACGAAACGACCGAGAGAATCGTTGAAATCCAAAACAAGCTTAAGGCCGCTATTGATCGTCAGAAAAGTTATGCTGATGTGAGACGCAAACCACTCGAGTTCCAAGTTGGGGATCGAGTTCTACTCAAAGTATCGCCTTGGAAAGGCGTAATCCGATTTGGCAAACGAGGGAAGTTGAATCCCAGATACATTGGACCATTCGAGATCCTCGAAAGGATTGGTCCAGTGGCTTATCGATTGCAGCTGCCATCTGAACTCAGCAGCGTGCATCCCACATTTCATGTTTCAAATCTGAAGAAGTGTCTGTCTAATGAGACACTTATCATTCCACTCGATGAAATTTGAGTTGACAAGAAACTTCACTTTGTTGAGGAACCCGCCGAAATCATGGACCGTGAGGTCAAACAACTTAAACAAAGTCGTATTCCCATCGTCAAAGTTAGGTGGAATTCGCGGCGCGGTCCGGAATTCACCTGGGAACGAGAAGACCAAATGCGACTCAAGTATCCTCAACTCTTCACTGATTCAACGTCAAACGCGACTTCAGCATAAATTTCGGGACGAAATTCTTCTAACAGGGGGAGAATGTGACACCCGTCAATTTAGGACTATAGTTTAGTGCCTAATCAAGTGTAATACATGTAATTAGTTCTGTGTTAGGCTAATTAATGTATCAACTATTATATATATTGTTGAATATATATCTACAATTAGGCGGTTTGTTTAAATCGTACGAGCTTCAAATCGAATGAATTTCGATACAATAAATAAGGACGTTGGTGAACAATTGATTTAAGTAATACAAGGATTTTAATAGTGTTTTTGTACTTAAAAATATTATGTCAATAATATTTTGTATCCAAGTTTTATCACACAATTTATATAAACGCGAATAAAACGTAATTACACAAACAAAACGAGACAATTCACCATTTATAATGTAATTATTAAATGTCTAGTCAAAGACTTTAACAAAAATACTGAGTAATTATTCATATTTTAAAACGTATATTAAAACAAAGAAAATAAATATTTAACGTTTAAACGACGGAGTAAACGAACACCGCACGGAGCGCAGTGCGCGGACTGAAAATGGGAGGTGATCCCTTAACCACCTCCCCACCACTTCTTTTTCTTTCATTTCTCTTTTCCTCTCTCTCTCTCCTCTCAAATTTCTCTCAAGTTTCATCACCACAAAACCACACAAAATCAACAAATAAACACACTAAACGACCTCGGATCTTCAAGCCCTTTTGGAATAAAACGTTCACCACTTCACGATCTACACTTTCACCTTTCCGGAATTTCATTTCGGCGATTTGTAAGTTTCCGACACAACTCCGAAAACTCTCGTTTTTAAGTTTTATAACTTGCTAGTTGTTTGTATAACCTTGTAATGTCCTAAAATGGGTTGGGTAAAAATATTAGGCCGATCGATGGCCGGAAAATGCGTTTTTGAAGTTGAAATTCCGATCAGACCCCGTACGTCGCATTTGGCCTGGAGCAAATGCGACGCAGTGACCTACGTCGCACTATATCCCCAACGTCGCATATAGCGACGCAGCGACCTACGTCGCACTATATCCCCAACGTCGCATATAGCGACGCAGCGACCTACGTCGCACTATATCCCCAACGTCGCATATAGCGACGCAACCCATTACGTCGCATTGACTTGCGAACGTCGCACTTAGCGACGCAGACCCGTACGTCGCAGAAATCAACTACGTCGCCTATAGCGACGCCACGTACAACGTCGCATTAAATTGCGAAAGTCGCACATAGCGACGCCGTGCCCAACGTCGCAGTCCGGATCTGCGACGTCGCACCCAACGTCGCAGGCTACGTCGCACAAAACAGAATCTTCAAACATCAAAATTTTCAAAGTCAAATTTTACTGTAGCAATTCATTGTAGCAATTCACTGTAGCAATTCACTGTAGCAACAATATAATAACATTTTAGAACTATCGTTACAACCGTCACCAACGGGCCGTACACATTTTCAAATACACAATTAAATCAACTAAGTCATAGTAACTTAGACAATTTAATCAAACAAGTCGTTGTAACTTGTACCAACTTATTCAAACAAGTCGTTGTAACTTGTATCAACTTATTCAAACAAGTCGTAGTAACTCGTAATAAAACAATCAACCAAATCGGGGTAATTTGGACATTAAGTTAGACAAACAATTCAAATGGTAGTCTTTCGGGATACCAATACAATTAATGACAATTTAAGTGTCGTGGACACATTCAGGTTTCAAGCCTTTGGACACCAACTCACAGCTAATTACTTCAAGTTTATTAAGTTAAACACTTCAAGAACCAGGTGAGTTTCATAGCCCCATTTTCACTGCTTTACAACTAGGGGTGTGATATTACTACTCGATTTTGTTTTACAAGTAGAACGCAAGTGCCAAACTTCAAATACTACATGAGTTTCAAGCTAATCAATTTAAAGTCCTCCATAAGCATAGTCTCTAGTATTTATAGCGTGAATGTTAGTATATGATATCATATGGGATTGACAATCCTCATCCGGGTTAGCACGCACTAACCGGTCAAACGGATGTATTAGCATTTGGGAAGACGAGTGTTGATTAGGCACTCGTAGGAGGCATTTCAAGTTAGGTTTCCTTAAGTGGGCCTGACAAATCAAGTTAAGCTCAGACTATGTGCTCATGGACAGTATAACTTTTATCTTGCTTAATTGCATTTTAAATTCAATATAAATCTTGCGGTTCTTACAACTATACATTGACATACAAACCTGTGAGCTCACCAGCGTTTTCGCTGACCCATTTTAGTATTTATCACAGGTACCCAACAGTAGTTTGGCTGCACAAGCAGGATTTTTTTAGCTCGAGTCAGCATACATACAACTAAAGATTGGACTGCATTATTATATTTTGTAAAAGTAATTATGCTATGAAATCTCTCAATTTCAGGAACCGAGCTAATGTAACTATATTTTGATGTAAACATTTGCTTTATTTATACAAGTTTAAAACGACGCATATAGTGGTCGTTCATTATATCTTATGTGCTTTGTATATTGATTAGTGACACCCAAATCAAGCTTCCGCAAATCGTTAAATTTGGGGGTGTCACAGTATTGGTGTCCAAAGGCTTGAAACCTGAATGTGTCCACGACACTTGATTTGTTATTAATTGTACCGGTATCTCGAAAGACTACCATTGAAGTTGCTATACAACTATATATATATGTCCAAATTACTACGGTTTGGTTGTTTGTTTTGTTACAAGTTACTACGACTTGTTTGATTGAATTGATACAAGTTACAACGACTTGTTTGATTGAATTGATACAAGTTACAACGACTTGTTTGATTTTAAAGTATGTTTTTGAAAACGCGTACGGCCCGTTGGTGATTTATTTGTAATATTAGTCTTGATGTTACCACATTGATTTCGAAGCGTTATACTTGAAAAACAAATTCCATTATGTTTGAAAAGTTGTATCGTATAAGTGTTTTGAAGTTGTACAAGTTTGACACTTGGTGAAAAATGTGCTTACGGAATCTAAGTACGGGGGTCCGGGGGCAGCGCCCCTGGTAGCGGGGTCCAAGGGGCGGCAGCCCCTTGCTGGGGTCGAGCTGCCAGGTCAGCTTGGAAAATTTTTATTTCTACTATATTGCTTTAAGGAAAAACGCATCTGGACTTGAATTTGGGTGAAATCAAGTGATAAAATTTTGGTCTCGACACTTAGTAAAAAGTTGTAATTATCCTGTTTTATGCGACACAATATGCGACATAATAATTTGTTATGCGACACAAGGGTTATGTCGCATAAGTATGCGACACAATACCTATACGACACAAGGGTTGTGTCGCATAGGTTCGGAATGCTAAATCAATAGCGACATAGTAGTTGTGTCGTATAGAAATACGACATAGTTTGCGACACAATATTGTGTCGCATGGGTTGCGACACTAAAGGTTTTGTACGACACAAGATGCGACATAAAGGGTTTTATGCGACACAGTATGCGACACAAGGCTTGTGTCGCACTGAAGAACACTCAGACAGTGAACACGGCTGTCTCGATTTTTCAATCCCAAAATCCAAATCAAACTCATTTTTAGGTTGTAAATTCGTGTTTTATTCATATATTTGGACATATACATGTTATATAACTCATAAATATGTAAAAACAAGCTAAAACGAGAAGTTTCGGGAATTTGTCGGAAACTTACGCGGTGTCGGATTGAAAATCCGAGAAGATGGAAGAGTAGATCGTGTCGAGGTGGTTCCGTTTCTATAAAAATCTTGATGTTTTGATGTCGTTTAGTGTCCCAATCTTGTGATTTTTGATGAATTTGTGGTGGTGAAATTTTGAGAGAGAAATTGGTAGAGAGAGAGAGAGATGAGAAGATAAAAATGAAAAGAAAAGAAGAAAGGAGGGGGTTTTGGTGGAAATCCCCACCATTTTCAGTCTACGCCTATGGCTCCGTGCGGTGTTCGTTTTCCCGATTATTTAAACGTTTACATTATTATTAGTTAACTCCAAATATACGTTTTGAAATATAAATAATTACCCAACATTTTGGTTGAAGTATTTTATAAAATACCTTGTTTTTACCTTATAAAATATAACTTCTTTTTGTCTTGTCGGTTGGTCGAATTTTTGTAGAGTTCGGTAACGTTTTAAACAGAACGCATGTGTTTATTATATTATCGACATAATATAAAATAGTTATTTGTGAAATTAACTTATTCCACATAATTAATAATTGCATCACCAACGTCCGTAGTTAATTGAATCGAAATGCATTCGATTTGAAACTTGTACGGTTTAAACAAACCACATAATTGTGTAGATACATATATATTCAACAATATATATATAATAATTGATACATTAATTAGCCTAACACAGAACTAATTACATGTATTAAAACTTGATTAGGCACTAAATTCTAGTCCTAAATTGACGGGTGTCACACATGGTACCCGTTAAAAGTAAGTATAATCCTAATCAAATCTCATAAATAAATGTGAAATTTTTATGCTCTGTTGAAATCTGTTGTACTTTAATTTTCAGGATTTTGTTGGGTTTGTTGCTATTGTATCCTCGCTCCATGTGTAACATTTGAGACTCGGGCTAAATTTACAATCGTAGATGTGTTGACACCGAATGTTATCAATGGTTTAATTGTTGGTGCAATGCTTCCGTACTGGTTCTCAGCCATGACCATGAAGACCGAAGAGTACTGTAGGAAGTCCAAATCTCAATATGGTTGATTGATGTTATAATTTTAATTTTGGTTATTATAAGTTAATATTCATTTGGATGAATATAGTCATAACGTTCATGAATCTTGAAAGTGTTATAACTTTATACACATTAATGAATCTTGTAATTTAATATTTATTTTGATGAATAAAGTGATAACATTCATTTAGATTACTATTATGTAATGACTTACTGTTATAACTTAATCTAAGTTGCTGTTACTTAACATTTATTAACATTCGTTTTGATAAATTTTAGTGATAACATTCATTCAGATGAATAGTAAGTGATAACATTCATTAATAAATATTATATTTTAACTTTAATGAATATAAGTGATAACATTCATTTAGTAAATTATTAAGTGATAACATACATTAAAAAATATTTAAGTGATAACATTTTTGCACTAAATTGAATGTTAATTTATATAAGTTCGTTTCCTTCATATTTCTTGCATCCTTGTTAACATGTTTTCTCATGAATGTTAACTTATAAGTATTATTATGTTTGGTGTTTCTTTTATACTGTTACTAGCTAATAAGTTTTTAACATGATTTCTGCTGAATGTTAGATAACAACTATATTTTTTACAATGTTTTCTAAAGAATGTTAACTTTTATGCATTATTATGTCGGTTTTTCCTTTGCGTTTTCTACTGTAAGTAGATACTAAATTTTTAGTATGATTTCCGGTAAAATTTATATTACAAATGTTTTTTATACAACGATTTCGGGTTAATGTTAAGTTTTTGAGTCTTATGTTAGATTTTCCTCAGTCCTTTATACTGTTACTACCAACTACCTCCGTCCCATATTTATAGTTTACGTTTCCATATTTTATATGTATATCATAAAAGGTCGGTGAAAACTAATGGTAAAGCTGTCAAGTATACAAAAGTAAATGTAATAAGGGATTAGTGTCTGGGAATGTATCAAACTTTGACCAAATCTCTATTGTGTGTATCCAACTTACATTTGCTAAATTTAATGCATCTAACTTTCAAAAATGTCTATTGTGTGTACTTTGATGATGTGGCGAGCTCAGAGCGTGCCACGTGGCGTTAGGATAGAGTGACACGTCATCGCCACGTCATCAAAGTACACACAATAGACATTTTTGAAAGTTGGATGCATTAAATTTAGCAAATGTAAGTTGGATACACACAATAGAGATTTGGTCAAAGTTTGATACATTCCCAGACACTAAGCCCATGTAATAATTATGTTTCTTAAACTACGTGTTTTTTGTCTTTGGACAATAAATTTGAAACGGAAGGAGTGCTAAATTTTCACATGATTTATTGTAAATGTTATCTTTTATTAATGTTTTTTTTTTAATTCTCTTAAGGTGATTGTTAACTTATAAGTCTTATTATGTCCGTTACCTCTGCATTTTATAGTGTTACGAGCTACTAAATTTTAACATGCCTCTAGATGAATGTTAAATTTTATTAATTTTTTTTGAAAATGCTTTTAAGGTGACTGTTAACTTATAAGTCTTTTGAAAATGCTTTTAAGGTAAAATAGACTCCAATAGTGTCATGATTTTCGTTATATTTACAATATATGTTGTTTGTATATCACAATCATGACATGAGAGAAATGATACTACATCAATACACCTTGGACTTGTCAAATGATACATGTCATCAAATTATAAGTTACATTTACAATCCTACATTCCCAAATATTATTTAAATGAATATTGAGTGACACTCTATTTCCCTTGTTACAAGTTAACATTCGTTTAGATGAATATTAAGTGATAACATTCGTCTCGATGAATATTAAGTGAAAAGATTCATTGGTAGAGGTTATAATTTTTAATTGTTATATTGACATTCATTTTGATGAATAATAAGTGATATCATTAATTCATAAATGTTATAATTAAATTTCGATTGTTATAACTTAACACTATATAATTTTGATAAAAATCAAGTGATAATATTCGTTTAGGTGAATATTAACCGATAATACTCATTGAAAAAATATTGTAATATTAATTTTAGGTGTTATAGTTTAACATTTATTTTGATGAATATTAAGTAATATCTATGCGGCTCTCGAGCTTCAAGAGTATGATGTTCGTGATTTTAATCTGGGCGATAGATGATGAAACTTGCAACAAGTAAAACTGGGATGATAAGGCTTTTAGATCTGACAAAAATCTTTGAAAAACGTCTACGTGGGCTTGGAATCCGGGTTTATGGCTTATTATTTGCTTGACCGCGACTTTGCCAAGAAATGTTAATATTGTTGAGGTGGCTTATTGATCTCTATTTTGGTCGGTTCATTTAGATCAGCTAAGATTAGTTGAATTTTAAGAGATATAACATGTTTAGTGAACATTTAAATTTGTATAAAAATCTATTGAATTATATATGTATACAAATATAATGGCTTGTAGTTTGAGTTTCATTTTCAAAAACCTACAAAAAAGCATGTTTTCGTTAGGCAATTAGGTGAATTAGGTATGCTCAATTAACTATTGCAATTTTTCATGATGAAAACATAATTTATGGAGGTTCCTTATGATGCATTCAAAACCCTCACTACCTTGCTAGGTTTTAGTGGTTACACTGGTAAATTGTGTTAGTCCCTAGTTCTTAGGATCGATAACTTCATTATATGTAGTATTAAGGTGCGGAATCCCTCAATACGATGTTATCTTACTAACAACGAATATGTTCGAATTGTGTTTTAATAAAGCTTAACTTTAAACGATGAATCGTCAAAGCCTAGCTATAGGTTTCGTTTTCTCTGGTTTGGTGAATTCGCAGATCTGATAATATGACAAAAGTGTTAGGTTTTTCACGTTAGAAAAACATATATATAATCTGGTCTCGGCTCGGCTCGCATGGGCCTGCGAGTTCGGTCCAACTCGCAGCTCAAGCCCACTATAGGACTCGACTCGCCAAACTATTACCATACGAGTTCAGACCTCATCTCTCAGCTCAATTCGCTGCGACTTGAGATCTCGACTCGCCTTGCACAAAACGTATATACTTATTTCGTATTTAATAATTCGTCTAACTTAATAAAATAATATGTTTAACGAATATTACTAACAAAACAAATATTTATTTACAAATCTAAACCAATGTACAAACGTAATAATAATTACACCAGTCCTATTTCAAGCTAGATCTGTTGTCACAATCTATGTCTCAATAGACTCCCCCTTGACAATAGCTTTAGCATCTTTATCTTCACGCTTGTCTTTGGTCTTCATTTGTAAATCTTACTACCTGCGTAAATCTTCACCTTGATACAAGTTTTAACCATCAACTGATAATCTCTCGCTAAATCAGCCCATTCAATAGTCGTCAAAATCTTGTTCTCGTTTAACTTTAACAGATCCTTTCTCGACATATTCATCAGGTGTCGATGATCATAAACTCTGAAGATTTCTCTTTCACCACCTTCAACCTCATCATCAGCTTCAACCATAACAGCTTCTCCAGTTCCTGAATCCACGTGCCAACTCTTCATATTTCCCAGAATATCCTGTGGCATTGTCTTCAGTGGAATTTGTTGTATGCATCTAACAGCTGGATATATCTTTTTCCTTCTTCTTCTTCCAGTTCTTTGACTTTTCTCTTGTAGTTTCACAGTCTTTCCTTTTCTTGGCTTAATCTGAACAAACTTATTTGTACCAACTTCAGTTCTAATAATTCGTTCAACACGTTTAGCATAATCATCATTACTTGGATTATTTATCTCCAATCTAGCCAAGTCACGTATCTCATAACGTGGTAAAGAACTAAATACTACAAGCTTTCGCTCAAAATATTGAACTCCATCAAACCTTTTAATAGCAAAAAGCTTCAGCTCAGAGTCAAAGTACCATCCAACAATCCCTTTACGAGGAACACGTTTTCCCGTAATATCAACTTCTGAAACTCCAACTTTCTTCTTCTGTTTTGGAAGTTTTCTAAGAAAAACAGCAGGATTCTTAGTAGGAATCAAAGTTTCATCATTTTCAGAATCGGTTGAGTCATCGATTTCTTCATCTACATCGACAACCATTGGACCTTGTTCATTTTCAATAATAACTTCTGTCCTAGATGGGTTCACATGGTGTTCATCTATATTTGCATCTGGATCTACACCAATGTCTTGCCCAATCTCAGGTACATCAGTCCAATCAGTAGGTGGTAGAAATTCTCCATCCTCAAGATCATAATCAATATCTTCATCTATCTCATCAAAAATATCATCTTCCGAATCAGATAGATCAAGCATTTCCAATCCTAAGAAAAAAAACCGCAAATACAAATCAATATTAATAATTAAAACTCTCTTATTGATTTCCCTGAATCAATCCTAAGAATTTCTTTATTAATTCTTTTGTATATTTTATCCTAAAATATAAACGCAATTTACATATAACTTATAAAATCTTTTATTGATTACCCTTAATCAATCCAAAATCTCTTAAGTCTTATAACCTACTTAACAAATAATAATTAATTTTAAATTCTGATGCATTGCGAATAATCACCAAACATTTAAATTTACTATTAATTACCTTGTATAATTTCCAAGTGTTAATTGATCTAATTCATTATCAATTTAACCTTTAAATTATATATCATTTGTCTAGTTAAAACTAATACATTTTTAACTTGTCAGTATACAAACTCTCAAGTCTAAAATGCATATGTTATTATAAAATTTTAACCGCCGATATTAATCGGAACACGCCGCTCGACTACTCAATGAGTCGGAAGACTTTCGATCACTATTTTATCTTAACATATAATTATATAAACTTAAATTACATCAAACATATTTTACTTAAAATAACAATAACCTTAAGCCGAATATATTTACACAATAAAATTAAGTTTACATTTGTTCACTACAAACTATTACAAATATTACAGTACTATGATAATACTAAGCTATCTTACCAGCTTCAGTATCACCCGGTACAGTCTTATCTGCACTTGTACCAGCTCCAGAACCGCTTGCACCAGCATTACCACCAGACTCCCCCTGAATCGTAGTTTGCTCACCAGTCTTTGAAGGACCAGTCTGCTCACCACCTTCTGGTGCATTGGGATCATCGTCTTTATCTAAATCTCTCTTCCTCTTCAGCTCATTTTCTTTGCAAGACTCCAGATATACCAATATCTCCCCCTGAGTAGACTGTCCTGAATGCGCTCTCAGGACCAAACTCTCCAAGGAAGATAACTTCAGTCTCTGAACATTAAAGTCCGCAAGCAAAGTATCATGAGTCTTCAGCAGTAAATTGTAAGATTCACTCTATTTGAGCATCTGCTGACCAAGAAGAAGATTATTCGACACCAGCTCTGGAATCTGAGAAGTAAGCTTCTCTAAATCCTTTACCCTCGACTCTATGGACGTAATCCTTTCAGCATCAGTCGTCGGAGTAACAGGTATCGTTCTAGGTCCAGGCGGTGTAAGAGACTCAACATGTCACTCGCGTGTCAGTGGTGTATGAGGTTGAGACAAAGCATGCGTAAGCAAGCCCGCCGCAAATCTAGCTCCTTTATTCGTCGGAAAATTTGCCGCACGAACTAGATCAGCAACCTCATGCTGTAAAGTTAAACACAAATAAAATCAGTTATTGTTACAGATTACTCTGTCTCAAACTCTAATTAATTGCATAACACTTATAGTTATAGAACTTATATCTCATACCTGAAGCGGTACAGATATCTGTTCAGAAACCACCGGTGTATCCTTCTCCACCTGTGGTGTATCTTGAGCAACTGTATACAGAATTAACTGTCTCAGTTTAACTCCTGATAAACAACAAGTTAAGATTATTTAACTTCATAACAAATACTAACCGTCTCTAATAGTCAGCGTTCTCGGACGCTTCATCAAGGGAGTATCAATCTCCTCAATACCTTCCTCCATAATACTCTTACCCTTCCTCTTCTTTTCAGAAGTAGATGGAGGAGGAGAAGGTGTATTCTCATAATCGTCATCAGAAGCCGTCTCACCATCATGACCTCCAGATGATCTAACAGGATCCTAAATTTTGAATATATTAAACATTATGATTAGCGTAAGCTATATCATACAAGTTCTATATATTTAAGATTAATCAGACATAATACCTCAGCCGGTACTACAACTGATTTATCTAGCTGTATCTGCTCCCCCTCAAGTATTACAACCTCTGGGTTCACAGTCTCAGCTTCAGCTTCCTGTTTGTTTAATGATATTTATATTTTAAAATCAGAAATAATATCCAATTAACTAAATATCTAATATCAGTATAGTTATATAATTATATTATACTTCATGAGTAATAAAAATAATCTATCAACTAAGTATCTATAACATTATATACTAATTAAAATATTACCTCAGGTGGTGCAAAATAACTATCAATATCCCGTAGCAAGGGATTCGTCGCATCATCATTCTGCTCCAGCACCTCCTGAACAATCTGAGCAGCAACATCTGGGTTCACCTGTTCCCCAGCATGTGCAGGTTGTTCCAAGACATCCTCAAGCAGCTCTTGTGGATTTTCAGCATGAACCACATCAGCTGGAGGTTGTGCAATAGCAGCAGCAGCAGCAACATCAGCAGGAGCAACATCCAACCACCCATTATTTGGTGGTGGAACGTAGTTTGGGTCAATAATATACCCAAAGAGTGGTCGTTCCTCCGGTTTCACCACACCTTCCTTCCTAACTGTCTGCATAAACATGGCATTATACCCACGTTGATCAATGGTATTCACCACTAAAAACGGCTCAGGTATAGCCAAGTTCGGTAGACGCGTGCGAATGATAAGCATACAGAACCTCGGGTAGATCATAAATCTAGATCTAACAGATGCCGATATCTGTCTTGCAATCTCTCCAAAAATGAGATCACAGAAACTGTATGGTTTATTATAAACCAGGGACAGTGCAGCCGATAGAATAACAGGGCTTAACTCATCGAAGCCACCCTTCTTCGGTGCAAAAACTGTATTCATCACATGTAACACCCCCAAATTTACGGTTTAGCGGAAGCAAGCTTTGGGGTGCTACTAATCAAGTAATCAAGCACAAAGGTTACAGTAAACGACTCTATATGAGACGTTTGAAAACATTATATTAATTTAATAAGTATTACAAAATATATAGCTCAAGTTCGAATAATATCTAGTGATTCTAATACATAACATCTATTACAAAAGTCATGTAGAAAAATCTCCAAGAGTGTGAATGCATGCGACTCGAGCTAAGAAGTAGTCCTGCTGGGCAATCCCTACTGTTGCTGTGTACCTGAGAATGCATCACTAAAAGGTCAACCAAAAGGTTGGTGAATCTCACAGGTTTGTAGTAAATAACCAGTTTGAACACATTCAGTGATAAAAGTATTTGTACAGTTTAACCAAGTAATAAGTAATGACTGCACGAATGCAATCGGGTTGATATACATTGCCATGAGCATCATAGTCGAAGCTTAACACGTCAGTAAAGTACAATCAAGTACAAGTAATTTGCCCCCGTGAGTGCTAATCCAAAAACACTCATAAGTAACGAGTAAGAAACGCCCGTTTATACAGTACGGTTCGTGGTAGTGCGTGCTACCCCGGGCGGGGATTGTCAGTCCCATATGGATCCATATACTAAAACTCGCGCTTATCCTATAATTAACAACTATGATTCAGAGGCCTTCAGTGGATTAATCGTAACTCATGCAATTTAGTATATCAGTAAGTCTGTAAGTCTGTATGGTTTGTATAATCTGTGAAGTCTGTACATGTGTTCAAATAAAACAAGTAATGCATCTCACCCCTGAGTGAAAACAGTAAAAATAGGGGCCGTGAGACTCACCTGAGCCTAGTAAGTACGTATGGAAATCGAGCAAGTAACGCGGATGTAAGTCCGTAAGTAAGTCGGTTCTCTGAACCCTGCAACCTTCTGGCGTCCGAAACGCACAAGGTTGTAAGCAAGTAAGTACATAAGTTGGTGTCTTGAAAGATCACCCATGCTAGTTGTCCACTCAACTAGTTAATGTCCAATGTTTGTTTGTTTAGTATTTCGTTTGTAGTTTGAAAATAAGTATGGCCCGTTGGTGACGGTTTGTAATAATAATCCAAGTATTATTATTATATATCTCGTGGTGTCATATCCTTGTAAGGTATATTTGTAAGTCTGTCATTTGTATCGCAATGTGAAAGTGTTTTTCGAAAGTAGGTTCGAGCGAGTGTAAGCTCGTATAAGTATGAGTGTAATCTCATATGTCTGTAGTGTATACTTTTCAAAGTATAAGTGTTTGTATGTCCCGGTATTATCGTATAAAGTTCGGTTGTCGTATGCGTTCAACATTTAGTGCAAAAAGTATTTACAAGTTCCTGGATAACGGGGGTCCGGGGGCAGCGCCCCTGGTAGCGGGGTCCAAGGGGCGGCAGCCCCTGGCGGGGTCCAAGGGGCGGCAGCCCCTGGGGTCGAGCTGCCAGGTCAGCTTGGAAAATTTTTATTTCTACTATATTGCTTTATCGAAAACGCATTTGAAATCTAATTTCGGTGTAAAATCAAGTGATAATTCTTAGTCCATATTAGTGCTTTTATTATTGAATTCGGGTTCGAAAGACAAAGTGGGCTGCGAACCGAGCTGGGAGAACTCGACTCGCAGGTCAACTCGACTCGCAGGTCAACTCGACTCGCCTGTCAACCCGACTCGCAGGTCAACTCGACTCGCGGGCCAGTTCGGTTCGTAGGTGATTCCGATTCGCAGGGTGGCTTCGCGAGTCGAATCTCGACTGGCCTCGTTGGACGAACAGATCTCGACTTGCGAGATGAACTGTCAGCGATTTTTAGATGGGTTTCGATTTTTAAAGGGTTTTCGGCCGGATTTTTGGACATAATCTTGTTGAGTGGACTCATTAACATGTAAATAAATGCTTTTCAAGTAATTAAAAGAGTTCTAGAGCTCCATACCAAGAAATCGAAAATGGGGAAAATGAGGATGGAGATGGTGATGATGATCCTTATGCTTGTGTTTTGATGATGATGATGAACGATTATGATGATGATGATTCCGACGGTGGTGGTGGTTCAGCGGTGGTGTGGTGGTGGCTCTTGGAGCCGTTTTGTAGAGAGAGAAAGGAGGGAGAGAAAAGTGTGGTAGAGAGAGGAAGTGATGGTAGTAAATGAAATGAAATAGAGAAGAAAGAAGGAATAAAAGGGTGTTTGGATGGGTCGGTTTGGGTCCGCGGGTCGGGGCGACCCATTTGTGTCTCGGCTCGTGCGGTTGTGTTTCCGAATTTTAGGTCACGAGTTGTAGTCGGTTAAACCCCGAAATCGTTTAATCGCGAAATCTTTTTAAGATTCAAAATATATATTAAAGTATATCCGAAATATTTCCAACCGAAGTATTTTATCAATAAGTAATACTTGTAACACATTCTCAAAATGTATTAATGTAAATAACGTTTGTTTGGATAATTCCACATTATTCATAAATTTGTCACCAACGTCCCTATTAGTTAATGTCGGACTTCGTCCGTCCCATCCGTGTACGATTTGTTCAAGTAGTATACGTATATATATATATATATATATATATATATATATATATATATATATATATAATCATCATATATATATATATAATTAATTAAGTACTGTACTTAGTCCTATTTCGTACTAAATACACGTAGTAAGCACATAATTAGGCACAATAATGATAGCTTAAATTGCCGGGTGTTACATCACATGCCACAGAAACCTCCACTGTCCGATTACCAGAGGCTTCTGAAACTGGTTCCCGCGCCTATCTCCCGTATATCCCATACGGCCGATTGCCCCCTCGATAAAGTTGTAACATCCCCAAATTTAATGATTTGCGGAAGCTCGATTTGGGTGTTACTAATCAATAACAAAGCACAAAGATATATAGTAAACGACTCTATATGCGTCGTTTTAACAAAATATATTAATATTGAAATGTTTACAACATTTAAAGCTTTACATAGCTCGAGTTTAAATAAATGGAGATTTCAATACATAAGTACTTGTACAAAATATACTAATGCAAGGAAATCTCAACGTCTGTATGCTGACTCGAGCTAGAAGTCCTGAAGCAGAAACAACCTACTGCTTGGTACCTGCGATATATGCTAAATGGGTCAGCTAAAAGCTGGTGAGCTCACAGGTTTGAAATCAAGTAATATAGTATGAACCGCAAGATTTAAATAATGAATTGCATCCAGCAATTTAATGATAGTAATCGTGTATACAGCCATGAGCACATAGTTGAGCTTAACTCGAGGGCCGGGTCCCCTATAGAGAATTCCGGGCGAGGTGCCTCCACGAATGCCTAATCAACATTCGTCTTCCCAAATATTAGTACGTCCGTTTACCCGGTTAGTGCTTGCTAACCCGAACGAGGAGGGTCAATCCTATATGGTACCATATACTAATATTCACGCTACAACGTATTAACAACTATGCTGACGGAGGACTTTAAATGATTAGTGGAAATAACTCATGTAGTATATTGAAAAGTTGTACTTGCGTTCACATGTTAAAAACGAGCAGTATATCACACCCCTGAGTAAAATAGTAAAAAGAGGGGCTATGAGACTCACCTGAGTCGTTGAGTTTATGAAAATAAACTGAGAATGATTAGTCGAGAATCGAAGTCCAAAGACTTGTAACCTGAGGGTGTCCACGACACGCGATGGTTATAATATGCGAAGGTATCTCATAAGACTACCTTGTAGTTGTTCGTCCAACTATAATTGTGACACCCCCAAATTTAATGATTTGCGGAAGCTTGATTTGGGTGCCACTAATCAATATACAAAGCATAAAGATAATAATGAACGACCACTATATGCGTCGTTTTAAACTTGTATTAATAAAGTGAACGTTTACATCAAAAATAATATAGCACTAGCTCGGTTCCTGAAATTGAGAGATTACATGGCATAATTACTTTTACAAAATATAATAATGCAGTCCAATCTCTAATTGTATGTATGCTGACTCGAGCTAGAAATCCCTGCTTGTGCAGTCAACCTACTGCTGGGTACCTGTGATATATACTAAAATGGGTCAGCGAAAACGCTGGTGAGCTCACAGGTTTGTAAGTCAATGTATAATTGTCAGAACCGCAAGATTTATAATGAATTTAAAATGCAATTAAGCAAAATAAAAGTTATACTGTCCATGAGCACATAGTCTGAGCTTAACTGATTTGTCAGGCCCAATTAAGGAAACCTAACTGATTTGCCTCCTACGAGTGCCTAATCAACACTCGTCTTCCCAAATGCTAATACATCCGTTTGACCGATTAGTGCGTGCTAACCCGGATGAGGATTGTCAATCCCATATGATATCATATACTAACATTCACGCTATAAAATACTAGAGACTATGCTTATGGAGGACTTTAAATTGATTAGCTTGAAACTCATGTAGTATTTGAAGTTTGTCACTTGCGTTCTACTTGTAAAACAAAATGATGCAGTAATATCACACCCCTGGTAAAAGTAGTGAAAATGGGGCTATGAAACTCACCTGGTTTCTGATGTGTTTAACTTAATAAACTTGAAGTAATTAGCAGTGTGTTGGTGTCCAAAGACTTGAAACCTGAATGTGTCCACGACACTTGAATTGTTATTAATTGTATTGGTATCTCGAAAGACTACCATTGAAATTGTTTGTCTAACTTAATGTCCAAATTTCCCCGATTTGGTTGATTGTATTGTTACAAGTTACTACGACTTGTTTGATTTTGAAGTATGTTTTTGAAAACGCGTACGGACCGTTGGTGATTAGTTGAAAATAAAAGTATTATTGTTGTCGTCTTGTTTTTGAAGTGTTACACTTGAAATACAAGTCCCATCATGTTCTAAAAGTCATATTGCATAAGCATTTGAAGTTGTATAAGCTCGACACTTTGTAAAAATTAGAGTTTTCAAGATTCTGTTTTGTGCGACGTAGCCTGCGACGTAGGCTGCGACGTAAGAGTTTTGCGACGTAAAGGGTTACGTCGCTAAGGTCAACAGTGCTAAGTCAATAGCGACGTAGGGTGCTACGTCGCTTATGCGACGTAGGTTCGTTTTTGCGACGTTAAGGTCTGCGTCGCTATGTGCGACGTTCGCAAGTCAATGCGACGTAGTAGGCTGCGTCGCTGTATGCGACGTTGGGGATATAATGCGACGTAGGTCGCTACGTCGCATCTGCTCCAGACCAAATGCGACGTACGGGGTCTGATCGGAGTTTCAACTCCAAAAACGCGTTTTCCGGCCATCGATCGGCATAATATTTTTACCCAACCCATTTTAGGACATTACAAGGTTATACAAACAACTAGCAAGTTATAAATCTTAAAAACGAGAGTTTTCGGAGTTGTGTCGGAAACTTACAAATCGCCGAAATGAAATTCCGGAAAGATAGAAGTGTAGATCGTCGCGAGGTGGTCGTTTATTGTAAAAGAGGCTTGAAGATCCGAGGTCGTTTGAGGTGTTTATTTTGCGATTTTGATGATTTTTGGTTTGGGTTTTGTTGAGAGAAAATAGGGAGGAGAGAGATAGAGGAAAAAGAGAAATGGAAGAAAGTGGGTGGGAGTGGGGGTTAAATCCCCATTTTCGCCCCGCGTTCCCGCTCCGTGCGGTGTTCGTTTGTTCCGTCGTTAAAACGTTAAATAATTATTTTATATATTAGTTGTTACTTTTTTTTAAAAAAATACAACGTATTACGTTAAATTTTATTTAAATATTTTACTAACCACTTAATATTTGAATTATAAAAGGTAAGTTAATTTGTTTGCTCGTTTTACATTTTAAGTTGTGTAACTTTCTGATTGTACGATACGAATGAATACGTAATATTATAATAATAATATTTTTGACATAATAGCGTTATTTAATAAAATTGATCACCAACGTCCGTATTTATTGTATCAAAATTCATTCGATTTAAAGCTCGTGCGATTTAAACAAACCGCACAATTGTAGATATATATTCAACAATATATATAATAATTGATACATTAATTAGCCTAACACAGAACTAATTACATGTATTAAAACTTTATTAGGCACTAAATTATAGTCCTAAATTGACGGTTGTCACATTCTCCCCCTGTTAGAAGAATTTCGTCCCGAAATTTATGTTGAAGTTGTGTTTGACGTTGAATCAGTGAAGAGTTGAGGATACTTGAGTCGTATTTGGTCCTCCCGTTCCCAGGTAAATTCCGGACCGCGCCGCGAATTCCACCTAACCTTGACAATGGGAATACGACTTTGTTTAAGTTGTTTGACCTCACGGTCCATGATCTCGGCGGGTTCCTCAACAAAGTGAAGTTTCTCGTCAACTCGAATTTCATCGAGTGGAATGATAAGTGTCTCATCAGACAGGCACTTCTTCAGATTTGAAACATGAAATGTGGGATGCACGCTGCTGAGCTCAGATGGCAGCTGCAATCGATAAGCCACTGGACCAATCCTTTCGAGGATCTCGAATGGTCCAATGTATCTGGGATTCAACTTCCCTCGTTTGCCAAATCGGATGACGCCTTTCCAAGGTGATACTTTGAGTAGAACTCGATCCCCAACCTGGAACTCGAGTGGTTTGCGTCTCACGTCAGCATAACTTTTCTGACGATCACGCGCGGCTTTGAGCTTGTTTTGAATTTCTACGATCCTCTCGGTTGTTTCGTGTATGATTTCTGGACCCGTGAGTTGGCTATCCCCAACTTCGGTCCAACAGATAGGTGAACGGCACTTACGACCGTACAGTGCCTCGAAGGGAGCAGCTTTGATGCTGGTATGATAACTGTTGTTGTACGAGAACTCGCACAATGGTAGATGTTTTTCCCAGTTTACACCGAAGTCTACTACGCAGGCCCGTAGCATGTCTTCCAGTGTTTGAATGGTTCGTTCACTTTGGCCGTCGGTTTGAGGATGGTATGCGGTACTCATATCCAGTCGAGTACCCAGAGATTTTTGAAGTGATTGCCAAAATTGTGAAGTGAAACGACTATCTCTATCGGAGATAATGGAGATTGGAACACCGTGTTTGGTCACGATTTCTTTCAGATAAATGTTGGTGAGGCGTTCCATTTTGTCGGATTCCTTGATTGCTAGGAAGTGAGCAGACTTGGTGAGACGATCCACGATCACCCAAATGGTATCGCAACCGTTCGAGGATCGAGGTAGTTTGGTTATGAAGTCCATGGCAATTTGTTCCCATTTCCATTCAGGAAGACTGGGTTGTTGAAGTAAACCAGAAGGTTTTTGATATTCGATTTTGACTTTGGAGCAAGTAAGGCACTTGCTGACATAGGTGGCGATTTCAGATTTCATGTTTGGCCACCAGTAAAAGTCCTTGATACCGTGGTACATTTTATCGGATCCCGGATGGATAGAGTATTTGGACTTGTGAGCTTCATCCATCACCAAGTCACGTAGGTTCCCGAATTTAGGCAACCAGATTCGGTTTGAGAAATACCTAATCCCGTTAGGTTTGACTTTGAATTGTTTATCCATGCCCCGCAAGGCTTCATCTTTGACATGTTCGGGTTTTAAGGCTTCGAGTTGAGCAGTGAGAATTTGAATGTTTAAATTGTTGTGAATGGTCATACTGAGGGCTCGAACCCGAAGTGGTTTCACTCGCCCTTTTCGACTGAGGGCGTCAGCAACAACATTTGCTTTGCCTGGATGATATTTGAGTTCGCAGTCGTAATCGGTAAGCAACTCGACCCATCGACGTTGCCTCATGTTGAGATCCTTCTGATCGAATATGTGTTGAAGGCTTTTATGGTCGGTGAAAATTGTACATCTGGTACCGTAAAGGTAATGTCTCCAGATTTTGAGGGCAAAAACGACAGCTCCTAGCTCGAGGTCGTGGGTGGTGTAATTCTTTTCATGAATCTTGAGCTGTCGGGAAGCATAAGCTATGACTTTGTCTCGTTGCATGAGCACACAACCGAGACCTTGATGAGAAGCATCGCAGTATACCACGAAATCATCGGTGCCTTCGGGTAATGATAGGATAGGAGCACTGCAAAGCTTTTGTTTTAAGAGTTGGAATGCCGACTCTTGTTTCTCAGTCCAGTCAAACTTTTTGTCTTTCTGGGTCAGAGTCGTGAGTGGTATGGCTATCTTGGAGAAATTTTCAATGAATCTTCGATAGTACCCGGCAAGTCCCAAAAACTGCCGTACTTCGGTTGGAGTGGTTGGCGATTGCCAATCTTTGATAGCCTCGATTTTTGACGGGTCAACGTGAATCCCCTGACTGTCAATCACGTGACCAAGGAATTGAACGGTTTTGATCCAGAACTCACACTTAGAGAACTTGGCATAGAGCTCCTCGTGTTTAAGCAGTTCAAGGATGGTTTTGAGGTGTTGCGCGTGTTCTTCTTTGTTTCGTGAATATATAAGGATGTCGTCGATGAAGACAATGACAAATTTGTCAAGATAAGGCTTGCACACCCGATTCATAAGATCCATGAATACCGCCGGTGCGTTGGTTAGGCCGAATGGCATCACTTGGAATTCGTAATGCCCATAACGGGTTCTGAAAGCGGTTTTTGGAATATCGGCATCGCGAACACGCAATTGGTGATAACCGGATCGGAGATCAATCTTTGAATAACAACTCGACCCTTGAAGTTGGTCGAACAAATCATCGATTCGAGGGAGTGGATACCGGTTCTTGACAGTTAACTTGTTCAACTCTCGATAGTCGATACACATTCGAAAAGAACCATCTTTCTTCTTAACAAATAGGACCGGAGCTCCCCAAGGTGAAGAACTCGGCCTGATAAACCCTCGTTCCAGGAGTTCCTGTAACTGGGTGGACAACTCCTGAAGTTCGGATGGAGCTAAACGGTATGGTGCTCGGGCCACAGGCGCAGCACCTGGTACAAGATCGATTGAGAACTCAACCTGTCTTGGTGGTGGTAGACCAGGTAGTTCTTCAGGAAAGACTTCTGGAAAGTCTCGAACAATTGGAACATCCTCAGGTCGCTTCTCCTCCGACTTTTTCTCCATGATGTGCGCGAGGATTGCAGGATAACCCTTTCTCAGAAATTTTCGGGTTTTTAAACAAGATATGAGGTTGAGCCTCGTCCCTCCGGTCTCCCCCTGTATGACTAGGGTTCTACCGACAGTGAGAGGTATGCGAACAATTTTGTCATAGCAGATGATTTCGGCGCGATGTTTGGATAACCAGTCCATGCCTACGATGACATCGAAACTTCCTATCTCAATAGGCATAAGATCTATGGGGAAGGTTTCGTCGGCTAGATTTAAAGTGCAATTAGGTATCACACTATCGGTTTCTATCAGCTTGCCATTTGCTAGCTCTACGGTGTACTTAACGTCTAAAGCAACAGGTGTAATGTCAAGTAGAGGGCAAAATTCATCGGAAATAAAACTCCTATCGGCACCAGTATCAAATAGAATGGAAGCAGTTAGATTGTTGAGGAGGAACATACCCGTGACCACATTCGGGTCCAGACGGGCGTCCCCTGAGTTGATCACGAAAGCAGTACTTTTGGCGTTGTTGTTGTTGCGGGAGTTGTTGTTGTTGTTGCCCTTATTCTTCAACTTTGGGCAAGAATCCCTGAAATGTCCTGGGTTTCCACATTCATAGCAGGACCTAGGTTGTCGGGTATTTCTGTCAGAGGGGTTGTTGTTGGATTTGGGGGATCGGCAATCCTTAGTCAAATGCCCTTGCCTCCTGCAGTTGTTGCAAGGAGTACCGCACTGACCAAAATGATGGTAGTTACACTTGGGACAATAAGGTCTGCCCCCGGTGTAGCTGTGGGTGGTTTCAGAGTTGGAGGTGTAGACTTGGATGGCGTTGTTTTTCTTGTTTGAGTTGTGGTGGTGTTCAGTGGATTTGCGTTTGTTGGAGGATGAGGTGTTGGAGGTCTCACGGCTGACAACTAGGGCCATGAGTTCGTGGGCCAATCGAATGGCACTCTCAGTAGTGGTTGGTTTGGATGAGGCGACGTTTCCCTGGATGTTCTCGGGGAGTCCACGAATGTATTTCTTGATGCCCTTACTTTCTGGTTCGACCAAACCCGGGCATAATAAGGCAAACTGCTGAAACTTGGTGGTATAATCAGCGACATCATTTCCCTGCACCTCCAGATGCCAGAATTCTTCTTCCAGCCTGTGCAATTCCTCTTCAGGACAGTATTTCTCTGTCAGTTTCTTCTTCAGTTCGGCCCAAGGAAGTCGGTTTGCAACCTCAAGGCCTACAGAGTTTGCGTGGGTTTTCCACCACGTGGATGCACCTTCCTGAAAGGTGTAAACAGCGAATTTGACCTTGTTGTTCTCAGCGCAGTCGCAGAGACTGAAAACAGATTCCATGCGCTCAATCCAACGGATCAAGCCAATGGCACCTTCCGTGCCCTTGAAGTATAGTGGTTTACAGCTAAGGAAATCCTTATAGGAGCAGGGTTTGGGTGGTGGAGTATTGGTTGCGGTGTCCTCACTAGTGGGTGGTGTTCGGGTAGCCAAGGCTTCAGTCACACTGCGGGCAATTATTCCCGCGATCTCAGCTTCGCTAAGGGTAATTTGACGACGTGGAGGCATGATGCTGAGTAAGAAAGAACAAGGAAATGAAATAAGATACTAGTCCGAGTATGATGAGCTAGTGGTGTGTTTGTCATTCCGAGACAAAACGTTTGAAAGAAAGAGGCCTATAATCATATAATATAATATAATATAGCCTAAAGTTGTAATGAGGTCTATTCATGTAAATATATGTATATCACATAATAACCTATTGAGTGTCTAGCACAGAAGTGTTTTTGAGTCCCGTTTCTCTCGAGGTCAGAGTCAACTAATGCATTCCTGTTCAACATAGCTCTTTCAGATTTCACATCATCTTTCTTTAATTGTACATAGTTGATCAGGCTATGTTAAATTAAAGTCGTATGATGTAGTCCCTGAACTAGTCATAACTAATAAGGAATACTGCCTAACGGTCATAGTCTAGGCCCACTAAATGCAACCTGGTTCACTATAACCTTAGTCTCTGATACCAATCTGTGACACCCCCAAATTTAATGATTTGCGGAAGCTTGATTTGGGTGCCACTAATCAATATACAAAGCATAAAGATAATAATGAACGACCACTATATGCGTCGTTTTAAACTTGTATTAATAAAGTGAACGTTTACATCAAAAATAATATAGCACTAGCTCGGTTCCTGAAATTGAGAGATTACATGGCATAATTACTTTTACAAAATATAATAATGCAGTCCAATCTCTAATTGTATGTATGCTGACTCGAGCTAGAAATCCCTGCTTGTGCAGTCAACCTACTGCTGGGTACCTGTGATATATACTAAAATGGGTCAGCGAAAACGCTGGTGAGCTCACAGGTTTGTAAGTCAATGTATAATTGTCAGAACCGCAAGATTTATAATGAATTTAAAATGCAATTAAGCAAAATAAAAGTTATACTGTCCATGAGCACATAGTCTGAGCTTAACTGATTTGTCAGGCCCAATTAAGGAAACCTAACTGATTTGCCTCCTACGAGTGCCTAATCAACACTCGTCTTCCCAAATGCTAATACATCCGTTTGACCGATTAGTGCGTGCTAACCCGGATGAGGATTGTCAATCCCATATGATATCATATACTAACATTCACGCTATAAAATACTAGAGACTATGCTTATGGAGGACTTTAAATTGATTAGCTTGAAACTCATGTAGTATTTGAAGTTTGTCACTTGCGTTCTACTTGTAAAACAAAATGATGCAGTAATATCACACCCCTGGTAAAAGTAGTGAAAATGGGGCTATGAAACTCACCTGGTTTCTGATGTGTTTAACTTAATAAACTTGAAGTAATTAGCAGTGTGTTGGTGTCCAAAGACTTGAAACCTGAATGTGTCCACGACACTTGAATTGTTATTAATTGTATTGGTATCTCGAAAGACTACCATTGAAATTGTTTGTCTAACTTAATGTCCAAATTTCCCCGATTTGGTTGATTGTATTGTTACAAGTTACTACGACTTGTTTGATTTTGAAGTATGTTTTTGAAAACGCGTACGGACCGTTGGTGATTAGTTGAAAATAAAAGTATTATTGTTGTCGTCTTGTTTTTGAAGTGTTACACTTGAAATACAAGTCCCATCATGTTCTAAAAGTCATATTGCATAAGCATTTGAAGTTGTATAAGCTCGACACTTTGTAAAAATTAGAGTTTTCAAGATTCTGTTTTGTGCGACGTAGCCTGCGACGTAGGCTGCGACGTAAGAGTTTTGCGACGTAAAGGGTTACGTCGCTAAGGTCAACAGTGCTAAGTCAATAGCGACGTAGGGTGCTACGTCGCTTATGCGACGTAGGTTCGTTTTTGCGACGTTAAGGTCTGCGTCGCTATGTGCGACGTTCGCAAGTCAATGCGACGTAGTAGGCTGCGTCGCTGTATGCGACGTTGGGGATATAATGCGACGTAGGTCGCTACGTCGCATCTGCTCCAGACCAAATGCGACGTACGGGGTCTGATCGGAGTTTCAACTCCAAAAACGCGTTTTCCGGCCATCGATCGGCATAATATTTTTACCCAACCCATTTTAGGACATTACAAGGTTATACAAACAACTAGCAAGTTATAAATCTTAAAAACGAGAGTTTTCGGAGTTGTGTCGGAAACTTACAAATCGCCGAAATGAAATTCCGGAAAGATAGAAGTGTAGATCGTCGCGAGGTGGTCGTTTATTGTAAAAGAGGCTTGAAGATCCGAGGTCGTTTGAGGTGTTTATTTTGCGATTTTGATGATTTTTGGTTTGGGTTTTGTTGAGAGAAAATAGGGAGGAGAGAGATAGAGGAAAAAGAGAAATGGAAGAAAGTGGGTGGGAGTGGGGGTTAAATCCCCATTTTCGCCCCGCGTTCCCGCTCCGTGCGGTGTTCGTTTGTTCCGTCGTTAAAACGTTAAATAATTATTTTATATATTAGTTGTTACTTTTTTTTAAAAAAATACAACGTATTACGTTAAATTTTATTTAAATATTTTACTAACCACTTAATATTTGAATTATAAAAGGTAAGTTAATTTGTTTGCTCGTTTTACATTTTAAGTTGTGTAACTTTCTGATTGTACGATACGAATGAATACGTAATATTATAATAATAATATTTTTGACATAATAGCGTTATTTAATAAAATTGATCACCAACGTCCGTATTTATTGTATCAAAATTCATTCGATTTAAAGCTCGTGCGATTTAAACAAACCGCACAATTGTAGATATATATTCAACAATATATATAATAATTGATACATTAATTAGCCTAACACAGAACTAATTACATGTATTAAAACTTTATTAGGCACTAAATTATAGTCCTAAATTGACGGTTGTCACAATAATGTCCAAATTACATTTGGTTGATTGATTCGAATGTTTGAAAATATGTACGGCCCGTTGGTGACGGATTTGTAATAATAATCTCAACTATTATTATTCTGATTTCGTGGCGTTTTACTTGAAAAATGTGTTTTGATTGTGTTTTAGAAGCCGTTACGGAATCTAAGTACGGGGGTCCGGGGGCAGCGCCCCTGGTAGCGGGGTCCAAGGGGCGGCAGCCCCTGGCGGGGTCCAAGGGGCAGAGCCCCTGGCTGGGGTCGAAAAACGCATCTGGGATCTGAATTTGGGTAAAATTGAGTGATAAATTTCGAGTCTCGACACTTAGAAAAAATCTGTGTTTTTGATGTTGGGACATAGAGTGTGACAACAGATCTAGCTTGAAATAAGACTAGTGTAATTATTATTATGTTTGTATATTGGTTTGGATTTGTAAAAGAATATTTGTTTTGTTAGTGATATTCGTTAAACATATTGTTTTGTTAAGTTAGACGAATAATTAAATACAAAATAAATAATAGACGTTTGATGCGTAGCGAGTCGAGATCTCAGGTCGCAGCGAGTCGAGCTGTGAGGTGAGATCTGAACTCGCGTAGATTAAGTCTGGCGAGCCGAGCTCTGAGTTGGGCTTGGGCTGCGAGTTGGACCGAACTCGCAGGCCCATGCGAGCCGAGTTGAGCTGGACGTATATAATGTTTTGCACTCCGTGAAAAACATAACTTTTGCCATATTTCTGATCTGCAAACTCGACAAACTCAGAGAAAACTTAATCCTAACGACTAGGCTTTGACGATTTATCGTTTAAAGCTAAGTCTTATTAAACGCAATACGAACATATTCGTTGTTAGTAAGATAACACCGTATTGAGGGATTCCGCACCTTAATACTACAGATAACGAAGTTATCGATCCTAAAACTAGGGGACTTACATCTGGTATCAGAGCTTTCGGGCTAAATACGAGTGTGTTCATAAGTTTTAGTGTTATTGCGTTTTTGATTCGGGTCGTTTTTACGTGCATTCTTGCAATACTAACGATCAAAATCATTCTCTGGACATTTTAGGGTTTGTTTACGGTCGAAATTTTAAGTTTCAGTCGTAAAAATACCTTAAAAATTCGTTTTCGGGTTTAACAGCCGTTTCGCGAGTCGAGATTAGGGTTCCAGCGTAGCCTGCGAACCGAGTTGAACTAGCGAGTCGAACTGAGGCTTGCGAGTCGAACCGAAATCCCTCGCGAATCGACATCACTTGCGAATCGACATCTTTCACAATCCGAACTGAGGCTTGCGAATTGACCAATTCTGCGAGTCGAGCTGAGATTGCGAGTTGAGCTGAGTCTTGCGAGTTGAGTTTTCTGAATTCGCTGAAACAGTTTAATTTTACTTGTTTAAGATGTCTGACTTAAGTAGAATGATCGAAATGGACCATGAGGTGGGAAAGTCAAACGTTCCACCTAAGTTGTTAAGAATCGAGGATTACTACAACTGGAAGGACAGATTTGAATCTTACTGTAGATTCCATGACCTGTCAATCTGGATGTGTATCAAGAGTGGATACACCCCACCTACTCAAACTGTTCAAAATGCTACTGTGGTTCTTACCTATGCGAACATGAGTGATCAAGAGAAGGAAGCTTACAGAAATGAAAATAAATCACATTCATGCATAAAGATGTGTCTTCCTAAAGAGATTGCACATCAACTCAAGTCTTTTCATACTGCTAGAACGCTCTGGGAAGCTCTAGAGAAAAGAGGTGAGGGAAGTCCACAGGTGAGAGCTGGCAAGAGGAGTCTTCTTAAAAAGCAGTTTACTATGTTTAAAGCTTTAAAAGGAGAAGATCTTGATGCCTATGCCACGCGTTTCTACCATCTGCTAAGTGAATTAGAATACCATGAGATTGTTGAAGAAGAAGTATCTAAAACCGACAAGTTTCTTGAGGGTTTGCCTTCTAAATGGGAAATGTATGGTGTTATGATTAACGATAACGAAACTAGGTATTCTACTATGACCTTAGAGCAAGTCATTGACAAGCTGAAAGGTTATGATTTCTCCAAGAAGTCAAGAGATAGTGATTCTGATCAGGTTCAGAACCCTGGGTTGTATCATGGAAAGTCAAGTCTTTCGACTGCGTCATCTAGTTCAACCACTGCACTGTTAGTTGGTGATACTAGTGAAAATGGAGAATTGATTTCTGAAGATCTGTGCTTTATTTCCTCCTCAGGTGATGAGACAAAGGGAAAGAATTCTGAGAAGTCACCTCAAGAGCATCAGAAGATGCCGATGAGTGTGAAATCTGCTGAACAGCAACTGTCTGTTCTTGCTTCCTTTGTGGCATCATATGAGAACTACATAGAGGGAAAGATCAATGATCCTATTCTGTTTGATGAGGATTATGAGCAGATAGATTCTGATTATCTTGAGGAATTGGAGCTTCAAGATCAACTTGCGTTGATTTCCAGAAAGGTGAAGAATTTTCTCAAGAGAACTGGTAGAAAGGTGTTGGGCAATAGATCAGGGTTTGATAAAACCAAGGTCAGATGCTTTAACTGTCAGGGTATTGGTCATTTTGCTAGAGAATGCCAAAGACCTAAAGTAGAAGCACAAGGAAAACAAGGTTCGGGAAGTACTCTTGCTTCCAAAGCCTTAGTGGTAAAGCAGTTGGATGGCTCTTATGATTGGCAAGCTCATTCTGAGGAAGCTTTGATGGCCGAGATTGAAGAGACAACTGCTGGATCAGTTTCCTACATGCCTACTGATATGGAACAGAGAGTAGAGGTGCCTAAGTCTGAAGTGAAGGCAAGTGATGATGACGTGCTATATATGGATTCAGTTCCAGATATGAGTCCTGAGGAATTCGTGGCACGCATGGCTGAATTACAAACTGACAAGAAGAAGGTATGTTTAGATATTCTTAATCTTGCTGATGTTTGTTACTTAGTTACTGATTTACAATCTCAGAATAGTGTCTTAACTGTGTCAAATAGCAATTTGTCATCACAATTAAATATGGATAAGGAATCATATAAGACTGTTAGATCTGAACTTGATCAAGCTATTATGGATATTCGTAGATTAAGTGATGATAAACAGGTCTTAAAAGATAAAATTAAGTCTGATGCGTCGGATAGAACAAAACTTAGAGATACCATAAGTGAAAAATCTGTGGTCATAGTTGGTCTCTATATGAATATCAAAGACTTAAATGAGACGATTGCTAGTAAGGATCAGGAAATAGTGAACCTTAACTTAAGGTTAATTGAGCAAAATCGTAAACTTGAGAACTATAGGACATCTCAAATGGACAAAATGTTAGATGCTCAACGTAGTGTAAAGGACAAGACTGGGTTAGGTTACAATGATGTATCCCCGCCTTTTAATGCCAATTACACTCCTATTCCTGAAGACTCTGAGATGACTGAAGTTAATCCTGAGAGTTCAGTAGCTGATAAACCTGAACAGTCAGAGGCACAGAAAAATGTTATTAAGAACGTATCATTAGATAATAGCAAGGCTTCTCAGTTCACCAAAATACAATTTGTATCGGGTGGAGTGATTAACGATGCTAAGACTGATGATAAAGTTGATAAGGAACAGCTTAAACCTTTAGTGCCTAAGACTCCGGATGAGAAAGCAAAAGTGAGTAAATCACGCAAGCAGATGTCATGTTTCAAGTGTCATCAAAAGGGACACGTGGCTTCGTGTTGTCCTAACAAAAAGCCTGAAACACCACATAAGCTTGTGATGGATGAAAAGACACAGACTGACTCTAGTATGACTGTAGATGGGTTAGATACCAAACCTAAGTTAGGTAATAAACCTGTTAACATTCTTAAAAGAGACGGTAAACATAGTGTCTCCCCACCTAAACCTAAACGGCCATATACTCAAAGTGATAATTCTGTCTGTAAGCCTAGGGATGTGACACCGTCGAGGTTTAGAACTACAAGTAGAGGCCATAGTCATTATGAGAGTGGTACTACTTCGCGATCACATGAGTTTAATTATAATTATCATGATAGAGCTCATAATTTTGTGCCTAAGAGGTTCTCCTCAAATTCACCTCTTAAGGCCGATCGTCCACAAACTAAAGCTACTTCGAAAGTAACCAAAGCTCCTGATGGGAAGGATGGTTATTTTAAAGAGCTTAAGTTTGTTGATGATAAGGGACAAACCAAGACCGTAATGGCTTGGGTCCCTCTTGATAACTGATTGTGTTTTGTGTAATGTGCAGGAGCATGCTGTGAACAAGGACAGCTGGTGGTATGTAGACAGTGGATGCTCGAGGCACATGACCGGAGAAAGAAGTCTACTGAAGGACTTCAAGGAGAGTCTCAAGCAAAAAGTAAATTTTGCAGGAGATAAAGGAGGAGTAATTTCGGGAAAAGGAAAAGTTTCAAATGGAACTTTGACTCTTGAGGATGTGAACTATGTTGAAGAACTTACTCACAACTTAGTGAGTGTTTCCCAAGTCTGTGATAAAGGTCACCCAGTTTATTTTAATGAAAAGGAGGCCTTAGTCCTGAAGCCAGGTTTTAAAATTCCTGATGAATGGATATTGATGAGGGCGCCAAGGAAGAAGGACATCTATGCTATCAACATGGGTGTTCCTAACTCTTCAATGGTGTCTACATGTTTATTATCCAAGGCTTCGGAAACAGACGCATTATTATGGCATAGGAGAATGGCACACCTGAACTGGAGAAAGATGAATTATATAACCAAAAATGGTTTGGTTCTAGGTGTACCACAAAAATGTTTCGAGTCTGAGGATAAGTGTGTTCCTTGCATGAAAGGAAAGCAGCACAAGAAACCACACAGACCTAAGACTGAAAACTCTATATCCTCGCCATTTGAATTGCTACATATGGATCTCTTCGGCCCTATAAGCAAGAGAAGTATAGGTGGCAAATGGTACTGTTTGGTTGTCACAGATGATTACTCTAGATTTTCATGGGTATTCTTTTTGGGATCAAAGGATGAGACTCCTGGAATTCTAATTGAGTTCTTTGATCTAGTAGAGAATGTCTATAAAAAGAGAGTTAAGCGTATTCGTAGTGACAATGGAACAGAATTCAAGAATTCAACGTTGAATATCTATTGCTTAAGCAAAGGGATATTACATCAATTCAGTGCACCTTATGAACCTCAACAGAATGGTGTTGCTGAAAGGAAAAATAGAACGTTGATTGAAGCTGCTAGAACAATGCTTGCTGATTCAAAGCTTCCGGTCATCTTTTGGGCAGAAGCAGTGAATACAGCATGTTATGTTCTTAATAGAGTTCTTACGGTTAAGAGACATAACAAGACTTGTTATGAGCTTTTGAACAATAAGAAACCTAAATTAAAAGGGTTTGAACCCTTTGGAGTTTCATGCACCATATTAAAGACTGGACATCAAGCAAAATTTGGTGAGAAGGCTGACGAAGGATTTTTCCTAGGTTATATGCCCAATTCGCCAAACAAGAGAGTCTTTAATAAAGTCACAGGACGTTTGGAGGTAGTTTATAATATTGAGGTTACAAGCTACTCACCTGATGTTCATAAGGGCTTAGATTGGCAATTTGATTATTCTGATCTTTTTGCATCATTTAAAGTTTCTATTAGTGACTATGTCAGTGATTCAGAGATAGCTGAACATTTATTGTTTGAAGATGAGAATATTGGTCCCGCTTCAACATCAAGTGTTAAGCAGTCTGGAATTAAGACTAATGTTGACTCAGATAAAACTTCCACAAGTGAGTCACAACAACCTTCAGAGGATAAGTCTCAAGAAACAGAAGATTCTGATGATCTTTCTACAAAGTTTGATGATATACTTACTCCTTTGAAACATTTAAGGATATCTTCAGCACGTACGGAATATGTACCTGAATTGGAAGAGATTGGTACTAATTTGGAAGATGAAATACAGGTTGAACCAGTTACTACAACTAGAACGAGTAAGAATCATCCCGTTGAAAACATCATCGGTGATATTAATACTCCGGTTCAAACTAGGCATCAATCCAGAGCTAGTACGTCTGAGAATTCTGAATACCAAAGCTTGTATACTGCAATGAAAGAGACAGGGATTCCTAATCAATGTCTATATTCATGCTTTATCTCACAAGTCGAGCCTAAAAATGTTCAAATGGCTTTAAAAGAAAGCTCGTGGGTAGAAGCAATGCAAGAAGAACTATCTCAGTTCTCTAAATTACAAGTATGGGAGTTGGTTGACCTACCAAAGGGATAATATCCAATTGGAACTAGATGGGTATTTAAGTGCAAGAGAGATGATAAAGGAATCGTTACTCGCAATAAAGCTCGTCTGGTGGTTCAAGGTTTTAATCAACAAGAAGGTATAGATTACAATGAAGTGTTTGCACCAGTTGCTAGGCTAGAAGCAATTAGCGTGTTCTTAGCATTTGCATCTTATTTTGGTATAAAAGTGTATCAGTTGGATGTTAAGAGTGCCTTTTTGTATGGCAAAGTAGAAGAATTGGTGTATGTTTCACAACATCCAGGGTTTGCTGATCCTAAGTATCCAGATAGAGTATTTCGTTTGAATAAGGCTCCATATGGATTACATCAAGCACCTAGGGCATGGTATGGAACACTATCAACGTATCTACTTGAGAATGGATTTACAAGATGATCGATTGATAGTACACTATTTGTGAAATGGAAAAAGAAAGACTTTCTTCTCGTACAAGTTTATGTTGATGACATTATCTTTGGATCATCTGATGAAAAGATGTGTCAAGAATTTGAGAAAGTCATGAGAAAAAGGTTTGAAATGTCTGCAATGGGAGAGTTGAATTTCTTCTTAGGATTACAAGTTGATCAAAAGAAGGATGGATTCTTTATTCATCAATCTAAATATACATATGAGCTATTAGAACGCTTCAAGATGGATGAATGTAAGGTCTTCAATACTCCAATTCCAGTCAATCATGGACTAGGTCCAGATACATCGAGTGATAACGATGTGGATCCAACTCTTTATAGAGCCATGATCGGATCACTAATGTATCTAACAGCCTCTAGGCCTGACATAATGTTTGCTGTTTGTTTATGTGCAAGATATCAGGCTAATCCGAAAGAGTCACACATGCAAGCTGTTAAACGAATCTTTCGTTACCTCAAAGGGAAACCTAAGCTTGGTCTTTGGTATGTTGATAAAGTTAAATATAACCAATACTCCTATGATGATTGATAACGAATCTACTATGTCGATCACTAATAATCCGGTGAAGCACAGTAAAACTAAGCATATTGATATTAGACATCATTTTATTAGAGATTGTGCTGAGAAGAAGTTGATAAAGTTAGTTAAGGTTCCATCATTGGATAACTTAGCAGACTTATACACAAAGGCGTTCGACAGAGCAAGATTTGAGACGTTGGTTCAACTAAATGGAATGAGAAATCCAGAGTGATTAGTCTTCCAAGGGTAATTTTGTAATAGTTAGTATTTCTGTGTTCATTAAAAAAAAAAAAAAGGCGTATGGCATTCATTTGCTTGTTACCTAAGGGGAATCGCCTTCATTTAAGTTTTTATTTGCAAAAACTAAGGGAAATGATTGTACATTAGGAGAATAAGCTTCTCAATAATAAGCTTAAGTCCTAAGTATGATATGGTAGTAGGTTCAAATAAAGTTGCTTTAGAACTACAGCGGTTCTATCAGGTATGTGTTTATATTTATTTGATTATACACCTATATCCACAAGTTATAATTTGTCTATTTTTAAGTGAAAACTTTAGATGACTTCATCATATGATGTACTGGTAGGCAAATTGTATGAAATTTTCTAAGTCTTAAGAAGTTAATTAACTACTTGGTTATTATCTTGTGTTACTATTCTATGATGTATGACATTAAGTCTTAAATGTTGAATGATGGTATTACTATACACTGTTATCATACATATTAATTTGAATTGACAAATAGTAGCAATATGGGTATTAACTTAATTACTGGTAACTTTGTTGTACTAAGTACAGAACTGAAACCTTTAATTAAATTAATATTCTCAAATATATTTTGAATTATGCTAGAAGGGATCTTTTGTTGTACTACGTACAGACTTAGATAACATAGCATATTCAAAGTATGTTTGATATTTGTCTAACCTTAAAAATTCAAGTGTATGTTATATGTTTCGAAAAGATACATCATTTAGTAACCGCTACCTTGAAAATTTAATGATGCAGTGTTATGTGTTTTACTTGAATTCTACAGTATGTCATATAATAGGAAACACTTGATAATACTCATACTAACAATAAAGAGTTTGCTTAGAAAATTGAGTATAATTTGTTTATGTGGATCATAATACTGGTAATCGTTTTGAACTGTCTATAATTAAAATATTCACTTTATGTGAGTAATGCATTATTAATTATGCTATGTGGATAAAGGTAACTAAGATATAGTTTCATAAATATAAATGTATTAATGATGAATTTAGTTGTAATTTTACAGTGATTTACTTGAATTTCATGAGGTATGTATACTACCAATTTGCTTAAACTTTTTAATATATATAATTAAGTGCTTATTCTTACTAATATGATCCCTAAGCAGATAAAATCTTATCTATTTTGTATATTTTCTTTCAAGTGATTAATAAAATGGTACTTGATACCAAAGTTTATATAGTTGTATTTTTATCTTATTTTTATTTATTTGTTTTTAATTTAAGTGTTTATTATGGTTACCCTTCGGAATTCAATTATACTGTATATTTTTGAGTTGAACAACGTGACAAATACGAGTGAAAATTAATTATAATTTAGACTTGTAAATTATCGGGTTTTTATTTATTTATACTAAGAATTAAATTCGCGTTTTTAATTGTTTCTGCGAGTTGACATCAACTTGCGAGTCCACTTAAAATCTCGCGAATCGGATACAGAGTATAAAGGGGGTCAAACTAGTCAAGCCCATCCACCGAACCCACACACTTCGCGAGTTCAGTAAAACTTTGCGAATCCGCTTACATGCGAAAACGAGGCGATTTTGAGTTTTCGTTTGATTTCGATTTTTAGAGTACGGGAACGAGATTTTCAATCCGTAGACTTTATACACCTTCAAATTACGAACATTTTGAGGTATATATCAACGGATTTCACCGTTTAAATTGCACGAAATCGAAAGTTTTTATAAACTTAGGGTTTCGGTTTGAAGTTTAAACGATTTGAGTCGATTACGATGTTATTGGACATAGATCTTTAGGGTTTATGTTAAACGAACATTAATGAACGTAAATCAATTGATTGATCATGTTAAAATCAACAGATGAATCGATTTTAAGTGTAAATTCGCGACGGCAGTTCATCGAACGAGTTGACATTGTAAATCAACTCGCAGCGAGTTGACTAGCGAATCGGTGTGATTAGCGAGTTCACTTCCTATCAGATTAGTATAGCGAGTTGATCATTGTAGCGAGTTGATGAGTATAGCGAGTTGATAAGCAAAACGAGTTGATCTCACCTCGTTAGGCCAGTTTATGCGAGTCCGGAATTTACAACCATTTTAATTTTTTTTGTTTTGTAATAACTTTTATTTAATTAATTTAAATTAGACTTAAGACTTTTTAGTTATAAGTTAAATTTTTATATACGACTTGAGACTATTTTTGTAACAAGTTATATATAATTTCAATTTTAAACTATGATGTTTGATGAATCTCGATTCATAATACGTAATAGTTTAAATATTTTTAATCGTGCATTAAATTATATCTGTTGTTTGTGTTTATTTTACAGATTTAGCTAGAGCATTTGATAAGGGTCACAACATTCTGGTTGATCTGAACCTTGAGGCCAAGAGGGCTGACAGGGTTGCTGATATTCTACGTTTTCTAGCACGATCAAGGATTAGATACGCCATTACGGCCAATCCTCCGATATCTCAGGCTATTCTGAATGATTTTTGGACAGATATAGTATATGACGAATCTGTCACCCCACCTGAGATTCGAGCTACGGTTAGTGGACGACCTGTTACCTTTTCAGCTGGTAATCTCCGTGAGATTTTGCAGCTAGGTACCGTAGAACAGGAGAACGGGGATATTGAGTACCCTATAGATTTTATTGAGGGTGCTATAGGTCGTATGGGATATACAGGAGACAGGCGTGGACATCAGCTCCAGAAGCCTCTGGTTATTGGTCAGTGGAGGTTTCTTTGGCACGTGATGAATATCGTTTTTGCAGCAAAGAAGGGTGGTTTTGATGAGTTAAGCCCTGCGATTTTATCGGCTGCACTGTCACTGGTTTATAATAAACCATACAGTTTTTGTGATTATCTTTTTGGTGAGATTGTGAAACAGATATCGGGGTCTGTTAGATCAAGATTTTTGGTTTACCCGCGATTTTGCATGCTGATTATCCGTGCGCGTCTACCGGATTTGGCTATACCTGAACCACATCTAGTGGTTAATACGATTGACCATCGTGGGTATAATGCCATGTTTATGCAGACAGTTAGGAAAGAAGGAGTGGTGAAACCGGAAGTTAGACCACTTTTCGGATATATTGTTGATCCGAACTACGTTGCACCGCCAAATCATGGGTGGTTAGATGTAGCTCCTGCTGCTGTTGCTGCTCCTGCTATTGCTGATGTTGTACCAGAACCTGCAGTTGAGGAAGCTCAACCTGAAGATCCACAAGGGCTTCTTGAGGATGTTCTTATTCAGGTTGGTCAGGTGGATCAGCAAGTGAATCCAGATGTTGCTGCACAGGTTGTGCAAGAGGTTTTGGAGCAGAATGATGATGCGACAAATCCTTTGCTTCAAGACATTGAGAGTTATTTAGCACCACCTGAGGTAATCTTTTATTTATGTAATAATATAGATGCTTAGTTGATAGATTGTTTTATTAATTATAGATGCATAATATTATTATATAATGATTCTGATATTAGATATTTAGTAAATTGGATATTATTTCTGATTTTAAAATATAAATATCATTAACCGAACAGGAAGCTGAAGCTGAGGCTGCAAATCCCGAAGTTATATTACTTGAGGATGAGCAGATACAGCTTGATAGATCAGTTGAAGTACCGACTGAGGTATTATATCTGATTAATCTTAAATATATAGAACTTGTATGATAGAGCTTACGCTAATCATAAATGTTTAATGTATTTAAACTTTAGGATCCTGTTAGATCATCTAGAGGTCGTGATGGTGAGACGGCTTCAGATGAAGATTCTGAGAATACACATTCTCCTTCTCCATCTGCTTCTGAAAGGAAGAGAAAAGGTAAGAGTATTCTGGAGGAAGGTACTGAGGAAGTTGAGATTCCTTTGATGAAGCGTCCGAGAACGCTTACTATTCGAGAAGGTTAGTATTGATTATAAAAGTTAAATAATCTTAACTTGTTGTTTATCAGGAGTTGAACTGAGACAGTTAATTCTGTATACAGTTGCTCAGGATACACCACAGGTGGAGATGGATGCACCAGTGGTTACTGAATCGATGTCTTTACCGCTTCAGGTATGAGATATAAGTTCTATAACTATGAGTGTTATGCAATTAATTAGAGTTTGAGACAGAGTAATCTGTAACAATAACTGATTTTAATTGTGTTTAACTTTACAGCATGAGGTTGCTGATCTAGTTCGTGGAGCTAATTTTCCAACGAACAAAACAGCTAGATTTGCGACAAGTTTGCTTACGCAGGCTTTGTCTCAACCTCATACACCGCTTACCAGAGACTGGCATATTGAGTCTCTTACACCGCCTGGACCAAGAACGATACCTGTTACTCCGACGACTGATGCAGAAAGGATTACATCCTTAGAGTCTAGGGTAAAGGATTTAGAGAAGCTTACTTCTCAGATTCCAGAGCTGGTGTCGAGCAATCTTCTTCTTTCACAGCAGATTCTCAAGCAGAGTGAATCGTACAATCTGTTGATGAAGACTCATGAGACTTTGCTTGCGGACTTCAACGTACAGAGACTGAAGTTATCTTCTTTAGAGAGTCTGATCTTGAGATCGCATTCAGGACAGTCTACTCAGGGGGAGATATTGGTATATCTGGAGTCTTGCAGAGAAAATGAGTTGAAGAGGAAGAGAGATCAAGACAAGGACGATGATCCCAATGCACCGAGTGGTGAGCAGACTGGTCCTTCAAAGATTGGTGAGCAAGCTACAACTCAGGGGGAGTCTGGTGCTGGTGCTAGTGGTTCTGGAGTGGATACAAGTGCAGATAAGACTGTACCGGGTGATACTGAAGCTGGTAAGATAGCTTAGTATTATCTTAGTACTGTAATATTTGTAATAGTTTGTAATGAACAAATGTAAACTTAATTTATTGTGTAAATATATTCGACTTAGGGTTATTATTATTTTAAGTAAAATATGTTTGATGTAATTTAAGTTTACATAATTATGTTAAGATAAAATAGTGATCGAAAGTCTTCTGACTCATTGAGTAGTCAAGCGGCGTGTTCCGATTAATATCGGCGGTCAAAATTTTATGATAACATATGCATTTTAGATTTGATTATAGACTTAAGACCGTAAGGTATATAAGTAATTAACAAGTTAAAAATGTATGCGTATTAACTAGACAAATGATATATAATTTAAAGGTTAACTTGATAATAATTTAGATCAATTAACGCTTGGAAATTATATAAGGTAATTAATAGTAAATTTAAATGTTTAGTGATTATTCACAATGCATTAGAATTTAAAATTAATTAATATTTGTTAAGTAGACTTAAGAAATTTTGGATTGATTCAGGGTAATCAATAAAAGATTTTGGGTAAATGATAAAAGTCGGCAACGAACTGTCAAAAATTACTCCAAGTATGCAACCTACTAATATAATTGCTCAGGTCGGAAACAAACCGGGTATTTTTGTACTTGGATTTTTGAAAAGTTGTTTTTTACCGGGTAATGGTTCTATATGCTGAGTCACGTTACACGTGGAGTGCCACGTCTAAAAATTGCCACGTCACAAAGACACGTGCATGCCACGTCATCATTTTCTATTTATGTATATACTTTACCCCTAATTTTTCACATTCGATGAACCCTAACCCGCCTCACCTTATTCCTTCTTCCTCGCTGGTATGGCTTCATCATCTTCTTCGTCAATTTCGCTTGAATCAAAACATAAAGGTCAGTTTCCAACTCATTGCGATTGCAATCCACCACAATTGTTGAAGCTACGCACCTCGTGGACTCCTGCAAACCCTGCTCGCCGCTTCCTGACATGTCCGAATTCCATGGTGAGTTAATTTAAATGTTTTCGTCGTTTTCGCTTGATTCAACCATAAAAATGCATCGTTATGCGTTTAAATTTCAGAATGTTTGGCAAAGGTGTGGTGCTTACTGGTTCGTTGATGATGAACTAAAAAGTGATTGGTACAAATCAAATTTGACTGAACTACACAGAGCACTTAATGCAGATCAAAGGGAAACATTTAAGGAAGTGATGAGGAACAGAGAAAGGTTGGAGCAGGTTACTGAAGATTTTGAGCTTTACAAGATCGAAAAGGAAGAAGAAATTGTGAAGCTTAACATTGAGTTGCAGACAGTTAAGGCAAAAGCTGTCTTGATGAAGAACTTTGTGATGCTTCTGGTTCTTGTTTTGTTTAGGTAGATGGATGGAATTCATGTTAGTGTTGTTTTATGGATGGTTGGTGTAGTAGATGCAAGGTAGATGAACGTGTAAACAAGTAACATTTAATGCAACTTTGATGCTTTTGCAGTTTGTAGTTGGTGTATCAATTTAACTTCACCTTAATGCAACTTTGATGCTTTTGCAGTTTGTAGTTGGTGTATCAATATAACTTCACCTTAATGCAACTTTGATGCTTTTGCAGTTTGTAGTTGGTGTATCAATTTAACTTCACCATAATGCAACTTTGATAATGTTGTTGTCATTTAAACTGCATATACATACACCTGCTAAATGCCTGAACTATCATGCATATACAGTTGTATGCATACACCTGCTAAATGCCTGAACTATCATGCATATACAGTTGCAAAATGCCTGAACAAACATGCATATATCAGCAGTTTGTCAAAAATTCATAAAGTGCACACTGCACAATTTGAAAACATTGCACACAAGGTAGCATTCAATAAAGATCCATAAAGATAAGGGTCTAAAGATAATTCATAAAGTGCACACTGCACAAGTCGTCCCACACATGACCCATTACATACCCTACATTACTACCATCCAAACTACTAGACATATTATACAGAAGCAGACCGAAAGTGCAGTGTCCAAAAAGATTCTTGACCATTGGAGACCACAAAAGCAAGCAAAATAAGTGGATCTATGGGACCACATCACATGGACTTTGTCTTGGAACATTACAGTGCATAATTTACTCCTACTACAATGAACCATACAACCAATCTCATACCCATTGTATTCCCCCACTGCTACTCATCAGTTTCATCTGGGAAGGTAAATGGCTTTTCAAAAGATGCACCAGTCCCATCTTTTGGAAGCTTTGCTCTCCATTGATTTGCAATTCTTTCAGATTTCTTCCCTGGCTTCACATGATGTGGATCTTTCTTCCAAATGAAACCCTTTGGATGACCCTCACCAACATCTTCAGATTCAGTGGGTTGTGTGCTGGTATCTTGAGTCAATGTAGGTGCCCTGCTTTCTTGAGTAGGTGGTTCTGACTCATGGAACAGTCTCCTAGCAGTTGGTGGCCGTTCCATTTCAATTTCCTCATCAACCTCCTCTTCATCTAAGCCAGATTCATTGACTATCTCCATGTTTTCATTCCACACAAGGTTAGTATCCACCAATGGTTGCTCATTAACATGACCAGGAACAACTCTACCAAATATCTGTAGTTATTTAAATATATTGAGTTTAGATCTAATATAATAAGCAGGCAACCATGTCCTAGAAATATGGGTGAAATTAGAAAGGGAACTAAGAGGTACCTCCTCATCTGTGACAAAATCATATCTTTGCTCATCTAACACAGCTTGCTCATTAACCACACCTTGGTCATTAACATCTCCAGGAATATCATCACAAATCATCTATATTTATCAAAACATCATCACTTTAGATCCAAGATAATAAGCAGACACAATAAGAATATGTCTCATTAAAAGAGCTAAGAAACTTATTAGTATAAAGCTTGTTCAAGAAGGGGTCATCAATGCCTTTGTGTGGGATAACAACTAGGTCCTCACCTTCATTGTGCATTTGAACATAGGGTAATACATCTTCCTCAATTTCAATGTCAGATTCATCTTCAGAACTTTCATTTAATTCATCATCAATTTCATTTAACCAAGACATAATGTCATACCCCATGTGTTCACAGTATATATGCAATTTACCCCCCTTGTCATGTCCAATGAAATGGCTTTCTTTCAAATGACATTCATGCATAATCTCCCTTAACCCACTTTGTAAACTAAACCCAGGAATGCAGTAATAAATTTTTTTAACAATACCGTAGCAAGAAGCACTCAGGTACTCAATAAGTTTGTCAAAGGGAACATCACTGAGATCTTGATCTACCATAGTATCTGCATCTCCATTTCTGTACCTTAACGGCTTTGGAACGAACACTCCATCGTGGTGCACAGTCACCTCCAAATAGAACCGCTTACTACTCATCTGCCATAAACAGTTAAAATTTTAAATTAACGTCATTTTAAATTACAAACGGTTAACGAATAACTAACATAACTGTCATAGTATTATTTTCAAAAAAAATTTGAGTAACATTTTTTTAGGGTTTCAAAAATTTGGGGATTTTGAGTCAACATGTAGCTATCCATCCACATTCAGCCACAGATGTGTTATTATTCATCAAAAAAACATGAATCAAACTAAAACCCTAATTTTGTTCATATATCTTCCACAATTAGGGTTTCATTTTTTCGTCAAAATGAGCTACATATAACGAACAACAGTTGTAGCTACTAATATACCTTACTAAGAGCGCGAGATATGCAACATTAAGAGCACGATTTACTGGAAATTGCAAGGATTTGGTGTACAGTAAATGAGGGTGACGATCGTGTGTTTTTTGGGACGAGGTGTATTTAGGTTGATAAATGAGATCCGTGCGTATATAGCTTATACGTAATTTTATGTTTTTTTTTTTAAACTCCACGTCAGCTTTTATTTCCATGTCACCAATAACAAATAAATGAAAATTGAATTTGACCGGTCAATCCGGTAGAAGGTAACCATATTACCGATCCAAGTACAAAACTAGCCAGTTTGTTTCCGACCTGAGCAATTATATTAGTAGGTTGCATACTTGGAGTAATTTTTGGCAGTTCGTTGCCGACTTTTATCATTTACCCAAAGATTTTATAAGTTATATGTAAATTGCGTTTATATTTTAGGTTAAAATATACAAAAGAATTAATAAAGAAATTCTTAGGTTGATTCAGGGAAATTGATAATAGAATTTTAATTATTAATATTTATTTGTATTTGTGGTTTTCTCTTAGGATTGGAGATGCTTGATCTATCTGATTCGGAAGATGATATTTTTGATGAGATAGATGAAGAGATTGATTATGATCTTGAGGAAGGAGAATTCCAACCACCTACAGATTGGACTGCTGTACCTGAGAATGTGCAAGACATGGGTGTAGATCTAGATGCAAACATTGATGAACACCATGTGAGCCCATCTAGGACAGAAGTTGTTATTGAAAATGAACAAGGTCCAACAATTGTCGATATAGATGAAGATATTGATGATTCAACCTCTGATGAAGAAGAAGAAGTTCTTGTTCAAACCAAAAATCCTGCTGTTGTACTTAGGAAACTTCCAAAGAAGAAGAAGAAGATTGGAATTTCTGAAGTTGATGTTACGAAAAAGCGTGTACCACGTAAAGGGATTATTGGTTGGTACTTTGACTCAGAACTAAAGCTTTTTGCAATCAAAAGGTTTGACGGAGTTCAATATTTTGAAAGAAAGCTTGCAGTTTTTAGTTCTCTACCACGTTATGAAATACGTGATTTGACTAGATTAGAGATTAACAATCCAAGTCGTGATGATTATGCTGATCGTGTTGAAAGAATCATTAGACATGAGGTTGGTACGAATAAGTTTGTTCAGATTAAGCCAAGAAAGGGAAAAACTGTGAAATTACAAGAGAGAAGTCAAAGAACAGGAAGAAGAAGAAGGAAGAAGATATATCCAGCTGTTAGATGCATACAGCAGATTCCACTGAAGACAATGCCACAAGATATTCTGGGTAATATGAAGAGATGGCATGTAGATTCAGGAACTGGAGAAGCTGTTATGGTTGAAGCTGATGATGAGGTTGACGGTGGTGAAAGAGAAATCTTCAGAGTCTATGACCATCGACACCTAATGAACATGTCGAAGAAAGATTTGATTAAGTTGAATGAAAATAGAATTTTGACGACAGACGCATGGGGTGATTTAGGATGAGATTATCAGATGATGGTTAAGACGTGTATCAAGATGAAGATTTACGCAGGCAGTAAGATTTACAAATGAAGACCAAAGACAAGCGTGAAGATAAAGACGCTAGAGCTATTGTCAAGGGGGAGTCTGTTGGGACATAGAGTGTGACAACAGATCTAGCTTGAAATAAGACTAGTGTAATTATTATTATGTTTGTATATTGGTTTGGATTTGTAAAAGAATATTTGTTTTGTTAGTGATATTCGTTAAACATATTGTTTTGTTAAGTTAGACGAATAATTAAATACAAAATAAATAATAGACGTTTGATGCGTAGCGAGTCGAGATCTCAGGTCGCAGCGAGTCGAGCTGTGAGGTGAGATCTGAACTCGCGTAGATTAAGTCTGGCGAGCCGAGCTCTGAGTTGGGCTTGGGCTGCGAGTTGGACCGAACTCGCAGGCCCATGCGAGCCGAGTTGAGCTGGACGTATATAATGTTTTGCACTTCGTGAAAAACATAACTTTTGCCATATTTCTGATCTGCAAACTCGACAAACTCAGAGAAAACTTAATCCTAACGACTAGGCTTTGACGATTTATCGTTTAAAGCTAAGTCTTATTAAACGCAATACGAACATATTCGTTGTTAGTAAGATAACACCGTATTGAGGGATTCCGCACCTTAATACTACAGATAACGAAGTTATCGATCCTAAAACTAGGGGACTTACATTTGAGGTTCTGGTTTGTGCGACGTTGGGTGCGACGTCGCAGATCCTGACTGCGACGTTGAGCATGGCGTCACTATGTGCGACTTTCACAATTTAATGCGACGTTGTACGTGGCGTCGCTATATGCGACGTTGTTGATTTCTGCGACGTAAGGGCTTGCGTCGCTAAGTGCGACGTGGTGAGGTATTGGCGACGTTAAGGCTGATGTCGCTATATGCGACGTCGCAATTTAATGCGACTTTGTGACTGACGTCGCACCATGCGACGTCACGAGGGGTTTTGCGACGTTGAAGCTGACGTCGCATAAATCTGGGTCCAAAAACGACGTTACGGTCTGATGGACGGAAAATGTGTCGAAAACGAGTTTTTCGGTTTCCGTTCGGTCCAAAACTTTTACCCAACCCATATTTGGACATTATAAGTTGATCCAAACCACTAACAAGCAAAAATACTTAAAAACGAGAGATTTCGGGATTTGTCGGAAACTTACAAAGTGTCGGATCAAAAATCCGAAAAGATAGGATGATAGATCGTGATGCCGTGGTCGTTCTTTTCCAATGGAGTAGTATGTTTTGCGTGTGTTTGATGGTGTAATTTTGTGATTTGGAGAGATTGTGGAGGTGGTGGTGATTAGAGAGAAAAGAAAGAGAGAGAAAAGAGAAAGAGGGAGTGAGTGAGAAATGAAAGGAGGAGAAAGGAGTTGGGGATTTATCCTCCAACTTTCAGTCTCCGCAATTGCGGTCCGTGCGGTGTTCGTTTTCTCCGTCTTTCAAACGTTAAATAATTATTTTACATATTAAATGGTACGTTTTAAAATACAAATTATTACGCGATATTTTATTTAAATATTTTACAAATCAATTTATATTTGAGTTATAAAATGTAACTTTGTTTATTTAATTTGCGCGTTTTAATATTTTAAATTGTGTAAGTTTCTGTTTGTACGATACGAATTGAAATTCGAGCATTATTAAAATAATACTTTTAACATAACAGTGTTACTTAATAAAATTGTCACCAACGTCCGTATTTATAGAACCGAAATACATTCGATTTAAATTGCGTACGATTTAATCAAATCGCATTTTCGTATATATTCAACAATATATATAATTCGATACATTAATTAGCCTAACACAGAACTAATTACATGTATTAACATATGATTAGGCACTAATTACTAGTCCTAATTTGGCGGGTGTTACAAAAGTCCATGGGCATCTCCAAATCCTCATTCTCTTGTTCTTCAGTCCCCAGCTGTAATACCTCACGAAGATATCCAACAGTAAATGCAACCGTTTGACCATTAATCGTTGCCCTGATCTCTGGTGGATTGACAGATTGGTCATGCACGATATCCGTTCAAAAATCGTTCAGAATAGCCTGAGAAATAGGTGGATTGGCCGTAATAGCATATCTAATACGCGACCGTGCAAGAAAGCGAAGAATATCAGCCACCCTATCAGCCCTCTTGGCCTGTAGATTCAGATCTACTAGAATATTGTGGCTTTTATCAAATTGTCTCGCCATATCTGTATAATAAACACAAATAACAGATTAAATGCACGTGTAATAGATTTTAAACTATAACATATTATGAATCGTAATTCATCTTACATCCTAGTTTAAATGTAACTTATATATATAACTCGTTACATAAATAGTCTCAAGTCGTATACATATATAAATCAATATATATAATATACCGCTAATATAAAATTAGGACACGCTACTCGATTACGTTTTGAATCGGTAGACTTTCAATATATAAATATACATTGTCATAGGAATCCAAAAATATACTAGTTATTACTTAAAAAGTCGTAACTCTTATAAAAACCCCCTTTTTTTAACAAAAAAAATTTCTTAGTTCTGGATTCGCATAAGACACCTAAACGAATCGAGTTCAACTCGTTTCGCTTATCAACTCGCAATTGGATCTGCAGCCAAGTGAACTCGCTAATCATGTCGATCCGCAGGTCAACTCGTTGGTCGATCCGCTAATCAACTCGATTCGCTAGTCAACTCGCTGCAAGTTGAATCGAAGGTTAAACTCGTTCGATGAACAGCCGTCGCGAGTTTAAACTTAAAATCGATGATTTTGTAAGTTTTAACACAATCAAACGATACATTCACATTTATTAAGGTTCGTTTAACATTAATCCTAAGGATTCTTGTTCTAACAAGCCTTTAATCTACATGAATCGATCAAAATTGAAACCGAAACCCTAAGTGCATTAAAACTTCGATTTCTCGTTAATTAAACGGTGAAATCCGTTGTATTTTACCTCAAAATGTCGCACCCCCAAATTATGATGCGGAAGCGGGTCGGTTCGGGGCGCGACTAATCAATAACAAAACACATAAGATTACATAATGAACGACCACTACATGCGTCGTTTGATAAAATACATTAATGTAATAGAAATTACATAATTGTTTTCCAAAAGGTGAGTTCGCATAAGATACTTGAGAGATTCCAATACATATCTAATTTGTACAAAATATAGAAATGCAGTTAAATCTCTTGATGATATTATTTGCATGTGACTCGAGCTACAGTATCCTGATGGGCAGTCCAACCTACTGCTGAGTACCTGTGATACATGCTAAAATGGGTCAGCGAAAACGCTGGTGAGCTCACAGGTTTGTATGTCAACACATATTTGTATGAACCGCAAGATTTAATGATAATTGAATTTAAAATGCAATTAAGCAAAATAAAAGTTTTACAGCCATGAGCACATAGTCTGAGCTTAACACGAGATGTCAGGTCCACATTTAAGGTATCCTGATCGAGTTGCCTCCTACGAGTGCCTAATCAACACTCGTCTACACAAATATTAATACATCCGTTTTACCAGTTAGTGCGTGCTAACCCGGATGAGGCTGGTCAAACCTATATGATATCATATACTAATATTCACGCTACTAAGTATTACTAAACTATGCTGATGGAGGGCTTTAAAATGATTAGTGAAAATAACTCATGTAGTAATTGATTTGATGGTACTTGCGTTCATATTGTAAAACAAAACAAGCAATGGATCACACCCCTGAGAAAACATATTTAAAAAGGGGCTATGAGACTCACCTGAGCCTAATGAATTGTTAGCCAACAATTATTGATGATTCACAATGATTTGATGTCGTTACAACGACTGAACCTGCAGGCGTATTACACGCGCAAGATTTAATTGATTAGATGACTCTACGGACCATCTATGCTAGTTGTTCCCTCAACTAGTTATGCCCAAATACTTTGGTTGTTGATTATGTTTGAGTTTTGAAAACATGTACGGCCCGTTGGTGATGGTTTGTCATATTAATCTCAACATTATCATTATGATTTTTGAAGTGTTATACTTAAAAGGAATGTTCCAATGTGTTTTAAAAGTCGTATCGTATAAGCGTTTGAGGTTTACAAGCTTGACACTTAGTATAAAAAGAGTTTGCAACAATTTATTTTCAGGGACACTAGTGGCGACACTTATTAGTTTCTACTGATAGTATAAGTATCTACTGATGATTATAGTAACTACTGATAGTTATAAGTTACTGCTGATAGCTATAAGTTACTGCTGATAGCTATAAGTTACTGCTGATAGCTATAAGTTACTGCTGATAGCTATAAGTTACTGCTGATAGCTATAAGTTACTGCTGATAGTTATAAGTAACTACTGATAGTTATAAGTTACTACTGATAGTTATAAGTAACTACTGATAGTTATAAGTAACTGCTGATAGTTATAAGTTACTGCTGATAGTTATAAGTTACTGCTGATTTTTGGCTCGACAAATCTCTCGTTTTCTACACTTTTTAGTCCAAACCAAGTCTAACCAAAAATCACACATGTTCCCCTATGAGTCTAGTGTAAATCTGCACTTTATGGTAATTTTATAAGTTTGTTTACTATTTTTAACAAAAATAAACATGAGACGTGGTCAGATTATGTTCGGAGATGAGTCCAGTCCAAAGATCCACGTTTTTCACCATGATCCGTGAGGATCTGGTCCGAGAGCCAAAAATGAAAGTTGTAGCTGATATCCTAATGAACATTTTTCGTTTAGATGTCGAGAGTTGGTTCTTCCTAGTTTTCAAGATATAGACGTTTTGGTGTGACGAAAATTTCTGGACAGAATCTGTCTTCATTCATATATGTTCGAAAAACGTTTTCCGTTATGATTTTTGGACATCCCCAAGTTGTATGAACAATATAACATCTATATAAACATAATAAAAGTATTTTTCGAAGGTGTCGGGATTTCTTACAATGCTCGTATGGAGAATCCGAAAAGATTGAAACGTGGTTCTCGTTCTCGTGATCGTTTTTGCTTCAATCGTCTTGATGATCCAAGGTGATTTGAGAAGAGATTATAGTGATGATGATGGTGCCGTGAGGTTGGGGAGGAGAAAGAGGAAGAGAGTTTTAGTGAGAGGAAGTAGAGAGATGGAGGTGTATGATTGAATGAGAAGTTTGGTGGGTGTTGTTGGTGGTTTAAAGTCAAGAACAAGATCCATGTTTTATGGATCTTGTTTGGCTGATTTTTCCAAGTCAAAAAGGAGGTGAATTTTGTTATATTTTGTCTCAAATAATTGGTATTATATCCGTGTTTGTTTACCCGATCGTTTAAATATATTTTTGGTCGCGTAGACGTTATTTATACGATACGAAATACTTATGAAATATTATCAAAATAATATTTAGAAACAAATGTGTTTATTAAATATATTCATATTATTTAATAATATAGGTTCACCAACGTCCATAAAATGAATCGGAATTTGGCCGATTTAAAGATGCACGATTCAAATTAAATCGCGTAAATGCGTATATTTATAAAATACACGTAATGATACATACAATTAGCCTAACATGGAACTAATTACATGTATTACAAAATGATTAGGCGTAAATTTCCAGCCCTAATTGGTCGGGTGTCACATTCTCCCCTTGTTAAGAGAATTTCGTCTCGAAATTCAGCTTTGAGTTGGCGCGTGAGTGGAGTCTGAAAATAAATGAGGATATTTGAGTCGCATCTGGTCTTCCCGTTCCCAGGTGAATTCCGGACCACGCCGCGAATTCCACCGAACTTTGACGATTGGGATACGACTTTGCTTAAGCTGTTTGACCTCACGGTCCATGACCTCCACTGGTGTCTCGACAAAATGAAGTTTGTCGTCGATTTGAATTTCCTCGAGCGGAATAATGAGTGTCTCGTCGGACAGGCATTTCTTTAGGTTAGAAACGTGAAATGTGGGATGCACGCTACTGAGCTCTGGAGGTAGCTGCAATCGATATGTAACTGGACCAATCCTTTCAAGGATCTCAAACGGTCCGATGTATCTAGGGTTTAACTTCCCGCGTTTACCAAAACGGATGACACCTTTCCAAGGTGATACTTTGAGCAATACTCGATCCCCAACTTGGAACTCGAGATGCTTGCGTCTCACGTCAGCATAACTCTTCTGACGATCACGTGCGGCCTTCAGCCGTTGCTGGATACCAACGATCTTCTCGGTGGTTTCATGAATGATTTCCGGACCAGTGAGTTGACTGTCTCCAACTTCGGTCCAACAAATAGGCGATCGGCACTTACGACCGTACAGTGCCTCGAACGGTGCAACTCCAATGCTGGTATGATAGCTGTTGTTGTATGAGAATTCACACAATGGCAAGTGATGTTCCCAATTTGCACCGAAATCAATTACGCAGGCGCGTAACATATCTTCCAGTGTTTGAATAGTCCTTTCACTTTGGCCATCGGTTTGTGGATGATAGGCTGTACTCATATCTAAACGAGTACCCAATGACTTTTGCAATGATTGCCAAAAGTTAGATGTGAATCGGCTGTCTCTATCAGAGATAATTGAGATTGGAACGCCGTGTCGTGATACGATCTCCTTCAAGTAGATTCGTGTGAGACGTTCAATTTTGTCGGTTTCCTTCATGGCAAGGAAGTGAGCAGATTTGGTTAGACGATCAACTATTACCCATATAGTATCGCAACCACTTGATGTTTTCGGGAGTTTAGTGATGAAATCCATAGAAATTTGCTCCCATTTCCACTGAGGAATGTCCGGCTGTTGAAGTAAGCCGGTGGGTTTCTGATATTCTGCTTTGACCTTAGAGCAGGTGAGGCACTTGCTGACGTACGTGGCAATCTCTGCTTTCATGTTTGGCCACCAGTATAATTCCTTGATGCCATGATACATCTTGTCAGATCCAGGATGTATAGAATATTTAGACTTGTGAGCTTCATCCATCACCAAGCCTCGAAGATTCCCGAACTTGGGTAACCAAATCCGGTTTGCAAAGTACTTGACCCCATTGGTTTTGGTTTCGAATTGATTCTCCATGTTTCGCAAGGCCTCATCTTTGATGTTTTCAGGTTTCAATGCTTCGAGTTGAGCAGCAAGGATTTGAATGATCAGATCATTATGGATGATCATACTAAGAGCTCGGACTCGAAGTGGTTTGGTGCGCTCTTTTCGACTTAGGGCATCGGCAACTACATCAGCTTTGCCTGGATGGTACTTGATCTCGCAGTCATAATCGGTGAGTAACTCGACCCAGCGACGTTGCCTCATGTTGAGATCCTTCTGATCAAATATGTGCTGGAGGCTCTTATGATCGGTGAAGATGGTACATTTTGTGCCATACAGATAGTGTCTCCAGATTTTGAGTGCGAACACTACGGCTCCTAATTCGAGATCATGAGTTGTGTAGTTCTTCTCGTGAACTTTGAGTTGTCGGGAGGCGTAGGCAATAACCTTGTCTCGTTGCATCAACACGCAACCAAGACCTTGGTGTGAGGCATCGCAGTATACCACGAAGTCTTCATTGCCTTCGGGTAATGATAGAATTGGTGCACTGCAAAGCTTTTGCTTTAATAGCTGAAATGCTGACTCTTGTTTATCAGTCCAATCGAACTTCTTTTCCTTCTGAGTCATTATTGTGAGAGGTTGAGCTATTTTGGAGAAATTCTCAATGAAACGCCTATAATAACCTGCCAGTCCTAAGAATTGGCGTACTTCGGTCGGCGTCGTCGGTGCTTGCCAGCACTTGATAGCCTCAATCTTTGTTGGATCTACGTGAATTCCTTGACTATCAATCACATGACCAAGGAACTGAACGGTTTGCATCCAGAACTCACACTTGGATAATTTAGCATATAACTCTTCGTGTCTAAGAAGTTCTAAAATGACTTTGAGATGCTGCGCATGCTCTTGCTCATTGCGCGAGTAAATAAGAATGTCATCAATGAAGACAATGACAAACTTGTCGAGATATGGTTTGCACACTCGGTTCATGAGGTCCATGAATACTGCCGGTGCGTTAGTCAAACCAAATGGCATCACTTGGAACTCGTAATGTCCATAGCGAGTTCGGAAAGCAGTCTTTGGGATGTCGATGTCACGAACTCGTAACTGATGATAACCTGATCTTAGATCTATCTTCGAATAGAAACTTGACCCTTGAAGTTGGTCGAATAGGTCATCTATACGAGGAAGTGGGTAACGGTTCTTGACGGTCAATTTGTTCAACTCTCTATAGTCGATACACAATCTGAATGAACCGTCTTTCTTTTTCACAAACAGAACCGGAGCTCCCCATGGTGAAGAACTCGGTCTAATGAATCCCTTATCCAGGAGTTCCTGCAACTGAGTAGACAACTCCTGAAGTTCTGAAGGGGCTAAACGATATGGTGCTCGTGCAACAGGTGCTGCCCCCGGCACGAGATCGATCGAGAACTCAACTTGTCTCGGTGGTGGAAGGCCAGGTAAGTCTTCGGGAAAGACTTCTGGATAATCTCTAACAATGGGCACATCCTCAAGTCGTTTCTCTTCCGACTTTTTCTCCAAGACATGTGCGAGGATCGCCTGGTATCCTTTCCTAAGGTACTTGCGAGTTTTCATGCAGGATATGATATTTAGTCTCGTCCTACCAGTCTCCCCTTGTATGATTAGAGTACTACCGGTGACAAGAGGAATGCGGATGATTTTGTCATAGCAGACAACTTCAGCTCGGTGCTTGGATAACCAATCCATTCCAATAATGACGTCGAAACTTCCAATCTCAACGGGTATAAGGTCAATAGAGAAGATTTCATCAGATAGATTTAAAGTGCAATTTGGTATTACACTGTCAGTCTCAATTAACTTGCCATTAGCTAATTCTACCATGTACTTAGCGTCTAAGGCAATAGGGGCAATGTTAAGCAATTGACTAAACTCATCAGATATGAAACTCCTATCAGCACCAGAATCAAACAGAACAGAAGCAGTAAGATTGTTGAGAAGATACGTACCCGAGACCACATTCGGGTCTTGACGGGCCTCTCCTGAGTTCAGAACGAAAGCTCTTCCCTTCGCAGTGTTGTTACTCTTGTTCTTCAGCTTTGGGCAATCATTCCTAAAGTGCCCAGTTTCTCCACACTCATAGCAGGACTTTGGTTGGCTGGTGGTGGTGTTGGTGTTGACGGTAGTAGACCTACAGTCTTTGGTCAAATGTCCATACCTTTGACATTTTCCACAAGGTGTGCTGCAAGGACCATCATGATGACGGCGGCACTTTGAACAGTAGGGTTTATTTCCAGTGTAACCCTTGTTGAAACCAGAACCAGTGTTGAGGGTCTTATCAGACTCAGACCTCTTTGATGATGATTGGTTTTGAGTGGTGTTCCTAGACCACTTTCTCTTGTTGTTGTTACCAGAAGATGGAGCAGATGTCTCACGGCTGACAACCATGGCCATGAGTTCATGAGCAATTTCGATAGCTCTATCAAGGGTTGTTGGTTGAGCTGAGGCGACATTCCCCTGGATATTCTCCGGAAGTCCTCGAATGTACTTCTTGATACTTTTTCCTTCCGTATCAACCAGACCTGGGCACAACAGAACAAATTGCTGGAACTTGGTGGTGTACCCAGCAATATCGTTCCCTTGTACCTCCAGATGCCAGAACTCCACTTCCAGTCGGTGTAGTTCTTCCTCGCGACAGTACTTCTCCCTTAGCTTTTTCTTCAATTCGGGCCAAGGAAGTCGGTTTGCAATCTCAACGCCAATAGAGTTTGCGTGGGTGTTCCACCACGTTAGTGCACCTTCTTGAAAGGTGTAAGCAGCAAACTTGACCTTACTATCTTCAGCACAGTTACAGAGACTAAAGACAGATTCTATTCTTTCAATCCATCTGATTAAGCCAATAGCACCTTCCGTGCCCTTAAAGTAGAGTGGCTTACAGCTGATAAAATCCTTGTAGGAACAAGGTTTGATAACAGGAGTAGAAGTAGCATTGACTGTCTCTGCATTCCTTTGAGCCTCTCGAGCAGCCATGGCTTCGGCTACAGCTCGGGTAACCGCAGCATTGAGTTCAGCTTGACTGAAATCTTTTCTCTTTGGCGGCATGATTCTGACAAAAGCAAAGAGAGTGGATGAGTTGTTTGCACCAAAACATGATACATCACATATGCATATATATATTTATGGGGTAATATACAATGACACAAGTGATAATCACATTTGACAAACAACAGAGTTGCATACTAGATGCGAGTTTGCGAGTAGGTGGGGTATGGTTTACGTATGGAGCCTATAGTCCTTCAAACAATAAGTTCCATTTGTGATTCTAAGGAAATAGAATGATGGAGGAAATACGAATGATATATTCCTCACGAACATGTGATCGTACAGCGGAATTGTGTTGTGAGATGTTATGTGCATATAAAGGGATAGACGATAGTAATTCATACGCATCGTCTTTGGTAGCGAGAGTGTTAACGAGTGTATTATCGTGTGTGATCTATATATATTCGATATATATAATAGCTTAGAAGATAATACGCGAGTGGGCTTAATCATATATCTTCAATATATAATAGCCTATAAGGTAACACATAAATGAGGCCTATGTATGTATATACGCCTATATCACATAATAGCCTAATGTGTGTCTAACACTAATCAAGTATTAGTCACGGTTTCTCTCGTGGTCAGAGTCAACTAATGCATTCCTGTTCAACATAACCCCTTTCAGATTTCACATCATCATTTAATTGTACATAGTTAGCTACGCTATGTTAAATTAAACTCGTATGACATGATCACTGAACCAGTTATACCTAATGAGGAATACTGCCTAACGGTTATAGTCTAGGCCCACTAAATGCAACCTAGTTCACTATAACCTTAGGCTCTGATACCAATCTGTCGCACCCCCAAATTATGATGCGGAAGCGGGTCGGTTCGGGGCGCGACTAATCAATAACAAAACACATAAGATTACATAATGAACGACCACTACATGCGTCGTTTGATAAAATACATTAATGTAATAGAAATTACATAATTGTTTTCCAAAAGGTGAGTTCGCATAAGATACTTGAGAGATTCCAATACATATCTAATTTGTACAAAATATAGAAATGCAGTTAAATCTCTTGATGATATTATTTGCATGTGACTCGAGCTACAGTATCCTGATGGGCAGTCCAACCTACTGCTGAGTACCTTTGATACATGCTAAAATGGGTCAGCGAAAACGCTGGTGAGCTCACAGGTTTGTATGTCAACACATATTTGTATGAACCGCAAGATTTAATGATAATTGAATTTAAAATGCAATTAAGCAAAATAAAAGTTTTACAGCCATGAGCACATAGTCTGAGCTTAACACGAGATGTCAGGTCCACATTTAAGGTATCCTGATCGAGTTGCCTCCAACGAGTGCCTAATCAACACTCGTCTACACAAATATTAATACATCCGTTTTACCAGTTAGTGCGTGCTAACCCGGATGAGGCTGGTCAAACCTATATGATATCATATACTAATATTCACGCTACTAAGTATTACCAAACTATGCTGATGGAGGGCTTTAAAATGATTAGTGAAAATAACTCATGTAGTAATTGATTTGATGGTACTTGCGTTCATATTGTAAAACAAAACAAGCAATGGATCACACCCCTGAGAAAACATATTTAAAAAGGGGCTATAAGACTCACCTGAGCCTAATGAATTGTTAGCCAACAATTATTGATGATTCACAATGATTTGATGTCGTTACAACGACTGAACCTGCAGGCGTATTACACGCGCAAGATTTAATTGATTAGATGACTCTACGGACCATCTATGCTAGTTGTTCCCTCAACTAGTTATGCCCAAATACTTTGGTTGTTGATTATGTTTGAGTTTTGAAAACATGTACGGCCCGTTGGTGATGGTTTGTCATATTAATCTCAACATTATCATTATGATTTTTGAAGTGTTATACTTAAAAGGAATGTTCCAATGTGTTTTAAAAGTCGTATCGTATAAGCGTTTGAGGTTTACAAGCTTGACACTTAGTATAAAAAGAGTTTGCAACAATTTATTTTCAGGGACACTAGTGGCGACACTTATTAGTTTCTACTGATAGTATAAGTATCTACTGATGATTATAGTAACTACTGATAGTTATAAGTTACTGCTGATAGTTATAAGTTACTACTGATAGCTATAAGTTACTGCGGATAGCTATAAGTTACTGCTGATAGCTATAAGTTACTGCTGATAGTTATAAGTTACTGCTGATAATTATAAGTTACTACTGATAATTATAAGTTACTACTGATAGTTATAAGTTACTACTGATAGTAATAAGTAACTACTGATAGTTATAAGTTACTACTGATAGTTATAAGTTACTACTGATAGTTATAAGTAACTACTGATAGTTATAAGTTACTACTGATAGTTATAAGTAACTACTGATAGTTATAAGTTACTGCTGATAGTTATAAGTTACTGCTGATAGTTATAAGTTACTACTGATTTTTGGCTCGACAAATCTCTCGTTTTCTACACTTTTTATTCCAAACCAAGTCTAACCAAAAATCACACATGTTCCCCTATGAGTCTAGTGTAAATCTGCACTTTATGGTAATTTTATAAGTTTGTTTACTATTTTTAACAAAAATAAACATGAGACGTGGTCAGATTATGTTCGGAGATGAGTTCAGTCCAAAGATCCACGTTTTTCACCATGATCCGTGAGGATCTGGTCCGAGAGCCAAAAATGAAAGTTGTAGCTGATATCCTAATGAACATTTTTCGTTTAGATGTCGAGAGTTGGTTCTTCCTAGTTTTCAAGATATAGACGTTTTGGTGTGACGAAAATTTCTGGACAGAATCTGTCTTCATTCATATATGTTCGAAAAACGTTTTCCGTTATGATTTTTGGACATCCCCAAGTTGTATGAACAATATAACATCTATATAAACATAATAAAAGTATTTTTCGAAGGTATCGGGATTTCTTACAATGCTCGTATGGAGAATCCGAAAAGATTGAAACGTGGTTCTCGTTCTCGTGATCGTTTTTGCTTCAATCGTCTTGATGATCCAAGGTGATTTGAGAAGAGATTATAGTGATGATGATGGTGCCGTGAGGTTGGGGAGGAGAAAGAGGGAGAGAGTTTTAGTGAGAGGAAGTAGAGAGATGGAGGTGTATGATTGAATGAGAAGTTTGGTGGGTGTTGTTGGTGGTTTAAAGTCAAGAACAAGATCCATGTTTTATGGATCTTGTTTGGCTGATTTTTCCAAGTCAAAAAGGAGGTGAATTTTGTTATATTTTGTCTCAAATAATTGGTATTATATCCGTGTTTGTTTACCCGATCGTTTAAATATATTTTTGGTCGCGTAGACGTTATTTATACGATACGAAATACTTATGAAATATTATCAAAATAATATTTAGAAACAAATGTGTTTATTAAATATATTCATATTATTTAATAATATAGGTTCACCAACGTCCATAAAATGAATCGGAATTTGGCCGATTTAAAGATGCACGATTCAAATTAAATCGCGTAAATGCGTATATTTATAAAATACACGTAATGATACATACAATTAGCCTAACATGGAACTAATTACATGTATTACAAAATGATTAGGCGTAAATTTCCAGCCCTAATTGGTCGGGTGTCACTCAAAATGTTCGCAATCTAAAGATGAATAAAAACTACGGATCAAAAACTCGTTCTTCGTACTCGTAAAATCGAAATCAAACGAAAATAACGTTTCGTCTCGTTTTCGCCGGGAAGCGGATTCGCAAAGTAAAAGTGAACTCGCGAATGTTGTGGATCCGGTGGTCTGTGGACTCATTTGACCTCCCCTTTATACTCTGTATCCGATTCGCGAGATTTCAAGTGGATCCGCAAGTTTGACTAGTCAAACTCGCAGAATGAAATAAAAACGCGAATTAAATGTTAAGTATAAATTAAGAATCCATCATTTGTACAAGTCTAAAATAAAATTATTTTTCACTTGTATTTGTTACGTTTGTTCAACTCAAAAATATTCAGTATAATTTAATTCCGAAAGGTAAAACCTAATAAACACAAAAACTTAAATTAAACATAAACGAAAATAAGATAAAAACACAATTATATAAACATTGGTATCAAGTACCATTTTATTAATCACTTGAGTAAAACACAATACATAAACAAAATGAATAAGAAGTTATCTGCTTTAAGGATCATATTAGAAAGAATAAGTAATTAAGTATATATTTAAAAGTCTAAGCAGATTGGTAGTATACATACCTCATGAAATTCAAGTAAACTACTATAAAATTACAACTAAATTTATCATTTATACATTTATATTTATAAAACTATATCTTAGGTACCTTTATCCACATAACATAATTAATAAATGCATTACTCACATAAAGTGAATGGTTTATTTATAGACAGTCCAAGACGATTACCGGTATTATGATCCACATAAACAAATTATACTCAATTTTCTAAGCAAACACTTTATTGTTAGTATGAATATTATCAAGTGCTTCCTATTATATGACATACTGAAGAATTCAAGTAAAACTCATAACACTGCATCATTAAATTTCAAGGTAGCGGTTACTAAATGATGTATCTTTTCGAAACATATAACATACACTTGAATTTTAAGATTAGACAAATATCAGACATACTTTGAATATGCTATGTTATCCAAGTCTGTACTCAGTACAACAGAGAATCCCTTCTAGCATAATTCAAAATACATTTGAGAATATTAATTTAATTAAAGGTTTCAGATCTGTACTTAGTACAACAAAGTTACCAGTAATTAAGTTAATACCCATATTGCTACTATTTGTCGATTTCAAATTAAAATGCATGATAACAGTGTATGGCAATACCATCATTCAACAATTAAGACTAATGTCATACATCATAGAATAGTAACACAAGATAACAAACAAGTAGTTAATTAACTTCTTAAGGCTTAGAAAATGTCATATAATTTGCCTACCAGTACATCGTATAATGAAACCATCTAAAATTTTCAATAAAATAGACAAATTATAACTTGTGGATATAGGTGTATAATCAAATAAATATAAACACATACCTGATAGAACCGCTGTAGTTCTAAAGTAACTTTAGTTGAACCTACTACCACATCATACTTAGGACTTAAGCTTATTGTTGTGAAGCTTATTCTCCTAATGTACTATCATTTCCCTTAGTTTTTGCAAATAAAAACTTAACCATTTTAAAGATTATTATGGTTATATTCTTTAATGAAGGCGATTCCCCTTAGGTAACAAGCAAATGAATGCCATACGCCCTTTTTTTTTTTTTTTTTTTTTTTTAACACATAGAAATACTAACTATTACAAAAATACCCTTGGAAGACTAATCACTCTGGATTTCTCATTCCGTTTAGTTGAACCAATGTCTCAAATCTTGCTCTGTCGAACGCCTTTGTGTAGAGGTCTGCTAAGTTATCCACAGTCGGAACCTTAACCAACGTTATCATTTTCTTTTCAGCACAATCTCTAATAAAATGATGTCGAATATCAATATGCTTAGTTTTACTGTGCTTCACTGGATTATTGGTGATCGACATAGTAGATTCGTTATCAATCATCATAGGAGTATTGGTTATATTTAACCCGTAATCCCGCAATTGCGGTTGAATCCAAAGTACTTGAGAGCAACAGCTGCCAGCTGCAACGTACTCAGCTTCACATGTAGAAATAGCTACAGACGTTTGCTTCTTGCACTGCCAGGATACTAATCTACCTCCTAGGAATTGACATCCTCCAGTTGTAGATTTCCTATTCTGATTGCATCCTCCATAATCCGAATCAGTATAAGCTACGAGATCTAAGTCTCCATCAATCGGATACCAAAGTCCCAGCTTAGATTTCCCTTTGAGGTAACGAAAGATTCGTTTAACAGCTTGCATATGTGACTCTTTCGGATTAGCCTGATATCTTGCGCATAAACAAACAGCAAACATTATGTCAGGCCTAGAGGCTGTGAGATACATTAGTGATCCGATCATGGCTCGGTAAAGAGTTGGATCCACATCGCTATCACTCGATGTATCTGGACCTAGTCCATGATTGACTGGAATTGGAGTATTATAGACCTTACATTCATCCATCTTAAAGCGTTCTAATAGCTCATATGTATATTTAGATTGATGAATAAAGAATCCATCCTTCTTTTGATCAACTTGTAATCCTAAGAAGAAATTCAACTCTCCCATTGCAGACATTTCAAACCTTTTTCTCATGACTTTCTCAAATTCTTGACACATCTTTTCATCAGACGATCCAAAGATAATGTCATCAACATAAACTTGTACGAGAAGAAAGTCTTTCTTCTTCCACTTCACAAACAGTGTACTATCAATCGATCCTCTTGTAAATCCATTCTCAAGTAGATACGTTGATAGTGTTCCATACCATGCCCTAGGTGCTTGATGTAATCCATATAGAGCCTTATTCAAACGATATACTCTATCTGGATACTCAGGATCAGCAAACCCTGGCGGTTGTGAAACATACACCAATTCTTCCACTTTGCCATACAAAAAGGCACTCTTAACATCCAACTGATACACTTTTATACCAAAATATGATGCGAATGCTAAGAATACTCTAATTGCTTCTAGCCTAGCAACTGGTGCAAACATTTCATTGTAATCTATACCTTCTTGTTGATTAAAACCTTGAACCACCAGACGAGCTTTATTGCGAGTAACAATTCCCTTATCATCTCTCTTGCACTTAAATACCCATCTAGTTCCAATTGGATATTCTCCCTTTGGTAGGTCAACCAACTCCCATACTTGTAATTTTGTGAACTGAGATAGTTCTTCTTGCATTGCTTCTACCCACGAGCTTTCTTTTAAAGCCAGTTGAACATTTTTAGGCTCGACTTGTGAGATAAAGCATGAATATAGACATTGATTAGGAATCCCTGTCTCTTTCATTGCAATATACAAGCTTTGGTATTCTAAATTTTCAGACGTACTAGCTTTTGATTGAGTCCTTGTTTGAACCGGAGTATTAATATCACCAATGATGTTTTCAACGGGATGATTCTTACTCGTTCTAGTTGAAGCAACAGGTTCAACTGGAATCTCATCTCCTAAGTTAGTATCGATTTCTTCAAGAACACTATGATGTTCAGGAATGTCTTCCAAATCTGGTACACCCTCTCTAGATAGCTGTGAGTTATCAATACCCATAGATATTCTTAACTCTCTCAGTGGTGTGAGAATTTCGTCCACTAATTTGTCAGTCAGCTCTTCTTCATTTAGAGGTGTATCTACTTTGGATTTTTGAGATCCACTGGTAGATGTTTGATTTGGATCAACATTTGTCTTGATTCCAGAATTCGGAACACTCGATGTTGAAGTATGGCCAGTATCCACATCTTTAGACACTAAATGTTCAGCTATCTCTGAATCACTGACATAGTCACTAATAGGAACTTTAAATGATGCAAAAAGATCAGAATAGTCAAATTGCCAATCTAATCCCTTATGAACATCCGGTGAGTAGCTCGTAACCTCAATATTATAAACTACCTCCAAACGTCCTGTGACTTTATTAAAGACTCTCTTATTTGGCGAATTGGGCATATAACCTAGGAAAAATCCTTCGTCAGCCTTCTCACCAAATTTTGCTTGATGTCCAGTCTTTAATATGGTGCATGAAACTCTAAAGGGTTCAAATCCCTTTAAGTTAGGTTTCTTATTGTTCAAAAGCTCATAACAAGTCTTGTTATGTCTCTTAACCGTAAGAACTCTATTGAGAACATAACATGTTGTATTCACTGCTTCTGCCCAAAAGATGACCGGAAGCTTTGAATCAGCAAGCATTGTTCTGGCAGCTTCAATCAACGTCCTATTTTTCCTTTCAGCAACACCATTTTGTTGAGGTTCATAAGGTGCGCTGAATTGATGTAATATCCCTTTGCTTAAGCAATAGATATTCAACGTTGAATTCTTAAATTCTGTTCCATTGTCACTACGAATATGCTTCACTCTCTTTTTATAGACATTCTCTACTAGATCAAAGAACTCAATTAGAATTCCTGGAGTTTCATCCTTTGATCCCAAAAAGAATACCCACGAGAATCTTGAATAATCATCTGTGACAACCAAACAATACCATTTGCCACCTAGACTTCTCTTGCTTATAGGGCTGAAGAGATCCATATGTAGCAATTCAAATGGCGAGGAGATTGAGTTTTCAGTCTTAGATCTGTGTGGTTTCTTATGCTGCTTTCCTTTCATGCAAGGAACACACTTATCTTCAGACTCGAAACGTTTTTGTGGTACACCTAGAACCAAACCATTTTTGGTTATATAATTCATCTTTCTCCAGTTCAGGTGTGCCATTCTCCTATGCCATAACAAAGCGTCTGTTTCCGAAGCCTTAGATAATAAACAAGTAGACACCATTGAAGAGTTAGGAACACCCATGTTGATAGCATAGATGTCCTTCTTCCTTGGCGCCCTCATCAATATCCATTCATCAGGAATTTTGAAACCTGGCTTCAGGACTAAGGCCTCCTTTTCATTAAAGTAAACTGGATGACCTTTATCACAGACTTGGGAAACACTCACTAGGTTGTGAGTTAGTTCTTCAACATAGTTCACATCCTCAAGAGTCAAAGTTCCATTTGAAACTTTTCCTTTTCCCGAAATTACTCCTCCTTTATCTCCTGAAAAATTTACTTTTTGCTTGAGACTCTCGTTGAAGTCCTTCAGTAGACTTCTTTCTCCGGTCATGTGCCTCGAGCATCCACTGTCTACATACCACCAGCTGTCCTTGTTCACAGCATGCTCCTGCACATAACACAAAACACGATCAGTTATCAAGAGGGACCCAAGCCATTACGGTCTTGGTTTGTCCCTTATCATCAACAAACTTAAGCTCTTTAAAATAACCATCCTTCCCATCAGGAGCTTTGGTTACTTTCGAAGTAGCTTGAGTTTGCGGACGATCAGCCTTAAGAGGTGAATTTGAGGATAACCTCCTAGGCACATAATTATGAGCTCTATTATGATAATTATATTTAAACTCATGTGATCGCGAAGTAGTACCACTCTCATAATGACTATGGCCTCTACTTGAAGTTCTAAACCTTGACGGTGTCACATCTCTAGACTCATAGACAGAATTATCACTTTGAGTATGTTGGGACATAGAGTGTGACAACAGATCTAGCTTGAAATAGGACTAGTGTAATTATTATTATGTTTGTATATTGGTTTGGATTTGTAAAAGAATATGTGTTTTGTTATTGATATTCGTTAAACATATTGTTTTGTTAAGTTAGACGAATAATTAAATACAAAATAGATAATAGACGTTTGATGCGTAGCGAGTCGAGATCTCAGGTCGCAGCGAGTCGAGCTGTGAGGTGAGATCTGAACTCGCGTAGATTAAGTCTGGCGAGCCGAGCTCTGAGTTGGGCTTGGGCTGCGAGTTGGACCGAACTCGCAGGCCCATGCGAGCCGAGTTGAGCTGGACGTATATAATGTTTTGCACTCCGTGAAAAACATAAAACTTTTGCCATATTTCTGATCTGCAAACTCGACAAACTCAGAGAAAACTTAATCCTAACGACTAGGCTTTGACGATTTATCGTTTAAAGCTAAGTCTTATTAAACGCAATACGAACATATTCGTTGTTAGTAAGATAACACCGTATTGAGGGATTCCGCACCTTAATACTACAGATAACGAAGTTATCGATCCTAAAACTAGGGGACTTACATCTGGTATCAGAGCTTTCGGGCTAAATACGAGTGTGTTCATAAGTTTTAGTGTTATTGCGTTTTTGATTCGGGTCGTTTTTACGTGCATTCTTGCAATACTAACGATCAAAATCATTCTCTGGACATTTTAGGGTTTGTTTACGGTCGAAATTTTAAGTTTCAGTCGTAAAAATACCTTAAAAATTCGTTTTCGGGTTTAACAGCCGTTTCGCGAGTCGATATTAGGGTTCCAGCGTAGCCTGCGAACCGAGTTGAACTAGCGAGTCGAACTGAGGCTTGCGAGTCGAACCGAGATCCCTCGCGAATCGACATCACTTGCGAATCGACATCTTTCACAATCCGAACTGAGGCTTGCGAATTGACCAATTCTGCGAGTCGAGCTGAGATTGCGAGTTGAGCTGAGTCTTGCGAGTTGAGTTTTCTGAATTCGCTGAAACAGTTTAATTTTAAGTGTTTAAGATGTCTGACTTAAGTAGAATGATCGAAATGGACCATGAGGTGGGAAAGTCAAACGTTCCACCTAAGTTGTTAAGAATCGAGGATTACTACAACTGGAAGGACAGATTTGAATCTTACTGTAGATTCCATGACCTGTCAATCTGGATGTGTATCAAGAGTGGATACACCCCACCTACACAAACTGTTCAAAATGCTACTGTGGTTCTTACCTATGCGAACATGAGTGATCAAGAGAAGGAAGCTTACAGAAATGAAAATAAATCACATTCATGCATAAAGATGTGTCTTCCTAAAGAGATTGCACATCAACTCAAGTCTTTTCATACTGCTAGAACGCTCTGGGAAGCTCTAGAGAAAAGAGGTGAGGGAAGTCCACAGGTGAGAGCTGGCAAGAGGAGTCTTCTTAAAAAGCAGTTTACTATGTTTAAAGCTTTAAAAGGAGAAGATCTTGATGCCTATGTCACGCGTTTCTACCATCTGCTAAGTGAATTAGAATACCATGAGATTGTTGAAGAAGAAGTATCTAAAACCGACAAGTTTCTTGAGGGTTTGCCTTCTAAATGGGAAATGTATGGTGTTATGATTAAGGATAACGAAACTAGGTATTCTACTATGACCTTAGAGCAAGTCATTGACAAGCTGAAAGGTTATGATTTCTCCAAGAAGTCAAGAGATAGTGATTCTGATCAGGTTCAGAACCCTGGGTTGTATCATGGAAAGTCAAGTCTTTCGACTGCGTCATCTAGTTCGACCACTGCACTGTTAGTTGGTGATACTAGTGAAAATGGAGAACTGATTTCTGAAGATCTGTGCTTTATTTCCTCCTCTGGTGATGAGACAAAGGGAAAGAATTCTGAGAAGTCACCTCAAGAGCATCAGAAGATGCCGATGAGTGTGAAATCTGCTGAACAGCAACTGTCTGTTCTTGCTTCCTTTGTGGCATCATATGAGAACTACATAGAGGGAAAGATCAATGATCCTATTCTGTTTGATGAGGATTATGAGCAGATAGATTCTGATTATCTTGAGGAATTGGAGCTTCAAGATCAACTTGCGTTGATTTCTAGAAAGGTGAAGAATTTCCTCAAGAGAACTGGTAGAAAGGTGTTGGGCAATAGATCAGGGTTTGATAAAACCAAGGTCAGATGCTTTAACTGTCAGGGTATTGGTCATTTTGCTAGAGAATGCCAAAGACCTAAAGTAGAAGCACAAGGAAAACAAGGTTCAGGAAGTACTCTTGCTTCCAAAGCCTTAGTGGTAAAGCAGTTGGATGGCTCTTATGATTGGCAAGCTCATTCTGAGGAAGCTTTGATGGCCGAGATTGAAGAGACAACTGCTGGATCAGTTTTCTACATGCCTACTGATATGGAACAGAGAGTAGAGGTGCCTAAGTCTGAAGTGAAGGCAAGTGATGATGACGTGCTATATATGGATTCAGTTCCAGATATGAGTCCTGAGGAATTCGTGGCACGCATGGCTGAATTACAAACTGACAAGAAGAAGGTATGTTTAGATATTCTTAATCTTGCTGATGTTTGTTACTTAGTTACTGATTTACAATCTCAGAATAGTGTCTTAACTGTGTCAAATAGCAATTTGTCATCACAATTAAATATGGATAAGGAATCATATAAGACTGTTAGATCTGAACTTGATCAAGCTATTATGGATATTCGTAGATTAAGTGATGATAAACAGGTCTTAAAAGATAAAATTAAGTCTGATGCGTCGGATAGAACAAAACTTAGAGATACCATAAGTGAAAAATCTGTTGTCATAGATGGTCTCTATATGAATATCAAAGACTTAAATGAGACGATTGCTAGTAAGGATCAGGAAATAGTGAACCTTAACTTAAGGTTAATTGAGCAAAATCGTAAACTTGAGAACTATAGGACATCTCAAATGGACAAAATGTTAGATGCTCAACGTAGTGTAAAGGACAAGACTGGGTTAGGTTACAATGATGTATCCCCGCCTTTTAATGCCAATTACACTCCTATTCCTGAAGACTCTGAGATGACTAAAGTTAATCCTGAGAGTTCAGTAGCTGATAAACCTGAACAGTCAGAGGCACAGAAAAATGTTATTAAGAACGTATCATTAGATAATAGCAAGGCTTCTCAGTTCACCAAAATACAATTTGTATCGGGTGGAGTGATTAACGATGCTAAGACTGATGATAAAGTTGATAAGGAACAGCTTAAACCTTTAGTGCCTAAGACTCCGGATGAGAAAGCAAAAGTGAGTAAATCACGCAAGCAGATGTCATGTTTCAAGTGTCATCAAAAGGGACACGTGGCTTCGTGTTGTCCTAACAAAAAGCCTGAAACACCACATAAGCTTGTGATGGATGAAAAGACACAGACTGACTCTAGTATGACTGTAGATGGGTTAGATACCAAACCTAAGTTAGGTAATAAACCTGTTAACATTCTTAAAAGAGACGGTAAACATAGTGTCTCCCCACCTAAACCTAAACGGCCATATACTCAAAGTGATAATTCTGTCTATAAGCCTAGGGATGTGACACCGTCGAGGTTTAGAACTACAAGTAGAGGCCATAGTCATTATGAGAGTGGTACAACTTCGCGATCACATGAGTTTAATTATAATTATCATGATAGAGCTCATAATTTTGTGCCTAAGAGGTTCTCCTCAAATTCACCTCTTAAGGCTGATCGTCCACAAACTAAAGCTACTTCGAAAGTAACCAAAGCTCCTGATGGGAAGGATGGTTATTTTAAAGAGCTTAAGTTTGTTGATGATAAGGGACAAACCAAGACCGTAATGGCTTGGGTCCCTCTTGATAACTGATCGTGTTTTGTGTTATGTGCAGGAGCATGCTGTGAACAAGGACAGCTGGTGGTATGTAGACAGTGGATGCTCGAGGCACATGACCGGAGAAAGAAGTCTACTGAAGGACTTCAAGGAGAGTCTCAAGCAAAAAGTAAATTTTGCAGGAGATAAAGGAGGAGTAATTTCGGGAAAAGGAAAAGTTTCAAATGGAACTTTGACTCTTGAGGATGTGAACTATGTTGAAGAACTTACTCACAACTTAGTGAGTGTTTCCCAAGTCTGTGATAAAGGTCACCCAGTTTATTTTAATGAAAAGGAGGCCTTAGTCCTGAAGCCAGGTTTTAAAATTCCTGATGAATGGATATTGATGAGGGCGCCAAGGAAGAAGGACATCTATGCTATCAACATGGGTGTTCCTTACTCTTCAATGGTGTCTACATGTTTATTATCCAAGGCTTCGGAAACAGACGCATTATTATGGCATAGGAGAATGGCACACCTGAACTGGAGAAAGATGAATTATATAACCAAAAATGGTTTGGTTCTAGGTGTACCACAAAAACGTTTCGAGTCTGAGGATAAGTGTGTTCCTTGCATGAAAGGAAAGCAGCACAAGAAACCACACAGACCTAAGACTGAAAACTCTATCTCCTCACCATTTGAATTGCTACATATGGATCTCTTCGGCCCTATAAGAAAGAGAAGTATAGGTGGCAAATGGTACTGTTTGGTTGTCACAGATGATTACTCTAGATTTTCATGGGTATTCTTTTTGGGATCAAAGGATGAGACTCCTGGAATTCTAATTGAGTTCTTTGATCTAGTAGAGAATGTCTATAAAAAGAGAGTTAAGCGTATTCGTAGTGACAATGGAACAGAATTCAAGAATTCAACGTTGAATATCTATTGCTTAAGCAAAGGGATATTACATCAATTCAGTGCACCTTATGAACCTCAACAGAATGGTGTTGCTGAAAGGAAAAATAGAACGTTGATTGAAGCTGCTAGAACAATGCTTGCTGATTCAAAGCTTCCGGTCATCTTTTGGGCAGAAGCAGTGAATACAGCATGTTATGTTCTTAATAGAGTTCTTACGGTTAAGAGACATAACAAGACTTGTTATGAGCTTTTGAACAATAAGAAACCTAACTTAAAAGGGTTTGAACCCTTTGGAGTTTCATGCACCATATTAAAGACTGGACATCAAGCAAAATTTGGTGAGAAGGCTGACGAAGGATTTTTCCTAGGTTATATGCCCAATTCGCCAAACAAGAGAGTCTTTAATAAAGTCACAGGACGTTTGGAGGTAGTTTATAATATTGAGGTTACAAGCTACTCACCTGATGTTCATAAGGGCTTAGATTGGCAATTTGATTATTCTGATCTTTTTGCATCATTTAAAGTTCCTATTAGTGACTATGTCAGTGATTCAGAGATAGCTGAACATTTATTGTTTGAAGATGAGAATATTGGTCCCGCTTCAACATCAAGTGTTAAGCAGTCTGGAATTAAGACTAATGTTGACTCAGATAAAACTTCCACAAGTGAGTCACAACAACCTTCAGAGGATAAGTCTCAAGAAACAGAAGATCCTGACGATCTTTCTACAAAGTTTGATGATATACTTACTCCTTTGAAACATTTAAGGATATCTTCAGCACGTACGGAATATGTACCTGAATTGGAAGAGATTGGTACTAATTTGGAAGATGAAATACAGGTTGAACCAGTTACTACAACTAGAACGAGTAAGAATCATCCCGTTGAAAACATCATCGGTGATATTAATACTCCGGTTCAAACTAGGCATCAATCCAGAGCTAGTACGTCTGAGAATTCTGAATACCAAAGCTTGTATACTGCAATGAAAGAGACAGGGATTCCTAATCAATGTCTATATTCATGCTTTATCTCACAAGTCGAGCCTAAAAATGTTCAAATGGCTTTAAAAGAAAGCTCGTGGGTAGAAGCAATGCAAGAAGAACTATCTCAGTTCTCTAAATTACAAGTATGGGAGTTGGTTGACCTACCAAAGGGAGAATATCCAATTGGAACTAGATGGGTATTTAAGTGCAAGAGAGATGATAAAGGAATTGTTACTCGCAATAAAGCTCGTCTGGTGGTTCAAGGTTTTAATCAATAAGAAGGTATATATTACAATGAAGTGTTTGCACCAGTTGCTAGGCTAGAAGCAATTAGAGTGTTCTTAGCATTTGCATCTTATTTTGGTATAAAAGTGTATCAGTTGGATGTTAAGAGTGCCTTTTTGTATGGCAAAGTAGAAGAATTGGTGTATGTTTCACAACCGCCAGGGTTTGCTGATCCTAAGTATCCAGATAGAGTATTTCGTTTGAATAAGGCTCTATATGGATTACATCAAGCACCTAGGGCATGGTATGGAACACTATCAACGTATCTACTTCAGATTGGATTTACAAGAGGATCGATTGATAGTACACTATTTGTGAAATGGAAAAAGAAAGACTTTCTTCTCGTACAAGTTTATGTTGATGACATTATCTTTGGATCATCTGATGAAAAGATGTGTCAAGAATTTGAGAAAGTCATGAGAAAAAGGTTTGAAATGTCTGCAATGGGAGAGTTGAATTTCTTCTTAGGATTACAAGTTGATCAAAAGAAGGATGGATTCTTTATTCATCAATCTAAATATACATATGAGCTATTAGAACGCTTCAAGATGGATGAATGTAAGGTCTTCAATACTCCAATTCCAGTCAATCATGGACTAGGTCCAGATACATCGAGTGATAACGATGTGGATCCAACTCTTTATAGAGCCATGATCGGATCACTAATGTATCTAACAGCCTCTAGGCCTGACATAATGTTTGATGTTTGTTTATGTGCAAGATATCAGGCTAATCCGAAAGAGTCACACATGCAAGCTGTTAAACGAATCTTTCGTTACCTCAAAGGGAAACCTAAGCTTGGTCTTTGGTATCCGATTGATGGAGACTTAGATCTCGTAGCTTATACTGATTCGGATTACGGAAGATGCAATCAGAATAGGAAATCTACGACCGGAGGATGTCAATTCCTAGGAGGTAGATTAGTATCCTGGCAGTGCAAGAAGCAAACCTCGGTAGCCATTTCTACATGTGAAGCTGAGTATGTTGCAGCTGGCAGCTGTTGCTCACAAGTTCTTTGGATTCAACAGCAACTGCGGGATTACGGGTTAAATATAACCAATACTCCTATGATGATTGATAACGAATCTACTATGTCGATCACTAATAATCCGGTGAAGCACAGTAAAACTAAGCATATTGATATTAGACATCATTTTATTAGAGATTGTGCTGAGAAGAAGTTGATAAAGTTAGTTAAGGTTCCATCATTGGATAACTTAGCAGACTTATACACAAAGGCGTTCGACAGAGCAAGATTTGAGACGTTGGTTCAACTAAACGGAATGAGAAATCCAGAGTGATTAGTCTTCCAAGGGTAATTTTGTAATAGTTAGTATTTCTGTGTTCATTAAAAAAAAAAAGGCGTATGGCATTCATTTGCTTGTTACCTAAGGGGAATCGCCTTCATTTAAGTTTTTATTTGCAAAAACTAAGGGAAATGATAGTACATTAGGAGAATAAGCTTCACAATAATAAGCTTAAGTCCTAAGTATGATATGGTAGTAAGTTCAAATAAAGTTGCTTTAGAACTACAGCGGTTCTATCAGGTATGTGTTTATATTTATTTGATTATACACCTATATCCACAAGTTATAATTTGTCTATTTTTAAGTGAAAACTTTAGATGACTTCATCATATGATGTACTGGTAGGCAAATTATATGAAATTTTCTAAGTCTTAAGAAGTTAATTAACTACTTGGTTATTATCTTGTGTTACTATTCTATGATGTATGACATTAAGTCTTAAATGTTGAATGATGGTATTACTATACACTGTTATCATACATATTAATTTGAATTGACAAATAGTAGCAATATGGGTATTAACTTAATTACTGGTAACTTTGTTGTACTAAGTACAGAACTGAAACCTTTAATTAAATTAATATTCTCAAATATATTTTGAATTATGCTAGAAGGGATCTTTTGTTGTACTACGTACAGACTTAGATAACATAGCATATTCAAAGTATGTTTGATATTTGTCTAACCTTAAAAATTCAAGTGTATGTTATATGTTTCGAAAAGATACATCATTTAGTAACCGCTACCTTGAAAATTTAATGATGCAGTGTTATGTGTTTTACTTGAATTCTACAGTATGTCATATAATAGGAAGCACTTGATAATACTCATACTAACAATAAAGAGTTTGCTTAGAAAATTGAGTATAATTTGTTTATGTGGATCATAATACTGGTAATCGTTTTGAACTGTCTATAATTAAAATATTCACTTAATGTGAATAATGCATTATTAATTATGCTATGTGGATAAAGGTAACTAAGATATAGTTTCATAAATATAAATGTATTAATGATGAATTTAGTTGTAATTTTACAGTGATTTACTTGAATTTCATGAGGTATGTATACTACCAATTTGCTTAAACTTTTTAATATATATAATTAAGTGCTTATTCTTACTAATATGATCCCTAAGTAGATAAAATCTTATCTATTTTGTATATTTTCTTTCAAGTGATTAATAAAATGGTACTTGATACCAAAGTTTATATAGTTGTATTTTTATCTTATTTTTATTTATTTGTTTTTAATTTAAGTGTTTATTATGGTTACCCTTCGGAATTCAATTATACTGTATATTTTTGAGTTGAACAACGTGACAAATACGAGTGAAAATTAATTATAATTTAGACTTGTAAATAATCGGGTTTCTATTTATTTATACTAAGAATTAAGTTCGCGTTTTTAATTGTTTCTGCGAGTTGACATCAACTTGCGAGTCCACTTAAAATCTCGCGAATCGGATACAAAGTATAAAGGGGGTCAAACGAACCCACTGAACCCACACATATTTCGCGAGTTCACTAAACTTTGCAAATCCGTCAAAAAGGCGAAACGAGGCGATTTTTGATCTTCGCTTGATTTCGAATTTTAGAGTACGGGAACGAGTTTTTCAATCCGTAGACTTTATACACCTTCAAATTACGAACATTTTGAGGTATATATCAACGGATTTCACCGTTTAAATTGCACGAAATCGAAAGTTTTTATAAACTTAGGGTTTCGGTTTGAAGTTTAAACGATTTGAGTCGATTACGATGTTATTGGACATAGATCTTTAGGGTTTATGTTAAACGAACATTAATGAACGTAAATCAATCGATAGATCATGTTAAAATCAACAGATGAATCGATTTTAAGTGTAAATTCGCGACGGCAGTTCATCGAACGAGTTGACATTGTAAATCAACTCGCAGCGAGTTGACTAGCGAATCGGTGTGATTAGCGAGTTCACTTCCTATCAGATTAGTATAGCGAGTTGATCAATGTAGCGAGTTGATGAGTATAGCGAGTTGATAAGCAAAACGAGTTGATCTCACCTCGTTAGGCCAGTTTATGCGAGTCCGGAATTTACAACCATTTTAATTTTTTTTGTTTTGTAATAACTTTTATTTAATTAATTTAAATTAGACTTAAGACTTTTTAGTTATAAGTTAAATTTTTATATACGACTTGAGACTATTTTTGTAACAAGTTATATATAATTTCAATTTTAAACTATGATGTTTGATGAATCTCGATTCATAATACGTAATAGTTTAAATATTTTTAATCGTGCATTAAATTATATTTGTTGTTTGTGTTTATTTTACAGATATGGCTAGAGCATTTGATAAGGGTCACAACATTCTGGTTGATCTGAACCTTGAGGCCAAGAGGGCTGACAGGGTTGCTGATATTCTACGTTTTCTAGCACGATCAAGGATTAGATACGCCATTACGGCCAATCCTCCGATATCTCAGGCTATTCTGAATGATTTTTGGACATATATAGTATATGACGAATCTGTCACCCCACCTGAGATTCGAGCTACGGTTAGTGGACGACCTGTTACCTTTTCAGCTGGTAATCTCCGTGAGATTTTGCAGCTAGGTACCGTAGAACAGGAGAACGGGGATATTGAGTACCCTATGGATTTTATTGAGGGTGCTATAGGTCGTATGGGATATACAGGAGACAGGCGTGGACGTCAGTTCCATAAGCCTCTGGTTATTGGTCAGTGGAGGTTTCTTTGGCACGTGATGAATATCGTTTTTGCAGCAAAGAAGGGTGGTTTTGATGTGTTAAGCCCTGCGATTTTATCGGCTGCACTGTCACTGGTTTATAATAAACCATACAGTTTTTGTGATTATTTTTTTGGTGAGATTGCGAAACAGATATCGGGGTCTGTTAGATCAAGATTTCTGGTTTACCCGCGATTTTGCATGCTGATTATCCGTGCGCGTCTACCGGATTTGGCTAAACCTGAACCACATCTAGTGGTTAATATGATTGACCATCGTGGGTATAATGCCATGTTTATGCAGACAGTTAGGAAAGAAGGAGTGGTGAAACCGGAAGTTAGACCACTTTTCGGATATATTGTTGATCCGAACTACGTTGCACCGCCAAATCATGGGTGGTTAGATGTAGCTCCTGCTGCTGTTGCTGCTCCTGCTATTGCTGATGTTGTACCAGAACCTGCAGCTGAGGAAGCTCAACCTGAAGATCCACAAGTGCTTCTTGAGGATGTTCTTATTCAGGTTGGTCAGGTGGATCAGCAAGTGAATCCAGATGTTGCTGCACAGGTTGTGCAAGAGGTTTTGGAGCAGAATGATGATGCGACAAATCCTTTGCTTCAAGACATTGAGAGTTATTTAGCACCACCTGAGGTAATCTTTTATTTATGTAATAATATAGATGCTTAGTTTATAGATTGTTTTATTAATTATAGATGCATAATATTATTATATAATGATTCTGATATTAGATATTTAGTAAATTGGATATTATTTCTGATTTTAAAATATAAATATCATTAACCGAACAGGAAGCTGAAGCTGAGGCTGCAAATCCCGAAGTTATATTACTTGAGGATGAGCAGATACAGCTTGATAGATCAGTTGAAGTACCGACTGAGGTATTATATCTGATTAATCTTAAATATATAGAACTTGTATGATAGAGCTTACGCTAATCATAAATGTTTAATATATTTAAACTTTAGGATCCTGTTAGATCATCTAGAGGTCGTGATGGTGAGACGGCTTCAGATGAAGATTCTGAGAATACACCTTCTTCTTCTCCATCTGCTTCTGAAAGGAAGAGAAAAGGTAAGAGTATTCTGGAGGAAGGTACTGAGGAAGTTGAGATTCCTTTGATGAAGCGTCCGAGAACGCTTACTATTTGAGAAGGTTAGTATTGCTTATAAAAGTTAAATAATCTTAACTTGTTGTTTATCAGGAGTTGAACTGAGACAGTTAATTCTGTATACAGTTGCTCAGGATACACCACAGGTGGAGATGGATGCACCAGTGGTTACTGAATCGATGTCTTTACCGCTTCAGGTATGAGATATAAGTTCTATAACTATGAGTGTTATGCAATTAATTAGAGTTTGAGATAGAGTAATCTGTAACAATAACTGATTTTAATTGTGTTTAACTTTACAGCATGAGGTTGCTGATCTAGTTCGTGGAGCTAATTTTCCAACGAACAAAACAGCTAGATTTGCGACAAGTTTGCTTACGCAGGCTTTGTCTCAACCTCATACACCGCTTACCAGAGACTGGCATATTGAGTCTCTTACACCGCCTGGACCAAGAACGATACATGTTACTCCGACGACTGATGCAGAAAGGATTACATCCTTAGAGTCTAGGGTAAAGGATTTAGAGAAGCTTACTTCTCAGATTCCAGAGCTGGTGTCGAGCAATCTTCTTCTTTCACAGCAGATTCTCAAGCAGAGTGAATCGTACAATCTGTTGATGAAGACTCATGAGACTTTGCTTGCGGACTTCAACGTACAGAGACTGAAGTTATCTTCTTTAGAGAGTCTGGTCTTGAGATCGCATTCAGGACAGTCTACTCAGGGGGAGATATTGGTATATCTGGAGTCTTGCAGAGAAAATGAGTTGAAGAGGAAGAGAGATCAAGACAAGGACGATGATCCCAATGCACTGAGTGGTGAGCAGACTGGTCCTTCAAAGACTGGTGAGCAAGCTACAACTCAGGGGGAGTCTGGTGCTGGTGCTAGTGGTTCTGGAGTGGATACAAGTGCAGATAAGACTGTACCGGGTGATACTGAAGCTGGTAAGATAGCTTAGTATTATCTTAGTACTGTAATATTTGTAATAGTTTGTAGTGAACAAATGTAAACTTAATTTATTGTGTAAATATATTCGACTTAGGGTTATTATTATTTTAAGTAAAATATGTTTGATGTAATTTAAGTTTACATAATTATGTTAAGATAAAATAGTGATCGAAAGTCTTCTGACTCATTGAGTAGTCAAGCGGCGTGTTCCGATTAATATCGGCGGTCAAAATTTTATGATAACATATGCATTTTAGATTTGATTATAGACTTAAGACCGTAAGGTATATAACTAATTAACAAGTTAAAAATGTATGCGTATTAACTAGACAAATGATATATAATTTAAAGGTTAACTTGATAATAATTTAGATCAATTAACGCTTGGAAATTATATAAGGTAATTAATAGTAAATTTAAATGTTTAGTGATTATTCACAATGCATTAGAATTTAAAATTAATTAATATTTGTTAAGTAGACTTAAGAAATTTTGGATTGATTCAGGGTAATCAATAAAAGATTTTATAAGTTATATGTAAATTGCGTTTATATTTTAGGTTAAAATATACAAAAGAATTAATAAAGAAATTCTTAGGTTGATTCAGGGAAATTGATAATAGAATTTTAATTATTAATATTTATTTGTATTTGTGGTTTTCTCTTAGGATTGGAGATGCTTGATCTATCTGATTCGGAAGATGATATTTTTGATGAGATAGATGAAGAGATTGATTATGATCTTGAGGAAGGAGAATTCCAACCACCTACAGATTGGACTGCTGTACCTGAGAATGTGCAAGACATGGGTGTAGATCTAGATGCAAACATTGATGAACACCATGTGAGCCCATCTAGGACAGAAGTTGTTATTGAAAATGAACAAGGTCCAACAATTGTCGATATAGATGAAGATATTGATGATTCAACCTCTGATGAAGAAGAAGAAGTTCTTGTTCAAACCAAAAATCCTGCTGTTGTACTTAGGAAACTTCCAAAGAAGAAGAAGAAGATTGGAATTTCTGAAGTTGATGTTACGAAAAAGCGTGTACCACGTAAAGGGATTATTGGTTGGTACTTTGACTCAGAACTAAAGCTTTTTGCAATCAAAAGGTTTGACGGAGTTCAATATTTTGAAAGAAAGCTTGCAGTTTTTAGTTCTCTACCACGTTATGAAATACGTGATTTGGCTAGATTAGAGATTAACAATCCAAGTCGTGATGATTATGCTGATCGTGTTGAAAGAATCATTAGACATGAGGTTGGTACGAATAAGTTTGTTCAGATTAAGCCAAAAAAGGGAAAAACTGTGAAATTACAAGAGAGAAGTCAAAGAACAGGAAGAAGAAGAAGGAAGAAGATATATCCAGCTGTTAGATGCATACAGCAGATTCCACTGAAGACAATGCCACAAGATATTCTGGGTAATATGAAGAGATGGCATGTAGATTCAGGAACTGGAGAAGCTGTTATGGTTGAAGCTGATGATGAGGTTGACGGTGGTGAAAGAGAAATCTTCAGAGTCTATGACCATCGACACCTAATGAACATGTCGAAGAAAGATTTGATTAAGTTGAATGAAAATAGAATCTTGACGACAGACGCATGGGGTGATTTAGGACGAGATTATCAGATGATGGTTAAGACGTGTATCAAGATGAAGATTTACGCAGGCAGTAAGATTTACAAATGAAGACCAAAGACAAGCGTGAAGATAAAGACGCTAGAGCTATTGTCAAGGGGGAGTCTGTTGGGACATAAAGTGTGACAACAGATCTAGCTTGAAATAGGACTAGTGTAATTATTATTATGTTTGTATATTGGTTTGGATTTGTAAAAGAATATTTGTTTTGTTAGTGATATTCGTTAAACATATTGTTTTGTTAAGTTAGACGAATAATTAAATACAAAATAAATAATAGACGTTTGATGCGTAGCGAGTCGAGATCTCAGGTCGCAGCGAGTCGAGCTGTGAGGTGAGATCTGAACTTGCGTAGATTAAGTCTGGCGAGCCGAGCTCTGAGTTGGGCTTGGGCTGCGAGTTGGACCGAACTCGCAGGCCCATGCGAGCCGAGTTGAGCTGGACGTATATAATGTTTTGCACTCCGTGAAAAACATAAAACCTTTGCCATATCTCTGATCTGCAAACTCGACAAACTCAGAGAAAACTTAATCCTAACGACTAGGCTTTGACGATTTATCTTTTAAAGCTAAGTCTTATTAAACGCAATACGAACATATTCGTTGTTAGTAAGATAACACCGTATTGAGGGATTCCGCACCTTAATACTACAGATAACGAAGTTATCGATCCTAAAACTAGGGGACTTACAGAGTATATGTCCGTTTAGGTTTAGGTGGGGAGACACTATGTTTACCGTCTCTTTTAAGAATGTTAACAGGTTTATTACCTAACTTAGGTTTGGTATCTAACCTATCTATAGTCATACTAGAGTCGGTCTGTGTCTTTTCATCAATCACAAGCTTATGTGGTGTTTCAGGCTTTTTGTTAGGACAACACGAAGCCACGAAGCCACATGACATCTGCTTGCGTGATTTAGGAACTTTTGCATTACCACTCGGAGTCTTAGGCACTAAAGGTTCAAGTATTTGTTCCTTATTAACCTTATCATCAGTCTTAGCATCGTTAATCACTCCACCCGATACAAACTGTATTTTGGTGAAATGAGACACTTTACTATTATCTGATGATTGGTTCTTAACAACCTCCTTCTGTGCCTCTAAGTTTTCCGGGTCATTAGTTACTAAAATCTCAGGATTAGCATCTGTCATTTCAGAATCTATCGAGTTACTAGTGTAATTGGCATTAAAAGGATGAGGTACATCATTGTATCCTATTCCAGTCTTGTCCTTTACACTGCGTTGAGCATCTAGCATTTTATCCATTTCTAAAGTTCTGTAGGACTCAATCTTACGATTTTGTTCTACTAACTTATGCTTCAGCTCAGCTAACTCTCTATCCCTATCAGCTATAGTTCGATTTAAGTCATCAATGTTCATATAGAGACCATCTATGATTATTGCCTTTTCATTTATGGTATCTCTAAGTGCAATCTTATCAGAACTATCAGACTTAATCTTATTCTTAAGATCTACCTTATCTGTACTTAACCCAAGGACATCACTTTTAGCTTGTTCAAGTTCAGATATTATAATCTTATTAGAATCATTAAAAGTGCTAACTTGGGATGACAAATTCTGATTCGACACAGTTAAAACATTTAATTGAGATTGTAGATCAGTAACTAGATAACAAACATCAGCAAGAGTAAGAATATCCAAACATACCCTTTTCTTGTCAGTTTGTACTTCAGCCATGCGTGCTACAAAGTCATCTGGACTCATATCAGCAGTTGAATCCATATACAGCACGTCATCATCACTTGCTTTCTCATGAATCTCCGGCACCTTTATCTCAACATCAATAGGCATATAGCTATTGGACTCAGCAGCTATCTCTTGATCTTCAATCTCAGCCATGAGAGCTTCCTCAGACTGAGCTTGCCAATCATAAGATCCATCCAACTGTTTCACAACTAAGGCTTTGGAAGCTAAGGTACTTCCCGAACCTTGTTTGCTATTGCCAGTTTCAACCTTAGGTCTTTGACACTCACGAGCAAAGTGTCCATAACCTTGACAGTTGAAACACTTGATCTTGGTTTTATCAAACCCTGATCGATTTCCTACCACTTTTCTACCAGTTTTCTTCAAGAAATTATTGACTCTCCTTGATAACATTGCAAGTTGATCCTGGAGATCTATTTCCTCAAGATAATCAGGGTCTATCTGATCATAGTCTTCATCAAACATAATCGGATCATTGATTTTACCCTGAATGTAGTTTTCATAAGAAGCAACAAAGGATGCAAGGACAGATAACTGTTGCTCAGCCGATTTCACACTCATTGGCATCTTTTGATGTCCTTGAGTTGACTTCTCAGCAGATGTACCTTTAGTTTCATTACCTGATGAGGTAAGAAGGCACACGTCATCCGTTATCATTTCACCATTTTCATCAGTATTACCCACTAAAAGTGCAGTGGTCGAACTAGATGAAGAAGTTGAGAGGTTTGTTTTTCCATGATATAGCCCAGGATTCTGAACCTGATCAGAATCAGTTTCTCTCTATTTCTTTGTGAAATCATAACCTTTTAGCTTGTCAATGACCTGCTCTAAGGTCATGGTTGCATACCTTTCATCGTTGTCTTTGAGCATTACACCATACATTTCCCACTTATATGGCAAACCCTCAATAAATTTGTCGGTTCTTTCAGTCTCAGTAGTAACAATATCATGGTTATCAAGCTCACTTAACAAGTGGTAGAATCTAGTGATATAAGCATCAAGATCTTCTCCTTTTAAAGCTTTTATAACAGTAAACTGTTTCTTAAGAAGATTCTTCCTGCCTGCCTTCACTTGAGGACTTCCCTCACATCTTTTCTCTAACGCTTCCCAGAGCGTTCTAGCAGTTTGAAAAGACTTGAGCTGATGGTTTATCTCCTCTGGTAAACTCATCTTAATTGTAGAATGGGATTTATTCTCCAATTCATAGTCCTTCTTTTGTTGATCGCTCATCCGGTTATAAGCAAGAGTAACAGTTGCACTATTAACCGTTTGAGTAGGTGCAGTGTATCCATTCTTGATACACATCCAGATTGACAAATCATGGAATCTACAGTAAGATTCAAATCTGTCCTTCCAGTTATAGTAATCTTCGATTTTCAATAGCTTAGGTGGAACGTTTGATTTTCCCACCTCATGTTCCATCTCGATCATTCTACTAAGATCAGACATCTTAAAAACGTAAAGTAAAACTGTTTCGCGAATTTAGAAGAACTCGATTCGCAAGACTCGGTTCAACTCGCAATCTCAGCTCGACTCGCAAGTCTCAGTTCGGATTGCTGTGATGTCGATTCGCAAGCGATTTCAATTCGCGAGAGATCTCGGTTCGACTCGCAAGTCTCAGTTCAACTCGCAAGTTCAACTCGGTTCGCAGGCTACGCTGAAACCCTAATCTCGACTCGCGAAACGGCTGAAAAACCCAAAAAACGAAAATTTAAGGTATTTTTACGATTTAAACAGGAAATTTCGACCGTAAACTAACCCTAAAACGTCCAGAGAATGATTTTGATCGTTAATATGTACTCATGCACGTATAAACGATCCGAATCAAAACGCAATTATCACTAAAACTCTCGAACAATCTCGTATTTAGCCCGAAAGCTCTGATACCAGATGTAAGTCCCTAGTTCTTAGGATCGATAACTTCGTTATCTGTAGTATTAAGGTGCGGAATCCCTCAATACGATGTTATCTTACTAACAATGAATATGTTCGAATTGCGTTTTAATAAAGCTTAACTTTAAACGATGAATCGTCAAAGCCTAGCTATAGGTTTCGTTTTCTCTGGTTTGGTGAATTCGCAGATCTGATAATATGACAAAAGTGTTAGGTTTTTCACGTTAGAAAAACATATATATAATCTGGTCTCGGCTCGGCTCGCATGGGCCTGCGAGTTCGGTCCAACTCGCAGCTCAAGCCCACTATAGGACTCGGCTCGCCAAACTATTACCATACGAGTTCAGACCTCATCTCTCAGCTCAATTCGCTGCGACTTGAGATCTCGACTCGCCTTGCACAAAACGTATATACTTATTTCGTATTTAATAATTCGTCTAACTTAATAAAATAATATGTTTAACGAATACTACTAACAAAACAAATAATTATTTACAAATCTAAACCAATGTACAAACGTAATAATAATTACACCAGTCCTATTTCAAGCTAGATCTGTTGTCACAATCTATGTCTCAACAAATTGGTAAGTGTTGAACAAACTGTTGATTTAATTATAACCAGTTTCCATTTAAGCGAATATATGTTTGTTGGACGTGTTGATGGAGGAAACATCTAGGATAATAATATTGTTAGATCCCTCATTGTCCTCAACTCTCTTGAAACCATTCTTTAAACATTCATTTAGATGAATATTAAGTGATAACATTCATTTGGATGAATATTAAATGATCAACATTCATTGATGAATGTTATAATCTATTTATAGTCAGCTAACATTCATCTAAATGAATATTATCTATAGATATTAAGTGATGATGTTCATTGAAAATGAATATAAGTAATAGGATTCATTGTAATGAACGTTAAGTGATAACATTCTTCTAAATGTATATTTAGCCTGTTTTTAAAAAAAAATGTATATGAAGTGATATCATTCATCGATAAATGTTATAATTTAATTCCAGTTGTTATAACATTCATTTTGATTAATATTAATTGATAACATTCATTTACATGTATTAAGCAATAACATTCATTGATAACGAATATGAAGTAATAACACATTGATAACGAACATTAAGTGATAAAATTCATCTATATGAATATTAGATGATAAAATTCATCTAGATGAATATTAAGTGATAAAATTCATTAATAAATGTTAAATTTTAGTTTCGGTTGTTATAACGTTCATTCTAATGAATATTAAATGATAACATTCATTTACATATATATTATTTAATAACATTTTTTTTTTTACAAAACAGCACAAAATCTAAAAATTATATTGCTATATCATAAAGAGTACATTGAGATATTCATATACAAATCGAGACTAAACGATACCATGAGATGCTCGAAAGAAACAACCAAAATAGAAGAAAATGCAAAACAATCGGACTTTAGGACCTCGTACCAGACCTTGAGCCTTAACCCCTCAATGAACTTGACCTTTATCATCACCATCATCCTCTCATATTTACATGAACTCGATTGAGACCCCAAACATTATTAATCTTAAAAGTATTCCTCGTCGATGTAAGTTTGAAGGTCAAAATCTTTAACCGAACTAGCTTCTTTATCTCCTTCACAAGCCAAGAATATAAAGTGCTAAAATTTATTGTTAACGAATATCATGTAATAACACTCATTGATAATGAATATTAAGTGATAAGATTCATCGAGATGAAGATTAACCAATAACATTCATCACAATGAATATTAAGTGATATCATTAATTGATAACTATTAAAATTTAATTTCAGTCTCTATAACATCCTCACTGTTTGGACAAAAAAAGTAAGGCCAATCCACACTTCTTTTCTCGAGTTTGACCCATATGGGCAATCTTATCTTCATTACCCGCCACATTAACTCCAATAGGCACCAATATTTTCCTTCTACTTTGCTCGTTTGGATCTCCACTCGTTAGTATCATCTCGTCAATCTTCCATGACAATGCTCTAACCGTAAAGTCTTCAACACCATCTAATGACCACTTCCACCTACCATGCAGTCCCGATTAGGAAAAAGCACACAAAATATTATTTCAACTACAGTTTTAATACCCAAAACACCCTCGGAAAGTTGCATCCACTGACTTGAGACATAGTGTATAATGATTGATAAATAGGTCTTGCATGAATATTTGCAGTCAGAGTTCATAAAAGGGCATTGCTAATGTACGATGGAGATGAAGAAGCTGTTAAAGAACATATATAAACTAATGATATAGAATATTATAATGAATAAAGAACTTTTTCAATCATTAACCTAAATTTTCTTAAAGTTAGAACTGCTCTGATTTTTGCCCATGTTGTGCAGTTAATGGTATATTCCAAACTGAAATCGTTAGCAATTCTCTTGACTTAGTGAGTACAATCTTTATACTATTATGAGAATGTTTATAAAATAACTTGAGCTTTTCTAATATCATGAAAGATCAAGTTGCAGACATCTCTCATTTTCTATTTGTAACCAATGAACATAACCGAAGTACACAGACTGGACACAGAAAACAAAGAAAACAGATTTTTGATAATTTGTAAAATTTGTGGTAGGACAAAAAGTATGCAAATGAATGTAGTTATGCAATCACAATCTACCCAAGCTTACCTAAACAAAATGAAAAGATTTTAAAGGCTTTTTGTCACGTGAACATGTCACTATTGGAGAATGCTTGGAAAAAGTGAGTGACAGTTTGGACCAGGTCTGTAAATCTATCCAAGAGATTAAAAACTTTGACTGGGAAAGATTCGAAAGTTTATTTTCAACATGAGAAAAGTTTAAAGATGAGTTGGTTCTGCCCTGACCAATGAGAACACATGTATGGATGAATTTGGTGGACGGGTCATGGAGGGTAAGATCAAAATGCAATAGATAAATAACCATCAAATACACCACAAAACATCAAATTACCAAATTGTAACTCTTTCTTACACAATAATAAAGAAACTTCCTGATTTGATAAAATATTACCCTAGCAAGCACGACCACATACAAAAAACTACATAAACAGGTTCCTTAACAAGTTTAAGAATATGAACGGCTTCTGGATCCATTTGGAACTTTCCTTTTTCATCAATGAAATAATGATACTAGAAATTAAGATTTGGGTCTTGCTAGAAATTAACATTCATCATGTAACAGTAGCATTCATCTTTATCATTCGTCATCTTAGCATCAATAGTTTGCTACACAATCCTAGAAAACTTTCATAAGCAATTTATAAAGTCTTGGACTACTTACTTAGCATTCATCAAGCAACATTAACATCGATTTATAACATCGTAGCAAAAATAGTTTCTTATACATACAATCTAACAGTCCTAAACAAAATATCAAAATCTCTGCAACTGTCTTGCTAGAATTTAAGATTTTGATCTGGGTATATTGTTGTAATAATAAAACTATATATGAGCCATAATTTAAACCCAAATGCGCAGATAAATAACATTCAAATACACCACATTTCTCAAATTACCAAACTCCAACTCTTCCTTACACAATAAGAAATGAATCTACCTGATTTAATATAGATCAATTAACATTCATCACACCGAATCATATTCAGGTGTTACAAATATTGATTCAAAACACTAACACAACAAAGTTTAATGCCAATAACATTTTTCATATATACATTATTACTCATCACCTATAATTAACAAAACCGCTAAAACACTTCCTTCAAACACTCCTAAATTAGTAATAATCACATTTTACTAGAACATTCATAATCTTTTTGCTGAGAATGTACACAAATTGTTATAAACAAATAAAAAATACGATTAATACTTGATAAATTCTGTACAAAATAGATTAAAAAAGGCTATTGTGCTCTCATACTTTCAACCCAAATACATAGTCAGCAATTAACCTCATGTAAAATATGATACTAATATTCATCACATAACACTAATATATATCTACTGAAATTTAAATAACACAACAACAATAAACTTCGTTTCTATTTTTCTTTCCATCATATGAATCTATTATGTGTATATAAGTTAATATTCATCGTAATGAATACTATAGAAATTGAGAATTCCTCGGTTTCAAAAAACTTTAAAAAAATTATCATTATATAAATGCTTTAATTGGTTATTTATCATCAAGGTCAGTTACATAATATTCATTGTATACGATGACTTTTAGATATATATCACATACAATGAATTTCTACATTGTTGAGACTTGAGCCACTGCTAGATCTGCTCAGAATACAAGTGTTGTGCCTCTGTTAGAACAAAGTCAACCGCTGTTAGAAGAAGTCTACCGCTGCTTGAAGTAGACAACCACTGTCAACTAGTTTAGTCTAACAGTGCCACTGTTGGTACATGTAATTTGTATTGTGTAGTTACTCCACTGTTAATATATGAGTACTACCCCTGTTAGTAATATAGATAACCACTGTTGGTTAGATATAGTCGGTTAGAGAGAATTATGGAATAGATATGATTCCATAATAGTTTGATTCTGTAAAGGACTCTATATGTTATAAATAGAGATCCTGTAAAACCTAGATAGATACGATTCATTCTAGTTATTAGCTTCAAGGTTGTAAACCCTAACACAAATTGTGTGTTCGTATTATTAATAATATTGAAGCTTTTTGATTAGATATTCTGTTATATTCAAGTTTGTTCTTCAAGTTATTAATAAACTATTCCGCAAGCTTATTAATAATCAATCAAAGTAATACATACTAAGATCTCTAGCTGGGATCATCAAGTGGTATCAGAGCTTGATATTACTTTGATCTTGAAGAAGGTTATTGAAATTTTGCAGCTTTTTCAATAAATAACAACATGTCTACTGAAACGATGGAAGGTATTCAAGCTACAAAGATCCCCATGCTCAAACCCGATGAATTTGAGCTATGGCAGACCAGGATTAGGCAATACATGTTGCTGACAGATTATATGATGTGGGAGGTAGTTACTAATGGACCAGTCTATACTAAGGACGCAGATGGTAAAAAGGAAGAAAGACCACCACCAAAGACTGATGCAGAGAGGAAAGAAAGAGCAACAGAGTGGAAGGCATTAAGTACTCTACTTTTGTCTATTCCTAATGAGTATCAAAGAAAATTTGAGAACTGTGAAGATGCTCAGGTTCTCATGGAAGCAATTGTTAAGAGATTTGGTGGTAATGATAACACCAAGAAGAATAAGAGATCTCTTCTAAAACAACAATTTGAAAACTTTGCAGGTGTAAAGTCTGAAACTTTGACTCAGACTTTTGATAGATTTCAAAAACTTGTGGGTGATCTTGAAAATCACAATGTTAAGATTGATAAGGATGATTTGAATAGGAAGTTTTTAAGATCATTAGGCACAGATTGGAATATGTACACTGTGGGACTTAGACAAAGTGCAGATCTTGAAGAAAAGGAGATTGAAGATCTATACAATGATCTGAGGAACTTTGAGCCTGAGGTGATGGCTCTGAAACAGTCCAATGGTAGTTCTAACAATGCTGCTTTTGTGTCTGTTGGTGAATCTGGTAGTTGTAGCACATCTGGTGCTAATGATAATGTCTTGGAAACTTTCTTTGCAAGTCATGTGAATTCATCCTTAACAACAGAGGATTTGGAACAGGTTAATGAAGAGGATCTTGAAGAGATGGATTTGAGATGGCAGATGGCTATGATAACTATAAGAGCAAAAAGGTTTATGCAGAGGTCAGGGAACAGAAACTTTACTTACAAGAGAGATGGTGTAGCTGGATTTGACAAAAGCAAGGTGGAGTGTTTCAACTGTCACAAGATGGGACACTTTGCTAGAGAATGCAGGAGCACACATGCTGGAGGATCTCAGAATTCTTCTAATGGTATTGTAAGGAATATTTCTGATCCACAAAGAAGACTGGTACCTGTTCAGAACACCACTTCAGATTCATTGGTTGCACAAGATGGGATGGGAGGATTTGACTGGAGTGACCAGGAAGAGCTTGTAGTCAAAAATCAAGCTTTGATGGCTGTCACAGAAGAACCAGAGCCTTCAGACATTCCATATGAGGTACAATCTAAATTATGTTCTCCTGCATGCAAGAAAATGGTTAAATTTTATAGGGATCATAATATGGTTGTGTGTAATGAGTTAAAAGCTTGTGTAGAAAAGAGTCAACATTCAACTTTAGCTATTGAAAACTTAGAAAGACAGATAAAAGCTTTTGAAAAGAATGAATCACAATTTCACTTAGATATTAAATATCTGAATTGGGAAAAGAAAGCTTTACAAACAAAAGTTGATATGCTAAGTGCAAAGTTGGCTGAGGCAATTTCTGATAAAGAGTCAATAAAGTTGAAAGTTGATGAATTGGAAAATGCTTCAAAAGGTGCTCAAAACTTAATCAAGTCTCAAATTCATGATAAATTAAAAACTGGATTAGGTTACAACCTTAATGCTGTACCCCCACCTTATAATCATACTTACTTCCCATCTAAAATTGAGTTTGACTTAGAAAAACTTAAGGTAGATGTGTCTGATGAGGTTAAAAAGGTAGATCCAGTAGTTAATTGTGCTGATAATGTGAATTTTGATAAAGTGGAAGTATCTGATTGGACTGAGGAAGATGAGAGTGATAGTGATAGCTCATCTAGTGGTAATTCTGTGGATGATTGTGTTAAGCCTATTACTGGTCTAGTTTCTGAACTAAATAGTACTAAACTAGAAGAGGGTAAAAAGATGTTTGTTGAGAAAGCAAAGGTACAGATAGATCAAGTTAGAAAAACCAATAAATCTAGATCTGGTCTAGGTTATGTGCACAAAAGAGTCAATACTGAATCAAAAGATAAGTCAAAAGATAAATCTGAGTGTGAAAAATGTGCATGTAAATCAAACAGGTCTGATTTAAATACTGCAAATAATGTAAATAAATCCATTTCCAGGGGTAATTAGAGAAATTGGAACCAATTGGTTTCACAAAGGCTGGGTAATGGGTTTGAATGTGTGAAAAGAAAATCATGTTATATTTGTGGTAGATATAATCATCTTCAACATGACTGTTACTACAATCCTAAAAATAATAGGAACAGTGGTAACAGACAAGAGTTGAAAATTAAGCCAAACAGAGGCAAGGCTGCAGCCCCTGTTAATGCTGTAGCAGTGCCACTGTCAAAGGCTAACAGAGGCAAGACAATAACAGGGGAGGGTTTGACCACTGTCAGGCATGGTACCTCTGCTGGTATTAAACATTCCAAAAGAATGTTTATACCAAGTAAAGCTACCACTGCTAGGGTAATAAATACGAATTTGAAGGTAACCACTGTCAGACCATTAACCCCTGTCAGGTCTAAAACAGATTGTTTTTGGAAACATAAGAATGCATCTACATCAAATGTATCCAAAATCAATGGAGCATTGAGATCAATCACCTTTAAGAGGGTTGATATCAAAAATGCTCATGGGAAACCCAAAGCCAAATTGGTTTGGGTTCCCAAGAGAAACTAATATGTTCTCTTTTTATATGTGTAGGGCAAGCCAAAGAGCTTATGGCACATTGATTCTGGCTGCTCAAGGCACATGACTGGAGATAGGGAAAAGCTGCAGAACTTCAAAGCATTTAATGGAGGAGATGTAGCATTTGGCAGCAACCCTAAAGGAGGTAAGATCACTGGAAAAAGTAAGGTAAAAAGCAGTAAGCTCACTTTCAAAGATGTGTATTATGTTGAGCAATTGAGATATAATTTGCTTAGTGTGAGTCAAATCACAGATAAACAAAATCCTGTTTATTTCACTGACACAGAATGCCTTATACTTTCTGAAAAACTCAAAATACCTGAAGATAAAATTTTAATGAGAGTTCCAAGAAAGGATAATGTATACTGTAGTGATTTAAACAAGATGGAATCTCAAAATGTTAACTGTCTGATTTCTAAAGCTACTGTTTCTGAATCTGAACTATGGCATAGGAGGATGTGTCACTTGAATTACAAGACCATGAATAAACTTGTTAGGAATAAGCTAGTGAGAGGCTTACCTGAAAAGTTATTTGAATGTAGTGACCACTGTGTAGCATGTCTCAAAGGCAAGCAACACAAGACCTCTTATAAGACCAAGCTTGTGAATTCCAATACCACTCCCTTACACCTGTTACATATGGATTTGTTTGGCCCTACTAATGCAGCTAGTCAAGGGAAGAAATCTTACTGTTTGGTGATAACTGATGATTATTCTAGAATGAGTTGGGTATTCTTTCTTAGGACCAAGGATGAGACAGGTGAAATACTTAGATCATTCATAACTAGGATTGAGAATTCAACTAATCAAAAGGTTAAGATCATCAGATGTGATAATGGGACAGAATTTAAGAATCATGAGATGAATAAGTTCTGTGAGGATAAAGGTATAGAAAGACAGTTTAGTGCACCTAGGACTCCACAACAAAATGGAGTAGCTGAAAGGAGGAATAGGACACTAATTGAGGCTGCTAGAAGCATGCTAGCAGATGCTAAACTTCCAATGTCCTTTTGGGCAGAGGCAGTCAGCACTGCTTGTTATGTTTTGAATAGGATTTTGATCATTAAACCTCATAACAAGACACCCTATGAGTTATTCTTTAAGAGAAAACCTTTGGTTAGCTTTTTAAAACCATTTGGATATCCTTGTACTGTCTTAAATACTAGGGATCACCTTGGTAAGTTTCAGAGTAAGGTAGATGAGGCTGTATTTGTTGGATACTCTATTCAAAGCAAGGCTTATAGAGTATTTAATAAAAGGACTAGGATCATAGATGAGACCATGGATGTGACCTTTAATGAAAATACATCAAATGTAGAAGGAAAAGGTCCAGAAGTATTGTTTGATATTGATGCACTAACCCATGCTTTTAGATATCCAGATTTGTCTACTAGTGCAGGTACAGATGCAGGTAATGATGCAGGTAATGATGGACTTTCAATCTCAAGTCAGACTACAAAGGATAACTTGCAGTATGTATTGTTTCCTATTTGGTCTCCAGATCCACCAGCAGCATTCCAATCAGAGCAAGATGATCTTTCAGATGATTCAAGTGGGTCAACTGGCAAAAATGGTTCAAACAAGGATGAAGATGGTTCAATTCCAACAGATCATCAACCATTTACTTCAAAGGGTTCTCATACAGTTTCAGAGCATGATTCAGAAGGAGAGCCTGAATCTCCAAAGTATTTTGAACAGAGTCCTCCATTTCAAGTTTTGGAAAGGACTTCTTTGTCAGATTCTGAAGCAACTCCAAAGCCTTCAAAAGAAAGAGAAGAAAGAGATTCTTACTCAGAATCAGAGATGGATAATCTTTTGGGTCCTAATTTAGAAAGAGAACTGCTTGATACATCCACATCTAAGTATCTGGTTCATAGAGATCATTCCTTGGATTTGGTCATTGGTGATATCGATTCATCTGTTCTGACCAGACAGCAGTCAAAGGTAAGAGAAGAAGATTTACATACTTCACTATATGTTTGTTTTCTTTCTCAGATGGAACCAAAGAAGGCAGTGGAAGCTCTCAAAGATCCAAGTTGGATAGAGTCAATGCAAGAAGAACTGTTGCAGTTCAAACTGCAAGATGTATGGGATTTGGTTGATTTACCAAAAGGAAAGAAAGCTATAGGCACAAGGTGGATCTTCAAGAACAAGAGAGATGAAAGAGGTATAGTGATAAAGAATAAAGCAAGGTTGGTAGCACAGGGGTACACACAGGAAGAAGGCATTGATTATGATGATGTCTTTGCTCCTGTTGCTAGAATAGAAGCTATTAGGTTATTTTTAGCTTATGCATCTTATCAGGATTTCAAAGTTTATCAAATGGATGTGAAAAGTGCTTTTCTTCATGGTCTAATTGATGATGAGGTGTATGTATGCCAACCACCTGGGTTTGAAGATCCTACATATCCAGATAGAGTGTGCAGATTGAAGAAAGCTTTGTATGGGTTACATCAAGCACCAAGAGCTTGGTATGATACTCTATCTGAGTATCTTCTCAAGAATGGATTCAAGAGGGGTACTATTGACAAAACTTTGTTTACCAAGAGGGTTCAGAGAGATATATTGTTGGTACAGGTTAATGTTGATGATATTATTTTTGGTTCAACTAGGGATTCATTGTGCAAAGAGTTTGAGGGTTTAATGCATAAGAAATTCAAGATGAGTTCAATGGGTGAACTCACTTTCTTTTTAGGATTGCAGGTTAAACAGAAGTCAGATGGAATCTTTATTAACCAAGGAAAGTATGTGCAGGATATTTTGAATAAGTTTGGTTATAAAGATGTAAAGATATCTAGCACTCCTATGGAGGCACACAAACATCTTAATTCTGATCCTGATGGAGAGGAAGTAGATGTGCACTTGTACAGGTCAATGATTGGTTCTTTGATGTATTTAACTTCATATAGGCCTGATATTATGTTTGCAGTGTGTCTTTGTGCTAGGTACCAAACCAATCCAAAGCAGTCACACATGTATGCTGTGAAAAGGATCTTTAGATACTTGAAAGGACAACCAGATTTGGGAATTTGGTATGCTAAAGGATCAGATTTTGAGCTTAAGGCTTTCACAGACAGTGACTATGGGGGTGAGAACATGGATAGAAAATCAACAAGTGGAGGATGTCAATTTCTTGGAAATAGGTTAGTGTCATGGCAATGCAAGAAGCAGACCACGGTTTCCACTTCTTCAGCAGAAGCAGAATATGTTGCAGCATCAAGTTGCTGTGCACAGGTTCTTTGGATTCAGAATCAGATGTTGGATTATGGTTTGACTTTCATTAACACTCCTATTTATATTGATAATACCTCTGCTATTAGTATCATTCAGAATCCAGTTAAGCATTCAAAAACCAAACACATTGAAATCAGATATCATTTTATACGAGATTGTTATGATAAAAGATTGATTCATATTTTTAAAATTCATACTGATAATCAACTTGCAGATCTTTTTACAAAAGCATTTGATGTAGGAAGATTTACATTTTTGATAACTAATATTGGTATGATCAATCTCACTTAAGTGTTTTGGTCTGGATTTGATACTAACAGGGGTGAAGTATATTGTATGCGACAGGGTCAAGTGTTGCCACTGTTAGCTTCTTCATGATGACAGTTGGTGCCACTGTTAGTTTACTTATGCCACTGTCAATGTATTATCAACCCCTGCTGTATATTTTTGTAGATTAACCCCTGCTGCTTGTTTTTCTTAGTTTAATATTGCAGGACTCAGCGACTGTCAAGAGACATCACTTGAGTTGGAGTTTAATGTTTTATTTGTTTCTTCTTATTTTGATTAAAAAAAATAAAAATAAAATAAAAAAAATAAAAATAAAAATTTTTCGTTTTTCTAATAAAGCTAAGTTTATGCCCCTGTTAGTTCTAAGTTGGAGTTTCCTTGGTCGGATGCCCCTGCTAGACTATCAGCCATTGTTAGCTTTGTTAGATGATTACAAAGGGTTGACTGTAATTGACCAAGTGAGGTACCCCTGTTGGGCTTATTTGTAAGTTGTGCCCCTGCTGGGTATAACCAGCAGTGCCACTATTAGTTCTATTTTTAGGGCTTGGCACTGTCATCATATAAATACTCAAATACTTCACTTTTTCAATTACGCTTTCAAAATTCAAAACCCTTCAATAATCGCTCTCGTTTTATTTTGTTTATTGTCAATCGCTCTTCATTCGATCATCAATTTCTTTAATGGCATCGTCATCTTCATCTGATTCTGATCATTCTACGCTAAGTGTTCATTCTGAACACAACATGAGGGCTTTCTTGAATAAAGAACTTGTCGATGCGTATTTTCACCCTATCATTGATTTCTTGAGTAATTGTCCAGTTACTCATGCCCTTACTGTCGCTCCACGATTGATTCGATCGCATATTCAAGAATTCTGGCAGAATGCAAAGGAAGGGAATGTTAATGGCATTACTCACATTCATTCCACTGTTAAAGGAAAGAAGGTGATGGTAACTGAGATTGTTCTGAGAGAGCTTCTGCAGTTTGATGATGAAGGTGGAATTTTGGAATTATCGAGAGAAGATTTGTTTAAAGGCATATTGGATATGGGGTATGAAGGTTCAGGAAAAGCAAGATCAGAATATACGTTCTTGAAGTCATGGTTTTGTCCTCAATGGAAGTTCTACATTCATACTTTTCTGGTATGTTTGTCCCAAAAGAGAACTAGTTTTAATGAATTTAGTTCTACTATTGCATATCCTATTATCTGCTTGGCACAGGGTATTAAATATAATATGTCTAGGTTTATCTTAGATAATATGGTTAGAAATGTAAAGGGTGATACATTCATTATGTACCCTAGATTTGTTCAACTTTTATTAAATACTCAATTGCCAAATTTGCCAGCAGAGGATAGTGTGATTGTTAGTTCTACTCTATCCTTGAGAACTATTAAAGCCATGAATCAGTATCAAAATGCTTTTTCAAAGAAGGAAACTGCATTATTTTCTACAATGTCAGTTGCTCCTTCTGCCACTGGTGGTGTATTACCAACATCACTTGGACCAAATGATGACAGGCCAACAACACAAGTTGGTTCTGAACACACATCAGGAGGTGGCACCAAAAGAAAACAATGGAACCAAAAGCCTACCCAAAGTAAAGCCAAGAAATCCAAGAAGGCTAAACAGGCTGTGGAGATTCCTGTTTCTTCACAGTCTCAGTCAAATATTCCACCACAACAGGTGAACATACTTGATGAAAATGTTCATTCTGGACGGGCTGCCACTACTGTTTCTAGCCCACTAGCAGGGCAGGATAGTGGTAACATCAATCAGACCCAACCAGAGGCAACTATATTTGATGAACCTATGGGTGATGATTCAAATGTAGGTCCCAGTACCAATAATCAAGGGACATCTGCAGTGGCAGATGTAGTCAATGATTCATCTAGGAGGTCACACTCCAATGTTGATGAGGCTAGTAATGAAACTAGGGTATTGACGATTAATGATTTGGTACATGATGTCAATTTGATTTGGAGTAAATTTGAGAAGGAAAGAGCTTTGAGAAGGGAGCAGCAGATTATGTTGGCTGCTCAGGGTGAGTTGATAAAGAAGCAGAGAGAGGAAATAAATGATTTACAAACTAGGTTGTCAATTATTGAAGATGCAGTTGATAAAGTTTTGTTGCCTGCTAGGGAATCTTCAGGCAAGGGGGAGAATAAAGATGATGATCATGAGCAGAATGATATGCCTGAAGATAAGAATGGTCATGAGCAGAATGATAATAATGATGGTGATACTGGAAGTGCAGATGATTTCAGTTTCATGGATATACCTGCTGATGTAGAGATGAGTGATAAAGTTTTTGAAGATGAATTAAATGTCTCAGATTATGTGGTCAATGAAGACATGGATGAACAGATGGTGGATGCTGAGAATGATAGGAGAATGGTAGTGTATGTGGGAGAAAATGTTCAAACAGGTGATAGTGTTGCAGATGATAGTACACAGAGTGGTCCAGCTCTAAATGTTTTTCCATTGAACAAAGGATTACCTTTTAAGGCTGTGGCTAATCTGTATATCTGGGATATTATGGGAGCTAATCTAGATATGTGTAAAAGAGTAAGTTTTAGTGATAGGTTGGTGTATAGTGATGATAGATCTGTTGAGAAGATGGAATCTGATGATGTAGAGGGTAAGGGGGAGTTGATAGAGTATACCTGCTGATGTAGAGATGAGTGATAAAGTTTTTGAAGATGAATTAAATGTCTCAGATTATGTGGTCAATGAAGAAATGGATGAACAGATGGTGGATGCTGAGAATGATAGGAGAATGGTAGTGTATGTGGGAGAAAATGTTCAAACAGGTGATAGTGTTGTAGATGATAGTACACAGAGTGGTCCAGCTCTAAATGTTTTTCCATTGAACAAAGGATTACCTTTTAAGGCTGTGGCTAATCTGTATATCTGGGATATTATGGGAGCTAATCTAGATATGTGTAAAAGAGTAAGTTTTAGTGATAGGTTGGTGTATAGTGATGATAGATCTGTTGAGAAGATGGAATCTGATGATGTAGAGGGTAAGGGGGAGTTGATAGAGTCAAAACCTGAAGCTAAAGAGGAAGATAGAGTGAAGATTTATAACAGAAAGAAATCAATTCCAAAGAGAAAATCTACCTCTGCTAAGGTACAAACCTCTGCTGAAACTCAATCTTTTACCACTGCTAGTAGTATTTCTACCTCTGCTAGTAGTTTGGTATCTACCCCTGTTACTCAATCTTTTACCACTGCTAGTAGTATTTCTACCTCTACTAGTAGTTTGTTATCTACCCCTGTTGGTGTATCTACCACTGTTGGTACTTCAACAGCGACCCCTGCTACTACAATTTCAACCTCTGTTATCACAACCCCTGTTACTACAACATCTACCCCTGTTAGCACAAATCCAACCACTGTTGTATCAACCTCTGTTAGCACTTCAAATATTTCAACAACTGTTGGTACACCTACTGTTGCTCCAGTTTACACCACTACTACAGCAATGACCACTGTCAGGGCTCTAGAAGTGCCTGTTATCATCAGAGAGCCTACACAAACACCCAAACCTAAGTCTGATATTCCAAAGATTGATTCAAAAGACAAAGGTAAGGGAAAATTGAAAGAAGAGAAGAAGATTAAGAAGGTTGTAGAGCCTCCAATTAATTTGGATGAGGCTAGAAGAGCTCAAGAGGAGCATGATGAAAGAATGTTGAGAATGGCAGTTGAGTCTAAGAAAAAGGAAGGTCCTGATGTTGATGTAATATTAGAAGATTCAAGTGTGGTGACCTTATCACAGAAGGCTGCAAAGATGTTGAATGATATGGCTGCAAGAGGTCAAGGGTTGTCTGCTCAACAGATTCATGATATGATCAACAGAAAGGATGATAAAGATGGTTTGGATCCAGGATTTGCAAAGCTTAAACAAGCTAATAAAGAAAAGGCTAGATTGAAAAGACAAGCTGAGCTTGAAAAGAAAAGGAACAAACCACCAACTGCTGCTCAAAGAAAGAAGGATTTACTTAAAATTCTTGGTGATAGGTATGCACCAAGAAGTGTGCTGGAAAGATGGGATGTAGAGAAACTGGAAAGAGCATATGGAAAATATCAGAATGAGGAGAAGGAAGATTTTGAGAAAAGGATTCAGAAAGATAAATTCATTAAGAAAAAGTTGGCTGAAGATAGAAAGAAGATTGCTGAGCAAGTGAGAAGAGAAGAGGAAGAAAGAATAGAAAAGAAAGAGCAAGAGGAGATAGAAGCCAAAGAAAGAGAGTTAAAAAGACTTACTGATTAGAATATAAAGAGCAGATGGAATGGAGTACTTGCTTCTGATAATGTAGTTAATGATTTAGAAAGAGATGCAGAAGATTTGAAGAAATATATCAAAGAGGTGAAGGATTATAAAGAAAATATTCACATAAATCATGATAGATCTTCAAGGATAATTGAATGGGAAGGAATTAAATCAAAAGATGCTGATGGTGATAAAGAACAGATCAAGATTGTTAGAGAGAATGGAGATAAGCACTATTTGTCATCTGTTACTGATGTGCTTAAGAATGTAAATAGATTGGACATTCTAGATTTGCTTGAGCTAAACAGTCAAGGAGATAGACAGGCTTCACAGGTGATTATGGAAAGAGAATTGGGAAGATGTCTGAATACGCTGTTTGAGCCTGAGCCATTCATCAATTTGTTCTTACACTGTATTGATGCTGTAAATACTTGGAGACATTTTGTTAGAGCTGGAGTTCATATGATTCTATTCAGAAGTGGAATGTCAATTTACATGCTTGATGAAAGAAGATATGTTCTGGGAACTCAGACTCTGAGAAATTTGCTTGCATCTCAGTTGAAAACTACAGTTATATCATAAGGAGCTTTTAATGCTTTATATATGGTGCTTAATCAGTTCCATAAAAGAATGGAGTTGGAGAGAATGAAGGAGGAGGAGAGAAGAAGAAAACAGAATCAAACTCAGAAAGATGAAAAGAAAGATGAAGAAACTTGATACATTGCTGGGAATGATCAAGTTTAGGGGGAGATTGTTGAGACTTGAGCCACTACTAGATCTGCTCAGAATACAAGTGTTATGCCTCTGTTAGAACAAAGTCAACCGCTGTTAGAAGAAGTCTACCGCTGCTTGAAGTAGACAACCACTGTCAACTAGTTTAGTCTAACAGTGCCACTGTTGGTACATGTAATTTGTATTGTGTAGTTACTCCACTGTTAATATATGAGTACTACCCCTGTTAGTAATATAGATAACCACTGTTGGTTAGATATAGTCGGTTAGAGAGAATTATGGAATAGATATGATTCCATAATAGTTTGATTCTATAAAGGACTCTATATGTTATAAATAGAGATCCTGTAAAACCTAGATAGATACGATTCATTCTAGTTATTAGCTTCAAGGTTGTAAACCCTAACACAAATTGTGTGTTCGTATTATTAATAATATTGAAGCTTTTTGATTAGATATTCTGTTATATTCAAGTTTGTTCTTCAAGTTATTAATAAACTATTCCGCAAGCTTATTAATAATCAATCAAAGTAATACATACTAAGATCTCTAGCTGGGATCATCATACATAAGATTCATTGGTATGTATCAAATTTAGAGAACAAAACATGAGGAACAAGGTAACAAGTTACAAACTTTCAACAGAAAATTGAGTCCAGATGCAAACCTGAATCTTATTAAGTAACCAGTAATTCATCGTATTTCTCTGTACAATACCTCTGATTTCTTCATCTAGGTTTTATTTTATCTCCAATTTTTCTTCAACTTCTTCAACTTATCTGTTCTGATCGATTCTTCAACAACTCCGAATTTAATTGGATGTGTTTATGATTCAATCATGTAATTTTGTATTGGCATAATTCGTTTTCATAGTTGTTGCTAGATCTGATTCTATGTCTGAATTTGGGATATGTATTCTATTTTATTAGCCGCTATATTTTTTTTCCCCCAATTTATGTCAGATGCATTTTTAGCGTCCTGCAGTAAATGAGCATAAATGACTAAATTACCCCTTCATGTTTTTTATAAATGAAGCTGATCTGACGGTCAGGATTTACTTCCCCCTTCCCCAAGATCTTTGCTTCCCCATTGATCCCCTCCATATATATATATATACTCTGTATAAACCAAAAACGACCTTATATGTGTAATAAAATGGAAAATCGAAAGGTAAAACTTGTGTAATATTGTGTACAAACATGGGTAAAAGACATAACTCAAAACTTAACAAAAACTCGCGTTAAACTACGGACCGAAAACTGGAACCAGAACACAGACTGAACCGCTGCACAGGGAAACCGACCGGCTGGGAAAACATAGCCGAACGACTATCTTGAACCAGCCGATCGGCTGGAGATATTGAGCCGAACAGCTCAACCAACTGAGCCGAACGGCTAGTTGTTGTTGAGCCGAGCGGTTTGCGAAGTCGACACCCGAACGGTTCACGATGTATTTTTAAACAAAACGCAGACTGTGCGATAAATGGTACAAAAATACTAACGAGTATACGACTTAAAATTATTGTCCAAGTTATAAATTTTATAAAACTTTACGACACTAAATTGGTACTAAAACTGTACACGACCGCGGGATATTATTTTATACAAATATTAAACTTTAGAAATTTTGGGCCAAACGGGTTAATTATATAATGGGCCAAAACTATTATTTTTTTTATAATTGGGCCATATTAATTGGGCCGTGCTATTTGGGCCGTGCTAGTAGGCCGAATGAATTGGGCCAAGCCCAATGGGTCGTGGAATTGTAAGACACAAACTTAAAACGAATCATATATAAAACGGGTAACATTTTGGTATCAACTAAAATTTGATAAGTATATATATATATATATATATATATATATATATATATATATATATATATATATATATATAAACGACGACTACTTTATATATATACACGAACGACAACCAACTTAAATATATGTACATAAATGGATACGAGCTTTTAACAAGTGTATTATGTATATACAATGGGACAAAATGTGATCAATTTTCGTAACAAAACGAGACTTATGTGTATATATTTATATGTACAACTAATAAGTATATGTGTATATACTTACACGTTATGAATAGTTCGACAATAAACGTAATTTGAAAAATATTTATTATTTTCAACACAAATCACCAACGACTTGTACAAATTTAAAAAATTAACAATTTCTTCAAAACAAACAAACTATTAACATGATTCGACAATTTAGTCAATCACTTATGTTAATACAATTATCGTGTATAGGCTGACTGTATTTTAGGCGACATCACTACTACTTGCTAGCTTTTACATCTGCGCACCTACTGTGAGTTCACAGCCCATTTTTCACTGTTTTAATACTTTTAAAACCTGGGGTGAAAAACATAGCCATCGTTTGTATTACTGCATGCGATAACTGATTTAAATACTGTATGTATTTACTTAAACTGTTTATGAAATGTTATTTCATACGATTACTTGAACTGCTGTTTATGAAAAGATGTTTTCATACTATTTTGGGAATTAGACAACGAAATCTACAACGGACCTAGGCTTACGATGTAGTGCATAAAAGTCCTTATGGCTACAGACTATAACCATTAGCTAGGTGACTCTAGCTACTGAGTATACGGATAGTACTATCGCCGTGACGACCCTCCTACAGATTTGGAGCGTATACTTACAGGTCCTACTTGGCAAACAACTACTATGGGTCGTGGTTTGGTTATAGGGTTAGGTCGCGTTGCTTTAACTCGACAGGTTTAGCTCACCTTTCAAGGGATCACCATCTAATTATTCCCACAAAACTACTATTTAGGAAGTGAGTTCCTACGAACAACTATTTTGGAAATGTTGATCTTTAGTTAGATTAACATGTGTTTCCTACTAGCAACGATTTAGGAAATGTTAATCCTTGATTGGATTAACCTGTGTTTCCTACAAACTATTATTTGGGAAATGTTATTTTTCATTAAATAACTTGTGTTCCCTGCAAACTACTACTTTAGGAAATGTTTCTCTTAATTGATAAACTCGTGTTTCCTACAAAGCAAACAACTACTATTAATTGGATATGTTATTCTTAAATGATTAACCTGTGTTTCCTACACTACTTACAAACCTGTGAATTCACTCAACAATTTTGTTGACGATTTCTCTAAGTTTTTCAGGGTATTAGCCGCGTAAGTAAGAACTGCATGCATATAAGGACGGACTACCCTGGACATATTAGGATGCCGCTTCTTTTGGGACAGCTGGATTTCCTCTGTATAACTGCAACACTGCAGTCATACTTATGAAATCTACTTTTGAAATTATGTATTTATATGATATACTATTTCAAACACTACAACTACTACTGTTGCAACTTTCTAAGTTGTAACACTTTTGTAAAACTTGATAACTAATGACATCTTAAACTATTTCATTCTGCAATAACCATATGCTCTGTGTGTAACACCCCGCAATTTCAACAAAATTATAAACGTAATTAACATGCATTTCTAGGCTAATTCCCTACTTGAGTGAATTCACAACACATTTTAGAGGTAAGTCTAGCAAAGCCCAACTAGTTAATATGCGTAGTGTTACTCATTCGTAATTACGTACAAAACAATTGGAACAAACGCGACAAAAATATGCGACTGTTGGTGAACAAAATTATTTGATAAAATGGAAATTTTAAATAACATTAACGTTTATTAATTATTATGGTGTTAAAAATATTTACAAAATTATGTCATCTTAAAACATTTTTATATTTAACGATCGGGTAAACGAATACGGGCTAAATACCACAAAGTGGGACAAAGTCCCCTCCCTCTTGGGGCACCAAAACCGGCTCCACCCTCAACCTCTCATTCTCATTCTTATTTCACCAAAAACACACACTTATTCTCTCATCCCTCTCTCTAAAAACCCTCTTTCTCTCACTAGAAACTCACCAAAAATCACTAAATCATCAACATTTTCTTCATATTTTCGGATCAACAACAACAACAAAACTTATCATCAACTCCATATCCAAGATCCAAGCTCAAGATCCACCAATTTCTTCTCCATCTTCATTTTTCACCTAATTTTCGGATTTCACTCAAAATTGGTATGAAAAACACTTTCTTCAACTCATTTTCATGTACTTTTACAACCTAAACATGTTATTGTTCACTATATGAAAGAATCAAACTCAAAAACTTAGTTTTTCAAAGATTTCACGCTTACAGCGCCGGCTGCGAGTTGAGATTCGTCTCGATTCGCAGCAATCGTGTTAGAACTGAATTATTACGAACCTGCTAGCCGAGTCGAGCTGTGTAACACCCCCAAATTTCACTGTTGGCGGAAGCAAGCGTTGGGATGTTACTAATCAAATATCACAGCACAAAGTACAGCAAACGACATCTATATGCGACGTTTATAAAACAGTTATATTTCCAATATATGTAAATGTTTGAAAACATAGTGTTTTCAGTTACAAAATTGTAGTTTCCTAGAGTCCACGCGTATAGCGGGAGATTCTATTACATAATCATAATATACAAAAGATAATGCTAAGAATCTCCGTTAAATGCAAAGTAGAAATCATGCGACTCTAGCTAGGGTCCAGGGGTGATCCTACTCCGTCGATGTACCTGAGATACAAAGCTAAAAAGTGTCAACCAAAAAGGTTGGTGAATCTTACAGGTTTAGTATTAAATAAGCGTTATGAACCACAAGTATGTACCCGTATTGCTATCAAGCAAAGTAAGTAAATCAGTAAATCAGTACAGTGCCATGAGCTCATAAGTTGAAGCTTAACCGTGTAGTGTGAATATATCACGTACCCCCGTGAGTGCTATCCGCACACTCATATGTAACAAATACTAATATGTCTGTTTCTACGTGTAAATCAGTACGTGGTGGCGCTACCACCCCAGGCAGGGATTGTCAGTCCCAAATGGATCCATCTACTAGTAATCGCGCTTAAGTCCATAACTAACAACTTACGAATAGGAGGCTTTCAGTGGATAAAAGTAACTCATGCGTTGTGTGTAAACAGTAAGGTAATCAGTTCAGTACATTGTGTTCATATGTAAAATAGTTGCTAAGTATCTCACCCCAAAGTATAAAAACAGTAAAAGTGGGGCTGTAAGACTCACCTGAGTCTAGTAAGTGCGTATGTGAAATCAACCAAGTACTGCGGATGTAAGTCCGTATGTCGGTTCTCAGAACCCTGAAACCTTCTGGCGTCCGAAACGCATAAGGTTGTAAGTAAACAAGTAAATAAGTTGGTGTCTTAAAAGATCACCCATGCTAGTTGTCCACTCAACTAGGAAATGTCCAAGTGTTTGTTTAGTAATCCGTTTATAGTTTGGAAAACAAGTATGGCCCGTTGGTGACGGTTTGTAATAATAATCCAAAAGTGTTATTATTGTATGTATCGTTGAATCAGGTTTCGTTATTTGTAAGTGTTTGACACTTAGTGCGAAAAGTATTTACAACATCCAATGACGGGGGTCCGGGGGCAGCGCCCCTGGTAGCGGGGTCCAAGGGGCGGCAGCCCCTGGCGGGGTCCAAGGGGTAGAGCCCCTGGCTGGGGTCGAGCTGCCAGGTCAGCTTGGAAAATTTTTATTTCTACTACATTGTTTTATTAAAAATCGCATCCGGAGTTTAATTTCGGTGTAAAATCAAGTGATAAACCTTAGTTCATATTAGTGCTTTTATTATTGAATTCGGGTTCGAAAGACAAAGTGGACTGCGAACCGAGCTGGGAGAACTCGACTCGCAGGCTAACTCGACTCGCAGGTCAACTCGACTCGCGGGTCAGTTCGGTTCACCGGGCAACTCGACTCGCAAGTCAACTCGCGGGTCGATTCGGTTCGTTGGTGATTCCGATTCGCAGGATGGCTTCGCGAGTCGAATCTCGACTCGCCTCGTTTGACGAACAGATCTCGACTCGCGAGATGGGCCGTTCGCGTAAAACTCTAAAATTCGGCTTTTTAAGTCGGTTTTTGGACATAAACTCGTTGGGGAAATGTTCTAGCATGTAAATAAGAGTGTTACAAGTAATCTAAAAGAGTTTTAACGTTTCATACCTCAAAATCGAAAACGAAAAAGATGGAGAGGTAGAGCCCGTGATGGTGATCCTTGTGCTTGTTCCTAATGATGATGATGAACGAATTTCGGTGGTGTTTTTGGTGGTTTGGAGTTGCGGTTTTGAGAGCAAAGAGGAGGAGAGTGTGTGTTTCAAGTTGGTGGAAATGGGAAAAATGGAGCAACAAAAGGGGTTTTAAGGTAGTTGGGTCATGGGTCGCGGGTTGGGTTGGCTCCGCGGGTTTGGCCGACCCATTTGGGTCTCGGGCTAACGTGTTCTTGTTTCTCAATTTACTTTACTTTTTGCGATTGATTAAATGTTTGTTCCGCGTTTTATGTTAAAGTTTATCGAAAATATTTCTAAATGGAGCGTTTTATCAAAACACTTAATAAGGGATTATTCTCGTTTGTTGGGCGTGTTTCGTGTGCTTTCGTTACTTTTGGAGTGTTTTAAATGATACGATATACGTGTAATATATTTTCACAATATATTAATACAAATAATATTTGTTTGGATAATTCCACATTATTTAAAGGTTTGTCACCAACGTCCATATTAATTAGCATCGGACCTCGTCCGGTTTACAAGTGTTCGATTTAAACAAATCGCGTACGCGTGTATGTAATTACACCAAAATGTTACATACATTTAGAGTATTACAAAAGTAAATACACATAATTACAAGTAGCTTAGGCACTAATTAAAGCCCTAAGTTGGCGGGTGTTACAAGCTGCAAGCCGAGTCGAGCTGCGAGCCGAACCGAGCTGCGAGCCGAGCAGTGAACCGAACCGAACTAGCGAGCCGAGCTTGCGAGTCGAGTTTGCGAAATCGAAAATGAAACAATTTTTAATAACGATTTAATTGAGAATTATTATTACGAAAACTATCACCAACGTATCGTAACTTTTCACAAACAAAACGATCTTTCAACGAGTGAACAATTGACATAGTTTGGCTGGTAGCCAACTACTTATATGAATAATCTCATACGTTTAGGGCGTTAGGAGATTACTATTTGGAGAACATTTGGACTTAGGCTTTGCTAGCACTCGCACTTTACTTAGCTCAACAGGTGAGTTCACAGCCCCTACTTTTACTGTTTTAACTGCTTTGAACAGGGGTGGAAAACATAGTCAAACGCTTTTAGAAACACGAACGTATACTTGTTTTACTCGAACGATTTGAGTACTTTGAACTATTGAAACCTTACACAAAACTGGTATTTATGAAACAACATTTTCATACTATAAACGTGATAAACTTTGTTTGGAAAACCGAAGAACGACCGGTACTTTTATGTGAACGCTGGAGAACGACCAACAACGTATTTAAACTAATTGAGCAACTAATGGGTTCTACTGACATGGACCAGATCCTACTGACTTGGATCAGGGATACTGACTTTCCCTACTACACTGGTTTTACCCTTCTAACTTGGGTACTCGATCCTACTGACTTGGATCATGGATACTGACTTTCCCTATGATTATGGTTTTACCCTTCTGACTTGGGTACTTGGATCCTACTGACTTGGATCAGGGATACTGACTTTCCCACGAGACAACTATAGGATACTGACATTCCTACGAAACATCAACTATAGGATACTGACATTCCTACGAAACATCAACTATTAGGATACTGACATTCCTACGAAACATCAACTATTAGGATACTGACATTACTACGAAAACAACCATTAGGATACTGACATTCCTACTATAATTGGTACTGAAGTTTGGGCAACATCCCAACGAAACATATCATGAATTAGGATACGAACTTTCCTACAAAACATACTCGGAACTAGGATACGAACTTTCCTACAACAACTAGGATACGAATTTTCCTACAAACGACTACTTTTGAAACGTATTTGGTTTAACGATCAACTATTGCAAACATAAAATCCGTGAATTCACTCAACCTCGTTGTTGACCTTTCCAATTTTTTATAGGGAATTAGCAGCACACGTAAGGACCGCCAGCACATATGGAATATAGGCGACTCTCGAAGCTTTAGGATGCCCTTTTGACAACTGGATTTCTTTTATATAACTAAAACTGTTTAGTCATATTTACGAAATCTACTTTTGTAACTTAATTACTTCTAAACTTATACGATTTGATAAATCGTAAACTTTGTAACTATTACATTTGACATCTTATTATATATGTTTGGTTGTAATCATATGCTCTGATAAGTATGCATGTACTTTGTACACGTGGCACCTCCACTCGATCTAATGCTTCCGCGAACTTCTGACAAACTTAATTAACGATTTTGGGGGTGTTACACTGTGTATGTATGTACTTGTTGGTTGTTATACTGCTCGCAGCCCCGCCACGTCACTAAGCTTCCGCAAACTACTCTCACTAACTGTAATTACCGTTTGGCGGGGTGTGACACATATAGCTGTAGATAGTTGGAAAGATCCGAGTTGGGGTCGAAGACAACATTCTCGTGAAACAAGCCGTGATTATGACAAAACAGAAGGTGACGAGTTTCAAACTGTTGTGGCACGCCTTCATTGTCAGCTCTATTGAAAACAAAGAAGATGATATAAAACAAGAACCAACTCCGAACTCTAGGAAATCCTTATCAGGTAATATATGATTTTATTCATTTTGCGTTGACCAAAGAAAATGCAATAAATTAAAAGTTAAAACAGAACACTTTAGGGAATCCGAGCGAGCTGAGTGTATTTTCTAAATATTTTTAAATATATGAATTTTTTTTAGGAATGATACCTAAATATCTAGTTTCCATAATTTGACAATTATTGAGATACTTCGTTTGACCTCTATTAATTGTTATGAATTGTTCCGTTCATATTCTTTTATTGTTGTTATGATTGTTTATCTTTTTTATCCATTCACTGGGCATTTGGCTTAGCCGTGTTTCTTTTCCACGGCAGGTAACCATGTATAGCTTGAGAAAGTAAAGTATGCTTAGGATTTGAGACTCTTCTAGAAGACAAGTAGAGACCAAGTAAAGATGAGCATATGCCTTTAGATTATATGATTTGTATCAGTTGTCACATTCCATCCCTTCGAGGATGGGGTGTTACAATTATGGTATCAGAGCGTAGGTTTGAAACTGTAGCTGCTCTTAGGTTCGACCTGTGAGTTATGGATAGACTATTTTTAGATATCCTTTTACTTAGTAGCTTGGGCTATGACCTCAAACTAAGAGACATATTAGAAACTCATACATTAAGTTCAATTAATATGTGTTTATACTATAACTAAAGGTAAACATAGATTAGATAGAATGTTTTTTTAGGTACGTACTCGAAAAAAATCTATTTGATTAATTCCGTTAATATTAATAATAAGTAACGTATTATACTCGTAAAAAAATCAAATGTATACAAATTAAATGTACATGCAACTTGTCTTGCTGAAAAAATAAATAGTATGACGAATAATAACTTTACCTTTGCTAATATAGAATTTAAGAAAACTTAATTGTTGATTAAAAGATCATTTTGCATCTCTACAGACAGTCTAATGCATAAGATTACGAATGTTGATTTATTATGAATAAAATGTCGAGTCAAGTCTACTTTATTTTGACCCACTTTGAGAATTCTAGAAGAGTTCGTAAACTCTCATATAGTTCGTTGTTACCGTTTTTGTCGTATTTATAATGTGTCCCGTATTTTTAGTAAAAACTTATAAGTGTCACTCACTTCACATTTTTTTGACATGTGTCAGACAAAATTTGAGAAAAATTAGTGTGTGAGGAAACTGATACTTCGTATGTGTTACCAAATCCTAAATTCAAACACAACACATATACACATATATCATCATGTAATACAAGATTAAAACCACCTAAAAACGCAATATCAAAATACTTAATAGTAAAAACTAAACATAAACTTTGAAAAAACTCACTGAATGGCACGGATCAAAGAGGCCTAGCAAGTAGCAACAATCGCTGTTGATGATGTTGTTCCTGGTGCAATCTCATCACGAACGTCCATCTGTATGAATCAATAAGCGTGAATGACGATTTTTAGTAACTATTCGAGATTTAGGGTTTCACAAAAACGAATATTGGTGAAAACTATACCGGTATAAAAAGTAATCGAACAATGTAGATGAATGAAACTGATTTAATGATTAATTGGAAGATTTCTAAAACTAGGGTTTTGGAAGTCGATACGCAGATGGAAAGAGTAAACGAGAGAGAAAAGGTTGCATGTGTGGGTTTTTTTTTGAAATAAAGTGAGAAAAGAATTAATTAATTAATTAGTGAAATTATTATTATGCCCTTCCATCCAAAATTTAATGTAAACTTATCTTTTTAATTAAAATGAGGTGTTAATTTGAACCCTTAATTTGTTACATCCGATGACTCACGTTTATTTCCCCAATCTCACACAATGAGTTTGAACCTCACTATATTATTATTACTAGATTTCAAACCCGTGTATACACACGGGGCCGTTGAATGTGTATTTGATTGTTTTTAAGTATACCAATGATGTATACGATAAAATTCTAACGTTTTATATTATGATTTGAATAATAACCAATAAAGTTTGAAGCTAAATTAGTTATAGTAGTATATGTAATCAACATCTGGTTGAGTAGTTGTTGTCATATTAACGTTATTGCCCGTAACTTATTTGTTGCTCACATAAACACATAAGTTGAAGGATGAGACTTGCAATTGTGCTAAAAGTTTGATTTATATTAGAGGAACACAGTAAACTTAACTTATTGAAAATTTTATTGTAGCTTTAAACTTGTTTTGAAATTGATTGTGAGAAGATGTATGAAGAGTTTGTTATCGATACATATCCGAATCTGATAATTAATATTATAAAGGGTCCTCATGTATATATGATCTGATGATTATAATTGGTTACAAATTATTTCTTATCGTGGACCCTTTTACGCGTTGGTACCTATATGTATAATAATATATATAATGGGTACTTCGAGTAAAATATATCATATTAAAATATAAGAAATAAAGGGGTCTAATTGTTTGATTGAAAGATTAATAAAATTGAGGGGTCTAATTGTTTAATTGAAAGTTTAAAATTAAATTGATGACATCATAAAGGTTAATCATATATTATATTTAAGATTGTTATTATTATTACTAGACTTTAAACCCGTGTATACACACGGACCGTTGATTTTTAATATGAAATTACGTAATCTTATTTCTAATAATAAAGTGTGTAAGTTAATATGTATATTAAGCATTTAGTTGGATTCATGATAGTATTAATTTATGTAAATAGATTTATATAAGTAGCTCGAGATTAAAAAATTAAAAGTTTTTCAAACCAAGTTAGTGGAAAAAATTGATTACTTTTAAGTCTATATTAACCTTTTCAAGTAATTTTATTCCTACTTGGTGAATTGAAAATAGAAACATTATAGATCAATTTGGATAATGTTTTAATTAATGAATTAAATTTCTTACTATATGCAAGTGATAGTTGATTAAAAATAATCTTTTTTTAATTAGTTAAGGATCTTATTTTAAAATTTACTAAAATTAAAGGACTTAATTGAAAAATTAAAACTTAATTAGAATGATGACATCATAAAGGTGTTTCCTATATATAATTTATAAGATTATTATAAATAAATTATCATATCTATAATCTATAACTACATATAATGCATCTTAGATTTCTATTTTTAGAAAATTTTAAGAACAAAAATTAAGACTCAACATTTAAATATTTATAATTTTAGAAATCTAATAATTATCAAAATGTAACTATTATAGTAGAAAAAAATGGAGTAATACACTTTCTCATTCACTAAACATAATCATTCCAACACTTCAAATGAACAAATTTTAACACCGTAACTAATCTATCGAAAAAGAACACAAACAACATAAAATTACCACGGGTTACTATTATAAACAGGTTTTGTATTCCGCTGCATTGCGCAGGTTTTTTGCTAGTAATTATATATTTGTGTGGCTTTTGAAATAAAAATAAAAAACACGTGAACAAACTATGTATATGACCCTATTAAAAAATAGTTTTGTCTCAGGCTATAAAAGTAGGAGGGTAAATGATAAAAGTCGGCAACGAACTGCCAAAAATTACTCCAAGTATGCAACCTACTAATATAATTGCTCAGGTCGGAAACAAACTGGCTAGTTTTGTACTTGGATCGGTAATATGGTTACCTTCTACCGGATTGACCGGTCAAATTCAATTTTCATTTATTTGTTATTGGTGACATGGAAATAAAAGCTGACGTGGAGTTTAAAAAAAAAAAACATAAAATTACGTATAAGCTATATACGCACGGATCTCATTTATCAACCTAAATACACCTCGTCCCAAAAAACACACGATCGTCACCCTCATTTACTGTACACCAAATCCTTGCAATTTCCAGTAAATCGTGCTCTTAATGTTGCATATCTCGCGCTCTTAGTAAGGTATATTAGTAGCTACAACTGTTGTTCGTTATATGTAGCTCATTTTGACGAAAAAATGAAACCCTAATTGTGGAAGATATATGAACAAAATTAGGGTTTTAGTTTGATTCATGTTTTTTTGATGAATAATAACACATCTGTGGCTGAATGTGGATGGATAGCTACATGTTGACTCAAAATCCCCAAATTTTTGAAACCCTAAAAAAATGTTACTCAAATTTTTTTTGAAAATAATACTATGACAGTTATGTTAGTTATTCGTTAACCGTTTGTAATTTAAAATGACGTTAATTTAAAATTTTAACTGTTTATGGCAGATGAGTAGTAAGCGGTTCTATTTGGAGGTGACTGTGCACCACGATGGAGTGTTCGTTCCAAAGCCGTTAAGGTACAGAAATGGAGATGCAGATACTATGGTAGATCAAGATCTCAGTGATGTTCCCTTTGACAAACTTATTGAGTACCTGAGTGCTTCTTGCTACGGTATTGTTAAAAAAAGTTATTACTGCATTCCTGGGTTTAGTTTACAAAGTGGGTTAAGGGAGATTATGCATGAAGGTCATTTGAAAGAAAGCCATTTCATTGGACATGACAAGGGGGTAAATTGCATATATACTGTGAACACATGGGGTATGACATTATGTCTTGGTTAAATGAAATTGATGATGAATTAAATGAAAGTTCTGAAGATGAATCTGACATTGAAATTGAGAAAGATGTATTACCCTATGTTCAAATGCACAATGAAGGTGAGGACCTAGTTGTTATCCCACACAAAGGCATTGATGACCCCTTCTTGAACAAGCTTTGTACTAATAAGTTTCTTAGCTCTTTTAATGAGACATATTCTTATTGTGTCTGCTTATTATCTTGGATCTAAAGTGATGATGTTTTGATAAATATAGATGATTTGTGATGATATTCCTGGAGATGTTAATGACCAAGGTGTGGTTAATGAGCAAGCTGTGTTAGATGAGCAAAGATCTGATTTTGTCACAGATGAGGAGGTACCTCTTAGTTCCCTTTCTAATTTCACCCATATTTCTAGGACATGGTTGCCTGCTTATTATATTAGATCTAAACTCAATATATTTAAATAACTACAGATATTTGGTAGAGTTGTTCCTGGTCATGTTAATGAGCAACCATTGGTGGATACTAACCTTGTGTGGAATGAAAACATGGAGATAGTCAATGAATCTGGCTTAGATGAAGAGGAGGTTGATGAGGAAATTGAAATGGAACGGCCACCAACTGCTAGGAGACTGTTCCATGAGTCAGAACCACCTACTCAAGAAAGCAGGGCACCTACATTGACTCAAGATACCAGCACACAACCCACTGAATCTGAAGATGTTGGTGAGGGTCATCCAAAGGGTTTCATTTGGAAGAAAGATCCACATCATGTGAAGCCGAGGAAGAAATCTGAAAGAATTGCAAATCAATGGAGAGCAAAGCTTCCAAAAGATGGGACTGGTGCATCTTTTGAAAAGCCATTTACCTTCCCAGATGAAACTGATGAGTAGCAGTGGGGGAATACAATGGGTATGGGATTGGTTGTATGGTTCATTGTAGTAGGAGTAAATTATGCACTGTAATGTTCCAAGACAAAGTCCATGTGATGTGGTCCCATAGATCCACTTATTTTGCTTGCTTTTGTGGTCTCCAATGGTCAAGAATCTTTTTGGACACTGCACTTTCGGTCTGCTTCTGTATAATATGTCTAGTAGTTTGGATGGTAGTAATGTAGGGTATGTAATGGGTCATGTGTGGGACGACTTGTGCAGTGTGCACTTTATGAATTATCTTTAGACCCTTATCTTTATGGATCTTTATTGAATGCTACCTTGTGTGCAATGTTTTCAAATTGTGCAGTGTGCACTTTATGAATTTTTGACAAACTGCTGATATATGCATGTTTGTTCAGGCATTTTGCAACTGTATATGCATGATAGTTCAGGCATTTAGCAGGTGTATGTATATGCAGTTTAAATGACAACAACATTATCAAAGTTGCATTATGGTGAAGTTAAATTGATACACCAACTACAAACTGCAAAAGCATCAAAGTTGCATTAAGGTGAAGTTATATTGATACACCAACTACAAACTGCAAAAGCATCAAAGTTGCATTAAGGTGAAGTTAAATTGATACACCAACTACAAACTGCAAAAGCATCAAAGTTGCATTAAATGTTACTTGTTTACACGTTCATCTACCTTGCATCTACTACACCAACCATCCATAAAACAACACTAACATGAATTCCATCCATCTACCTAAACAAAACAAGAACCAGAAGCAGGAACAAGATTATCACAAAGTTCTTCATCAAGACAGCTTTTGCCTTAACTGTCTGCAACTCAATGTTAAGCTTCACAATTTCTTCTTCCTTTTCGATCTTGTAAAGCTCAAAATCTTCAGTAACCTGCTCCAACCTTTCTCTGTTCCTCATCACTTCCTTAAATGTTTCCCTTTGATCTGCATTAAGTGCTCTGTGTAGTTCAGTCAAATTTGATTTGTACCAATCACTTTTTAGTTCATCATCAACGAACCAGTAAGCACCACACCTTTGCCAAACATTCTGAAATTTAAACGCATAACGATGCATTTTTATGGTTGAATCAAGCGAAAACGACGAAAACATTTAAATTAACTCACCATGGAATTCGGACATGTCAGGAAGCGGCGAGCAGGGTTTGCAGGAGTCCACGAGGTGCTTTAGCTTCAACAATTGTGGTGGATTGCAATCGCAATGAGTTGGAAACTGACCTTTATGTTTTGATTCAAGCGAAATTGACGAAGAAGATAATGAAGCCATACCAGCGAGGAAGAAGGAATAAGGTGAGGCGGGTTAGGGTTCATCGAATGTGAAAAATTAGGGGTAAAGTATATACATAAATAGAAAATGATGACGTGGCATGCACGTGTCTTTGTGACGTGGCAATTTTTAGACGTGGCACTCCACGTGTAACGTGACTCAGCATATAGAACCATTACCCGGTAAAAAACAACTTTTCAAAAATCCAAGTACAAAAATACCCGGTTTGTTTCCGACCTGAGCAATTATATTAGTAGGTTGCATACTTGGAGTAATTTTTGACAGTTCGTTGCCGACTTTTATCATTTACCCAAAGTAGGACTTGGGCTATAGAGATGAGCAAAACAGTCTAAGACTGAAACTGGTCCTGAACTGGACTGGGACCGGTCCTAGAAAAACTGGACTGGAAAAAAGACTGGACTGGTCCTAGGACTACCTGGCAGTCCTAATTCAGTCATACTTTTCAGTCAGAAGACTGGTTAAAAACTGGACTGAAATCAGTTTAAACTGGTTAAAGACTGAAACTGGTTTAAAACCGGCAAAAAGACTGAAATGTATTATAAAATATTTATGTTTATTTATTGTTTATTGACTTTTTTCTTTTCTTATAAAATTTAAATTTAGGTCAAATTGTATTTGGTACATTTTTATTTCTTTATTTATAAACTTTTATTTATTTTCACATCAACAATTTCAATTATATACATTTTAATTTAATCATACTTCACATTTATTGATTTTTTCTATTGGTTTTAAAATTTTATTGTAACTATTGACAAAATTATCGACCATGAAAAAAAAGACTATAAATGACTGAAACTGAACTGGGACTGGACTGAAATTCTAAAAAAAACTGGTAAAACTGGTAAAAAAAAAATGGACTGAAACTGGACCGAAACTGAACCAGTCCTAGAAAAGACTCGTTTTAAATTTTCTATTAAAAAACTTTGACTTTTTTGAAATGGATAGTTTTATGTTGTCCTTGCTCATCTCTATTGGGCTATTCCAAAAAAAAATACGTAGGAAAATAAAAAGGGGCAAGTCGAAGAAAGACCCTAATTCGATTATTGAGATGCCGGAATCAAGCAAATCGATTGATACAGGTAGCTTCGTTTTTCATCCGATGATCGTTTTTACTATGAATTTTAGAGCTCTAATTATTGATGTTTCGTATTGTTTTCATGTGATAGTTCTGAGTTTTAATCAAATTGACACCGATCATCATATCATAATAGTCCTCAATCAATAGTTGCAAAAAGGATTTAATATGGATTGCTATGTTGAATGTGTGAACCTATCGAAATTTGATACCCTAGTTTTTATTAGCCTTAAAATTACGCTGTTTTATGATACCAAATGTTTTGATCATTGAATGTTTCTAACTTTTGATACTGATAATGGTTGTACTTATGTGTTAAAAAAATATTAATGTGAGTTTTCACTTTTATTAAGCTACAGAGTCGATTGATGATGTGTAGAGTTAGTGGTTTTTGGTTATTTATACGGAATTAATGTTTTACTGACTAGGCAAAAAGAGAGTTTCATTCGATGAGACGTCTGCTAGTAGTAAGAAGCAGAAGATAGTTCACGGTGATGCTGTTTGGGTGGTGGCTGTTGAGATTGAGTCAAAGACTCTGGAGAAGAACAAGAGTGTCAACAAACAGGAAAGCAGTTCAGATGACAAACAAGAAGACGAGAAAAAGGTATAATTATATGTTGTATAAATAAATCTTTTATGATATACCACTAAGGTCTCATTTTTTAATATCCTAACATCTTCTTCGTATAAATGTTTTTATTAGTTTAAAACCAGAACCTGTAGTTACTCACTGATTCTGTACATATTTTTGTTCAATGAGTAATAGCTTGGTTGATGACCTTTTCTGACTCTTATGTGAGTTGATGTTCATAATGATGATAACAAAATACAGGTTGTGTTAAAAAAGCCAGTGAAGGAGTCAAGCTGTCAAGAGTCGTCTGATAAAGTAAGTGATAGTACAATCTTTTTTTATTTTTATTTTATTAGCATTTTTGCTTCCAGGAAACCAAACTTTCTTCTGAGGAACAGTCTGCGAAAAAACCTGTTAGTAGTAGTAGCTCAGATGATAGCTCGGATGATGAAGTAAGTGAGTCTGATATGTTTGCTCCTCTCTAAGTATGATTTATTTATTGTATTTTTATATGATTCAAGTGGTGAGTCTGAATCTCAAGACAGATCAGATGAAGTAAGTGTGCTTTTGGATCTCGCTGTATAAAGGTTTTAAGCATTTAATGTAAATATGATGAACTAATACTTGAATAAATGGGTAAATGTAAATGTACAGGAGGAGGATGTCAAGAACAGATCCATCGAGAGTTCCGATGATGACATTAGTTCTTCTGAAGAAAATGATTCTGATGAGGGGGAGGTATGCTCACTATTTGCATTTTATCTGTGCATTTTATATGGTCGTTATCTTGAATATTGTGATTATGAACAAGGTGGTACCATAAATTTATTTCTAGCTATTATTAGAGTTTATCATTTTGTTGTTCCAGATTGTAGCATACAACCTTTATTTTTAACATGTTTACTTGCAGGAACCTAAACCTTCTTCTAAGAAACAGTCTGTAGTCTCTACTGCCGAAAAACAAGTGAGTCTGATTTTGCAATTCCTATGTTACATTTTAGCTAAGTTGACGTTTTGCAGTATATGCTAAGTTATGATTTTCTGAGTATGTTTGCTTGTATTTATGTAGGATGACGTATTTAAGAACCCAGTGGAGGCTGAAACCAAGAATATCATTACGATGGAAGAGTGTAAAAGGGTAACCTTGTAAATAAACTCTAGATGTATTTTTTTTCCCAAATCGATGCTGTCAGGTAAGGTTTATTATATTATTGCTTTATTAATATTATTTATTTAATAAATGGTAAATATGCGGCAGCCTCAATCCCTATTGCCTCCTCGAGCCGCTGGATCCAAATTGGTGTGTATGGACAATCTAAGTCCCTTTATTAAAGAAAGTGATGTGTACGTGCTTCCTATGTTAAACTCGTTTATGCCACTTTTTTTTTATTATTATTATTTTAATTATTGTTATTACTATTTATATTATTATAATTGTAATGAATTGCTGACAACTAGTTATTCTTCAGAGTTGAATTCTTCAAAGATGCTGGTACTATTGATTGGGTCACATTTGAGAAAGAAGGCAACCGCTTCTTAGGTTATGGACATGTTAGGTTTGAAACCTCTGAAGCAGCCCAAAAGGTGTATATTGTATTATATTTCCTGCTTCTCTATAAGTAAAAGTTGATTTCCAAACAACATAATTGGCTATTTGCAGGCCCTTAAACGTAATGGGGAAGAGTTAATTGGCCATGCTATAGAACTGACGTCAGTAATGGATGGGACTTTATTTGATAACTTGACTCCCAGTAGCGAGTATGATCTGTTCTCTTTGCGGCTTTCTATTATTAAAAAAAAAAATGAATTATTTCTATTTGTGATTTGATGAATCTACATGTGTACTACTGTAGGCACAAATATCTGATTATGGAAAATCTAACTCCTGATGTTAAAGAAAGTGACATGTATGTGCTTCTTATGCTAAACTCGATCTTTCCATTTTTTTTTTTTTTTTTTTTTTATTATTATTATTATTATTATTATTATTATTATTATTACTACTATTACTACTACTACTACTACTACTACTACTACTACTACTACTACTGGCTGCTGCGGCTGCGGCAGCCGCCGCCGCCGCCACCGCTGCGGCTGCGCAGCTGTCGCCGCCGCCGCCACCGCCGCCGCCGCCGCCGCCGGCGCAGCTGCGCAGCTGCCGCTGCCGCTGCCACTGCCACTGCCACTGCCACTGCCACTACTACTACTACTCTTATTATTACTGTTATTACTGTTATTGTTATTACTATTACTCTTATTGCTCTTATTATTACTGTTATTGCTGTTATTGCTGGTATTGCTGGTATTGCTGGTATTATTACTATTATTACTATTATTATTATTATTATTACTATTACTATTACTATTACTTTTACTATTACTATTGCTATTACTATTATTACTGTTATTGCTCTTATTGTTCTTATTATTACTGTTATTACTGTTATTGCTCTTATTGTTCTTATTATTACTGTTATTGCTGTTATTGCTGTTATTATTATTATTATTACTGTTACTACTGTTATTACTGTTATTGCTGTTATTGCTGTTATTATTATTATTATTACTGTTACTACTGTTATTACTGTTATTGCTGTTATTATTATTATTGTTATTATTTACTAGTACTGTTATTATTATTATTGTTATTATTTACTACTACTACTACTGTTGTTGTTGTTGTTGTTGTTGTTGTTGTTGTTGTTGTTGTTGTTGTTGTTGTTGTCGTCGTCGCTGACAAACAAGTATGTTACTCTTCAGAATTGAATTCTTCAAGGATGCTGGTAAAGTTGTTTCAGTCCGTCTTAGGCATGAAGGTGACAACTTCTTTGCACATGTTCAATTTGCCTCTTCTACAGTAGCTCATAAGGTATATAATGATATAACCTTTCCCCGTCTTCAAAAGAAAAAAAAAGTTATATCTGTAATCAACATATTTCTATCTGCAGGCCATTCGACGTAATGGGCAAAAGTTATGTGGCCGTTATGTGAAACTTTTTTTTTCAACTGAAATGACTGTTAGGGATTCATACACTCTAACTAGCAGGTATGATCTTTCTGAAGTTTGCAGCGTTTACATTTTCTATTACAAAATAAATATATTCTGATTTATTTTTATATATTTCTACACCAGGAGACCCCCAGGATTTGGGGTTTTGATAGGCCAAGGCTACGGGCCTACAAAAGTTGGATTTCGTTGCAATTGCACACTCCCAGTATCTGGGATTATTAAAGTTCCAGGATTTCTAGGGTGTGAGAAGGATCAATCTCGTTGCAGAAGTTGTCTGGGACTAATGGTCTGGCTATTACTGTCTAAAGATCTACTAGTATATGAATATGTTACCTATACTAAAATAGGAAACTACTACTGAAGTAAATTGATATCTTATGCTATCATATATATATATACTTCTTGTATATATATAGTTTTGATTTTGATGCATGTTATATACTTCCTTAGCTGATATATGCCCCCATTTGATCGTCAATGTATGTGACTTCTGTAATCCAAGTTAATCTAGCCTCTTTATATTAAATACTAAAGGAAGCTATTAAGCTATATAGTGCACTCAAGCTGCAATAAGAACTTTGTCTGTCAGGAACTTATGTGTTAACATTTTGCTTTTAGCCATTGATACTATTGCGTCTCCAGTGGCATAGGTAGGAATTATCTACAAGAAATCTCTTTGAATGAAACTTAAAATGATTTTTAGTCGGTTGTCGTAAAGTTTGATTTTTAGTAAATCAAGATGATGAAACTTGAGAATGTATAATACTATAGTGCTAGTGGTAAGTAGATTCCGTCCAATTACCTGGGTTCTACTAGGAAATTAATGTAAGAATGTATTCAGATTTTCAGGTGCAAGTCTTGTTCCAGGTAATTTTTGTGTAGTTGACATCCATGGGATACAGATTGTCTCTTTTGTCATTGTTAGACCTTTATTTATTTTTTGTTTTCATAATGTGTATTTGAGGTAGACATAATGTTAAGGTCTTTTAGTTTAGAAGTTGTTAAGGTGTAACTAAATATCGGGATCATTTTGGAAAATGTCATTAGAGTCGAACAAGAACTGTTTTAGTAGAAACCACTACAATGGTGTCACATGCATCAATAAATCAAGGACTAAGTTGATGTTTGCAGTATACGATAAGTTAATGATACCAAGTATACTTGCTTTGTTGTATTTAAATAGGAGGAACCAAAGAAGCCAGTGGCAACTGAAACCAAAGCTAAAAAGAAGGATGATTCAAGTGGCAAGTCTGAATCTGAAGACAGATCAAATGAAGTAAGTGTGCTTTTGGATTTCGGTGTGTAAAGTTTTTTAAGCATTAATGTAAACATGATGAACCAATACTTAAATTAATGTTAATGTAAATATACAGGAGGACATTGTCAAGAACAGATCTGTAGAGGGTTCTGATGTTGACAGTAGCTTTTTCAAAGAAAATGATTCTGACGAGGGGGAGGTATGCTCACTATCTGCATTTTATCTGTGTATTTTAAATTATTGTTATTTTGAATATTGTGATTATGAACAAGGTGGTGACATAAATTTATTTCTAGCTATTGTTAGAGTTTCTCATTTTGTTGTTCCACGTTGTAGTATACAAAATTTATTTTAAACATGTTTACTTTCAAGAACCTAAACTTTCGTCTATGAAACAGTCTGTAGTTTATACTGCCGAAAAACATGTGAGTCGGAGTTTGCAATTCCTATGGTACATTTTGGCTAAGTTGATATTTTGCAGTATACAATAAGTTAAGGTACTTCTAAGTATGCTTGCTTGTATTTATGTAGGATGGCGTATCTAAGAAGCCAGTGGAGGCTGAAACCAAGAATATCATTACGATGGAAGAGTGTAATAAGGTAACCTTGTAAATAAACTCTAGATGTATTTTTTTTTTCCAAATCGATGCTGTCAGGTAAGGTTTATTATATTATTGCTTTATTAATATTATTATTTAATAAATGGTAAAATGCGGCAGCCTCAATCCCTATTGCCTCCTCGAGCCGCTGGATCCAAATTGGTGTGTATGGACAATCTAAGTCCCTTTATCAAAGAACGTGATGTGTACGTGCTTCCTATGTTAAACTCGTTTATGCCACTTTTTTTTATTATTATTATATTATTATTTTAATTATTGTTATTACTATTTATATTATTATAATTGTAATGAATTGCTGACAACTAGTTATTCTTCAGAGTTGAATTCTTCAAAGATGCTGGTACTATTGATTGGGTCACATTTGAGAAAGAAGGCAACCGCTTCTTAGGTTATGGACATGTTAGGTTTGAAACCTCTGAAGCAGCCCAAAAGGTGTATATTGTATTATATTTCCTGCTTCTCTATAAGTAAAAGTTGATTTCCAAACAACATAATTGGCTATTTGCAGGCCCTTAAACGTAATGGGGAAGATCTAATTGGCCATGCTATAGAACTGACGTCAGTAATGGATGGGACTTTATTTGATAACTTGACTCCCCGTTACGAGTATGATCTGTTCTCTTTGCGGCTTTCTATTATTAAAACGCATATATATATATATATATATATATATATATATATATATATATATATATTTCTATTTGTGATTTGATGAACCTACATGTGTACTACTGTAGCCACAGATATCTGGTTATGGGCAATCTAACTCCTGATGTTAAAGAAAGCGACATGTATGTGCTTCTTATGCTAAACTCCATCTTCCCTTTTTTTGTTTTTGTTTTGTGGTATAGATAATCATTACTGACAAACAACTATGTTACTCTTCAGAATTGAATTCTTCAAGGATGCTGGTAAAGTTCTTTCGGTTCGTCTTAAGCGGCATGAAGGTGACGGCTGCATTGCACATGTTCAATTTGCCTCTTCTATTGTGGCAGAGAAGGTATAAAATGATATAAACCTTCCCCATCTTCAAAAGTTAGAAAAAGTTGCATCTGTAATCAAATTAATTCTATCTGCAGGCCATTCAACGTCATGGGCAAAAGTTACATGGCCGTTTTGTGAAACTTTTCTTTGCTACAGAAATGTCTGTATGGGATTCATACACTCCAAGTAGCAGGTATGATCAAGAAGCTTGCAGCTTTTACATTTTATATTTCAAAATAATTATATATTTTTGACTGATTTTTTTATATTTCTACTCCAGGACACTCCCAGGATTTGGGGTTTTGAGCGACCCGTATTCTTTGAGGGTTCGATTTCTTATCCAATGAACACTCCCAGTATCTGGGATTAGTAGTGTCTCAAGAGGATCCGGGCGTAAGAAGGATTGGTCTCGTTTCTGAAGTGGTCTCTGACTAATGGCTTGACCTTAAAGTTGGAAGCTCCTTATTTTTATTAATAGGGACTTGTCATGATATTACAAGGGGTTTGAAACTTGTTGCGACTTTTGTTTTAAGTTGGAGCGCTTAAGTTAGTTGCCTTGTTTTTTATTGTGATGTTAATGTCTTAGGCATCTAGGATATGAGACTGAAATTCATGAGAGATCCTCTTGCGATTAAACCTTTCCTGTATGTATTTATCTAACAATGTATGCTCTTCCTACAATTATGTAATCGATTTCTACTACAGGATATTGTTTGTGTTAAGGAGCATGTTTCTGAGTATCCACAATATTGAAGATAAAACATATTTCTTTTGTAATCCTCTGTTGGAGAGAATAACAATCAATGTGTGAAGTCAAATGTACTCTTAATGTCGTCTCGATGGAACTGTAAATGTAGACTAAAGATTTCCATGTCATGCATGTATGTATCATACATAACTTTGATTCCTAAAAGGGCTTCTCAAAAATCAGTCTATTTTTAGCAACTCATCATCAACTTACATTAAACCCTGGCAACAAAATACTTTTTATTGAAAGCCTAAACTTGGTGGAAAAGAAAACAAGAAAACAAATCAAAATAAATCCTAACTAAACTAAACAAGTATTAAAATTGAACTAGCAGGTTACTCGCGCTTTACGGCGGAGAAAATTTTAAAATGAGCTAAAAAGATATTTTCATTAATCGTTGCAAATATCTCAGCAACAATAGAGTAAGCACAACGTTTTTATTAAATTTGTAACTTTATATATTTGTAAATATGTTTACGTATACTTATAATGATCATATTTTTTTGTACAATGATAGTGTATTTTCTTTTCGAATTGTTTGTGCGGTCTTAATTATACGAGGAGCGACCAATATTTAGACACTTATTTTGATAAAAAGGGAGTACTATAATAAAAATCATACCACATATATATAAATAATTTTAAGTTAATACTTATTATGACAACTTAAACTTTTATAGGGTACCAAACAACAAATGTGACTGATATTTTGAACCTTATTTATTCAAACGGTTTGGTAGTAACGTACATTTTATTATTAAGTATTTTCGAGGTGGTGTTAAACTTCGATTCAAGCAATCTAACAATAAAATATATTGTTCGAATCAATTAAACAATGACTAATTTAATCGGTTTTGAAACATTATACGCCGCATAGCGCGGGTTCTAAAGCATTCAAACAGAGGTACGGTAGATATTATATTCGTGAGGGTGATGTTTGAATTCATTTTGAAGCCGCCTATTATAAAAAAAAAAATCGATAATATATGGTAGATAGTATAGATATTCGTTAGAGCATACAGGGTCTATAGTTTTTTCTTTAACAAAGTAAACAAACAATATAGTTTCAAATATCTCTATATATAGAAATACTATAATTATATTGAATAATTAATGATTATTGTAGTTTTCATGTTAGTTTAGTCAAATAAAGGGGTATAATATGTATTTCTCACATCCCTTTTGTAAGTTTTAAGCCAAACCCCCTAAATAAATGAATTATAAGGGGTATAGATATAGATTAGATTGATTATGATAATTATAAATTGTCATATTTAACCCTTCAATTTTTTCAAATTGCTATAAACATTAACTTCACTTGTTAACTGAGAAGGAGTTGGAGGCCGAAGCCTTCCTGCATTAAGGGGCGGAGCCACTGAGGGGCAAGCGGGGTCACCCACCCCATATGACTCAAAAACTTTTAGTGTATTTATACATAGGTTTAATGTAATGAATCATGAGTTTTGTGTCTAGCCCCCCACCTCTTTTGTGTCTAGCCCCCACCTCTTTTGTTATAATGGAAAATTATAACATAAAATAGAGGTAAAAAAAAGTTAATAGAAGCTCCGTAGCAGTTTTAATGGAAGTTTTTCCCAAGTTGAAGAGTTACAGGGAGGTGTTGGGGAGAAGGTTACTACCTAGTCCCACTTACATGTTTTAACTTATTCAAATATTTCTTTTGAGTCCCTTCTTTTTGTTTAAATACTTATTTTAGCCCTCAACTATTTGAAATATCTACTCGGGGGTGTTTGGGGGGCTTATTTTCCAAGCTTATTGCTTATAAGCAAATAAGCCCAAATTTTATAGCTTATTTTCAATCTCCAAATTCCCTTCACAAATAAGCAAATAAGCGTTAAGGGATAAGCTCCCACAAACACTAAACCTTAAGCTTATTCTATTCAAATAAGCATGGAAATAAGTCCCCCCCCCCCCCCCCCCCCCCCCCCCCCCCCCCCAAAACACCCACTCATCTCCTAGTTGAGTTTGATATGCTGGTGAGAAAACTAAAACTAACATTTTATATTACAAATTAAATTAATCTTTATACCATTATTTTGAATCTTATTTTTGATTATCGCCTACAATCTTAATAAAAAAATAACTTTTACAATATACTAACGCGAAATAATGTTGTATTCTTTTCAATTCATAAAAATTACTAATTTTTAATATCACGGACTTCCATAAACTATGCAACCTTCTATTTCGAAACAAGATGATATATACTTATATAGTTATATAAAAAGTTAAATAAAATAAAATACATAAGGTTCTTTTAAATATATGTGTAAAATGTAATAGGAACAAACGTGTTAAATTTTGTTGCTTTAAGCTATTTTTTATGTTTATTAATGTAGATTCACGATTTTACTATCGTTATGATGATGTTCTATGCTCCTTTGTGATCGATAATTTTTTAAGTAAATTTTGTGTGCCCCGTCGATATAAATTCCTGGATCCGCCACTGCATTTGAGCATAACACAACTAATATTCTAAACACGATTTCCCCTTTTAACAAACAGATAACGCTCATTGAATACGTTATCAGGATAAGAAAAAAAAAATTATTTTCTGCAATGTGTTTCCTTGTGTCACCTTCATTTCTAGCAGAGTAACAGCATCAGGAATTAGCTAAAGTTCAAAGTTTGAACCACAACATTTTATTCATGTGCTTAGCGAAATTTTGAACCATCACCGATTACAAACTTTTTAAGTGCTTATCAATATAAATAAACTGCTTCCTGCAGCTTAAACTTAAGTATGTTTTTCTTCAAAAGCTGAAACGCAATAAGCAGCACTCCCAAACAATAATTAAATCACTCTAATCAAACAAAAATCATCATTGACGTTCAAAATTTCACAGAATCAACTTCATGTAATCTAATTCACACTAATGCGAAATCAATAAACCATAATTTATAAAAATCCTTACATAATTCACGTAAATATAAAATCCAAAATCATAGTATCCGATCGCAAATTCTTCAAATCGGATCATAATAAAACTAACCTTATTATTCTCGATTCAAAACAACTACCACGAAGCTTTCTTAACACCATGTAAAAGACCTCGCGAAGCCAAATCACGAAACACGATACGCGAAACACGAAACATCTGATAAACGGAACGAGCACGGCCAGTAAAAACACAACGATTCATAACACGAGTAAGCGAACTGTTTCTTGGTAAATCAGCTAGCTTGCACCGGTTCTTCTCACGAATATCGATAGGCAGATCGGTATCTTTTGACAACGCTTTGTATAGTTTTCTTCGTAGTTCGTATTTCTCAGCGAGTAATCTTCGTTTTTTATCCATTAAGTTTCGTCTATCTGACATCTTGTAGTCTGACATTTTGCTGATTGAGTGCGAATTAGGGCTCGAAATGAATTTGGGGGAAACTGAAACCCTAGTGTAGAAGTGGTGAAAACTATAGATGAAGTAAGTTACATAAATCGTCCCTATACTATTTGTCTGTGAGCAGTTATCGTCTACTAATTTAACTTTTTTCCGTTTATCACTTTATTGTTTTAAAAAGGTGATTTATTAATATCATAAACTTTTAGAAAGACAAGTCTTGACTCTAGTCTTGAGTACCTTCACAATCACACGTGTGCGGTAATATTACTTTGGATGTGACCTTTATGTATTCGCAAACAACAAAAACAACTTATCGAAACGATATCAGTTGTCAGGTCGGGTTATAATTAGTAGCAATGATACGAGGCTTTGAGATTGCGCCTAGTTCTAGAAACTAGTTTGATGTCACGTGTCATTCCTTAAGAAGGAGGTTACGGTATAAAAATAAATAACATTTTTAGGTTTGAAAAGGTGAGCTAACACATAAATAATATTAGGGGTTTAAAAGTTGACCTAACAACAGTCAACCAACAACATAGTGTTTAAAAATAGTGGATCCACTTTAGAAATTGATAGATGATTTGACATATAATATAAGTATATAACGTTAGACAATCTTTTACTATATTAAATTATATTAGGCGTGAATATTATATTTCATTTTATGAGAAAATTAATTAACTTTTCTTATATGTAATAGATACATTGATGCCATGTAGAATTAGACTAACCTTTAAGTCGATTTATCATTTATGTAATTTTGATTAATTGGACACGAAATTGGTATGATTCTTGCTTAACCTCTTGTTCATGCACCAACGAATAATGGTGAACGACAAACTACAAAATTAGTATATACTTTGGGTAACGATGGAAAATTGATTACTCAATGAAATACATTAATATGATATTGTTATTAATTACGGAAAGACTGGAGCATCAAGCAAAAGAAATATAATACTTGTGCATTAAATACATCATGAGGAACCAAATGCGAAGCATATACAAAAACACAACCTTGCTTCTCCCTTTTATCCCTCACTCTCATCATTTTTGAGCAAATTCCATATCCCTCTACACTTTCAAACATGGAGCATTTGCTCAAATGTGTCAGGTAAAAGATCAATATATATTCTGAAAGATTATACATTTATACTCAAAATAAGTAATTAGCTATCGTTCATATGCTACAAGTAAGGCCTTTCGTATATCACAAGTACGAGTTATTATTGAACAAGAAATGTCGAGTACGAGTGTTATTTTTGCAATTTGGCGTCAGTAGTTTATGCAAGCCGTATGTTCTAAAAGAATGTTATGTTTGTTTAACATTTTGATAAGAGTAATGAATTAATTGTTTGCATTCTTAAATTGTTATTATAGACGGATTCTTTCTAGCAAGAAATTTTGTCGCGTTAAGGTGGAGAACACAGCACAAACTTCACTTGCAATAAAACAAGAGCCAACACCGAAGTCTAGAATGGCCTTACCAGGTGGTACTATTATTCGTTTTGCATTTACCAGATTAACTATTTGAACATATTTATTACTTATTATATACTAGTAGTAAACTAGAAGTGATCATTTTGATCCTATTAGATGATATGTATATAAAACAAGTTTGCTAGAGTCATATAAAGATATAAATTTTTGTAAAATTGTTTTCCTAAACAGCACATGTTTTACACTACTGGAAAAGTCGGTTTATTATATGGGTGGCAAAATGGGCGGGTCAGTTACAAATCAGTTTTCGAAATTGGGTCTGATACTCGGGTCACGAGAATCTATAAACCTCATATAAAATCAGCCACCCCAGAAGCATCACTTTAGTTCATTCATCAAGTTTACACATCGATCTCTTTGATCAACATCAGTATCAATAAAATTACGATTAAAGTTTTCTAATGAGATATCTGATTGAAATAGCGAAATTACCAGAGAATGAGCATCCAATTAAGACCTATGGTTATGCTGCCCATGACACTTCAGGAACACTTTCTCCCTTCACCTTCTCCAGAAGGTATCTTTTTTTCAATTTTTTTCTACTTATGGTTAAAAATTAATTATATAGAACGAAATTGATTGTAACACCCCAGTTTTCAAGGTATTTCTTTAGTAAATAAAAAATAAATTTTTATAGCTCAGTTTTACAGTATTATTTTAGTGTACAATAAAATATACATCTTTTTAATTTTTGATCTCTAAATAATGAGATATGATAGAAAACGCAAACTAGTTGTCCAGTTCCAGACTGTGCAGTATAGAAATTTTAAAGAATTTAGACACTAGTACGTGCCTTTCCCCTGTAATTTGAAGATAGACTTCAAATATTTCCAGAACTCTCAAAATAGAAACGAGGAGAAATCGCAAGAACACTTTCATCATCTCAAATCATTCAATTGATCTTCATCATAAACTCTAAAGGATTAATTCTCCATCTTTTCATCATCTTTGATTCCTAGTAAGTAATTTTCTTTCTTTAAGAACCCTAGAACTTAGGTTTATGGGGTTTTAGTTAATTGATATGAATTAATCCGAAATTAGAGTTTGTAATTGATTAGTTAGTGTTAGTATAACATATAAATCATGATTAGAATCTTAATTTCATGCTAGAGAGGATAGATTATGATTTGAGTTCATGGGGTTTTATGAACTTCATGAATTAGTTGAATTTAAAGAGAAAGTATTAGTAGATGTTAAAATTATTATGGAAGTAGTTAAATTCATAATAAAGCTATGATTTTGATCATGATAAGTAAGTTAGTTAGTTTAGTTAAAGTGAAATTAGTGAATCTCAAGTGGGGGAGAAAGAAATAGATAATTAATCATTGAAAGTGTGAATTAGTTGTTGATTATGTGCTATGTGTATGTAATAGGTGCTAAAGAAGAATTGTCATCATTTGATCATCTTGTTTCAATTTGTACTACAAACCAAGGTGAGTTTATGAATCGAATAGATCATGATCATGTAATTTGTTGTGATTAGTTTATAATTATATCATGATTATGATGAAAGCTTGTGATTAGAATGGTTAATGGTTATTAGCCCTATTTTGATTAGAATAGCTAACCAAGGTTAGCTTTGTTTGATTAGTGGTTAACTTATGTTAGCCAAACATTGATTAGCTATGTGCACATATGATTAGAATTGTGAAAGTGGAGTTGCAAGAAAAAGGGAAGTAGTTCCTTACTTTGTTCATTATTTGCTTTATGTTAATAATGCATTGTATTGATTAGATTTCATACTCTCACTAAGCAAATTGCTTAATTAGTTTAGTTATGTTGTAGGTACAAGTGAAAGTGGACGAGGTAAAGAAATTGCAAAAGGCTAGAAGTGGAGTTGCTAGCTTGTTGTAAGTTACACAAGCTTCTCTTTAAATTATCGTTTTGAAACCTTGAAAGATCACCCAAACAATGTTTTGACATGTTTTGGATATGAAAGTAACGATTAGATCAATTATGTGTAATAGTGTTAAGTTGTGTAAGACTAGTAGATAATGTTGGAAAATGTTAAGTTATAAGTTGTAATAGAAGTGATATTTTGATTATGTATATATTGAAAGTTTTAAAGAAAGTCAATGATGTTATTAGTTAATTTTGAAGTGTGTTTAGCTATTGAATGGGTCAAATTAGCCCTTTTGGATCAGCAGGTCAAAATGGGTCAATACGGGTCTTAATAGCACCTATGGGTCAAATTGAGTTAGGGAAGGGCTAAGAGTATAGTGATTAGCCTCACAAGTTTGTTTTGATAGTAGAAATATGTGTGTACCAGCTCAGCTCCTAAGTCTCTATGATTTGAGACTTAGTATGTTAGAAAAATGTTGAAATTTAGTCGAAAATGACCCATAAGCCCAAATCCCGATAAAATGAGAAATTTGAGAAAGTGCGAAAATAGAAAGTTTCATTTTGACCATAGTAAAGTGCCTGCAAAGTTTCATGTCTTAATTCTTAGTCGTTTACAAGATATGCGTGTTCAAAGTTCGGTTTTTGGTATGAAATAGTGCAGGTTCAGGTTTAGTCTGCAGGTCATGGGAATACGATCGTATTCCCATGAATACGATCGGATTCCCGGGAATACGGTGTATTCCGAGACCGTATTCCCTTAATTTGGTTCTGTTTCAAAACTGTGCAAAAAGGGTCAATGAATACGACCGTATTCCCCAGAATACGATCGTATTCCACTGAATACGATCGTATTCCCAGTGTTTCAGAAGAATCAAAATTTTGTTGAGCTTATTTGTTTGACAATGCAATAGTAGATAATAATTAGAGTATTGGGACCGTTATAAGTTAGTAATAGTTAACAAAAAAAAAAAAAAAATGTTCAGGTTTTCAGGGCGTTTCAAGTTGGTATCAGAGCGATGGTTTAAGAGATTTAAGCAATCCACAGTAGGATTGCCTAAACTTAAACCACTTATAAATGTGTAGTAGTTAATTACAGTTATGTTTTTGCAATGTTTTGCATATGATTAGTAGATTATGATTAGAGTAGGAATGATTGCTTGGATTCGGAATATATTTAAGAATTTTGGATAGAAACATGTATTTAGTTTAATATAACTACGTCTGGCCAACGAGGTTATATTTTGCTAAAGCATGTGGGAGATTCAAAGTTGTTAAATATGTGAAGATAAAGGCAATCATTATTTAATAATTGTAGTAGAAATTTTTATGTCTTAATTGTGTTTCTATATTGTTTAGTAAATGGAATCCACACCAAACAAAGAAGCTGAGGGTTCAAATGTACGTTCTCCCACTCAAGAGGAGAATGTTTCAGAAAGAAGTTTAGATCCTGAGGATCGGATGCTATTAAAAGATGTCATTGGGCAAGCCCTACAAGAATTTGCTCCTAAGGTATATACCCGAATGGAGCAAATTATTAATACACGATTAGTAGAATTTGAACAGAAGCATCCTGTCTTAGTTAACCCTCAGTTGAATAGTGAAATGTTAAGTGCTCAGCAGCAAATTAATAAAGAAAAAGAACGTTTTGAATATAAAAACTTCGCAAACTGTAGTCCCCCAGAATTTCATGGTGAAAGAGACCCGATTAGTAGTCATAGGTGGATTAGTAAGATAGAAGAAACTTTTCTACTTTGTGACTGTCCAGAAAGACTACGAGTGTTGTTTGCTGCCCATCAGTTGAAAGATAGTGCTCAGGATTGGTGGGGTACACAAGTTAAAACACATGGTGCTGTGGAAGCTGCAAAGTTTTCTTGGAGTATGTTTAGAGAAAAGTTTATAGCAGAATTTGCGCCAATGGCAGAAGTAGAAAGACTGAAAGGAGAGTTCTTAGCCATCAATCAAGGGAAAAGGTCGGTAACTGAGTACACTAACATGTTTTATGATAAATCTCAGTTTTGTCCCGAATATACTTCGAATCCAGTGTTAATGAAGGATCATTATTACCGACATTTAAATATTGATATCAAAGAAGCAGTTGACCCAACTATTTATGATTCTATTCCTAAGATGATGAATAAAGGGTTGACTCGAGAGAAAGAGTTGCAAGTGAAAGCTGAGGATAGAGCTAATAAGAGAAAAGCAGAACAATCTTCTTCTCAATCACAGCAATCTAAGAAATTCAGAAATTTCGGAAAGCAGCAATCATCACAACCACAACAACAAAAGTCACAATCTCAACAATCAAACCGTCAATCTCAAGCTCCAGTTCGGGAATTTCCCAAGTGTAATAATTGTGGCAGAAAGCATCCAGGAGAATGTCAGTTAGGGAGTACAGCTTGTTATAAGTGTCGTCAGCAAGGACATATTGCTGCTAATTGCCCTAATCCATATAGAATGTGCTTTTATTGTTATAAGGATGACCACTTACAAGCTAACTGTCCTGCTAAACTAGAAGATATGAAAAGAAATGAACAGAAGAAAGAAGCAGAAAAGAAAAGAGAAGCTAGTGGACAGAAAGCTAAAGGTCGTTCTTTTCAGATTACAGCAGATGAGGCAAAGGAGTCACATGACGTGGTGACAGGTACCTTTATAATTAATACTATACCTGCCCATGTTTTATTTGACTCTGGAGCCACCAAGTCTTTTGTATCATTGTCATTTTGTGAAAAGTTGAATACTCCTATTGTTAAACTAGAACGCCCTTTAGAAGTTGAGATTGCCGATAGCAAATTAGTTATTGTTAGTGATATTTATAGAGGGTGTACTATTGAAATAGAAGGTGAAGTGTTCAAAATAGATTTGATTCCTATGCAAATGGGGGAATTTCATGTAGTTATAGGAATGGATTGGATGGGAAAGAATAAGGGTATGATAAATTGTCATGAAAAGATAGTTCTCCTGAAAGCACCTAGCGGAAGGGAGATTATTGTTTATGGCGAGCGTTCTAGTAGATCCATTCCTGTTTGTACTTTTGCTCGAGCTAAAAGATTCTTGTCGCACGGGTGTCAAGCCTTTTTGGCGCACGTGGTTGATAATTCTAAAGCTGTACCAGAACTTTCCAGTATTCCAGTTGTGAAAGAATTCCCTGAAGTGTTCCCTGATGAACTTCCAGGTATTCCACCTGATAGACAAGTGGAATTCCGAATTGATCTTATTCCTGGAGCTATTCCAATTGCTAAAACTCCTTATCGGTTAGCTCCAACTGAAATGCAAGAAATGATGAAACAATTGCAAGAACTTTTAGATAAATGTTTCATCCGTCCTAGTAGTTCACCTTGGGGAGCTCCAGTGTTGTTTGTCAAGAAGAAAGATGGTTCCTTAAGAATGTGTATAGATTACCGGGAACTAAATAAAGTGACCATTAAGAACAGATATCCCTTGCCACGAATAGATGACTTATTTGATCAGTTACAGGGTGCCAGTTTCTTTTCAAAGATTGATCTTCGTTCTGGCTACCATCAGTTAAAAGTAAAGGAAGATGATATTTCAAAAACTGCTTTTCGTACTTGTTATGGTCACTTTGAGTTTACAGTTATGCCCTTCGGCTTAACTAATGCTCCAGCTGCATTCATGGACTTGATGAACAGAGTTTGTCGGCCCATGCTCGATATCTTTGTTATAGTTTTCATTGATGATATTCTTATCTATTCTAAAAGTGAAGTTGAGCATGCAGCACATCTCAGGCAAGTTCTTGAAACACTTCGTTGTGAAAAGTTATTTGCCAAATTTTCTAAATGTGAATTTTGGTTACGAGAAGTCCAATTTCTTGGACACGTGATCAATCTTCACGGTATTCAAGTTGATCCTTCCAAGATAGCAGCAGTAATGAAGTGGGACCCCCCTACAAGTCCTACTGAAATTAGGAGTTTTCTTGGTCTAGCTGGTTATTATCGTCGTTTTATTCAAGATTTTTCAAGGATTGCTACTCCTTTGACTCAGTTGACTAGAAAGAGTGTTCAGTGGAAGTGGGGAGAGGAGCAATCCAAAGCATTTCAGATGTTGAAAGAAAAGCTTAGCCAAGCCCCTATTCTTGTTTTACCCGAGGGCAACGAGGATATGGTGGTGTTTTGTGATGCTTCAAAACTTGGTTTAGGCTGTGTTCTTATGCAGCGTGGGAAAGTCATTGCTTATGCTTCACGCCAGTTAAAGTCACATGAGCAGAACTATCCCACTCATGATCTTGAGTTAGCAGCTGTGGTCTTCGCTCTTAAAATTTGGCGCCATTATCTCTATGGTGTTAAATTCATTATCTATACAGACCACAAAAGCCTCAAATATTTCTTTGATCAGCGTGATTTGAACAATCGTCAGAGAAGATGGCTAGATTTAGTTAAAGATTATGACTGCGACATACTTTACCATCCTGGCAAAGCGAATGTTGTAGCCGATGCTCTTAGCAGAAAGGTTAGTCATTCTGTTCTTTCAGTGAAATCTCTTCAAATGACTGTGCTTCCTCAGTTATTTGATTCTATTAAAGCTGCTCAGATTGAAGTTTTAGCTTCTAATGACCCGAATAACCAACGTTTAGCGGGTCAACTTTCTGAATTAGTAGATGATTCTAGAGGTTTAAAGACTCGTTATGGTAGAATTTGGATACCAAGAACGAGTGAAGTAAAGAAAGAGTTACTAGATGAAGCGCACAAATCTAAATATTCTATTCATCCTGGTGCTACCAAGATGTACCGTGATCTGAAACGTGATTATTGGTGGCCAGGTATGAAGCGTGATATAGTTAAACATGATCAGAATTGTCTCACTTGTCTGCAAGTTAAAACAGAGCACCAGCAACCATACGGTAAACTTCAGCCTTTAGATATACCGGTATGGAAATGGGAACACATCACCATGGATTTTGTTACCAAGTTGCCAAAGACCCCTAGGCAACATGACACTATTTGGGTGATCGTGGACCGATTGACAAAAAGTGCTATCTTTCTTCCTATTCAAGAAGCTTCTTCTTCAGAAAAATTAGCCGATCTTTATGTTAAAGAAGTTGTTGCTAGGCATGGAGTTCCACTTTCTATAGTTTCAGATCGTGATACTCGTTTTACTTCTCGATTCTGGAATAAATTTCAAGAAGACTTGGGAACTCGATTGCATATTAGTACAGCTTTTCATCCTCAAACTGATGGTCAGAGTGAACGTACCATTCAGACTCTTGAGGATATGCTTAGAGCTTGCGCTATTGACTTTGGTGGCAGTTGGGATACTCACCTTCCATTGGTCGAGTTTTCTTATAATAATAGTTATCATTCTTCGATTAAAATGCCACCTTACGAAATGTTATATGGTAGAAAATGTCGAACTCCAATTTGTTGGGGTGAGATTGGTCAGAGAGAGCTTGGAAGTACAGATATAGTACAGTTGACTACTGAGAAGATTGATCAGATTAGAGAAAGATTAAAGATGGCACAAGATCGACAAAAGTCATATGCAGACAAGCGGAGAAGGCCTATTGAATTTCAAGTAGGCGATAAGGTGTTACTTAAAGTTTCACCTTGGAAAGGGATTATACGTTTTAGAAAGCGAGGAAAGTTGAGTCCAAGGTATATTGGACCTTTTGAAATTATTGATAGAGTTGGGAAGGTTGCATATCGATTGCAATTACCAGAAGAACTTGGTAGTATACATGATACATTTCATGTGTCTCAGCTCAGAAAGTGTTTAGTTGATGAAGCTTCTTATGTGCCACTGACAGAAATAGAAATAAATGATAAATTGGGTTATATAGAAGAGCCAGTTAAAATTCTTGATCAGAAAGTGAAGCAGCTCAGAAATAAATCAGTTTCAATAGTTAAAGTTCAGTGGCGACATAGGAAGGGTTCAGAATTTACTTGGGAACCGGAGGAGTGGATGATGATATACTACCCTGCGGTGCACCAAGAATGGTTCGTGAGGACACGAACATAATAAGTGGGGGAGAGTTGTAACACCCCAGTTTTCAAGGTATTTCTTTAGTAAATAAAAAATAAATTTTTATAGCTCAGTTTTACAGTATTATTTTAGTGTACAATAAAATATACATCTTTTTAATTTTTGATCTCTAAATAATGAGATATGATAGAAAACGCAAACTAGTTGTCCAGTTCCAGACTGTGCAGTATAGAAATTTAAAAGAATTTAGACACTAGTACGTGCCTTTCCCCTGTAATTTGAAGATAGACTTCAAATATTTCCAGAACTCTCAAAATAGAAACGAGGAGAAATCGCAAGAACACTTTCATCATCTCAAATCATTCAATTGATCTTCATCATAAACTCTAAAGGATTAATTCTCCATCTTTTCATCATCTTTGATTCCTAGTAAGTAATTTTCTTTCTTTAAGAACCCTAGAACTTAGGTTTATGGGGTTTTAGTTAATTGATATGAATTAATCCGAAATTAGAGTTTGTAATTGATTAGTTAGTGTTAGTATAACATATAAATCATGATTAGAATCTTAATTTCATGCTAGAGAGGATAGATTATGATTTGAGTTCATGGGGTTTTATGAACTTCATGAATTGGTTGAATTTAAAGAGAAAGTATTAGTAGATGTTAAAATTATTATGGAAGTAGTTAAATTCATAATAAAGCTATGATTTTGATCATGATAAGTAAGTTAGTTAGTTTAGTTAAAGTGAAATTAGTGAATCTCAAGTGGGGGAGAAAGAAATAGATAATTAATCATTGAAAGTGTGAATTAGTTGTTGATTATGTGCTATGTGTATGTAATAGGTGCTAAAGAAGAATTGTCATCATTTGATCATCTTGTTTCAATTTGTACTACAAACCAAGGTGAGTTTATGAATCGAATAGATCATGATCATGTAATTTGTTGTGATTAGTTTATAATTATATCATGATTATGATGAAAGCTTGTGATTAGAATGGTTAATGGTTATTAGCCCTATTTTGATTAGAATAGCTAACCAAGGTTAGCTTTGTTTGATTAGTGGTTAACTTATGTTAGCCAAACATTGATTAGCTATGTGCACATATGATTAGAATTGTGAAAGTGGAGTTGCAAGAAAAAGGGAAGTAGTTCCTTACTTTGTTCATTATTTGCTTTATGTTAATAATGCATTGTATTGATTAGATTTCATACTCTCACTAAGCAAATTGCTTAATTAGTTTAGTTATGTTGTAGGTACAAGTGAAAGTGGACGAGGTAAAGAAATTGCAAAAGGCTAGAAGTGGAGTTGCTAGCTTGTTGTAAGTTACACAAGCTTCTCTTTAAATTATCGTTTTGAAACCTTGAAAGATCGCCCAAACAATGTTTTGACATGTTTTGGATATGAAAGTAACGATTAGATCAATTATGTGTAATAGTGTTAAGTTGTGTAAGACTAGTAGATAATGTTGGAAAATGTTAAGTTATAAGTTGTAATAGAAGTGATATTTTGATTATGTATATATTGAAAGTTTTAAAGAAAGTCAATGATGTTATTAGTTAATTTTGAAGTGTGTTTAGCTATTGAATGGGTCAAATTAGCCCTTTTGGATCAGCAGGTCAAAATGGGTCAATACGGGTCTTAATAGCACCTATGGGTCAAATTGAGTTAGGGAAGGGCTAAGAGTATAGTGATTAGCCTCACAAGTTTGTTTTGATAGTAGAAATATGTGTGTACCAGCTCAGCTCCTAAGTCTCTATGATTTGAGACTTAGTATGTTAGAAAAATGTTGAAATTTAGTCGAAAATGACCCATAAGCCCAAATCCCGATAAAATGAGAAATTTGAGAAAGTGCGAAAATAGAAAGTTTCATTTTGACCATAGTAAAGTGCCTGCAAAGTTTCATGTCTTAATTCTTAGTCGTTTACAAGATATGTGTGTTCAAAGTTCGGTTTTTGGTATGAAATAGTGCAGGTTCAGGTTTAGTCTGCAGGTCATGGGAATACGATCGTATTCCCATGAATACGATCGGATTCCCGGGAATACGGCGTATTCCGAGACCGTATTCCCTTAATTTGGTTCTGTTTCAAAACTGTGCAAAAAGGGTCAATGAATACGACCGTATTCCCCAGAATACGATCGTATTCCACTGAATACGATCGTATTCCCAAGAATACGATCGTATTCCCAGTGTTTCAGAAGAATCAAAATTTTGTTGAGCTTATTTGTTTGACAATGCAATAGTAGATAATAATTAGAGTATTGGGACCGTTATAAGTTAGTAATAGTTAACAAAAAAAAAAAAAAAAAAAAATGTTCAGATTTTCAGGGCGTTTCATTGATGATGCACGATGGTATTTTAATTAAGGGTAAAGTATCTGGAAATGCAACTAACTTGTACCAAATCTCTATTGTGTGTACCCAACTTACGTATGCTATTTTTAATGCAACCAACTTTCAAAAAATGTCTATTGTGTGTAATTTGATGACGTGGCAAGCTCAGAGCGTGCCACGTGGCGTAGGATAGAGTGACATGAGCTTGCCACGTCATCAAATTACACACAATAGACATTTTTTGAAAGTTGGTTGTATTAAAAATAGCATACGTAAGTTTGGTACACACAATAGAGATTTGGTACAAGTTAGTTGCATTTCCAGATACTTTACCCTTTAATTAATTAATGCAGGGCTACTAGAGAAAAAGATGTGAAGTTTAAAGTATTGTACTGTGGAATCTGTCATACAGATCTTAGCTATATCAAGAACGAATGGGGCATAACCCCTTACCCTGTTATCCCTGGGCATGAGATTGTGGGTGTGGTGACAGAAGTAGGGAAAAAGGTAAAAAAATTCAAAGTTGAGGACAAAGTTGGGGTCGGATGCTTGGTTGGTTCATGCAGAACATGTCAAAGTTGTGCTAATGATTCTGAAAACTTTTGTACTAAAAGTGTTCTCACTTACGGTGCTCTATATTTAGATGGCACCATGACATACGGTGGATATGCTGATCACATGGTTTCAGATGAGCATTTTGTCCTCCGTTGGCCCAAAAATTTGCCACTTGACTCTGGTGCACCGTTGCTATGTGCTGGGATCACAACATATAGTCCTCTTAGATATCATGGGCTTGACAAGCCTGGTATGAAAGTGGGTGTGGTTGGTCTTGGTGGGCTCGGCCACATTGCTGTGAAAATGGCTAAGGCTTTTGGTGCAGAAGTTACTGTTTTCAGCACCTCCATTTCCAAGAAGCGAGAAGCACTTGAAGGACTTAAAGCCAATCATTTTATAATAAGCAAAGACGAACAACAAATGCAGGTTATGATCTTATCCACCGCATTTTTATGTTTTACTATTTTAGAAATGTTTCTTAATTTTATTAGCAGGGATAGAAGACACAACCAATATATATACAGTGGGTCAGTTCAACCCATTTAACCAATGTTTTATTTTGCAACTTTAGTGTAATATTAAAGTACTTTTGTATAACTTAGCTATGAATCCATTGATTTTCAATACATACATTACTAATCTTGATCATGAACCCGATCACAATTTGGAGGGACAAGTCTAATATTTTCTTGGTTTTTTATGATCATGAATAATATACAGGCTGCTGCGTGGTCACTAGATGGCATTATCGATACAGTGTCTGGAAACCATCCAATTGCACCATTGCTTAATGCACTCAAACCCCAAGGAAAGCTCATTCTTCTTGGTGTATCAATGAAACCAATTGAAATAGCAGCATTATCTTTGATTACAGGTAACTAATTAGCAATTATGACAGTAGATATATTTCTGCCTAATTTCTGCATTGAGCTTTTACAACAAGCTTGATGACTGGTGAAATACTAAAACTTTTGGGGGTGTTTTGATAGGGAATAAGATCATTGCTGGTAGTGCAATTGGAGGGATTAAAGAGACCCAAGAGATGCTTGACTTTGCAGCATATAATGGCATAACTGCAGACACAGAGCTTGTACACATAGACTATGTTAACACAGCCATGGAGCGGCTGGCTAAGGGTGATGTAAGGTATCGATTTGTGATCGATGTAGCCAATTCCCTCAAGTCTATATAGTGCCATTATTTGGGCTGCTGATGAACGTTTTGTTTCTGCTAATATGTTTATACGTTTATTGTTACAATGTTCTAAATTCTAATAGTGGAGTGATGATCTGATCAAGGTTGCTGTTGTATGTATTTGTTATCTTCTATATTTTCTGGAATAAAGATTGTTTCATATTAAAGGTGTAAAGAACCATCACCGTGTCCTCTGTTGGTGATTTTAGTATCTATCGCTTTAGGTCAATGGAATTTACTTGAGACATAATGAATTTCATATCAAGTTCTGTTATGAGTTAGAGGTGATTTTTATTACAATGAAGTAGATTACAAAGTTGATTATTACAAAGGGCAAGTGAGTCATCCTAAACTATCAATCCTGAACATTTTTTTGTTTATTAAAATCCTAATAAAAGGAGTGAAACTTGATATCATGTACAATAGTGTGGCATATATGCATTTTAAGATTAAAGGCAACACCATTTCCATGTCTCCAAAGACTCGTATGCAGTATTGTTGAGATTAATTACCACAAATTTTTGGTCATTTTGCAATGTGAGAAATTATGAATCTTCGTTTCTTGGTTTGATATTAAAAAGTACCTGCTTTCTCAATAAGATTACCACTTATAGGAAGAATGCGACAGTTTGTTATCTTTTTTATATAGTTGTACAATCTCACTGTGTGATTGTATAGTGTGTGTAAACTAAAATAGATAGAGAGAAATTAAGCCACTGAATGTCAAAGTATATGACCTAGTTGCTAGTTGGCATGCGATATTCACTAAACTGGTTAATCATAACTGTTAGGTTTTTTTTTGGGAAGGTGGGGGGGTATGAAACTTTCAATTTTTTGGTTAAAGATGATACACATTGTTGGGCTTACTTATTACTAGTTGTTTCGCTAGGATAATTTAACATATATTATGAACTGAATACTTAACACATTTTGACCTGAACCTTGGGGCCTAACTAGTGGTTAACCTATACAGTATAACCAAAATTCATAGCCAACCCAACTTTGAAAACGATAACCGACCCAACTTTTGACCCAAACTTGTCAGTTTGTAATTTCTGTCATGGATAAGGTTTTGGATCATAAACGGCCTTTTCTCATCCATACAAATAGCTAGGTTGTTTTCACTTACAGTTGGTGGAATACAGATTCATGATCAAGGTTACACTCTTTATTTGTTACAGTTTTTATTGCATCTAATTTAAGGTGAATTTATGTTTGTCAAATTGAAATCACTATGAATATGGGTTATATCTCAAGATGGAATGAAACTGGGTATAAATTTGATCATTCCTAATTATCCTTTGGCTAATTATTAGTTTGTGTATCAGAATTCAAATAATACCATCAAATAACTTCATTTCTCAGATTCATTTACTGATAGTGATTTTGGATTAGTCTTCTTGGTCACAAAAGGTTTCATTCTTGCTTGATGATGACCTCTTGTTATTACACCCAAAAAAAAAAAAAAATGGTGAACCACAAGCTATATAATTGGTAGAAAGCATTTTGGGTGATCCAAAATTTTTAAAAAACATGCATTAAAGAAATATATCCATGTCATATTGTGAATTAAAGAGACAAGCATTATAGCATCAAGTAAAAGAAAAGAATACTTTGAGAATACATTATCAAGAACCAAATGCAAAGCATAAACATAAACAAAACCTTGAGTCTACCTTTAATCTCTCACTTTCATCATTTTTGAACAAATTCTTTATCCTCTCTACACTTTCAATCATGGAGAATTTGATCAAACAGGTCAGGTAAATAATCAATGGTTAAACTATTGTACTCTATATCTATCGTAAGTTGATCAAAAGGACGTGTGTGTTATAAGTAAGAGTAAATATTGAACCCGAAATGTCAAGTATGTACTACGGAGTAAATTATTTTAGCATCTTTCTCAATAGTTTATGCAAGCCCTTTGTTCCTGAAATGAACTGTTTGTTTAACATATTTTGTAAGAATAATATAATTTTTGTATATGCGGTTTTTCTTGCTAGCCTGCGAATTTTTGGTATCAATGAGGAGGACAAAGCACAAACTTCACGTGTAGTTAGAAACCGAAAGATTTCATCTCGAAGAACACGGTCCTCTAAAGGAGGTAAAGTTAAATAAAATGAGACCTTAGATACTTAATTTTGTTTCATAATATTATGCAACAGAGAATTATGTTTTGAACTAAATTAAATACATATAGCGGTAGATAGTTGGAAAGATCCGAGTTGGGGTCGAAGACAACATTCTCGTCAAACAAGCCGTGATTATGACAAAACAGAAGGTGACGAGTTTCGAACTGCCGTGGCAGCCGCTGCCTTCATTGTGAGCTCTATTGAAAACAAAGAAGAAGATGATATAAAACAAGAACCAACTCCGAAGTCTAGAAAAACCTTATCAGGTAATATATGATTTTATTCATTTTGCATTGACCAAAGAAAATGCAATAAGTTAGCGAGCGAGTGTATTTTTTAAATAATTCTAAATATTATGCATAAAATGAGACATTATGAATGTTTTTTAGGAATTACGTAACAATTTAACTAGTGGACGTCTTAAATAAATTGTCACTATTTAGCTAATGATATTAGCCTTATATTCAAATTTAAAGTATTGTGCATTTAATATATGTTACAAGATTTATATACTCAAAAGAAAATGTAACTTAATAGGATTGTAAATTGATCTAGAAATTCTAGAGGTGTCACCCAAACCAGAAACTAGTGATCATCTCCCCGGTCCAACGCCAACCATGGTTACAACCCAAGCTGACGATAAAGTATCAACAAAAAGCATCAGTCCAGCAACATCGATCAAGAAATCACCTAGTTTTGTAGCGGATAAGCAATCTTCCGAAAAAACTAGCCAAAAAGAACCCGAAACGACACTTGGGAAAGCAGGTACTTGGGAGAAAACCGAGATGGAAAAGATCAATAAACGGTACGCTTATCTATCTCATCATAAAACTCAAAATTAATATAATGCTGTTTCCTAAATCGTTGTACGTCAATTTGCATCTTAAAACTAAGAAAAAGTAAATGTAACACATTTAATTATTTAATATCGATCAAGTGAATTTGATTGAGCAGTTGAGACAATGATATGATCTAATGTAAACAATAGACTCAATTATCTTATTGGTTTTTAATCTATTTTATAGAATATTAAAGTTATACGTTATCTTCTTAAAGATATGAAGAGAGTTGATCAATTAATTGGGGTATAATATTTTTAATAGCAGGGGTTCAACTCAATGAATGAGTCAAGTTAACACTGGTGAAGTCAACTTAAAATTTACTAATAAACCTATATTACAATGAGAAGATGACTAGTTGTTCATGAATTATATGATCAGGTATTTAAAATTTAAAGCAAAAATATTCGAATGGGAGAACAAGAAGAAGTCGAAAGCCAAGAACAAGTTAACAAGAAAAGAGGTACGGTCTCATTTCGATCGACCAGTTCTTTTTTCCTTTTTTCGTCGATATTAAGTCATTTGAAGCAACCAAGATAACGTATGAAGATTACAGGGTAAACTAGAGTGGAAACGACTTCCAGCATTGCAAGATTTCAAGGAAAATATGGAGACAATCGAAAAGATCTCGAGCGGAGCAAGATCACAAAATGATGAAAACAAGAAAAAGCAAGAAATGAGGATTAAAGCGAAAGCCGATTTGATTAGATCAACTCGAAAAATCCATAAACCAATATTCCTACGTTGGTGTTAATGAAGTGATACTTTGTTGAACACAACTATAATTGTGAACGTTCAAAATACAATATTATTACAAAAATTGTGCCAGTTTTATTAAAATTATACGTAACAATGATATAGATATATGGTTAAGAAAGAAGAAAGATATGACGGTTCTTATGAAAAGACAAACAGTACTATTATCACTTAAATCTAGAAAGCGACACTTCGTAAGATAATGAGACAAATGTGTGTTTTGAAACCATAACGAAAGTTGTCCGGATGACATTGTGGATCACACACGTATGTAAACGCAACATAAAGGTATTATCACGAAATATAAAGTTTATACTCCCTCATTTCCGATAAATTGTGTCCTAAGTATATAAAATTACATTATCTGGTAGTAAGGATGGCGCTTTTATCCTTATTTTTTGCACAGACTTTCGTATATCATTTTTTGAATAAAAATATATTATGAATTAAATGGTAAATTGAATATTTGATTTTTGAAAATGAACATTTATTTTGAAACCAATAAAAATAGAAAGATCAACACCTATTTTTGAGACCTAGAAAGTATTATATAATTGAGAAAGAATATTACTAGCATCTTCCCTTCTAATTTGTAATGCGAAAAGAGAGAGAGAAATATTAAAAGCGGAGAGATACCGACAAATAGTCGAAAACGGTATTAATCATTTAACTAACTAATAACTAACTTTCCTCTTATATATAAACCACCAAAAAAGATGATCATACCCACTAATCTACTAGTATAATATATGTATTCATCAATCATATAAACAGACAAAATAAGACATTATGGGCACGTTTAGTTACGAAAAAGGATCTCTATTTTTCTTTTTCCATTTCTCTAGAGAATTATTAGTATAATATATGTAAAGTGTTTTAGTTCTCTTAAAAATAATGGAAAATCTAGAAAATGTATTTAGTTGCAAGATGTAGAGTTTTCTTTTTCTAAGGAATAGTAGAAATAGAAAACTTAGAAAACCATCAAAAGTACTTTTCAACTTTGTAGTTATAAAAAGGAAAACAATGATTTTCTTTTTCTTAGACTAGTTTTTTAGAAAACTCGAATTTGAATACGTTTTCTAATCTTCTTGTTTTCTTAGAGAATTTTTCTAGGAAAGTGAGAAATTTTATAATAATTAAACGCACCTTATACATTTCTGAACTTTTTAAAGAAGATTACAAATTTTCTGTAAAAGTAGAAATAATTTAATCAACTTGCATTATGTAGTAATTTTCAATTAGCTCATAAAATAGCTAATATCTATATGGATTTGAACTCTTAAACGTGTTTGATGATGGAATATGATATACTTCGATCATAGTTGATAGTAATCACACTTTACATAATCATATTTAACAATACATAAATACAGTACATAAATACAGTACAACATCAACAACACAACGTACAAGCCACACTTCGAAAATGTCAAGACAAAATATAATCAACCAACAATTACTGTCTACTTAAAAAAACTTCCGGCAGCCTTAAAAGCATCCGCCGCACCAAACCCACTTCCATGTTCTTCTTTCTTCTCCTCCACCGGCGCCGGAGCAGCTTCCTCCTTCACCGGCGCCGGAGCAGCTTCCTCCTTCACCGGCTCCGGAGCTCCTTCCTCCTTCGCCGCAGGCGGCGGTGCAGCGGTCTCACCGGCACCGGACTTCTCATACTGATGAAGGTAATCATCTGCTTGTTTCAGATACTGTCCCACACCTTGTGTTTCATCAAACTTTCCGTACTTTTCGGCGGCTTCAAGAAGGTCACCGGCGGCGCCCGCAACTTTTGGTTTGTCAATTTTGTCGGTTTGACCACTTGCAGCACTCTGAGCTGCTTCAGACACCAGTTTAGCACTTGACAAAAGTTCCGAGTTTGACGACTGGTCGGTGTTGGCTTTCTTGTCATCTCCACCGGTGACGGCGCTAGCGGCGGCGCTTTTGACGCTGCTCATGAAAGAGTCCATTTTTCCGGCGATAAAGAGTTGATAATGGAAAATAAAGTGAATTATTGGATATCTTTGTGGGGGTGATGATTTGATATACAGGGTGCTGTTATATAGATGAAATGTTTACTATTTTGCCCCTGGTGGAGAAGGGTAGTGAGTGGTGGTGGTTGTTACACGATGGAGGGTAAATAAGTCTATATATAATTGATTTAAAGATTATGTGTCGGCCACTTTGTGATCAATCCACTTTAATTGTGTGGGGCCTTATTGAGTAGTGGATTGTAGCTTACGTGGCAGGGGGTCTAGCTTTAGCTCTTCAACCGTTGTGGCTCTCCACGAATTTGTGTTCAACGCGTGTCGTATAGGTGTACATACTTATTTCGAAAACGGTTAAGATGCGTAAACCATCACTTTTTTTTGGGTATATCATTATTTGTGTTTCATAGTATTGTAATATACGACAATATAAAATATAATAGTACATCATTAACGGCGTTTTACAGTATTGTACTTTACAACAATATAAAATATAATTAGCGGTGTACAGAAAAAAGTCTTAATGTACGAATCACTCCATTTGGAAAAGGGTTTTGTTAGGCTTGTCCCAATGGCTTCTTCGGTTAGGCAACCGACGAAGGCCGGCGAACCGACGCCATTGGCACAGCTTCGTCGGTTTTGCTTCTTCAGTTTACCGATGAAAAGGAAGGAAGGTGAGTGGGCCAGCAAACATGATTTAATGTATTGTTATTTTTTGTTTAGTGTATATAACGGTAGGTATATTAGTAAATGTGATGTTCAAAAATTGAAGTGACAAAATGAGTGTTGGCATGGTTGTATCTGTCTTTCATCAGTTTCGTCTATCTTACAATCTTGATTCTTTGAAGTTTATGAATTACAGTGTACAAATATGTTAATTTGTCTGCTGAAATACTAAATGGAGCAAATCGATCAAGCGATTCGTGATAGAACTCTATATATTCATGTGATGTAATTTCCTTAATTAACCATCAAATATTTCAATTTCAATATTGGATTTGTTTTCGACTTATAAAATAGGGTTAATGGTGCAGATCGGGTACGAACTTTTCACTTTGTGCCGAGTTAGGGTATGAACCCAACTTATTACTAAGGTCGGGAACAAACTTTCAAATTATTTTTCGAGGTAGGGAATATGACCGGAACAACCGGTAAACTTCAATTTTTAGCCGGTTTTTGATTTATTTAAATTCCACGTTGACGGTTTTAATATATTACAATGCCACGTTGTTAATTAACACGACACCTCATTAAATCTAATTTATCATATATTTATTAAATGAATTGTGATATATATGGATGTTATTTTCCAATTAGGTCATTTACGCAGACCCATTTTCATCTCCTCATCTCATCAGCTCGGCATCAGCAACATCCAAATGCACGATTAAGCTCTGTTTCTCTGCTGCAATCTTAAAGGTAATCGTCTCTACAATAGAAAATTGATTGATAGTTGTTAATTTCGTTAAACCTGCAAAATCCCAATATTTTGGAACCCTAAATTTTCCAATTTTGTTTAACCTGCAGAATGACGAATAAATTGAAGGTTACTTTCTATCACGAAGGTATTTTTCGGCATTCGAGAGATTCGTTGACGTATGAAGATGGTGAACACGACGTCATACATAATGCAGACTTTTCCAACGTATCATACACCAAAGTCGTTAAACATTTAGCAAGGTGCGTTAGATTAACTATTCAAAGCTTGTATTACTGTGTTCATGGTGAGCCGTTGCATGAGGGTTTGAGAGAGTTATCAACTGATGGTCACATGGTGGATTTAATGCACGTGGGTAATTCAAATGGGTGTAAATTAAGGCTTTATGTAGAACATCATGGGTATGATGTAATGGCTTGGTTAAGAAATGATATTGTACACGATGAGAGTGAGGATGATACTGATGTAGAAGTAGAGGACGATTTTAAGCCTTATGTTGATTTACATAATGAGGGTGAGGATGAGGTAAACATTGATAAGAGAAATATAGAGGACCCCTTCTTAACAAAGTTGTGCAGTGGTACATTTATTAGTAACTTTGATGAAAATGTGATATATGATCCATTTGACCCACATAGCACTGGTGAGAAAAAGAGTGGTTATGAGGTCCAAGAAGAAGAAATTGATGAGCAATATAAGGTGAAGCCTGGTATATATTATCCTATTCATAACCCTAGACAACATTGGAAGGATCAAGAACCCATTTTAGGAATGAGGTTTGAGGATAACATTCAAGTGAAACAAATGATGATTAATTATGGGGTTGCTAATGGCTATCAACTGTGGTATAGTGAAAATGATTACAAAAAATTGCTCATAATGTGTGGCAGAGATGTAGAAGCAGGGAGATGTGCTAGTCATGGGAGAAAAAGAAAGAGAGCAGAAAAATTAGCTGCTGAGTTGAAGGCAGCAGAAATGGGAGAGTGTAGTGTAGATGGTGCTAAAGGACAAGCAACACCAACCAAGAAGGGTAGACAAGCAACACCAACCAAGAAGGGTAGACAAGCAACACCAACCAAGAAGGGTACACCTAAGAAAGGGAAGAAAAAGGTGACACCCAAAAAAGTGAAACCAACTCTTGCTAGAAGGAAGTATAAGATGTATTGTCCATTTAGACTGTGGGCCAGCTGGATGTCAACTGAGAGGTCATTTCAGATTAAATCACTTATTCCAACACACAGTTGTGTTAGGAATTTTGATTTGAATCCACTTGTGAGCTTTAAATGGATAGCTAAACATTATGCAAATGACATAGTTGAACACCCTAAGATGACATACAGAGAGATGAAGACAGATATAAAGAAGAAGTTTCTGATTAATGTGAGCATAGGGCAGTGCAAGAGAGCTAAGCAAAGGGCTCTCTTTGATCATGAGGGTGGGTTAAAGGAACACTATGCCAGACTTTGGGATTACAAGGATGCTATCCTTGCAAGTAATCCAGGATCCAATGTGAAATTAGAAGTGGATGAGAAAGGTCAGGGAGAAGCATATTTCAGGAGGATGTATATATGTTTCAAGGGTATGAAGGATGGATGGAATGGGAACTGTAGAAGGGTCATAGGTTTAGATGGTTGTTTTCTGAAATCTACAGTGAAGGGTGAGCTTTTGACAGCCATGGGCAGGGATGCAAATAATCAGATGTATCCCATAGCATGGGCTGTGGTTAATGTGGAGAACAAAGATAACTGGTGTTGGTTTTTGGCTGCCCTTTCTGAAGACCTTAACCTGTACAATGGTGCTTACACATCAATCATTTCGGATGGTCACAAGGTATGTTACCCTATTATTTATTTATTTTCTTTATCATACACCTTAAACTGAACACAGACACCTTTATCATACACCTTAAACCTGTACAATGGTGCTTACACATCAATCATTTTGCATTGGTTAATGGTTACATGTTTCTGTTATAGGGTCTAATTGAAGCAGTGGGTACTTGGTTACCTTTGGCTGAACACAGACAGTGCACAAGGCACATTTATGCAAACTTCAAAAGAAAGTGGTCAGGTGTACAATTCAGGAGTTTGTTCTGGTCTGCAGCTTCCTCAGTTGTCCAGTCAAGATTTGAAGGTATAATGGAACAACTAAAGACATTGGATGAGGCTGCATACAATTGGTTGATTGAGAAGAACCCAAACAGTTGGTGTAGGGCCTTCTTCCAGATGGATAGAGCCTGTGCAGCTTATGAGAATGGAATTTCTGAGAGCTATCACAAGGCAATATTGGATGCTAGGCACAAACCAATAATCACTATGTTGGAAGACATACGTATATATCTAATGCAGAGGTTGTATGACATGAGTCAAAAAGCAAGAGCTTTGCAAGATGAAGTATGTCCTTCAGTCAGAAAGTATTTAGAGTTGCAGAAGGTGGTTCAAAGGTATGATTTACTTGCATAACTACTTTATATATCTAATGATGTTATATTATGTATCCTAAAGGAACACATATGATTCAGGGATTGGATAGTGTATGCTAGTGCTTTCCAGGAGTTTGAGGTAAGGAGTGCATGTGATTCCTTCTGTGTGAACTTGGACAACAGGACTTGTAGTTGTAAGTTGTGGGATCTATCTGGTATCCCTTGTACACATGCTGTTGCAGCATATGTGTACTGTAAAAGGGAACCAGAAGAAGGTGTCAATCCATGGTATACAAAGGGGTGTTGGCAGAATACTTATGCATATAGTATTAAGCCAGTACCTGGAACATCAATGTGGGGACATAGTAAAGAGATCACAATAGTACCCCCTTTGGTTAGAAGGATGCCAGGAAGGCCTAAAAAGAAAAGAATTCGACACCCAACTGAAAATGATCATCAGGTGAGTAGAGTGGGAAGAGTTATGACTTGTAGTAATTGTCAGGAAAAAGGTCATAATAAAGCTACTTGTAAAAATGCCAAGAGAGATCCACCACCAAAGGTACCTAGAGGTGGAGGCAGGGGAGGTAGAGGAAGTGTGGCACAGAATGCAAGTGGTGTAAAAGAACCAAGTGGTGTTGAAAATCTGGTAGAGGTATAACAATGTCATAGCTTTATATCATTAGCTCATAGGCTTAATATTATTACCCTAATTATTATTGTGACCAATTTGTAATTCATAGGTACCCATTGAGACTGAAACTGCAAGTGGTGTGGAGCATGAAAGTGGTGTAGAAGAAACTGCAGGTGGTGGTTCAAAGGTATGGTTTACTTGCATAACAATGTCATAGCTTTATATCATTAGCTCATAGGCTTCCATATAATAATTATTAATAACACCAATTTGTAATTCATAGCTACCTGTTGAGACTGAAACTGCAAGTGGTGTGGAGCATGAAAGTGGTGTTGACACTGGTACATTTGATGACATTGCACCTCCATTGAATCAACCAGGTACACAGGAAAGCCATGTGAAATCCAGTGAAGCAGCAGAAGCAATGTTCAGAGAGCTTTGCAACAAACCAAAGAGGAGAAAGTCAGAGAGGATTGCTTCTATATCTTTCAAGTTTAAGGCAGACAAGTTTGGGACTGGATTGAGCCTTGAAAGACCACTTGTGTTGAGAGATGATGATGCAGCTTAGTTAGGTGATTTGCAACTTTTTTGTGTAGAAGCCCTTTATTTTGTATCGCTTAAGGGTCTACTATGGTGATCGTAGTATGGTGATCTTAGCAGTAACTCATCTCACCATATATGGTGATCAAACAATTAGTATGTATGTAACCCTATTTGGATGCTGTTTGGATGCTGTCAAAAATATGTATGTAAAGGTCTTGCTACTTGGTATTGGGTCAATGCACAGTTGGTGTAGCATTTCCATATTTTGGACGGATCAATATAGTTGTTTATTAACCCTTTATTGAGGTGTGCATATTTTGAGTTGCTCAATGGTTTTTATGTCAACATGAATATAATAGTCAAAAGTTGTAGCACTAGCTTTCCATTACCACAAAATCACAATGTATGTCAACATGAATATAATAGTCAAAAGTTGCAGCACTAGCTTTTCATTACCACAAAATCACAATTTACATTGTGCACTAAACTGCAACTACCAAATTACCAACTAATGAAAACTACACTGCTGCTACTACATTTACTTGCTGCAAACCCCTACTGCAACTACTACAACTTCATACACAAGGTCATACCTATTATATCAAAAGATGTGTGTCCAAACCCTTAAAACAACAACACATACACAAGGACAATAGCAAGACAGATAGACAACTTCATGAAGACTTTTAGCTTCTTCTTGGTCGTCATAACTTCAGCTTGCAGCAACCCAATACTTTCTTCCATTTCAGACCGGTAGAATGCAAAATCGTCTTCCAATTTGCTGTATTTTTCTCTGCAACTCATCATCTCATAGTACGATTCTCTTTGGTCTCGATCCAAGCTTTGATTTAGCTCATATAGGTTAGCTTTGTACCACTCACTTTTCAGTTCATCATCTACCCAATACCATGCTTTGCATCTCTTCCATGGAATCTGATTCGAAAATATGGAAAGAAAATAAATAAGGTAACAACAACAACAAACGAATTGGGTTCCATAAAGGTGTATTACCAGCGAATCGGGGCAAGTCAAGAATCGCCTACAAGGATTGGTAATCGTCCATGAAGTACGCTGTTTCAATGGTTGCGGGGGATCGCATTTGCACATCCGTGGGATTTTGAAGTTGATTGATCTGGCGCTCGATACCTCAGACATCGTCCAATTTGGAGTTGCTCACTTTGGGAGTTAACGATCTGGAAATTAGGGTTGAAGTGAGGACGAGACGGGCGTTAAGAGTTCATATATATTATTATAATTATGACGTGGACGATGACACGTGGATTTTTTTGATGACATGGATGCCACGTCAGCTTTTTATAAGTGAAACCGGTAAAAATATGTCATATTCCCTACCTCGAAAAATAATTTGAAAGTTTGTTCCCGACCTTAGTAATAAGTTGGGTTCATACCCTAACTCGGCACAAAGTGAAAAGTTCATACCCGATCTGCACCATTAACCCTATAAAATATTATAAAATAAAATCAATTTTATAATCTAATACAGTTATAGGGACAACTATGATCATACATACAGTTGTTGCTCGATTTCACATATGTACGTGATCAATTATTATTAGTACATAAATAAAAAATAAACATACAATATTTGTTACACCAGTACAAGTTGTACTACAACTATGATCATACATACAGTTGTTGCTTCTTGATTCACATATATAACAGAACAATTTCAATTCTTTTAGCCGAAGAATCCTTTCTTCTCGGCCGGTGGTGCGTCAGCCTTAAATGCTTCCAGACCGCGCCCAACCTTGTCAGTCTGGTTGGTTACAGCAGTCTTAACCGTCTCCAAAGCAGGCCCGACTTTGTCCGTTTGTTCAGTTACAACTTTCTTAGCCGCTTCCACCCCTTGTGTGGCACTTGATGCGAGATCCTGGGTTGGGGTGCTCTTTTTTTGTTCGCCTCCTGTTGCGCTTTTAATGGTGTTCATAATTGAGTCCATTTTGGTTTAACTAGTGAGAATTTTTATGACAGAAGTTAGGAAAAGAAAAACGGATGGCAGATATTTTGGAGTATGCTCATTGGGGAATAAATAGATGAACTGTTTACTGTTTTGCCCTTGTTACATGTGGTAACGAGTGGTAGTTGGAGTTATATGAATGAGGGTAGAGAGGTCATTAACAAATCGCATGTCGACCATTTTTTAGGCCCGTGTTTGGATGATGTTTTGTTTGGCTGGTAATAGCGGATGGATTGCAATTGGTTTGGTTCAGTTTGGTTTAATTTTGGGTTTAATCAAGATTCTAGAACTACATAGTAATCCGCCCAAAAGAAACAGCCCACTAGAGATGTCCAGCAGTAAGTCCAAGTCCAATAGTTTTCTTATCACGAGCCCATAGCGCGCATTTTATACTATAGTACTTGTGATCTTTAAAGCAAGAATGGAGCTTTATTAGGGCAGGAAAGGGCCGTGGCCCTCCCCAAAATTTCGAGTTAGTATTGATATATATTTAGTACTTCGTAATTTGGAAATGTTTACACCGTGTTAAGGTTGCTAAGATGGTTGAAGCTTTTTTATACAAGTATAATAAAGTAATTGGTATTTCCACTATTATCAATCTTTTTGTATGTTTTGGTTTCTCAATATCTCATACAAATTAGAATATATGATAATAAAGATTTAAACACTTATGCTTAATACTTATTTTAAGTAAATTTTTAGTTAATGTAAATGGATAGGTATGCATGTCAATATACTTATTGATATAATATCATTAATAAAGAAAAAAAGTTTAATTAATTTGTATGTAGCATAACAAAATTAATGTTATATGATAACACATCTTTTATACGTCAAATGGCTTTAGCTAGCCCCCATAAATAATTCGGTCAAGCTCCGTCACTCCTCTTAAGAGAAAAACAGAGCGAGAGAAAGTATAATACCTTGCATCACGTATCAGTAGTTCATTACTGTAATCCATAATTATATATCATACCTATATTTAACAACTCCTAATTTGTAACACATGCTACTTATGCAAATGTAAAGCAACGAAAAAAACAGTGAAAAAGATGTAAAGGAAGTCACTACGATCTACCTTATAAATTCGTAGATGTAATACGCGGATACATTTAAGATATGATGATTTTGTAACATAATATTTAAAGTGTACGATCCTACAAATGTTTGCATAATTCAAAAAATCTTGTAAGGGCTGTTGCCTACGCTACCCCCGCCCTGTCTCCGCCCCTGTATATATATGTTTGTTTTCGACGTTAAAATATTATAAAATGAATTTTATAATCCAATACAGTTATAGGGACAACCATGATATCATACAGTTGTTGCTTGATTCACATATGTACGTGATCAATTGAGTCCGTATCATTAATTCATGCAAGCTGATAACGACAGTTTATTGATCAATTATTTTATTAGTAGTACATAAATAACATACTCACAATATATGTTACACCAGTACAAGTTGTATTACGAGTCTACAACTATGATCATACAGTTGTTGCTTCTTGATTCACATATATAACAGAACAATCTCAATTCTTTTAGCTGAAGAATCCTCCTTTCTTCTCGGCCGGTGGTGCGTCAGCCTTAATTGCTTCCAGACCGCGCCCAACTTTGTCTGTCTGGTTGGTTACAGCAGTCTTAGCCGTCTCCACAGCAGGCCCGACTTTGTCTGTTTGTTCAGTTACAACTTTCTTACCCGCTTCCACCCCTTGTGTGGCACTTGATGTGAGATCCTGGGTTGGGGTGCTCTTTTTTTGTTCGCCTCCTGTTGCGCTTTTAATGGTGTTCATAATTGAGTCCATTTTGGTTTAACTAGTGAGAAAATAGTTATGAGAAGTTAAGAAAAGAAAAACGGATGGTAGATATTTTGGAGTATGCTCATTCAACTATTCAAGGGGGGATATATAGATGAACTGTTTACTGTTTTGCTCTTGTTACATGTGGTAACGAGTGGTAGTTGGAGTTATACGAATGAGGGTAGAGAGGTCATTAACAAATCACATGTCGACCATTTTTTAGGCACGTGTTTGGATGATGTTTTATGTGGCAGGTAATTAATAGCGGATGGATTGCAATTGGTTTGGTTTTGTTTGGTTAAATTTTCGATTTAAAGTACAACTACAAATATAAAGGTTCTAGGTTTTTAATAAATGGTGTTAAGTTTGCATGTGTTTAATCTTACATTTTTTGGCGGTCAATGGAGTGCGGAGACGGCGGAACTAGGATTTGTTAGTTGAGGGAGAAAAATAATGTACTTTTTTTTTCCTTTTTCTTACTTTCGAGGGGACAAAATACACAATATACCAGTATAACCTATATAAAAATATTACGGAATTTGTATATTTTCTTGAGGGCAGCCCCATTGTAATGATTCATTTTATGGACATTTAAAGGTTGATTTGTCTATTTATTCTCTTTATTGTTGTACACAAAAGGCAAAAGGGAATTCAAAATTTTTTTATTCTAAAATAAAAATGCTTTTTTATCCCGAAAATATGATTCAGAAACAATCTCATGTTTACATCTACGTAGCTATGGTGAGACCGTGTGAGCGTTATTACTAACTATACTATTAGCCGCGGTCATAGTTGTCGTTTTATTTTATATAAAACTATACTATTAGCCGCGGTCATAGTTGTCGTTTTATTTTTTATATAAAACTATACTATTAGCCGCGGTCGTAGTTGTCGTTTTATTTTATATAACATGTCGTTTTTGTTGGGTTTTCTATTCCCTAACTAGATTAATATACGCATCGAAATTATAACAAAATTAATCTAAGGCAATTAGGAAACTAAACCCTAAGGGATCTTAACTTGAATAAATAAAAGCAATAAAATAAATAAGATAAATAAGAAATTACTAACATTCGAGAAAACGATTTCTCACGCGTAGACAAACCAGCAGAACCTTCTTGCTTTGGAGACAAGTGCCCAAACCAGAACACCTCTAATACTTCACACCCACGAACCAAGAGAAATTCCCAAACTCCTAGGGTCCCGACTCTAAGTCGTGTAAACTCTCACAAGGAGTAAGAATGAGAAAGAGAGAAAGAATTGAAAGCTATTCAATTCTGGGATGCCTTTGAAAGCATAGGGGAGGTCCCTATTTATAGGGTAGGAGGAGGCATAGGGTTTTGTCATCTGGTCGATGTGGGACGGAATTCCAACCGGCGGTTGGACTTTCCAACCGGCGGTTGGATCCGCTTTTGACCCATTTGCCCGAGCCACGACCCGCGTGCTCCACCGCCATTCCACTTTGGACTCCAGCCGCCGGTTGAACCTTCCAACCGGCGGTTGGATCCACTTTCCAGAATGTTCTATTAATTATTCCAATAATTAATTGTCTCTCATTTATTTCTCTTACTGTTCATTGAGGGCGACCCAAAAAGGACTCTACTTTTACTGATAGTCTTACCAATTTAGTTATGACCTTGGACACTATTCCAACAGTCTCCCACTTGGATAAGTCATCAACTACTATTGGTCTAAGCTTATCCATTAACTAAGCAGAGAATGTCATCCAACGCAACTGCCGAACTCTGATTCTTATCTTAGAGTTAGCCCTTAGATAAGTGATCAACTATTCATTTGTTCTACTGATATCGTATTAATCGAGACATGGATTTTAATCAATCTCAAGATTCATAATTTGTTTTCTGATTTCCGATTACATTGACTATATGAGACTATTGAACTATCAACTTAGTCCCGGCCAGGCCTAGCACTTTAGAGTCAATCTTTAATCATCAAAGGGCCCAAGATATCGCTTTTCCCATTTAGGCGAAAAGGAACAAATAAATTTTGACTACATAGCACTAGACAACTCATCATGTCATACCTAGCATACCCTTTATGACTGGCAGTTACGCACAGCGTTTGAATAGACTAAAGTATAACAGACTTGAAAAACTAGAAACTCAATGTATCTCCATTTTAAGAATAGAGGATATTATCATCTCAGAGTTACTCGTGATTCAATCCACGAAGTAACTTCCATGAGTGCGGGTCTCTCCTCTACTTAAATCCCCATTAAGTACCCATGAGTGTTGTAGCAATCTCCATGCAATGTCTAATCTCCATAGACAATCTACTAACACTCCATGACAGTCTTAATTCACCACATACTTCCTATAGTGTAATCGACTGAGGAGGTTTGAGTAAAACTGTTTTACTCGGGAAGTGGTGTCTAAACATGCAAAACAGAAACACAATGACAAACAATAGTAAATGGTAGAACTCCTTTCAACAAATAAATCTCCATTATTTAATCACCAGGTCTATAGCAATTTATCATTGTTTACAATGTTTCAAAATCAAACTAACAACTAAAACTTTACATTGTCTCTTAAGCCTATACTCCTAGCATGCTCATCATGTTTGGACTTTCCAAGTGGCTTTGTAAATGGATCAGCCGGATTGTCCTCTGATCTTATGCTCTTCACAATCACGTGTCCTTCTTCTACTTTTCTCCGAACAAAATGGTATTTTCTCTCAATGTGCTTTGACTTTCCGTGATCTTTGGGTTCTATACTCAAGGCGACCGCACTTTCATTATCACAGAATATTTCAATGGGGTCTTGAACCGTTGGAATAACTCCAAGATCTCCAATGAAATTCTTAATCCAGATAGCTTCCTTTGAAGCCTCGCAAGCCGCAATGTACTCAGACTCGCACGTTGAGTCTGCCACCGTATCTTGCTTGGAACTTTTCCATGTCACCGCTCCCCCATTCAGTAAGAATACCCAACCAGACCGTGAACGACTATCATCTCTGTCTGTTTGGAAACTTGCATCACTATAACCCGTTACTCTGAGTTCTTCTTCTCCACCATAAACCAAGAACCTGTCCTTAGTATTTCTCAAATACTTAAGAATATTCTTTACAGCTGTCCAATGACCTTCACCAGGATTCTGCTGATGTCGACTCACTAAGCTCAAAGCAAATGAGACATCAGGCCTCGTACACGTCATGGCATACATGATCGATCCTATAGCCGAAGCATATGGGACTCGACTTATTCTATCCGATTCTTCCTTAGATTTCGGACAAAGATCCTTACTGATCTTAATACCATGATGTAAGGGCAGATTCCCTTTCTTAGAGTTCTCCATTTTGAATCTTTTCAAAATTTTATCTAAGTATGTGTCCTGGCTAAGTCCTATGAGACGTCTCGACCTATCTCTATAAATCTTTATACCAAGAATATATGCTGCATCTCCCACGTCTTTCATAGCGAAACATTTTCCCAACCAGTCCTTTACACTTTGTAATGTTGGGACATCGTTTTCTATGAGTAGTATATCATCCACATATAATACTAGGAAGACTACAACACTCCCACTGAACTTGACATATATACAGGATTCATCTTCACTTCTAGAAAATCCAAACTCTGTGACTTTCTCATTGAAGTAGAGATTCCAGCTAGAGAGGCTTGTTTAAGTCCATAAATAGCCTTTTGAAGCTTGCACACTCTATTAGGATACTTTGCATTTTCAAAACCCTCTGGTTGTGCCATGAACACATCCTCTGTCAGTTTTCCGTTAAGGAAAGCGGTTTTGACATCCATCTGCCAAATTTCATAATCATGAAATGCAGTTATGGCTAGCATTATCCTAATTGACTTTATCTTAGCTACTGGTGAAAAGGTTTCCACATAATCAATCCCGTGGGTTTGAGTATAGCCCTTCGCAACCAACCTAGCTTTATAAGTGTGTACTTTCCCATCCATGTCTGTCTTCTTCTTGAAGATCCACTTACAACCCACTGTCTTAAGACCGGGTGTAGTGTCAACCAAATTCCAAACTAGGTTGTCATACATGGACTGAATTTCGCTTTTCATAGCTTCCTTCCACTTAGCAGCCTCAGGGCCTGCCATAGCTTCCTTGTAGTTAGCAGGTTCATCTTAGTCATTTAGTGTACCATCACTAATTTTATCCTCTTCTTCTATTTGTAAATCATAATAGTACTGAGGAGGATTGCTAACTCTACTAGATCTGCGAACGGGTAAGGATATGTCTTCTGGTTCAACAGGTGTTACCACCTCTTGTTGAACATCAGTGTTTACTGTAGGTTCTTAATCGGTCGACTCTTGAATTTCTTCAAGATCTATCTTTCTCCCACTGTCCTCTTTAGATATCATTTCTCTCTCAAGGAACACTCCTCTTCGAGCTACAAAGACCACATTATCCGCGGGTCTGTAGAACAGATATCCAAATGACTCTTGTGGATAACCGACGAAAAGACACTTTTCAGATCTGGAGTCTAGTTTGTCCTGAGTTTCTCGTCTAACGAAAACTTCACAACCCCATATTTTAATGTGACCAAGAGAAAGACGTCTTCCCTTTCACATCTCATAAGGTGTCTTTGAAACCTTCTTGGTGGGTAAAAGATTTAAGATGCGAGCGGCTGTTTCTAATGCATAACCCCCAAAACTTATCGGAAGTGTAGCCCGACTCATCATAGACCGAACCATGTCCAACAAGGTTCTATTTCTCCTCTCAGCAACACCATTAAGCTGTGGCGTTCTAGGAGGAGTTAACTGTGAAACTATTCCACAATCTCTAAGATGATCGAGAAACTCGATACTAAGGTATTCTCCTCCCCTATCGGATCGGAGAACCTTTATCTTTCTGCCTAGTTGATTCTCTACTTCGCTTTGATATCTTTTGAATATCTCAAAAGTATCTGACTTATGCTTAATCAGATAGACATGTCCAAATCTACTGTAATCATCAGTAAATGTAACATAGTATCGATTTCCATCTTTTGTGGTACATCGGAATGGTCCACAAACATCTGTGTGTACCAATTCCAACAGTCCTTCACCTCTTTCACATGACCATGTGAATGGTGATTTAGTCATCTTGCCCAATAAGCAAGATTCGCATACATCATCCGATTTGAGGTCGAATGATTCCAACACTCCATCCTTTTGGAGTTGGCCGATGCGTTTCTTGTTTACGTGCCCAAGACGATAATGCCACAATTTGGATTTATCAAGCTCATTAGACGAATCAACATTTAAAATCAAATTGCTAACACATTCAACATTTTCATATATGTCATTGTAAGGAGAAGCTTTAAAAACAAAACAACCATTTAAATAAACCAAAATATCACCATTCTCATTGTCAAATGAAAATCGATAACCATCTTTAAACAAAGCATAAAATGAAATAATGTTTCTAGTCATTTCTGACGAATAACAGCAATTATTCAAATCTATCCTAACTTCAGACTTCAGCACGAGCTCATACTTTCCAATCTCGGTAACAGGCGTGATTCCTTTGTTTCCCATGACTAGATTAAGCTCCCCATGCTTCAACTTCCTACTTTCCTTTAGACCCTGCAATACAGTGCAAATATGAGTACCACACCCTGTATCCAGAACCCACGAATTAGAAGTTGTAGTATTATTGAGTTCGATCATGAACATACCTGATGGAACACTCTTTTCAACCTTGCCATCTTCAATGTCTTTCAGGTATTTCGGGCAGCTACGTTTCCAATGCCCCTTGGTGTTGCAGTAAAAGCACACTGCTTCCTTCGGATCATTCACTGGTGCAATATCAGAATCAGTCTTTCTTTTGGACCCACGATTGGACTTTCCATTGACAGTCTTTGCTTTCCAATTTGACATCTTTCTTTTCTTTGCATTTTGACCAATTGCCAACACAGGAGCTGCTGAGCTAGTGGACACATCATCCTTTTTGATTCCTTGCTCAGCGGTTTGCAGTAAATTATGGAGTTCCATTATTGAGCCTTCTCTCTCATTCATATTCATCTGATATGATATTACAAACTGATTGTAGACAACTGGCAGACTGGACAAAATTATGGCAATGAAAAACTCTGTGTCAAACGTCATATTCAATGATTCCAACCTATCAAAGTACCCTTTCATCTCTAAGACGAAAGCACAGATAGAAACTCCAGGTTTGGGTTTGCAAGTCATGAGTGACTTAACCACATTAAGGCGTTCTTTGCTTGCCTTGGCCTGAAACATTTCCTTAAGCTGTTGGTTCATTTCATAAGCGCAAGTGTTTTCAAAAGTCTTTTGCAACTCGGGGCTCATAGAGGATGCCATGATGCAAGACACTTTATTCGCATCATCATAATGTTTCCTGTGTGCCTCAATCTCCTCTTGGGTTGAATCATCATCAATTACGGGAATCGGCTCATCGAGAACATACTCCTTGTTCTCGTACCTCAAGGTAAACCTTAGGTTACGCATCCAATCCATATAGTTTGGACCAGTCAGTCTTTCCCTTCCAAGAACCGAGAGTAGTGAGAAGTTCGAGTTATGTGCGGGATTGGGGACGGGAGGATTATTACCATTTTGAGCAGACATCTATAAGATAAATATTTTTAGTTAGTTTGAATATTCCTTAATTAATTACCCAATTACAAAATTAAGGCTAGGATCCATATTTTAGATTCGTTTTATGAAAAGGTTTGCCGTAGTCATATTGCGAATTTATTTTAGGTAGACAATGCCTTTGTCACTTTCATTCTCAATGAAACTCCTAGTTCTTTTTAGATTCATTGATTATTATCAACGGCATGTTAATCTCGGATATGCTCATCTATCATTCATGACTGGTATGCCGAGGATCATGAACAAGATGGTGAACTTAACCATGCAAAACCCGCGTGGTCCCCGGCCCGAGTACGCTCGGGAATCGCGAGTTCCACATCACCTCCCAATATGTTCTCATATTAATGTGCCGGTAAACCACACACGCTCCATTAACAGACCATACGAAAGATGTGCGGTTTTCATGGGTTAGCATACTATTCACATTTTTAGTATCTAGAACGGGATTTTGTTTTAGTACTTTTAGGTCATACTTTTGATCTTGACATCATCCTATCAAAAGTCCTTGGTAGCTCCATTGAACGCACAAAGAAGCGGAGAAGTAGGTCAGCGCGAAGCTTATTAAAATCCTAACTTCTTTAGGGAAGCAGAGCGACCCGCCTTATACCTCTCTTATAGTTTGTTCACTATGGGTGAGCCGATTTATCAATTGACTGACGATGTATTTAACTTTAATGATACATATACTTATAGCTCATAACATATGAAAGGTCTCTCTTTAAACTCTTAAAGTCAACGGTTCTATTTTAAAACATTTTAAAATTTAGGGTTATATTTTAAACATTTCAAAATATAGGGTCTAAAGTGCAAATTCTTTTTACCAATTTAGACAAGCCAATTTCCAATTTATCTTTACCTACATACTATTGCAGATGATTAAATGCTAATATTTATCAAGCTATGGCTCTGATACCACTGTTGGGTTTTCTATTCCATAACTAGATTAATATACGCAGCGGAATTATAACAAAATTAATCTAAGGCAATTAGGAAACTAAACCCTAAGGGATCTTAACTTGAATAAATAAAAGCAATAAAATAAATAAGATAAATAAGAAATTACTAACCTTCGAAAAAACGATTTCTCACGCGTAGACAAACCAGCAGAACCTTCTTGCTTTGGAGACGAGTGCCCAAACTAGAAAACCTCTAATGCTTCACACCCACGAACCAAGAGAAATTCCCAAACTCCTAGGGTCCCGACTCTAAGTCGTGTAAACTCTCACAAGGAGTAGGAATGAGAAAGAGAGAAAGAATTGAAAGCTATTCAATTCTGGGATGCCTTTGAAAGCATAGGGGAGGTCCCTATTTATAGGGTAGGAGGAGGCCTAGGGTTTTGTCATCTGGCCGATGTGGGACGGAATTCCAACCGGCGGTTGGACTTTCCAACCGGCGGTTGGATCCGCTTTTGACCCATTTGCCCGAGCCACGACCCACGTGCTCCACCGCCATTCCACTTTGGACTCCAGCCGCCGATTGAACCTTTCAACCGGCGGTTGGATCCACTTTCAAGAATGTTCTATTAATTATTCCAATAATTAATTGTCTCTCATTTATTTCTCTTACTGTTCATTGAGGGCGACCCAAAAATGACTCTACTTTTACTGATAGTCTTACCAATTTAGTTATGACCTTGGACACTATTCCAACAGTTTTCTACTGTTCATAAGGGGTGGGATAGTCATTTTGGATTAGATTTTATTGCTATATATTAAAGATGTGGCAAAACAAAATAAAGGTATTTGTGGCTCAGCTGGTTTTGGTGGAACTTTCTAACCGAGAGGTCCAGTGATCGACACCTACTCTTTGCAATTTTTTTGTTGTTTGTTTTGAGATTTGGTGCTTTCAACTAATCATTATTTATATATTATATAATAACAATAACATGAACATAATTATTAATTATTAACACAACTTCATTTTCATTCTGGTATACTATATATTAAAAGTTGTATACAATCTGTTAGGTTTATAATTTTATATTTAATTCAAACATTAAAGAAAATTATATTATTTAATTTTATACACTATTAAAAATAGTTACTTATGAATAACTTTATCTAAAAATAATAAGGAAAAATGTACTCACTCTTACTCACATATTATTTACGACTCTTTTTCATATGAATCTTATATTCCCAAATCGATGACTTTTGAAGCTTTTGGTTCCTTCGCAAATTATTCTAATCAATTGTAGTAGTTACTGTTCGAATTTTTTGTATTCTAAGATGTATTGAGCTATTTTTTTATATGATGATATAAAGCTTATTTCGTAGTCATTATATTCTACATATTTTATGTCGGTAACTTGATGACAATAAATCATATCTAAAAAAGGATATTATGTTACATATGCGATTTGATTAGAGTTACACGATAATATTACATACAATAATAAAAAGTTTTAGGTTTTACACTTTGAAGTAATATGACACTTTTTAAATACCCGCAGCGAAGCGCGGGCTTTAACTACCCTTGTCTACTACCAAGAATCAAGAAATGTGAAGGAGTTGATATGAACTATGAAGAGCTATTCCTTTCATAAACGGCAGCCCATTAAAGGCTTAAATAGTAATCGGCCCAAAAGAAACAGCCCATTAGAGATGTCCAGCAGTAGTCCAACTCCAATAGATTGGTTATCTCGAATTCACGATCCCATCGCGAGCATTTTTAAAGTACTCAAAAGTTTAATACCATACATATATTTAACAACTCTTAATTTGTAACACATGCTAGCTACTTACGCAAACGGAAAGGAAAAATAAACAGCGAAAAATATGTAAAGGAAGTTACTACGTGCTACCATATGAAATTCGTAGAATTATCCTCGGATAAATTTAAGATTAAGAAGATAAGAAGATTTTTCAAGGAAATGTTAAAGAGTGCACGATCCTACAACTCTTTGCATGTTACTGTACATGTTAAGACTTCAGAGTTCATAGTCTTATGATCCTACAAAAATGGGCCATTTGTTGTCTAGGTCCCAACTCCCAAGTGTCCTACAAGTTCTGGGCTTACATACGCAAGTGGCCTAAGAACGTACTTTAATAGTTAGGTGGAATTTGGATCTACCTTCGTTCAAAACTTGTTTGTGAATATACCAAGGTTGTAAAAGTCGTTAGTTGAGGTCGAGTCGTTCGGGACCTTGTAAGGATTAGTCGGATTTTGACTTTGGTTCACTTTTTTACATGTAAATAATAAATTACAAAATTATTTGTGTAAATATATAAAATTTTGTAATCTTTAAATAAATGAGGGACTTGAAAGTAATTTGAAAAATCAATTAAAGATAAATAGTTAATATAGTATAAATATAAGGGAGTAAAATGTAAAATTTGGTACTTTTTCTTGCAAAAGACAATTTTTCTCTCCCTTTTCCACATTTTACGGATATGAAATATCATATCTCCTTCTCCATCTCATCATCTTCATCTACTTCATAATCACTTCATCTTCTACATTTCACTCTACTCCTTTCCATATCTTTTTTAGCTATCTATATCGGGAATAACTCATACATCTCGCCGGAATCTCTCAACTTGCCGGATTTGACCGACTAAATCTGACTTTGACCATCGTTGACCGGTGTTGGCCGGCGTTGACCGACTTTTTAGAGCAATTTGAGTCTAGTTGAGTCGAACTACTCCCAAAATCCGACTAGTCAGAGACTAGTCGAGTCGGCCTGGTCGGCCGACTTTTACATCCATGGAATATACAATGAAAACTATCTAAATATTTGGAAACAATAAAAATAAATAAGTACATGAGCTATGAATATAATAATGAATAAAATGACGTATCATCAAGAGCATCTATTTTTTTTAATAGGGAGTAGTCATTGAATCCCTGATAAAGCCTTATTTGAATCTTAAATATTTACTACACTTTATGAAATTTTAGAGTCCATTTTATGTATATGGGGATACGATATGGTTAGTTAATAGTAAATATTTTACAGTCCATCTTATATATATTTTGTTGTTGTTGTTGGATCTTTTATCCTTCAACTTTCTCATGTACATATTCAATTATTCAGTAGCCTCCTCGATTAACTTTAGGTTTTATTTTTCTTTAGAAGAGCAAAATTCAATAAACAAGTCAAAAGGCCAAAAGTAAATACCCAACAGAAAGGGCCTCAAAGGATGAGCATCCAATTCAGAAAAAGAGAAGTACAATGCAAAGCACCCGCTATACAAACTAAAACACCCACCCATAACCTAAAACTAAAATGAAGAAGTGCTTTCAGCCAGGGACGGAGCCAAGAAATCCAATTAGAGGGGGCGAAAAAAAAATATTTTTATTTCCTTTGTAGTTTAGTGGGGGCAAAAATTTTAAAAATGTCATTAATACCTTAAAAGAATTTCTTTTTTACGTAATTTAAACATTCTTGTGGGGGCGACTGCCTACGCTGCCCCCGCCCTGTCTCCGCCCCTGCTTTTAGCAGTATCAATTTTTTTCTTTTTTCCATGCATGTATAGGTATATAACCTGTGTTTTCCATAATTACCCATGTTTAATGATAAGTTGATGTATTGTTTTTTTTTTTTTTTTTTTTTTTTTTTTTTTTTGTATATGATTATGAAAGCGATTATTAATATAAAAGGTATCTACGTACTGTTATATGTTTTAGACTGCATGATTTATAGTCGAAGTTTTAGTGATTACTTTTACCTTACGAATTTATAGACGTGTGATATCCTTATCAATCAAACATGCTCATATAGTCATATACCTATTTTTTCTCCTTTACCAATCTCTTAATTATTTTGTCTCTTTCACCCACCAACAATGAGCTTTTGTCTCAACCATGTTAGCAAATTACTAATTGCTTTTGGGGCAAATATTATCTTTTGTATTTTCATAATTTTCAATTGTGAGTATTATATAATTTAAGACATTAAAAGTACATGATATTGACATAACTCAAGCTCTAAAGGCAACCCAAATCAAATTATGATATTTAGATAACGTAATGGTTATGCGCATGTGACATTTTCCAATCTTTTTGAAGCATGGAGAAATGTTACGTGCAAATGACAACACCTAACTTTGAGTGCTGTTAGGTTAAAACGAGGACTGAAAATGTACATATAATATACCTAAAACCGTAACATTTTCAAATTTATTGGCTCGTAACATCACATAATAAGTTGAGTGAAGCTAACAGCATGGATGATCCAACTTGGTATGAATTGAAGTGTACTTTGTTACCAAAAAGTAAGCTGTTTGAATTGAAATCAATATCTCATTATTATTATTATTATTATTTTTTTTTTTTTTTTTTTTTTTTTTTGGTATTATATAATGAAAAGAAGAAAAGAATGGAAGGCAGAAAACAAAAAGGTGAGGTTTCGCAAGCATCTACACGGACGCATTGAATAAAGGGTTAAGCTTTCACTGACATAATGTAGAATTTGATACCCTCTTTCATATCAACTTTGGGAATCTCAACTTTTTATCCACCATCTATAAACGTTTTTCTATATATTTTTCTGATCAATAGTCAATAACCCACTTGCTACAAGGTTTTTTTTTATTATTTTTTTTATCCGTTATTGGTTTTTTCAATTGTATGTACTTAATCCCATGCCTTGGATGTCATAGTATGTCAAGGAAAAATTTCATATATCAAAGATTAAAAGAAGAGATGATACATATATACACTAAATTCAATAGACCTAAAAATGTGTCTAAACAAATGCTTGGTACGCATCTAGTTAGACAAATCTTTGAAGATCGACAAAAGAAATAGAATAAGTGCAGATCGAACATCTGTAAAATGATGTATTGTTAGACATACATTTAGATTTATCTAATAAGGCATGAAAAATAACATCGTGTTAAATGAAAGGAAGCTCGCAATTAACGAAAACATTTTTTTGTATGTTTAAGTTCTTAAAATGTACATGAGTCCCTTATTCAACCAGCTAGTGATAATTAGTTGCTGTCTACATAAAACTCAACACTTGAATGAAGAAACATTTAGTGTCCAATTTATAAGGTGTTAATTAATTTTGATTTAAAGGATTGGTTGATTTGGAAGATTTTATTTAAGTAGGAGAAATATAAAAAGGGTTAAAGTCCACGTAGGTAGAGTATGGCGTGGGCTACTTGTGTACGTTGTGGGGGTCGTTCTCATTTACCAAGAACAAATGAACCCCATTAATTAGCTGTCTCTCATTTCATGTATCCATCACCACGAAATCAATGGTTTGGATTTCTAACCATTACATTCGTTTACGCAAATCTTCATAGTTACGATATGATAATTCAAATTTGAGATGATATTATAATTAATTTCATCAACTTAATTATATAAAAAGGAATAACTAAGATATCACTTTTATTACCAATGAGTCAAATGGTTGAATTGGAAACATATATACCATAGAAGAAATTAAGTAGGTTGAACAAGTTGATGAATATATATCGTGTTAAATCCTTAATTTCAATGTTCGGTTGCTTTTCTCACAGCATTCTAAATATCTTACGTCTTCATCCTAACTATTTCTAGGTGAATGTATTATAAAGTTTTGCATATATGTTTGGTACAATTATGATAATTTCTTTTCAGATAATTAATTCAGAGTTAATAAAACGTGTTAATTAAAATGAAAATTGAAAGATATTAATGGCGTGCATTGAAGTATTACCATAGTTAATAAAGTCAAAATAAGTATGTGTAATCTTAGAGGGCAATTTAGTCATTAGACAATGTTGAGTAAAATTTTAAAACAAACATAGACATGCATTATATGTAGTTAAGATTAAGATAAGATATTATATAAAAATCCTCAATTTTGAACTAAGGGGATATATTTATACGAATTATCTTTTTGGATTTTGTTAAATTAGATTTTTTAGGTGCATTATGGCTTTTGATTGGCTAATATTTTATGAAATCAAAGCATATGATTGGTTAATAGGTCTCAATTTTAACAAATTTTTTTATAGGACAAGTGTTCTTTTATTAATATTAGATGTTCACGTTTTTACTTTATATTATTTTTAAAGAGATTCACTTCACTTCAAAAGTAAAACACCGAATTAACAATTTAACTATAAATTTTTTTTTTTTTGCAAAGTTGTAATTTTCAAAGGTGGTGTGTAATTTCTTTAATGGACAATGTGACAAACTCATTAAATAAAGTTATTTTAAAATTTGAGTTACATGTATTTTTTCTGTAACCTAGGCCAGTTTAGTAGATCAATATGTTTATACTATATATATGATTTAAATCAATTAATCCAAATAAATCGTGTAACACATTCATAATGTAACGCCCCTAAAACACGTAAGTTTAAATGATTTAAAATACGTTTACGTTTCAGTTTTATATGTATTTAATATGTTAAATGTTTAAAGTAATTGAATGGTTAGCATTTGGTTAGAGGACTAACCAAATAAAAGAAAATCTGTTAAAATGGTTAAATGTGTAAAGAACAAAAGTTCAGGGGGTTAAAATGTAAAATGTTAAAACATATCCTCTGCAGATTCTAAAATGTTCCAGGTTAAAAATCATATGTACGTATGTGCGTGAGGTTTTGAGAGGGAAACAAAGAAACAAAAGGAAATCAGGAAATTGAAGAAGAATTCATGTGAGTTAGGGTTTATAATCTTCCATTAAGTGTTTACAAGGTATGTATGATGTTTTAATGAGTTCAATTTGATATTTGAATAGATTTCTATAAACCCTAGAATGATGAAAGATCATATATGTTAGTTAAATTGTTAAATTAGTGTTCCATATATGTCTTTGAGTAGTATGGTATGTTTAATTGATGTTAATTTATTAAAGAATTATGTTCATATGTAATTGGGTTTTTGGTAGATTATGTACATATGAGAATTTATGAATTTAGAAGAAGTGGTAATGATTATGAGTAGAAAAGTGATGAATACCCAATTACATGTGATTAGAAAGTTAAAACATGGAACACTAGTGATGAATGATAGGTGTTAGTGAGTAACACCTAGTTATGAGATTTAGTTAAGAAAGTAGAGAGTTATGTGAATTGATCATGCTATGTGTATTTGTATAGGTGATCAAGCAAGAGAAGTTATTTCAAGTTGTGTTAAGTTTCAAGATAAAGGTAAGTAGATGGATATGAATGTGGAGTCAAGTAATGGGTGAGCCATTAGCTTGACGGTTTTCCAAGTAATGGATCATGACCATTAGCTTGGTATAAATGTTAACTAGTATTAGTTAACATGATGATGTTTAGGGATCCTTAATATGATGATGTTTATGTTTAAGTTAAAGTTTCCATTACTTACTAAGCAATTGCTTACGTGTTATGTTTAAATGTTTCAGGTGAGCCAAGTGTCAATAGAGGGGACTTGGGTAAAGGGCACGTGTGAAGCTTTTGGTGGAGCTTGTTACTTAGTTCGGTAACAAGTCTTATCCCTCTTAATCATGCTCTTGATATATGTACACCCCGTTTTGTAAAGTTTATGACATGTAGTTTGAAGTTTTGAAAACGGTATGAAGTCTCACTTGTGGTATATGTAATGTTTTGAGAAAAGTCAACTCTATGGTCAAAGTCAGAGATAGAGTTGAAGTTAAAGTTGTATGGTGAGACTTAAAATGTAAAGTTTAATGTATGAAAGTTATGTGAATGTTTAAAGTTAGTTATGAAAGTTAAAAGTGTCATTTGGTAATGTTATGGTTAAACATAGATGTTTTTGAGTTAGTTTGACTCAATTAAGTCAATTGGGTAAGAATTTACCAAAGAAATGGGTTGAGATGGTCAAAGACCCAATCGGGTCGTTTTGGTGCCCAAATGGGCGACCAATAGTATAGCAAGTCAAAATGAGTTATACTTGGTAAAAGTCAAATATAAGTATGCCTCTAAGTCCTAAATGTGGTATTGAAAGTTTGGTAAAAAGTCCAAAGTCAGATGTTAAGTAAATTAGAACTTGATGTGTCAAAATTTTGGTTAAGCCGAAATTGAGTTAAAGGGTCAAAACGAGATTTATCGCAAAATTTGAAAAAGTGTGAAAGTAGAAATGTTCTTATGGTCAAAGTACAGTTGCCTGCAAAATTTCAAGTTACCAGGTGTTGTCGTTTAAAAGTTATGCCCGTTTGAAAGTCGAGTTTTGGTCATAAAATGTGCAGGCTGCTGGGACAGGGGAATCCGGTCGTATTCGTCAGAATACGGTCGTATTTGTCAGAATACGGTCGTATTCAGGGGAATACGGCGTATTCCCAACCGTATTCAATAACGTATTCCTTAATTTCAGTTCTGTCACCGAGTTGAGCCTAAAATGCTGTGGAATACAACGTATTCGTTTGAATACGATCGTATTCAAGTGAATCCGGTCGTATTCAAGGGAATACGACGGATTCATCGGAAAAAAAATATGATAAGTTTAGCTTGTAAGTTAAATTCAACAAGGGATAGAATGAATGTGTAACAAAAGCCTATAAGTGATAACATGAAAAGAAATAAACAATATGTTAAAAAAAAAAAATGTTACGTTTTCGTGGTGCGTTTTCGGGGTGTTTCACATAAGACTATATCAATATTACAGGGGCGGAGACAGGGCGGGGGCAGCGTAGCAGCCGCCCCCACTAGAATTTTCAAATTACGTAAAAGTGAAATTTTTTTAAGGTTTTAATGACATTTTAAAATTTTCGCCCCCACTAAACTATAAAAGATATAAAAAAAAATTATTTCGCCCCCTCTACTTGGATATCCTGGCTCCGCCCTTGTCAATATATATATGATATGATGTATTTTAGTAAAAATTATTCGATATATAGTTAGATAAATTACATCCATACATATTATGAAATAACTATAACTAGTTAACTATGGCGTTTAAATAATTGCATTAAGTTAAGTGCACAAAAGTCATGTTTGGCTCTACATGTAGTTTTCTTCATCGGCCATGAATTCATGATAAGGGTAGAGGCCCCATATCTTGCACTAAAGTGTCGGCTATAGTGCCAGTGGCGGATCTAGGAATTAGCTATCGGGTATGCACAAACTTAATATAAATTTTTTGCTACTCAAGATAATTGACAACTCGGACTAAATTCTCGGGCCGGGTTTTCGGGTCAGCTTTTCGATTCATTTAGCATGTTAATTTCTTCGTGATTCATTTCTTAAAACTGAAATAACTTCGGTGACTACTATGAAGTTATATACCGCGATGTTATTCTCGACTACAATGATATAAAGAAAAATAAGTACGTACAAATCCTATATTTTGGTTATGGTACATGGCATTAATAATCAACGAGACGCCCTGAATATACGGTACAAGATAGAACATGAAGTGTGCTAAATATTGAAAGAATATTGAGGGGAATAAAGAACTATACCAACGTAGAAATGGACTTGGCTAGTGGTAAAGAAACTAGTTTTATTTATATATTTCCCTCAATTACTATTGGATAGGAACATTTTATCATATTCTTTTAAAGTGGGTATGCACTACATTTGTGAAGGGTGTGCAATTAGTGTTAAAATATTTAAAAATTGATGAATCACAAATTTTTTACACTGCTGGGATACTTCACAGGGTATGCATGTGCATACCCTGCCTTCCAAATACATCCGCCGCTGTATAGTGCTATACTACTCCATTGTGTTTCTTCTTATATGTAATAATACATTGAAAGCCTTGTATTTATTTTATTTCATAACCTTTTAATTTCTTTTAATTAAAATATCTAGTTTTATAGTATAAGATATAACTACTGAATTAATCCAGTGATATATATGTATGGAATATATATATATGTGTTCATTGAATTGTAGTATTAAATCAAAGCTCATGATTACAAGCCAACGTGCTATTTTCCTTTATGTATTATATTAATATATATTTCGTATATAAAACATAAAGTATCGACTATAAAGTTAGCACTTTCATCACTTATTTGAGTGTCACTAGATGAATGGCCACGAATGCAACAACATTTTATCATCAAACATTTGTTTTTTTCCCATCCGTGGAGCTACTCGATTAATTGAACTTTAGACATTAAATAATTATATATAAAAGTTTAAGAAAATTCTACATTTTTATGGGTCGATGAAGTGAAAATGAGATCGTTTTGGACTGTTGTGGGTGACGAGGGATTCGAATTGAAGCACCGACGCTCTGGTTCGTATTCATCGTGCTCGATGAATTGAATGGGTTAAAATCTTTAAAGGAACATTAACTTATTACATGGTATAGACGTATAGTCGTTATCATTCATGTCGTTTCACATGCTATTTTGATATGTATATATTTGTATCATATCATATCATAATCATGAATGATTATAATTTGAGATAAACTCTTAAACTTTCTCGTTACTGTAGAGTTGAAGTCAAAAGGAATCGTATAATTTTGAGGGGAAATCTAAGGTCTAACTTTGTGGATATTAATTTCAGGAACAAAGAAACTTTTAATAATTGTAGAATTAGTGGTGTTGGCATCTTTAATTTTTTATTTTTTTTTCTAATATTTCCACCAACAAAAAAGGAAAAGCCTTCTTTCCGATATGATGACTAACTAGCTTTAGGGTCTTTTTCGTCATTTCATGATATCATACTATTTTTAAGCACTTAACAATTTTGATTAACAATTAATAATATAGAGAAGGGATCATGAGATTACATGAATTATGGAAAGTATGAAAGTACCAATGGGAGGGTGACATTTTTACAAAGAGAATACAATACTCATTTACCCCCAACACCAATTATCTCACAAACGACAAATCGAAAAATTATGAAAATTGCACCATTAGATTCGTCGTCTTCTCTTCTTCGATTTGCCGTCCCTCAAGGCATACCTTCGACGAGTTTTTTTTTCACGTTTTTTTGGTGGGTTTCACATTTTAATAACACATGTGTTAAAGTGTTAAAGTGTTGCTTTTAGGGTTTAGGGTTTGGGGTTTAGGGGTTAGGGTTTAGTGTTTAGGGTTTGAGGTTTGAGGTTTGAGGTTTCTCCCCGAAACCCCAAACCTCAAACCCTAACCCCTAAACCCCAAACCCTAAACGCTTTACAAAACGTTAAACTCTAAATTTTTCTAAACCCTAAACCTTGAACCCTTGTTAAACCCTAAATTTTACTAAACCCTAAACCCTTATAAACCTAAACCATCAAATATACTAAACCCTAACCACTAAATCTTAAATTAAATGTTCAAGTATGTAATAACACATGTGTTAATAATTAATAAAACCCACTAAAAAAAGGTGAAATTTTTTTTATCGAAAGTATGTCTTGATGGACGGCAAATCGAAGAGGATCAAACGCTGAATCTAATGGTGCAATTTTCATAATTTTTCGATTTGTCGTTTGTGAGATATTTAAGTTAGAGGGTAAATGGGTTTTTAACATGTGGGTATTCTCTTTGTACACATGACACCTTTCCATTGGTACTTCCATTCTTTTAAAAATCATTATACTCTCATGATCTTTTTTCTAATAATATAATAATATTAAGAAACTATATTAGTTTCAGTTTTAAACACTAAATTTTAATATAAAGTTAGTTTGAATATAGAACCTAAAACTATTGAAGTTTAATATATACTTCGTGAGTGATGTTACACACCCATAAATTCATAAAATTCACATTTCCGAATTGAAGACACACAATACACGATGTCGATATATAGTAGCTTACAAAGGCAATTGTGTATGAAAAAGCATGTGAGCACATGCAAAACACAACCTGTATAATTTGTCTTTTAACAAGTTTCTAGCTTGGACTTAATTTAGTAATCACTCAATCATTGTACAAGTCATTAGCTAATTAATTAAGTAAAAGTTCTATATATTTCAGGACATTTAATTAACTAAGCATATCTATAAAAGTTTTTCAACTTCTTAATCCGAAACAAGATACAAGTTTTCCAAATAGGTGGTAATTTTTCCACCGTGAGTTTCGATAAATATAATTCACCTCGATAAATATAATTCACCAAAATTATGCATTGCTTATGCATGCTACAAGCCTTTTAAATCACATTTTTGATTAATTTTATTAGAAACTATGGTAGATTTATCACTTCCAAACTACGTCTACAAAAGTTGAAGTGTTTAATGATCGACATAAATCATTCAAAAAATAAAGCTAATATCAATTATATACGTTAGATCAATTAAGCATTATATTTAAGTTACTTTCAAACGTGTAAAAATCAGTTTCACTTGTCCGGTAAACACACCCTTTAAGAGTATTTGTTACTAGTAAACAGGGGCGGAATTATGAAATATACATAGAGGGGCAAAAACAAAATTATTATATGTTTTTTTTATAGTTTTGAGGGAACAAAATTTTAAAAATCTCATTAATATCTTAATAAATTTTTTAAGTAATTTTGAAATTTTGGTAGCCCAGCGCATTCTAGCTACGCCCCTAAATAAAGACGATAATATATACGTAACAAGGGTGATTAAACGCACTTCGTTGCGTATTCATATTATTTTCAAATTTGTACCATTGGTTGGTAAACACAACTTTAACAACTTATTGAAGAATATGCTATGAAAAAAAATCTACTTGAAATAGCTTATAAAATAAACTCGTAACTTATAAAATGATAAATATATTTCGTGTAATTTATAAACATGAGTTTTAAAAAAAATAAAAAGCATATATGTTGCTATAGTAAAAAATGATATAATTAAAAAGGATGAATGTGTTGGGCTTTGGTGGGCCTGTATTGTGTTTGCAACTTTGCATGTTGAAAATTGGAGTAAAATGGAAGCCGTTATTTTTGACCAACTTTTGTTGTGTCACACGCTAATTCGTCAGTTGCACATACAAAAGGAAGAAACGGGTGCAGCGAATAAAAAACCCTCATGAACAGTAAAAACCAGGCCGCTAATTACTATGTATAGAATGGAGTACTCAATCTATATTATTCGAATGGATGGAATATTATAATTTGTTACAATATTTAAATAGTAACCAAGATTTGTGACAGCAGTCAGAGGCACGCACTTCGAGCCACCTGGACTAGATATTACACACACACAAAAAAAAATTAAGTAAAAATAAATTGACCATTGGCTAGAACGGTACATAAGTTTCCGGTGGCACCGAAAATCAAACTATTAATCCACGTGTAAATTTGTAAGAAATACTTTAATTTAGTAGTTGTCCATGCAAAAAGTCAAAAATACCGAAACTTAATAGCATGTCGACCAGTGTGTGTTTTTTCTTCCCATTATCAAACACATAAAAAATACTCCGTATCTACTAATTACCGTAACTCTGTAACTTTGTGAATACAACGTTAAAAAACAAAATCCTACAGGAATATAATGACAGCCTGCATTGTCAACTTGTAACGTACAACACCTTCACACCACACTAAATTCCCTTAAAACCAAAGCATCCCATACCCACTCTTTAACACTCCCCCTACCAAAACAAATTGCTGTCCACACTTCTTTTACAAACTCAAATATTAAAACAAACAACCATCACCACCACCACCGTCACCGTTCACCACCGTAATCAATCATGTCGGTCAAAGAATGCACTCACCACAAAAACAAAAAAGCAAAGGCTCTCCGAAAACTATGTGCCGCCTTCCTAATCCTCTCGTTCATCGTACTCTTAACTTTCCTAATCACATGGGCAATTCTCCAACCCAAAAAACCAAGATTCACGTTACAAGACGCCACGATTTACTCGTTCAACGTAACCGCCCCAATTCTCTTGTCCTCCAATTTCCAAGTCACTATTTCGTCGCATAACCCTAACTCTCGAATCGGAGTTTACTATGATAGACTCGATACTTTTGCTTCTTACCGTAGCCAACAAATCACTTACTTCACAGGAATTCAACCTGTGTACCAAGGACATCATGACACAAATGTTTGGTCACCTTTTGTGTACGGAACAAATGTTCCCGTGGCCCCGTACAACGGGGCATCATTAACACAAGATCAATCCAACGGTGCGATATCGATTATAATCAAAATGAATGGACGGGTGAGATGGAGAGTTGGTAGGTTTATTTCCGGGAGGTATCATATTCATGTGACGTGTCCCGCGTATATTCCGTTTGGGAATAAACAGAATTCTATGATTCCGGGGGTTGTTGTGGGTGCTGGAATTAAGTACCAGTTATCTCAAAGATGCCGTGTTAACGTATGATCGATCGAGAAGAGATGTTGATTAACGGGAACTTAACGGCGCTAGTTGTTAAGTGTTCTTTCTTGTCACACTTTTTTTATATTTTTTAATGTATGATCGATTACATGGATGGATTTGTAAATTTAGCTGGATGGGGAATAAAGCAAAAGGTGGGAATGGAAAGAAGCCGAAAGTTATAAAAATGCAAATTTACAAAAGTTGACAAGTTGTATGATCGATGATAATTGATGATATATCATGAATTATTATAAATGTTACATAAATATATATTTTTCTAGATGTACGTACAATCATAATTTTCTAGTAAAATTAAATCTCATTTTGCATGATTGGTGTGGTTGATTACTTGATTTTGTTTTAGTAACTTTATTTACTGTATTTATTTATTATTATTTTTATTATGGACATGCTATATATGTTACCACACGCTTGAAATGAAGACTTTAAGTTAATTTAATTATTTATTAGTACTAGAAAATAAAAAAGGTGAAAAGAAGAATAGGGTGCGAAGGAATAGAGAAGCTGTTTTTCTGTTTATGAATTAATGGTCCATGACGAATTTAATGGTTTATTTATGTGAGGTTTGGTGTTATTAGGTATGGAAAATGGACACCCCATGTGACATAATATTATTAAGCTGTCTATTTATGCAATGTAAACTTTTAACAACTCATGGTTATAAAAGTAATAAAACAAATATCAATCTTATATACATATATACATGTGCTAGTAAAACATTATTATGTATATAATTTGGATATACACGTAATTAGCATTTTCGTGAATTCATGCTACAATTTAACGTTTTTGTTTCCACAAAATATGGATAAATTAATCGTTTGGTGATGAGGGAATTTGTTGATAGTTGAAATGTGTATGTTGGTGTAAGCTTACTATATCTAGTAACTCATTTTCTGTATTTTGGAGCTTTGGATATGATCATACTACATATATAGTACACACACTCTTCTTGTGTCATCCAATATTTATTCCGTATACCTAATTTTAGATTCTCAATTTTCTATCTCATTAGTACTCCGTATATACTTTTTTTCTTCGTTCTATTAAAATGCAGAGATGTTGGAATTAGTTTGTGTATTTGTATCACATTATTATATTTCTATTGATTGATATTGATGTTTTGGATGATGGAATATACGCAACATATTTGTATACATCACATCATACGGATACGAATCTTATACATAGGAAACATCTTTATTATGGCATAATTATAATTAAGTTTTAATTTATCAATTAAGTTCTTTAATTTTAGTAAATTTTTAAAATAAGACCCCTAACTTATTAAAAATGATTTTTTTAATCAACTACTCACTTACATATAAAAATAAATTTAATTCATTAATTAGAATATTATCAAAATCGATCTGTAATGTTTCCATTATTAATTCACCGAATAGGAATAAAATTACTTGAAAATGTTAATATAGGCTTAAAATAATTAATTTTTTTCCCTAACTTGGTTTTAAAAACTTTTAATTTTTTGATCTTTACTTATATAAATTCATTTACATAAAGTAATATTATCATGAATCAAACTAAATGCTTAATATAAATAATAACTTATACACTTTATTATTAGAAACAAGATACACAATACGAAATTTCATATAAATCAACGGCCCGTGTGTATACACATGTTTAAATTCTAGTATAAGATATAGTAATCTGGTTTTTCATACATGAGTTTATCGATTTATATCAATTTTTCTATTATTTTCTTTATAAGGAGTCCAATTAATATTGTAGTTTACTAATTAGGCATTGATCAAGTGTTACCGTCATCAAAAATGCTCAGACTTCACATATGTAATCTATATGTCAGGAGTTCGAATATGTACCGCAACATATGTGGGTGATTTGTGGATAAGTGATTTGTCTGGCGTCCTTGCAGGTGGGACGAAAGCGTACTATTGAATTATGATATGGGGGTCGGAGATACCTTACAAATTACCATTTTAATATGGTAGTTTTTCTTTAGTGTCATTTTTCTTATATGTAACAATGATGTACTATTAGTAAACTAGCAAGACACTATAAGGGAAAAAAACGGATTGAAAAGGATTACAATTTTGTGATCGATATTAAAGCAACAAATCAATTTCGTCTTGAAAAGACACCATATTGTATATATGGTCTAGTAGTACAGTGGTACTACAAATAATTAATAAAATATATTAATGTCATTTTCACATTTGTGTGTGTCCTTTCATATGAAAATCATTCGGTAATATAAACAAAAAAGAAAAAGAGTACCGATCAATCATCTCAAGGAGAAAGATGATTTTGACACATGGTGCTAAAAGCTTAAAACATTATTATGTGAATTAAATCTATGTAATTTTATAAAATCTCAAACCAAAAGTAATAAACTCTACTCGAAACGAATAAAATCAAACCATCAAACTACGAAAGGATTCGGAAGTAGTGAATCAAAGATGAAAATGATTTTATCCGGTGTTTAGTTTTTATATGTACCCCCTTATAAACCATTTAGTCTATCTCTTTGTTAATACTTAGAATTGGAAGAATTTACTCTTATATTCCTCTCACTTATTAATAACTACATAGATAGATATGTAAGCTAAGGTGAGGTTCAAATGAAAATGGAATTTTTTGTGAGAATGGAGGAACTAATTAGAGCGTGACATGTGTCACAAAGCTCACTTTCCCTCATGTTTTTTAAACTTAAATATCTCCGAAACGGTAAGTCAAAAAATCATAAAAATTGCACCATAAAAATCAGCATTTTTTTCTCTTCGATTTGCCATCTCACAAGGTATACTTTCGACAACCATTTTTTTTGGGTTTTTCAAAATTAGTAACACATGTGTTACTAGCTGTTAACACATGTGTTAGTTGCTTTTAATACATGTGTTACTCGCATGTGTTACCAGCGTGTAACACATGTGTTAGCAGCGAGTAACACATGTGTTATCAGCTGCTAACACATGTGTTGCTCGATTTCAAAACCCACCAAAAAACCGAAAAAAATTCGTTAAAAGTATACCTTGTTACATCTCTAATCGAAGAGAATAAAACGCTGATTTTTACGGTGCAAGTTTTATAATTTTTCGACTTACCGTTTGAAAGATATTTAATTTTTAAAAATTTGAAGGAGAGAATGTAAAGTGACACGTGGCTCATTCCTATTGGTTCCCTTGTTCTCACCAAAAGTTGCTGTACTCATTTGAAGCTTAATATATAAGCTAAATAGCTAATAAAACTACATCACTTACCTTTTTAATTAATACTAAATTATTACTAATGCCACACATCCGTATTTGTATTTATTACTCGAAGCATATATACTATACAATTTTTTTGTATTATCTTAAAAGTTGAATAAAGGATGTTACATTTTAGAAGTCTTTATCTAATTATTATAAAGGCTCTTACTATTTTGCTTTTACCATCATCACATCTTAAACCTTTATACCGATTTTCTTTAATGTCATACCAGACCAGCCTACTAGATGAATATACATCCATCACCAACATCGTTTAGAATAATCTTTAAGGATGAGTTTTGTTGAACCAAAAACCAGCAGCCCTGGGACGAAGCTTCAGGAACCTTCTTCTGGACGATATTCACGAGCTGCGTCTCGTCCACCCATGCTTGGTCTTTGCTACAAATATAACACCCCTCATTAATTATAAACAATCATATAATATTGGTGGCACGGAAGCGTATATATTAAAACATTTCTATCAATGTACTCAAAATGTCAATAAACTTTTTCAAAGCCAATCACATGACATTTCAACAACTGGGTGTTAATGCTTCAAAACACTTTTACAGTTATAAAATTTACATCAGAGTAAAAGCCTGTCAAACATTCCATCCAGTCCAACAACCTCCTGCCCAATATGTCCCATCTATTTTAACCTGCAGGAAGAACTGTGGTGGGTTTAGCATAAAGCTAAGTGAATGAAACTATAAGCAACAGTCCAACCTAGCATAACAATCTGTTTACATCAAATAACAATAAACAGAAAATCAATCAATCACTCAACATCCAATCAATGTCATACACGCAACATCATGAGGATCGGTGGTCCCTGAGACACCCTAATACCGGTTTGGTACTCAAGGAACTCTTATCAATCATCTGTATTGGCCCATACAGAACTACCGATAACTTGTTGTCAATCACACACGACCTAGATCTCTAAACCAACATTTCAAGTTTCCGAGATCTCCTGTCGTCTACAACAACAACAAGTCCAACCATCAAATCAAGTTGACCTCAAAATCTTACATACTAGCACAATCAGCCAAGTAACTAATTAAACTATCATGGCAAGATATCTCTACAGATGTATCATATCAAAGTAATACTATAAATTACTTGTTGTAAATCAAATCATTACAACTAAATCACACTGAGGTTACAGATCCACTCACCGACTACCTCAGCCGCAAGCTCAGAAGTCTAATATTACTGAGCCTTCTCCACATCTGAGAATACAATCAATTAAACAATAAGTTAGTAACTTGTATCAACTGATAATACTTATGTAATTAACATCGTTACACAATCATAACATAATTACATGTATCAAGTGATCCCTAAGATCACAGCAACAAAAGTTCAATTCGGAACATAATCAAAAAGTCCCGAATTAAGGTCCAAAAACTGTAAAATGCCATTTTCGACCCCTAAACGACCCCGAATGTCCAAAAACTGACTAGGCTATAGTATATAGCTTTGATCATTGGGTCGTTTTCGAGTGGACATGCGAATTTCAGCTCAATCCGTGTTAATGAAATTTTGTTACAAAAAAGAGGTCTCTAAAGTGCTATTAAACACTTATGCACTTTTGAAACTTGCAAAATCCTTCAAACTTTTTCTCATGCAAACGCGATCCGGGTAATAATGGCTGGATCGCGTTCACCCTCAGAAAAAGTTCTGTCACCGTTTTACACTTGGCAACGCGATCCAGACAAATTCTTGGGATCGCGTTCCCAAGAACAAAACTCGTCCGATTCCTTTTATAACTAACGAACGCGATCCTGGCTAGGGTTCTGGGATCGCGTTTGAGCCTTTTTCAGCTCATCTTCATCCCTGATCAAACCCTAACCTACGGGTTTAATCATCCAAATCGCCCAAACTCACTTTCTAACAGTTATAAACACTTAATAACTCCACATAATCAATATGCAACAGTTATAACAAAGTTCTAACATCAAATTCATGTTTTTCAATCCAAATCAATCAATTCAAAACTTATAAACTATTTGATTCAATTCAAACTTACCTCTCAATTGAAGAACACTGAATTGAAAGATGATAATGGTGAAACTAGAATCAATCATAGCTCCAATTCGTAGGTTTCAAGTTTCTGATTTGGATTTCATAAGGTTTCTGTGAGTTTTTGAAGTTTCTAATGAAACTTTCCTAAAATAGAAAGCTAAATATATAGTCGGTTCACAAACCGCCTTCAATTATACGGGTATAATTTAATACCCCATCTCAATCTATTGTCTGGAACCCGAAAACCATTTGCGAGTCCAACCATTTTATTGTACCGTCAACTATATTAATTTACAACAATTAATAATTCACTTATCACATTGGAATATTCGACTCCTATTCCAATTATTTCACTAATTCAAACAATATTATTTCCAAACACATTTAAATACTAATTTAAATCAAGAAATAATATAAAACCACTAGGTCCATTTCGAGGGTGTTACAACTCTCCCCCCCTTAAAGAGATTTCGTCCCCGAAATCTAACCTCCATCAATCTAACTAATGTGATATAATCACATATATCTTAATATACATTTGTCCTCAATAGCAACTTACAACTATACTTAGAATTTTTGAATTCTTTCCACATGCACATATCTAAATGTACATGCTTCTGTCTTTTCCTACGCACACATACAGTGCATCTAATCAATATCATCAATCAGATATATCTTATAGACAAACACTTACTTTAACAAGTGAAACCTACAATCACTTAATCAACAAATAAAACTTAACATTACTTAATAGGTTTATGCAACCCGAAATTAGCAACATGCTAAAATCTTTAACCTATTCTCACTGTTCATCACTGTTAACAATAAAACAGCAGCAACAATATCCCAACAATAGTGTTTATTAAACCCCAATATACCTAGCAACATTGAAATATAATTCAGCTCACGACCAACAATCAGTCTAATATACAAATCACAATCTTAAGTCTTTACCATCAAAGATCTGAAATTCAAATCTAGGTCAGTTTTTCATCCAAAAGTTTCATACCTATGCTCTTTTGTACAACCTATAATGTTCACATATCATTTCAATCATATGAAATTCTTTACTTAAAAGTAATCCAGATTCATATCACCTTAATAAGCAAAGCAGAGGTCAAATTCAATAGGTAAAACCACAATCAACAAGTACTTTGCTCAATCAACAAAAGTACTAAAATCAAATATTACCTACATTCAATCAACCTCTACATTAACTTATTTCTGCTTGTAACTCCTTTTATTACAACCTATCAATTGTCAACAACAGCAGTTGTCCACTCATATATTTCAGTACACTTATCAATACTTACTATTTATTTTCAAAATCTAACTAACCATCAAGTTAGAATTCATATATTACTTAAACTGGTAAGACATCCATAATCTTATCATAGCAACCAATTAATTACTTTACAATCTTAAGCTACTAATCACAAGCTTTTAGAATTTATATGACTTTAATCACCCAATCACTTAGTACTAAATTCTATCAATCTAGCAGCTAAGTCAACATTAATCCACATATTATGATACTACAGGTCAAGCATCACAATATCACATTATCAAAATGTGCTACTTTCCAACACATTTCCAACAAAATCTACATCAAGTTAATTACAATTAACTAACCTCCACATATCTTATGGCATATTTTAATTCATTCTATTAAAACTTATCATGCCATTTATTATCATGTATACCACACTTACATACCTACACAATTTCAAGGTTTCTCTTACTCTCTAACACATACAATTTCTTAAAATATGAACAATCATTCAATTCATATTTCCTCAATTTATCAAACAAAGATCAACTAAATCTTTAACACCATCTAATTCCAGATATACTTTCATATCATTTCTTATTTGGATCTAATTCCAATTTACCACTTTATCACTTACTTCACTTGTATACAATCAACAAATAACTAAAGAATTCATTCAATTCTTTCAATACTTAAGTAACTCACCATAAGGTATCCAATCAGCTTATGCCACTATTAATAATAACTTTCAATTATTTCTTATCTTACATTCTTACCCAATCAAAGCTATCATCACAAGCCTCATACACTGGTAAGAAATTTCTTATCACAATTATCATCAATGTAACTTAATTTGCACCTTTCAACAAATTATAACTGTCATATCATAACATGACTTCACATCTGTATAATTCTTCAACACATATTCAGTTCAAATATCAAATATTACCCAACTGAATACTCAATTATACTTAACACTATTTCAATTACTTAATACTAGCCTTAAGTAATGAATCAAGTTTCACAAACTTAGACAATTCATCTATCTCCTCTGGATCTTAAATGACCCATTTCAACATGTTTTAACTAATCAAGGAATTCAATCATATTCCACAAAATCATAACATCACATACTATGTTAGACTATTTCAACACACACAGTTGACTACATGTCAACTTTGATTTCAATCAACCAATCAATAAAATCCTCTAACTGCTTTTCTCAAGTTTGACATATCCTCAAACCAATCACAAGCAATTAATTTTATACATAATTCTCTATTCATGGTTTGACTTTCAAAGTTAACATACTATCAATATTAACTCACAACAAACCATTTCATCTTATATGTTCACTTTCAAACATATATTTCAAATTATTACTTTCAATAATCTTATCAATCCTTTACAAGGACAAAGTCAACCTATTTCAACTTTGGCTTCATACAAGCCATATACAAAATAGTGACTCATTTAAACACTATTAAATTCGCCTACATGTAATCTATCACAATCAATCACAATTACATATTCAACACAATCAAATTAGTCACTTAGGTTTATCATCAAAGTCTCTATCAAAGACAACTATCATTTACACTCTCACCTTTACAGTCTAAAGGTCACAGTTCTATCAACTGATTGTTTTCTTATCAAAACAACTATTAAACAACTTAGCATACTATCATGCTCTATTTCCAAAATCACATTACATTTCTTTTATACCAAGTAGCCTCAACAAGTTCATGTGACACAACATAATATAACAACGGTGATCAGGCGTTGCAAGATTATGTTCTTCACAATCCATTCTCAGGCTACTCTACATTATAATTATCAATGTGATCTATTCTCATCTCATATGATTTCAAATCAATCAAAATTCATTTAATAGTTTCTATCAGCTGATACACACTTAAAATCAGCTTACTACTTACATATTCATACAATGTTCTGGTTTTCAACAACTGAATTACTCAGTATATCACTTATCTGAAACCTCAAACACATGATAACTCATCATCATAGTTTCAATACTTAACACTAATCAATGTCCTTATTTACTCCAAAATTCAAGACACATCTTAATTAATTATCATCACTTTGACATATGCTATACTATCAAGCATCACTATCATAACAAGCCTACTCAATCATGTTACTATAAAACATTTCATTTCTTAACTCACAATTGACCAGAAAGATCTATCACTTCCCAAATCAATTTAGCTTTATCATAAGCCCTATTTCTTATAAACCTATCAGTCATGGTTTAGATCAAGTGTTTAACTATAGTTAACACATATCATATAGTCACATAAATACATATTTTCTCAAATAGCAGTCATTATCAATTCAAATGACACAACCTTCCTTAACAAGGATTTAGATCACACTTTGTGATCAATCCATTAACATAATACTATCAATTATTTTGTCTCACTAATAAAGACACTCTTAGGTTCTAACATCAATCCAGTTGAACCTTAATCAACTCTTTTCTGCATACTTAATCATATTTCTGCATTTTTAATTCAATCAGAAATAATCACCACAATGAGTATGTAACACCCCCAAATTTAACGGTTTGCGGAGGCATACATTGGGTGTTACTAATCAATATACACAGCACAAGATTAATAGTAAACGACCTCTAAATGAGACGTTTATAAAAGGTTTCATAAATAATAATCGTTTGAAAACCGTAGGTTTTCGTATACAAAAAGTAGTTCCCTAGAGTTCACGCGTATAGCGGGAGATTCTATTACATAATCGTAGTTACAAAAGATAATGCCAAAGAATCTCCGTTAAATGCAGTTTGGAAATCATGCGACTCTAGCTAGTAATCCTGGAGTGATCCTACTCCGTATGTGTACCTGAGATACAAAGCTAAAAAGTGTCAACCAAAAAGGTTGGTGAATCTCACAGGTTTAGTAATAAGTAAGTGTTATGAACCACAAGTATGTACCAGTATTGCTATCAAGCAAAGTAAGTAAATCAGTTAATCAGTACAGTGCCATGAGCTCATAAGTTGAAGCTTGACCGTGTAGTGTGAAATGAATCACGTACCCCCGTGAGTGCTATCCGCACACTCATATGTAACAAATACTAATATGTCTGTTTCTACGTGTAAATCAGTACGTGGTGGCGCTACCACCCCAGACAGGGATTGTCAGTCCCAAATGGATCCATCTACTAGTACTCGCGCTTAAGACCATAACTAACAACTTACGATTAGGAGGCTTTCAGTGGATAAAAGTAACTCATGCGTTTGTTTGTAATCAGTAATGTTTTCAGTTCAGTACATTGTGTTCATGCGTAAAACAGTTGCTAAGTATCTCACCCCAAAGTATAAAACAGTAAAAGTGGGGCTGTAAGACTCACCTGAGTCGAGCAGGGGTAAATAGCAAGTAGTAGTAAATCAAGTAGGTTCTCCGAACCCGTAACCTTCTAGTGCCTAAACACGTAAGGTTAAGTAAGTAGATGTCTCGCAAGACCATCTAGGCTAGTTGTTCATACCCCGTTGTGTTTAACGTTGGTTCGTTCACGTTCGTGTCAGAGTATATACGGCCCGTTGGTGATTTGTTATAATTAAGGTTTTATCGTTCATAACGCAATTTAGAGTATTGTAATAGAACAGTATGTTCTATGATGTTTGTTACGTCGTAGGGTATAAGTATTGGAAGTTGTATAAGTTCGACACTTAGTGCAAAAATAGTTGAAAGTCTACTGCTTTGTGCGACACTTCATAGCGTCACTTAAGGTTTAGGCGACACTTAGGAAGTGTCGCATAAAATCGCGAAATATAAGTTTAGGGCGTCACTTAGGGAAGTGACGCATAAGGTGGCGACACTTAGGCAGTGACGGTAACAAGTGTCGGTTTAAGGTTCTAGGCGTCACTAGAGTAGTGTCGGGCAAGAGTGTCGTATAAAATTAGATTTCGATCATAGGCGTCACTAAGGCAAGTGACGCTAGTAGTGACGGATATTGAAAATGCGTCACTTAGGTAGTGACGGGAAAAGAGGGTTTATGCGACACTTAGTCAGTGTCGCACGAAGTGACGCATATCTGGGTTCATCAGTGCGTCACTTACGTCTGATTGACGGATTTTGAGCCAAAAACATGTTTTCGGGTTTCCGTTTGGTCCGATTCTTTTACCCAACCCTTATATGAACATAACAAGCCTATCAAAACCATAAACTAGTAAAAATGATCAAAAACGAGAGATGTCGGGATTTGTCGGAAACTTACAAAGTGTCGGATTGAAAATCCGAAAAGGTAGAAGTGTAGATCGTCGCGAGGTGATCGTTTATTTCCAAAGGGGCTTGAAGATCCGAGGTCGTTTAGTATGTTTATTTGGCGATTTTCGTTGATTTTTGGTTTGTGGTTTTTGAGAGAAAAGAAAAGGAGGAGAGAGAGAGAGAATAAAGAATGAAAGAAAATGGGTGGAGGTGGGAGGTTAAATCCCCACTTTCGCCCCGCGTTCCCGCTCCGTGCGGTGTTCGTTTGCTCCGTCATTTAAACGTTAAATATTTATTTTACGCGTTTAATTATATTTATAAATCACAATCTTGTTCAATGATTTATTTAACTTATTTCCTTAAACCTTTAATAGGTTAGATTAATTTTAATCACTTTTGTTTTTAAAATCGTGCACGTTTTATTCGAGTAGTACAAGTCAGTTATTAACTATTATAAAATAGCATTTCAGTTATAATTGCGTTATTTTAGTTTATAACATTTGTTCACCAACGTCCGTGTTAATCGAATAGAATTTCATTCTATTTAAGTTGCGCACGATTTAATCAAATCGCAAAGTTGTATATATTAACCAACATATAATCCGATACATAAATTAGCCTAACACAGAACTAATTACATGTATTAACAAAGAGTTAGGCGCTAATACTAGCCCTAATTTGGCGGTTGTTACATTCTCCCCTTGTTAAAAGAATTTCGTCCCGAAATTAGCTTGATTGCACGGTCGGTGCGTTGTCTGGGAAGAGATGTGGATATTTCTGTCGCATCTGGTCTTCCCGTTCCCAGGTGAACTCCGGGCCACGCCTAGAATTCCACCTGACTTTCACGATGGGAATACGACTCTGTTTTAGTTGTTTGACCTCGCGGTCCATTATTTCCATAGGTTCCTCGACAAAATGAAGTTTATCATCGATCTGAATTTCGTCGAGCGGTATAATCAGTGTCTCGTCAGACAGACATTTCTTAAGGTTAGAAATGTGGAATGTGTTGTGAACGTTGCTAAGCTCAGCAGGAAGTTGTAGGCGGTATGCCACTGGACCAATCTTTTCAAGGATTTCGAATGGCCCGATGTATCTAGGGTTTAGTTTGCCTCGTTTTCCGAATCGAATGACACCTTTCCACGGTGCCACTTTGAGAAGTACCTTGTCCCCAACTTGGAACTCAAGGTGTTTGCGTCTCACGTCAGCATAGCTTTTCTGACGATCACGCGCGGCTTTTAGTCGGTTTTGTATGCCGATGATCTTTTCAGTTGTTTCATGTATGATTTCTGGACCGGTGAGTTGTGTATCCCCCACCTCAGTCCAACAGATAGGTGACCGGCACTTACGACCGTACAGTGCCTCGAAGGGTGCAGCCTTTATGCTGGTGTGATAACTGTTGTTATACGAGAACTCGCACAACGGCAAGTGATTTTCCCAGTTTTTACCGAAGTCAACTACGCAGGCTCGTAGCATGTCTTCCAGTGTTTGTATGGTTCGTTCGCTCTGGCCATCGGTTTGAGGATGGTAAGCCGTACTCATATCCAGTCGAGTACCGAGAGATTTTTGCAGTGATTGCCAGAAGCGAGAAGTAAATCGAGCATCTCGGTCGGAGATGATTGAGATGGGTACGCCGTGTCTTGACACAATTTCTTTCAGATAGATCCGTGTCAAACGTTCCATCTTGTCGGTTTCTTTGATGGCTAGGAAATGAGCAGATTTAGTGAGTCGGTCGACGATCACCCAAATGGTATCGCAACCGTTAGAAGTTTTCGGGAGTTTAGTAATGAAATCCATGGTGATCTGCTCCCATTTCCATTGTGGTATTTCGGGTTGTTGTAGCAAACCGGAAGGTTTCTGGTGTTCAGCTTTAACTTTGGAACAAGTAAGACACTTGCCAACATAGGTTGCAATGTCAGATTTCATGTTGGGCCACCAGTACATTTCCTTGATGCCGTGGTACATTTTGTCGGCACCGGGGTGTATAGAGTATTTAGACTTGTGAGCTTCATCCATCACCAAGTCTCTCAGGTTCCCAAAACTTGGTAACCAGATTCGATTTGAGAAGTATTTGGCCCCGTTAGGTTTGGTTTCAAATTGTTTGTCCATGCCTCGCAAGGTCTCGTTTGTCAAGTTTTCTGGTTTGAGTGCTTCGAGTTGAGCGGTGAGAGTTTGATTGATGAGGTCGTTATGAATGGTCATACCAAGAGCTCGAACTCGAAGTGGTTTCACTCGTTCCTTTCGGCTTAAGGCATCGGCGACAACATTCGCCTTACCTGGATGATAGCGAATTTCGCAATCGTAATCAGTGAGCAACTCGACCCATCGACGTTGCCTCATGTTGAGATCCTTTTGATCGAAGATATGTTGGAGACTTTTATGGTCAGTAAAGATTGTACACTTGGTACCGTATAAGTAGTGTCTCCAGATTTTTAGAGCGAATACAACAGCCCCCAACTCTAGGTCATGAGTTGTGTAGTTCTTTTCGTGGACCTTGAGTTGTCGAGAGGCGTAAGCGATGACCTTGTCTCGTTGCATCAGCACGCAACCAAGACCTTGGTGTGAAGCATCACAGTATACCACGAAGTCATCGTTGCCTTCGGGTAAAGATAAGATAGGTGCACTGCAGAGTTTTTGTTTTAGTAGTTGAAAAGCTGACTCCTGTTGGTCAGTCCAATCGAACTTCTTTTCCTTTTGAGTCAGTGCAGTGAGAGGTAGGGCTATTTTCGAAAAATTCTCAATGAACCGCCTGTAGTATCCGGCGAGTCCTAAGAATTGGCGTACCTCGGTCGGGGTTGTAGGTGCTTGCCAACATTTGATAGCCTCGATTTTTGAAGGATCGACATGAATCCCTTGATTGTCAATGACGTGTCCAAGGAATTGAACGGTTTGCATCCAGAACTCACACTTAGAGAATTTGGCGTATAACTCTTCGTGTTTGAGCAGCTCTAGGATGGTTTTCAGGTGTTGCGCGTGTTCTTGTTCAGTACGTGAGTAAATCAAGATGTCATCGATAAAGACGATAACAAACTTGTCAAGGTAAGGTTTGCACACCCGATTCATAAGGTCCATGAATACAGCCGGTGCGTTGGTTAAGCCGAATGGCATCACTTGGAATTCATAATGCCCGTAGCGAGTTCGGAAAGCGGTTTTAGGAATATCTTCATCACGAACCCGGAGTTGGTGGTAGCCAGACCGTAGATCGATCTTTGAGTAAAAACTCGATCCCTGAAGTTGGTCGAACAGGTCATCAATGCGAGGAAGTGGGTAACGGTTCTTGACAGTTAATTTGTTGAGTTCACGGTAGTCGATGCACATGCGGAAAGAACCGTCTTTCTTTTTCACAAACAGGACCGGAGCTCCCCAAGGTGAGGAACTTGGTCGAATAAATCCCTTGTCCAGGAGTTCCTGTAACTGAGTAGACAACTCCTGAAGTTCGGATGGGGCTAATCGGTAAGGTGCTCGTGCCACGGGTGCTGCACCGGGCACAAGGTCAATAGAAAATTCGACTTGTCTAGGTGGCGGAAGGCCAGGCAAGTCTTCAGGAAAGACTTCTGGGAAGTCTCGAACGATAGGCACATCCTCAAGTCGCTTTCCCACCGACTTTTTCTCCATAACGTGTGCGAGGATTGCCTGGTACCCTTTTCTCAAGTATTTTCGGGTTCTCATGCAAGAAATGATATTTATTCTCGTCCCACCGGTCTCCCCTTGTATGCTCAAAGTTCCACCGGTGACGAGAGGAATGCGTACAATTTTCTCGAAACAAACGATTTCGGCTCGGTGCTTGGATAACCAATCCATACCGACGATGATGTCAAAGCTGCCGATTTCGACAGGTATTAAGTCAATGGGAAAGAGCTCGTTAGCTAAGTTCAGAGTGCAATTAGGTATCACACTGTCGGCCTCAATAAGTTTTCCGTTTGCCAATTCTATAGTGTACTTAGAATCTAAGGCAATAGGTGTAGTGTCAAGTAGTTGATAGAACTCATCAGAAATAAAGCTTTTATCAGCACCAGTATCGAATAATACGGAAGCAGTCAAGTTGTTGAGAAGGAACGTACCCGTGACCACATTCGGGTCTTGACGGGCTTCCCCAGATTTCAGCACAAAAGCTCTTCCTCGAGCATTGTTGTTGTTCCTGTTGTTGTTGTTCAGTTTCGGGCAGTCTTTCTTGAAATGCCCCGTACCGTTGCACCCATAACAAGTCTTTGGTGCAGAGGCGTTGGTGTCAGTGGTGTTTGATCTACAGTCCCTAGCCAAGTGTCCAAATCTCTTACACTTGCTACAGGGACACGAACCGAAGTGGTGTCGTTGGCACTTTGAGCAATAGGGCTTGGTTCCCTTGTACGCCCCCTTGTCATCAGTATTGGAGGTGTAGGCTTTAATGGTTTCAGGTTTCTTGTTTTGGTGGTTGTTGTGGTTGTCGGACCATTTTCTTTTGTTGCTGTTGGAGGATGGAGTGGGTGGTTCTGGGTCCTCATTCATGGCTAAAAGTTCATGGGCCAACCGGATGGCACCATGAAGAGTGGTTTGTTTTGATGAGGCGACATTTCCCCGGACAGGTTCCGGGAGGCCGCGGATATACTTCTTGATCTTTTCGGGTTCAGTACCCGCCATGGTTGGGCGAAGGACGGTGAGTTGTTGGAATCGGGTGGTGTATCCAACGATATCAGTTCCTTGCACTTTCAAGTTCCAGAACTCTTCGTCCAGCTTGTATAGTTGTTCGGCCGGGCAATACTCATCAGTGAGCATTTTCTTTAGATCCTCCCAAGGCAGTAGATAAGCGGTATCAATACCCACAGACTGGGTATAGGAATTCCACCACGAGAGGGCACCATCTTCGAGGGTGCAGGTGGAGAATTTGACTTTATCGTTCTCCGCACATTTGCTGATGCGGAAAACGGATTCCATCTTTTCGAACCATCTGATAAGTCCGATGGCTCCTTCGGTCCCCTTGAAGCTCAAGGGTTTGCAGTTTTGGAAATCCTTGTATGAACAAGGTTTAGCAGCAGAGGTTTCAGCGGCATCGCTGTTTCTTGTGGAACCTGGTGGAGTATTCCGAGCTAAGGCTTCAGTAACAGCCTGAGTTATAAGAGAGGTAATCTGGGCATCGGTGTATGGTCGTGTCTTTGGCGGCATGATTCTTCAATAAAAGAAATGAAGATACATGAGATTTTTGTAAGAGAAATTGCATTTATTTCAGATGTACATGTATAAAGATGGTAATACATAACATCAATATGAAAAAGGATTATGGCAATTAATATGAGTTGAAACAGCAAGAAATACTTGATAGATGATACGAGTTCAAAGGTTACATCCTACAGATGTATTACAAAAGGTGTCGGGAATTATTACATCCGACTGAAACATAGAGTAGTGCTTAGATAGTTACTAGATTACAGGATAAAGACTACACTAGTTTTAACGTAGATTAATTTGTTCCATCATCGTGACAAGACGGTCCACAGTGTTTGCAAGTCTGCTAGCTTGTCGGGCGTTGTCTTCGGCTAGTGCTAGTCGTTGTGTTAGTCCGCGCGCATACTCTTCTGCCTCAAGTGAGCGCTGCACACATTCATCCATCCTTTGTTGCAGAAGGGCATTTTCCACCCTTATTTCTATAATTTGGTTGCGAAGGACATCCATGTTGTTGTTTGTGGTTTCTAGGTCGTCGGAGACTTCTTCTATGCGTTCGAGGGATGTAAGTCTCCAGTTTTCGTTTGTTTCCTGCAACACGACATCCAGGGTGCGAAGTCGTTGCTCGTGTTGGTTCACCCTAGCGGCTAAGGCCGGCAAGGTAGAGTGAGTGGAGTACGGGCCAGCTCGAGGCAACCTAGCGTTCCTCCTTGCTACCCTTGGGTTCTGCGACCCGGATTGAGAACGAGATGAATTGGATGGGATGTTTGCCATTTCTGAGACAAAGCGTTAGTAAGATGAGGCTAATATATATACATATATCATAACCAGCCTAGTGTCTAGCACGTATCAAGTAATGGTCCGGTTCTCTCGTAGTCAGAGTCAACTATCGTATCCCTGTTCAACATAATTATTTCAGATCTTACATCATCTTTCCTTAATTATACATAGTTGATCAAGCTATGTTAAATTAAAGTTGTATGCTGTAATTCCTGAACTAGTCATGTCTAATAAGAGAATACTGCCTAACAGTCATAGTCTAGGCCCACTAAATGCAACCTAGTTCACTATAACCTTAGGCTCTGATACCAATCTGTAACACCCCCAAATTTAACGGTTTGCGGAGGCATACATTGGGTGTTACTAATCAATATACACAGCACAAGATTAATAGTAAACGACCTCTAAATGAGACGTTTATAAAAGGTTTCATAAATAATAATCGTTTGAAAACCGTAGGTTTTCGTATACAAAAAGTAGTTCCCTAGAGTTCACGCGTATAGCGGGAGATTCTATTACATAATCGTAGTTACAAAAGATAATGCCAAAGAATCTCCGTTAAATGCAGTTTGGAAATCATGCGACTCTAGCTAGTAATCCTGGAGTGATCCTACTCCGTATGTGTACCTGAGATACAAAGCTAAAAAGTGTCAACCAAAAAGGTTGGTGAATCTCACAGGTTTAGTAATAAGTAAGTGTTATGAACCACAAGTATGTACCAGTATTGCTATCAAGCAAAGTAAGTAAATCAGTTAATCAGTACAGTGCCATGAGCTCATAAGTTGAAGCTTGACCGTGTAGTGTGAAATGAATCACGTACCCCCGTGAGTGCTATCCGCACACTCATATGTAACAAATACTAATATGTCTGTTTCTACGTGTAAATCAGTACGTGGTGGCGCTACCACCCCAGACAGGGATTGTCAGTCCCAAATGGATCCATCTACTAGTACTCGCGCTTAAGACCATAACTAACAACTTACGATTAGGAGGCTTTCAGTGGATAAAAGTAACTCATGCGTTTGTTTGTAATCAGTAATGTTTTCAGTTCAGTACATTGTGTTCATGCGTAAAACAGTTGCTAAGTATCTCACCCCAAAGTATAAAACAGTAAAAGTGGGGCTGTAAGACTCACCTGAGTCGAGCAGGGGTAAATAGCAAGTAGTAGTAAATCAAGTAGGTTCTCCGAACCCGTAACCTTCTAGTGCCTAAACACGTAAGGTTAAGTAAGTAGATGTCTCGCAAGACCATCTAGGCTAGTTGTTCATACCCCGTTGTGTTTAACGTTGGTTCGTTCACGTTCGTGTCAGAGTATATACGGCCCATTGGTGATTTGTTATAATTAAGGTTTTATCGTTCATAACGCAATTTAGAGTATTGTAATAGAACAGTATGTTCTATGATGTTTGTTACGTCGTAGGGTATAAGTATTGGAAGTTGTATAAGTTCGACACTTAGTGCAAAAATAGTTGAAAGTCTACTGCTTTGTGCGACACTTCATAGCGTCACTTAAGGTTTAGGCGACACTTAGGAAGTGTCGCATAAAATCGCGAAATATAAGTTTAGGGCGTCACTTAGGGAAGTGACGCATAAGGTGGCGACACTTAGGCAGTGACGGTAACAAGTGTCGGTTTAAGGTTCTAGGCGTCACTAGAGTAGTGTCGGGCAAGAGTGTCGTATAAAATTAGATTTCGATCATAGGCGTCACTAAGGCAAGTGACGCTAGTAGTGACGGATATTGAAAATGCGTCACTTAGGTAGTGACGGGAAAAGAGGGTTTATGCGACACTTAGTCAGTGTCGCACGAAGTGACGCATATCTGGGTTCATCAGTGCGTCACTTACGTCTGATTGACGGATTTTGAGCCAAAAACATGTTTTCGGGTTTCCGTTTGGTCCGATTCTTTTACCCAACCCTTATATGAACATAACAAGCCTATCAAAACCATAAACTAGTAAAAATGATCAAAAACGAGAGATGTCGGGATTTGTCGGAAACTTACAAAGTGTCGGATTGAAAATCCGAAAAGGTAGAAGTGTAGATCGTCGCGAGGTGATCGTTTATTTCCAAAGGGGCTTGAAGATCCGAGGTCGTTTAGTATGTTTATTTGGCGATTTTCGTTGATTTTTGGTTTGTGGTTTTTGAGAGAAAAGAAAAGGAGGAGAGAGAGAGAGAATAAAGAATGAAAGAAAATGGGTGGAGGTGGGAGGTTAAATCCCCACTTTCGCCCCGCGTTCCCGCTCCGTGCGGTGTTCGTTTGCTCCGTCATTTAAACGTTAAATATTTATTTTACGCGTTTAATTATATTTATAAATCACAATCTTGTTCAATGATTTATTTAACTTATTTCCTTAAACCTTTAATAGGTTAGATTAATTTTAATCACTTTTGTTTTTAAAATCGTGCACGTTTTATTCGAGTAGTACAAGTCAGTTATTAACTATTATAAAATAGCATTTCAGTTATAATTGCGTTATTTTAGTTTATAACATTTGTTCACCAACGTCCGTGTTAATCGAATAGAATTTCATTCTATTTAAGTTGCGCACGATTTAATCAAATCGCAAAGTTGTATATATTAACCAACATATAATCCGATACATAAATTAGCCTAACACAGAACTAATTACATGTATTAACAAAGAGTTAGGAGCTAATACTAGCCCTAATTTGGCGGTTGTTACAGAGTATCCCATTCAATACCTCTATCCTCATGTCATCCTATAACAATCATTAGTTGACTCAAAACTGGGAAATCATATCAGTCTGACTCAATTAACTTTACAACAAAGCTTACTCAACATAACAGAGTAAACAATTCAAGTTAATGTAAATTAACATAGGCTTATCGAAGATTACCTGACAAATCTTAAGCCAAGAATTCATCTCTGCAATCAAAACAACAACTTCACAACTTGTTAAGAATTAGTACATATTCAACCCATCACTTTCTCACACATTCACTAATCAACTAACCCCGCACCCACTGGAATGTTTGACTCAACTCAATCAAAGTTTAGGATTGAACATACTATCATGCTCAATTCACCCAAACTATTGCTCTGATACCAACTTATAACACCCCTCATTAATTATAAACAATCATATAATATTGGTGGCACGGAAGCGTATATATTAAAACATTTCTATCAATGTACTCAAAATGTCAATAAACTTTTTCAAAGCCAATCACATGACATTTCAACAACTGGGTGTTAATGCTTCAAAACACTTTTACAGTTATAAAATTTACATCAGAGTAAAAGCCTGTCAAACATTCCATCCAGTCCAACAACCTCCTGCCCAATATGTCCCATCTATTTTAACCTGCAGGAAGAACTGTGGTGGGTTTAGCATAAAGCTAAGTGAATGAAACTATAAGCAACAGTCCAACCTAGCATAACAATCTGTTTACATCAAATAACAATAAACAGAAAATCAATCAATCACTCAACATCCAATCAATGTCATACACGCAACATCATGAGGATCGGTGGTCCCTGAGACACCCTAATACCGGTTTGGTACTCAAGGAACTCTTATCAATCATCTGTATTGGCCCATACAGAACTACCGATAACTTGTTGTCAATCACACACGACCTAGATCTCTAAACCAACATTTCAAGTTTCCGAGATCTCCTGTCGTCTACAACAACAACAAGTCCAACCATCAAATCAAGTTGACCTCAAAATCTTACATACTAGCACAATCAGCCAAGTAACTAATTAAACTATCATGGCAAGATATCTCTACAGATGTATCATATCAAAGTAATACTATAAATTACTTGTTGTAAATCAAATCATTACAACTAAATCACACTGAGGTTACAGATCCACTCACCGACTACCTCAGCCGCAAGCTCAGAAGTCTAATATTACTGAGCCTTCTCCACATCTGAGAATACAATCAATTAAACAATAAGTTAGTAACTTGTATCAACTGATAATACTTATGTAATTAACATCGTTACACAATCATAACATAATTACATGTATCAAGTGATCCCTAAGATCACAGCAACAAAAGTTCAATTCGGAACATAATCAAAAAGTCCCGAATTAAGGTCCAAAAACTGTAAAATGCCATTTTCGACCCCTAAACGACCCCGAATGTCCAAAAACTGACTAGGCTATAGTATATAGCTTTGATCATTGGGTCGTTTTCGAGTGGACATGCGAATTTCAGCTCAATCCGTGTTAATGAAATTTTGTTACAAAAAAGAGGTCTCTAAAGTGCTATTAAACACTTATGCACTTTTGAAACTTGCAAAATCCTTCAAACTTTTTCTCATGCAAACGCGATCCGGGTAATAATGGCTGGATCGCGTTCACCCTCAGAAAAAGTTCTGTCACCGTTTTACACTTGGCAACGCGATCCAGACAAATTCTTGGGATCGCGTTCCCAAGAACAAAACTCGTCCGATTCCTTTTATAACTAACGAACGCGATCCTGGCTAGGGTTCTGGGATCGCGTTTGAGCCTTTTTCAGCTCATCTTCATCCCTGATCAAACCCTAACCTACGGGTTTAATCATCCAAATCGCCCAAACTCACTTTCTAACAGTTATAAACACTTAATAACTCCACATAATCAATATGCAACAGTTATAACAAAGTTCTAACATCAAATTCATGTTTTTCAATCCAAATCAATCAATTCAAAACTTATAAACTATTTGATTCAATTCAAACTTACCTCTCAATTGAAGAACACTGAATTGAAAGATGATAATGGTGAAACTAGAATCAATCATAGCTCCAATTCGTAGGTTTCAAGTTTCTGATTTGGATTTCATAAGGTTTCTGTGAGTTTTTGAAGTTTCTAATGAAACTTTCCTAAAATAGAAAGCTAAATATATAGTCGGTTCACAAACCGCCTTCAATTATACGGGTATAATTTAATACCCCATCTCAATCTATTGTCTGGAACCCGAAAACCATTTGCGAGTCCAACCATTTTATTGTACCGTCAACTATATTAATTTACAACAATTAATAATTCACTTATCACATTGGAATATTCGACTCCTATTCCAATTATTTCACTAATTCAAACAATATTATTTCCAAACACATTTAAATACTAATTTAAATCAAGAAATAATATAAAACCACTAGGTCCATTTCGAGGGTGTTACAACAAACATCAGATATAGGTTAGGATGAAGGTGCTCGGGCCGAAGCTTAAGAGCTTATCGGCTGGCGATTCCCAATTGGTACCCGTATCTATGTTGTAGGTAGATACGGTTTGTACGCCACGAGGCCGAGAACCTCCGGTAATGCTCTAGAGAGAGATTCTAGAGAGAGGTCAGAGTGTATATATGATATATGAGAGAAAGTGTGATGTAGAATGTGTATATCTTGAGCTGAGGTGGTCTATTTATAGTGCAAGGAGGTGAAGATTCCATTTCCATAAATAGTGAGTCTGCTTTCCGCAGCTCGGAGCGGCGGAGCAGACCTTCCTCTTTAGGAGACAGCTTACCTTTATTCCTTTTATGATATGACATTACCTTTACGTGCCTCGGTAGCTTTCCAGAGCATCTTCTGAGATGAGTCCCATCCTCGGGTGTCGTGTGTTGGTCAAAGATTCTCTCGGACGTAGCTACTGATATTAGACGGAGCTTCGGGAGCTTCGGCAGGCCCGAAGCTGCGGCATATTGGTATATACACAATCATGTCCCCCAGTCTAGTGTATATGCATTGTAGATGCATGTATTCTAGACTTAAACTAACACTTGCTACTTATATTAGATGGAACTTCGGCATCACCCGATGCTGCAACATACTGTTATATGGCCCGAAACCGCGTTGGTCCAAGATTCTCTTCTCCGGACCTTCTTTGTGTCACTTTTAGCTGCGGCATATGCTGTAAGCTGCGCCTACCAGCATATACCCGATCATGTCCCCCCAGTCTAGTGTAAGTGTGTCTGGACGCACTTGCTCTAGACTATCTCAATGGACCATTTCTTATCTCCCAAGCTTGGACCATGTTGCAAACATCAAATAAACATTAGGAGAGGTACCCGGGCCGGAAATCTCCTTCATATCAAGGTTTTAAAGAGTAGCAGTAGGTGAGAGTGGGAATGTGCCAGTTAATCCCTTTTTTCTAGTTATTTGCATGACCTTGTTGTTGTCATATTGTTGCGTATGGTCCTTTCTTTATCGTTGTTTGCAACTATGTAGTTGCGTGTGAGTATACTCAATGCGCATGATTGTATATACACGTATGTATAGAACGTAGTCTTTTGAATGGGTGTTCAACCATTGATACTTAGGCTTATGCCATAGGTATATTACTGCACGAGGGAACTTTCGACCTCGCCAGCTTATTATCTCATGATCAGTGAGATAAGTTGTAAGTTGTAAGTTACTTGCAATGATGCCGAACGTTTTCTCATGGAATTGTGTTTGATATATTAGATTGCCAAAAGAATACCAAACTACATTGTTGTATCGCGTACATGAGAGTTCATTAGTCTACAAATAACACTTACGAAGATTGGCAATGTTACATGAACGTGGTAAACTAGCTCCGTCAGAGTTAGCAAGTTCATATGATCCGTTTCCGTGAATGGCAACAACTTGGTACGGACCTTCCCATTTAGGACCCAACTTTCTTTCAGGTTGAGCGTATTATAGAGGTGTGCTCAACCCATTAATGTCCAACGGTGGTACCGAGAATACACGAGCGTATTATAGAGGTGTGCTCAACCCCTTAGAAGGATGTACCTTTGATATAAATTTCTTTTTGTCAACACTTTCTGAGATTGGTGCCCTCCGCGTTAGATGGACGCGGGTGTATGTTTCGGTAAGCATCACTACCGAAGCTATGTTTTTTAGTAAAGTGACCCGAACCATGTGTTCACGAGGATATGTCGATCGTGTGCGTATAGTACGCTTGTGGTAATACGTCCGACCATCGGAGATCGTCCGTTGGCCTACGCTTGGTTTAATTAGGGCGATAAATGTAACCCGTGAGTGTCGAGGCCATTGCCTAAAACATGGAGCTAGTTAGAGCAGTTGTTCAATCCATAGAATATGTGTATGCCGTGGAACTGAGCTAATTCGAGGGGTTGCTCAACCAATGGAACCAAGCAGGATCATGTGTACATCGCGTGTACAGAGCTGCGTATAGAAGTTGCTCAACCACGATGTTTAATGGAGTAGTATTTGTATGCGTATGTCACATTTATTTAACGCAAACAGTTTACTCATAAGCGGTATCATACCAGTGTTGTCCCCCAATCTAGCGTGATATGCATTCAATAAATATGATGCTAGATTATATTACATAAGTGATTCCATAGTATCAGTCATGGTACGCGAGCTCGATCGTTTTGGATCATCGCCAAATGGAACATGGGTTTCATTCTTTGTTGTGTTGTTGGATGAAACATAAGTTACATCCTATTGTCAATCGATAGATGAAACATGAGTTCCATCCTTACTAGATGGAACATGAGTATAAGGAACAAAAACCAAATGTTGAACCAAAAACCAGCAGCCCTGGGACGAAGCTTCAGGAACCTTCTTCTGGACGATATTCACGAGCTGCGTCTCGTCCACCCATGCTTGGTCTTTGCTACAAACATCAGATATAGGTTAGGATGAAGGTGCTCGGGCCGAAGCTTAAGAGCTTATCGGCTGGCGATTCCCAATTGGTACCCGTATCTATGTTGTAGGTAGATACGGTTTGTACGCCACGAGGCCGAGAACCTCCGGTAATGCTCTAGAGAGAGATTATAGAGAGAGGTCAGAGTGTATATATGATATATGAGAGAAAGTGTGATGTAGAATGTGTATATCTTGAGCTGAGGTGGTCTATTTATAGTGCAAGGAGGTGAAGATTCCATTTCCATAAATAGTGAGTCTGCTTTCCGCAGCTCGGAGCGGCGGAGCAGACCTTCCTCTTTAGGAGACAGCTTACCTTTATTCCTTTTATGATATGACATTACCTTTACGTGCCTCGGTAGCTTTCCAGAGCATCTTCTGAGATGAGTCCCATCCTCGGGTGTCGTGTGTTGGTCAAAGATTCTCTCGGACGTAGCTACTGATATTAGACGGAGCTTCGGGAGCTTCGGCAGGCCCGAAGCTGCGGCATATTGGTATATACACAATCAAGTTTGATTCACGAAATGTTATTATAGATTTAGAATTCATCAAATTAATGAATTGAAATTTGAATTATCATTTGAGTGAATGAATTTGATGAATCTCAATTCAGTTCATTTTTAAATCTAATACCCTTATACAATGGACTTGCAATTTCAATTTCATCAAAATTTGCGAACCAAATGAAGTATAAGGTTCCGTCACATTTCGCGAATATTCTGATAGTACATATAAAAAGCCTATTATTTGTAATAAAACCGTAAACTCTGATTTCCATAAGGGCCAAGTGCTTTTTAATGTACATAAATATGCGTTGACCTTCATTGTATGTATAAAACTATTTAATTTTGTAAATTATATGTAGTTTGGTGACGTATCAACTTGTAAAGATGTCATGTGTCACCTTATAAATGATAACACATCATCAAAATACACACAATGTACAAAAAATAAATAGTTTCATACATACAATGATAGTCAATTTTGTTACGTACACATAATGAAAGTCAACGCATATTTATATACATTAAAAAACACTTAACCCTTTCCATAAATGTCACGAGAAAAACCAGAACTAATAAGACATGCAATTCGTAAATTAAATTTATAAGGTCATTCCCTTAAGAATTAGACTTTTATATTATAAAAAAAAGTTCGATTATCATAATAGTTAACATACGTACGAAATGGATGTGTATAACTTGAAACTGATTGTGACTTAATTGATACCATCATTTAGGCTAATACAGTGAACTGGTGATGATCGATGACGATGTCGACATTGGATGAAAGAAGAAGCTTCTCAAATTCTCATGTGAAGAAGTCTGCAATAATAGAGGCTGACAGTCAACAATTTTTTAACTTGTTCGTTACTATGCAAATTAAAGATCTTATGCTACTTTTATTTATTTATTTTTATTTTCATTTTATTATATTTGATAATAATAGTAGTAGTAGTAGTAATAATAATAATAATAATAATAATAATAATAATAATAATAATAATAATAATAATAATAATAATAATAATAATAATAATAATGATTAATTAATTAATTAATGGGTCCAACTTTTATAGCACTAGGATTAATTCAATCTTATTTTATTAAAATATTTAGATGATCAACAAATTAAAAATGTCATTATAATGTTAAAGACAATGCTTTCACAATTAATCTGAACTTTTTTGTAGTATTTCAAATCAAGATATCCGCATATGCATTGAATGTGACACAAACTTATAAAAAGGGTGTCAAATCTAAAGATTAAAGTGGTGGTTGTAGAAGGAGATTGTGTTAAATTATTATTATTATTATTGTTATTATTATTGTTATTATTATTATGCTAAAAGGAACTTAGAATACAAGAGTACTGTTTTCTCCTTCTTGGTGCCTTAATTTGAAAAACATATCAAACATGCCTACAAATTACGACAAATTTGTGTACTATGTTAGGCGAAAAGCATGTGTATTCTAATTGCAAACATGTTTGAATATTTTGTTTTGGTATAATTGTTCACACTATGCCTACTTTTTATAATTGGTGACTAAATTAACATGCGATTTATCTAATTATCTTATATGACCATAAAGTTTAAGTAAACTAGATTCCATCATTTCATTGTATCAATAGCTCTGTTTGCTTGATTACTTGCTTCTTCATATATGATTTGGTGCACATATAAATGTCTATGTATTTGGATGTGGTCATCGATCTACTATGTAGTCTCTCTTTTTATACGAATTCGTCATTGAGATCCTACAGCCCATTGTTTTGCAACCCAATGATGTGAGTTGCATTGACAAATACTATGTAACGGGATAATATATGTATAGTTGACTGCACAAATGTTAGGTGTTACTGAAGATTTCCATTTATTTAAGTTACAATTGTTCTTCTAGTTCAGTAATATGTACAACTTTTTTCCTCCTTTGCCTTTTACTGCACGCAATATCCCTGTAGTTTCTGTCATGACCGATTTCCCCTAATTAGATTTTACGTACCTTAGTTTTTTTGTGTCTCTTTCACATCATTATACTATTAGTCCATCAGTTATGAACGGTTTATATCAATCATAAAGTTTTAATTATTGTGGCTCTTGGTTATAATTATAAAAATGAAATAATAATATTAATATAGGGGCATATAGATTAGATGGGTGGTGGTGGTGGTTTTGATATGATTTGCAAGTGATAGAAAATCAATGAAGAATAATTATTTTCTTGAAGAGAAAGTGACATAAAACTTATCAAGAATCAATCATTTCTTATCTTTACATTTTCATATCATTTCTTGTTTTCAAAGCCACCTCACCTAATCACATGTCTTACTTTTGGTGAATGTCTGTTTCAAGCTACATTACATATTTGATATATCATATACCATGTGAATCTAGTTGTACCCTTCCTTATGTACAAACACATAACATTCATAAGTTTTCAACATGTCGACTTTTACATACCCCCCAAATTTAATCACATGGCCTTTGCTTTGTTACGCAATTTTAAGTCACCCTTTTTGTTGTTCCAAATGTTTGAATACATAGATTTCAAGACGTAATATGTAACTAAAATCCGTTGTGTTTAGTATGATTCTAAACGCGTTATCATGATATAACATGTGACGCGTTATAAACACGTTCAAATGCTTGTGGTATACATTTGGAGAATTAGTATTCATTGTGTTAAATCGTTGTTTCCTAACGAGACGAATTTTACAACATTATGTTCTACGGAAGATGGATGAGATTGCATAGTGGAAAGTGGGTCTTATAGTGTCTTTGGGAAGCTATGTTGTTACGAAAGAGAATCATCATTTTGCAATAACTTTCCTTTCCATGATAGAGTCAAGCTGCTTTTGTTGGTTAAATGTTGTTCTTTTAGTTATTACTTTGTTCCTTCACGTGATGATTTAATATATGCGGTGTGTGTGGTGTGTAGAATACACCTTATTCCCAATAATATTCGGGCTTTTTTAAACAATCAAACAAACTCAAAATTAATGTTCCCAGCTTATACTTGATATTTGATAATAGTTGTAACAAGGAAAGTGAAAAAAGCCTTGTATAATAAACTTTGAACATATGGAATGCGGCGGGGTAACTTAAAGGCCAGCGACACACGACGCGGTGGGGTGGCGTCGTGTTGGGTTTAACGAAGAGCAATGGTGGTTTTTGTGGGGTTAAGGGTGGGGCCTACACTTCATAACATGACGTGGTGAGATTTACCATTGTATGTGTTATCCCACCACACCATCATACCCGTCACCATTGCGGGTGGTCTTGGTTACGAACTAATTTAGTAGCCCAATTAAGATATTAAGTAGCCCAGTTCTATTTGAGCTATAAGTCCAGGATGTTATTGGGCCATGTATGCTGGCAGGCTGTATTATATTGGGGATTGTTTAGTTATGCGCTTAAACGTTGGCCTGGTTAGGCCCACAAAGAGTGGGACTGGGCTTTTTCAGACCGGGCTGGAGCCGGGCCTAGGACCAGGTTCGGCCGTTCGGGTTTTGCCTTATTTGACCATCTCTAAAATACTACTCCAGTATTAACTAGTAAGGGTCGTTAGCAAGAAGTCAAGAGTTATATAGGCTGGTTTAGAACAAAATTTTGCCATGTAATAACGGTATTAAAATATAAACATAACAACCTCGTAGGTAATTTTCTTGATTCCCAATTGGCCAAGTCTTAGATAAGACAATGTTAATTTTAATCATATTTAATTTAATCTGCATAATTGACCTCTTCCAATGTTCTAACATTTATATCTTTTGAGACTTTGTCTCATGAATACCAAATTACGGCGATGACTAACTTGTGTTATTGTTTTTTTGTTGATGATCGGATTAAAAGGATCAAACTTTCCAATCAACGGGTCCTTCCAATTCCGTACTAACAAAAAAGTACATGTACAAATTTAAAAACTTGTACCTAATTATTTTATAATATACCGCATTAATAATGTCATTAGATTTGACTCAACAAATGGAACCGAATCATATAAAATGATTAAAAACAACAGGTGGTATTTGAATAAGACTCACGATATCGAGTACGACAAGTAAAAGCGCGTGATCACTAATGCGTATGTATTCGGTAACCCAACATTTTATATAACATCCTTCCATAAAATTCAAACTCTTCTCTTTTGTCCTTTTTACAAATACAAAACGACTTCTTTTATTGATGCCAACATTTGAACCAATCTATCAATATTTTAAGTAAGGGTTAACGGAGAAAGAAATAAATGAAAATGAATTATTTAACTTATTATTACTCCCTCCGTCCCATTTAAAATGTCCACATTACTATTTTAGGATGTTCTATTATAAGTGTCCACTTTGATATTAGCCAATCAAAAAAGACTTTAGTGGGTAGATTTAATATTTGATTGGTGAAAAGTGTAGTTAGTGAAGAATTTTAAAACTACGTTAAAAGTCAAATTGAACATTTTAAATGAGACGGATGTAGTATTATATATTATATATATATATGCGTGTAACATAATTTAATCATAGATTTTGATTACGTAGTGAAAAGATAATGATAAATAAATATAAAAATAACAGAAAACCACCATGTGTATGTGTACCAAGTCAAAGAGTATGAAGTTACACGGAAAGTGGGGACGAAAATCAAAACAAAACGTACGTGTTTTTACTTGCACCCGGCCACCACAACGCGTTATAACATACATTATGTAACCATCAATATAACTACTATAAATACCTATTATCCCCTACGCTTTTATCACAAACAATTCAATCCAAAATGTCTAACGCAGATCAACCTCACCTAAACGGAGCTTACTACGGTCCTTCGATCCCACCACCAACGAAAAAAACACGAGCCTACAACCGTCCTAGTCGCGGTGGTGGCGGTTGCAACCCGTTCTCATGGTGTCTTAGTTGCCTTTGTGGTTGCATCTTCAATCTTATATTCCAAATTCTTATTACAATTCTAGTCCTATTAGGTATCGCGGTTCTCGTCTTCTGGCTCATATTCCGTCCCAACGCGCCAAAGTTCCACGTCAATGATGCTACTTTGACCGAATTCACTTTGTCCCCGAATAACAACACGCTTTACTACAATCTAGCGGTTAACATGACGTTTCGAAACCCTAACAAGCGTATAGGAATTTACTACGATAAAATTGAAGCCAATGCGGAGTATCATGACAAGAGGTTTTCGACTAGGGATTTGGATAGGTTTTATTTGGGACATAAAAAGGAGCACGATTTAAGCACGGTGTTTAGCGGTGAGCAGTTGGTGGTTTTAGGAGACGGTGATAGATCGAAATACGATTCTGAAAAGGCTGATGGTGTTTATAATATTGATCTGAAGTTGAAGCTTAGGATTAGGTTGAAGGTTGGATGGGCTAAACCTAAGTTTAAACCGAAGTTTGAATGTGATTTGAAGGTTCCTATTACTGCTGGTGGTACGGTTGCAACTGGTGGATTTCAGAGGACCAAATGTGATTTTGATTGGTAGATATTTATATCATCGATCACTTTCTACGAGATTCTTGGATCAAGGGTTTTGTTTTAGCCTTAGTTGATTCATTGAGTTGATTGTTGCTTCATTTATGTATTTATTATTTATTATTTTTTAGTGTCTCTTTATTGTTAGGTATATATGAGCAGTTTATTTTTTTGGATTCTTATTTACATTTTATTCTAGTTATATTATTGTTTATAAATAAATCTATATATTGCTTTGTTTATTTTATTATTTATGTATGTCGGAGGAAAGTTCAAAAAAGAATGGTAAAAAAATGAAGAATGAAGGAACCAATAGGATTGCTCCATTTCAAATACTCATTTTCACCTTTTTTTTCAAATCTAAATATTTCACAAACCGTATATCGACAAATTATAAAAATTACATATTCGGAATCAGCGTATTTTTCTCTTCGATTCTAGATCTAACAAAATATACTTTTGACAAAGTTTTTTTTTCCCATTTTTTTTTGGTTTTAGAAACTTTTAATGTAAAATCACATGTGATTTAACACTAAAAAATAATCACAGTCGCTTATATTTCCGATTAAACTTTAAATTCAAATCATTGATGATGTAAAGAGATTAAGACATGAAAATCTAAGGTGTAATCACATGCGATTGAATATCAAACTATCAATCACATGTGTTTTAAGAGTAATAAAATATGGATTTTCAAATAATTGACTAAGAATTATACAATCAAGTAAAAATCAAGTTGAAATCATACATAAATTATCATATATCGGTAAATTTCTCATTAAATATCAATTTTTAAATGAAAATCATATGTGATTATATGCAAAATCATATGTGATTATATAACAAATCACTTGTGATTAAGTGTACAAATAACAATCACATGTGATTTTTAATGAAAACTATTGCAATTTTTAATTTTTTATTTATAACTATTAATGAGGGTGAATATTAAGTTATAATCACGTGTTAAGTAGCAAATACCATGAATAAATAATCGTGAACACATTTTAATTTTTTATCATAAATCACATGTGATTATATTGTGAAATCCGGTAAAAAAAAGCGAAGAAAAAAACTTCGTCGAAAGTATATCTTATGACATCTCTAATCGAAGAGAAAAACGCGCTGGTTTCGAATATGTAATTTTTATAATTTATGGACTTACGGTTTGTGAGATAATTAATCAAGGGGGTAAAAAATAGAAGTGAGTTTTGTAGAGAAATGAAAAAATTCTATTGGTTCTCCCATTCTCTACTTTTTTAGCATTCTTAAAAGAACTCACTTAATGTGTGTTGATATTAATATTGTTATATTCATCGGCTTTGATTTGACGTTACCATGTGTCCTTTTTCTATAATAAGTGCGGCTCCTTACTTTTCTAACTTTCCGACGGATCTACAAATAATGGACATTCAAACAATCAAACCGATATACTCCGTAATAAACTTAAACGCTAACTACAATAAGATTTTAGATTAGATAACAGGCCGTCTCGTTGATTTTATAGACCCTGTTCGGAAAATGTAAAAAGGCCCTCTAAACTTGAAATTTAATATATAACTAAAAATAATTCACTAATATTATGATATATCTTAGAATTGTAAAGTTTTTTTTTTTTTTTTTTTTTTTTTTTTTTTATCAAAATGCGATAACAACTTGTTTTTATCACATGCGTTATATGTAATTGTAATTTACTACTTGAATATTGCAATTATCCCGGCACATTTGAACCGTAATAAACTCTTTATAATCAATCTTGTCTAATGGAATGTTCTCAATAGCTTAAAAAATTAAATAAAATTACAATACAAGTCTAATACTTTTAACCAAAATTATTATGTGAAAATTGAACACTAAATTCTAATAATATCATATAATTAGCATCCCAAACTATTATGTCTAATTGATTATAAATAAAATTGTCAGATTCTATTCCTAAAATTATTATCATAGATCAACAACAATCCAACTTCGAATACATCATCTGGAATTGAATGAAAATTTTTATTAAACTATTTAGGATAATAGGATTGAAAAAAAAATTAATTAACTACTTGATCAAAGAACACATACCTTTGTAGTGGTCTGACGCAAGGCAGGAAATTCAAAATTGTAAACTCGGTGTCGACGTGTTGCAACTTGTTTGTATTAAATTACAAGTTTTTTTTTTTTTTTTTTTTAATTTGATTCAAATCATATCAGTAACTAGTGTTAAACCCGTGCGATGCACGGCTAGATAAATATTACGACATATTAGATATTTGATAATGTAAAATGAAATGTAATGCAATTTTGCTTGTATAAAGCTTTACATGCACCAAAACAATGTAATTCATGTCGAGCAAACAATATATGTAAGAAAGTAGCGAAAACATTGTTATCACGATATAAAAGAAATAGATATGTATAGTTAATATAATAACAAAAAGGATGGGGCAATAAGAATGATAGCTTACTCGTACTCGATACTTACGTCTCTTGATCTAGGTTGTTATGAAGGTATAAGAATATGGAAATGCAATATAGCTTGATTATGCATTGAACATACATGGTTCAAGACACAAGAACATAAAGTACTATGTACGGGCAATAAGATTGCTCGCTTATTCATAACCGATACGCTTCATTATATCTTGAACCATGTACAACTTAATAATATAGCCAGAGATGCCAAATAGTAGGTCGGCTTTACCCATAATGATACTTACTGTTGTGGTCATTATTAGTAACATATTTATGAATCATTGCTCCATATCACCTAGCAGTAACACAACAACATTAACATGGTAAACGTTTGTTCCAATGTAAGGAAAATGATCATATAAAACAAAATTAATAGTTAAGAAGATAACTAAACATGACATGAATACATCATGAGTCTGTTCATGTGTGTCATGATTCTAAGAGTTTTTGTATTCAAGTTATACTCTCAATAGTATAGGTTTAGTAAGACTTTAAAGAGGATTGTCTACTATAAAAACACACAAACGATTAGCTACATATGCCAACTTAAATAAAATATAATCTTACCAAACAATAAGCACACATAACAACAATTAATTTTAACGGCAATTTAATCGAATATTTGGTGGGTATACAAAAACGTTACTATTAAAATTTTAAATCATATTATAGGTGGTTCATCCATTAGAAATTGAGTTAATTTTGCAAAGATAAACAATACTACTCACCAAATGTCACTTTTTCGCATTATTCCACTCACCCTGTAGATCGACTATTTCACGTTCTATCGAAGTTATGTCCAATATTATACTTTAAAATTCAAAATGAGAAAATAGAACGATCCAACAATCAACATCATTATTTGAAAATGATACTTCTGATAATATACTAAAATTGGTAAACTTAAACAACAATTAAACATGAAGGTGATTTCTACACCACCAAATTTTAGTCATACACCACTAATGTGCATCAGTCTGCTATAAAGTACAAAAATTCAAAGCAAAATTAGTGGTGTATAGCTAAAAATTGATAGTGTACAAATTACCACGATTTGACCTAACACAATGGTTTAATACATTTAATGGCTATGTGGTATTTTAATTTGTATTTGATCATTCGAGTGATATAATCATTTCTAGAATTGATTGATATTAAACATGGTAAGTATATAATTCTCAAACAAACATACCAATAAGAAGAAAATGTTTGTGAAGGAAATGCTTGTGACAAATTGATTTATAGTACATTCGATTATATTAATTGATATGTTACCATAATAGTATGATTCTATGCACATGTTTGGACTTTTTTTGGCCACGTAGGAAGTAGAATATTAAGCCATGTTTTAGAAAGTGTGCAAAGTGAACTAAATTGATGCCACGTAAGATTAAGATGAATTAGCAAAGGTATTAAGCTGACACATAAGCTCAGAGTCTCCTACTTTAGTTATAAGAGGAGATAAAAAAATATTAAATATATTTTGATGTGTCTTCCGTCAGGCACGTAAGCACGTTGGATGCTAGCTGGGCCATGGGCCAAAAGTACTTAAATTGGGCCGAAAAATAACACTGATATATATTAAACTATATTGGATACCAAAAAAATGGGCCCTCAATGGATTTTGGGCCCTGTGCAGTGGCTCACCTTGCACAGGTCCAAATCCGGCCCTGTTAGATAAGATACTATGATGGCTTAGAGAGGATAGGTAGTATATGTCAACTCTTTAATTTTGATATTTTGATGTCAACTCTTTAATTTTGATATACGGTCCAAATTTATTGCATCATAATGACATTGCATTTTAAAAATTGATGTCTCATAATAATACTGCATTTTACCATATAAATTTGTCCTACGATATAGCGGTTTCACCTGTTCCTCATTTTTCTCAAAATGCAGATGCTCCTCTAAACTTCACCCTATTATATAATAATAACAATAGTTATATAATAGAACGTTCAACTCATGAAAGGGGCTTTTTATCATCCGTATCGACGCACATATTGCAAATAAACTCATTATTATTAAAAAAGTTCACCTATTTTCAGCCTTCCTTCTTGAGAAGTTATAAGACTGGCCGGATTCTTAGGATTCAGTAGTCAACAATAACTAATCATAATTTTAAAAACCAAATAACTTTTAGCTATTTTATTGGCTTATTGCATCTAGCAATTAAATCACACTTCTTTGAGATTTTCACCAGTCAAACGAATATATTATTATTAATTAATTATTCATCATCGATCATATCATAGTTAATAATTAATAGTTATAGTTAATGTATAACAAAACAATAACAATGACTTAACACTGACACGGTTCAGCACTTTTGATAAATTTATTTTACCATGTAATCCGGGTATTTTGAATTTTTGATAGTAGTTAAATAATTGTAAACTAAAATCCATTTCAAATTGCATCAATGGCTCTTACATTCTTTGACATTATATTTCTAATTTTAGTTTGGGCCAACGTATACCGAGGCTATTAGGTACCTAAGGTAACTTTTTTCCTTTTAGCCCAATGGGCCAACCAATAATTCTTACGTTACGCACCTCAAAGTAGGGGTGAACAAAAAAACCGAACCCGGAACCGAACCCGATTTAAAAACCGAAACCGGAACCGATTTGGAACCGGTTTTTGAATACCCGGTTCGGGTTTTTTCAATACCTGGCGGGTAGGACCCGGGTTGGGTTTTGAAATTTAAAATCGGGTTGGAACCGGGTAGGAAGCGGGTCGGGTTGGAAAACCAGGTATAAAACCCGAAAAAACCCGGTTTAAAAACCGGTATTCGTGGGTCAAAAACCCGGTTCGGGTCGGGTCGGGTAGGTCAACAACCCGATTTCGCTTCCTTTGACCTAAAATCCGGTTCGGGTACCGGGTCGGGTCGGGTATGCCCGAAACCCGATTTTGTTCACGGCTACCTCAAAGGCTCAAAGTAGGGATGTTATTCGGACGGATTATTCTGAGATTAATCGGATTTTGGACAATATCAAGTTAATCAATAATTCAATCCAAATAAGAAGCGGATTAATCGGATACGGGTTAAATGGTTTCGGATTGGTGTTCGGATTAAACGGTTTCATCCGGATAAGCTCAATACAGGCATTTGATATCGAGTAATACTAAATTTACATTTAAAACAATTATATAAACAAATATAAAATGTAACGATAGATTATATTATAAGATTCAAATTCCAATTTCAACTTTTAACATACAATTTTATTTTTACTTTTAATTTTGGTTGGAGGGAAAATGTTAATAGTACTAGATGGTTCAAAATTTTTAGTATATATAATTAAAGATTTTATTTGTGATTAATTCTTAATTTCCTATAACGTAAACATTAATATTTAATATATTATTAAAAGTATATTATTTAATTACTTAATCCTTATTCGGATTATTCGGATATATCCAAACATTTTAATTTTGATCGTTTATCCTATCCGTGTAATCCACTTAAATAATTCATAATCCGTTTAAGCAATCCGTAATCCGAATAATCATGTCTATTTAACCTAAATCGGATTTGGATCGGATGAATTATTCGGATTCGGATAAAAGTGACACATCTACCTCAAAGCAGTGGACTTTTGGTTTTGGTCTCGGCCTTTTTTATAGATATAAGATCATTAATCGGTATAAGTGTGTAAAATGTTCGCAAAAAGAGTGAAATAATATTTAAAAAGATCACCTTTAACTTAAAGTTTTACATTCACATTTCTACAATAATCATAATAGTTCTTTTATAAGTTGTCGAGTATTTATTTGCAACATAACATAAAACCGAAATACCTACTTAATTGAGCTTCGTATAAACTCATAAAAATCTAGAAAACGACTACCACGACAATGTCAATAACTGGAAACTACCAGGAAGTTGATATTGAAAAAAAACCGTAACACGACCAATATAAAGTCATCCATTACACACACACTCGCCGTGTTTTTAGTACCTGCTCCCAACGCGTTACGTAACCATTAAATAACAACTCCAAAATATCTTCTTCTATCTTCTACTATAAATTAAACACATACAGCTTCCATAATATCTCCACATATTATTAACCACGTACCACAATAACACAATGGCGAGCCCTGATCAAAATACTCACCTAAACGGGACTTATTACGGTCCTTCGATCCCACCACCCACCAAAAAAACCCGATCCTACCACCGCCACGGTCACGGCAGCAGCTGCAACCCTTTATCGTGTCTTTGCAGTTGCATTTTCAACCTCTTTTGCCAAATTTTCATCACAATTCTAGTTGCACTAGGTATAGCTGTCCTTGTACTCTGGCTCGTTTACCGCCCAAACGCGCCCAAATTCCATGTTAACGAAGCGACTCTTACTGAGTTCACTTTGTCCCCAAACAACAACACTCTTTACTACAATCTAGCTGTCAACATGACGTTTCGAAATCCTAACAAACGTATTGGAATTTACTTTGATAAAGTTGAAGCTAGGCCTGAGTACTACGGTAAGAGGTTTTCGACTAGGGATTTGGATACGTTTTACTTGGGACATAAACAGGAGCACGATTTAAGCACCGTGTTTAGTGGTGAGCAGTTGGTGGTTTTAGGAAACGGTGATAAATCGAAATATGATAAGGAAAGGAATGATGGTGTTTATAATATTGATTTGAAGTTGAAGCTTAGGGTTAGATTGAAAGTTGGGTGGGCTAAACCTAAGTTTAAACCGAAATTCGATTGTGATTTGAAGGTTCCTATTACTACTGGGGGTAGGGTTGCTTCTGGTGGATTTCAGAGAACCAAATGCGATTTCGATTGGTAGATATGACTTACTCATGATTCTTGGATCAGGCTGGTGTACTGTTTGCTTCTTTTGATCCGATCCATTATTGTTTATATTCGGGATTACTAGCTGTTGAGTTCTGGAGATGGTAGTTTATGTTTTTGGATTATTGTTATTATTATTAGTTTCATTCTATTCTATGTATTTTGATTACATATTATATCATATATCGATCGATGTTTATAAATAAAGAGGTTATTGTTTTATACAAGTGTGCCATTTTATAGCTTTTAAAGTATGAATCAAACCTGGTAATACGATGTACGTTTAGGTAATCAGAGAGAAAATAGTTGTGATAAGAGTAGGTGAAAAGCTAATACTATGTCAGCGACGATGAATTTGATTTAATATATATATATATTAATATTAATTTTAAAAAAAATTCAGTTGTATATCCCACTCCAGAATCCAGATAAGTGCTGTATAAATGAAGATGATCGATCAGGTATTCTGGTTTCTTACGAATTGTCTCATTTTAATTGTTCCATTTTTGTATAACTATATTTTGTAAGTGTATTGGCCTTGTGAGTCTGTCTATCAGTCTGGTATATATATTATAATATTACGGAGTATTATTTTAGATCAAATTAAGGACATTTCAAGGAGTTGACTCTAAATAAAATATCTGTACAAAAATAATAAAATATATAAGCTATATATATACTTCTAGAAGACTGGGATAACTTTTCTCACTACAAAAAATTGTCCTTTTACCACATTTTTTTCTTCACGTTTTAGAAAGTGCGTGAAACTTTTTGAAAAAGATTATATATGTTATAAAGAAAAGCTCGGAAATTACAACTTTTTAACACTTAAAAGTGTATAAAAAAATTGTAACACATGATTTTTCCACATAAGAGAAAGTGTGGATAAATTGGGTGTTACAATTTTTTTTTTCCATACTTTTAAGTGTTGACAACTTGTAATATCCTTACACTTTTAAGTGTAAACTTTTTTTTCTTTCTCACACTTATATATGTGAAGATTGTGATGATTTCCACACTTATTGATGTAACAATTTTCTCCATAATTATTATTGTGAATAATTTAACATAACTTCACACATTTTTATAAAGTGTGAAAAAAGTGGATAAACGATATCTTTGTTGTAGTGTCTATTGAATGAAAGAGACCAAAATATATATTTTAAGTTAAAATAGAAAGATGGTCTTCTTTAATTAAGTTTTCATATCAAAGATTCAAAAGCTTTTCATGTTTTGATGATTTGATCATTATCTATTATCTATATAGGGTAGGGTTCAAATGAGAATAGGAATTTGTGTGAGAATGAGGGAACCAATGATATAAAGCCATGTGTACAAAGAGAATGTTTCACATGTACAAAACACATTTACCCCCAACATCAATTATCTCACAAACGACAAATCGAAAAATTATGAAAATTGCACCATTAAATTCGTCGTTTTCTCCTCTTCGATTTGCCGTCCCTCAAGACATACTTTCGAAAAGTTTTTTTTTTTCATTTTTTTGGTGGGTTTCACATTTACTAACACATGTGTTAAAGTGTTGCGTTTAGGGTTTAGGGTTTGTGGTTTAGGGGTTAGGGTTTAGGGTTTAGGGTTTGAGGTTTGAGGTTTCTCCCCGAAACCCCAAACCTCAAACCCTAAACCATAAACCCTAAACCCTAACCCCTAAAACCCAAACCCTAAACCCTAAACGCTTTACAAAACGCTAAACCCTAAATCTTTCTAAACCCTAAACCTTGAACCCCTTCTAAACCCTAAACCCTTATAAACCCTAAACCATAAACCCTACTAAACCCTAAACCTAACCCTAAACCCTAACCTTAACCACAAATTAAATGTACAACTAATCACTAACACATGTGTTACTAATTTGTGAAACCCACCAAAAAATGAGAAAAAAAAAAAGTTGTCAAAAGTATGCCTTGAGGGACGGCAAATCTAAGAGGAGAAAACGCTGAATTTTATGGTGCAATTTTCATGATTTTTCGACTTACCGTTTGTGAGATATTTAATTTTTAAAAATGTGGAGGAGAGAGAATAAAGTGTGGAGGAGAGAGAATAAAGTGACACATGGCAGAAATCTGTTGGTTCCCTCATTCTCACTCAAAATTGGTGTACTCGTTTGAACCTTACTATCTATATATATCTAAAAATATATTAAAAGCCGGTCGGTATGCTGATTTCTTTATGTATGATGAGTTTGTTGAATTGGTAAATAGGAGAAGGCGTCTTTTTTCTTTATTAGAAAATGCAGCAGCTAGCTAGCTTTCTTTTGTCGGCTTTAATTAATTTTGTAACTTCGTATGAACTAAAGAGTATTATCGATTGCTTAAAAACGTTTATAAAGTAATTATAAGATGTCAAATTTTCAATCACAATATATATTTTATTTTACTTATGAAAACGAGAGATCAAAATCCAAAACTTATACATTAAATGCTCTGTATTATTTTGCAAGACATTGATAAACGGCAACACTAAAACCGCTTCACACTTACGCTCAGCTAGCTTCAAATACAATATACACTCGGAAATAAAATTCATAACATTACAAGATTAGCAAGCTAGCTAGTATCGGTTGTACTTGACTAACATAATTTACAAAACATGGGACCGACCAGATCGAGGCCGGAAAATTATCGATCTATTCCGGTGGATTACCATACATTAACACCAACATCAAAATCATGTTTGATTGATACACAATAAGAAGCCTAGCTAATTTAACGAGCGTACATATATATACGAGTTTCATGTCGTATATATCCACAAAATAAGTACTTACCAACTTCCATATATGTTTTTTATTTGACAAACTAACACATTTTCATTTGTCCCAAATTGTATTTCAACTTGATTTCATATTTTCTTATGTCGTCCGTCATCTAACTTAAATCACTTTTTTCAGTTTCACGAACGTAAACAAACTCAGACTCCATAACATCACGTGCCGGAGACCCCATCGGCGTAAAAAACATGGGCGAATCACACGGTGTCGAGAACACAGTCTTCGTGGTTCCATCATCATCTCCATCAACCGTCACAACCACTTGTTCCGATAAGGTCAATGGTTTGTTACTAACAAAGTCGACGTCACGTGTTGACTCAACACCTTTTTTATGATCCTTCTGTTTAATCGTAGATAGAAACTTCGATGATCCATTTGCTTCTAACAACTTAAACACATCAACCACCTCATCATCCTTGGATGACGCGTTTGGGTTCTTGTTGGGTGATCCGGATGGATTGAGTTTGACCGGGTTATGTGATGGGCTCAAGCAGAAGAAATATAACAGTTGTTCTTTGGTTGGAGCATGGGAGGTTTGATCGCCACCGTGGGTAGGGGTGGAGTGACGGTGGAAGGAACGACGGAACCAGAGAACGTAAATGAATTCGGCGGCAAGAGCAAAAAGGAAAACTATGAAGATTACAGAGAGAACGGTTACGAGGTTACTTACACTCATTTTGTGTCAACTATCAAGTGCTTTGAGTGTGTGTTTTTTTAGTTGATGAAAAAATAATAAAATATCAAGAGGTGGTTGAAAGTGGTTAGGATAATTGGGCCACCAGTTGCATGGAAATTGAATGTTAATCGGAAAAGTTGACATACGTGGTGGTTGATTGGTGGCGACGATTGATGTTGACGTCCCCGATGCTTCGTATTATAATTAGATTAGATATAATGTACAAAGTATGGATATGGATGGATCTGAGTATTAAAAAGTAAAAAGTGATAATATGTAAATCTAGAAATTTGACAAACCATGATCGTTTGGATGTTTGTCGTAACTAATTTATATTAAACTTTTTAGAACATTAAAGGATTTCAATATTTCATTACAATTAGTGACAACTTTAGAAGTACAACACAACTCAAGACAAAAGGCACCACATCAAAAAAACCACCTTTAGTTAAACAGAAGGCCCATTCAAGTCCTCATCCTTCTTTGAATTAACCAAAAGTCCAGGCCCAGCAAAAATGTTAATTTGGCCCATATTTGTGGGTATGGGCCCTATTTTATCCTATCCTGGATCCTCTATTTCATGTTCCGGTCCAAGATTTGAAATTTGTACTTCACGCGCGTATCTCGTCAAAACTTTCTATATTTAAGCATCAGAGTTCAGACTTCAGAGTATATAATATTCTACAATCAGCAGTTTGAGCACACATTTTCATTATTTCTTTATATTCAATCTTCACGTTGAGCTTCAGGTCTCTTCACAATTACTATTTAAATACATCATCTATACGTATTAAACATGATCCTTTTATCTAGAATTAGTATCTAATATACTCTGTTATATACCTACTTAAAATCTCTCATTTCCTTTTTTCTAAATTTAATTCATTGCCTGTCTAGTTTCGATCGGTTCTATTGAATTTGATTATATGATTAAAGGGTAGGGTTCAAATGAGAACAGAAATTTGTGTGAGAATGACGGAACCAATGATATCAAGCCATTGTACAAAGAGAATGTTCCACATGTACAAAACTCATTTACCCCCAACATCAATTATCTCACAAACGACAAATCGAAAAATTATGAAAATTGCACCATTAAATTCGTCGTTTTCTCCTCTTCGATTTGCCGTCCCTCAAGACATACTTTCGAAAAGTTTTTTTTTTTTTCATTTTTTTGGTGGGTTTCACATTTACTAACACATGTGTTAAAGTGTTGCGTTTAGGGTTTAGGGTTTGAGCTTTGGGGTTTCTCCCCCGAAACCCCAAACCTCAAACCCTAAACCCTAACCCCTAAACCCCAAACCCTAAACCCTAAACGCTTTACAAAACGCTAAACCCTAAATCTTTCTAAACCCTAAACCTTGAACCCCTTCTAAACCCTAAACCCTTATAAACCCTAAACCATAAACCCTACTAAACCCTAAACCTAACCCTAAACCCTAACCTTAACCACAAATTAAATGTACAACTAATCACTAACACATGTGTTACTAATTTGTGAAACTCATCAAAAAATGAGAAAAAAAAAAAGTTGTCAAAAGTATGCCTTGAGGGACGGCAAATCGAAGAGGAGAAAACGCTGAATTTTATGGTGCAATTTTCATGATTTTTCGACTTACCGTTTGTGAGATATTTAATTTTTAAAAATGTGGAGGAGAGAGAATAAAGTGACACATGGCAGAAATATGTTGGTTCCCTCATTCTCACTCAAAATTGATGTACTCATTTGAACCTTACTCTATGATTAAATTCCTATTTATAGGTACTTTGTACCTGCAAATGGTTGTTTGATGAAGTGCACACCAAGTGTTTGATTAAATGCCTCACTGACTAATTAACTTCATTTTATTTTATTATTATAGTTCTACTTTATCATTACATTAAGACCTTTATGTGTGCTGATTGTTGAATATAATACTCTAGAGTTAAGTACATTACGTTGACTAGGTCAATACTCGGTTAGCCAATTACTTAAACTTAATCCAGACTGTCACTCTGTAAACACATCTAAGTAACGACTATACAAATGCATATAAGAATGTTTCACAACATGCTGTATCATATAATATAAACTAATAAGTTTCCCAACAAGATTCAGATCCAACCTTGGTTTCAGAATTTATGTGGAGATGGTTCATCATAATCCTAGCTTTGTTTTCCTTTTTTTTCTTCTTATTTATTCGAATAATGGTAAGCTCCATTAATTAAGCTAAGCTAGTTACTTAGTACTAAAATTTTGTTAGTTTTGATAGTAATTGATTATGTCCACATTTTGTTTCTGCACTATGACTAATTACCGTTATCAATGATTGTGACTTCACTACATGGCCAGGAATCTCAATCACTCGTGCTCTGAATGTCACCGGATTCGAGCTCACAAAAGGTACTCAACTCTCCTTTCAAGCTCCAGTGCAAAACTGGTCAGGTAGTATTTGGGGTAGGACTAATTGCACCACCAATGGGTAGGGTCACTGGTCCTGTGCTACCGGTGATTGCAACACTAGTAAAGTGGAGTGCAATGGAAATAACTACACACAACCCGTTACGATTGCAGAATTCACTTTTACTGAAGAATATCCGTTTTATGATGTCAGCCTTCTTAACGGCTACAACTTACCAATGACCATAGAGCCAATTAGGGGGTTTTGTTATTGTGAAAAGAAAGGTTGTGTTGGTGATTTGAATAAAAAGTGACACCAAGCCATGAAGTTGGTTGGTGGCGGAGGATGTAAAAGCGGTTGCCAGGTGTTTCCGGGAGATCCTGATTCCTGACTTCTGTTGTACAGAGGGGGAGTGCAACCTGACGCCAATCGGTAAGTTTTTCGCCTCTTTATGTCCAAGAGCCGTTATGTATGAGTACCAATTGGGGGGTGTCAGTTGTGTGGGTGCTGATTACACTGTCAGATTTTGTGCCCCTGCTGACACATTTATGACTATCAAACCCGGTCGCCAACTCAACACCTCTGACCAGATTTTGTCCATGAACGGAAATTCCCGGTTAGGGTTGTTGGTCAAAAGCCCCGCCTAATTGGGAATTTCTACTTATAAAACCAGCAGAATTGTGTGGGTAACGAACCCAAATGCGCCGTTCGACATATCTAACCCCACGTCTAATCTTGCTCTCTCCATCGACCCCAAAACCGGAAACTTGATCGTCATTGAACAAGGAAAAACTCTGATGAGTATTACCGATATTCAAGCTGGTCCAAACCCAAATGTCACTGCAACCCTGGAGAACAATGGTAATTTCAGGCTGATTAATGAAATCGATTAGAGGGTTTTGTGGCAGAGTTTTGATTACCCAACTAAAGCTCTTTTACCGGGTGAAGCTTGGGTATGACAAGACAATAGGGAAGAATTGGACCATCACATCTTTGGTGAGCGATGATAGACCAACAACCTCGGATATGATATCGATGCTTCTTAATGACAATGTAGTGTTACCCGCTCCAAATAGGCCACCATTTGTTAGCAGGAGAGTAGATTCCATGTCAACTTCAGATGAAAGTAAACCGAAAGATTGCTCTATAAATGCTATGACCATCACCCTTTTGGACGATCGATAGGTACATATGCATGGAATTAGCATCTCTTGTTTGATTAGCCTATGATTCTTTGTTAGTTAGAAATTGTATCTGATACACCTTCTTTAGTTTATACTGATTGCAACTGATTCCCTGTTATAATCTGTTCGATGAAAATGTGAAATATTGTTTTAACGATCAAATTAAGAAATTGTGTATAAAAGGTCATTGACATCAGTTAGCACCTGTGTATACACAGAAGACAATGGGAACTTATTTATATAAGTTCATAATTGTGAGTTGTTAGAATGTTTTAAATCCTTTATACATCAACCACACCATCATTCGCGGTGGCTGAATTGGATGGGTTGAGTTGGACTTTGTTATGTGATGTGTTCAAGCAGAAGATTACTGAGAGAATGATTGCGAGGTTAACATGGGGCCATCCGCCATCCTATTGTAAGTTTGTAACTCTCTAATCTAATTCATGTTCAGATACATCATACATGGCCAAGTTACATGTCTCATGAAAACTTTCTAAATTTAATATTTAAGCACCCGAGTATAATATTCTACAATCAGCATGCATTCACATTGACATTATTGCTTATCTAAGTTTCACATTGCATCTTGGCTCCTGCTTCACTTGATTAAAGGTCTCTTTAGAATTAGTATTAAGTACATCTATTTTTTAATAAATTAATGATGCCTTTATAGTTTATAGTTTGCACACACACACCTATATCATTCTTTATATATATGTAGAAAATATGTTTAGTTGTGTATATAATATAATATAATCAACGCGCGCAGATTGTAGAATAATATATAACCCATGTAAACTACTAGTACATTACTTTGAATTGGTCAATACTCAGTAAACCAATAAACTAACCTCAATCCAGTTTAACACATGCATGCATAAATTAAATGTAAATTAAATCCCTAACAAGATTCAGATCCCACCTTGGTTTTTAAAATTTGTGGAAATGGTTCATCATATTCTGAGCGTTCTTTTTCTTTTTTTCCTCTTATTTTTTTCTAATAATGGTAAGTTCAATTCCTTTACTTTGTATTATGTTGTAGACACATAATTAATAAGCTAAATTTTGCCCGTGTACATTTGGTGCCTGCAGGAGCTTCACTGACTAACATTACTGTTATCAATGATTGTGACTTCACTATCTGGCCAGGAATCTCAAGCACTCCTGCTCTGAATATCACCGGATTCGAGCTCACAAAAGGTACTCAACTCACCTTTCAAGCTCCAGCCCAAAACTGGTCAGGTAGTATCTGGGGTAGGACTAATTGCACCACTAATGGGTCAGGTCACTGGTCGTGTGCTACCGGTGATTGCAACGCTGGTAGAGTGGAGTGCAATGGAAATAACTACGCACAACCCGTTACGATTGCAGGTTTCACTTTTACCGAATACTTACCGTTATATGATGTCAGCCTTCTTAACGGCTACAACTTACCCATGACCGTAGAGGCAATTGGGGGGGTTGTATTATTGTGTAAAAAGTGGTTATGTAGATGACTTGAATAAAAAGTGCCCGCCTCCCTTGAAGTTGGAAGGTGGAGGAGGATGCAAAAGCGGTTGCCAGGTGTTTCCTGGTGATCCTGACTTCTGTTGTACCGATAGGGAGTGCAAACTGACACCAATCGGTAAGTTTTTCTCCTCATTATGTCCTAGAGCCAGTAGCTATGAGTACCCTTTAGGGGGTGAAGTTTGTGAAGGTGCTGATTACACAGTCAGGTTTTGTTCCCCTGCTGACACGTTTACGACAATCAAACCCGGCCGCCAACTTAAAACCTCTGATGAGCTTGCTTCCATGAACGAAGATTTCCAGTTAGGGTTCATGGGCAAAAACGTTCCTTAGGAATTTTACACAGGCGTAAGACAACCATATGGGTAGCAAACCCAAATGTGACGTTCAACATATCTTATTCCTGGTCTAACCCCATGTCTAATCCTGCACTCTCCATTGACCCCAACACCGGAAACTTGAACGTCACTGCACAAGGAAAAACTCTGATGAATATTACCGATGTTCAGGCTGGTCCAAACCCAAATGTCACTGCAACCATGGAAAACAACGGTAATTTCAGGCTGACTAATGAAGTCGATAAGAGGGTTTTGTGGCAGAGTTTTGATTACCCAACTACCGCTCTTTTACCGGGTATGAAGCTTGGGTATGACAACACAACAGGGAAGAATTGGATCATCACATCATTGGTGAGCGATTAATACCACATACAGGAGATTTTACTTTGACTTGGGAAACAGGTGAAAAGAAACAAGAACCCCAGAGATTAATGATTCGAAGGCGAGGCCAACCCTACTGGACTAGTAGAAAACGAGATGCTAACACATTTGAGAATATGTCTAGTATGTATGATCATAATCTCACTTATGTACACAAGGACCAACAACAATACCTTTGAACAACAAATCTTTAGCTCGTGATTCGACACCCATATGGATATTAACACCACAAGGGCAACTTCAAGACACTGATAGTAATAAATTACTGAGTCCTGAGTTTTGTTATGGGTTCCCAGATATGGTGTAACACCCCCGAAATTCACTGTTTTGCGGAAGCATAGTTTGGGGTGTTACTAATCAAATATCACAGCACAAAGATAAAGTAAACGACATCTATATGCAACGTTTGTAAATTAGTTACATTCCATAGATATATTGTTTGAAAACTTAGTGTTTTCGTATACAAAATGTAGTTTCCCTAGAGTCCGCGCGTGTAGCGGGAGATTCTATTACATAATCAAAATATACAAAATATAATGCTAAGAATCTTCGTTAATGCAGTTGTGTTGAAATCATGCGACTCTAGCTAAAATCCTGGAGTAATCCTACTCCATCCGGGTACCTGAGAAAACATGCTAAAAAGTGTCAACCAAAAGGTTGGTGAATCTCACAGGTTTGTAAGTAATATCGGTTTTGAACACGAGCTTTCATCAGAAATGCCCGTAGGCGTAAAATCAGCCATTGCAATCCAGCAATCGTAAAATCAGTATTTGCAAACCAGCAAATGTAAATAAGTAAGTTTATACCGTTGCCATGAGGCTCATAATCGAAGCTTAACCCGTAAATAATATGTTTGCTCCCGTGACATGCTCGTAAGTGAGCAAGCATCAGTAACGAATAAGTTGTCACCCGTTTATACGTGTAAATCGGTACGTGGCAGCGCTACTGCCCCGGGTGGGGAGGGTCATTTCCCTAATGGATCCATTAACTACTGTTCGCGCTTAAGTCCATAACTAACGATATATGATGGAGAGACTTCTGTTTGTAAGTAAACTCATGCAATTCCGTTTGGTATAGTAAACAGTTTAGTACTTGTGTTCAAGGAAAAGTAGTAGCATGTTTCTCCCCCAATAAGATAAAGCAGTAAAAGTGGGGCCGTAAGACTCACCTGAGTCTTTGCAAGTACGTTTATATCAATAAACGAGTAAATAATATCAACCGTAGGTTCTCCGAACCCGTAACCTTCAAATGCCTAAACATATAAAGTTAAGTAAGTAGATGTCTCGCAAGACCATCTAGGCTAGTTGTTTACACAACTCATTATGTCCAAGTGTTTGTTTAGTAATCCGTTTGTAGTTTGAAAACAAATATGGCCCGTTGGTGACGGTTTGTAATAATGATTCAAAGTGTTATCATTTATAACGCAATTTAGTGTAATTGTAATAGAAAGTATGTTCTATGACGTTTGTTAAGTCGTATGACATAAGTATTTGAAGTTGTGTAAGTTCGACACTTAGTAAAATCTGACTTTTCAAGGTTCTGGTTTGTGCGACGTAGCATGCGACGTAGCATGCGACGTAGGGTGCGACGTTGGCATGTACGTCGCATAATGCGACTTTCGCAAATCAATGCGACGTAGGGAGTGGCGTCGCTAATGCGACGTTGAGATTTTAGTGCGACGTAGGTCGCGACGTCGCTAAGTGCGACGTTGGCCACATAATGCGACGTTGGTAACGACGTCGCTATGTGCGACGTTGTGAGGTGTATTGCGACGTTTTGAGCTACGTCGCAGATAGCCCAGCGTCTCTGCGACGTAGCGGTCTGATCGGAAATTGGTGGCCGGAAAATCGGTCGAAAAACTTCCGTTAGGTCCAAATCTTTTACCCAACCCATTTTTGGACATTTTAAGCATATATAAACCATAAAAACGTAAAAATGAGTAAAAACGGAGAGTTTCGGGTTTTGTCGGAAACTTACAAAACGTCGGATCGAAAATCCGAAAAGATGGAAAGGTAGATCGGGATGCCGTGGTTCTTTTATTCCAAAGGAGTGGTGTGATCCGGTGTCGTTTCGTGTTGTTATTTGGCGATTTATGGTAATGGTGGTGGTTTTTAAATTAGAGAGAAAAGAGAGAAAGAAAGAGAAAGAAATGAGAAAATGAAAAGGAGAGAAAAGGAGGTGGGAGGTTAAGCCTCCCATTTTCAGTCCGCGCCTCCGCGCTCCGTGCGGTGTTCGTTTCCTCCGTCGTTTAAATGTTAAATCAAGCAGTTATATTTTTAAAAGGTGACGGGAATATTTTAATGAAATACCTTGAAATTAATTATAAAGACATTTGTCGAAGTATTAAAATTTTTAACTCGCGTTTAATACGTATTCGTTAAATTATTCAGAATGTCGTCGCGATATTATAAATAATGTTTGTTCGCTGTGTATTTTATATAATAAAATAAGTTCTCATTATTTAGGTAAGTTTCTGTCACCAACGTCCAAGTAACTGTGTCGGACTCCGTCCGGTTAATTCGTACGATTAATCCAAATCGCGTAAGTACACTCATATATATATAAATCACCTTATATATATACAAATAGAGTCTGCAATTAGTCCTATTACATACTAATTACAACTAGTTACAATTAATTAGGCATAATTAACTATCCTAATTTAGCAGGTGTTACATTCTCCCCTTGTTAAAGAAATTTCGTCCCGAAATTAGCTTGAGTGCACGGACGGTGCGTTGTCTGGGAAGAGATGTGGGTATTTCTGTCGCATTTGGTCTTCCCGTTCCCAGGTGAACTCAGGGCCGCGCCTAGAATTCCACCTGACTTTTACGATGGGAATACGACTCTGTTTCAATTGCTTGACCTCTCGGTCCATGATTTCCATAGGTTTCTCGACAAAATGAAGCTTATCATCGATTTGGATTTCGTCGGGCGGTATAATCAGTGTCTCGTCAGACAGACATTTCTTCAGGTTAGAAATGTGGAATGTATTGTGTACGCTGCTAAGTTCAGCAGGAAGTTGCAGGCGATATGCCACTGGACCAATCCTTTCAAGGATTTCGAATGGTCCGATGTATCTAGGATTTAGTTTGCCTCGTTTCCCGAATCGAATAACACCTTTCCACGGTGCCACTTTGAGAAGTACCTTGTCTCCTACCTGGAACTCAAGGTGTTTGCGTCTCACGTCAGCATAGCTTTTCTGACGATCACGTGCGGCTTTCAGCCGGTTTTGAATACCAACGATTTTCTCAGTAGTTTCTTGAATGATTTCTGGACCCGTGAGTTGGGATTCTCCTAACTCAGTCCAACAGACAGGTGATCGGCACTTACGTCCGTAAAGTGCCTCGAAGGGTGCAGCCTTTATGCTGGTATGGTAACTGTTGTTGTACGAAAACTCACACAACGGTAAGTGATTTTCCCAAGAAGTACCGAAGTCGACTACGCAGGCTCGTAGCATATCCTCCAGTGTTTGAATAGTTCGCTCGCTTTGGCCATCGGTTTGCGGGTGATAAGCAGTACTCATATCCAGACGAGTACCAAGAGATTTCTGTAGCGATTGCCAAAAGTTAGAAGTAAAACGGCTGTCCCTATCCGAGATGATCGAGATAGGTACACCGTGTCGCGAGATGATTTCTTTGACATAGATGCGAGTCAGACGCTCCATCTTGTCGGTTTCCTTGATGGCCAGAAAATGAGCAGATTTCGTGAGACGGTCCACGATCACCCAAATGGTATCGCAACCACTCGAAGTTTTCGGTAGTTTGGTAATGAAGTCCATGGAAATCTGTTCCCATTTCCATTGAGGAATTTCAGGTTGTTGGAGCAACCCCGAGGGTCTTTGGTGTTCGGCCTTGACTTTGGAACAGGTTAGGCATTTACTGACGTACAAGGCAATGTCAGTTTTCATGTTAGGCCACCAATACAACCCTTTGACGTCATGATACATCTTGTCAGAACCAGGATGTATAGAGTATCGAGATTTGTGAGCTTCAGCCATCACCAAATCTCGCAAGTTTCCGAATTTGGGTAACCACACCCGGTTAGAGAAGTATCGAGTTCCATCGGGTTTGATTTCGAATTGTTTATCCAAGCCTCGCAAGGCTTCATTTTTCAAGTTTTCATCGTTGAGTGCTTCAAGTTGAGCGGTAAGGATTTGAGCAGGAAGCTCGTTACGAATTGTCATAGAAAGTGCTCGGACTCGAAGGGGTTTCACTCGTTCTTTTCGGCTTAAGGCATCGGCAACTACGTTAGCCTTGCCCGGATGGTATTTGATTTCGCAGTCGTAGTCACTAAGTAACTCAACCCAGCGACGTTGCCTCATGTTTAGATCTTTCTGATCGAATATGTGTTGGAGACTTTTGTGATCGGTAAAGATAGCGCTTTTCGTACCGTAGAGATAATGTCTCCAGATTTTCAATGCGAATACCACAGCACCTAACTCGAGGTCGTGGGTCGTATAGTTTTTCTCGTGGATTTTTAGTTGTCGTGAGGCATAGGCAATGACTTTTTCCCGTTGCATCAACACACAACCAAGTCCTTGGTGTGAGGCGTCGCAGTAAACTACGAAATCGTCGGTGCCCTCGGGTAAGGACAAGATTGGTGCACTGCAAAGTTTGTTTTTCAATAGCTGGAAGGCTGACTCTTGTTTATCAGTCCAATCGAACTTCTTATCTTTCTGAGTCAGTGTGGTTAGGGGAACAGCTATTCTTGAAAAGTTTTCGATGAATCGGCGATAATAACCAGCAAGACCTAAGAATTGTCTCACTTCGGTTGGAGTGGTCGGTGACTCCCAGCCCTTGATTGCTTCAATCTTGGCGGGATCAACATGAATTCCTTGGCTGTCAATCACGTGCCCGAGGAATTGAACGGTTCGAATCCAGAACTCACACTTAGAGAATTTGGCATATAACTCTTCGTGTTTCAGAAGTCCTAGAATGGTTTTCAGATGTTGAGCATGTTCCTGCTCGTTGCGAGAGTAAATCAGAATATCGTCGATGAACACAATGACGAATTTGTCAAGATATGGTTTGCACACCCGATTCATAAGGTCCATGAATACGGCCGGTGCGTTGGTCAACCCAAATGGCATCACTTGGAATTCGTACTGCCCATAACGAGTTCGGAAGGCTGTCTTCGGGATATCATTGTCACGGACTCGGAGTTGATGATAACCCGACCGTAGATCAATCTTTGAGTAAACACTCGATCCCTGGAGTTGGTCAAACAGGTCATCGATTCTAGGAAGTGGGTACCGATTCTTTATGGTTAGCTTATTCAGCTCTCGGTAGTCGATACACATGCGGAAAGATCCATCTTTCTTTTTCACGAATAAGACCGGAGCTCCCCAAGGTGAGGAACTTGGTCGAATGAATCCTCTGTCCAGGAGTTCCTGTAGTTGGTTAGACAACTCCTGCAATTCGGATGGTGCTAAACGGTAAGGGGCTCGTGCCACGGGTGCAGCTCCGGGCACAAGTTCGATTTGAAATTCAACTTGTCTAGGTGGCGGAAGTCCGGGCAAGTCTTCAGGAAAGACTTCCGGGAAATCCCGCACGATCGGAACATCCTCAAGTCGCTTCTCCTCCGACTTCTTCTCTGTTACATGTGCAAGGATGGCTTGATACCCTTTTCGTAGATATTTTCTCGTTTTCAGACAGGAGACAATATTCAGATTTCGTCTGCCGGTCTCCCCTTGTAGGACTAAGGTTCCACCGGAGACAAGAGGTATGCGAACGAGTTTGTCATGACAGATGATTTCAGCTCGGTGCTTGGACAACCAATCCATACCGACAATAATATCGAAGCTGCCGATCTCGACAGGGATTAAATCAATGGGAAACGTTTCGTTCGTGAGGTTAAGTGTACAGTTGTGTATGATGCTATCAGTCTCAATCAGTTTGCCGTTAGCTAATTCTACAATGTATTTAGCATCTAAGGCAGTGGGAGTTATATCAAGTAAAGGGCTAAATTTCTCAGAAATGAAGCTTCTATCGGCACCGGTATCAAATAATACAGAAGCAGTAAGGTCGTTGAGAAGGAACGTACCCGTCACGACATTCGGATCTTGTCTGGCTTCCCCAGCCTTGATAACGAATGATCTGCCGCGAGCAGGGTTGTTGTTGTTTTTCAGCTTTGGGCAATCTTTCTTGAAATGCCCTGTATTTCCGCACCCAAAGCAGGCCTTTGGTGCATTAGTGTTGGGGGTAGAAATGTTGATTCGGCAATCCTTGGCTAGATGCCCGAACCGTTTGCAGTTGGAGCAAGGGCAAGAACCGTCATGATGGCGGCTGCATTTGGAACAGTAGGACTTGTTCCCGCTGTACCCTTTCTTTTCCGAAGTCCCCGCTGAATAAGCCTTAATGTACTCAGGCTTTTTGTTGGAGGTTTGGTTGGATGAGTTGGGGTTTCCTTCCCACTTGCGTTTGTTGTTTGCAGATGGGGTTGAGGTTGTGCCGCGGCGGACAGAATTTGCCGTTAACTCATGGGCCATACGGATGGCGCTCTGAATAGTACCCGGTTTGGAAGAAGTTACCAGGTCTTGGAGTCTCTCAGGAAGACCATCAACAAATTTCTCGATCCTCTTGTACTCAGGATCGACCATGGTTGGGCACAGAAGTGCCAGTTGGTGGAAACGGTTGGTGTATCCGGTGATGTCATCACCCTGCATCTTGTGGTTCCAGAATTCCACTTCTAGTTGTTTCAATTCATCCCTGGGGCAATACTCGCCCCTCAACATCTTCTTCAACTCCTCCCACGGGAGTTGGTAAGCAGTAGCAACACTCACAGTCTGGGCATAAGTGTTCCACCAGGTGAGTGCGGTGTCAGTAAAAGTACTAACGGAGAACTTAACCTTATCTCCCTCCGCACAGTTGCAGATAAGAAATACAGACTCAACTTTCTCGATCCAGCGTACTAGACCGATAGCTCCCTCAGTACCTGCAAAGTTTAGAGGTTTGCAGTTCTGAAAGTCTTTGTATGAACAGGGTTTAGCAGCAGTGGTTTCAGCGGCATCGCTGTTCCTCGAGGAATTTGGTGGAGTATTCCGAGCCAAGGCTTCAGTAACAGCCTGGGTTATAAGGGAGGTAATCTGGGCATCGGTGTATGGTCTTGTCTTTGGCGGCATGATTCTTCAATAAAAGAAATGAAGGTACATGAGATTTTGTAGGAACTTGTAATTGTCACAGATGTACATGTATCAAAGCAGTAATACATAACATCAACATGGAAAAAAATGACAATTATTATGAGTTGAAATATCAAGGAATATTTGATGGATAATGCGAGTTCAAAGGTTACATCCTACAGAGATATTACAAAAGGTGTCGGGAATCGTTACATCCGACTAGTTTATAGAATAGCGCTAGATAGTCATTAGATTACGAGACAAAGACTACACTAGTCTTAATGTAGATTAATCTGTTCCATCAGCGCGACAAGGCGGTCCACGGTTTCTGCCAGCCTGTTGGTTTGCCTGGCATTGTCTTCAACTAAGGCCAGTCGTTGTGCTAGTACAAGAGAGTGATCCTCAGTCTCCTGTGAACGTTGTTCACATTCTTCTAGTCGGTTTCTTACAAGTTCATCCGCACCTAATTCGGCGGTCATGGAATCCTGAATTATGCTTACAGAGAGGTTGGTATCCTCTTGTTCTCGCTGGAGTTGGGATATGTGATCAAGTACTTGGCGAAGCAGGTAGGTCATTCGGTGTTGTTCCCGTTCGAGACTTTCGAGCCTTTGCTCTTGACGGCGGAATTGGGTAGCCAACACTGGCAACGTGAGATGTGCCGAGTCCTGAGAGTTATGAACAGGATAGGGGCTGTTTCGAGGTGACCTTGTGTTACTCCTGGCTACTCGTGGGTTCCGTGACCCATGTGAGTGAGAGTGTGACGGATTAGGTGGTGCGTTTGCCATTCCTGTGGCAAAGTGTAAGAAAGACGAGGCTAATATATATACATATATCATATCCAGCCTATTGTCTAGCACGTATCAAGTAATGGTCCGGTTCTCTCGTGGTCAGAGTCAACTAACGTATCCCCGATCAACATAATCATTTCAGACCTTACATCATCTTTCCTTAATTGTACATAGTTGATCAGGCTATGTTAAATTAAAGTCGTATGCTGTAATTTCTGAACCAGTCATGTCTAATAAGAGAATATTGCCTAACGGTCATAGTCTAGGCCCACTAAATGCAACCTAGTTCACTATAACCTTAGGCTCTGATACCAATCTGTAACACCCCCGAAATTCACTGTTTTGCGGAAGCATAGTTTGGGGTGTTACTAATCAAATATCACAGCACAAAGATAAAGTAAACGACATCTATATGCAACGTTTGTAAATTAGTTACATTCCATAGATATATTGTTTGAAAACTTAGTGTTTTCGTATACAAAATGTAGTTTCCCTAGAGTCCGCGCGTGTAGCGGGAGATTCTATTACATAATCAAAATATACAAAATATAATGCTAAGAATCTTCGTTAATGCAGTTGTGTTGAAATCATGCGACTCTAGCTAAAATCCTGGAGTAATCCTACTCCATCCGGGTACCTGAGAAAACATGCTAAAAAGTGTCAACCAAAAGGTTGGTGAATCTCACAGGTTTGTAAGTAATATCGGTTTTGAACACGAGCTTTCATCAGAAATGCCCGTAGGCGTAAAATCAGCCATTGCAATCCAGCAATCGTAAAATCAGTATTTGCAAACCAGCAAATGTAAATAAGTAAGTTTATACCGTTGCCATGAGGCTCATAATCGAAGCTTAACCCGTAAATAATATGTTTGCTCCCGTGACATGCTCGTAAGTGAGCAAGCATCAGTAACGAATAAGTTGTCACCCGTTTATACGTGTAAATCGGTACGTGGCAGCGCTACTGCCCCGGGTGGGGAGGGTCATTTCCCTAATGGATCCATTAACTACTGTTCGCGCTTAAGTCCATAACTAACGATATATGATGGAGAGACTTCTGTTTGTAAGTAAACTCATGCAATTCCGTTTGGTATAGTAAACAGTTTAGTACTTGTGTTCAAGGAAAAGTAGTAGCATGTTTCTCCCCCAATAAGATAAAGCAGTAAAAGTGGGGCCGTAAGACTCACCTGAGTCTTTGCAAGTACGTTTATATCAATAAACGAGTAAATAATATCAACCGTAGGTTCTCCGAACCCGTAACCTTCAAATGCCTAAACATATAAAGTTAAGTAAGTAGATGTCTCGCAAGACCATCTAGGCTAGTTGTTTACACAACTCATTATGTCCAAGTGTTTGTTTAGTAATCCGTTTGTAGTTTGAAAACAAATATGGCCCGTTGGTGACGGTTTGTAATAATGATTCAAAGTGTTATCATTTATAACGCAATTTAGTGTAATTGTAATAGAAAGTATGTTCTATGACGTTTGTTAAGTCGTATGACATAAGTATTTGAAGTTGTGTAAGTTCGACACTTAGTAAAATCTGACTTTTCAAGGTTCTGGTTTGTGCGACGTAGCATGCGACGTAGCATGCGACGTAGGGTGCGACGTTGGCATGTACGTCGCATAATGCGACTTTCGCAAATCAATGCGACATAGGGAGTGGCGTCGCTAATGCGACGTTGAGATTTTAGTGCGACGTAGGTCGCGACGTCGCTAAGTGCGACGTTGGCCACATAATGCGACGTTGGTAACGACGTCGCTATGTGCGACGTTGTGAGGTGTATTGCGACGTTTTGAGCTACGTCGCAGATAGCCCAGCGTCTCTGCGACGTAGCGGTCTGATCGGAAATTGGTGGCCGGAAAATCGGTCGAAAAACTTCCGTTAGGTCCAAATCTTTTACCCAACCCATTTTTGGACATTTTAAGCATATATAAACCATAAAAACGTAAAAATGAGTAAAAACGGAGAGTTTCGGGTTTTGTCGGAAACTTACAAAACGTCGGATCGAAAATCCGAAAAGATGGAAAGGTAGATCGGGATGCCGTGGTTCTTTTATTCCAAAGGAGTGGTGTGATCCGGTGTCGTTTCGTGTTGTTATTTGGCGATTTATGGTAATGGTGGTGGTTTTTAAATTAGAGAGAAAAGAGAGAAAGAAAGAGAAAGAAATGAGAAAATGAAAAGGAGAGAAAAGGAGGTGGGAGGTTAAGCCTCCCATTTTCAGTCCGCGCCTCCGCGCTCCGTGCGGTGTTCGTTTCCTCCGTCGTTTAAATGTTAAATCAAGCAGTTATATTTTTAAAAGGTGACGGGAATATTTTAATGAAATACCTTGAAATTAATTATAAAGACATTTGTCGAAGTATTAAAATTTTTAACTCGCGTTTAATACGTATTCGTTAAATTATTCAGAATGTCGTCGCGATATTATAAATAATGTTTGTTCGCTGTGTATTTTATATAATAAAATAAGTTCTCATTATTTAGGTAAGTTTCTGTCACCAACGTCCAAGTAACTGTGTCGGACTCCGTCCGGTTAATTCGTACGATTAATCCAAATCGCGTAAGTACACTCATATATATATAAATCACCTTATATATATACAAATAGAGTCTGCAATTAGTCCTATTACATACTAATTACAACTAGTTACAATTAATTAGGCATAATTAACTATCCTAATTTAGCAGGTGTTACATATGGGTTGCATAGAGAAGTCAAATTCTCAAGGATGTAGAAAAGGTAATGATACATTTAGTAAAATGCTAGGGAATTTTGCTTCTAATTTGACAGTATATAACGATAGTAACTCGAGCCTAACCATTAGTGATTGTTTTGTCAAATGTTGTGATGATTGCAACTGTGTAGGCTTTAATAGCAGTAACGATGACGGAACTGGCTGTAATTTTTGGAGTGGCCAACTTATATTTTAGGAAAGTACGCATGATGGTTCTTCATTCATTTATGTGATCCATTATCAAAATGTGTCAAATTCAGGTGCACGTAATTAAGAATTTCGGATAAGAAATGTCGTTTCTACTACTTTAACGTCTTTTGCATCTAAACAACTTGGTAATTTTGCAGACAGGGGAACCAAAAAAGACACAACGTGGATATGGATACTTATTGGTACTGCCATTCCTCTAGTTTTCTTCTTTTTAGGGCTTTTGTTGTGTCGGAAGAAGAGAAAGCATAGACGAGAAGGTACTTAAGTCGTGATTGATGTCATTAAATCTTTCTCTCTTTTTTTCTCCTTTTTTTTTTTTTTTTTGTATCAGTAGCTTCTTTGGTTAAGTCATTAATATTGATTGTAGCAGAGGAGAGAAGGAAGAGAGATGAATATTTCCTTGAGTTTACAGCCTCTGAAAGCTTCAGGGATGTACATCAACTTGAAAGTAATAGTGGGAAAGGAAACGATTTGTTAGTATTTAGCTTTGCCTCTATTATGGCTGCCACCGATGATTTTGCATTTCAATAAGCTTGGACAGGGAGGTTTTGGACCTGCTTATCAGAATATCAGATGGTATCTTATAATAGATGGCCCAAGCCCGGTTGTAGGCTTAGGGTCCTTAGGGTTTCTACCATTTCTTCTCTTATGCTTTCTTACTCTTTTTTCTTCGCGTCCCCCGTCCACGATTGTATACTATTCAAAATTTTATTTTCTAATTTTATCATCCTCTTAGTTATGTTCTTTTACTTACAAAAAATCACCAATCGCCGAAGTCAAAAAATCACGATTCTACCTTTTTCTTTTTATGGTTGCAACAATAAGATCACGTCTTTCTTTATCCTCTAGCTTCACGATCCCATTATAGCTAATTATTACTACTTTTTAAAATAAAAAAAATTGATAATCAAAACATCACGTGTTCCACTCTCTCTCGTCTTATACCCTCCAAGTCCACTTCTTGGCATTTTAAAATTCTATCTCAGTACTCCATAAAAATAAAAATAAAAAAATTGTTGCTTGCTTAAGAAAAAAAAAAAAGAATCTCATCAAAATCTTCTTTTTATTCTAATTTAGTCTCATCAAAATCTTCTTAAATCACATCTCTATTTTCTAATCTTTATATCTACTCCTTAATCTTTATCTCATATCCCCTCCATAAATAAATAATATTGTTTTGTTTGTTGATGTTTGAAACATTCGCTTTTGCTACTGCTTTATTTTGCTATTGCTACCGCTGCTTTGCCTTTATTGCTGCCGTTGGAGATTCGCATCCGCTTGCTGTCTGATATCTTCATCAACAAAATAGTTATTGCTTCCATTTGACTTTGCTATCACATTTCTTTTATGTTTTTGGTGCTGCTGTTGGAAGATTCGCATCCGCTTGTTGTCGGATATCTTTATCAACAAACTAGTTATAGATCTTAATGTTTTTTTGTTTTTAACTCCAATCCGAGCTTTCGCGAGTTCGCCGCTCGGATTGCGGGGAGTATTAGATGGTACTCCCTCCGTCCCATTTCTATTGTCCATTATTTCCATTTTGGGGTGTACCAAATTAATTGTCCACTTCCATAAATAGAAAGTTTAAGGAAATAAAGTTCTTTTTTACCCCTAGTGTATATATATAAGACAAAAAAATAGGTAAAAAGTAGAGGGTAAAACTGTCATTTTATCAAAAAGTAAGAGAGAGATAGTTATATTTTCTTAAACTGCGTGTCTTTTTGTCTGGTGACAATAAAATTGGGACGGAGGGAGTATATTATACGTATTAAACATGATCCTTTTATCTAGAATTAGTATCTAATATACTCTGTTATATACCTACTTAAAATCTCTCATTTCCTTTTTTCTAAATTTAATTCATTGCCTGTCTAGTTTCGATCGGTTCTATTGAATTTGATTATATGATTAAAGGGTAGGGTTCAAATGAGAACAGAAATTTGTGTGAGAATGACGGAACCAATGATATCAAGCCATTGTACAAAGAGAATGTTCCACATGTACAAAACTCATTTACCCCCAACATCAATTATCTCACAAACGACAAATCGAAAAATTATGAAAATTGCACCATTAAATTCGTCGTTTTCTCCTCTTCGATTTGCCGTCCCTCAAGACATACTTTCGAAAAGTTTTTTTTTTTTCATTTTTTTGGTGGGTTTCACATTTACTAACACATGTGTTAAAGTGTTGCGTTTAGGGTTTAGGGTTTGAGCTTTGGGGTTTCTCCCCCGAAACCCCAAACCTCAAACCCTAAACCCTAACCCCTAAACCCCAAACCCTAAATCCTAAACGCTTTACAAAACGCTAAACCCTAAATCTTTCTAAACCCTAAACCTTGAACCCCTTCTAAACCCTAAACCCTTATAAACCCTAAACCATAAACCCTACTAAACCCTAAACCTAACCCTAAACCCTAACCTTAACCACAAATTAAATGTACAACTAATCACTAACACATGTGTTACTAATTTGTGAAACTCATCAAAAAATGAGAAAAAAAAAAGTTGTCAAAAGTATGCCTTGAGGGACGGCAAATCGAAGAGGAGAAAACGCTGAATTTTATGGTGCAATTTTCATGATTTTTCGACTTACCGTTTGTGAGATATTTAATTTTTAAAAATGTGGAGGAGAGAGAATAAAGTGTTTAGGAGAGAGAATAAAGTGACACATGGCAGAAATATGTTGGTTCCCTCATTCTCACTCAAAATTGGTGTACTCATTTGAACCTTACTCTATGATTAAATTCCTATTTATAGGTACTTTGTACCTGCAAATGGTTGTTTGATGAAGTGCACACCAAGTGTTTGATTAAATGCCTCACTGACTAATTAACTTCATTTTATTTTATTATTATAGTTCTACTTTATCATTACATTAAGACCTTTATGTGTGCTGATTGTTGAATATAATACTCTAGAGTTAAGTACATTACGTTGACTAGGTCAATACTCGGTTAGCCAATTACTTAAACTTAATCCAGACTGTCACTCTGTAAACACATCTAAGTAACGACTATACAAATGCATATAAGAATGTTTCACAACATGCTGTATCATATAATATAAACTAATAAGTTTCCCAACAAGATTCAGATCCAACCTTGGTTTCAGAATTTATGTGGAGATGGTTCATCATAATCCTAGCTTTGTTTTCCTTTTTTTTCTTCTTATTTATTCGAATAATGGTAAGCTCCATTAATTAAGCTAAGCTAGTTACTTAGTACTAAAATTTTGTTAGTTTTGATAGTAATTGATTATGTCCACATTTTGTTTCTGCACTGTGACTAATTACCGTTATCAATGATTGTGACTTCACTACATGGCCAGGAATCTCAATCACTCGTGCTCTGAATGTCACCGGATTCGAGCTCACAAAAGGTACTCAACTCTCCTTTCAAGCTCCAGTGCAAAACTGGTCAGGTAGTATTTGGGGTAGGACTAATTGCACCACCAATGGGTAGGGTCACTGGTCCTGTGCTACCGGTGATTGCAACACTAGTAAAGTGGAGTGCAATGGAAATAACTACACACAACCCGTTACGATTGCAGAATTCACTTTTACTGAAGAATATCCGTTTTATGATGTCAGCCTTCTTAACGGCTACAACTTACCAATGACCATAGAGCCAATTAGGGGGTTTTGTTATTGTGAAAAGAAAGGTTGTGTTGGTGATTTGAATAAAAAGTGACACCAAGCCATGAAGTTGGTTGGTGGCGGAGGATGTAAAAGCGGTTGCCAGGTGTTTCCGGGAGATCCTGATTCCTGACTTCTGTTGTACAGAGGGGGAGTGCAACCTGACGCCAATCGGTAAGTTTTTCGCCTCTTTATGTCCAAGAGCCGTTATGTATGAGTACCAATTGGGGGGTGTCAGTTGTGTGGGTGCTGATTACACTGTCAGATTTTGTGCCCCTGCTGACACATTTATGACTATCAAACCCGGTCGCCAACTCAACACCTCTGACCAGATTTTGTCCATGAACGGAAATTCCCGGTTAGGGTTGTTGGTCAAAAGCCCCGCCTAATTGGGAATTTCTACTTATAAAACCAGCAGAATTGTGTGGGTAACGAACCCAAATGCGCCGTTCGACATATCTAACCCCACGTCTAATCTTGCTCTCTCCATCGACCCCAAAACCGGAAACTTGATCGTCATTGAACAAGGAAAAACTCTGATGAGTATTACCGATATTCAAGCTGGTCCAAACCCAAATGTCACTGCAACCCTGGAGAACAATGGTAATTTCAGGCTGATTAATGAAATCGATTAGAGGGTTTTGTGGCAGAGTTTTGATTACCCAACTAAAGCTCTTTTACCGGGTGAAGCTTGGGTATGACAAGACAATAGGGAAGAATTGGACCATCACATCTTTGGTGAGCGATGATAGACCAAAAACCTCGGATATGATATCGATGCTTCTTAATGACAATGTAGTGTTACCCGCTCCAAATAGGCCACCATTTGTTAGCAGGAGAGTAGATTCCATGTCAACTTCAGATGAAAGTAAACCAAAAGATTGCTCTATAAATGCTATGACCATCACCCTTTTGGACGATCGATAGGTACATATGCATGGAATTAGCATATCTTGTTTGATTAGCCTATGATTCTTTGTTAGTTAGAAATTGTATCTGATACACCTTCTTTAGTTTATACTGATTGCAACTGATTCCCTGTTATAATCTGTTCGATGAAAATGTGAAATATTGTTTTAACGATCAAATTAAGAAATTGTGTATAAAAGGTCATTGACATCAGTTAGCACCTGTGTATACACAGAAGACAATGGGAACTTATTTATATAAGTTCATAATTGTGAGTTGTTAGAATGTTTTAAATCCTTTATACATTAACCACACCATCATTCGCGGTGGCTGAATTGGATGGGTTGAGTTGGACTTTGTTATGTGATGTGTTCAAGCAGAAGATTACTGAGAGAATGATTGCGAGGTTAACATGGGGCCATCCGCCATCCTATTGTAAGTTTGTAACTCTCTAATCTAATTCATGTTCAGATACATCATACATGGCCAAGTTACATGTCTCATGAAAACTTTCTAAATTTAATATTTAAGCACCCGAGTATAATATTCTACAATCAGCATGCATTCACATTGACATTATTGCTTATCTAAGTTTCACATTGCATCTTGGCTCCTGCTTCACTTGATTAAAGGTCTCTTTAGAATTAGTATTAAGTACATCTATTTTTTAATAAATTAATGATGCCTTTATAGTTTATAGTTTGCACACACACACCTATATCATTCTTTATATATATGTAGAAAATATGTTTAGTTGTGTATATAATATAATATAATCAACGCGCGCAGATTGTAGAATAATATATAACCCATGTAAACTACTAGTACATTACTTTGAATTGATCAATACTCAGTAAACCAATAAACTAACCTCAATCCAGTTTAACACATGCATGCATAAATTAAATGTAAATTAAATCCCTAACAAGATTCAGATCCCACCTTGGTTTTTAAAATTTGTGGAAATGGTTCATCATATCTGAGCGTTCTTTTTCTTTTTTTCCTCTTATTTTTTTCTAATAATGGTAAGTTCAATTCCTTTACTTTGTATTATGTTGTAGACACATAATTAATAAGCTAAATTTTGCCCGTGTACATTTGGTGCCTGCAGGAGCTTCACTGACTAACATTACTGTTATCAATGATTGTGACTTCACTATCTGGCCAGGAATCTCAAGCACTCCTGCTCTGAATATCACCGGATTCGAGCTCACAAAAGGTACTCAACTCACCTTTCAAGCTCCAGCCCAAAACTGGTCAGGTAGTATCTGGGGTAGGACTAATTGCACCACTAATGGGTCAGGTCACTGGTCGTGTGCTACCGGTGATTGCAACGCTGGTAGAGTGGAGTGCAATGGAAATAACTACGCACAACCCGTTACGATTGCAGGTTTCACTTTTACCGAATACTTACCGTTATATGATGTCAGCCTTCTTAACGGCTACAACTTACCCATGACCGTAGAGGCAATTGGGGGGGTTGTATTATTGTGTAAAAAGTGGTTGTGTAGATGACTTGAATAAAAAGTGCCCGCCTCCCTTGAAGTTGGAAGGTGGAGGAGGATGCAAAAGCGGTTGCCAGGTGTTTCCTGGTGATCCTGACTTCTGTTGTACCGATAGGGAGTGCAAACTGACACCAATCGGTAAGTTTTTCTCCTCATTATGTCCTAGAGCCAGTAGCTATGAGTACCCTTTAGGGGGTGAAGTTTGTGAAGGTGCTGATTACACAGTCAGGTTTTGTTCCCCTGCTGACACGTTTACGACAATCAAACCCGGCCGCCAACTTAAAACCTCTGATGAGCTTGCTTCCATGAACGAAGATTTCCAGTTAGGGTTCATGGGCAAAAACGTTCCTTAGGAATTTTACACAGGCGTAAGACAACCATATGGGTAGCAAACCCAAATGTGACGTTCAACATATCTTATTCCTGGTCCAACCCCATGTCTAATCCTGCACTCTCCATTGACCCCAACACCGGAAACTTGAACGTCACTGCACAAGGAAAAACTCTGATGAATATTACCGATGTTCAGGCTGGTCCAAACCCAAATGTCACTGCAACCATGGAAAACAACGGTAATTTCAGGCTGACTAATGAAGTCGATAAGAGGGTTTTGTGGCAGAGTTTTGATTACCCAACTACCGCTCTTTTACCGGGTATGAAGCTTGGGTATGACAACACAACAGGGAAGAATTGGATCATCACATCATTGGTGAGCGATTAATACCACATACAGGAGATTTTACTTTGACTTGGGAAACAGGTGAAAAGAAACAAGAACCCCAGAGATTAATGATTCGAAGGCGAGGCCAACCCTACTGGACTAGTAGAAAACGAGATGCTAACACATTTGAGAATATGTCTAGTATGTATGATCATAATCTCACTTATGTACACAAGGACCAACAACAATACCTTTGAACAACAAATCTTTAGCTCGTGATTCGACACCCATATGGATATTAACACCACAAGGGCAACTTCAAGACACTGATAGTAATAAATTACTGAGTCCTGAGTTTTGTTATGGGTTCCCAGATATGGGTTGCATAGAGAAGTCAAATTCTCAAGGATGTAGAAAAGGTAATGATACATTTAGTAAAATGCTAGGGAATTTTGCTTCTAATTTGACAGTATATAACGATAGTAACTCGAGCCTAACCATTAGTGATTGTTTTGTCAAATGTTGTGATGATTGCAACTGTGTAGGCTTTAATAGCAGTAACGATGACGGAACTGGCTGTAATTTTTGGAGTGGCCAACTTATATTTTAGGAAAGTACGCATGATGGTTCTTCATTCATTTATGTGATCCATTATCAAAATGTGTCAAATTCAGGTGCACGTAATTAAGAATTTCGGATAAGAAATGTCGTTTCTACTACTTTAACGTCTTTTGCATCTAAACAACTTGGTAATTTTGCAGACCGGGGAACCAAAAAAGACACAACGTGGATATGGATACTTATTGGTACTGCCATTCCTCTAGTTTTCTTCTTTTTAGGGCTTTTGTTGTGTCGGAAGAAGAGAAAGCATAGACGAGAAGGTACTTAAGTCGTGATTGATGTCATTAAATCTTTCTCTCTTTTTTTCTCCTTTTTTTTTTTTTTTTGTATCAGTAGCTTCTTTGGTTAAGTCATTAATATTGATTGTAGCAGAGGAGAGAAGGAAGAGAGATGAATATTTCCTTGAGTTTACAGCCTCTGAAAGCTTCAGGGATGTACATCAACTTGAAAGTAATAGTGGGAAAGGAAACGATTTGTTAGTATTTAGCTTTGCCTCTATTATGGCTGCCACCGATGATTTTGCATTTCAATAAGCTTGGACAGGGAGGTTTTGGACCTGCTTATCAGAATATCAGATGGTATCTTATAATAGATGGCCCAAGCCCGGTTGTAGGCTTAGGGTCCTTAGGGTTTCTACCATTTCTTCTCTTATGCTTTCTTACTCTTTTTTCTTCGCGTCCCCCGTCCACGATTGTATACTATTCAAAATTTTATTTTCTAATTTTATCATCCTCTTAGTTATGTTCTTTTACTTACAAAAAATCACCAATCGCCGAAGTCAAAAAATCACGATTCTACCGTTTTCTTTTTATGGTTGCAACAATAAGATCACGTCTTTCTTTATCCTCTAGCTTCACGATCCCATTATAGCTAATTATTACTACTTTTTAAAATAAAAATAATTGATAATCAAAACATCACGTGTTCCACTCTCTCTCGTCTTATACCCTCCAAGTCCACTTCTTGGCATTTTAAAATTCTATCTCAGTACTCCATAAAAATAAAAATAAAAAAATTGTTGCTTGCTTAAGAAAAAAAAAAAGAATCTCATCAAAATCTTCTTTTTATTCTAATTTAGTCTCATCAAAATCTTCTTAAATCACATCTCTATTTTCTAATCTTTATATCTACTCCTTAATCTTTATCTCATATCCCCTCCATAAATAAATAATATTGTTTTGTTTGTTGATGTTTGAAACATTCGCTTTTGCTACTGCTTTATTTTGCTATTGCTACCGCTGCTTTGCCTTTATTGCTGCCGTTGGAGATTCGCATCCGCTTGCTGTCTGATATCTTCATCAACAAAATAGTTATTGCTTCCATTTGACTTTGCTATCACATTTCTTTTATGTTTTTGGTGCTGCTGTTGGAAGATTCGCATCCGCTTGTTGTCGGATATCTTTATCAACAAACTAGTTATAGATCTTAATGTTTTTTTGTTTTTAACTCCAATCCGAGCTTTCGCGAGTTCGCCGCTCGGATTGCGGGGAGTATTAGATGGTACTCCCTCCGTCCCATTTCTATTGTCCATTATTTCCATTTTGGGGTGTACTAAATTAATTGTCCACTTCCATAAATAGAAAGTTTAAGGAAATAAAGTTCTTTTTTACCCCTAGTGTATATATATAAGACAAAAAAATAGGTAAAAAGTAGAGGGTAAAACTGTCATTTTATCAAAAAGTAAGAGAGAGATAGTTATATTTTCTTAAACTGCGTGTCTTTTTGTCTGGTGACAATAAAATTGGGACGGAGGGAGTATATTATAATAGATGGCCCAAACCCGGTTGTGGGCTTAAGGTCCCTTAGGGTTAGATTAGGGTTGCTTTGTATGCTATAAATAGTCGTCAATGTAATACATCATACTCACGGGTTTCATTATTCAACACTGTTTACAAGGTAATTTACTCTTGTGCTCACTCCATATATCCTGCTAATCATACAAAAATATAGTATTCATGAAATTCCAATATACAGGGAAAGTTAAGCGATGGACGAGAGATTGCAATCAAAAGGCTTTCTAGAACATCAGGTCAAAAACTTGGATGACGACAATGGGAATGCTGAGAACAATGGAGACTTGGCCGATATAGAAGCTCTGAATTACGACGATGATCTTGATAGTATCATAGAGTTACAGAAAACACAGAGATATGCAGATATCATGAAGAAAGTTGAGGATGCTCTTGACAATGAGACAGAGATGTCGAATTTAAACATGGTGGAAGGCGATCCAGAGTACCATCTGATTGTGGATTGTACTACATTGTTAATTGACATAGAAGAGGAGATTGTTATTATCCACAATTTCATTCGTCATAAGTATCGCCTCAAGTTTCCAGAGCTAGAGTTTCTTGTGCAAGACCCAATCGATTATGAGCGTGTGGTTAAGAAGATTGGGAATGAAGTCAACTTGAACCTTGTGGATCTTGAAGGGCTGTTGCCGTTGGCTAATATTAAGGTTATTTCTTTTACGGCGTCAACCACCATTGTCAAGCCACTTCCTGAAGATGTTCTTCAAATGAGTACCATTGAAGGTTGTGATCGAGCTCTTACACTCGATGAATCAAAGAAGAAAATTCTTGATGTTTTTGTAAGTAAAATGAGGTACGTATCATCGAATCTTACTGCCATGTTGGGGGGTGCGGTTGTTGCAAAACTGGTTGTGGCAATGGGTGGACTAGGTCACTTGGTGAACTAGGAGAACAATACGGTATCGTTGGCATGGGAGGAACTTCATTGAGGACCTAATGTTTCCTATTCATTTGTTGATTTGATAAAGTCTTTAATTTTTTAAATACCATATTTTATAGTGACTTGGTTTGGCAACTGTGACTCCATAAGAATATGCAAGCTTTCCTCATATTATATAGGGAAAAGGGAAAAACAACCCTCAATTTATAGTTTTATTTTTTTAAGTTGTAAAACATTCTACTTCAATATAGTTTCGGACTAATTGATCAATAAAAATAGGTTATGTCCATTATCAGTTGGTTTTTCTTTTTACTTAAAGGATGTAGTAATCTATCATTTGAAATTGGTTTTAAATTTAAAATATGGTTTAAGAGCTACCAATAATGATACTCGAGTACAAGATAATGAGACTTAAAAATAAAATGAAGTTGGTTTGCTATTCGACATTCCGTATTTATATATGGGTCTAAACCAAGTATAGTAAAAGGCTCCGAGTTCACTGAATACTTACTAGCATATGAGGGCAAATGTTAGACACTTAAATTATTCACATTATCAGTATATATTTTTTAGGAATGCTCTTTTCGGTATCCTTAATTCCTTATGAAGGTAAGATTTTTTTTATATATATACTAGTAAAATCAATGGCCGTGCGATGTACGGCCCCGCCCGAAAATGTTAATTTTGTTGTTATATATATCACATGTCTGTATAATATTTTTAACAATAGTGATTAATCAAAACGTCAATTTTTTTTATAGTAATACAAATTTGCATGTAGATTAATATAGCTGTCATGGCTGACATATCTTAACTTTTGGGCGTTTTACAATTTTGTGGTTCACTTATTCAAAACAATGTAAGTGTTCCTTTATCAATAAGAAAAATGACATGTAGAGAAATTTTTTTTTTTTTTTTGAGCAAAACATGTAGAGAATCTCAAAATACAAGATATGAAAGTATTAATTTTATTTTCTTTTGAGTATATGAAATAGAAGGTCTATTTTCATCAAATCAATCGAACTTCAACTATACATGTTTATCAAGACTCTACAATATAAACTAAGAAACTTCAGCTACAAAGTTAAACCAAATCCAATAGACATATAGTTATCAAAGGAATAAGATAAAATACTAAAAGATCATATAATGAGTAAGAAATACGATATCTTCAATCGCCAAAGAAAAAAAAAAGCTTGGTAATGTAGACCTTTAGAAAAAAAAATGACAAAATCATGTTACATTAAAATACAATGTAAATCATAAACACCGTGAATCTATGTTCAAATTTAAATAGCATTATTGTATAATTTAATGAGTAATATGTTATTAGATCTATTTAAGGTATAATTTATTTTAAACAATGAGTATAATTATTAGTGTAGGGGTTAATTAATTAAAATTTAATAAATAAATTTATTATTATATTTAAGGGGTGAGGTGTCAAATTTAAGAGGCATTAGAGGCCAAAAGGCTTTCTTTATATATATAAATGAAGAAATAAACAGAACTGGAAACAATGAAATAAAAAAGAAAATAATTATAATAAATTTTTTAAAAATAAACAAATAAAGAGCAGAGCAGCCCATGTGCGGGTAGGGTCGGGTCGGCTTAATTTGTTTTGGTGGTATGTATCACATGTACCTCATTGGCATCCATAGTGCTATACTGCTATGCTCCTAATCACCCAAACCCAATTACTCCCACAGTCCCACTACATTACAATAACGATTCCAGTGCAATCTTTCTACTACTAGAAACTTGTCTTCCAACCTTAAAAAGAAAAAAGACGACCATATAATAATAATATTTATATAGGGTAGGGTTCAAATGAGAATAGGAATTTGTGTGAGAATGAGGGAACCAATGATATCAAGCCATGTGTACAAAGAGAATGTTTCACATTTACAAAACCCATTTACCCCCAACATCAATTATCTCACAAACGACAAATCGAAAAATTATGAAATTTGCACCATTAAATTCGTCGTTTTCTCCTCTTCAATTTGCCGTCCCTCAAGACATACTTTCGAAAAGTTTTTTTTTTTATATTTTTTTGGTGGGTTTCACATTTACTAACACATATGTTAAAGCGTTGCGTTTAGGATTTAGGGTTTGTGGTTTAGGGTTTGAGGTTTGGGGTTTCTCCCCGAAACCCCAAACCTCAAACCCTAAACCCTAACCCCAAACCCTAAACCCTAAACGCTTTACAAAACGCTAAACCCTAAACCATAAACCCTACTAAACCCTAAACCTAACCCTAAACCCTAACCTTAACCACAAATTAATTGTACAACTAATCACTAACACATGTGTTACTAATTTGTGAAACCCACCAAAAAATAAGAAAAAAAAAAAGTTGTCAAAAGTATGCCTTGAGGGACGGCAAATCGAAGAGGAGAAAACGCTGAATTTTATGGTGCAATTTTCATGATTTTTCGACTTACCGTTTGAGAGATATTTAATTTTTAAAAATGTGGAGGAGAGAGAATAAAGTGTGGAGGAGAGAGAATAAAGTGACACATGGCAGAAATCTGTTGGTTCCCTCATTCTCACTCAAAATTGGTGTACTCATTTGAACCTTACTCTATTTATATAACCAAAGATGATTTGTCGTCTATGCCTACCTATATATAATAATATAATACTACTACTACCTTATACCAAAGGCATTACTGTATTATTGGCTTTCTGTTTGATGAAATTTCCGCTTATCCTAAGTTCAAATATGTCTTTAAATGTACATTATTAATTTATTGATTACATTATTATTTGTTGAGTAAGTTCAAGCCTTATATATTACTAGGGGCGGAGCTAAGAATTTTTGTATTGTGGGGTAACTTTTGTATTTTTTTTTCTTTCTTTCGTTTTGGGTGTCAAAATTTTTAAACTGTCACTAATTACTTTAAAAACTTATTTTTTCGGTAATTTTAGATTTCCTTGAGGGGCGACGGCCCCTTCTGACCCCTTTCTAACTCTGCCCATGTATAGTACTATGTTTAAACTTACTAAAAATGATTGAGTAAGTTTATACACAGTGGAGTACCATATATATAAATATTTGTAACATCCTCGAAATGAACCTAGTTGTTTTATATTATTTCTTGATTTAAATTAGTATTTAAATGTGTTTGGAAATAATATTGATTGAATTAGTTTAAATAATTGGAATAGGAGTTGAATATTCCAATGTGATAAATGAAATATTAATTGTTGTAAATTAATATAGTTGACGGTACAATAAAATGTTTGGACTCGCAAATGGTTTTCGAGTTCCAGACAATAGATAGAGATGGGGTATTAAATTATACCCGTATATTGAAGGCGGTTTGTGAGGTCGGTTATATATTTAACTTTCCTCTTTAGGAAAGTTTATTTAGAAACTTCAAAACTCACAGAAACTCTCTGAAAACCTCCAAACCAAACTAGAAATCAAATCAGGAAGTTGTGATTCTCGTGAAACTTCATAATCATTAGATTATCATCATTGTACTCTTCAATCAGTAAGTGTTCTTGTGTATTTAAGAATTTGAATTTTGATTGAATTTGGGTAAATTGATGATTTGGAAGAATTAGATGTTATAAACTCGTTATAACTGTTACTTGATGTTTGTATGAAGTTATTTAAGGTTTATAACGATTAGAATTGGAGTTTTTAGTGATTTGGGTTAAAAACCCGTGAGCTAGGGTTTAGCAGATCGTACCTGGGCTGGGACGAAGCTCGAAGCCGGACGGCTTCATTTGAAACCGGACGGCTTGGGGTCAAAATGTGGAAGCCGGACGGCTTCGTTGGAAGCCGGACGTCTTCGCGGGAAGCCGGCGGCTTCGTGGGAAGCCGGACGGCTTGATCTGGTGGAGTGGGAAGCCGGCGGCTTCTAGGGAAGCCGGCGGCTTGGTTGGTCTGTCTGGCCTTGTGCATTAATTATCAATTGTAATGTGATTGATATTTGTTCTAGGTTTGAATATGATAATAGTTATATTGTAATAACTAATAGAGATATGATTAAGAACTAGTAATTGTAAGGTTAATTACGTTAAGTTCCTAATTGTAAAAGATTGATATAAGTTCAGTATTGATGATCATGATTACTAACTTATATTTGATGTGTTGATTCTCAGATGTGGAGAAGGCTCAGTGATATTAGACTACTGAGTGGAGGCCTGAGGTAGTCGGTGAGTGGATCTGTACCCTCAGTGTGATTTAGTTGTAATGATTTGATTTACAACAAGTAATTATAGTATTACTTTGATATGATGCATCTGTTGATATATTTTGCCATGTTAGTTTGGTAGTCTGCTTACTTGGCTGTTTGAGCTAGCATGTAAGATTCTGAGGTCAACTTGATTTGATAGTTGGACTTGGTTGTTATTGTAGACGACAGGAGATCTTGAAACTTGAAATGTTGGTTTGGAGATCTAGGTCGTGTGTGATTAACAACTGGTTACCGGTAGTTCTGTATAGGCCAATACAGATGATTGATAAGGGTTCCCTGAGTACCAAACCGGTATTAGGGTATCTCAGGAACCACCGGTCCTCATGACGTTTGATAATGTTTGATGTAAGTAGCTTGACATTGATTGGATGTCGAGTGAATGATTAATTTTCTGTTTATTGTTATTTGATGTAAACAGATTGTTATGCTGAGTTGGACTGTTGTTATTGGTTCACTCACTTAGCGTTGTGCTAACCCGCCCACAGTTCTTCCTGCAGGTTGTATATTATGGGACATATTGAGCAGGAGGGTGTTGGACTGGATGGAATGTTTGACAGGCTGTTACTCTGATGTGATTTTGATAATCATGTAAATGTTTTAATAACACCCATTTGTTTAAAATGTCATGTACTTTGATTTGAAAAAGTTTATTGACATTTTGATAACATGTAACATTGGTTGTAATGTTTTGAAATAAGCTTCCGCGTCGCCATTATTATACTAGTTGTTTATATCTAAATGGAGGGGTGTAATAAGTTGGTATCAGAGCAATAGTTTGGGCGAATTGAGCATGTTAGAATGTTCAATCCTAAACTGTGATCGAGTTAAGTCAAACATTCCAGTGGGTGTGGGTTTAGTGATTTGTTGATATGTGGGAAAGTAGTTAGTTGCATATGTACTAACCCATAACAAGTTGTGAAGTTCTTGTTTGAATGCAGAGACGGAGGGACATGAGTAACTGGTTGGTTTATTTCATGTTTCCTCAACATTGCTGGCTTAAGATTTGTCAGGTAATCTTGATAAGCCTTTGTTAATTTAAATTAACTTGTACTGTTTACTCTGTTGTGTTGAGTAAGCTTTGTAGTGAAGTTAATTGAGTCAGACTGATATGATTCCCCAGTTTTGAGTCAACCATTGATTGCTATATGTTGACATGAGAATTGAGGTATTAAATGAGTTGCTCATTGTTGCTAGAATTCCTGATTGAATTGAAAATGCAGGAATGTACTTGTGTAAGTAGAAAAGAGTTGTTTAAGGTTTTAACTGGATTGATGTTAGAACCTAAGATGTGTCTCTATTGATGAAATAATATGATTGATAGTATTATAGTAGTGGATTGATCACAAGGTGTGATCTGAATCCTTGTTAAGGATTGTGGTGTCATTTGATTTGATAATGACTGCTATTTGAGAAAGTATGTGTTTATGTGACTACATGATATGTTTTGATTGTAGATAAACACTTGATTTAAACCAGGATGGATAGGTTTATAAGAAATATAGCTTATGATAAAGCTAAATTGATTGAGAAAGTGATAGGTCTTCCTGGTCAATTGTAAATTAATAGGTGAAATGTTTTATAGTAAACATGATTGAGTAGATTGATTGAGACGGGGATGCTTGAGGTGATAGCATATGTCAAAGTGATAATAGTTAATTAAGATGTGTCCTGAATTCTGAAGTAAATAAGGACATTGATTAATGTTAAGTACTGAAACTATGATGATAGATTATCATGTGTTTGAGGTTTCAGACAAGTAGAAATACTGAGTAATTCAGTTATTGAAAGTTAGAACATTGTGTGAAAATGTGAGTAGTAAGCTGATTTGGATGTGTATCAGCTGGTATAAACTATTAAATAGAGTATGATTGAATTGAAATCATAAAGTATTTAATATAAAAGGAGAATAGATCACATTGATAATTATAAAGTGGATTGGCCTGAGAAGGGATTGTGAAGATCATAATCTTGCAACGCCTGATCACCGTTGTTATATTATGTTGTGTCACATGAACTTGTTGAGGCTACTTTGTATAAAATAAATGTAATGTGATTTGGAATAACTAAGCATGAAAGTATGCTAAAGTGTTTAATAATTGTTTTGATAAGAAAACAATTGGTTAATAGGACCGTGTCAGTGTAAGTAATAGTTGTCATTGATATAGGTTTTGATGATAAACATAAGTGACCAATTTGATTTTGTTGAATAAGTAATTGTGATAAATTACTTGTAAATGAATTTGATAGTGTTTAAATGAATCACTATTTGATAATTGGCTTGTATGAGGCCAAAGTTGAGACATGATTGTATTGTCTTGCTTAAGGAAGTGTCTAATATTATTGAATGTAATAATTGAAAGTTTATGTTTGATAATAAACATATAAAAGGAAATGGCTTGTATGGAGCCATGATTAATATAATTTGACCTGGTCCTTGTGAATAATTGATAAGGTCATTGAAAGTAATAAATTGAAAAATTTGTTTGAAAGTAAACATACAAGGTGTAATGGCTTGCATGGAGCCAAAGTTAAAGTAGGTTGATTTGGTTCTTAGGCAGGATTGATAAAATTATTGAATGTAATAATTTGAACTATGTGTTTGAAAGTGAACATATAAGATGAAATGGTTTGTTGGGAGTTAACTTGATAGTGTGTTAACTTTGAAAGTCAAACCATGAATAGAGAGTTGTGTATAAAATTAATTGCTTGTGATTGGTTTGAGGATATGTCAAACTTGAGAAAAAGCAGTTAGAGGATTTTATTGATTGGTTGATTGAAATCAAAGTTGACATATAGTCAACTGTTTGTGTTGAAATAGTCTAACATAGATTGAAATGTTATGATTGTGTGGAGTGTGATTGAATTCCTAGATTAATCACCCTATGTTGAAATGGGTCATGTAAGATTCAAAGGAGATAGATGGATTGTCCAAGTTTGTGAAACTTGATTAATTACTTAAAGCTATTATTAAGTAATTGAAATAGTGTTAAGTATAATTGAGTATTCAGTTAAGCAATGATTGATAGTTGAACTGAATATGTATTGGAGAATTATACGGATAGGAAGTCATTGTATGATATGACAGTTATAATTGTTAAGAATAAGTTGAGTCACATTGATTAGAATTGTGATAAGAAATTCTTACCAGTGTATGAGGCACGTGATGACAGCCATGATTGGGTAAGAATGTGAGAAGAGAAATAATTGAAAGTTATTATTAATGATTGTGTAGGGTGATTTGTACCTTATAGTGAATTACTCAAGTATTGAAAGAATTGAATGGATTCTTGGATATTTGTTGATGGTATACAAATAGAATAAGTGATAAAGTGGTGAAATTTGGAATTAAATCCAAATAAGATATGATATGAAAATATATCTGAATGTGAATGGTGTTAAAGGTTTAGTTGAACCTTGATTGATACTTTGAGGAATATGAATTGGAAGGTTATTCATATTTTGGGAAATAGTATGTATTAGAGAATAAGAGAAACTTTGAAATTGATAGGTGATGATGGTATTCACCAGGTTTTCTTAAAAGTTTAGAATGAAATGTTTAAGTTATATACAAAGTAGTATGTATATAAGTGAAACATAGAATTGGTAATTGCTCCATGTCCTGTGGTAAGGGTATGTGATGATTAGTAGTATTGAGAAGGCTTGGTAAAGACTTTAACAGTCTGAATGGTCTAGTGTATAGGATTAAATGGAATTGGGATATACGTATCCATTTTAAAGAGTTACTGAAATTGTGTATGTATGTATAGTATACATGATAATAGATGGCATGATAAGTTTTAATAGTAAGGATTAAAGTATGCCATCAGTTGTATGGAGGTCAGTTAATTGTAATTAACTTGATGTAAATATTGTAGGAAATGTGTTGGAAAGTAACACATTGTAATATTGTGATACTTGAATTGTGGTATCATAATATTGATTAGGATTGACTTAGTTGCTAGATTGATGGAATTTGGTACTAAGTGACTATGTGATTATAGTTGTATAACTCCTAATTGCTTGTGATTAGTAGTTATTAAAAGGGAACTAACTGGTTGATTAGAGAAGATTTTGATGTCTTACCAGTTTAAGTAAAATATGAATTCTAACCTGGTAGTTAGTTAGATTTTGAAGATAAATAGTAAGTATTGATGGGTGTACTGTAATGTATAATCACAGGTGTTGTGATTATTGTTTGAGCAGTAATTGTTGTCGACTTAGTTGTTGTTGACATTTGATAGGTTGTAATGAAAGGAGTTACAAATGGAAATAAGTCGATGTAGAGGTTGGTTGATTGTAGGTAAGATTAATTGTGGTACTTTTGTTGATTGAGCAAAGTACTTGTTGATTGTGGTTTTACCTACTAGGTTGACCTCTGTTGTACTTATTAAGGTGATATGAATCTGGATTACTTTTAAGTAAAGGATTTCATATGATTGAAATGATATGTGAATATGATAGGGTATTCAAAAGAGTGTAGGTATGAAACTTTTGGATGAAAAGTTGACCTAGATTTGAATTTCAGATCTTTGATGGTAGAGATTTAAGATTGTGATCTGTATATTAGATTAATTGTTGGTCGTGAATTGAATTATATTTCAATGTTGCTAGGTACATTGTGGTTTAATAACCACTGTTGTGATATTGTTACTGCTGTTTTATTGTTAACAGTGATGAACAGTGAGAATAGGTTAAAGATTTTAGCATGTTGCTAATTTCTGGTTGCATAGACCTATTAAGTAATGTTAAGTTTTACTTGTTGATAAAGTGATTGTAGGTTTCACTTGTTGAAGTAAGTGTTAGTTCATAAGATATATCTGATCGATGATATTGACTAGATGCATTGTATGCGTGCGTAGGAAAAGATAGAAGCATGTACATTTGGATATGTGCATGTGGAAAGAATTCAAACAGTCTAAGTATAGTTGTAAGTTGCTATTGAGGACTAATGTATGTTAAGATATATGTGAGTATATCACCTTAGTATATTGATTGAGGTTAGATTTCGGGGACGAAATCTCTTGAAGGGGGGGAGAGTTGTAACATCCTCGAAATGGACCTAGTTGTTTTATATTATTTCTTGATTTAAATTAGTATTTAAATGTGTTTGGAAATAATATTGATTGAATTAGTTTAAATAATTGGAATAGGAGTTGAATATTCCAATGTGATAAATGAAATATTAATTGTTGTAAATTAATATAGTTGACGGTACAATAAAATGTTTGGACTCGCAAATGGTTTTCGAGTTCCAGACAATAGATAGAGATGGGGTATTAAATTATACCCGTATATTGAAGGCGGTTTGTTAGGTCGGTTATATATTTAACTTTCCTCTTTAGGAAAGTTTATTTAGAAACTTCAAAACTCACAGAAACTCTCTGAAAACCTCCAAACCAAACTAGAAATCAAATCAGGAAGTTGTGATTCTCGTGAAACTTCATAATCATTAGATTATCATCATTGTACTCTTCAATCAGTAAGTGTTCTTGTGTATTTAAGAATTTGAATTTTGATTGAATTTGGGTAAATTGATGATTTGGAAGAATTAGATGTTATAAACTCGTTATAACTGTTACTTGATGTTTGTATGAAGTTATTTAAGGTTTATAACGATTAGAATTGGAGTTTTTAGTGATTTGGGTTAAAAACCCGTGAGCTAGGGTTTAGCAGATCGTACCTGGGCTGGGACGAAGCTCGAAGCCGGACGGCTTCATTTGAAACCGGACGGCTTGGGGTCAAAATGTGGAAGCCGGACGGCTTCGTTGGAAGCCGGACGTCTTCGCGGGAAGCCGGCGGCTTCGTGGGAAGCCGGACGGCTTGATCTGGTGGAGTGGGAAGCCGGCGGCTTCTAGGGAAGCCGGCGGCTTGGTTGGTCTGTCTGGCCTTGTGCATTAATTATCAATTGTAATGTGATTGATATTTGTTCTAGGTTTGAATATGATAATAGTTATATTGTAATAACTAATAGAGATATGATTAGGAACTAGTAATTGTAAGGTTAATTACGTTAAGTTCCTAATTGTAAAAGATTGATATAAGTTCAGTATTGATGATCATGATTACTAACTTATATTTGATGTGTTGATTCTCAGATGTGGAGAAGGCTCAGTGATATTAGACTACTGAGTGGAGGCCTGAGGTAGTCGGTGAGTGGATCTGTACCCTCAGTGTGATTTAGTTGTAATGATTTGATTTACAACAAGTAATTATAGTATTACTTTGATATGATGCATCTGTTGATATATTTTGCCATGTTAGTTTGGTAGTCTGCTTACTTGGCTGTTTGAGCTAGCATGTAAGATTCTGAGGTCAACTTGATTTGATAGTTGGACTTGGTTGTTATTGTAGACGACAGGAGATCTTGAAACTTGAAATGTTGGTTTGGAGATCTAGGTCGTGTGTGATTAACAACTGGTTACCGGTAGTTCTGTATAGGCCAATACAGATGATTGATAAGGGTTCCCTGAGTACCAAACCGGTATTAGGGTATCTCAGGAACCACCGGTCCTCATGAGGTTTGATAATGTTTGATGTAAGTAGCTTGACATTGATTGGATGTCGAGTGAATGATTAATTTTCTGTTTATTGTTATTTGATGTAAACAGATTGTTATGCTGAGTTGGACTGTTGTTATTGGTTCACTCACTTAGCGTTGTGCTAACCCACCCACAGTTCTTCCTGCAGGTTGTATATTATGGGACATATTGAGCAGGAGGGTGTTGGACTGGATGGAATGTTTGACAGGCTGTTACTCTGATGTGATTTTGATAATCATGTAAATGTTTTAATAACACCCATTTGTTTAAAATGTCATGTACTTTGATTTGAAAAAGTTTATTGACATTTTGATAACATGTAACATTGGTTGTAATGTTTTGAAATAAGCTTCCGCGTCGCCATTATTATACTAGTTGTTTATATCTAAATGGAGGGGTGTAATAATATTACTCCCTCCGTCCCTCCCAGTTGTCTTCATTGCTATTTTGAATTGTCCCAAATAAGTGTCCACTTTCATATTACAACCAATCAAAAGAAATTTTAGTGGGTGAAGATGTTATTTGATCACTGAAAAACATAGTTGGTGGAAAATCTTAAAACTGTGTGCATAGTCAAAGTGGACACTTTGAATGAGACGAAATGAGTATATTATAGGAGTATGTTTTATAATTGATAAGGTGGAAAATATAGTATTCAGATTTTGAAGAGGTCAACGATGACTACACCCATATGTATCAACATTTATGTTGTTGAGGACCGACTGCACAAATTATAGATGACGACCTTAGTACTAAGTTTGCTCATTATCATGATTCATGCATATATATCATGTCATACGATATATCATTAAGAATTATCTACCATACATAAAAGAAGAGCTAATCGATCTATGACTATATATATATATATACTAAGCGAGTAGTAAAAATGGCTCCAGGATTTACTACGTAGGCAACGACACATGGCAATCCCTTAAAATTTTAAAATAAATGATTTTTCAATTATTTTACTTAATTTGGATAACTAATTTTACATATAAAATAAAAACGTATGACATTAGTCCTACTAGAACACAAATTATTAGAAATTATTAAAATTCATAGTTAACTCTAACTATAATATTAAAAAATAGAATGTACTTGGATGGCTGAATGTTTATGTAATTGGGCACTAATCTTTGGATTAAATTAAATTAACATAAAATGAAATGCTATATAACATGACAATGAAGTGGTAATTCATACTTTTATCATGAATATCAAGTTATATATTAACGAGTTCAACTACGCACAAACAAAATTGCCAATCGAGAAGACAACAAACTGGTCATAATAAAAAATCAATGGGTCAAGGAAAATAATTGGGCAACCTAAACCTGTAGACCTACTTATGGACCTAAAAATATGATTAGGGAATGAAAAAAATTGATTGGATGAGATTATGAGAGAGAAAAAATCAACAAATGAGAAAAGTAGGTATATATTTAGGTCTGTATAATTAGTCTCATTTAGCATTACTCGTGGGTCAAAGGTATGATGTTGCATGTTTATGCTTATTAACTTTTATTTCCTTATTGGAAAATTAAATCATGTATAATGTTAGTTCAAGTTGTTATCGTATCATCATCATGTTATATACGTTAACTTTTATTTTTATAACTCGAACGTAGACAGATTTATGTGGATAAAAAAAATTTAATACTTAATTAATGATTTTAGAAGAAGAATTGATGGACCAATAAAGTTATGTTGCTTTCATTAGTTAGATATCTTCTTATTTTAATAACCGATTACATGAAGGTAATAAATTCACACTATATAAAAACCTTATAAAAATTATTGTTCCACAATTTGCCACGTAGGCAAAGATGTCACATGAAGTTACCTCATAATTTGACGCGTGACAAACCTTTAAAAAGTTCAATCAATAAACTAATTAAAAATTAAATATTGGATTGGATTAGATTGATAAATTGAAGTGTATATGTATGTATACGGATGTATCAATTGCTATTTACGATAACTTTAGATTGACTATATATTGTTGAAACTTTAATTTTAGGAATTTATTCCTTTGAGTATGTTAATTGAAAATTATGTATTCAAAAGGTTAAACTTTTATTTATTTTGATTTTATAAAAGAAAATCATATATGTGGTAAACTTAAAATTGTCGTGCATCGCACGGGTTTGAAAAAATTATTATTATTAAATTTTAAGATTTCTAATATAATTTGGAAAGTGTTTGTTTTAAAGGTAATGAAATGAAATATAAAAACCTTAAATAATATAGAAAAAATTTTAAGCCTTGGTTATATATGGTCTGCAACGGTTATATCCAAATCATTAATCATATGCTTGACTTTTTAAATTCTTTTTTTTTTGAAAGGCTAACAGAAATCGCCTAGGTACTCCGTACGGGGAGACCCAATGGCTAAGTCTCCATATACTGGCCCAATCCAGCCGTACGGAGCCCTTAAGCGCCCCAAGTTACTTCAAATCCGGGAAAAACCCACTAATCCGTCCGCCCGAAGGCACCACAACGAATTAATGGTAAAACCCGCTGGCCTCAAGGATCGAACATGGGTTTCCCAGGTCTCCTATCATTGACCCCCAAGCCTCTAACCAGTTGCTTTTCTGTTCGTAAAGTGCTTTTGATCAACGAATAGTCAACATTTTCAAATTAAAGATTTCGTGAGGATAAATATATTATTCGTAAAATATTTTCGTATAATAATATGGGTGTCCAATTAAATCCAAAATGCATGCTCAGTTTCACACGTAAAATCACTCAATAAATACATTAACCTAGTCATTAAATCCTTAACGACTTTAATAAACTTATTATAATCACAATTCATTGAACTTGTAATCACAATTCATCATTACAGTACAATGTAACGTCTTATTTCTGAATCTATAACTAAATAAACAATTCTTATCAATCTTTAAAAGTAAACAACATTACATTCGTACATGAATTAAATTAAATGTGGGTTATTCTTTATTTACAATTCTGTTTCTTGAACCCAAGCCTACTCTTTTCCAAATCATACTCCAAGTATATGTTTTGTTGTTGATAGTTTCCTATGATTATCGATGGCCCAAATCTCGAACCCGACTCGATTACTTTGCTCGACACTATAGTCATACACAACACGCCCGAATCACCCAAAAACGAGAAGTAATCGGCCAGTGGTAGGGCTAATTTCGCACCACCTTTGAAATGAAACTTTAGCTCGGGAAACTCGGCCGGTTTATCCCCGATGTTAAAGCATGGGCGTAACCCGGTCTTATTTTCCACGTCAGCAGCCCGCTTGTATTTTGACATTTGATTTTCAAACTCTTTTGCTACTGGGTCATACACATGGCCGTCCATGAATGTGAACGTTGTGCCAGAATCGATGATAGTCCCTCCGTTACCATCAGATCCCGGCACAAGATAACTGTATGAGATTTTAACGGTCTTACCACCGACGGTTATTTTTCGAAGGTTCACGTAGTAGTAATCTTGAAAAGCTGATCTCAAAGTCACGGGATTCTTATGGAACTTTGTGTAGCTCATTCCAGCATCAGAATTGTTGGAATGAGAAGAATCCCGTGTGAGAATAAGCTCACTACTCACCGGTTTATCATCGAACCGGTGAGAGACCAGACAATACGAGAACTTTTTTAAGCCCATTTGCACGGGTAACGAAGCCGGGCCACGCCCAAACCCGGCTATACCTGATGGTTGTCGGGTCGATAAGATGGAGCACCCAACAACAAAATCACTCACACCTCCCTCTGGGAAATTCAACGTCTCAGAAAGTAGCAATCCGGATGTTGACCCGGACCCGTATTGAAGCATATAAGCTGGGCAAATTTCTTTGTCATTACATTGGATCGGATCAGTTGACCCGAAAACCCACCCACATTTTTTGTTACTACATCCGAGAATCTTAACTGAGGAAGACAATCTCGGGATGAATTTTTGAATATTGGTCTGATTAACATTCGGGAAATCGCAATCGGAACATGTATACCGATGAGTACAGGGGAACCAAACAAGACTGCTGCCAGTATCCATAACAAATGATAGTTTCTGTTCGGGTGACCCGAACCCGAGTGAAACAGAGTATCCACCATAGCTTTGTGGAAACAGGGGAACTTGAGAATTAAAAACAGAGGAGTTCTGTTTGGGGTTTTTGAGATGATGGGCCCTAGCTAAGGAAGATGACGTGAGGTAATTTAAGGTCTGAATCAATGGATTATGATTATTGTTTGATTGTGGTTCTGCAATGTGGTTGTTGGTGATTGGTGTTAGAGAAAGTGTGATTGAAGAAGAAGATGATGATGATTCAGGGAAACAGAGGAAGGTGATAAGAGAGAGAATGGTGATGAGAGAAAAAGCCATTGAAGTGTTTTTTAGGTGAATGGATGAATTTTAATTAATTTAAGGTGAAAAAAGAAGAAAAAGTTAAATGTGAAATCACAGATTTTGTTAAAAGATAGAAGCAGGGGAAGGGTGAAGATAAGAAAAGGGACACCTTTAGAACAACAGGTGGTTTTATTATTATTCTTGTTGTTATTGTTATGTTTTTATTTTATTTTATTTTCGAAAAACATAAATTATATAAAAAGCCACTTCTCAACTAAAAGTTATTGTTATGTTATTGTGGTGCTTTATCAATAATAATAATAATAAAAGTAAATTGCATTTTTTGTCCCTGTGGTTGCTCACTTTTGCCGATTTTGTCCTTGATCTTATTTTTTAGGAATTTTTATCCTTGAATTGTTCAATTTTCGCAATTTGTATACTTTTGACTAACTGAAGTTAATATAACCCATTAAGTTATGCAAATTGACTAGAATACCCTTATCTTCTTCCCATCTTCAAATCACCTAAAACCCAATCAATCTTTTACAAGATCCAGGACAGAAACTCTAAATATATCATCGTAAATCAAGTAATCAACTAAAACTCGTAATTAAATATCATAATATCATCAAATCTTTATCATAAGCTATTTACTTTTCTTATCTTTTTACATTTCTTTACTACTATATTTAAATGACGTTTCTCATATAAAACTAGTAACAAAACCCCAAATCAATTACTTCCCTAAATGATTTTGAGCATCTTTCTTTTCACTACAGCAACCACACAATTCATTTCGACTTATAACAAAACCTTAAGTTCCAACCACCATTACCATTTAACACCATTACCCTCGCAACACCACTGAATCATTTACAGACCTTCGCCGGAGTTAATGACGACATCTGGAACTAATGCAAGGAAGGCGACATTTCGAATCTAGATCTGGAATCAACACGTTAGATGGACACTCGTCGGACCACATTTGTAACCAACACGACGTATGTTCGCCGGAGTTGGTCTCTCTCTGCCGCCGGATCTGGTTCGACTATTGTGAACAATTTGTTTGCTTGATTTTTATAATCGATTTATGTTTGTGTTTTTTATTTTAATGGTTCGATTATTTTTTGAGTGTTGTTGCTTGATGGTTTAAGAAGCAACTGAGAAAAATTTAGTGGCTTTAAGTTAAAGGTTTGAGTTTGGTACTGATGATGATTTGACAAAATTATGATTTTTACTCTTTGGTTTTAGTTAATTTGTGAAGATACGATCTGGGTATTTGTGAGTTTTAATGTTTTATTGTGGATCTTGAAACACTTGTGTTAGTTTTTCATTTGTTAGATTATAAATTTGTGTTTTTCTTTTAGCTGGAGTTTGTATAATTGTGTTTGATTTTAGTATTTGGTGTAATTAGTGTTAGGGATTGACATAGGGTGGAGAGTGGAGAGTGGATATACAATTCTGAAATGAGAAAAAAATTGAGGAAGAAGAGGGTATTTTAGTCATTTTGCCTAACTTAACGGGTTAAATTAACTTCAGTTAGTCAAAAGGATAAAAATTGCAAAAATCAAACAGTTCAAGGATAAAAATTGCTAGAAAAAAAGATTAGGGACAAAATCGGCAAAAATGATCAACCACAAGGACAAAAAATGCAATTTACCCTAATAATAATAAATTGCAGCTCAATGATTGATGAATAGAATTCTTACTAGCTGCTCAACGTATCTATAACTACTTTCTTCTAAGGATCTCGAAAGGGCACGACAGTATGCCTTGAAGGATCTAAAATTACAAAAAAAAATAAAATATAACTTTTTAAGATTATAAGTGACAATTTAGAAATTATGCCTCTTATATGATAAAAAGACATTTTTTACTCCTCGTATACAATTTTCTAGTTCCGCTCTTGTTCTAAGGCTATCGCTTTTAAAGAAGTTTTGTTTGAAGTTTTTTTTTTGTTCGCGTACTAATGAAATGCGAACCTAGTTGTTCGTGTACTAACTTCATCTTAACGTATACTAACAATTTGTTTTCTTTTGTATACGTGAACATGTCAAATGTCCATGCGTTGTAGAAAATATAAGTTTGACCCCGCGGATCTAGAAACTTTGTTCACGGGTAGCAAAAAATATTCGTGGCACATGATGACAATCCTTGATTCAAAACCGATATTGAAACGTTACAAAAGAGATCATAACCTTCTACTAAACAGCTTCAAAATGGAAAACAAACCATGAAGTTGTGAAATCAAAACAAACGCCCTAGAAAATGAAGTCATTTACGGAGCGTAAATATCAGAAGTTGTGAGGTTGAAGTTTGTAAAATTAAGACCACAAAAGGTGAAATGTAAGATCTAATCGTTTTTGTAAGTCGTAAAATCGAAATTGTAGACCAACAAATTTGTGAAATTTATTTGGTGAGTATCTATAGATATCAAAGATACGTAACCAAATAATACTTAATAATTCCATGTTTATTGTCCTTTAACTTGGATAAATTACAAAGATACACAATAACATGTATTAGTGAATAACCAGTTTTGAATTTTTATGGGTGCAAGTATTGAAATGTGCTATCAACTTAACATTAAATATTAAAAATATATAGCTCCAAACTAGTCTTGAACCCGTGACAACATAATTATCAATCCAAGACTTCTACCATTTGGTATGTCAAAGCAATACGTTTTCTTATTAAATATAGCATATGACTAAAAAATTATGATAATATCATGTGTGGCACATGCATCTCCTTGCAACCACATACCTCCGCCACCGGATGTAATCTTGACCTCAAGTTATTGATTGATGTTTCAATACCTTTTTTTTTTTAAATCTTGGTTTATATTATATGAACAATTAAATGTGAACAAACGTAATAGCATATGAAAAATCACATATTTTGAAAGTTTATATAGTTTTTAATATTTTTGTATATTGTATATCTCGTTTGAGCCTTTCGTTGGTTTGTAGACTTATTTTAAAATAATGTAGCAATGCTAATTATTAACTAGTAAATTCCTAACTATTTGTTCCTTAACCACCATTTATTATTATTATTATTATTTATTTCTTCTTTCCACTTTCATTATTCACGAAACAATATCCTAAACCAAACTGTATAAAGTATAAACCTAATACAAATCTTCTAGCCAAGCCATGTGATACTTTTTTTTTTTTTTTTTTGTAATCCGTCATCTCATACATATCATCACCGCAATTTGTACAAGTTTCATAAGTCACACCACCTTCCAAAATAAGAGATGACAAAATTCAAACGTCTTTTTCCTCCCAACGTATGTCATCGTATCTTTAGGTTCACGAACCTAATCGAAGCATCTCATGCAAAGCGGATTCATAAAATTAGTATAAAACGGCGAATCGTGAACATCCCTTGTTTCTCCCCCTTCGAATACCGCTATCTACTCTTCATCATGTCACCAAATGTGGGCTACTTGGTGTGCCGTAAATTTTTAAAATAAACTTAGGTACTAGAAGCAACTTATTAGACTGAATTAGGTACGTAGGACACGGCTTTGGAATATATTTACCTTTCTAGAAGCAAAGCATTCTGTATGATATGTCATTTCCTTTGTTTTTTATTTTCTACAAGTATTTTATTTTTTAAATCTTTCTATATATAGAAATTGGATGAGACGAGGAACATTTTTTTTTTTTTTTGTCTCGTGGGTTTTATGTGAATAATGTGGTTGAATTAAATACAACAAGTGTGGTTCTGGTTGATATAAATGCAGTCAAGGAGAGTGGTCGGTATTAAAAACTTGAAAGCTGTAATTATTTTTACAAAAAATAAAATTACAAAAAGGAATGAAGTTTAGAGAAAAAAAAAGTGTTTTTAATAGCAGATAAATAAATTCAAACACTTCCCTTAAAACTAAATGGGCAACTAAACACTTTAAATTAAGGAATTTCAAACACTTAAGAGTAACAAACATATGATCTGTTTTTCTATCTTCTGAAATACAATGGAGATTCAATGCACAAGTTATGAGGACTACATAAATACGGAAAACAGAGACCAAAATTCAATACCTATCAAGTAACTAAAGAAGCTAGCAATGCATGAAAGGGATCGGCAACAACAAAGATCGACCCTACTGATCGAGCAGCCCCCAGCTAAACAAGGCCGACACCAATATGTGACAAAGGTCCCAAAGCAGACCCCAAACATACCTCTCGGGATCCAACATCCAGTTGTACCACTTTGCTCACCTGTTGGAGATCCAAAACAGATAAATTATTGCAGCTTCCCAGTAACATAAGTTTTAAATAGCTTATAAGATAATCCTTAAGTAAATAAGTTTTTTTTTTTTTTTTTTTGTTCATAAATCAGGGACTTTTGGCCAACATAATTATCCAAATGTAAGTACTCGATCATGTATGATCGAGTCCTCTAGTTAACTAATGGAGGTTTTAATATACCAATAAGTTATAGTTTGATGTTAGTTATACAGATTGTATATAACTACAAAACTGTGTCTATGGCAGACCTTATACCTCTATGCAGAAGCATGTGTAATTCAAGATGATTATATATGGCGTCTTACTCACGCTCACTTCAATTGATTCATATTTACAATTTCCTAATACACATCCCTTGTTTGTATAGTGTATTTGGTTTGAACTATATAAGCCTTTCTATAGTTTAATACATGTTTCATGAGCTGCAATGAGCATTCTAAGTGTCAGAGTACACTTCACCCGGTCGGCCGGTCTGCAATTGTTTATAAAAACTAGTAGAGATCAACATGGTACCTGTAAGCTACAGATAACGAGATCCGATTGAATAGACACTTTTGATGAATATGTAACGGAATTCTAATTATATTTGATTGAGAGATTTATACAGGGTTCAAATACATAAAAAAGAGACTATATAACACGGCACTTTCAAGCTGGTTCTAGTAATCTCATCTTCTGAAAACATGAGAGAGTTGATTTTGTCTAGATTTGGCTACTAGCATATTCTGCATTTTATAAATTAATGCGAGCCTTTTAGTGACAATTTTTTTTGCTTCCGATAATGTAATTAGTACATAACATCCATTTTAACTTTAATATTGTTTGGCTACTTTGTCTTTTGTCCTGAAACTAATTTTTAATCAAGAGCCAATTCCATGGTGTAACAAAGGAAGTTTGGTTTGGACTATTTGCATAAACTTTACTTAGATATCGTTTTTACTAGTCTTAACAAGAACTCTCGTGTAAATTCTACCAAACAACAACAAGAGTTTTTAACCAATCAAACTTTTTACATGATAAAGATGATTCAATATGACAAAAGAAAACATATTAGTAACATTGTGTGGGTATGCAAGGTTTTATTTAGTGATATGATGGATCGGGACACTTGTTCATGGAATACGTACAATATATGTTACATGGTTACCTTCAAGTATCTGACAAGGAACAAGCGTCTAATTTGTTTAACGAAATGCCAAACCCTGATGTGTATTCATGGAATTCGATGATTTCAGGGTTTTCTCAGATAGGTAGATTGGAAGAAGTTCCTAAAATTTTTTAAAGAATGCCTCAAAGAAACCATGTTTTTTGGAATTCCATCATAGCTGCTTATGAGAAAAATAAGCAATACAGAGGTGCAATAGAGCTATTCTTTAAGATGCAATTACACAGAAGAACCAGATAAAATTGCATTGTCTTCCAATATGAGTGCCTGTGCCGAAATAGCTTGTATTCAACTTGGCGTCTTGGCCAACAAATGCATCAGCAACTCACAAAGATTGTTACTTCATACGTGTCCTTGAATAACTCCCTAATTACTATGTACCCAGATGTGGAGCTATACTGGACGCTAGGGTGATCTATGACGGCTCATCATAGATCATTGATGAGATGAAATCGTGTAAAGATGTGATTTCGTGGAACGCAATGATTGGTGGATATGCATCTCATGGGTATGCAACAAAGGCCTTAGGAATTTTTGGTTTGATGAAGAAGGTATCAATGAAGCCAACGTTGAAGAATTATATTATTCATAGTTTGTGTCTCTTTTGTAATATAGTAAACTAGAGGGACTCAAGATGTAATTATTATTAAGGTGGTTAAGTCAGTCAAGCTGAGTGTGAGTCATAGTTAGTTGTATATAAACACTTTGTATTTCATTTCATAGTTAGTTTTTCAATCAATAATATTTTGATTTCTTAATCTGTATCAAATGCTTCCGCGTTCTTATGGTATCAGAGCATAGGTTCGATTGAAGAACAATTTCTTGACCTAATTGATTGCAAATTGAATTCAAGAAATCAATTTAGGTCACCGATTTCAAAGTTTTTTTGATTACGGTATCAGTAATCAAAATTGAATCGTAGAAATTAGGGCTTTTCCGTTACAACGATCTAATTGTTTCTTTTGATTCAAGAAATGGTGAATCCAGAAGTCAATTTGAATGATTCTTCAAATTCTTTGAATACAGCGAATATGATCAATGATCCGTTGTATATCGCTAGTTCAGATCATCCTGGCATGATATTGACCAATACGCCTTTTAATGGCATCAATTTCCTCGGCTGGAGTCGCACTATCAAGATGGCATTGGGCGCCAAATTGAAATTAGGTTTTATTGATGGAACGTGTGTAAAACCGGTTCATGATGAATCTAATCTTCAACGCTGGATTAGATGCGATTATATGGTTACCTGCTGGATTCTTAATTCAATGGTGAGTGAACTTTCTGAAGCCTTCTTGTATGCACAGTCAGCGTCAGAATTATGGAAGGAGATAGCAGAGAGATACGGTCAAAGTAATTAGGGGTGAGCATAAAACCGATTTAACCGAACCATAACCGAATTAACCGAAAAACCGAACCGATATAACCGAACCATTTACTTAACTGACGATTCGGTTTCTTAAATTTCGAATAACCGAAATTAACGGTTCGGTTACGGTTATTAGTTACAAACCGAACCGAATTAACCGAAATCAACTGAACCGCTTTATTTATATTTAATATTTCATTGTTATATTATTAGTACCTACATCTAGTATATATTATATTTATTATTTCATTATTAATTAGTCAATAATAGAAACATTCGGTGCATATCAGGAATACATCCATCTTTCATTCTTTTGGCGTACACATATTTGGGCCAAGTGGGCTGTATTGAGAAAGTAAAAAATAAAATACCTTCGTAATATCTTTAGCAAGCTTTTTCAATTGTTTTATGGCCTTTAACGGGTAACTCTTTTACGTATATTTATTAGGGCTTCTACTTAATTATCTCTCCTCTCTTACACTGTACACGGTCCCTGCTTCTTCTCCGTTTTCCTTCACCATTTTAAAAACTAAAAAGCAGATGCTCAACGGCTCAAGCACAAGATTTCAATCCCCACTCAAGTAAAATTTTCCAGGGAAAATCTTACGTCACACGATTTCAGTTTTAGGTTAACCGACGGTTAACCAATAACCGACCCACAACATTCAAAGAAACCGATTAACCATAACCGATTTAACCGAAACCGATCGGTTTTCAATTCTCATTAACCGAAACTTCGGTTTTGGGTTCGGTTTTGGGTCATAACCGACCCAAACCGACCCACACTCACCCTTAAAAGTAATGGTCCGCTTATCTACCAATTGGAAAGAGAATTGAATAAGGTAACTCAAGGAAATCTTAGTATTGCTGCCTATTTCAATAAATTGAAACGTTGTTGGGATGAGTTACATAATCTGAATGGAGTTCCTACTTGTAGTTGTGGCAAAATGAATGAATGTACTTGTGGAATTGTTGCTAAATTTCTTGAAATAGAAAGTAGGTCTAAACTGGTTCAGTTTTTGATGAAATTGAACGATGAATATGAATCTGTGAGGAATCAGATTTTGTCAATGGATCCGTTACCAAATGTGAATAGGGCTTATTACATTGTTCAACAAGTTGAAAAACAGAAACAAGTCACTAATAACTATGTTGAACCAACTGCCTTTTTTGCTAATACAAGTGGTTCTAGTAGTGGTAATAAGTTTGCAAATTCTGGTAAGAAAGATGTCAAAGGAACTAAAACTGATGTGAAATTTGGAGAGTTAAGGCATTGTAAGTATTGTGATGAAGATGGTCACACATATGAACAATGTTTTGAGAGGATAGGGTATCCTGACTAGTACAAAGGAAGGAAAGGAAAGAAGACTCCTAAACTAGCTGCAAATGTGACTACTGATCATTGTACACCTTTTGATCTGGAGTCAGAGAATAGTTTGGGTCAATATCATGGGTTAGATCAGAAACTTGTTGCAGCTGTATGCCAGCAGATGATGCAGATGTTTAAAGATTCTTCTGGTGTTTCTACATCCCATGCTTCCACACCTCATGCAGGTATGAAGTCTTTTAGTTCTTGTTGTTATGCATTTGCTCATAAGTCTTTTGCATTTTCTTGTGGGTCTGGAATTAATATTAAAGAAGACTGGATCTTAGACACTGGTGCCTCAGACCATATGTCACCAAATCTTAACCTTTTCCATTCAATCACAAGACTTCATAAACCTATATTTGTCAAAATGCCTGACAAAAGATTTAAAGCAGTATACACTATTGGACATGTCATAATCAATCATTCTCTCACTCTTCAAAATGTGTTCTATATACCTGATTTTGAATTCAATTTGTTTTCAGTTGGAAAACTTATTCAATCTCAGTTGCTTATAGGCATATTCTATCTAAATTGTTGTGTGTTTCAGGATCCTTCAACTAACAATATTGTTGCTGTTGGAAGAGGGTCAGGATGCTTATATACTTGTCAAGCTACTGCTGAAACTCCTACTTCACCATTTCCTTCTCACATTTTGCCATCTCATGTTTTACATGCTAATAATGTAGCTAATACTTGTGTTGTTAGCAATCTTGTTGTTCCTAAACATTCAATTACTCTTGATACTTTTCATGCAAGAATGGGACATACTTCTATGTCTAAAATGATTCATATACCTGATTGTAAATCTTTTGATGCTTCTCATTTTATTTGTGATACTTGTATGCAATCTAAGCATCATAGATTACCTTTTCCAAGGAGTTCTATTTCTACTTCTGTCCCTTTTGAGTTAATTCATGTTGACCTATGGGGTCCTTACAAGAAACCTGCTCTTAATGGAGCTCATTACTTTTTCACCATTGTTGATGATAAAAGTAGAGCTACATGGACTTATTTGGTTCATACTAAAGATCAAATCCTCCATATACTTTCTGGTTTCATTTCTTATGTTCACAATCATTTCCAAACCACTCCAAAGTTCCTTAGGTCTGATAATGGGAGTGAAATAGTAAATCATTCTATTTCTTATTATTTACATTCTAAAGGAATCATACACCAAAAGTCTATGGTTTATACACCACAACAAAATGGTGTGGTTGAAAGAAAGCATAGACATCTTTTGGAGACTGCAAGAGCCATTAAATTGCATGCTTCTTTTCCTGATCAATTTTGGGGACACTGCATACTTGCAGCTACCTATTTAATAAACAAAATGCCTATGCAAAATTTGGCTTGGAAAACTCCATTTGAGATCCTATATCACAAATCTCCAACTTATGATCATCTCAAAACCATTGGATGTCTTTGCTATGCTGCTATTACTAAACCACATAATGACAAATTTGCACCTAAATCTGCTAAGTGTGTTCTCATTGGATACCCTCCAGGTCAAAAAGGTTATCTTTTATATAACCTGGATTCCAAAATGGTATTTAGTAGCAGAGATGTGTTGTTTGAAGAACACATTTTTCCTTTTAAAAATTCTACTACTACTTCAGTTTCACCTTCTACTCATACTCATCTTTTTCCAACTCCTACTGATCCTCATTTTTGTGATGATCCTCCACCTTCTGCTACTGCTCCTACTCAACCTTCTACTATTTCCAATACATTTCCTTCATCTACATCTGTGTCTTCCCCTGCACCACCTATTAGAAGGTCTACTAGATCCACAACTAAACCTGCATGGTTAAAGGATTTTGTTGCTTTAAATGCCACCACTTCTTCTAAGGCAACTTATCCTTTATTTACCCCTTCAGATGTTAATTCCATCCCACATGATCATGTGGCTTTTTTAGCAAATGTCATGACTAACATTGAACCAAGTACCTATTCTCAAGCTTCTAAACATCCACAGTGGATTGAAGCTATGAACAAGGAGATTGCTGCTTTAGAATCTAATGGTACTTGGACTTTAACTTCATTACCTGTTGGCCATAAACCTATTTCTTCTAAATGGGTTTACAAAATCAAATATAACCCAGATGGCACTGTTGAAAGATTTAAGGCCAGGTTAGTGGTTAGAGGTTTCAACCAAAAGGAAGGGTTGGATTACAAGCATACTTTTAGTCCTGTTGCTAAAATTGCTACTGTTAGGGTTTTCATTGCTTTAGCAACAGCTAAAGGCTGGCCTTTACATAAACTAGATGTTAATAATGCTTTTCTCCATGGTTATCTAGATGAGGATATTTACATGTTACCACCTGAGGGTTATACCAAAGCAACCATTGGTCAAGTTTGTAAGCTACAAAAGTCATTATATGGTCTTAAACAGGCATCTAGACAATGGAATCATGAATTTTCTAAATTCTTGATTGGTTTGGGTTTTGTGCAGTCTAAAAATGACTATTCTCTATTTGTTAAAAATGCTAATGGAGAATTCACAGCTGCATTGGTTTATGTGGATGATGTTCTCATTACTGGTACTTCAGAACAGCTTATCAAAGAAACCAAAGCTGCTTTAGACCACAAGTTTACTATTAAAGACTTAGGCTTGGCTAAGTATTTTTTGGGTATTGAAATATGTAGAACAGCTGCAGGGACTCATCTTAATCAAAGAAAATATATAGTTGATCTTTTGAGTGATGCAGGACTCACAGGTTCTAAACCTACTGATTTCCCTTTGCCACAAAATCTCAAGCTATCCTTAAATAAGGGTACTCCTTTACCTTCTCCTGATTCTTATAGAAGGTTAGTTGGAAGATTACTTTATCTTACCATGACACGGCCTGATATTTCTTATGCTGTTCAGTATCTTAGCCAATTTGTTTCTGCACCTAAAGCCCCTCATATGCAAGCAGCACTTCATCTTCTTAGATATCTCAAGGGCACTGTTTCTAAAGGGTTGTTTTATCCCATTCAACACAATTTAAAACTCACTGGTTTTACAGATGCTGATTGGGGGTCATGTCTTATGACTAGAAGATCTTTGAGTGGTTATTGTATATTTTTGGGACATGCTTTGGTTTCATGGAAAACCAAGAAACAACCCACTGTTTCAAGATCTTCTACTGAGGCTGAGTATAGAAGTATGGCATTGACCACTTGTGAATTGATCTGGTTAAGCTATCTTCTTCATGATTTACATATCAAGGTTACCTTACCTGTTACTTTGTTTTGTGATAACAAATCTGCCCAACAGATTGCAGCTAATCCCTGCTTCCATGATAGAACTAAACATATGGAAATAGATACACATTTCACAAGAGATAAGGTCCAAGATGGTTTCCTTCAAACTGCATTCATTCCTTCATATCAACAGCTAGCTGATTTAATGACCAAGGCATTGGGAAAGTTGCAGCATTCCACTCTTTCTCACAAGTTGGGTCTCTCAGATCATCCAACTTGAGGGGGGAATGAAGAATTATATTATTCATAGTTTGTGTCTCTTTTGTAATATAGTAAACTAGAGGGACTCAAGATGTAATTATTATTAAGGTGGTTAAGTCAGTCAAGCTGAGTGTGAGTCATAGTTAGTTGTATATAAACACTTTGTATTTCATTTCATAGTTAGTTTTTCAATCAATAATATTTTGATTTCTTAATCTGTATCAAATGCTTCCGCGTTCTTAAACGTATATAACATTCATTTATGTTTTAAACGCATGTGCAAATGCTGGGTTAGCTGAACAAGGGAGAATGCATTTTATTTCCATGGTTAATGAATTTGGTATTGAAGCATTGAACCCAGGGTAGAACATTATGCCACCCTTGTGGATATAGTGGGTCGAAATGGACAAATTGATGAGGCAATGGATTTGATCAAAGGAATGACGGTTGAATCTGATAAAGCAGTGTGGGGTGCGTTATTGGGTGCCTGTAAAGTACATAATAATATTAAATTAGCAAAGGTTGCTGCTGAAGCATTGATACGTCTTGAACCTGAAAGCACTACAGCGTATGTTTTGTTACATATAATGTATGCTGATGTTGGACAATGGGATGATGCAACATAATTTAGGACGTAAATGGACAAACGTAATATTAAAAAGGAAGCAGGGTACAGCCTGGTGGACTTCAGTTTGGATGATTTCTAACTACATAAGATTGAGAGAGAGATTAAAATACATAAAGAATATGCTATATATGCATATACAGGAACTTTAGTTCTAGTAAATATCATCTCCTGAAAACATGAGAGTTGATTTTATCTAGATTTGCTACTGCAAGTGCTGCATTCCTTTACCTACATTTTTTTCGCTTTGGATAATGTAATTATCACATAAAATCTATGTAACTTTGATATTGTTTGGCTAATTGTGTTATCATGATACTAATTTTCAATAAAGAGCCATCTCCGTAGTGTTTTTTTAAGGAAGTTGGGTTTGGCCTATTTTCATCGACTTTTTGTAGAAATAATTATTAGTAGTCTTAACCAGATCTCAGGTGTAAATTCTACCAATCCACAACTATAACTTTTAACCCATACAATTGCAATCCAACTGTTTATATGATAAGATGATTCAACATGACAAAAAATACATATTTGAAACTTTGTGCGGGCATGCAAGGTTTTATCTATGATATAAGCAATGTCTCAAAACTTATGGACCTGTCATAGAAACTTACATTTTGAGTGATTCCGCACAAAGATTCAGTACAAATACAATATTTTTAATGAACAATACAATATGAGAAATGACCAATGGTGTCATATATTAGGAGTTGCGCGCATTCATTACCCTTCGGAAAAAAGTTAGTTTCCCTACTCTTTGTTTAGGTTAGGCTTACCATTGGTCATTTTCTCGCTAATGGTCTAACGATCACATCATACTTCTGTTAATGCAAACAAAACGATGCCGATCAATCTATCACTCGACCTTTTCTTTTCACTCTCAAGTTAAGGCTCGATCCCTTATTAACAAAGTGCATGGAGGTTAAGGTTCAATAAACAAGAAAACATATTTGTAACCATACAATATTAACAGAAAAAATGACACCCAAAATCCTACGATTAAGCATGTATTTTCTGTGAGTCAAACCAAAGTACAAGGACTATTATGTAATAAATCCAAACTACAAGGACCTCAAATTACCACCTAATTCTTTTTCATTTTTTTCCCTCCACAAAACAAAAATTCCCTCCCTCCCTTTTTCTCGTTTCCTCTTCTCAAACCCTCACTTTCTCTCTCTAAAATTATCATATATCCTTTTTACGTTCTCTCTCTAAAACCCGCCAAAACCTTAATGAACCCTAATTAACTAAATTCAATAATCAACTGTGATATTACATCTAACAAAAGATTTAATTTCACAAAATGATGGAAGCTCGAACTTCAAACCGTCAATCGGCGCCATCGCCGCCGCCTGCAGCTGGTGGTAGAGCACCGATTTCCCATCCAATGAGACGTCAGTTATCGTTATACTCAACAAAACCGCTGTTTGCTCCTTCCGATGATTACCATCGGTTTTCGGCCGGAGATGATGGCAAGAGAATTGTCACGACCGCCGATCAGGAGGCTGAACTTTTAATCGTTAGATCTCCGGTAGTTTTCGATGCTTATTTGTTATAGTATTTTTTGCGGTCTATGACTTGTATACTGATTTTGGTTAGAAGTAGTTATGCGCTTAATTGTAACCCTATAGCGTTGATTGTATAATACTCCAGTTATGTTTATGTTTATTTATTACATTTGACCTACCGTACATACTTGTGCTTGTTTCAATTTAAATTTAGTCTATATTTAACAGTATGTGATTGCCTTACTAAATTGTGAATTAGGATTTATATTAACTTTTAGAACCATACTGTAAAGTTTAACACTTTGTTCTGGTCAAATTGCGCTACAAACCGTACGACACTTACCTTCTAGCTCTAGAGGGATAGTTGCAAAGGGTTGAATACACCATATAAACAATTAATCAAGGTTTACTGCTATATTACAAACAATGTTGTTGTTGCCTGTTGGAGCACGGATCGTATATCATTTGTTTATCAGTAGAGGTATAATTAATTCCACATGGTTGTATAAACGATGTAATCAAGTTTACTTATACAATATAAACAATGTTGTTTTACCAGTTGAATTAAATAGATGTTACAACAAGCTCTCCGTACAATATTCACAAATTTGTGCATGATTGTTGTTTCACAGTCAGTGAAGCAAAAACCTGGAACAGGCTACAATGAAGTTGCATCGAATGAGTGGACCGGTCCTGGTTGTGCTTCCACAGTTAAAAGTCCTATCGGCACTCCCGTATCTGGAAAAGGGGGACGGGCCAATGCTCGGTCAACTCCTATTTCCAATTCAGGTTCACCTACTCCACTTACTCCTGCTGGCAGCTGTCGTTTTGACAACTCTCTAGGTAAGTATTGATTGCTACATTTTTACTTTAGCTGTAAAATTAATGGTTATACCTGCATACATTGATGGGAATTGTAACACCCCCAAATTTAGTGATTTGCGGAAGCATACTTGGGTGTTACTAATCAATATACAAAGCACAAGATATACAGCAAACGACCTCTAAATGAGACGTTTTGTAAAATAATTACATTTCATAATTTAATCGTTTGAAAACATATAGTTTTCTTTACAAAAATAAGTAAGCCTAGAGTCCGCGTATGTGGCGGGAGATTCTATTACATAACCATAGTTACAAAAGATAATGCCAAAGAATCTCCGTTAAATGCAATTTGGAAATCATGCGACTCTAGCTAGTAATCCTGGAGTGATCCTACTCCGTAAGTGTACCTGAGAATACATGCTAAAAAGGGTCAACCAAAAAGGTTGGTGAATCTCACAGGTTTATCAGTAAATAATCAGTTTGAACACAAGATTTCATCAGTAGTGCCCGTAGGCGTATATCAAGTATTTGCAAATCTCGCAAAAGTAAAGTAATCAAGTTATACCGTTGCCATGAGGCTCATAATCGAAGCTTAACCCGTAAATAATCAGTTGCTCCCGTGACATGCTCGTAATTGAGCAAGCATAAGTAAACGAAATAATAGTCGCCCGTTTATACATAACGGTTCGTGGTAGTGCTACTACCCCGGGCGGGGAGGGTCATTTCCCTAATGGATCCATTAACTACTGTTCGCGCTTAAGTACATAACTAACGATATATGATGGAGAGACTTCAGTAAATAGTAAGTAACTCATGCAATTCCGTTTGGTATAGTAAACAGTTTAGTACTTGTGTTCAAGAAAAATAAGTAGCATGTATCTCCCCCAATAGGATAAAACAGTAAAAGTGGGGCCGTAAGACTCACCTGAGTCTTTGCAAGTGCGTTTATATAAATAAACGAGTAAGTAGTATCAACAGTTGATTCTCCGAACCCGTAACCTCCAAATGCCTAAACACGTAATGTCAAGTAAGTAGATGTCTCGCAAGATCATCTAGGCTAGTTGTTCATACAACCCAATGTGTCCGAATGTTGGTTTGCTATCGTTTGTATAAAAATGTACGACCCGTTGGTGACGAGTTTGGAATAATAAACTTTAAGTATTATTATCAAATTATTGATGTTTTGCACTTACAAAAGTGTCCCAAAGCGTTTTATAAATCGTATCGTATAAGGATTTGAGGTTGTAAAAGTTCGACACTTAGTGAAAATGTGAGTTTTCAAGGCTCTGGTTTGTGCGACGTAGCATGCGACGTAGCATGCGACGTTGCAAGCGACGTAAGGTGCGACGTAGGCAGGTACGTCGCATGATGCGACCTCCGCAAATCAATGCGACGTAGGGGGCGACGTCGCTAATGCGACGTTGGCTCGGTTTGCGACGTTGGAGTCTACGTCGCCATGTATGACACCCGCAATTTAATGCGACGTAAAGGGCTGCGTCGCTAGTGCGACGTTGAGGTTTTTGTGCGACGTAGGCCGCGACGTCGCAGAGGCCCCTGGCCAGGTGCGACGTAACGGTCTGATGGCCGGAATCTTTGTCGAAAACGAGTTTTTCGGTTTCCGTTCGGTCCAAAACTTTTACCCAACCCATATATGGACATTTTAAGTGTATATAAACTATAAAAACGTAAAAATGAGTAAAAACGGAGAGTTTCGGGTTTTGTCGGAAACTTACGAAATGCCGAAATGAAAATCCGGAAAGATAGGAATGTAGATCGTGATGTCGCGGTCACTTTCCTCCAAACGAGTGGTACGATTCGGCGAGGTTTGATGGTGTTATTTGATGATTTTTGTGATGAAGGTGGTTTGATGATTGAAAGTAAAAGAAAGAAAGAGAGAGAGAGAAAATGAAATAATGAAAGAAAAGGAGGTGGGATTGGGAGGTTAAGCTCCCAATTTCGCCCTGCGTTTCTGCTCCGTGCGGTGTTCGTTTATTCCGTAGTTTAAACGTTAAATAATTATTTTTCCTATTAATTGGTACATTTTAAAATACAGTTTATTACGCGATATTTTATTTAAATATTTTACAGTTTAATTTATATTTGAGTTATAAAGTGTATGTTATTTTATTTAGTCGCGCGTTTTAACATTTTAAATTGTGTAACTTTCTGATTGTACAATACGAATGAATACGAAATATTATTATAATAATATTTTTGACATAACAATGTTATTTAATAAAATTGGTCACCAACGTCCGTATTAAATTGAATCGAAATACATTCGATTTAGATTGCGTACGATTTCACCAAATCGCGTATTCGTATATACTCATCAATATATATTTTGTTACATCAATTAGCCTAACACAGAACTAATTACATGTATTTACAGAGAATTAGGCACTAATTCTAGTCCTAATTTGCTGGTTGTTACAGGAATCTACAACATTTGCAGCCCTTTTGACAAGAAAATTCATCAACCTCATTACACATGCTGAAGATGGGGTTATTGATTTGAATAATGCTGTTGATATCTTGGGGGTAACTTCTCTTTTGTAAATTTATATAATATGTGCTTTTCTGCAGTTTAGCTAAGACGATGTAATGATACAATGATATAGACGAAGAAGAGACGAATATATGATATAACAAATGTTCTTGAAGGTATCGGTCTTATTGAAAAGAAGCTCAAAAACCGAATCCGATGGAAGTAAGATATTTCTGTATATATTGACTAACGATTATAGATGAAACTTAGTGACTTGCTAAATATCCATATTTTACATGATCTTTATTTTTTGTTTAACTCGTTAGAGGCCTTGATGCTTCCAAAACCGAAGAATTGGAGGGTGATGTTACTCTATTACAGGCCGAGGTTCATAGACTTTCTATGGAAGAGAATAGATTGGATGAAAGCATAAGGTTTCTTGATCTATCACATCAGTATTTTAAAATATTTTTTTTTATCTTAGAACAATCTGGTTTGGCTGATTTCGACTGTTGCAGAGAAATGCAAGAAAAAATGAGAGATTTGAGCGAAGAAGACAACAACCATAAGTAATTCCTATTTGCTTCCCATAAGGTTCTGTAATTTAAATGTGTGGTCAAATATAGCTGATGCACATGTACTTCCTAACGTACCACTATTTTAGATGGCTATTTGTGACTGAAGATGACATAAAAAGTCTACCATGCTTTCAGGTGAAGGTTTATATGCAATTAAATCTTGCTCGGTTTATATATATAGTAGTTAGGTAAGTTAGAAAATTTACTTGCAAATGACAGAACGAAACTCTTATAGCAATAAAGGCTCCACATGGGACAACCCTTGAAGTTCCTGATCCTGATGAGGTTAGTACGGAAACTAAAGTTCAATTTTCTACGAGTTTCATGAATACAATATGTATTGGACCTTCGTATCATGATATATCAGGCCACTGACTATCCACAAAGGAGGTACCGGATTATCCTTAGAAGCACAATGGGTCCTATAGATATATATCTTGTTAGGTACTATTACCCTTTGGTTATGATTTACTCCTAAATTATACTATGGTCAACTTGAGGTCATGAATATATTTTTTTCCTTGGTTTACACTAGTCAATTTGAAGAGAAGTTGGATGATACGGACGGAGTAGAACTGCAAGAATTCATGCCAATTGCTTCTAGTTCTGGCTCCAATGATAATCCAGCAATGGAGACGACCATTGTTGCAAATACTGGCATGGAGGTTGAAGCACACGCACACAATGTTCATCATATGACCTCTGAACATAATGCACTTCATGACTCACCTGGTAGAATTATGAAGATAGTTCCTTCTGATGTTGAGGTATGTATCGCTCATTCATACATTCAGAGGCAAATATAGCTATACTTTAATGTACTTTCACACTTTCTTCAATTAAGTTCTTGCATATAAGATTTATCCTGGATTGTTATGAACTATAATGATCATACTAATTTGAAATTTCATCATTGTAGAATCACGATGACTACTGGCTTCTGTCAGACAGAGAAGTTCCCCTCACAGATATGTGGAACACAGATTGTATGGTTTTGTTTCAAGCTATTTTTAGTAACTTTTGATGTTATATATATGTGTGTGTAATAATGTACTAATGTAGTATAATATTTGCATACTTGCAGTAGGTGATATCGAATGGGATGAGGTTGATTTACTTGCCGAAGAATTTGGTTTAGGTGATGTCAGCACACCAAAGCCAAGAACCCCACCATCTGATGCACCCTCTACATCTATCAATGCTACCCATAGGGCCATAGGTGATAGTCATCTTTGACAAGCTGCGGTTAAGAAGAAACACAAAGAACTCAGGTTTCATTGAAGTGATGTTTTCATCACCAAATAACCCCACAAACTGGTCTGTGGATGATCTTGATCCAGCCATCCAGTTACTGAGAGAGAATTATTGTACAGTACAAATGTAGAAGTTAAAAGATTAAGCTGTTTGGGACAAATAAAATTTGGTTATTTACCGGTTTCATCGTTGTGTCATATCCAAGTCGTTTTGTTGGTTGTACAGTTTTATGATTTGGGTAATTAGAAAATGGAAGCCTTAGAAGCATATGAAAATGCAATCGTATTTTCTTAAATTAATGTTAGGCAACACTGTATCTAACGTCTAACACCTAACACCGAGTTTATACATCTATCTATATATATATATATATATATATATATATATAAGAAAAACTTAAAAGAGATCTCCCCCTTTAATCAGAGAACAATCCTTTATTAATACACCATTAGATTAACTAATGATGTCATTAGCCTAATTACTTGTGTTAAGAATTACTAAAATACCCTTGAATAAAGAATACCCTAATCACTTTCTTCTCCAAAACACCTTCACGTTCCCTGGATCATCAGCCAATTCCATAACCCTTTTGACAATTGCACTCCCTTATTCAAATCCCTTTCTTCTCCAATACACCTTCCCGCTCCCTGGAAGATCAGCCAATTCCAAAACCCTTTGCACTTGCACTCCCGTATTCACAAGCATGAAAACCTGTGGGCGGGCTTGCTGTACGCTTCAAACACACCTCTGCAATTGTTCATCTTCAAGTGCTTTCTAACTATGATACGGCCTGATTGAATACTGCCTCGTCGATCCATATGTCTCGCTTCCATCAATCTCGGGTTTTTCATTTTCACAATCGGGTATGCGATTTTCCTTCTTTTTGATTTCTGAAATTAGGGTTCATAAGGTTCATCTCTATACGATATTTGTTGCTGTTCTACAAATGAATAGCTTGAATAAGTGCAGTACGTAACACCAGAAATGGCTTCCTCCATATGAATCGGCTTGAATGAATACTCCCTCATTGATCATGATTTCTAGCTTCCAACAATTTCGATTTCTTCATCCTCAAAACCAGTAATACGATTTTGTTTGATTTTGATGTTTACTTCTGATTGTGTTTTCTCTTCTCTATACAACCTTTGTAGCTGTTCTTCCTAAATTTCGAATTCTTTGTCATCAATTCCGATTAGGAGAAAGTCTCATATATTGTAGTAGCATTAATTTCTTCAATTTTAGGGTTTTGATTTTGCATATCGTTTTGTTGTTAAACTATTGAATTTACTGATGATTTTGAATTCCCTACAAATTTACAACTCATGTTCATCACTTTATTGTATTATGCTTGATTGCTAAGTTAAGGATATTTTTTCTTGGTCGTGGGTAGTATAGTTTTTATGTAATTATACAACACATTTTTTCTTTTTGTTTTTGGAGTGGCATCTAGAAAAAGAGATGGGGCTTTTGAGCTTGCTGAATAACTGCTGCAAACAAACTGATGTTGAAAGATATTGTCATTTATACAATGCTTTGATTTTATACATAATTACCTAAAGACTCTCTCAAGTTTAATGTTTGTTTGGATCTTATTTATGCTTTTCTATATATTTTTGGATGTTAATTGAATGAAATCCTTGTGCGAATCTAATCCAAATTTGTTGGATTGTATAGGTAGCTCAATTGAATGCTGGACTAAGCATGATTCTGCTCTCGTCGCTCAGGTCTCCGTGATGTAATTTAACCATTGGTTACCTGGTAATTTAACTATTGATTAACTTAATAATAAATATTAGGGTGTTTTCGATGAGTTGCATTGCGCGAATTTTTGCCAATTATCGTCACCATTCTATTGATTGATTCTTATCACTTTTTAGATAAGGGGTCTGAAGGTGAAACGGGGTTGGAAGCTTTTGAATCCCAGCCTCGGTATTCATATAAACTTGTGGATGTGTATACACATCGAGGAACCCTTTGGAATGATGACTCTAAAGGTAGATTTCCACAAGTAACAGCCTTCAAGAAATAAAGAATTACTTGATAAGTGTAAGCATCTTTACATATAGATGTTACTAACATGTAGTAATGTAGAATATTGACCGAATGACCTTGCTCTAAATTACAGATGAAGAAAATAAAATTGTGAGATGGTATGGACAAGGCAATTAGTATTAAATTACAGTTCTCTTTAATTAACTTGCAAATTTGCAATTAGTATTCATTACTTCGTTATACTATATCATTATGTTGGTCTTTGGGCTGTAAATGTTGGGCTAAATAATGCAGTCCGGTAATATGTTATCGCTAGATGCAAATGGCGTTTATAAAGTTCTCTAAGTTAATAGAAACGAAGTGTTATCTTAGAATTTATGCGGATATCATTGATGGTAAAATTCAGAAAGAGATTTTATCAGTAAAAGTGTTGAACTTAGCTTATTTTTAGTTAGATTGTTGTAAAGTTTGATTTAAATAAAAGCATAGTATTTGAAAACTTGAGTAAAGAGCTCAATAATCATCAGCATTTTGTAGAAATAGAAATTGAACAATTCAGACAAAGTTTGGACTGTTGGACAATTGACCGACTTTAGGCATATTATAAATGACTTTTTAGAGATGAGACTAAATAAGGGAATTACTAATAGAGTAAAGCAATTGATAGATATGATTATTTGAATATGTAGGTAAATTCGACACTTAGCCTCGACTACATAATAGAAGACCTTCAGGGGCTAGCCTCATATTGTGAGAGTATGACTATGTCTCCTATCTAGCAAGTAAGTCGATACATCACATCACAAATGTATACAGCTTTGGGCTTCTTTAACTTTTTGCTTTTGATATTCTATTTTCCTTTATTTTTGTTTCGTTAATTTTAGTGTTGCAGATAATGACTTTCGGATCATCTAGAAACATAGAGCAATCATTAATTTTAAATATTGCAAGATGGGTGGGTCGCGTTAGTTGGTACTTGGGTAACAACTCAAAACAGGGTCGGTTTGGATATGTCATTTTCTGATACCTGTTTAAATGGGTTGGACAATTGGGTTGGTTTATGAGGTTGAAATCTTGCTTATCATTAAGTGTTGGCCTTGTGATTGAGGAAGTGCTTCAGTTATGCTTCTGCATTGATGATCGATCTGTTTGCATTGCTTTTTTAGCATTTCTCCCAGATTCATATACATACATGTGTGATTTATGAAGATTTAAAAATCTGATTGCAAGGGTTTTAAACAAATACAACAGTTTGAATTATTACATTAGGGATCGTATACGTGTTCTTACTCATTTGATCCTTTTTAGATTATATATAATAACTTTTTCATAATGGGTCATGTTTTGACAGTTGAGGTAGTAAAGAGATTCATTATGTGATTGTAAGGAAGTTGCAATATACATCCTTTCGTTCAATAGGATCTGGCCAGGGGGTGATGCAAGTTTGAAGAAAAAGGTAAAAAAATAATAATTTATAGCTAGCAATCAAAGGCTCAAAGGAGTGTTGTAGATTAGTTAGAAATACGGTTTGTTTCTTTTATGTTTCAGTTTCTTTGGGATTGCACACGAAAATGAAAGTAGTCTCTATTTTTGCAGGTAAGTTTGTATTAATATGCATGACCACAATAGTTATCAAATGTACACGAGTATAGTCAAGTAGTCTTATAGTTTCTCAAAGTTCCAACAAAAAAATTTATGGGTACCCCTTGCTTGAGTCTCCCATAATTGATTATATAAGTTCAATTTTGTCCCATCGAAATGGCATGAGATGAAACATATTGAATCCTTTTTATATTGAGTTTTATATGATCAAATAGCTCCACAAAATAAAAAAGTATATCAGTGCTGTAAAAGTAATATAGGATCGAGTTTTGTTCCTAAAAAAAAACTATAGTTTTCATCAATTTTGGTTTTAGATTTCCAGTTATGTGTATTTTGTTTGTTTAACTAGGCATGAAGATACGATGTTTGATGAAATGCTATATGGTGTTTCATTAGAAAATCATTAAATTCAACTTTTTTAATCTTTGATTTGTTTTTATTAATCTATACATCATGCTTTCATTTCAGGTCAATTTCTTAATTGGTTAGGAGTGATTTTCTGGAGCAAGTAAATGAAAAAAGATGTTTGCTTCACAAGGTGATGGTTTTATCCATTAAATCCACCAGATTTATGTTTTTATTTTTGTGTCTTGACTGAAAGCGTTTCTGATTTTGCACAGCTGAAGTATGATGATCTTTATGTACTTTTGAAGAACCATGGAACTTATTATGGAGATACCATTGCTAGCCATGTACGTAGCTGTTTGCGGGACAGTTTTTAATACATCATTCGCGATTTGCAAGTAATGGAGACTACTTTTATTTGAATTGAGTGATGAATGCTAAACTCACTTTAAAAAACATGCCTTTAAAAGTTGCAGCAAAGTTTATTTATGGATCAATATATTTTAATTACAGGTAGCAATTCTGACCCATTTACTTGTGAGCGTGTCAATTCGTTTCAAGAAGGTAACTAAGGGCTGTACATTTTCTGCTTACTGTCTTTGAAAGTTCTTTAACAATTCATCCATGTGGATTTGGTGCATCTTTATAAAGGTTTATGTGGCTTCAGGTATAACGCGATGGTGAACCAGAAAGAAAGTGTTTAGCCATATAAATATACGCCCAAGTGAATGCTACTTTAGTTTTGCCGTTTTGGTCCATGATGACAAGGTATTTGTCATGCTAGATTGGTTAAATTGCTCTCCATTAGTTGTTATTTCAGCCGTGTCTTGCTATTTTAGTTTTATTGGTTTGTTAATTTATATGATGCTATCTTTTAAATATAATTAATACATACATATGGCGTTGCAAATGGGCTGACATATATCATGTTCCATAATTCAATTATTTAATAGTTTGTTTGAACTGAATATAGGTTGCACAAGTTGCTGTTAGAGCTGTTCTACAACCAGGTAGACATAGTTAGCTTGGGGCTGAAAGATTTTATGTTTACAAGGGCATCCATTTTGCATTTGTAGATGCAGTAGTCAAGTTTGTTAAATCTGTTACGGCTGTAAGTACTCTGCTATTTGTCCTCTTATATAAACTGCAAAGGTTTTTGATACAGCTGCTTAATTATGGTTATCACCTATCACATCAAAACCAGTATGAGTTTCTAATTGTATGGATGATGTGACTATGATATACCTTCTGATATAACCAATAGCATGTCATTGCAAATCTGTTCATTATAGTAATATTATATTAATACTTATATGACGTTCATGGCTTCTTTTACAAACTGCTTCTTTGTGGTAATTGTTGATTTTCTAAATTGGGCACTTGCAATAGCTTCATTATGCAGATCAGATTCATTTTATTTCTACAACTTTCTTTTGGTGAGTTTATATGGTTACTTAATTAAGCTATGTTTCTTGGTAAGTTCGTTACTTACAAATTTATTTTGTATAAATACACTTCTGCATAATGGGTTGATATGCATAATGGGTTGATATGCATATTTACCGGGTAAAATTTTGCCCTTTACCCAAAAAAAATACACTTCTACATAATGGGTTGATATGCATGATTACTGACTTATCGATAGCTTTTTGCTTTTATTGTGTAGGTGAGAAGTTGTTATATTTTGATGTGATCAAGTGCAGCTCGGTATTTTTATTTGAAGTTGAAAAGCCCGAGATTGTTATTTCATGGCGGTCAAGAGCAAGAACTAGAGCCACAAGGGTACATATTTTTTTAGAGGTATTGGAGACTGCCGCATTCTTATGGATGAGTCTTTGGTTATGTTAGATCTCTAATAGGTCAATTCGAAAAACATGTACAACAACTAAATTAAAATAGCTAAAATACAAACATGTCATGTTGTATGCAAAATTATCTTCTTTAAATGCCTAACAGGTTTAAAATTCGGTTGACGAGTATTTTTTAATGCATAAAATCTCAGAGTCATCCTATTTGGAATCATCTTATATTTAAAGGGCATATTGCTAAGAAATTTAACATAAATTTGACCATGTAGGGTATGTTGAAGCTTCTTAGCACAAACAGGAGCTTTGTGAAGCTAGGGCCTATTTCTAAAGTCAACCTGAAGTCTATCAGATCCACAGTCAATGTTTTCCAATAATTATAACATGGTTTTTGTGTGTCTAGGCTACATGTGGCAAAATGGGCGGGTTAGGTAGTTTATTCAAAATTAATAGATCAGTTTTGTGCTTTCAGAGAGTAGGTGTTCCAGCAGTCGGTCAAAGAATTAATGGAGATGAGTGAAGAGCAGAAATAGGTGAAAGATCTAAAAGTTAGGTAATTTGTACCACATTAGGTTTTTTATATTTTTGATTTTCTTTAGTAGTTATAGGCTGAGACATACTAATGTAATATTGGTGTTTTATTTATCGTGAAGGATATTGAGTTCATGAGAATAAATATTGAAGATCTTGACAAGCAGTTTTAAGGTATTTTCATAAGGTCCATGAAAATAATATGTTGTTTGAAAAGCAATTGAAGTAAGTTAATAGATGTACTTATATTTCAAGGTTCATCTAAGTATGTGAATGATTTGAGTATATGGCTTACTCTGTGTTCTGCTTATATTTCAACATCATGAAAATAATACATAGTCGACTTCGATTGTACAATGTCAATGATTATGTATTTTTGTTCAGAAAACAGAGAGGACATGCAACTCTTGAGTTATGAACCTGGTCAAAAGTATGACCTGCACTTTGATTACTTCAATACTTCACTAACCCTGTTAATGTTGCACATGGCGGACACCACATGCCACTGTTCTAATGTATCTCAGTGATGTTGGGAAAGGTGGTGAGAGTTTTACCAACAGCAGAGGTTAGTTGGAATTTTATTTAACTTGTCATGGTATTTTTTATGTTAGGTTATCTAATGTATTCTAAAATATAAATAGGAACCTTCCCGTCATAAAACATCAGAACCAGTTGATTTTCTTAGAGACGTCCGGTTTGATGATTTTCTAACCAAGATCGCTAATTTCATTTTTAAGCTACCATATTTTGTAAAGTTATACTTTCACACTTATTTCAGGGGCGGGCAATCGGGTTGGTCATGTAGGGTGGTTAGTTTATACTGCATGGTTCAAGGTTATGGTAGTTTCGGTATTCCATTTTTCTTTAAGGTTTCTATTATAATCATCATATCAAAAACAGGTACAATGATGAAGTGAGATTGTGATTGGGTATGTAGTATAAGTAGATGTTGGGTGATAAAGTAAACACTTATCTTTATTGATTAATGGAAGTTCTTTGTTGAGTAAATAAAAAAAATATATAAATTATTCTTTGTCAGTGCATAATACTTGGTAATGGCAATTTCTTCAGGTATGATATTGCCAAAGAAGTCAAAACTTTCACTATGTCAAAGGAAGCGCTTTAGCTATGTGACTCCAAGGGCATATAGTTAAACAAGCCATTAGTATATTAGTGGATCATCATAGAATTTATGTAATTAGCAAAATTATTATTTATAAACTAATATGTTCTAATTTATAGGTCCTTAGATGATCAACTGAGTAGCAGATATATAGAAAGATGTGCCACCTACATCTAAATAGAACCAAAGGAACCTTATGCGACGGTATCCCAGTACTCAAGTTTGACTCTCAAACCCAATAACATCTTTCTGTAACAGACCCCACGCATTGAATCCTCGCTATTGCTATTTATATTAGTTAGCAAAAGCAATTTGCATAGATATAATGTTTGTAAATCACTCCATTTGACCCGTTTGTGATAAGTTCAACCCAATTTGATACTTTAATATAATGAAATTTCTGGTTGTCAAGTGTAGATAATGTCATTTTTATAATTTGACATCTATACGTACGCTGGCTTCTTAGTTAGTTAGTTAGTTGCAAATGAAATTAGTAGGTCTGATTTTTTTGGGTTCAACAATTTACCAAGTCACCTGACTTTACTGGAGCTACCGCAAATGGTGGCGGAAGAAGAAAGGAAATGTAAAGAGCAGGCATGATCCGCCTCTCTTGTGGTACTTTGGTTGTTTTACTTAGACAAACCTTCGCTTACCGCCTAAGATGAATCTATTTTTTGCTGTTTGACTAGAAGTTGTTAGTTGCTATGATATACATCTATAAAAATACTTGATTTGCTATTCCATCTTGTGTGAAAAATATACATTCTCACATGTTGCAGATCAACACTTAAATGCAATTTTTTTTATTATGCTCACAGTCTAAACTCATACAGTTCATAATAGGTGGCAAAGTTTGGGCAGGTTGGGTAATGCTTGAACATGTGTTCACATCAAAAGGAATCAGCTCAATTGTGATTGACCCACAAAGACTTCTTTGAAAATTGCAACAAGTTGAAGGTAATTTTTCTGTTTCAAACAAATTCAATATTGATCTCTTCGACTCTCATGTTTGCACTAGAAATTGTGGGGATTGCTGCTCTTATCTGCAGACCGGCCGCTATGAAGCCAGTCTTGATGAAAACATTAGATTTGAAAAAACGATTCTAGCCAAACACTGTTCGAGGTCCTTTGACAATGAAATTATGGCAGTGATCATGGTAATCCATTGGATGCTTTGGATCATGACCTCATTTTCAACGTAGGTTCATTTATTATTTCTTTTCCTTGCAGTATGCAAAAATGTGAATCATGCCATGAAAGTCACTTAATTGTACCACATACCCCACCAAGCTGGGTTTACGTACGACTATATAGGTGGTTGGCAATGTAATAGTTGCATATTTGTAATTGTGTGGCTTACTACATTAAGCAATACTCCTTTTTTTGGACAGAGAGCTTCAATGTAACCTGGTTAATGAGGAGTTAGAATCGATAACAAAGTGGTCGATCAACAATGGTAAAGTATCCAGAATTACGTATACGTCTTTAGTTCATAGTTCTATGATCGATCTTTGTAGAAAGATTTGTTATGTTTGAGTTGTTTGACATGTTTATAAAGAAGGTGCCATTGTGGACGGGTTAGTGATCTGAGCCCGTTTTAATGGTTTGTACCGGTTTTTACTTATGTAAAACTTCATATATGGAGGTAAGTTTTGTAATTCTTCAAGACATGCTTAATTATCTAACCAGTATACAACTTCTTGCAAAACACTTTATGTCTTCATTACATTATATAATTAAAATCAAATTTAGATGTTTGACTACACCCACGGTCATTTTTTGCAGCCATTTGTTTTAGCCAATGCTTTTTTAAGTTTGATTATCTTGCGTGTTAGCGAGAAAAATTCAACCGTACTAATTGAAATATGCAATACTTATCCGTTAGTTTACTCTTGTGGACATCTACATTCTACAATTGTAACATTATTAACTAAAAAAACAGGTTTCGATTACTCTGACTTTATCATACTTAATAACTTAAAACACATATATTCACAGAATTACAATTTTTTAGATAAATATACAATATATTTTTTGTAGTAAAAGTTATATAATAGTCCCGCGAATTCGCGGGTTATAAACTAGTTTTTTTTACAAAATAAAAATTTTAAAGATGCAAAATTCCTATTATACCCCTTATACCAACTCATAAAATATTACAACTATTTAACACCCTTATAAAGGGTTTATAAATTTTCTTTACAAAATTTAAAATTTTAAAGATGCGAAATTTCTATTATACCCCTTATACCAACTCATAAAATATTACAACTATAACCATTAATTACATAATTAACAAATTTAAAACACCTTCCATATTAGAATTATGGAATGTATACATAATTAACAAATTAAAACACCTTCTATATTAGGATTATGAAAGATATATGAATCATAAGTAGTTTGATTTCACTACTACCACACGTTAACCATTACCAATTTGTTTTTCTATGAAAAAAAAACCGTTAGATGATCATACTACAATTAACAAAATACCAATATCATTAATTACAATCTTCAAATTCCGCTGCTTCGCGCGATTTTCTTCTAGTTTATTATAAAAATCTTTGGTAATTATGCAAAAGTTGTTTAGGAACAAGAACTTGATGTGGTTTGACTTTTAAGTAATTGGAAATGACACGTCATTTGAACCCCTTTAATCTCACGATAATGTATATTAAATTCGATATTCCTAAAATCATGGAGTTATAATATTGTTAAATTGAAGCATATCAAATGTGATATGCCACTAACATATTATTTTATTGATATTTATTATTTAAATCACTTTTAAATTGGGAATAGACTTAGTCGTCTCCTACTATCCAATTATATTCTCCGGTTGAAAGCACATGTTTTTGCCAATATAACATATCATTTCTTGTCGCATATTTTCTCTAACGTCTTCCCAATTTCCACCACAACATTATTTTCCCACATTTTGGTCCCACTTAAACGTCTAAACTTTGATCATTTCAATCAAAAATCTCTTAGCTTAATTCTTTATTTATATATTTATTTTGATTTGGGATGATACATATAATTATACTTCATTTGTTCTCAGTTTTTATATATAATGTAGGATCATCGTCATCATTTATATATTAAATTTAAAAGATAAAAGACTAATATTCATATAAAAAAAATACTCGTATATACATGTAACTTTCAAAGAAGAGATACAAAATGACGTCATATGAAGTTAGAAGTGCATAAACAGCCAATAATTTGGGTTGGGCTTTACTAAACTCTCCTTTTTTTGATCTTACTTTCACATCAAATAAACCAATTTGGCCACCATATTGTCCTTATATTTAATTAATAAATTATTTAAAAAAAATACACAAACAGCTTACACACACTTCTATTTTTCTTCTCCGTCATGGACGCCGCCGCCGATGCCGCCACAACCCCATTCACCACCCTCCGCCGCCGTAACTCCATCGAAACACCCACCCTCCAAACCCCATCATCATCGGCCGATTTCGAACTAATCTCCTTAAAACCAGCATCCTACACTTCTCTCCGAGACATCCTCCCAACCACCGCCGTCATGTCCCCGAAAGCCCCATCATTTACTTCTAATTCCGGTTACGAAATTTCGATCCGGAACCGACTTGTTAAACAAGCTGCTTGGGCTTACCTTCAACCCATGTCCACGTCACCTGACTCCGGTGGACACACTGTATTTCGTCGTCTGTGGACCCGGTTCTCGGATGCTTTTTTCCGGTTCGTTACTCATGTCTACGATTGCTTGTTCCGGTCTGTTTATGTTACAACTACAAGCCACCGATTATGACCCACGCAAAGAGGTGATCAAATAATTTATTCAATATATTGTATGAAAAACAAAACCCAATAATGGGTTTGTTTTTATCTCTTTGCAATTGTAGAAACAGATGAAAAGCATCGAATAAATGAAAAAAATTGGATCGCAAATTTTGTTGGTGCATATTGTTTTTTTTTTACAGTCTTTGTAGTACTAAAAGGTGGATACTTTATTGCTTTGGGATAATGGGATTGTGTTAATTTCATAGATACTGATGAAACAATTGAACAATCGGAAGTTTGGAGCACATTGATATATTATTGTGTTTTATTGTTTCTTTACAATCTTCTCTTAGTACTAAAGATGGATACTTTATTGAATTGGAATAATGGGGTTGTGTTATTTTCATAGAAACAGATGAGACAATTGAACAAATGGAAAACTGGAAGTTTGGAACACAGATGTTGTGCTTTTTCTTGGTTATTTACAATCGTGTAGTACTAAAGGTGGAAACTTTTAAAGGATCAGAATAATGGGTTTGTGTTGATTTCATAGAAACAGATGAAACAATTGAATACATGAAAAGTTGAGATACAAAGATTGTTGTTTGTTCTTGTTTCTTTACAAATTACAATCGAGCAGTTTTAAAAATAAGTACTTACGATAGGTAAATGTTTATGTTAATTACGCATAAACAGATGAAACAATTGAACAAATGAAAAATTGGGATACAAAGATTGTTGTTGTTCTTGTTTTTTTTACAATCTTGTAGTGCTAAAGGTGGATATTATATTGAATCAAATTCCTCTGGAGCGTCTAAATCTTAGCCAGACTGGTTCTTTATTCCCCGAGTTAGAATCTTGATGATGATGATGGTGGTGGTGGGTGTTCGTTGGCACCGGAGGTGCAGTTGGTGCCCATCTGTCGTCACCCTGGTCTGATCCGAATAAGGCTTGAGTTGGAGTCATTGGAGGTGGTGGAGGTCGTCCGTCGCCGGAGTTCTGATGATTTTGCAAGCCCTGCAGGAATATCATTTGAGCACATTTTTTAATACTTTAATATTGAGTGGGATCATGAATGAGATCAAAGAGGATTTTGTTTTTTGATCATGTGATTGTGTTATGGGAATTATTTAATGCAAATTGGTCCAACAAGACAAGTGGTGTTGCTGACTAATTGGGATGATCTAGATGTGATTAAGTGGAATTCCATAATTGGGAGTCAATGAATGCATCTTCATGTATGTTTCCAAATACTTTAGAAGAAATGCTTAATACATACTCAAATTTCAATTGGTTGATCATTAGGATGAGTGTTTTGCAAGTGCTTATGCATAAAAGATGTGTTTTTGTACTTTAAAATAGTAGTTATTATTGGATAATCAGTTGTTCAAGCGGAAAATGTGAATTGACCTCAAAACAAACTATTCGCCATTTGTCAATTCGACAAGAAAGAAAGATATCAGATTAATCAATCTGATAAATGTTTGGTTCAAACATGACTAAACACTTAGATTTCTGATTCATAGGTTTACCAGAACATGACTTGAAATACATATGGTCTTTTAGTAGATTTTTTAACATTTGATACCTGAGATGTTGGCCTTGAGGCAGTAGTAGGCTTAGAAATTATATTCTGAAGGATGTCAAAGAACTTTGTTTGGCCTAATTCTGTGGAATTCTGCCAATAATAAATCGCCACGTCCCACGCTTTGTCTCTAAATCGCTTTAAACTGCTTTCAATATCTGTTTCATGTCTTACTATAAATGGCCTCAGCATTGCATCATATACATATCCTGTACCCTGCAATCATCCATAACTTACTTTTTATAGCAACCAAAAAACACAATGAAAGAAACAATATATGTTGCTTTTAATTCCTTACCTTAGTTTTAGGATACCATAAGTAGATAATGAGGGCCAGCTTCAATTCTCCATACATTGGTACCCTATAAGAAGAAGATTTTACCTTTTCAGACCAATATGATCACACACAAAAACTGCAGTTATAACAAAGTTGGTTGAGTTTTACACTTACCATGAAATGAATATATCACCAACTCTTTCAAAGACCGCGAGTATTGCAACAATCACCCTGAGGAAATGAAACCACGACAAATTATCAATTGTCACAAGAAGCTCCTCACAATTTTACATTTCATGTAGACTTAGGTTTAATGGTAGAATTTTTCGTTGCACATTTAATTACACATCAGAAGAATAAAGAAATTGATGCCTACTTATGAACTTGTTGGGCTCTGTCACCGATTAATACTAGTATAGAACCTGATAAAAGTATGATGTGCCCTATTTCCTGTTGTAGGCTAAATAGCGATTCTAACCGCTTATGCCAAGCTATGAAGTTAAAACTACATGTGACCTTTTTAACTCGTTGATGTTAGTTGTAAGTACGGTAACTTGTAATCAACACGGTAAGTCATGATCAGTATCGTTGCCAAGTCGTGCAGGAATTAGACATTTAGCCATGGTGGTGGAGACGTGTTGTACATAATATTTTTTTCCCCTTTGTCTTTAACAATGCAAATAAAAAAATAGATGGGTACAAGTTTCAGTGTGATGACTACGGGTGGTATAGATTCATTTAGTCATCAATCTAGTTATTCAGACATTCAATTGTGAATGATTCGGAGTCATGGCTAACGGGCTAAGCTTATATAGCATGTAAAACTGTTAGAAATACCAAAACAAAACGAACTCTACGTCAAGCAGATAACTCAAATATATTTTTTCCCCAACGAAAACGTGCATTATTACTTTCGTATAAACGTTTCAAATATGTATCTTGTGTCATTGATCATTACCAACTCGAACTCAAAAACATGTCAAATGCGAAAACAGACCTTGACCTTTTGTACAAACAATAGTTTTAACATGTCAAATGACAGAATGACCTTGACCTTTTGTACAAGCAACAAATCTTAAGTTTTAACATGCATATAATATGTCGACACCTCATTAACACTACTTTTTTCGTTACATAAAAGCTTTAGATCATCATTTTAATTATGTTTCTACACCATCAATTTTTGCATTGATTTTGACATCCATTCTACAAGACCATAATGTCAACTTCCAATAACTACAACAAAGGGGCATATGGCTATTGGCTAACACAACTTTATTAGCACTCAAATTCATTGAAGTTTGTTATATTGAAAAGTTAAAGATAAAGAACATACCAATATTGACACCAAAATCGTAATTCTGCATTTCCTACATTTGGTTTCTCTATGGTCTTAAAACATTCTAAAGCTGGATACGCGTATCCAAGAACTAACCTGCAACCATAACCAAACAAAACTCCAATTCAGTAACTTTATAACCAAACACACCAATAATTGAAAATCAGAAGGAAAACAATAAAAATACTTACACAAGGCTATTTGTGATCAACTCCCCTAACATCCTCTAATCTTCTTCCCTTTGCCGCCAAATATTATACACCAAATTCACTGCAAATAATAAACATTTATTCACGTATGAATCATCGATGAGTTTCGATATCAAGTATCAACGTATATCAAACTGTATGAATTGAACTTAGATTATATACAATTATACATACAAAATATGACATAACTAACATACCTTTTAATCAGTAAAACAAGATATATGATCTTATGTTGATTATCTCTGGGAGTTCGAAGAAATTAATGAAATTGTGATCGATATTGAATATGGATGGGAAACTTAAATTTGAGAGAAAATGGATAAATATGATTATGTATGTGTAATTATATATGCATGAACATAAGTAAAGTTAATTTAATTTAAGTATATATATATATATATATACATAAAAAGTAAAAGATATGGCAGTTGGATTTAGAATGAGTAAAACGTACAAGAGAAACAAAACAAGAAGAAGAAGAAGAAGATGTTTGGAAACCAGAGTTTACTTGTCTCCAACGCCTTTCTTCCTCTACCTTTTTTTTATTTTTTATTTTTCAAATTGCACCTTATATTTTAATTTTTTTTCGCCGTGTTGCAAGTCAACAAATAATTGTATATTAAACATTAATTGATCTTAAATATTAAATTATACGGAGTAGTTGTGAAGAAATAAGGTTTGTAAGTAGTAACTAATGGTGCGTTTAGTTACAGAAAACTTATCACTTTTCTAGAAAAATTCTCTGTGAAAATAATAAAATTAGAAAACGTGTTCAAATTCAAGTTTTCTAAAAAACTTTTCTAAGAAAATGAAAATCCTTGTTTTCCTTTTTATAACTACAAAGTTGAAAACTACTTTTGATGGTTTTCTAAGTTTTTCATCTCTACTATTCCTTGGAAAAGGAAAACTCCACTCCTTGCAACTAAACACGTTTTCTAAATTTTTCATGCTTTTCTAGAGAAGTAAAACACTTCTCATTCTCTAGAGAAATGGAAAAAGAAAAATGGAGAAATTTTTCTGTAACTAAACGCGCCCTAACTTTCTAGAAAAATGATATATTCCTTCAATTCTAAAACTTTAGTCCTTAAATATATATAAATGATTGCACATGAAAAATGAATATTTTATTTTTATGTAATTATAATTATTAAGAAGAGAGAAAAAGATAGGGAGATTTACATGTATATTCATGTCATAATCTTCTTGTTATAAGCATAAAAAATGCTAAAATTGTGAAAAAGTATGTCATTACTCAATTTCATACGGCAAGAAAATATGATTGATGCGATCACTTTCTTAATTATAGCTCTTATATATTACACTTTTTATTTTCATTTTATCTTTTTTCAGTTACAAGTTTCACGCTGTTCTATAAGTGAAATCCATAGTACTAAACAGACCTAAGACGTTATCTAGAAAGAGTGTAATCAAGTTGTTAACGTATTATACATGCTATGTGCCTATGTAACTATCTGAGCCAAAAAGGCTCGATTTTCTCTGAGTAATCTGAACATGAATTAATCCGTTTATATTTACTTGTAACTATCTAATTTTATAAGAAGCCAATAGGCCTCCAATTCAATTAGTTTTGCAAAATTTACATATATATAGATGACATTTCTTCATATAAAAATTGTAACATTGTGTATGTTAAAAAAGAAGTGATTTAATTGGATGGTATAATATTTGTTGTATACCTTAATAAATATTTTTAATGCTATATGGATTAGGTGCAGTGGTAGTTTCCTTGTTGGAGACTAGTTTGAAAAAGTGTTTGCAATACCAAATGGCCGCCTCAAAAAAATCTCAAACAAGGTCAACTTCACATTGGAACAATGACAACTTAAGGTATAAAAATACCAAACCAAGTGTTTGAACACGCGTGAAAAGTTATTTAATCTTAATAAATAAGACGGGTTCAAAATATATATATTTACTTTCAATTTCAATCAAATTATAAATTGTTTAAGTGAAAATGAAATTTCATTGATTAGGAGTTTAATAATTGTAAATTTCTTAGATTACGTGCTTTTTTAAAGTGGACAATTAAATTGAGACGGGAGGATCCAATAATTAATACTCCGTGTATGATATAACCTTGACTTGGCATTTTTCTTTGTCTTCATGTCCTTATTAATCAAAAAAAGTTGTGACATATCAATAAAGGATCGACGTTAACATTTGTTTCTTGTCACGTTTCTTACATCCTTGTTTTTGTTTGTTTCATGAGGAATAGCGAGGTTTATATAATGCAACTTCCCTGTATAGCGAGGACCCAATTCAGAAGGAACATATGATTAAGCTTGACTAGAAGATTGAAAATTTTAAGTTTGACTCTGACTATATACTAGTATAAAACTATAAATCAGTCGGTCTGCAAAACTACTTGTTGAGATAAATTCTTGTATAAATTCATTAATATTAATATTAATTAATATTAATATGGATGGATTATTGGATATGACCAAATAAGGGCTAATACTCTCTCAGACCCGGTACTGGGCACAAAGTTTTATAATTCTTAACTAACTACAATTTTGACCAATATAATGTCATATATACCCATTTAATTCTTTTTTGATTTGTTGAAATGAGATTCGGAATAGATCAGCTAAAAATTGAAATGTGAACATTTATTGTGAGAGGAAGAGAGTATTTAATCACTGGTGTCTATTACGAGCGTCCCGTATTCCCGTATCTTAGTCCAAGTTGATTAAACACTGGTGAACCGTGAAAGTAGAGGGTGGTTAATATTGACCCGACTTTATCTTGGGCTTTAAGCCGTGATTGGGCCCATTAAGTATCTACGAGTCATATAGTAATGGGTTACTATCATTTGCGAATGGACTATTACGCAAATGGACTATTACGAACTACGGAGTACGGAGCATATGATATACGTCTATATTTTCACCACTAGAATTGATAAATCCACCGTAAGTGTACATTACTTATATGTACAGTACAATTATTTAATACACGTTTATAATAGATTTATCAATTTCTATGGTATATCACCATCCTTAAATATTACTCATCATTAGTTCATTACATTCCAATTTTTTGTAAGATAACACATTTACACTTTATCTTCACCTACCTTTTTTTTATGTACATGCATATATTAGGGTATAAATGAACTTTATCTCTACTTATAAAAGTAGACAATAAAATTGAGACACTAAAAAAAGGAAACATTTACTTTAAAACTCGAACCGGAGAGTAAGACCACTACTAACGGGGCATCGGTTACGCGTCGGTGGGGGGCGTCGGTTGGACCGACGCACCGACGCCGTTGGCACGGGGCGTCGGTTCGGCCGCGTCGGTTGTGTGCGTCGTGGAACCGAAGGAAGAGAGAGGTATGGGCTGGGGTCCACCGGCTGCTTTATACCAAAAAAAAAAAAAAAAAAAAAAAAAATTTAAAAAGTGTGAAACGGTCAAAAAAAAAATTTTAATTTTTTATTTTTTTTCCTTTTTACACTCTATAAATTCAAACCAAATCCAACCCATTTTTCACAACATTCACTCCTCAATTCACTACTTTTATATACAATTCCCCACTTTTATACAATATATTCTTTCCAATTCCCCACTCTCAACCAACTTTCCACATTATTTTACACCCAATTCACCACTTTTATATAAAACTCACCACTTTTATATAAAATTTTATCAACTTCTTCAATTAACCACTCTCAATTCACCACCTCTATACACAAAAAAAATGAGGCGAAATTCCAACTCCACCGGCGACGATATGTTTAACAACTTATTCAACTACGTGCCTCCGCAGGTTAATCAAGGTTCACCACCATCCACTTTCTCGGCTCAATCGAGCAACTCGTCACCTAGCCAACCCCCCGGTTTTTCATCATACGCAAGTCCAACCCGAACCTTCCAAAGTCCATCCGCTCCATACCAAATGTATCAACCCTTGGCATATCAAGGTTTTTCACCAACAATCCCATATCATCAATCTCCCGCGGCGTTCGGAAACCCACACTACATGCACCAAGCTCATCCTTCCGCTTTTAACCCATATCCACCAACACCAATCAACTACCCACAATTCGGAAACATCAACACTCCACCCCGAATTGAACCCGAAACCCAACCCCAACCCCAACCCGAACCCGAACCCGAACCCGAAACCCAACCCGAACCCGAGCCGGCTCCAAAAAGAGGAAGATCTAAAGGAAAAGCCGTGGACACTGGCCGGGTGCAAGTACGATGGTCCGACGACGAGGCGGTTTTGTTGGCGCAACGATGGATCCACCGGTCAGAAAAAGACAAGGAAGGCGCTGCACAAGCTGGAGAAGCGTTTTGGGCTAAAGTTGTGGAGGACTACAACAAGGTGGCTCCCCAATACCGTTCCAAGAGCCAACTTCAAGGCAAATGGAACAAGATCCGTTCGGATTGCAAGATCTTCATAGGAATTTACAAGGAGGTTACAAATCCTCGTCCGAGCGGTGCCAAAGAAGAAGACATTTTGAAAGCAAGTCATAAGAGGTTCAAATCCCGAATGAAAAGAGATTTCACATATGAAACTTCTTGGAACGTTGTCAAAGACCATCCAAAATTTTTGGCAACGTTTGGTGTCATGAGCAACCGCGAAGAACCATCCCAACCCGAGCTCGAACCCATCAATCTTGGAGACGACATGCCTTATTCCGACCCTCTCACGGCTAACATGCAACATTTGTTCACCGACGACCCCATTCGTCGCCCGCCCGGTCGTTCGTCTTCTAGAAAAAGCCAAAAAAGCTCGGGTTCCAGTGACGCCGCCACTTCTTCGCGTTCTTTGAGAGAACAAGAACGTTTGGCCAACATACGAGCCGCATCAGTGGCCGAACATACAATGGTGCAAATCGGAAAAGCCGCGGCCAAAAAAACGATCATTAAGTCGTGGAAAATGCTTATGCAGCCTGTCCCGTCGTTTCTCAAAGGCAAGGAGAAAAAAATGATCAAGGAAGTAAGAAAAACCTTGGTTGACAACTATGAGTCGGACTACAAAACGTTCTTTGGTCACGACGCGGGTGCGGGTTCTACTCAAGTGGCGGAAACGGATGAAGACGAGGACGACAATGAAGACGACAACGAAAACGACAACGAATCCGAGTAGACTACTAGTTGTATTTTTAAGCTTTCAATAAATGTATTTTTTTCTTTTTTAGGATTTGTAACATTTTTCTTTTTTAGGATTTGTAACATTTTATTTTTTTAGGAATTGTAATTTTTTTCTTTTTTTAGGAATTGTAACATTTTATTTTTTAGGATTTGTAATATTTTATTTTTAATTAATGTAATGTTTTTAGTTTTAATTTAAATGTGTTATTTAAGTTTTTGTATCAAATAAATAGATTAAATAGTGTGTGGGGCCCTGAAAATAAGGGAAGTGATGTTGCTGTTGGCAGGGGTGTGTCAGTTGTGTGTCAGTTTGTGTCAGTCTGACGTGGCGCTGAGCTGGCAGGCAACTGACGCGTCAGTTCGTGTCACGGTTGGGAGAGGCCTAATAAATAAAAGTTAAGTTTTTATAAGTCAAGTAAATACAGGGCAGATCTACAACAAAAGGGTAAAAAGGCACCTGGGGCCTGGGCCATCAAAAAATTTAAATCACGTAAAAAGAAATTCTTTTATAGGTGATATTAATATTAACATCTTTTATTATTTTACCCCCTTTAAAAAGTGAAAAAGAACAATCTAAACATTTTGCCCCTTCAATCTAATATCCTACCTCTGGCACTGAATATATACATGTATGTAGGTGGGGTGGGTCAAAATATGAAATGATGCTAGGTAGGTAGGTGTAGCTTCTTTGTGGGGCAACATGTAGCTATTCATTGGATTCAGAAATCATAAGATTTTGTGTTTTTTGATCAGAAGATGAATGCATTATATGATTTCTGAAAAACTTATGATAACTTCTGAGTATGACCAAGCTTTTACTATTTGGAGTCAATTACACATTTCTGGTGGATCCAGTGCACTCATACCATTGCAGCTGTTGCAGTATCACATCTTTGTCACATTTTTTTTATTATCCTCACTGATGTTAGTAGTTTAAAGATAGCTAAGTTTTGTCAAAGTTGTTGTCGTGTAATATATGCATATGGGCCTGTCTACGTACTCTATAAGTCTATAGGGGGGTACCACTTAACTTTTAGATAGGGAGATTTATATGAGTACAAGTACACTCTGCATGCATCAAGTGTATTAAGACGGTATGTTTTTACTTTGTTCAATTCGGTTACTGTAGTTCGGCTTAGTCTAAATTCGGCAAACTCAACGTCTTACTTCACCGTTCGAATAACTCAATGATAAAACATGTTTGTTTTTTTCGTCCCAAATGTAATGGGATTTGAACGTATATATACTAAGCGTTTAGAAGACAAATCCTATCCATTAGACAATGGACCCTTTTCCATCGCAATTTTTGTTTCTTTCATCAAATGTTAGATTTTTTTCAAAAAATAATAGAGTAATACACTAAATAGGATAAGTAGAAATGACAATAACGTACTTATATACGTATATAAAAGTTACGGTAGAATAATAGTGTTGGTAGAGTTGTACGTATAGTACTATCCTCTCTTGTAATCACAAAAGTAAGGGAAGTAAATATGGACAATAGGAGACAACGGCGGAGACGGGGGCAGTGTAGATAGTGTAACACCCCCAAATTTAATGTTTTGCGGAAGCGAGTTTTGGGTGTTACTAATCCGGTAATCACAGCATAAGTTACATAGTGAACGATTCTAAATGAGACGTTTGAAAATAGTTATACATTTCTGAAATTAAAGTGTTTACAAGTTACGAGTTCGCGTAAAAATAGTATTACATTTTACTAGTACTGAAGTAAATGCAATAAATGTCTTGAGTGTTGAAAACATGCGACTCGAGCTAGAATCCTGTAGGCCAATCCTACTACAGCAGTGTACCTGAGAATGCACACTAAAGGTCAGCTGGAAAGCTGGTGAGTTCACAAGTAATTTGTAATAACAAGTAGTTCAAGAAATATGTATTTCATTCAGAAATGTAAATCAAGTTTAAAAGTTTAAATAGTAATGATTACCCCTCGAGGTAATTGTGAGAAATTTATGGTAAACAGGTGAACCTAATCAATAGGTTTTTAGTCAAGTAAAGGGAACCAATTCCCAGTGGGTGTGTTAACAGGTACGTTATTGCCACCTGGCAATATGTATACGGGTGTAGCGTAAGGTGACTAAATGTCATGCTACTGGTCGAAAGAGGTCAAACGGGAAGAATCCGTAGACAGCCTGTATTGCTCCCCGGCAATATGGTACAGTTAATACATACGGTTCCAAGTATTTGTGCTACTGGTACTAGTAAGTCACAATGCCACCTGGCATGAAAGGTTGCACCCCGGCAACGTGATCAAGTTATTTATTTTGGAATCGTGTCATATCGGTACGGTTTGTAAATACGGTCAAGTGAGCAAAAGCTCGTAATTTCCTGAGTCTCTGACTCGTAAGTATCTAGTAATCACCTACAGTGATGGTAATGGGTATCCCCCAAAGGAAAGGTCAAGTTATGTCCCTCAGGACCACGTTTAAGTAAATTAACCAGTTATCGAGCCAACGACCCCGACCGTAATAATTCGTAGGTCCGTTGCTGAGAATAAGTAAAGCATAAGTCCATATGCTGAAATGAGTAACCGTGCAGTCCCGCAGAACTACGATAGAGCATAAATTCATATGCTGAGCCAACGACCCCGACTGTAATAGTTCGTCGGTCCGTTGCTGAGTGTGAGCATCCAGCTCGTAAGTAAGTTGTACCACCCACCGTGGTATCGTGAGCCCTCAGCTCGTAAGTCAGTTGTACCACCCATCGTGGTATCGTGAGCTCGTTTGTAAATCCGTAATACCAACCATAGTGGTACCGTTTTTGTGCCACCCACCGTGGCATCGTTTTGCTTCACATATAGTGACAGCGTCCGCTATTCTCCCGCAGGAGATGTAAGTAATCGTTTTGGCAGTACACGACATGCCCGTAAGTAAATTTAGCCCAAGGCTAGTAAGGTGTTACAGGCACTCAACAGTACCTCAAGTTGTTACGTAATTCACAGTAGTAAATCTTACTAAGAAAAGTAGGAATGTCACCTAGGTATAGGGGCAAATCATAATCATCTGTTAGGTACGTATCTACGTCACCTAGTTTGTCTGAAGTAATGTGTAAAGTCAAAGCACGTTAACACGTCACTTAACTGTCGTGAAGTACTTACCGTACTTAGTCAAAGTCGTCCGCTAGTTCGTAAAGGTAGTCAACGCTAAACTAGCAAGTCGGTGCCTCTAGTTGGTGTTCATAAGTCCACCGGTCATTACTGGTAATTAGCAATTCACTGATGTAGTGAGGCGTTTACTCCCTAGATATCATATATAATATAATTCTAGGTGTTTCTAACACGGTCATACTTAATATCTCTAAGTATGGTCAAATGGTTCATAGCTGTCGTAATCTAGTACCGTTACCATAAGCTATTGTAAAACATTTGTAAAGATTTATACAGTGGAAAGTAGTAAAACAGGAGTATGCATTCCCGCCCCGAAATCAGTTGGAAAACAGTAAAAGAGTTGGGGCCATGAACTCACCTGAGAAGCTAGCGTCCTAGTGTAACGAGTCGTGCCAAGTAAAATCTCCTAGTGTCCTAAACACGTGAGATTTCGTATGTTTGTAAGTGCGGTTCGTTACCGATGATTCGTAATAATAATTCATATTATTATTAGGTTTGAGCTTTTGTATACTTTATAAAGTATATTTGTTTTGAGTATAAGTCGTATCATATTTAAATTGTCATTTGAAATCGTTTCCCGACACTTAGGAAAAATATGGCTGTTTTCTGTTTTCTGCGACATAACATGCGACACAAGGGTTGTGTCGCATGGTGCGACACAAGAGCTCTGCGACACAGTGGTTGTGTCGCAAAAGCTTGCGATGCTGATTCAACAGCGACATAAGGGTTGTGTCGCATGGAGTCTGCGACACAAGGTGCGACATAGAGTACGACATAAGATACGACACAAACGGAATTATGCGACACAAGCGTTGTGTCGCATGGATGAACACCAGCCCAGAAACTCGCGGCTATCGCATTTTTCCGGCCAAAATCGCAAATCTAATGCATTTTCAAGCTGTAAAATCATGTTTTCTTTGTTGTTTAGGTTATAACTAAGTTGTGTAAACATTATTACACCAAAACATTACTCCAAATTGAATAAATCTAAGATTTTAGGAATTTCTTACAAATGCGAATCGAGGCCAAACGAGGAAGAAAACGAAGGTGTCGTCTTTGTTAATGTTGTTCCTCTCTTGATGGTGATTCCGAAAATGTATGTTGATGGTGGTGGTGGTGGTCGGCCGGCGGTGGTGGTGTTTGGTGGTGATTATTTTTAGAGAGAAAAATGAGGTGGAGAAGATGATGAAAATGAGATGAAATGGTGAGAGGGTTGGGTTTTGTCCAACACAGATCCCCAGTGCGCGGACTGTGGTCTCCAACCACAGTATAAAATACCCGTGTTTTATTTGTCCATTCATAATATAAAATAAAATCTTATTTATATTATTTTAGAATGTTTTCTAATGAAAGTATTTTATAAAAATACTAATTGGAAATAAAAGTTAAATCGGTTATTTGAAGTTTAAATTTGGCGCGGAAATTGACTTTTTGACGAGGTGTTACAGATAGTCGCCTTCATAAGAATTTATAAATTATGTAAAAAGGACAAAAAATTTAAGGTATTAATGACATTTTAGAATTTTCGCCTACACAAAACTATAATAAAAACAAAATTAAAATATTTTTCGCCCCCTACAGTTGAATTTTTTGGCTCCGCCGCTTAGAGGTGTTCACGGACGGTTAACCAAAAGTTAGGTTCACTAATTTCTTGAACCTAAACCGAAACTGAAAAGTTCGGTTAACCGGTAATCGGTTAACCATTTAACCGTTTATTAATTAATACATATTTTTGAAAAATTATTAATAAAACACAAATACACATTCATTAATAAGTGTTCACTATATTTAAATATTTCGATAATAAAAGTATCAAATGATAAGCATTTTACTCTTTATAATTGTGTATTTATATCATATGTATGTTAATCGTTCGGATATGATTAGAACTAAGTAGTAACAGTTAACATATTAGGGCAAAATTAAGTTAGTAAACTGCATTAAAATGAAACAAAAGAAAATATAAATGAGTATATTACAATACAAGTGTATATTTATATATAAATATAATATATACAATATATTTTCATATATTTAAAACTATGTATAAACTTTTCGGTTATTTCGGTTAACCGTTTATCATGTCTATCCCAAAATCATTAACCGAAAACGAAACAAAAAAATCGAAAAAATATCGGTTTGGTTAACTGAAAAACGAAAAAAATTCGGTTCGATTAACCTAAATTCGGTTCAATTCAACCGGTTTACGGTTCGGTATTCTGGTTTCGAATTATTTTGAACACCCCTACCGCCGCTTATACGGGATGAAATATCCCTGCTGAAGTGATGACACTCGGGATCCGTGATGCATCCGATTTGGATCCGGCGGGTTATATGGGTTCTTACAATATTTCAGTCTTACCATGCTCGCTAATTAAACCCAACTTTATCTTTTTTTAGTTTAATTTTCTTTTTTTGGCATCACATGCTATTTTAATTGCTTAAAATGCACAATATTAAAAGTAGTACGTGTTTGTAACGTTACATTCATATTCCTTGCGTAAACCATAGTTTTCGTACTATGACCTTTGTACTTATATTTTTACTAGAATAGATAGATATATAGATACAAAACAACATGTTAATTTAATTGATAAAAACATCGTACGTTCATTTGTTGAAACATTTTTATAACGATTTACAAGAATATTAAAATCCTCGAGTTGAAACATTTTATAATGTCATGGATGATTTATATCCTTGTAGATAATAACAAAAATAAGCTAATTACCTGCATGCAGGAACCATTCTTGAAATTAAGTTTGTAAGTTTCAATCACATGGTTCAGATTGTTTAATAATTTATTTAGTAGGGTCATTTTTCGACTCGTAATATTTCACCATACGTAGTTACTGGGAGGTGATAAATACAACATTTTTTAATGCATACAACAATTTTATGCTTCACGACATTTGTACTGCGAGCTTTAATAATTGTATAGTTTGTTGTATGGAGTGATTTGTTTGTTATATACTCCGTATATATCAACTCCCTTTATTAATTGTGGATTACGGATGACTAATTAATTAATTTCGTCAAGTTAATAACATCCTTATCTGTAATCTCAGTACGATCATATAAAAATCAATATATATATATTACTTCGGCCACAGTAAGGTATAGTGATGGGAAGCATTAAACTCGAGACTGAAAAACCATTGAATGCAACTAATTTAAATATTATTTTTACTCTTCTCAACCTAAGTATTTTAAATATATATATAATTATATATGTACATTTTATGTTTATTTTATAATGCATCTTGAATCTTTGATGTACTGGAGTAAGAATTTTACTTATTTTCCAAGTAGAGTAACACACACTTTATCCCTTCAAGTCTCCATGTTGTCTCCCCTTGTTTATCTTGTGCATTGTAGTTCAATAGTATAACTTACGATCAACGTCAGTACAACTCAAATTATTAATAATATTTCTTTTCAACTAATAAAAAAGGTACGTGATATTTGTAAAAAATTGCAAGTGATCGACATTAAAATTGAAGCTAATATATACTCTTATTAATCCGCGGAATTAAAAGAAAATCATTCATTTGTGACTTGTCTAAATTAAAGGAATCGGCGAAATTAACAGAAAATCATTCATTCGTGACTTGTCTAAAGGAATCGATTACACCTTCGTTATGCAATCAATTAAGCTTTGGCTTTACATATTAAAGAGTGATCGATTAGTTATGCTAACACTCCTATACGTACGTATATTGTTACTTATTACTTATTGTACCACACGTAAAGATCCAGCATACGACTGTATGCAAGATGCTTGCTGCTAATACTTCATGTGAAAAAGGGTAATTTGTAGTGTAACCCTGACCCCTGTACCATATTTCGTGGTACACATACATCCCATTCACAATGAATATCAACGCTGGACAAATCAACTGTCCACAAAGCACCAACATATTTTGAGACACGGATTTAAACATCTGACATATCGATCACACATGTGAAGTATGAGTATTTGCGATGACGGCACCATTTCAAGTGTCGTGATGAATCATATGATCTTCTTACCGTAAACTCGATCGTATCATATTTTTTCACCATAGATAAAACATGTATACATACAAACCCATTATATTTACCTAAATTATATTGTCTGTTTGTTTCAAAAAAAAATTATATTTACCTAAATCTTAAACATCTTCCAAAATCTATATACTTTTCAAAAATATACCTCTAGATTGTATAGTCATACGTTTTGCAAGAGTCCACGTGTTACAAATTTATTCACATTCATTAACAATGACACGACAAATTAGGGGTGTCAAAAAAACCCGACCCGAATAGGTAACCCGAAACCCGACCCGACTCAACCCGAATTCCAAGCTTATTTGGCCACCCAAATAACACGAATAACCCGCTTCTTATTTGAGTCGGGTTTCGGATAAATTTTTTTCAATTCGGATAACCCGAATAACCCGAATAACCCAAATAAGCTAATAAATTATTTATTTTAAAAAATATAATTATATATATAAGTTATTTATGGTTTATACATATATAATATACATATATAAGTAATTCATTATGATTTATACAAGCTATTACTGTCATTTTGTAAAGTTTAAGTTTATTTAAAATACGAAAATTTGAAATATCATCTTATTTGAGTTAAATGAATAACCCGAATAACCCGAATAGGTAACCCGAATAACCCGACCTTATTTGAATTGAGTTTCGGGTTAGATTATAAACTTCGAAACCCGAATAACCCGACCCAAATAACCCAAAACCCGATTAACTCACCCGATTGACACCCCTACGACAAATCATATCAATTGGACTGTCACCAAACAGTGACCGTCACATTAGCTTCTACCTTTTTCAAGTAAATAAAACCCCATTATACACGCACCAAAAACACCACCTCATTATCAACTAACAACAATGCCTACAATGAAGGAAAAAGTCATCGCCACCGCCACCACGGCGGTCAACGTCGGCTGCAGTTGCCGTAAACTAAACCTCTCCAACATCTACCACCCAAAACCAAAACGCAGCCGCCACTACCATCACAGCTCAGCCTCCACGTCATCATGGAACACCACTCCTACCACCACAGCCACCACTTCTACATTATCACCGAACACTTCCGACACAACAACAACAACAACAACAACGGCGGTTCAAGGTTTTGGGTGGCTTGGTGGAAACAGTTTGGCAGTGGAGAAAGATTCGAGTGATCCGTACGTTGATTTTAGGGACTCGATGTTGCAAATGATTATGGAGAAAGAAATATATAAAAAAGATGATCTTCGTGAGCTTCTTAATTGTTTCTTGCAACTTAATTCACCTTATTATCATGGAATTATTGTCAAAGCTTTCACTGAAATCTACAATAACCTTTCAAACTAATACTATGGGTATCAAGCTATAAGCCCACTAAGTTCCATTTGTAATTTTTAGGTTGTTAACTGTTTTTTTTTTTTTTTTTTTAAGGTATTAAACCCTAAGTTGTAATGTTATGATGCATGCTAATGTTAATTGTAAAATGATTAGTGGTAATTTCTTTTTATTGCTTGTTATATATCTACGAATTGTAATAATGTTATGAGGCATGCTAATTAATCTTGTTCGTGCGGGTGTTTGGGAGTATTATTTTAAATAGGTTATTACGGAGTATTACATTATTCAAAAAATTAAGCATCATTTTTGATTTTTTGTAGCTTATTTGTAACACACTTTGCTTTAGCGATCAAGCTAAAAATCAAAAACCACTAACAAATATCTTGGAAGGACTATTTATCTTTAAGAAAATACAATATATAAGATTTTTGTCAAACACTTTATTGTAAAATAATGCATTTCTTTATCAAGGGCGGAGCCATGTAAAAGGTAGTGGTAGCAATTGCTACGGGTCCATTTTCAATATGCAGTGTAATTTATAATGAAAAATGACATTTTTAGTTGCATTTTTTGTTTGTGCTACGGGTTTCGAAAAATTGGGATATCATTGCTACGAGTCACTCAAAATCCTGGATCCACCACTATTCTTTAATTTGTTTAATCTTGTACCATATTAGTAATCTTTTTTAATAAGTATAACTTTAATATTGAGTACACTTTATGGTAGAAAAGGATATATAGTACTACGTATATTAATAAAAAGTTTTTAAAAAGGTCAACCATCTAGTATGGCCGGTTGATCCAAAAAGCAAATTAAAGAAGTAAAAGGTAAATTAAAAGAGATTGTACGTAGTATTCAATTAAAGAAAAGCTATTTCATTTAGCCACTCACGTCAGCATAACATTACAACACCATTTTCAACATTAGCAATCGTAACATCAGAACGCTCCTTTTTTATCCCATTAGTCCCACTAACTAAACTTAATTTCATTTAAACCTTTGAAAAAGAAAAGGAAAAAGAAATAAATACAAGTGGGTTCCGTGAAAACGCCCATGAAACACCAGTTTTTTTCTACACAACGCCCCTCCAGAACGTCCCATTCTGGCAATGTGGGGCGTTCTCACTCAAAAAAATGCTCCATAACGCCCCATTGTGAATGGTATTATGGAGAAGCTAGATTGTAGCTAGATCGATTGAACTATAAGGTGTATTAAAATCACATTAAACTAAATTAAAGATTATTAACTTTAACATTATTAAGGTGTGTCAAAATCACATTATTCTAGATTAAAGATTGTTGAATAACATTAAACATTATTGTATATATTGAATTGGCTATATATGTATCCTAGGAAACCAAACAACAAAAAACAGTACTTGAACAAATAATTTAGTAGTCATTTCTGGATTGGTTATCTCATGCATGAGGGATAAAAGAACAGCAAAGTCAGAGTAAAAAAAGTATGCATGGAATAAAGAATATAATCTTTTCAGGGAAGCGTTTGCAGCAAATTATGCAGCTAGCTAGCTAGTACTATAACATTAGCATGTTTATGGTAAAAGAAAACATGAAAATTAATTATCCGATTTGATTATGCATATATTGAAATAGATATCAAACTTAAACTAATTTATCTGTTGCAGGTACATGATCATGATCACAAACAATTTATTTTATAAACTTAATTAATTAATAGATTTATTTTATCATGATTGAGATTCCATCAAGTTATCTCATCAGTTTGTGATGTTAATCCATTTAAAATTTAATAAGAGTATAACTTTTAAAAGTTTAGTTTATGCACTACCAGATCATCGATCATTTGAGTACCCTATACCTATACAATTTCACATTTTCAAACTTTGGTAATGCATGCAACTCATTAAAATTCAATATATTGTTTAATTCTGAGAAGTTGCATACCACATGTTCATATATCATATCAGTGATTCAGTAGTAACGAGAAGTTTCATTAATATTATGACAAATCATTAAGGTACACTGCACTGTTTTTATTGTCCTTGCACAATTTAATCAACTTTAGAGAAATTGAGAGAGATTAATTTTAGAGGATCTTATTATTTTCGCTTTCAATCACACACATAGCAAACACGTACATATATGATAGTTCACATGGAGAAATGGAAAACTGGCTAGCTATGAATCTATGGTTGAAATAGAGATATGAACTTGATATATGAACGTATCCCGGAGACAATATCCTTTTAGAATGATGATTCGTACACATCTTCTTTTAATTATACACCACTAACTTTATTTTACAGTAGTCTTGTACAACATAATATTATGAAACACTTTTAGGTATGAACGAATAAGAAAACTTAGTGTGTTAATCACTTCTATATAGGACTATGGGGTTGAAGGAATCATAGTAAAATGAATTAGGTTGAGTGTTTTTGCGTGGGGAAATATAGACATAGGGATTTGAAAATCTTTAAGATAGTCCACGTAAACGTACAAGTGTACATGTAAGAGATTGGGGTAAGTTTAATGAGACTATTAAATTAGGTTGGTGGAGTGCATTTTCCAACATATATAATGCCTGAGTGCCTGAATCAACATAATTCCATGGTCATCGTTAAGTTCTTTCAATTCATTCATCTTTAAAGTTAAAATTAATGCGTTTTCATTGCTCATTTGCTCAAGGCTCTTCTTGCCTGTCGTCCTTCACTAATACCTAAGCTACACTAAGATTCAAAAAGAGAGAGAGGTGACCATGATATATAACTGTTTGACTAACTTGAACTATGTCCGTCTCAAAATTATTGTCTACGCATAAAAGATTAAGAAAAGTATAATCATTACACTATTTCACCAATAAGATCTTATCTTTACAACATACAAGCTTTTCGGTTGGTTAAAATTTGGAAGTGGATAATAAGTTTGGGATGTACTCAAATTGAAATATGGACAATATTTTCGTTACATAGCGAGTATGTCATTGCGATTATTGATGCACAATTTGAGAAAGACATTACCATGTAAGAGGAACATCTTTAAAATGATATATTTACACAAAACTTCTATAAAAGATTAAAAGATATCTACCAAATGGAGTAATATGGTATGAGAATGAGATGTATACATAATTTGCCCATCTATCTTTTTCTTTCTTTATTTCGTTTCCAACTCATTTTGTAAGCAACCTTAATTTAAAAGAAAAAATAATAATAAAAGAGTTTAACAGCGTAGGATTTCTAAAACTTAAACTTCATGAGGAATAGGATGAGGAATAGGTTGTATCGAACTATCGAAGTATCGAACTATCGATTATCGAAGACATTGATACGGCTTTTAAAATCTCGGGCATGGCCCAATAGTTTGCTTTCGGGATCGTTTTCAGCCGTTCTGTACTATAAGATATTGGGCTTTTGAGCCGAAACGTTATATTGAAGTATTGGACATCACATGAATCAATTTAAATCTCTCATGGGCTAGCCATAATGCAACGTTACCTTTATCCAAAAAAAAAAAAAATAATGCAACGTTACACGGATTTGGAGCAAGTTATTTTCATTTTCTTGTCAAGAACAAAAACAATATGAAGTAGTCCTCCATCCCAAAATAAAATATTCACATTTTCATTTTAGTTCGTTCAAAAATAAGTATCCATTTTCAAAAGTAAAATATACTAATTTCACCAGTTTACTTATAACTTACTTGTCACAAAACCGAATCATAGAAGACCGTCAAAAAATACAAAAATATAATGTACTAATTATGTTTTTTTCTTAAATTTTGTATCGTATGATTGTGTGGATGCTTATTGTTACAGAACGTAGGAGTACTATTGTAACATCCCAAAATCCAAAAGTATTATTGTGATGAGTAAATAAATAGTTGTTTTAAGTTGTTATTGTTGTAAGAAAAATAAAATAGTAGAAATCGCGAATGATTTTAAGTTCTAGACAATAGGTCTAAAAGGGGACCAAATTTAATACACGTGTACATATATATATATATATATATATATATATATATATATATATATATATATATATATATATATATATATATCCCTACCGTTCCTTATTATTCCAGAACCAAAAATAAAAAGGATGAATCGTCCTTGTGACTTTGCGAGTGAACCGGGAACAAGAAAACAGTATATTGATCTTAGATTTTAATTCATCATCATCATGACCTCTATCCTGATTCCAACCTAATTGTAAGTTTGATTCATTTATGTTTTAACTTTGAAGCTTGAATCTTATTGGGAGTATTGTGGGTTATTGATTTGATAAGAAATTAGGTTTATAAAAGTGTTATTTTGATGTTAGTTAACCTGTTAGTGAAGAGTTTATATCTGATTTCATGCTTATTTGTAAAGAAATTCGGATTTGGTAAGTTAGAAACTGAGTTACAGGTCTGAAAAACGAAGAAGTAACCGGCTGGTACTCGGGTACCCGGTGGGTACCAGTGTTGATCAAAACCACGCGATCGCGTGAAACAAAACAGAGGATCGCGTGTTAAGCATAAGTACGCGATCGAGTATTGATGTAAGTACCCGGCGGGTACTTACCTTACCCGGCGGGTAATCAGGGCTGTTTTAGAAAGTTTAGTTTTAAAATATATTCGCGTGATCAAAGGTTGGGGACAAGTTAATATGTATACAAAATTATGCTTAAAGTAAGTTATAATATGTAATGATTATTCCGAAATAAGTTCAAGTATTAATCAAGATAATAAATGATTAAAAGTTGATGAGGTTATTATGAATAGTAAACTTGGATGATTATTAGGAACTAAATGTATTGCTACGATTATGTGTTTATATAATAGGTGATTCAAGACATGGCACCTGCTGACATTATGATTTTTCGCGTATTCGATTAAAAGCAAAGGTGAGTGATATGAGGGTTAACTGGGTAATGGTTGTGTATGTACCGGATTGCTTCCGAACAAGAGGTTTGCACAATCAAGTGGATTATGTCTACTTCTTATGATTGTATCGGTTGTATGTATTTTCGGATTGCTTCCGAGCAAGAGGATCATACAATCGTGTAGTGTATTACTTGTTTCTTAAGTGTGTTTCTTATACTTGTTTCATATACGTGTATCTAGTGTTTGTATCATTTGTTAAAGATTATTGGTGACCATTGTTGTTGATTGTTGAATAGTGATAAACGCCAAAATATACTATATTGTAGTACTAACTCACCCCGTGTTTGATAGATTTCTAATGCATTTTAGTTTAATAAGATACTCATTTCGTTCATATTTGCATTTAGGAGTTCAATCGGAGCTTGGATCGAAAACAAACAGAGAACGAGCTAATCGTGAAGAAAAGAAGCTAAGAGAGTGAAGATAGGCAAGATTGGATTGGAATAGGTGTATATGAAGCTTGAATCGGAAAGAGAACGAAGGATGAGCTGAAAATGAAGAAAAGTGTAAATGCTGAGTTTTCGGCTATGCGTTAGTATTTTGGCCATAACTTCCTCATACGAACTCCAATTGGGTTGATTCAAGTGGGAGAATTTAGCTAACAGACGGGGCTACAACTTTTTTTTGGGCCGTTTTTAGTGAAAATTCGTCCATCCGGCGGATGGATTGAGGCGGCCAGAAACCCTTAAAATCCCATTTTTCTCATTTTTAACCTAACTTTTACCACAAACCCTAAGTAGACTAAAGCAAGTTTCAGGAGCATTTTGATAGCATTTTGGAGGCACAAAGATGTGAGGATTGATGCCAATTGATCCTACTTCGTGTGGTTCACGATTCGGTTTGCGTATCATCTTCCGATTTCCATTCAACATGTCTATGTGTTTTGTTTTGAGATTATGAATATGATTTTGTACAATTGAATCATGGATTAGAATTATTGTATATTGTTTAGTTTAATAACCTTGGATTATGATTGTTTGAAGGTTATAATTGTGTTTTGAATAAGTTGTCTGATTGAAGATTGTTATGTTATCCGTTGAACCTTATTTGTTGGTGATTATTAATTGCTACTTAATGTGGTCAATAGTGTTGTTGAGATTGAGTTCCTTTGACACTATTGATTATTGATGATTATGAATTAGGTTTATGATCATTGCTAAATATATTGAGTTTGATAGGTTAAGAGCATAGTAATTGACTAATCTAAAATGAATAAGCTAATAAGAGATTATTAGAAGGTATTGTTGAGTCATACCGCGAGGATTAGTCGTAACAAGTTGTGAACACTTAATGCACAATCTAGGGAAAAGCACGCAATAGAGCAACATTCTTGAGACGTCGGATCGATGTTTAATGTGGGACTCTAGATTGTAGATATTAGTTAACCAGAACCGGAGACTAATTTACATTTAACTTGGATTCTTTGATTAGTAACTAAGTTAATATAAAAGAAATCACAATCAGACATTCAAAACACATGAACCAGATAATATGAATCTGAGCGGAAGAACCTAAGCAATTACATGTCTATCTCCAATTGTTTATCTTTTACTCTTTATCTTGTTTTATGTTGTTGGTTTGGTTAATTAGTTCATAATGAACGTTCGTACGGAACTAAAACGTACCCCCTATTTTACTGCTTTATTAACAATTCCAATTTAATTGAATAACATCGTTCATGTGTTCCTGTGTTCGACCTGGACTTACCATAGCTATATTATTTCGATCGGGTATTCTTGCCTGGTTGTGTGATAGTAGTGATTGGTATATCCTGTACTTTATAAATAATAAAACTAGACGCTTTCACACGCATCAATTAGTTGTTCTATTATGTGGAATTATGTGGAATGAGCTTATGTAGAGATTCAGAGTTGTATACGAATACGTGTTTGCATGTTATGATGACCTTGGTATGCATACTCATGTTGACGTAGCTGGTATGATACTGAGAGATATGTTGTTAGTACTCATGCTGACGTAGCTGGTACTAGGTGATTATGGCCGTGGATCCGCATAGTGTTTAGAATAATCTCTACAGTGCTCAGTAGTTTGTGTGTAAGCAGATATGTGATTGATAAGTGCTATCTCAGTGTTGATCAAAGAACTAACTACGGTTAACATAGTGTTGTTTACGATATATGTGATAAGTGTTGTCACCGTGTTGATTATGTGGATTATTCATTTAATTGTTTATATGCTCACTAAGCGATGTGCTTACCCCTTCTATTGTATTATGTTGTAGGTGAATGGTTTGGTTGAACCAAGTGGATAAACAATGTTTGCTAGAAGGTTGCGTGGATATGGAGCTTGCTTTACTGTTAGATGAGCTCCATTTCTTTTGAATTATCGTTTTAGTTATCGCTTGTGTAAATCGCTAAAAAAGATGTATTAGTGACATGATTGGATTAAACTATAAAGTGTTTAGTAAAACATGGAATTGTATTTAAAATGTTAAGTTAGTCTTTGGTTTGAAACTATAAATGATTTGGAATGAAATATGATTGATTTTATATGGGACCAAAAATGTAAATGGAATATGTTTTGAATAATATGATTTTACAAATGGAATCATTTGAGTATTGTGTTATAAAAAAAGGGCGTTTCAACTATCCACACTATGACATGTATGCAGATCTTCTAAAAAGTACATGCCTTAGACCACTCCCATCCCTAACTCAAACTGATTGAAATTGACGGAGCCACGTCAGCGCCACATCAGCTTTTTCAGAAAACTGACTGAAACTGACTGACCACTCCCATCCCTGATCTGTCACTTCATTTTTCTGGGACCCACTAACTAATTAATTAATCAATTAAAATACAATAATTTAAATAAAACACACTTTATTGAAAATAAAAATTACAACATTTCCTAAAAATAAGTACAATAAATAAAAAAATAAAAACCTACAATTCCTAAAAAAAAAGTACAATAAATTAAAAACTACAATTCCTAAAAATAAAAATTACAATTCTTAACGTAATCTAATCGGAGCTCGATTCGTCATTTTTGTTCGCGTTTTCATCCTCGTCTTCGTCCGAGCCGTCACCTCCATACTTGTCTTCATAAAGTGTTACCACTTCTTTGCGAGCCGCTTTTGATCAATTTGATTTCTTTTTTAGACGCCTTTTTTGGAAGTTTTATACAAAGAAAACTCAAAGCTTTGTAAGCCGCCTTTTTCAAATTATTTTCCTTAATCATTTTTATAGCTTCTTGTTGTGCTAGAGCGGTTTGCTTGACGGCTTCAAGTGTATCAATTTTTTCAGAACGAACACTTTGTGAAGACGAAACGGCGGAGCTTGATGCCGTACTTTTTGCCGCCTTTCGGCCCGGTGGACGGCGGATGTGGTTTTCTTGGAACAACCGTTTCATATTTGCATCAAGAGCCGTACCCACTGGACTGTCATCCGCGTCTAGATCGATGACAAAAGGTTGGAAAGTATCTTCGTTAGCCATTACGCCCGGCTCGGTAAAATTTTTTGGGAAATGTTTTAGAACATTCCAAGATAATTCGTAAATGAACGCACGCCCAACTTGTTGCCGGAAATGTTTTCGGGTAGCAGTTAAAACGTCATTTTCGTTGGTACCGCTTTGTGGGCAAGTCTCTTTATAGTGTTTGTAGAGGCCTTGGAATGTTTTTGAGTCGTGCAAAATCTGATTTCACTTGCCGGTAAGTTGATTAAGGTTACGTTTTTGTGATACACAAGAATTGTAACCTTTCATCACTTTACCCCAAAAAGACTCATTTGTTTGATTTTTTCCTTGGACGCCATTTTCGGAACAATGTATCCACCGTTCCGCTAAAATTCTAGTCTCGTCGTCCGTCCAACGTATTTGAACCCGTTTAGCCTTTTGAACTTTTTTTTACCCTTTTTCTTGTCGTTTTGGGCTTCGGGTTCGGGTTGCGCCTCGTCGGAGCTTTCTTCCAACGATTGGGGTACGGTGAAATTCATTTGTTGATAATTGGGATTGGATGTGCTTGGAGAAATTTGTGGATGTTGTGGTGACCATTGTGTGTTTTGGTAAAATTATGGTTGTGGTGGGAAAATTGTGGTTGTGGTGGTGACCATTGTGTGTTTTGGTACCACCCTTGATGTTGATAGTTATTTCTCGCATCATCGGAAACAAGGTTGAACGGGTTTGCAATGGGTGGGAAGCATGCAAATCGTGGTGGTTGAGACGAGGATCCGGAAGCTTGAGTGTTTGGTGAATTCGGATTTGGTAACGGGTTATTCAACAAATTTTGCAACATATCTTTGGCAATATTTTGTTGATCTTTCTTTTTGGTTTTGGGTTTTGATTTGTTGTTTTTAGATATTTTTGTGAGAGAGATGTTGGAAGAAAGTGTAGTGTTTGGAATATATAACTTTGGTGAGAATTGTTGTGTGAAAGTGGGTAAAAAATGAAGTGTGTATTTGTGTATGAAAGTGGTGTAGATTGTTGTGTAAAAGTGGGTAAAATGGAGTGTGTATTTATTGTCGAAAAGTGGTGTAAAAAAAAAATAAAAAAAAAAAACGGTAACAAAGCCGTTGGATTTTAATTTTTTTTTTTTATACAACGGTCGGATTACTAAAAAGAAAAAAAGAAAAATGGGCCCTACATACACCCCCACCTCTCGTCGCCAAACCGATGGGGTTGAACCGACGAAGCAACCGACGAGCCGGTGCCATCACCGTCGCTCTCGTCGGTTCCAACCGACTGAAGCCGAAGCTCTCCGATGGGAGTGATCCTACAATTGCTGGTGTGTTTATTTAATTTTTTTTTTTTTTAATTTTAAAAGTAAATTTTGGTACACTTTTGGTTAATGATTGTATGGATCCTAAATTTTGAAATGAATTGAGTTGTTAATGGGGCTGACACCTAGGACAGATGAAGCTTTGGGCAATGGAAACGGGCATTTAATGCCCAAGTAAGTGACCCAGATTATTTATTTTAACATATATATCGATCCATTGTTTGTTAATTACAATTATACATTTAAACTCCACATGTGAACTTCAACTATATTTTTCAGATTCAAATACTAACAATCATTGTCACCTATAAAAAAAATAAAAATTGAGTACGAATAGTATATTTTTATGTGAGTTTGATTAGCATGTTTAGTAATTTACAGTAGATTGCTGAAATTTTATACCACTTTTGCCTTTTAAATATTACTATTATTGTTATACATTATTGAACAATATTTTTACCGTCACACATACATTATTAAAAACTGTCGTAGAAAGTTTTAATGCTTTGCTTATCAGCTTGCACGAACTTAATTATGATTGTAAATGTATAAAGGTAATTATGATCGTCAAAACCTATCTTCGTATTTTATTGTTTTTTTAACAGCGTATTTGAATTAAATAACGATTAGCAAATAAGAAGATACGGAGTAAAATAAAAGATTACAATGTACGTGATGGAAATCGAGTAAATCGAATCACTAGCACAACCAATCTACCCAATTGACATTCACATAATTACGACATCTACTATTTATCTACAAATATAAAGATAACATTACATCATTTCTGATAGTATGTCTTCTCGACTTCTTATCTTCAAACGTGACTTCGTTTCGGCTTCATAATTATTTTCATGAATGGTATATTTTGGTAAACTTTAACTAAATCGTCTAGAAAAGAAAAGACATATATGGTTCCAAATATATATATATATATTTTGGAAACGGCAAATAATATTAAAAAACCGCAACTTAGAAAGCAACTAAGAGCGGCGAAAATACAAAGTACAAAACAAGAAATACAAGATAACTTTAAGTCTTATAATTAGTAAGTAGAACAAATAATATGGTTCCAAATATTGATAAGTAGAACCACGAAAAGGTGGCCTACTTTAAGTCTTATAATTAGTTGAGCTTAAGACATTAGGAGGATTCCATTACTTAATGTGGCTTAATTTCTTGATTCATGTCCATTTTGAAGAACATACTATACTATATACGATTAGATTAGATAATTAGATGAAGAATTCGCAAGAAAACAAAACTCAAGTGCTGTTTTTTTACAAAAAACTTAGGAAGTTGCAACACATAAATTTATAAATATTAATATTAATTAATTGTTGGGAAAAGAAACTAAGTTGTATTAAAATTAGTGAGATTACAAAACCAATGGCGTTGGTTTGCTACACGAATTGAAATTAATAAAGATTTTGACAAGCTAAAGCCTTGAGAGATAATGGCTTTTTTCAATCTTCTAGGGGGCCGGTTTGTTTGTCTTTATATATCTTTCTAAATTTCGATTACTGCATTTAATTTGTTTTATTTCATGTAACATTTTTTTTTTTTTTCAAGAGAATTCAACCATGCATGCAATTACCGATCAAAACCTTTTCTTTTCAATATTTGTATAATCTAGCTATCAGTTGGCTGCATTAAGCAGGTTGAATCGGTCTCATTTCTTTATGTTAGAACTATTGTTAGATCAAACTTGATCGAGTTACTCTAGTTTATTACCATATACATATGCGTTTCGGGGGCCAATTAAATAGGTTATGGTTCGTACATCACTTGTTATTCTCCGTACACCTACACCTTAAATTAAGTTTCGTTAAAAATTGATATCAAACCTTCAGCTAAAGAATTATTCCATCGGTTTTTTTTATTTGTTTATAATTGCCTGTAATTATTTAGTTAGTTTGAAATATATAATCTCCACCGTTCTATATAGTAATTGTTAATTGATAGATCTATTTAGATTAATCATCATCATTAATATATAACAAAAATACACTACAGAAATATATTTTATAGATCACTGAGCACAAAGTTTAGAAGGTTCGCATGCATGTTGCTCAAGACAGAATCTTTTTGGCTAAGAATTCTAATCTATTATAGTTGTAATTTTTAACACCTATATTATATATATATATATATATATATATATATATATATATATATATGTGTGTGTGTGTGTGTAACGTAATTAAAATTATAAATTAATTCTAATATATTAAACACATCGAATATAGTTTTTAAACACGTATCAATTAATTGGGTATCTAGCTAGCCAAAAGTTTTTCGTTATCGAATATGTATAGTTTTTCCATCCGGTGGTTGAGCACGCCATTGAGATCGAAATGATTTACTTAATTTTTATATTACTGTTTTAAAAGGAAAAATACTATTTAGAAAAATACTAAAAGTAACGACTTTAATTTGTCTTGTAATGATAAATAGGAAATTGAGCTTCTCTATTTTTATTTTATTTTTATTTAATTTTAAATGGAGTAGGTAATGTCTCGTTTCGAAGGACGTCATGATTTTGTAACTCTCATGAAACAAATCTACACATCTAAAATCCAAAATATAAATAATTAAATAAATAAAAACTTGCTAATAATATGCACATACACAATAATGCAAATATACATATACATACATACAAAAATGTGTTCTCGTGAGCAGTAGCATGAATAGTTGCTCAAATCATGCTTCTATGTCCCCATGGAATATTGCTCCCTCTTTTGCTCTAACTTTGGGATTAATGTACACATTTTATGTGCTTTTTAGTTTTCTTATTACATCTTTAAATCTCAAAGCGCGCAATATTAGTTACACAACCTAGAAATTAATCTAATAAAAAATATATTAAAACACGATTAAGACATTAATTAAGTGCTTGATTGATCAAGTATTTGGAAATGAACACGTTTAGAAACCATGGAAGAGGTGTGTATATACATGATCCATGCAAGACCAACATTAATTATTTGCAAGTGATTACTCGTTACTATAAAAACGTCACTTAGTGATACGAAAAAATATATACGTACTCTGTATTACTTTCGCATTTATATATCTACCATATATATCTCTTAAATATAATATAATATAATGGTGCACATACATATAAAAGGAATTATATCCATGCATGATGATGGAAATGTAGCACCAGAAAAGTTGTGGTTAGGATATGAATAACAAGTGCTTAAAATGGATAAAAATATACTGATATCAAAAACTAACTTCCAAAGAAACATATATACGTATATAAATATAAATATAAATATAAATATCTGGATTTATAGGTAATGGTTGTGTTTTTGGTTTGTAGGATTTGTGAATGCATGGACCACCAAATAGGGTAGAAGCTTATCTACTTTTGCGGCAACATTCTTGTGCATCCACACATGATGAAGATTCAACAAGTAATTTGTTTTTATATATGCTGCAAGATTATATACAATTCTTTGTCACATTTTGTAACACCCCCAAATTTAATGGTTTGCGGAAGCGAGTTTTGGGTGTTACTAATCAAATATCAAGCACAAAGATTAATAGCAAACGACTCTAAATGAGACGTTTTAGAGTATACATTACATTTCAAAAGTAATACGAGTAAAATCTCCAAGTATGTATGCATGCGACTCAAGCTATCAAGCAGTCCTGCGGGCCATCACTACTGTTGACGCGTACCTGAGAATGCATCACTAAAAGCGTCAACCAAAAGGTTGGTGAATCTCACAGGTTTGTAGTAAACAGTAATAGAAAGTTTGGTACAACAGCAGTAAGTAAATAATATTTGCAAACAGGTAATTCAGTGAGTAAGGATCAATTACACACAGGTAATTAAGTAAGTAATTTCCAATTATGCACAAGTAATTAAGTAGGTACACCGGTAATTAAGTAAGTAATTTCAATCACACACCGGTGATTAAGTAAGTAATTCCAATCACACACCAGTGATTAAGTAAGTAAGGTCGGTCTATCTTGCCATGAGCCATCATAGTCGAAGCTTAACCGTAAATTTGCCCCTCGTGAGTGCAATCCAAAAACACTCATATGTAACGAGTAGAAAACACCTGTTTATACGAGTACGGTTCGTGGTGGCGCTACCACCCCAGGTGGGGATTGTCAGTCCCATATGGATCCATATACTAAAACTCGCGCTTATCCGATAACTAACAACTATGACTTCAGAGGCCTTCATTGGATTAAACGGAAACTCATGCAATTTGATATACCGGTAAGTAGTAATTCAGTATCGTAGTAGAACAGTGGCTCACTTTGTTTGTAAAGTAGCAAAGTATCAGTATCATAGTAAAACAGTGAGTCACTAAGTTTGTACAGTAGTAAAGTAGTATATCAGTAAAGTAGTAAGTTTGTGAAGTAGTAACTCCGGTATAATAGTAAGTTCATTAGTCAGTAACCTTGTAAAGTAGTAATGTAATAAGTTCATTAAGTAGTAAACCAATAAAGTAGTACGTTTGTAAAGTAGAAAGTACGTAAGATAATAAGTTCGTAATGTATTAAGTCTGTAAAGTAGTATAGTAGTAGTCAGTAAGTTTCTAAATCGGTAAAACAGTAAGTTCCCAAGTCGGTAAAACACTAAGTTTGTACAAGTAATCTCAGTAAAATAGTAATCTCAGTAAATAAGTAATTTCGGTAAAACAGTAATCTCAGTAAATAAGTAATTTAAGTGAATAAGTAATCTAAGTAAGTAATTTCGGTAAACAAGTAATTTCGGTAAATAAGTAATCTCAGTACGCAAGTAATTTTAGTAAATAACTTTTTTCAGTAAACAAGTAATGCATCTCCCCCAAATAGTAAAATCAGTAAAAAGGGGCCGTGAGACTCACCTGAAGAGCAAGTAATCCTAAAGTATGCTCGTTGTTCCAATGGTAATCTCCTAATGCCCTAGACATATGAAATTTCGTATAAGTGAATGGTCGTTTAATTATCTCATTCATATTAGCGCTTATTTGATAAGATTATGCCCAAGTGTTCAATAAGTATTTTATATTGAAGTTTGTAAAACGAGTCCGGGCTATTCGTGTCAATTCGAAATCATAATCTCAAATTATAATTATATTTGTGTTCGTATATTATAACTCGTATAAATATATACTTTGTATCATTTTCGTATTGTTTTAAATATTCGCGACTAATTGATTTCGATACTTTTTTTTTTTTTTTTTTTTAAGTATTTTTTTTTTTATTTTTGAAAAATCCTATTTTTGGTGTTACTTGACACGTCTTTTCATTTGAAATGCGACACTTGAATCGTATTCGAAAATTGGAAAAATGACATTTTTAGCGACGCTTCTATTTTAGTGTAATCAGTTTTTAGCGACACTTAATGTCGTCGCTAGACAACTTAGCGACGCTTATCAATTAAATCAGTTATGCCCTGTTCCGGGTTGGCCCCCGTGTAACATCCTCTCTTCTGGTTCGGTAATTTCTAATTTTAAATTGATATATTTAACTGTATTAGAAATTATTTGATAAATTATGTTTAATTGCAAAACTTAGTTAAATAGGCCTCAGGACTTATTGTGCTTAGTAAATTGTTGATTGTTTTAATTTGCTATAGTTGACGGTACAATAAAAGAAGTTCCTCGCAAATGGGTTTTAGGTTCCAGGCAATAGATTGAAAGGGGACTAGTTTTAAGCGGATACGGGTCGGTGTTAAATGTTGACCGACTTAAATACTTTCCCAAATAGGAAAGTTTATCACTTTCCATTTTTAGAAACAAAACCTAAAACCTCTAAACTCTTAAACCCTTTGTAAAACAAGAATTGAAACAAGAATTCTGGAGCTGTGATCTTGTGCAAGCTATAATCATCATCACCTTCTAGTTGTAATTCTTAGATTTGTAAGTTCTTGATCTTGTTTAATTCATGATTATGATCAAGTATAGTCTTTGAATCAATTGGTGTTAAATCAATGTTAATACATGTTATGACATGCTATAGTAGCTAAATATGATGATATATGAGTGAAAACATGCTGCTGTACTCAAATTGTGGATAGTTGATATAATTTTCGGGTTTGGGTTTTGAGCTGGGCGAAGCTTGCTGGTGCAGGGGAGGAAGCCGGCGGCTTGTACCCTGAAGCCGGCGGCTTCGTTGTGTAAACATAGAAGCCGGCGGGTAAAATACCAAAGCCGGCGGTTTCTAGAAGCTTTAAAACGCAATTAAGTTCTGTTACCACCAAATTTAAATTACCCGGCGGTTATAAAGTGGGACCCGGCGGTTGGGAACATGAAGCCGGCGGCTTGTACCCTGAAGCCGGCGGCTTGGGGTTGTGTTCCAGCAAATGTTTTGTTTAAGTTCTAAGACTTGTTTTAACTTGCTAGTTGCGATGTAATATGTACTTATTGAATGTAATTACATGATAATGGATATGTGATTAATACTAATACATAATTAGGAACTTATAATCGTAATGTGAATTGTGTTAAGTTCCTAATGATTTAAATTGAAGTAATTCAAGTGTTATGATCTTGATTTCTAACTTTTACCTGATTGTTGATTCTCAGATAAGCAAAGAGCTCAGCGAGATAAGACAGCTGAGTAAGTGAAAAGAGATAATCAGGTGAGTGGATTTGAAACTCACAGTTTGATTTGGTTGTGTCAGTTTGATTTCAATCAGTAATTATAGGAATTACTATTGATAGACTGTGAACTTGACATGATATGCCATTTGATTGGTTGTGTGATGTACATTGATGTGGAATGTATGATTCAGAGGTCAACTTGATTTGTTGGTTGGACTTGATTGCTAATGTTGGTCGACACAGGGTTGCGTACATGTGTCGATGGAGATTAGCATTGAGTTAGCGGTTACTCGCTGTTTTGGCCGACAGTAGGGTTTAAGTGTTCTGATGAGGCCACCCGGAACAGGGTCTCTAGGAACCACCGTTCCTCTTGACGATAATTGTTGCATTATTGATTGTGACAGATTACTAGCTAAATTGAATTGTAGTTGATAATTCATTCACTTAGCTTCGTGCTAATCCCTCAATTTACTTCATGCAGGTAATGTATAATATGTGGGTAGTCAGGAAGGATGTTTTGACGCTGGGAATGTTTGAAACGTGCAACTCTGATCCAGTTTGTAATATATAATGTTTTGTAGCACATAATGCCCCGGGTTGTAAACCTATTAACTATGTTTGTTTAATTGTTAAACATTTTGTGTAAAGGTTTGCGAAAATTTCTAACAGATTTTAATAGAATATGTATTTTAAATAGTCGCTTCCGCTAAAAGTAATATTAGATTGTGATATTAAATGAGGGGTGTTATAAGTTGGTATCAGAGCAACAGTTTGGAGCAATTGAATATGATTGAATGTTCAATTCCAAACTTTGATTGTGTTATGTCAAACATTCTTGGGAATGGGATTATGTATTGAATGTGAAGTTGTTAGTAGAATTAGGTGCTAACGACTAATGATTTGTAAGTTGTTGTGGTGTTTACAGATATGGCGGATAATGAACAAACACCTGTTAACCCTAATAATGTCTCGAGGCCGGAAGTTACTGTTGGGGTGCACGATGATCAGGCTGGTAATGCTGGAACTTCTTTCCATGCTAGAGAAGAAGCAGAAAGGGATCAGTATTTGCTTCAATTGGAAGAGGAAAACCAAGCACTTAGAATGTATAAACAACAAAAAGAGGCTGAATCTTCTCATCCTGTGTTTGGTACGATTTCACCGCCAAAGCAAAAGGTGTGTTCTTTTAAAACCTTTATGAGCAGTAATCCGTCTGTGTATTCGGGTAGTACAAATCCTTCTGTAACTATGGATTGGCTAAGAGATGTTGAAAAGAAATTTGAAGTTTGTCAATGTGAAGAGGAATTGAAAGTTCCTTATGCATCTCAACTTTTGAAAGGAGCAGCTATGAATTGGTGGGATTCGATTACTTCTGTTTTATCTCCTTTTCAGAAAGCATCTATCCGATGGTCAGATTTTCGCAATGAAGTTTGTAAACAGTATTGTTCCAACTTTGATATGGCTCGGATTAGAAAAGAGTTTATGGATTTGCAGTTAATTGATAACATGTCAATGGATGATTTGATAAATCAGTTCACAGAAAAACTCAGGTTTGTTCAGCAGTGGGTTCCCGATGAGAGAACTCAAATAGACCAGTTTGTGGGTACTTTACCAAATCATTATCGAACTACAGTGAGGTTAGCTAGTTCACTTCCTCATGCTTTCATGTTAGCTCGATCTGTTGATAGCGATTTGAGACCTCAAGAGATGCCAAGAAAAGAGGTGACTTCTCAAAAACCTAAAAGTGAACCTTCTGGTAAAGGTAAACAACGCTGGCAAGGAAATCAGCAAGGTAAGAAACAAGAAAGTAGTGGTGGTACTTCTGATCGTCCTAATTGGTGTTTTAAATGTAAGAATAGACATTTTGGGCCGTGTACTGTACAAACCACTAGATGTATGAAATGTGGTGTGATTGGGCATGAATTTAAGGATTGTGTTTATCCCAATTTCGTGTGCTGGAATTGTCACAAGGAAGGTCACCGTGCAAATCAGTGTTCTGAGGCCAAGAGACAGAGTTCTGGGTCGGTTGTTAGTGTAACACCCGGTAAAAAAAAAAGTCAAATTTCGCGCCGATTTTAAACTTTAAATAATTACATTTTAAAGTTCAAAGGAAACATTTTTACTAAAAATATTTACGAAAAGCGTAAAACAAAATTATGAAATTAAAATATTAAATTTACTTTATTTTCGGATATAAAACACGGGCATTTTGTACTGTGATTGGAGACCACAGTCCCCGCATTTGGGGATCTGAGTTTTAACAAAAACCCAAACCCCCATCTCATTTCCTCATTTCTTCTTCTTCTTTTTCACCTACTTTCTCTCATCTCTTTCTCTTAAACAACAACAACCAACAACATCAACAACAAATTCATCATCATCAAAATCGGAATCATCCTCATCATCATCGTCATTTTCGGAGTTCATCATCATCAAAACCGGACATCATCATCTCCATCTTCTTCACCATCATCTCCATCTCCATTTTCATCAAAAAGTAAGATTTATCACTTTCTCTCTCTAGAAATCGTTTCTCTTTCTATAAATTACTTAGATTACTTCAAAATACATGCTAGAAGCTTTCTATAACATCAAAACACCCAAAAATCGAGCCAAAACTCGATTTGGATCTTGAAATCGTCGAACAGTCCGCTACGTCGCAGGGACCAAAAACAGTGCTGCGACGTCGCAGCCGACGTCGCAGCCAACGTCGCAAAAACATCTCAACGTCGCATGATGCGACGTAACACCCTACGTCGCAGTAAATCTTAAACGCCGCACATTGCGACGTAACACACAATGTCGCATTAAATTGCGACGTCGCACATAAGCGACGCAAGACCCTACGTCGCATCTGACGTCGCAGCTGACGTCGCATCTGACGTCGCAGAACCTTAAAAATCTATGTTTTTCACTAAGTATTGACAACCAAATTTTACCACTCGATTTTGCCCGAATTTGGATTTCGAATGCATTTTCTTTAAAGCAAAGTAGTAGAAATAAAAATTTTCCAAGCTGACCTGGCAGCTCGACCCCAGCCAGGGGCCCTGCCCCTTGGACCCCGCCAGGGGTTGCCACCCCTTGGACCCCGCTACCAGGGGCGCTGCCCCCGGACCCCCGTACACCATTCCCAGACTTCAACAACAAATGCATACATGAACAACTCGTTTAGACAAACTGAATTGTCTCATACTTATATAACCTCACGTGTTTAGGACACTAGAAGGTTACCATTCGGACGACGCGCGTATCATCGTATCGCTAACAACTCACAGGTGAGTTTCATAGCCCCACTCTTTCAACTGTTTTACTATTTTCGGGGTGAAACACATGCTCAATTGCTGTTTTCAAATCATATTAACAATCGTTTATAATTTACAACTATTTATATTACTGTATGTAATACGAAATGTGTAATACTTAGGAATTACACCCGCAATATTGTTTTAGAAGAATATCAATACTTAACCTAGATAGGTTACAATCGTACCCGGTTAGGTCATTGGAAAACGAGTACCAACACATAACTTGATTTAGTTATCACAATCCCTTGGCCATATTGTCACGGGACAATATCATTGAATACATTAGAACTAGTTAGTTCTACCTACACTGAACAACATCTGTACTGTTACAAGTTTAGTTATTCTTTAAGAACTAAAACTGTCGACACACTTCATTATTACTAGAATGGGAACCGAACTTAAGTGAACATTTTCCCAAGACTCCGTTATATATACTTGCTAGGCTTTAGGCTAGGAGTATACAATATTATCACAAGTTAGTACAGACTTCTTATATCCATACTACTCAACTGGTGACGACTCTGGCTCAGGATGTAATCCAACCAGGGATGGTCCCCCGGCCCAGGATGTAATCCAACCGTGGGGGTGTCACCTGATGAATATCTACATACTATTATACGATCTACTTAGTCGGGCATGTCGAGTACTGCTGGCTCTCAAACAACTTAGTCGGGCATGTCGTTGTACTGCCGGCTCAATTACAAATTGCTTGCGAGCAACTTCAAAAACGATGCCGCGGTATTGCAGCGGGCACCAAACGATGCCACGGTAAAGTGGGCACAAAACGAAACCACGGTATTGCAGTGGACGAAACTTCAATCAATGGATCAGCGAGTTATACTCGGGATTCACAATAAGTTAACGGATCGGTGGTGCTGCCACGCGAGGCCGTTAGCTCAATTCATGTCCGGGTTAGCTTATGCTAATCGGGTAAACGGACAAGCTAAACGTTCAAACATAGATCTGCGGATCTACAATCACTTGTTGCTGGATGCAACACCTCATATATTAAATCACAGTTCTGCGGGACTACAGTTACTTACTATCATATGACGTGGTCATACAGTTATTTGGTTACAACTTAGGCAGGTATTGCCTCCCATTATACACTTACTCATACCAGATAGGTATTCAGGCTAGGTATGCCTCAATTATTGTGTACTTAGGTACGGACTACAATTGATTAGGTATTAGATACCTAAACTTTCGAATTACACATTGATAATTACATCTACAAATTGCTACAAATCAGAATCGTGGATTCTGAACAACTTCTCAAAACATACAAGATTTATACTTTATGTTTTCAACTAACAAACCTATGAACTCACCAGCTTTATAGCTGACCTGTTTTAGCATGTGTTCTCAGGTGCCCAGCAGGATTAGGATTACTACAAGATCTTACTAGTTCGAGTCGCATATTTTCAACAAATGGGACTACTCTGCATTTACTTTCATATTTTCCAATTATGTATTTGGAATTTGTTGTTAAACTTATAACGTTGTAAACATTTTTATCTACGAAATGTATAACCATTTTCAAACGTCTCATTTAGAGTCGTTCATTATGTATCTTATGCTGTGATATTTGATTTAGTAACACCCGACCCGACAGCTTCCGCAAACCGAAATTTGAGGGTGTTACAGATTGGTATCAGAGCCTAAGGTTATAGTGAACTAGGTTGCATTTAGAGGGCCTAGACTATGACCGTTAGGCAGTATTCCTCGTTAGGTATGACTGGTTCAGGGATTTCATCATACGAGTTTAATTTAACATAGCGTAGCTAACTATGTACAATTAAATAAAGATGATGCGATATCTGAAAGGGGTTATACTGGACCAGGAATGCGTAGTTGACTCTGATTTGTTATGTGCTAGACATCCTAGGCTATTATATGTACTGTAGGTATGTATGAATAGGCCTTGCATGTGTAATACTTTTACGTACTTATATATATTGAGTATATATATAAAATCAATTCCGCTGAACCAATACATACTCGCGAAGAGGCACATCGCCGTCTTCCTAACTATCGCGACTCGACACTTTTCTCCATATGCACGCATAGGAGAATATCACAATTATCACTGAGCCTCGGGAAGGAGGTACAAACGTTACCAATGGGAATGGAAACCCGCACATGCTAAACCTTCACGAAACTTAAAACAAACTGACAACTTTTAAACCTTGAACATATGGATCACAACTGGATTAGTGTTGACTAAGTCCACAACAAAATTATCTCGAATCACAACTTGATCACGTAGATCAACAAATTCAATCATGCGGTACTTTGACCCCTACATTTTAGCCTTTGTGCTACAACTGAGAAATTCGAACTTCAAACACATTTTGGCCGTGGGCCACAAATCAAACCACACATGGCACGTGGTGCTACGATTTCAAGGTATGTTAATACCACAACTTGAGCACATTAGTGCAACCTTCACAGTACGTTGATACTACAATCATGGCATGTTGATGCCACACTCATAGTACATGGATACTACAATTTCAATGCCGCGGGCACTTCATTACAGCACGTGGTGCTGCGTTTCATGGTACCTTGGTACTACAATTACCAAACATTAGTATTTCAATTACTGTGCTGATAACACTGCATTATAGCACTAGGTGCTACTTCAATTATGCATGTAGACTTGTTATAGTTGCATGTACGACTGACATATGTACATATACACTTACTTAACTGGGCACGAGGTGCCACACCTGACTATTATTATGTACGTATACTTGAATAGTTACGTGTACACCATATATGTATATACGACTACTCTACGGGACACGAGGTGTTCCACTCGATTTCTGTGCGTATGAACACTCGCTATACGCACTTATACACTTATACACTTATACACTTATACACTTATACGCATACGCGGTTACCTTACTGGGCACGAAGTGCCACACCACGACTACTAAGGCATGTAATGCCTCAATCGATAAATACACGATGTCACCACACACATGGGTTGTGTTGGGAGACCCCGCTTCAACACCACATAGGGCACTATAGGTGTCACATTCACCGGCGTGATTGGCCGTATAGTATCTTAGTACTACACTATAGTCCGTGTGACTACTCACAACAACATAGTCTGGTTGACTACATTAAAACACGATTTAGTCATTATTACGACTATTCATCAAAACTACAACCTAATTGGTCACAACTCTCGAAAAACATGGAAACAGGACAATTTAACCAAGGTTAACTCGACAACAGATACTTAAACTGTTGTGACAACACCACAAAAAGGGCAGAAATATGACTGCCACACGCGATATCAAAACTTCAACATCAAGGATCATGGGATCCCGTATCACTCATTTAAGAACTCAAGTTTACTATTCATGTCACTGTAATAAAGTCAAAATCTTTGAATAAAGATCTCACACTTTGTCATTTCATTCTTGTTCAAGAATCATGCCTCCTAAACGACAAACTTTCACTCGAGCTGAGCACGATCAAATTATTAATCAAGCAGTGACTGCGACCCTAGCTGCTCGGAACCAAGAAAAGCCTTGCACTTTTAAGGATTTTCTGAGGTGCGAACCACCAAACTTCGTTGGTACTGAAGGAGCTATCGGATTAATTCAATGGTTCGAGAGAATGGAATCTATATTTCACGTTTGCAACTGCCCCGACGACTGCAAAGTCTTGTACGCCACATACACCCTCCAGGATGATGCTTCTACCTGGTGGAATTTTCACGCCCGAACTGTAGGAATCGACACTGCTCACAAACTTCCGTGGGAAGACCTGAAACGAATCATGAAGGACAAGTATTGTCCCATCGAAGTACTTCACAAACTTGAGGAATAACTTTGGCACCTCACCGTAAAAGACAACGATATCGTAACATATACCACTCGTTTCCAACAACTAGCACACTTGTGCCCAACTATAGTAAACCCTGAGAGTCAACAAATCGCAAGGTACACCGGTGGACTCCCGCTACAAATTGAGGGAATGGTCACCGCCTCCAAACCCACTACTATTGAAGAGGCCATTCGTATGGCCCATAGACTTATGGCACAGAGGGAACGACGCGAAGCCACTACAACCGAAAACAACCTAACAAAATGGAGTGGGAATTCCAGCTCTAGTCAAAATCCAACCAATCAACCTGAACCCTTGGGGTACTATGCTGTCGAACCCAACGAAAGACAAGGCTATGCGGGTAACAAACCATTTTGTCACGGCTGTAAACGTCATCATGACGGATTATGCGGATTACCCTGCGAAAGATGCCAACGATACGGTCACGTAATCCGGGACTGCAGAGTTCCCGCCAATCCCGACTCTCGAAGGATATGCTTCAAATGTAAGGAACCCGGTCATTACAAGAAGGACTGCCCAAAAAGACGCAAAATTCACTTAATCGACTCCGAGTAAATCAAATAAATCTCCAACGATAATGTAAGTACAATTTCTCCTCGAAAACATAACCCTTCAATTATAAATTCGCTAAACACGTACTTATTATCCCCGATATCATTTTTATCAAACTAATATCGATGACATCTTAGGGCTAGTTAGCCTAGGACAACGTAAAACTCAAAGTTTGCGTTTAGCAAACTGGACCAACTGAATGTTCACAAATTACTTAGTCCTGATAGGACTATCCACTAAACGGTCACTATGTGACAACTATCTAGTCTCGGGTGGACTACAAAGTAAACGATTACCCTGTAACAACAATAAAACTATAACTCGAACAAACAATATAGTCAGAATATGACTACAACGATTAAACATGATACGGTCATGGAGTGACTGCTATTCAACCTCGTTATAGACATCATGTGTCGGCAATCTATTCGACAAATACCTCGTACGTGCATTGCTCCCCAGACCATGCGCAACCCTGACATCACTTTAAATTTCGGGACGAAATTTTCTTAACAGGGGGAGAATGTAACACCCGGTAAAAAAAAAAGTCAAATTTCGCGCCGATTTTAAACTTTAAATAATTACATTTTAAAGTTCAAAGGAAACATTTTTACTAAAAATATTTACGAAAAGCGTAAAACAAAATTATGAAATTAAAATATTAAATTTACTTTATTTTCGGATATAAAACACGGGCATTTTGTACTGTGGTTGGAGACCACAGTCCCCGCATTTGGGGATCTGAGTTTTAACAAAAACCCAAACCCCCATCTCATTTCCTCATTTCTTCTTCTTCTTTTTCACCTACTTTCTCTCATCTCTTTCTCTTAAACAACAACAACCAACAACATCAACAACAAATTCATCATCATCAAAATCGGAATCATCCTCATCATCATCGTCATTTTCGGAGTTCATCATCATCAAAACCGGACATCATCATCTCCATCTTCTTCACCATCATCTCCATCTCCATTTTCATCAAAAAGTAAGATTTATCACTTTCTCTCTCTAGAAATCGTTTCTCTTTCTATAAATTACTTAGATTACTTCAAAATACATGCTAGAAGCTTTCTATAACATCAAAACACCCAAAAATCGAGCCAAAACTCGATTTGGATCTTGAAATCGTCGAACAGTCCGCTACGTCGCAGGGACCAAAAACAGTGCTGCGACGTCGCAGCCGACGTCGCAGCCAACGTCGCAAAAACATCTCAACGTCGCATGATGCGACGTAACACCCTACGTCGCAGTAAATCTTAAACGCCGCACATTGCGACGTAACACACAATGTCGCATTAAATTGCGACGTCGCACATAAGCGACGCAAGACCCTACGTCGCATCTGACGTCGCAGCTGACGTCGCATCTGACGTCGCATCTGACGTCGCAGAACCTTAAAAATCTATGTTTTTCACTAAGTATTGACAACCAAATTTTACCACTCGATTTTGCCCGAATTTGGATTTCGAATGCATTTTCTTTAAAGCAAAGTAGTAGAAATAAAAATTTTCCAAGCTGACCTGGCAGCTCGACCCCAGCCAGGGGCCCTGCCCCTTGGACCCCGCCAGGGGTTGCCACCCCTTGGACCCCGCTACCAGGGGCGCTGCCCCCGGACCCCCGTACACCATTCCCAGACTTCAACAACAAATGCATACATGAACAACTCGCTTAGACAAACTGAATTGTCTCATACTTATATAACCTCACGTGTTTAGGACACTAGAAGGTTACCATTCGGACGACGCGCGTATCATCGTATCGCTAACAACTCACAGGTGAGTTTCATAGCCCCACTCTTTCAACTGTTTTACTATTTTCGGGGTGAAACACATGCTCAATTGCTGTTTTCAAATCATATTAACAATCGTTTATAATTTACAACTATTTATATTACTGTATGTAATACGAAATGTGTAATACTTAGGAATTACACCCGCAATATTGTTTTAGAAGAATATCAATACTTAACCTAGATAGGTTACAATCGTACCCGGTTAGGTCATTGGAAAACGAGTACCAACACATAACTTGATTTAGTTATCACAATCCCTTGGCCATATTGTCACGGGACAATATCATTGAATACATTAGAACTAGTTAGTTCTACCTACACTGAACAACATCTGTACTGTTACAAGTTTAGTTATTCTTTAAGAACTAAAACTGTCGACACACTTCATTATTACTAGAATGGGAACCGAACTTAAGTGAACATTTTCCCAAGACTCCGTTATATATACTTGCTAGGCTTTAGGCTAGGAGTATACAATATTATCACAAGTTAGTACAGACTTCTTATATCCATACTACTCAACTGGTGACGACTCTGGCTCAGGATGTAATCCAACCAGGGATGGTCCCCCGGCCCAGGATGTAATCCAACCGTGGGGGTGTCACCTGATGAATATCTACATACTATTATACGATCTACTTAGTCGGGCATGTCGAGTACTGCTGGCTCTCAAACAACTTAGTCGGGCATGTCGTTGTACTGCCGGCTCAATTACAAATTGCTTGCGAGCAACTTCAAAAACGATGCCGCGGTATTGCAGCGGGCACCAAACGATGCCACGGTAAAGTGGGCACAAAACGAAACCACGGTATTGCAGTGGACGAAACTTCAATCAATGGATCAGCGAGTTATACTCGGGATTCACAATAAGTTAACGGATCGGTGGTGCTGCCACGCGAGGCCGTTAGCTCAATTCATGTCCGGGTTAGCTTATGCTAATCGGGTAAACGGACAAGCTAAACGTTCAAACATAGATCTGCGGATCTACAATCACTTGTTGCTGGATGCAACACCTCATATATTAAATCACAGTTCTGCGGGACTACAGTTACTTACTATCATATGACGTGGTCATACAGTTATTTGGTTACAACTTAGGCAGGTATTGCCTCCCATTATACACTTACTCATACCAGATAGGTATTCAGGCTAGGTATGCCTCAATTATTGTGTACTTAGGTACGGACTACAATTGATTAGGTATTAGATACCTAAACTTTCGAATTACACATTGATAATTACATCTACAAATTGCTACAAATCAGAATCGTGGATTCTGAACAACTTCTCAAAACATACAAGATTTATACTTTATGTTTTCAACTAACAAACCTATGAACTCACCAGCTTTATAGCTGACCTGTTTTAGCATGTGTTCTCAGGTGCCCAGCAGGATTAGGATTACTACAAGATCTTACTAGTTCGAGTCGCATATTTTCAACAAATGGGACTACTCTGCATTTACTTTCATATTTTCCAATTATGTATTTGGAATTTGTTGTTAAACTTATAACGTTGTAAACATTTTTATCTACGAAATGTATAACCATTTTCAAACGTCTCATTTAGAGTCGTTCATTATGTATCTTATGCTGTGATATTTGATTTAGTAACACCCGACCCGACAGCTTCCGCAAACCGAAATTTGAGGGTGTTACAGTTAGTCCATCTTCTTCCGGTCAGAAACGGAAGACTCCGCCATCTGCAGTTAGTAGGGCTTTTCAAATGACAGTGGATGAGGCTGTCCATACAGATGACGTGATCACGGGTACTTTTCTTGTAAATTCTGTACCAGCTCGTGTTTTGTTTGATTCTGGTACAAATTGTTCATTTGTATCTATGTACTTCTGTGATAAATTGAAAATGATGCCTACTGTGATTACAAACCCAGTTGAAGTAGAAATAGCTAGTGGCAAGTCAGTTCCTGTTACCACTTCGGTAATTGGAGCTAGTATTATGATAGATGACCAGACTTTCCCAATTTCCTTTCTGTTGATGCCAATTGCTAGTTTTGATGTGATTATTGGTATGGATTGGTTGAGTCAGTATAAAGCAAGCATAGATTGCCACAATAAGCTGATTAGAATTCCAATCTCTGAAAAGTCATATGTTGTGGCTCGAGGAGAACGGGATAATGTTTATATACCTTTGATTAGCATGATGAAAGCTAGGAAATCTTTGTCTAAAGGTTGTGAATCGTATCTAGCTTATGTAATTGATGCTAAGTTAGAAAAGAAGTCTTTTTCTGATGTGCCGGTTGTTTCTGAGTATCCGGAAGTGTTCCCTGATGATTTGCCTGGTTTACCACCGGTTAGGGAAGTTGAATACCAGATTGATCTTGTTCCTGGCTCTTCACCTATTGCCAAAGCCCCTTATAGATTAGCTCCATCTGAGATACGTGAAATGATGAATCAGATACAGGAGTTGTTAGATAAAGGGTTTATTCGACCTAGTTCTTCTCCCTGGGGTGCACCAGTTCTGTTTGTGAAAAAGAAAGATGGGTCTTTTAGAATGTGCATTGATTATAGGGAATTGAATAAACGGACAGTAAAGAATAAATATCCTCTGCCCCGGATAGATGATTTATTTGATCAGTTGCAGGGATCTTCATTTTATTCAAAGATTGATTTGAGGTCAGGTTATCATCAAGTTCGTGTTCGGGATTGTGATATTCCTAAAACTGCATTTCGAACCAGGTATGGTCATTTTGAATTCCTAGTTATGCCTTTTGGTTTGACGAATGCTCCAGCAGTTTTTATGGATTTGATGAACCGTGTTTGTCGACATTTTCTTGATAAATTTGTGATTGTGTTTATCGATGATATATTAGTATATTCTAAATCCGAATCAGAACATGGGATGCATTTGAGGTTAGTATTGGAAACCTTAAAGAGGGAACAATTGTATGCCAAGTTTTCTAAATGTGAATTTTGGATTCGGGAAGTACAGTTTTTGGGTCATATTATTTGCAATGATGGTGTTAAAGTTGATCCTTCAAAGATTGAAGCTGTTATGAATTGGAAAGCTCCAAAGTCTGCTTCTGAAATAAAGAGTTTTCTTGGATTGGCTGGTTATTACCGGAAATTTATTAAAGATTTTTCTAAAATTGCCGGTTCATTGACTAAGTTGACCCGTAAAGATATAAAGTTTGTGTGGACTGAACAACAGGAAGCTGCTTTTCAGACTCTGAAACAGTTGCTATGTCAGACTCCTGTGTTAGCATTGCCGGATGGGTCCGATGATTTTATTGTTTATTGTGATGCATCGATTGCTGGTTTGGGTTGTGTTTTAATGCAGCGAGATCGTGTGATTGCTTATGCTTCTCGTCAGCTCAAACCTCATGAAAGGAATTATCCTACCCATGATTTAGAACTTGCTGCGGTTGTATTTGCTTTGAAGATATGGAGACATTACTTGTATGGTACCAAATGTGTTATTTGTACAGATCACAAGAGTCTTCAGTATATATTTTCACAGCAAGAGTTGAATATGCGGCAGAGACGATGGTTATAATTAATCAAGGATTATGATTGTGAAATTAAATACCATCTAGGGAAAGCCAATGTGGTTGCTGATGCTTTAAGCCGCAAGGTAACTTCTGATCGAGTTTATTTTATGCGTTTAGAAGTTTCTTCTGATTTGGTGGGCCAGATAAAAGCTGCACAGTTAGAAGCCTTGTTAGATCATAATTTGAAAGCTGAGATTATGTTGAATCGGAAGGAATTGTTATTAGATGATTCGAGGGGATTAAAAACCTTTCAGTCTCGTGTTTGGATTCCTCTATTTGGTGGTCTTCGGGATGTTATTCTGAATGAAGCCCACAAGTCCAGATTGTCTGTACATCCGGGAAGTACTAAAATGTATAATGACTTGAAACCTTTATATTGGTGGCCTACAATGAAAATGGATGTAGCGAGGTTTGTTAGTTCTTGTCATATTTGTTCTCAAGTGAAAGCTGAACACCAAAAGCCGTATGGATCGTTGAAAAAGCTTGAGATTCCAGAATGGAAGTGGGAACATTTGACTATGGATTTTGTTACTAAGTTGCCTCGAACTGTCCGCGGAAATGACATGGTTTGGGTTATTGTGGATCGATTGACCAAGAGTGCTCATTTTCTAGCTACTAGTGATACTGCATCTCTAAGTAAGCTTGCACAATTGTATATGAATGAGGTTGTTACTCGGCATGGTATTCCATTATCGATTGTATCTGATAGAGATCCGAGGTTTGTATCTCAATTTTGGCAAAGTTTACAGCACGAGTTGGGCACCAGAGTGAATCTTAGTACAGCTTATCATCCTCAAACAGATGGTCAGTCAGAACGTACGATTCAGACATTGGAAGATATGTTGAGAGCTTGTATCTTGGAGTATGGTGGTTCATGGGATTCTCATTTGCCATTAGTTGAGTTTGCTTATAATAACTCTTATCATTCTAGTATTGGCATGCCTCCATATGAAATGCTTTATGGACGCCGTTGTAGAACTCCAACTTGTTGGCTAGAGGCTGGGGAGAAACAGTTTGCAGTTCCAGATATTGTTCAAATGACAGCTGATAAAGTGGTAGTGGCTCGAGAAAAGTTGAAAGCTGCACGTGATAGACAGAAACAATATGCTGATCCTAAACGTCGACCAGTTACTTTTGTTGAAGGTGAACTTGTTTACTTGAAAGTTTCGCCTTGGAAAGGGGTAATTCGGTTTGGGAAACGTGGCAAATTAGCTCCTCGGTATATTGGACCGTTTAGAATTCGTCAGATTGTTAATGATCAGTCTGTGACATTGGATCTTCCTCCAAAGCTGGCTGGTATTCATGACACGTTTAACATTTGTTATTTGAGGAAATGTAACGTTGAGGACCAGTCTCAGATTCTTCCTTTAAAAGATTTGAAAGTTGATCAAAATCAGAAGTTAGTAGAAGAACCAGTTGAACTTCTTGACAGAAAAGTGACCAAACTTAGGAAGAAACAAATTCCCATGGTGTTAGTAAAATGGAAACATAGTTTAGGTGAAAACCTAACGTGGGAAACAGAGGATAGTATGAGATCCAGATATCCTGGATTATTTGATCGTGATGAGATTTCGGGGGCGAAATCTTCTTAAGGGGGGGAGAGTTGTAACATCCTCTCTTCTGGTTCGGTAATTTCTAATTTTAAATTGATATATTTAACTGTATTAGAAATTATTTGATAAATTATGTTTAATTGCAAAACTTAGTTAAATAGGCCTCAGGACTTATTGTGCTTAGTAAATTGTTGATTGTTTTAATTTGCTATAGTTGACGGTACAATAAAAGAAGTTCCTCGCAAATGGGTTTTAGGTTCCAGGCAATAGATTGAAAGGGGACTAGTTTTAAGCGGATACGGGTCGGTGTTAAATGTTGACCGACTTAAATACTTTCCCAAATAGGAAAGTTTATCACTTTCCATTTTTAGAAACAAAACCTAAAACCTCTAAACTCTTAAACCCTTTGTAAAACAAGAATTGAAACAAGAATTCTGGAGCTGTGATCTTGTGCAAGCTATAATCATCATCACCTTCTAGTTGTAATTCTTAGATTTGTAAGTTCTTGATCTTGTTTAATTCATGATTATGATCAAGTATAGTCTTTGAAACAATTGGTGTTAAATCAATGTTAATACATGTTATGACATGCTATAGTAGCTAAATATGATGATATATGAGTGAAAACATGCTGCTGTACTCAAATTGTGGATAGTTGATATAATTTTCGGGTTTGGGTTTTGAGCTGGGCGAAGCTTGCTGGTGCAGGGGAGGAAGCCGGCGGCTTGTACCCTGAAGCCGGCGGCTTCGTTGTGTAAACATAGAAGCCGGTGGGTGAAATACCAAAGCCGGCGGTTTCTAGAAGCTTTAAAACGCAATTAAGTTCTGTTACCACCAAATTTAAATTACCCGGCGGTTATAAAGTGGGACCCGGCGGTTGGGAACATGAAGCCGGCGGCTTGTACCCTGAAGCCGGCGGCTTGGGGTTGTGTTCCAGCAAATGTTTTGTTTAAGTTCTAAGACTTGTTTTGACTTGCTAGTTGCGATGTAATATGTACTTATTGAATGTAATTACATGATAATGGATATGTGATGAATACTAATACATAATTAGGAACTTATAATCGTAATGTGAATTGTGTTAAGTTTCTAATGATTTAAATAGAAGTAATTCAAGTGTTATGATCTTGATTTCTAACTTTTACCTGATTGTTGATTCTCAGATAAGCAAAGAGCTCAGCGAGATAAGACAGCTGAGTAAGTGAAAAGAGATAATCAGGTGAGTGGATTTGAAACTCACAGTTTGATTTGGTTGTGTCAGTTTGATTTCAATCAGTAATTATAGGAATTACTATTGATAGACTGTGAACTTGACATGATATGCCATTTGATTGGTTGTGTGATGTACATTGATGTGGAATGTATGATTCAGAGGTCAACTTGATTTGTTGGTTGGACTTGATTGCTAATGTTGGTCGACACAGGGTTGCGTACATGTGTCGATAGAGATTAGCATTGAGTTAGCGGTTACTCGCTGTTTTGGCCGACAGTAGGGTTTAAGTGTTCTGATGAGGCCACCCGGAACAGGGTCTCTAGGAACCACCGTTCCTCATGACGATAATTGTTGCATTATTGATTGTGACAGATTACTAGCTAAATTGAATTGTAGTTGATAATTCATTCACTTAGCTTCGTGCTAATCCATCAATTTACTTCCTGCAGGTAATGTATAATATGTGGGTAGTCAGGAAGGATGTTTTGACGCTGGGAATGTTTGAAACGTGCAACTCTGATCCAGTTTGTAATATATAATGTTTTGTAGCACATAATGCCCCGGGTTGTAAACCTATTAACTATGTTTGTTTAGTTGTTAAACATTTTGTGTAAAGGTTTGCGAAAATTTCTAACAGATTTTAATAGAATATGTATTTTAAATAGTCGCTTCCGCTAAAAGTAATATTAGATTGTGATATTAAATGAGGGGTGTTATACCCCGGGTCCGGGTCGACCCGCCGGTTCTTTTTGTGGTTTCCGGCCAAAAATCACGCAATCAATTCACAAACAATGTTCTAACTTAATTTATTCGGATGTAATCTCATGTATATAACACTAAAACATGATTATTTAAACTTGTTAATCACAAAATTACATGAAAATGGAAAGTTGCTCACGGTTGGAATTGGGAGTCGGTACGATAAACGAAGATGGTGATGGTGTTTCGCTGCTGTTGCCGGCTGGGTTGTTATTGTTGTCGATGGTGGTCTCGGTGGTGATGGCCGACGGTGGTACCCGAGAGATGAGATAGAACGATGATGATGATCGATGGTCGATGATAAGGAAGAAGAATGATGATGATTTTGTTGGTACTCCCTGTTGCTCCCTTTTCTAAATGATTCCGAAGATTTTGATGATGGTGATCGGTGCTCGGTGGTGATGGTAACCGAGAGAAAGAAGAAGAAATTAGATGGAGATGAGGATGAACGAAAATGGTGATCATATGTTGCTGTTGTTGTTTATCATTGTTGTTGTTATTGATTTTGTTTATTGTTGATGAAGAAAAAGAAGTAGAGATAGGTAGATTGGTTAGATGAAGAAGATGAAATAAAAATGAAAGAAAGAACGGTGATTTGGTCGTGGCTTATGGGAGAAGAAAAACATCCAGCTCCAATTATTGGAGCAAGTAGGTGGTATTTTGTCTCAAATCGTAGTACAAAATACCCGTGTTTTCGTACCTGATCGTAAAATAGCATAATGTTTTTAAATGATAATTTTCTAAACATGAAATCGTATATGTTTTTAATCGAAGTATTTTATAAAAATACTTTTAGTGAGATATAAAATTATATCTTTGTTTTGGTTCAGTTTGACGGATAGTTTTCTGTGTTCAAAATGTATTTAAATTTCTAACGGAGCAAATGATTATTATTCTCGACAATGATCCTTTGTTTGAAAATGTTTTGCACTAACGTTTGTAATTTAGTTTACACGTTCTGTCAAATTCGTATGTACAAGATTATTAAATAATCTTTTCATGTTATATATATACATTTATATATATAATACTTGTATACTTTAGTTATTGCGCGTATGTGATACGCAAAATAAAAGTTTAAATTTGGCGCGAAATTTGGGTCATTTTTGACCGGGTGTCACACATTTCAATTCATATCGATCTGTTGAAGCTAGCCAGAAAGGATTGAGTGTGATATACCGATTAATTATACCCTACACTTACGCGATTTTTACTTTTCTAGCTTAATCATACGAAAAAACATGAACGAATTAAGAGTTCTCGATAGTACAGTAAAATTTTGAATTACGACACTACATTAAGGGTAATGTTAAGAGGGACACTTGCATTTTGATGGGAGTTATACGTTCTCTACATGCATGTCATATATTTTAGCTAGTTTAATTAAGGCCCATTTGTATTTTCTTATTAAGTTTTGTTTAGCTTAAGTGCACGGAAATCTGATTATACATTCTCCAACACTCATAATAATGCAGCTAACTAGGGCTTTCATTATATGTAATCAACTTAGGGTAGGGTTCAAATGAGAATAGGAATTTGTGTGAGAATGAGGGAACCAATGATATCAAGCCACGTGTACAAAGAGAATGTTCCACATGTACAAAACTCATTTACTCCCAACATCAATTATCTCACAAACGACATATCGAAAAATTATGAAAATTGCACCATTAAATTCGTCGTTTTCTCCTCTTCGATTTGCCGTCCCTCAAGACATACTTTCGAAAAGTTTTTTTTTTTTTTCATTTTTTTGGTGGGTTTCACATTTACTAACACATGTGTTAAAGTGTTGCGTTTAGGGTTTAGGGTTTGGGGTTTAGGGGTTAGGGTTTAGGGTTTGAGGTTTGGGGTTTCTCCCCGAAACCCCAAACCTCAAACCCTAAACCCTAAACTCCAACCCCTAAAACCCAAACCCTAAACCCTAAACGCTTTACAAAACGCTAAACCCTAAATCTTTCTAAACCCTAAACCTTGAACCCCTTCTAAACCGTAAACCCTTATAAACCCTAAACCATAAACCCTACTAAACCCTAAACCTAACCCTAAACCCTAACCTTAACCACAAATTAAATGTACAACTAATCACTAACACATGTGTTATTAATTTGTGAAACCCACCAAAAAATGAGAAAAAAAAAGTTGTCAAAAGTATGCCTTGAGGGACGGCAAATCGAAGAGGAGAAAACGCTGAATTTTATGGTGCAATTTTCATGATTTTTCGACTTACCGTTTGTGAGATATTTAATTTTTAAAAATGTGGAGGAGAGAGAATAAAGTGTGGAGGAGAGAGAATAAAGTGACACATAGCAGAAATATGTTGGTTCCCTCATTCTCACTCAAAATTGGTGTACTCATTTGAACCTTACTCAATCAACTTATTATTCATTGCTATCATGCAATTTTTGGTACTTTTATTTGTGTGTTATCATTGTAAGTTTCTATGTGTCACGAAGATACAACGTAAACACGAATACTTTTAACATACTATGAATATCAGAGCAAGAATTATTACATTTCTATACAATTAAGCCTAAATTCTTTTGTATATATAGAGTATTATCGCTCTATCTATAAAAGCGACTAGACGATGAAGGCACCCCATGGCAATACAGATTGATGTATGAAAATCCAAAACTATATTCTGTTTGGATAAATCCACATACGGGAAGGATATGATGAAGAAACATTATTGTAACATGCTAAAGCAACATATATGATACCCTATTTTTTGTCTATAAGCATGAACCAGTGCGGAAAATATACAATCTCATGAATCGGCAAAGAGAAATTCACCAAACTCTTCAATAAATTTACCAATATGGTGCATCATTTGTGTGTACAATACAAGTTTCTTAATCCACAATTTTGGTGAATTTATCAAAAAATTTCGTGAAATTATATATACCCCACCATAAAAAGTATACACTGTCTAAAAAGGGACGTACATAATTAAAGTTACATTATATTTCTAAACAATTAACCTTTTCAAATACATAAAACAAGAAAGCTACACACTTACACACCCATCATATCATATCAAAACAATCCAAAAGAATAATTGATTGTTGAATGTCTTCTATTCTTCTAACTCTAGTTTTTGTTCTTTTTTGTGTGTTATGTAGTAAACACATCTCTTGCATCTTTATGTAACTTCGTGTCTGCATAATCCCTATATATGTGCATGTATGACAATATATATTGTGTTTTTTTCCTTTGAGATTTTTGTGTTTTGATCGATATGGCCGGCCAACTTAAGCTGAGGCACAAAATACCCAGAAATGGCATGCACTACCAATATATTAATTAGAGGGAAGTATTGTAAGTGGTAGTAGTTGTGCACAAAAACTAAGAGCAGCTAGCAAGCATACATCCATTCCATGATGATTGCTTGTTTATTAATCATTTTTTGGAGTGTGTCATGCATGCTGTTAACAAATATTTTGCAGGTTGCAAGGATATGAGTGCAAGGCAATGCCAAAATCTTCATTCAGAATTGTTGCTATCATATGATAATGACCTTCTCCATTTTGAATTTAAAACATGACTTGCTACTTGTACACATAATCATCAAATAAGTACACTAAAATATGTATATATACTCAATTTAAGGAATTTAATTAAGATCGAATTATATCAAGGAAGAACATACCAGTAGTTTTTATAGCATTAATCAATGGATATTGATAAACTAATACGGAGTATTTGCATATGGTGATTAAAAACAGTTTTATAAGGTGGAGATAATACATAATAACATGGACAGTGCTTGGAAACACCCAACGGTAGGATCTGACTAAATAATACAACTCCAATGCAGCCTTAATAATATTGTTTTATTTTTTTTTCTTTTATTAAGTAAATTATTATTGAATTATTTATTACCCAAAACAACCCAGCCTTAAATTCAGCAGTTTTCATTTATAGCAGAATGCCGTTCAAGCAAGCAAGTGAATCCTCCCATTTTACTCCATATTTAATTTTAAATATTACTTTCAAAAAACTAGTTTTAACATTCATATTTCCACACCAACTTTCACTTGGAGCAGTAAGGGTGTTACTAAAGCCAATGCATATTGTACTACATGCAACAGTAGTTGTACAAGTTGCATTGCCCGTTACACTCTTAAGTCCGTCTCAAATTAGATGTTAACATTTCTATTTTGGTGTGTCCCCTTAAGTCCGTCTCAAGTTAGATGTTAACGTTTCTATTTTGGTGTGTCCCAAAATAAACGTGAAATCTAAACTTTGAATCAATGAGCATGTTTTTCTTAGGTCAATATAATATTTTATCGGTAGATAGTACTTTTACAAATGTCTTTTTTACTTTATGGGCAGATTCTAATCTCATAAAGTTCACATATCTATGGCTTTTTTTCTGTCTTTTTCAATGTAACAATGCAGTGACAAATTGTACAGTATGGACTTATATATATAAATATAATCCTTATTTTTTGTATCTTTATTGTAATACTTTAATTAATTATAATTATTTACAGCCTACAAACTATGAAGCTCTCTTAGATTTATTTAATTTAATTAGAAAACATAGAATCTATTTATCTTGATCCACCAACTAATTGGCTCAACCGAACATTAATTGTTTGGATTTCTGTTGATAGTCTAGTGAGATACTAATTAAAGGCTTTTTCTCTCCATACCATTTTAATTTACTTCCATACCATTTTTTGAATTAAAAAGTACAGAAAAGTACGGAAATAGTACAGAAAAAGTACAGAATGTAAGAAAAAGTGAAAGAATAAAGTACAGAAAAGTACAGAAACATTAATTTTAAAATAGATAAATGGTATGGAGAGTAGGGGCCTAATTAAATTGGAATCTTATACTGTATTTCGTTGTTATGTTCGCTAGTACAGTAACACTTTAGACATGATTCTGGCCGGCCACCAAATTAACTATAAAAATGAAATAAATTATAAAGTTTATACATTGACGTACTCCATGTATACTTTGTTATTTTTTAAAATCAAACATGCAATAGATAGTATAATTTAAACGTATAAGATCTCAGTTTTTAAATAAATAAACGGTAGCTGATGATACATATACGAAGTATAATGACTAATGCTACCAGAAGGTCGGTTACCCTTGACATAAACTTTAATATTGGTCAGAGAAGTGTTACTATTTCATTTGATATACTCCGTAGCATATATATAAACATTATTATAGCCTAAAAATTAACCTTTTTAAAACGACACACCCATCAATTTTCCAAAAAAAAAAAAAAAAAGTGGTATAAAAGCCAAAATTTTTTTTTTGACTATATGCAACACAGACAAAGACACAAAAATGGTGAAAATTAGAGATAAATCTCACTATCATTACTAAATTAGTGATGTACAGATCTTTCCATAAACAGAAAATTAAAATCATACTTTTGAAAATGGAGCATTATCTGAAACTACTGCTTTCTGTGGACTGTTATGATCTAAATCATCTTCATCTTCATCTTCATCTTCTTCCTCTTCTTCCAATGAACATGATGACAAACAATGGCTGGTACTTGAAGAACTACAAATCCCAGAACCAGAAGAAGATGCTGATGATGTGAATGATGTAAATGATAATGCAGATTCAGGAGACTTACTACCAGTTTTCTTATTACTACTACTAGATTCCACTAATAGAGATAGCTCCTGACCATTCATACATGATGATGATGATGATGATGAACATGAAGATGAAGATGATGATGATGATGATGGGCCATGGTTAACTAACAATAAGTCAACAAAAGCTCTAATAATATAACCATGGTTAATCTTATCATTCACTGCTAAATACACGGTTAAAAGCTCTTGAAGATTGTCCCATTCTTTCAACCCTTCATCAGCTTCCACCATTTCTTGCATTGACTTTTTAAAGTCAACAAATGGGTCAGTGGATTCCATCTCCATCATTGACACACTTTCTTTTAATGGTGACAAAACACTTTCTTTTGATTCTTTTTCAGTTTTTTTCACTTTTGCTTCATCAAGTATGGAACTTGTTTTACCTGGCTTAAAAAAGAACCTATCTGAACTTAACCCACGAATCACAGACTCAACTGATGATGACTCCATTTCTCCGGTTTGCATGTCGTCAAGATCTCCGGTGATATCTCCGGCGGTAGTACGGAAAGAAAGGGTTTTACTAGGGCTGCTGCTGCCACAAGTAGGGAAAAAAGTGAGCTTTCTTCCCATGGTTTTTAATTTGGGGATTAAAAATAGTTGAAACTGGTTTGAATGTGAGTAAAGAAAGTAGGAAGGGAGTTATTAATGGTTTGAAGATTGAAATGAAGTTAAAATTATTAAAAATATATGGTGAGATCGGAATTAAATGAGGGGGGCGTTTTTAAAATAAAAAGAGTGGTAACTGGTGAGGGAAGTTAGGATCAACAACAGTAGGCTGTAGGTGGGTCTTGTTTATATTTATGATTCTCTGTTTGTTTTCTTCGGATTTTTTTCAACTTTCTACCTTTATTTATTGGGATTGATACTTCAAGTCCCTCATGTTTGATAGTTGCTACTTAAATGCTAGCTAACAATTCAAGTTATTCAGAGCTCTTTCTATATACTATTCATTCATTATATGGAATGGAAGGTGTATTAAGTGTCAACTTGAAAATACACATTATTCACTTTAACGTTTTGAAAACGTGTACGTTTGATTGGTTCCGTAGTATGAAAGTGGATATTTATTTTAAACAATCCAAAATAGTTCGTGAAGTTAAAATGAGACAAGAGGAAACGTACTCCGTAACATTTGTGTTAGGGGTTTGATTTTTTTACAAGCAACCAGACATCGTCAACATAAGCGAAACATTAAACCCTCATCTTCAAGTTTCATTTCCATTTTGGTTCGTGAATCAGGTTTATATCCCCTATTCCCCTGAGATTTAATGATGCATGATACATCTGGTAAAAAAATTTGAATTTTTGAAATTACAAGGCATAAATGACTCATTAAACTCATATTGAATTTCATAGCAGCAAAGAAGAAATAAGTGAGTCATTATACTCATTCAACTTAGTCCACATTTGTTAAATTTACCCATAAATGCCTCATTAATAACCCCTTTATTCATTGAAACATTATGTACCATACTCATCGTAAAGTATACGTACTACCATATAGTAATAGAAATTCAAAATCGTTATAAAAGATACACGCATGGTTTTTATTCTTATAAAAAGGAATTAATCGATTGCACAATAAAGTAATCACGTACGGTTGTTGTCACAATATTTGGTTACCCATAATGGCAAGTTGGCAACCAATTTATCAAGATTAATTTCTTAATAATTCAAAATTAGGTATACAAAAAGAAAAAATGTATATAAAAATAAATATCGTGATTATTTTATTATGTGTACGTCAATAAAACATATTTCGTCCCGCATGTGCCAGCATCGTCATCCTCCACTCCAATTTTATTGTTCTTTTATCAAAGGATCCACAATTAATAAATATAAAAACTTTTGAGTGCCTTTCAAACAAGCCAAAAATATACAACCTCAAAATAATTAAAGATAAATAAAATCCAGATTGACCCATTAACTTGAGAAATGACACATATAGATGTCGGGCCGGCCCTTAAACATATCCGCACCGCACACTTTTATTAGAAGTAAAATACATTCCCGTCCCCAACTCCCCATAATATGTTATACGTTTCATATCCGGTTCTTGAGTTGTGTTTTCTACATGTCCTAATCCTTTAACCAGGATTTTCATTTTACTCTCAATCCCTTAAAGAGTCAAACGGTGTAAAAGTACTAATTTAAAGGGTATTTTAATCATTTCATAATACATGAGGAACTGTGTGCGAAATGAAAATCCAAATCAACGAACTGAACCAAAAAAACTCGCTCAAGGGACGAGGACTGAAATGCCGGATATAACACCGGAGGACGGGAATATAATTTACTCTTTTATTCATAAATGTATATACTCCATATTTAATAGTCAAATATCTTTGGTATGAAACCAAAACCACCTCTTTATTCCCAATATCAAAAATGCTGTAAATAGTTGCTGGAACCCATAAATTATATAATTATTACTGCTCATCAAGCGTAATATAAAAAAACCCACATAATCTTGTTCATTTGCTTAGCTGTGATATGGCCATCAAAGTTCAAATAATGTATGTTGGTGTTGTAAAAAGTGGTATCATCATTGAATTGTAATTCACAATTTCTCATACGCAGTGTACATGCTTCGTACTTTTGTTGTACATGATAATGCGCATAAAGTGCTTGATTAGGCCCACGACGAAACATGTGAAACCTTCCATAGACACATTAGTGTAACATTAAACAGGCCACCAAGCTAACCTTGCAGTCGACAATGAGTGACCAGCGGTATTGTATACAAGGAAACACACTTGTACAGCATACATTTCGTATAAGTTGAAACGGGTCCATTTGGGTTATGTTGACCCAAAACACTATTGCAAAAAGTGTTTGATATCAATAATAGTCTTTTTTATTAAGAGTAAAAAAACAGTTTTACGCATTGATTATAAACTGTAGAAGAGTGCCGAGCCCATTCAGCCTGTTTCTTATACTGCTTCTAAGAAAAATATAAGTTTGCCTATTTAGCGATAAAACATACCTTAACTCAATGCATACGAAATTATATACAGGTATAGTTGAGCACTGCTGCACTGGTACCTCTTAACAAAAGATGTGAAGACACTTCCAAGCTGAGCTGTTAAAATCAGTGCCATTTATTAATAAAGTACAGAACATAAATATACATTATAAAAGAAGTTAAAACTATACTGTAAATTATAGTCAAAGTCCCCAACGTCCTTTTAAGCATACCAGTATATGAACGTAATGTCACTACCAGTACTTGTTTTCATTTTCAACTTTGCTTTTAACCATGTAGTCCATTTCCCCAACACCATTAATCGCCCACCACTTGCTATTCTTTCACCTCACAAAAAAGCTCGAACTTACACTTGAGCTCAGTTCAACTGCAGAACAATGGGTTGAAATGGCCTGTATAAATTTTCGGTCACCGTAAACTTGTTATAATCCTAAACAACCTTACATAAACCTTTCATGGACCACTAAGCTAACTAGCCAAGTGTTGATACAAGATAGATAGTGAGAGGACCTTGAAGTGTGTGGGGATGTTAATAATGGTTTGGTCTTGCTAGTTTATGTAATTCCAACGTTAATGTCATTTTCTTAAACCTTAGTCCCAACCCACTTTGGATATTAAGTCATTTTCTTCCTGTTGGTCCCAAAAACCAACCTTCAAGGTCTACTCTATACCCATAAAGATAACTCAATCCTCTAGCCAAATAATTCACAGCTCACCGTGCCCACGTTAAGTGGCCCCAATATGCCGGGAGGTAAGTTAAACACCGTTTAAACCAAAACCCCTTCATTGTTGAACATCTACTGCTACTACATTTGGAGTAATGGACCATCTGAAAGAGACTGTCTTAAAACTCACATGTTGGTATGGCCCTACTACATGTGTTCCCTAAATTAACTTAAGTAGTTAAATTGACGAGTTTTAGGAGTATATAGGTAAATAAGACATAGCTTTACACAACTTCTATGGCCCTTCCTAATATGGATACCTGATTTGCGGCTTTACTTTCCTTCCCTTTGCTACACCAGAAACCTTCACTGATTATCGCGCCAGCACTGACCAAGCAAATTAGGATAGAAACTTCATTATATGAAATCACCAAATATTCTGCTAGAAACGAATTTAAAGCTATACACAAACGAAAGGATCGCGTTTCTTAGCTAATGCCACCCCCATAGATTATCGTTCATATTTTTGATGATTGCACAAAGACAAATTGGTGTCAGCTTCCAAGTCAGATAGATGCATATGCCCAGAAATGCTAATCTAAATCCTCATTTGGGAAGTCATTAATAAACATCATCACATACATCAAAGGCATGTGTCGAAGAAAAGATCCTTAATTACATATTTTGATTCCCAACTTCAACAATATACAGAACTAACCACCACATAAGATGATATGAGTGTGGGGGTGGGCTCATTTGAAACCAATAATAAACTTGAGAAACAGGGAACAAAATTGGGCATTTAGATATTAAAAAAACGGATGAGCAGATCAACCCAAATCACATAGGATTACGACTTAGTTAATCTGGAACATCCCTTCTTTAATCTAAGGGACCTGATTAGTTGCCTGGTTCTCAAGCTTTTCATGTGTCTTATATGAACTTCCTCCTTGGAAAGAAATATAACAAAGTGGAGGCTATCAAATAGATTAACCAGAACTGCCAGTCTCCTACGGTCTCAAATAAATACCTTAAGATTTTCAGCTTATTGGTGTAAAAGTTAATAATCAATGAAACAAACCCTTCCTTCTAACCTTTAAGTGACCCGAAAAGAGCTGTAGCGTCCAACGCGAAGTAAATCATTTACTATTCACATTGACAGAAATCAGAATACACAAACAGGATCAAGCTCATAGAGAAGTCAATCATTAAACTTCACATAAGTGAACCATGCATATTCAGTCAATAATATTCCCGTGGAGATGTGGTCAGAATGTTGAAAATATGGAAACCAATGTGGAGATATGTATATAATGAACACGTGCATATTCTCGAAGAAAATAATTGTACTCGTAAACTAATATCATGATCAATAATTTTAATTGTTTGTAATGTAGTTCTGCTTGTGGTTCCTAGATGAGAGCATCTGTCTAGTGGTTTGAATTACAACCAAGGAAAAGAAGATGACAGAAATACATGGTAAATGATTGTTTACTAAATAATATGCAGGAAATAAATGAGCAAGTCCTTAAGTGTAATCCAATGGCAACTAGAAAGAAAATAGACATCAAGAGATAGATGTTTACCTGAACTTCAATGTCAAATATTTATGCTTGCAAAGAAAGAAGCAAACATGGCAGAAGTGACAGACTTCCCCCATTGAGCTGAATATACTGCCAAGATAGACACGAGTGACCCTAATAAAGTTTTACTATGGAGCACCTGCTGCATGTTAGAATGAACAGCAGAAAAAATTAACTTCAAGAACACCAGAAGACCCACGTGAATGTGTGTTTCAGCGGAGCCCCGATTAATACATATAACTTTGGTTTCCACATACACAATTACATATATAAATGAAGTGATGGTGGCAGCTTCAAAATCATTGATAATAACAAACACATAGCATCCATATTAGAAAATTTGGAATACTTTAATATAGCCATTCTGAACTCACTTGGATTTGATACACCATGTTTGTCGACACTAGTGAATTGCCAATTCAGCATTGAAGAAACTTAACATTTAACACAACAGCATGTTTTAGAGTACAATGAAGCAACACAAATTCTGAAAGGATAACCTGCGACTGTCCTTTAGTTAAATGTCATCTCCAAATAATCCAATATGATAGGCAATCTACAGCAGTGAAGCAACAAAATAATGCTTATCTACTAGTAACCTAAGCTTTAACAATGTCAAAAGAATGTTGGCCTAAATAGTTTCCTTTAGTGGATCACAATTTCTGCTACCCAGTTATGCTTTCAGCCTTTCAGGTGACGAAGATGGGGTACCAGTCACAAGCCAGCACAAAACCGCACCAATAAAAAGGAATATGACCAATAATATGAAACAAGCAATATAAAACCTCATATGCTATAGTTTGAAGCAACAAACTTCTTTTTTATTGCAAAATGCATTTAAACGGCAGTATCATGAATCCCAATACCATTTTTCCACCCAAAATATTTGAGCATTTCTGTTCTTAATAATACAAAGACGTTTATTTTACAGTAGTGATCAAGGCCTCAAGGGAGAGGGGGGCTTAAATTCTTCAACCTAATTTCTATGATCCGCCTATAGATATAAGTGTATATCCTTTCTGCTGCACTTTCAACCCTAAGCCACTTACAGTCAACATATGCAGCAACTATTGTCAAGGACAACGGCATTGATTTCATAATTAGGGAAAATTACCTCAAGTCTACAAAGTGAATAACATCTAATGCGTTGATCTCAACATAAACTTGAAGATAACCTAACAAAATGAAACCTTAATCTTCTGTTAGCATGTAAACATTTACAATGTATCATATATAAAGCATCTACTGCGCTGCAGTCACCTTACATTAATTTCCTGTTCCTACGGAAGTAAGGTTGGCTAGGAGAACAGATCGCAGCATATAATCAAACTTCGCCATGCAGAACAAGAGGTCAACTATTGCAAATTTTGAAGTACATATAGTGAACTGCAAGAGAAAAGAATATTGAGATGTATCCCTTAGACAACCTTCATCTCATGCATAAATCTGAAAAAGCGTCTTGAGAATGTCAGATAAAAAAAAAAAAAAAAATAACCCATAGAAGGTACAAGAATGGGTGAGGGCCCGATCATTTATGCTCCTCCAACACAGCAACAATGTAACATGACATAAGATCATTTATGCCGCCATGCTTCTAAGCATTCATTGATTGATAGTCCTCCTTACAAGTTGGCTTACATGGCATATCGGTACGCCATGATTGATAAAAGATGACATTCCCTATTCTTGTACTTACTTCAATATGGAAAAATCTTCACCATTTATAAAGTTTTTTTTTCTTTTGTCAACTCATTAGAGAAAAGAATAACTATGCTCACCAGAAAACATAATGCTGATAAGGAAAAAGTAGCTACGGCGAGTTGCAAAAAAATAAAAAAAATGATGACCTAAAAAACTGAACCTAACACTTGAATTGCTTAGCATGCCTTGCAAAAGAGGCAATGATCTACAAAACTGTCTCTAGCCACAGTATCTTTAGTTGTTATCATACTACAATTCTTAAGTTCCAAATGCATAATCAATAGAAGGGATATGATCCGCTCTATTGATATGATCCGCTTCTCTTATTTTAGAAGAATACTTCATTTACCCGTTGTATACTTTTCGTTTCCCTCCTTTGTTCTTGTTCATGATATGAATAAGCAAGACATATATCCTAGACCATGTTACTTAACTGTGAGGTCATTCTCAAAGGGGTCCTTAAACCTCTATGTTTCCAATGGGAGCATCAGAACCACAAACCATACCAGAGCTGCCATTAGGGAGACAAGACACAAAGCTAACCCACTATATTACAACCACATAAACAACATTGTAATCACCTCTTCACATGTAAAAGTGCCAGCTCCAGACTTCACCTCTATATCACTTGATCCACAGAATTCAGAAGGCCATTAAATTATTATATCAGTGACAGACAAAATGCCTGAATCACACATTATTAGTCTCAAAATGATTATGGCAGGAACATATATTCCTGGATAGAACATAGCACTTCCATCAATCAGCAAAGACTAATAGTTAATCTAACATATACTTAATCCAACGATGTAAAATAATCAATTTGCAGAGCCACTAGGGTCTGCTTATCAGAGCATAACCAAGCTGCAAATGCACATGTACTAATCAGAAAATCGAGATATAAAAGAAGCCATTTACTCATGAATAATAAGAATAATCATATAATTGACCGATGCAGCTAAATTGATATTGATAATACCAGAACTTTACAGCAGTTAATTTGCTAATACGACTTTAAAATAAGATTTCTACAATCTAGCATCATGAAAAACAACACCTCTCAGAAAGCTTCTAATCCATAAAGAACACCAGCGTACTTCTCAGGTCCACCTCTGCAAAGAACCTTGATCTTCTGAAACGCATGCCAAGTCAGCAAGCTATCTGACCCTGCCTGATGACACTTTCCAACAGCTCTATCAACCTCCAAAGTCTTAGCCACACGATCCAACCCACCATACAGACTCTCACAGTACCTCATCAAATGCTTCACATCATAAACCCTAGCCCCAAAATAAGCCTTCAATAGATCCAAAAACCGGGTCAGCTCATCAGGCAGTACCCGACCCGTTAACATCTTAACCAAATAGCCAAAATCATAAGCACTGTGAAACGTCACCCAGCTCACGCGATCATTACACACTAAACCAGAGGACATCATCAGCTGTGAGAATTTAAACGAGTTAATTCCAAACGCACGGTTCTTCTCAAAATCAATGCCTTGTCGTTTCAGCAGCTCAATTGAGTCAGAAGCGTGCTGGTCACGTGACGGATCAAAATCGTTAAAGTTGAACTCCCAAATGTAGCGAGTGTTGCGATCGGAACTATCTAGATCCGGTAGGTTTCCGTCAGCGTCGGTGAGAGTGAGACCAACCTGTATCAATTTCAAAGCATCAACGTTGGATTTAAGAAGTAGGTAGTGATCGGAAGGATTCTGGTTTCGGATGTAATCGTAACCGGCATTTGGACGAACAACAACACCGGGAAACTCAGTGTCCATTGAAACGAAAGGGAAGTCGTCGATGATTGATTCGATTATACGGAATTCTGAATCGATGTTGTAAGCAAATACGGATCTTATGACGATGACAGGTGAGGGCGGCGGTGGTGGTGGAGGTGAGTCCATGACATCGACAGCTTAAATCGATCGTCGGCGGTGGTGGTGGATGGCGGTGGTGATATAGGGTTAGCAGAGAGTGTATATATATAAGAAAGGGAAATTGGGGGAGAAAGAAATGAGGAACGTGAGACGGTTTTTGATAGTGGGCATGAGTGGGTCCTAAATAGACTCGGACCATGGTTTGAATACGTGTTCTAACTTTTGTTCCGCTTTTTTCAGTTTTAATTCAATTAATTAATTATTATATTATTATTAATTATTAATTTATTGACTTTATATATTATACTTTATATTGTACGGAGTATAATATTGGAAGTTGTATATACTATTAGGATTTTGGTATTTGTAGCCATTATGTTTAAGAGTTAGATTTATGCATAAAAAAGTGATACATCAAGTTGGTTGAAACAAGTTATATTTAGAATTCTGTATAACATTTTTTATATTATTATATTTAAATTAACTTTTTATAATATGACAAACATACTTTATTATATTATTATATTATATTACGTCTTTTGAGGATGAAAAACTGAGAAAGGATGAAATGGAAGAAGTATAATGAGTATAATTCATGCATATATTGTTCCAATACAATATGATATTTTATATGTAACGTAATACATAGTCTTTTCAATTTAAAGATACACGAAAAAGTAAAGTTTCTAATTTTACATTGATTATAAAGATCTCATAAATATTCAACAAAGATTATGTTATTACTTATATATTTTTTTAAGAAAAGGATAAAACTATGTGAATGATAAAGTGATAATAATAGCAATAATTAAATATGTTATCGTATTTAGTTAAAATAAGTATTATACATTTTGAAGTATTTATTATTAGATTGGATATAATAAGAAGGGTTTATGGACTAGATCGCCAACGTACTTTACTTTTTGTTCCAATGTCACCAATGAACCGGTTTTATTATCAAGATCGACACCAAACTTTTTACTTTTGTCTCAATGTCACCAACGAACTAATTTTATTACCAATGTCGACAACGAACTTGTTAAATATGTTTTGAGGTCACCAAAATACTTTTTTTATGAGCTACGTTTTCAATTTGTTGATGTGGTGTTGCCATGCATTTCATTTATGTGACTAGACTTCCATGTAAGCTAAACATGTACACGTACGGTTAACTTCATCTTCTCCGACCGACTAACATGTAATTTTGGGTTACGTTTTTGATAAAAAAAAAGTAGTAATTGCGTTTAGATTCACTGAAAAAGTGGTGATTATCGTAAAGCAATCAAAAATTACATGTTATTCGATAGGAGAAGAAGAATTAACCATACATGTACAAGTTTAGCTTACGTGGAAGTCTGGTTACATAAATGAAATGCATGGCAACACCACATCAACAAATTCAAAACGTAGCTCGTTAAAAAAAAGGTATTTGGTGACCTCAAAACACATTTAACAAGTTCGTTGTCGACATTGGTAATAAAATTAGTTTGTTGGTGACATTGAGACAAAAGTAAAAAGTTTGGTGTCAACCTTGGTAATAAAACCGGTTCATTGGTGACATTGGGACAAAAAGGTAAAGTACGTTGGCGATCTGGTCCATAAACCCTAATAAGAAATATATATAATAATGGGATATATAACTAGAGAAGTTAACCGCCATTTTCATGAAACAATTGTCCACGTTACCAAAAAGATAAGAACGATTTAGAGGTAAGTATTCGATTAACTCCGAAGGATACAAAAGAGAGACATAGACAACGAGATCATCCATATTTTTTTAGTTTTTTAGGTCACATGCATTCTGTTTCTATAGATAATAAATAAATACAAAATAAAAGGTTTCACTTTTTCGGTTTTGGTCACATGCATTTTTTAATACAAGATAAAAAGTTATCTACTCGTGACGTTTTTTTATAAAGATATATTTCCTTTTGACTTTACAACCAAATATAACATCATACTATCTTTAATTAACACAGGTACCTTCTATCATCTTTACGACAAGCTCACACACAGGAGCGTAACTATGAATTCAGAATGGAGGGGCAAAAAATATTTTATTATTTCTTTTATAGTATTGAGGGAGTAAATTCTCGAAATTGTCTTTAATACGTTAAAATTTTTCAATTTCATCATTTTAAAATTCTTGAGAGGAGCAAGTTCCGCCCCCCGGCTCACAAACACCCACATACTTTATATCGCTATTCACGTTCGGACGTGAACCATACACCCTGAATACCAGGAGTGTTCAAAATATTCCGAAACCGGAAAATCGAACCGCAAACCGGTTGAATTGAACCGAATTTAGGTTAATCGAACCGAATTTTTTTCGTTTTTAGGTTTCTGTTAACCGAACCGATATTTTTTCGGTTTTGGTTCATAATTTTGGGATAGACATGATAAACGGTTAACAAAAAAAAACGAAAAGTTTATACATAGTTTTTAATGTATGTATATATATCGTATATATTATATTTATATGTAGATATATACACTTGTATTTTAATATACTCATGTATTCTTTTTGTATCATATTAATGCAGTTTACAAGCTTAATTTTGCCATAATATGTTAACTATTACTACTATCCGAACGATTAGCATGCGCATAACATAAATTTACAAGAGAAAATTACAAAAATCGTCCTTATGGTTTGACCTGAATTGCACATTCAGTCTTTTAATTAATTTAATTACATAGATGATCCTTTATTTTGAAACTTGTTACGTAAATAGTCCTTTACACTAACGATTGTTAAATCTCTGTTAAAAAGGACCATGCATGTAAAAAATTTAATTCTTTAAATTTTTTTTGAGTAAAATATAAATAATAAAATCTAGCATATGTATAGATACATTATATGGTGCACATAACATTATTTTCATTTCACTCATTTATTCATTATCAAATTTGATCATATTCTCCTCTACAACTAGGGTTGTTGACGAACCGAGTCAATTCGAATATCCTGATGCTCGACTTGACTCGTTTAAAAAATAAGTATGTTTGAGTTCGATTCAAACTCGATTAACTTTTTAAAACCATATTCGAGTTCGGGCCCGGATAATAATTTAGTGTTCGAGTTCGAGCTCTATACTCGTTTAAGTTTATGACAATTTACAAATAAAAAAATTGTTATTTGAGCTCAAAATATTTGTTTAGAAGCTCAAGCTCGATAAAATCGTTTATAAGCGTAAACAAACTCATTAAAAAGTATATTAACTATTTTATGAAACTTGAAATAAAGTTTGTAAAAGACATTTACACTTAATTAAACTTAAAATGTGTAAGTATAATTAATTATCATTAAACACTAATAATAACTATGTAATTAGATTATTGATATTAATATTTATAGTGTGCCCATCTCATCCTAACGAGCCGAATCGAATTTATTGTTTTGAAGCTCGGCACGTGAAACTAATCGAGCAGTCTTTTTATATTCGAACTCGACTCGGGCTCTAATAGTATTATGCTCAAATTCAAGATAAATGAGTTCGAACTCGAGTAGCTCGTTAAGTGTTTGGTTCGTTAACACCCCTATCTATAACATCAAATTTATATTCCAACACTATCTTTTCCTACCTAAATATACATTTTTGACTTAATTAGTTCCCACTTTTCAACGCCATTTACATTAAAGCTAGGGTCATCGAAAAGGATACAAAAGAGAAGAGATGGTGGCCACTAAAGTCATTACGAGATAAGAAAAATGGGTAATGAAGGGTCCTTGAGTAGTGAAAGACAAAGGTGGAAGAGGAACAATTTGACAATGAATTTGGTAAAAGAAATGTGAAAGCTAAAAATGATGTTGTGTACCTAATAATGTATATATACATATTTTAAATTTTATAATTTATATCTACTCAAAAATTATAAAATTTAAAAAAATAAAAAAAACTACACACGTGGTCCTTTTTAATGGAGGTTTAACAATCGTTAGTGTAAAGGACTATTTACGTAATAAGTTTCAAAAGAAAGGACCATCTATGTAATTAAATTAATTAAAGGACTAAATGTGCAATTCAGGTCAAACCATAAGGACGGTTTTTGTAATTTTCTCAATTTACAATTATAAAAAGTAAAATGTTTATCATTTAATACTTTTATTATCATAATATTTTAAATATAGTGAACACTTATTAATGAATGTGTATTTGTGTGCTATTAATTACTTTTTATAATAGGTATTAATTAATAAACGGTTAAATGGTTAACCGATTACTGGTTAACCGAACTTTTCGATTTAAGTTTAGGTTCAAAAAATTAGTGAACCTAATTTTCGGTTAACCGGTTCTCAGTTAACTGTAACATCCTGTTACCGGGCCTAGACGTTTATGGTATTTTCCGAATTTAAATGATTATTTAAATAAGTTAGGAATTTATATTATTGGTTTATATAAAAAAAATAAATAGGTGAAAGAGTCACAGGTATTATTGTGACTAATAAAATAGTAGTTGTTTTAAATAGTTGAACCTGACGGTAAAATAAAAATACTTTCTCTCGCGGGTATTTTCGGGTTCCAGACAATAGGCTTAGAAGGGGTATAATTGTACTGTGTGGAAGTGGGTTAAAAGGGAGGTGATCGACCTACTTCTTCTTTATTTCTTTTTGATCTTTTTCTCTATCTCATCTCATTATACACACATACATACATATATGCTAAATCAAAGAGAAAAGAAAGAGAGAATGATCCTTGTGATCTTGTAGCTTTATCTTCTTCACTAGATCATCACCATCATCTTCTTGTTCTTCATATTGTAAGTATTCATCATATATATGTATATACATACTAATAATCTTAGGGTTTGTGATTGTATGCAAATCGATGATATAAATGATGATATGTGATGTTATAAAGTGTTTATTGTTGATTATAATCGATTAGATACTTTGATTTAGTGATTTTGGGGTTTTAATTCGGGTATAAGGTTTGATCATCAGGTTCAGGGTCTGACGAACACGGGAATCCGGCGTATTCAAGGGAATACGGCGGATTTAATTAAGATTTGGGGAATCCGTCCGTATTCATGGGAATCCGGCGGATTCCGGGGAATCCGGCGTATTCCGGACCGGATTCAAGAACGTATTCCTTAATTTTGGTTCTGTTTAAAATCTGGGCTGTAATTGTTTGGGAATACGGCGTATTCCCTGGAATACGGACGTATTCCCTCTGATTCAGGCAATATAATTCAAGTTTTTGTTTTGCAAATTCTGAAAATGCATAAGTGTCAAGTGCCATCTTTGATAAATTTTATTTTCACTTGAGAGGTGCTTTAGTGGCACTTAACCGTAGTTTAGTGGCACTTAGGCGGTACTTTAGTGGCACTTTTATTGGAAGAAATACATGATAATGTGGATGATTTTAAAGGGTTACGGGACTAAATAAAAGAGTTTAAAGTTAACTTGGTATAGTATATGATATGGCTTTAGTGGCACTTTAATGACCCCTTTTAGTGGCACTTTTTATTTAAAATATATGTTTTGACATATATGATATGTTATACTTATGGGATAAGTTGTATACTTATAAATGAAATGACATAAAGAGATTATTTCAGTTTGAGTAGCATTTATTATGTTGATACATTGAAATATTGAAACAAGTTACTAACTTGTGATATTCTGTTGTATTCTCAGATCAGCAGAAGACTCAGTGACATTAGACTACTGAGTGGACATCTGAGGTATCGGTGAGTGGACCTGTACCTTCAGTGTGATTGAGTTATAACATGTTTGGTTACAACGGGTAACCGTATATGTTATTGTTGACTAATTATTAATCTGTTATGATTATAATTGTGTTAAGTGCTATATGGCCTTTGAGGCGTATATGTGTTAATAAAGAGGTCAACGTATGTTGGGCATTGGTTACTATTGTTTGGACGATGAAGGATTCCTTGTACTCATCGTTAATGGGAATCTTAGTCGTGTGAGATAATAGTAACAGGCTATCGGTAAACCGCTGTATTGGCCTGCAGCTCAGTGGGGTTTACTAAGTGTCGCTTGAGGGCCACCGCGGCTTGAGGGTTCCTCAAGGACCACCGGTCCTCTTTAGTGCTTGTGTGTTTACAGTGCTTGATGATGTAAACATTGTTGTTGTTGCGTTTATGATTACTTATTGTAAACTGATGTGCTATATCTGAGTTGGACTGTCGGTTACAGTTCTATCTCACTTAGCTTTGAGCTAACCCCCACATTCCCACTTCTTGCAGATTATGATTGTTTAAATTGCTGGGCAAGAGGTTGGTGGCTGGAATGGAGTGTTTGACGACCTTGCGTATTACTCTGATATTGATTTTGCTAAATCAATGTTGTTTTTGGATTCAATAACACCCAATGATTGTGTTTAAAATTTATATGTTAATAATAATTATTTATATGTTTGAAATAAGCAGGACTTTTATGTTTGAAAAATGAAATGCTTGTTTTGGGACTGACGCTTCCGGTAATAAAATACATTATTGTATTGTTTGAAAAGGACGGGTGTTACATTAACCGTCCGTGAACACCCCTTCTAAATATACATAATAAACAATTTAGAAGAGTTATTGTGACACCCGTCAATTTAGGACTAGAATTTAGTGCCTAATCAAGTTCAATACATGTAATTAGATCTGGGTTAGGCTAATTAATGTATCAATTATTATATATATTGTTAAATATATATCTACACAATTATGCGGTTTGTTTAAATCGTACGAGTTTCAAATCGAATGTATTTCGGTCAATTAAATGCGGACGTTGGTGAATCAATTATTAAATTATGTGGAATAATTTAATTACACAAATTACCACCTTATATTATGTTGATAATATAGCAAACATGTACGTTTTTAATTAAAACGTAACCGAACTCCACGAAAACCCGACCGACCGACAAAACGAAACAAGCCTAAGGATTAAATTTTATAACGCAACTATAAAGTATTTTATAAAATACTTCAACGAAAATATCGAATAACTACTGATATTTTAAAACGCGTATAAATAAAAATTTAACGTTTTAAACAATCGGAAAACGAACACCGCACGGAGCGCGAGTGCCCGGAGTTAAAAGTGGAGACCCACACTCGGTGGGCCCCCACCGAAATCAGCCACCAAGAGGGGGTCATCACCTCCCCCTCACTTCACTTTTATCATTCCATCTCTCTCTCTAACTAATTCTCTCTCAAAAATTCCACCACCACCACCACACTAAATCAACAAAAAGCAACACCAAACGAACTCGGATCATCACGGTTTTTAGAGATTAACGACCACCACGCTACGATCTACAATTCTATCTTTTCGGATTTTCAATCCGGCACCGCGTAAGTTTCCGACAAATTCTCGAAATCTCTCGTTTTAACTTGTTTTTACATATTTACGAGTTATGTAACATGTATATGTCCAAATATATGAAGATAACAAGGTTTTATAGCTTAAAAACGGGTTTGAATTGGGTTTTTGGCCGGAAAAATCTTGACAGCCGGACTTTCTGGGCTGGTGTTCTTCAATGCGACACAAGCCTTGTGTCGCATGTAGTGTCGTATTTTGCCTGTTGTGTCGCACCTTGTGTCGTATAAATCCTTTTGTGTCGTACCCTTTACGACACAACGCTGTGTCGCATCTTATGTCGTATTTTCATACGACACAATCACTATGTCGCTGTTGAATCAGCATCTCGTATCTATGCGACACAACCCTTGTGTCGTATAGATATTGTGTCGCACTCCTATGTGACACAACCCTTGTGTCGCATAACAAATTATTGTGTCGCATATTGTGTCCAAGAAAACAGAATATTTACAACTTTTTACTAAGTGTCGAGACCAAAATTTTATCACTTGATTTCACCCAATTTCAAGTCCAGATGCGTTTTTCCTTAAAGCAATATAGTAGAAATAAAAATTTTCCAAGCTGACCTGGCAGCTCGACCCCAGCCAGGGGCTCTGCCCCTTGGACCCCGCTACCAGGGGCGCTGCCCCCGGACCCCCGTACTTAGATTCCGTAAGCACATTTTTCACCATGTGTCAAACTTGTACAACTTCAAAACACTAATACGATACAACTTTTCAAACATAATAAAATTTGTTTTTCAAGTATAACGCTTCGAAATCAATGTGTTAACATCAAGACTATTATTACAATTAATCACCAACGGGCCGTACACGTTTTCAAAACATACTTCAAAATCAAACAAGTCGTTTTAACTTGTATCAATTCAATCAAACAAGTCGTAGTAACTTGTAACAATACAATCAACCAAATCGTAGTAATTTGGACATATATATATATAGTTGTATAACAACTATAAAGGTATTCTTTCGAGATACCGGTACGATTAATAACAATTCAAGTGTCGTGGACACATTCAGGTTTCAAGTCCTTGGACATCAATTCACCGCTAATTACTTCAAGTTTATTAAATTAAACACTTCAAGACTCAGGTGAGTTTCATAGCCCAATTTTCACTATTTTACAACTAGGGGTGTGATATTACTGCTCTGTTTTGTTTTACGAGTAGAACGCAAGTACCAACCTTCAAATACTACATGAGTTTCAAGCTAATCAATTTAAAGTCCTCTATAGCATAGTCTCTAATATTTTAGCGTGAATGTTAGTATATGATATCATATGGGATTGACAATCCTCATCCGGGTTAGCACGCACTAACCGGTCAAACGGATGTATTAGCATTTGGGAAGACGAGTGTGGATTAGACACTCGTAGGAGGCATTTCAAGTCAGGTTTCCTTAATTGGGCCTGACAAATCAAGTTAAGCTCAGACTATGTGCTCATGGATTGTATAACTTTTATTTTGCTTAATTGCATTTTAAATTCAATATAAGTCTTGCGGTTCTGACAACTATACATTGACATACAAACATGTGAGCTCACCAGCGTTTTTGCTGACCCATTTTAGTATTTATCACAGGTACCCAGCAGTAGGTTGGCTGCACAAGCAGGGATTATTAGCTCGAGTCAGCATACATACAACTAGAGATTTGATTGCATTATTATATTTTGTAAAAGTAATTATGCTATGTAATCTCTCAATTTCAGGAACCGAGCTAATGTAACCTTATTTTGATGTAAACGTTTACTTTATTAATACAAGTTTAAAACGACGCATATAGTGGTCGTTCATTATATCTTATGTGCTTTGTATATTGATTAGTGACACCCAAATCGAGCTTCCGCAAATCAATCAAATTTGGGGGTGTCACAGTTATACATAGCACCTTCTAATAATCGTGTTATTTGTACTTAAATTGATGATACACTATTCATTAGGCAAAGTTTGGCAGACAATAATAAGCACATTAGATGTGTTTATCTTGATTTAGGTACGCTGTATAACCGTGTTCAGCTGTCACATATAGTTATGTCAAATATCGGTTGAAGTTTTTTTAAGTTGCAATATATATTGATTTACATGGTCAATTTTTAGACAATTTTATTAACATATTTTGCATATTGATTGATAAATTATAAATAAAACAAAATATGTCAACACATACATTAGTACATGCCAGTGTAACACTATTAGGGGCTAATGTAACATCCGCAAAATGGGCCTAGAAGTTTTAATATGATTTCCCGAATTTTATAATTGTTTTGTGTTAGGAAATCATTGTATTTGGTTATTGGGATAACTGGAAAATAAGTTTCAGGACTTATTGTGGGTAGTGAAATATTAATTGTTTTAAATTAATATAGTTGACGGGACAATAAAAGGTTTGGACTCGCAAATGGTTTCCGGGTTCCCGACAATAGGTTGAGAAGGGGTATTAAATGTAACACCCCCAAATTTCGGGTTGCGGAAGCGGTAGGGTCGGGGTGTTACCAATCCAATATCACAAGCACAAAGATATAGCAAACGACTCTAAATGAGACGTTTTGAAAAATAGTAATTACATTACCAAAATAAGTTTTATAAAGCTGCCAGATTGTAAGTACATTTCAAATACATAATTTGAAAAATACAAAGTATATACAACGTGATCCCAAATGTTTGAAAGCATGCGACTCAAGCTAGGATCCTGACGGGCCGATCCTACCTAAGCAACGTGATGCGCGCCGAGACGTCAGGTTTTCAGGAATCGCTTCCATGTCGTTGCGGACCTCACGCTCAACGCGGCATCGTGTGGTAGTTTTAAATTTGTAATAGTCGGGGGGAGCCAAAACCTTCCGAACTACTTACTATTATTGGGTACGAGTACCTGATACTAGTATGTGGTAAGGATGATCCAGGGTCGTTCCTCACGACGGTAGAATTGAAGCAGAGCTCGTTCAAATAACTTAGTAATTAAGCTGGGTTTTGAATAGTTGGGTAGGTTTGTATTTGGTTTTCTAATTTATTAAACTAATAAAACATAAAATAAAAGGGAAGCTAGCATATATGTAACACTTAAGGATGATGGAGACGTGGTTCACCATGATTTAGGATAGTGCATTATAGTGATGGGACATATTTAGGTAACAGACAAGTAAACTATAGGTGTAAACACTAGGACCCTACTTGTTTCGGTCAGACCTAAATAAGTATGTCACTGAGTACCTAATGCTATCGTGATTCTGATCAGAACAGACTATTCGACCCCCCACACTAGTCTTTGTGGAGACAGTGACCCTTGAAGGGTGCAGGAATAAGGTAACAGGCTGCCCATTGGGTTATTCTGACCTTTCTTAACACCTAAGTCTAAATGTTATTATCTAAACGTGTACTGATTATTATCTTTGTATTCTAAACTATCAGTTTTGTAGAGTCTAGGGGTTTTAAGAATCCTGAACCACTGCTGGGCTTGACTTTCATCTCTAGACTCATTCCTTAGGTTTTATTAGCTCAAATACTTCTGTCATGATGTAGAACTCTCCTTTGCGATCAGTCATTCATCCCTAGACACACTTAACGGGGTACAGTGCACTTTTCCACAGCGGTTGCTAACCCTGAGTACTATTACGGTGTACAGTACTGTTACCATTTTCCACAATGCCGTATAATCGGAGATCGGTCTACCGTGTACTCCAACAGTCCCACGGTTCAACCAATTCTAGATACTATTACAGTGTACAATGCTTACAGCATTTCCACGGCTTTATAACCAGAATTGATCTCACCGCGTATAACTATTTTTCCACATGTTAACCAATTCTAACTATAGACACGGTGTACTTTAGTTACTGTATTTCCACAGTGTGTTCGTAACCAGAGGTAGGCCTACGGTGTACTTGGCATTTCCACAGCTTTATGGTGCCTAGACCATATTCTAGGGTTTCTAGGTAGTCCACAATGACGGTACCAACGGCTTTTCCTTAGGCTTTCACGGCTGGACTCCACCAGTGGTGTTTCCATTGCTATACCCAGTAATTTAGCCGAATTACAGTAACGGACATGGCTTCGTACGATAATACAGATAACAAACCACCAAAACTTAGGCCTACAGCTAAGGTGATAGTCACGTGAAGGACTGGAAAGGGTGATCCATAACTAAGTCTAGATGCATGATAAGTTTAGACAGATACAGAGTTTAACAATTCCATTTATATAATAATCGGGAATATTATTCCACAACGGATTGTGCCCACAACTTCCATAGCTTCCACGTTCCGTACTTGTCACATTAGTGATGTTTCCGGCGCTATACAAATGAAAGTCGTATAACGTTACCTCCGTTGTTTCATAATGATGTTATCCCAACTACTATTTAAATCATGGCAACTATACAAGAAACTACTCACAAAGTATGGCAATAAGCATTCCAAACATTAATTAATCACAAACATCAAACAAGAACATTATGACAAATTAATACAAGAAAGGATGGATATTACCGATAAATAATTGCGAGCAGAATAACACTTGTATTTCTCCGAATAATATCCCAAGTATTACAAATGCTAGCTTCTACGAATTACATTACATAGCTACTCCTAAAAGCGACGGATTCTCTCTCTAATCTTCCCAATAGTTTCTAGAGAGAGAAACTAGAGAGAGAGACTAGAGAGAGAACCTAACTACCTACGATTTCTCCTCTAACTCCTAAGAGTAGTGCTAGAGAGAGAAATTTACTAATTATTCTAGTGAGAGAAAGAAGTGAGAATGAATTGAAATTGTGAGATTGGATGATGAAAATGAGGAGGTGGTGGTGAGTATTTATAGATTTGGCTCAACCGTATTCCTCAACCGTATTCCCACCTCCAAAATCTCAACCGTATTCCTCAGCCGTATCAAAATCACACCTTGGATGACCAAAACACACGATACGGTTGAGATTGGCCGTATACTGGAGAGATTGGTCGTATCGGGGGAGGGACAAGGCCGGATACGGGAGGATTTGGCCGTATATGGCTGGACCTTGGCCGTATACGGTTGGAACAGGCCGTATACGGCTTGGTCTTGGCCGTATACGGTTGGGCTTGGCCGTATCCGGCTTGGCTCTCCCGTATCGTGGTCCGTCGGTTGTCTTGAATCTTCGTTTGGACGTAACTTCTTCATCCGATGTCCGTTTTGATTGTTCTTTATATCCACGCGATCGTAATCCCTTAAGGAACAAAATGACATAAGTTAGAGGTCATAATTCCAAGCGGAGCTCCAAAAGTGCTAAAATACGTGAACAAGAATGCTTAATATCGTTTATGCTCTATTTTATTCGTTTTTAGGCCTTTTTAGTTGATTCTTGAAGCATCGTCTATATTTTAGCCTTCATTATGAAACTTAGTATAAAAATGTATATTTCAAATGTTTTCATTCATAATTGGGCTAAAAAGGAGAGATAATGGCACATAAAAACTTGACTTTTTACGTGTCATCAAATATCCCACACTTAGACTTTGCTTGTCCTCAAGCAAAACTCAAACTTCTCACTTGCTTCCCAATGAAAATATTTGAAAGTGTCAATGCATTTTTGGGTGAATCAAAACATATCAAGAGCAAACAATCTCGTATATAAGTAACATATCCTGGAAACTGAGAGAAAATAAGGTATTCGTTTCAGAAGCATGAAATAATTCTCTTGGGCATGCTTTTGGGATATACATGACTAGGCGATCTCACAAGGTGGTCACTCAATTCACTCAGAAGTGTTTTGGGTTACCTATCATTCTAATCAAACGAAATCGCTCATAAGCCAGTCATGCAGCATCCTTCGTCATAGGCTTGCTCGAGAATCACATCTCCACCACTTAGGTGAGGACGGCACTAATCATCCCAGGACATTCAGATGGGTTGTAATGTTTGGTGAGGTTTAAAGGGAATGGATAAGTGGGAAATTGGTTTTAAATAAAAGGGTTTTACTTATCTTAGGCCTTTCTAAACTTATGGAAAAACTTTATTTGGATAAACTTTTTAATGAAAACGGAAACGGAAAACGAGAAGGGAATGAAATAGCTATTTTGACTTCTATCTCTTAAAAACACACGGAGGATTTATATTCTTTTAGGAATCGAAGTTTTTCGGAAGAATCGAAGCACTTAGCTTTATTACATATTTTTTTATTTCTTTTCTTTTTCTCTCTCTATATATATATATATATATATATATATATATTTTGGCTTTAGAACTTCTTTGCCAAGGAATTTCTAAGGCATTTTTTTTCTTTTTATTTTATTGCCCTTTTGAGACCTTTTCAGACTTTCATTTTTTTCACACTTTTGACAATTTCGAATTTACTAGGTGCCAATTTTACGCACCACAAGATTCTCGATCTTTGAGAATTTATATGGAAACGCACGCGAGAAGTTATGAGTAAACACGAATTTGTGGATTTTGAGTGAAAGTAAAAAGAATACCTAAATAGCATTTTTCATAAATTTAAAAATTTCTAAGATAAGGCTTTGGTGGGTGTGGAAGTGAAATGGGTTTAAAGTTTGGGTTTTTTAAAGAAACGAAAAGGCTAAGGCTCAACAGGGTTTTTTAGGCGGATCATCAACACTAAAAATGAGTGTTGGAAGGGTTTTGGGCTTGAAGAGATATGTAAAAATGGGGTTAAATCCTAAGGAATGTCAAGGTCCTCTGATTGCACCTATACCGCGTACGGTACTCTACCAATGTGGTCTCGACATGTATAACTGGAGTAAGTTCTAATTCCAGATGCAAGCATCGGCACACACTCATCAAACGAATAGTGAAGCATTAAAAATGAATGATTTTCATGGGCTCAAGATACCTCACTACAAGATTGGGTTATATGTGCCTAGCCATGCGCTGCCCTTTTAGATTATTATTTCAGGCTCAAGAAATTCCTAACTTATTTAATCTTAACTTCCAAAATACACTACTCATATATGAAAATGATTCCCCTCAAGACATTTTAATTCAAAAATTTTGAAAAATTTCAAGCAAAAGTGAGGTTTTAAAATTGTGGAACATTTTCCGAGTTTTGCTTTTGGAAGAAAGAATCTGACCTAAGGTATTCTATACCGCTATCCCACACTTAGAGGAACATTGTCCCTAATGTTCTCTTGAGTTGAGAATTTACTGAAAGTAAAATCCCACACTTAGAGTTTGAACATATCGGAAAATGTTTCTCAAGTGTTTGTTTTGGGCTGGAATCCCACACTTAGTGATAAGTTTGGGATATGGTATAGATTCTTAAACGGTGAAAGTAAAACACATACGATCATAACAAAACAGAGATAAGAACGAGGAAACTCCCCTATATGGTTGTGAGCTGAGGATCGAAAAGGTAGACTGTGTCGGCACCAGTGTTGGGTCGGACTCCGTCTTCGTAGAGTGCACTCAAGCTCATGCGGGATACTCTTCATTCAAACCATTCCACCAATTTCTCTCAAAAATAACTCTGACTAAAAGGATAGATTGTAGAAAATGAAGCGATAACATCATCAGGAAGCAGGCCGGATCAACCAAGATGCACCAAATGCTTGATAGAGATAATGGTCAAGGATTCCAATCAACGTGAGCCATTGATGTAACTTAACAGCTTACAATGATTTGGAAGTGCTGAATCCATTGACCTTAAACTCCTATCACCCGAGATCTTCTCTGACGAACTGATGGGACAAATGTAATCTTGTTCTTGTCGGACGAGATCTCCGGCTTCCATTTCAATCCCGCCTTCAATACCTTAATGTCCATTCCTTGATCAGCTTATAGTCCTAAGGTTTAGCAGTGAACTCATATAAGCTGGAAGGACTGCTAGCGTTGTGATCCTTCATGGTCCCTACTGGTGGAAATGATAGGTGTGATGGGGGGATGGGTAGGTGGGTGTGGTTGTGGTTGTAATAGTGGTTTCAGGTTCCATGAAATGCTCTACTAGCAACCAAGGATGTGGTAAGGTATGGCTGAATTTATGGAATATGTGGGAACATATGGTGAATGTCGAGGTTATCCGCTCAATGAAAAATTCTGAAAGGGCTAGAATGTGATCGTCTTTTGTCTCCTAAAGGTATATCAGCTTCCTTACTAAGCAATGCTCCAAAGTTTCCAAATGAACGATAGTGCTCCCCTTGTCATTTCTCCATTATACTCAAAAATTCTTCATCCATAGGCGCTAATCCCTATCTGTTAGACATTTGTACAAACAAAAGAGTAGACAAAAATAATCCAATAGACATGTGATTATTCCCTAGGTTATAGACTCACTGGTTTTTTGAAAGATTTTTGAAAGTGAAGGTTTTTGAAAAACAAACCAGTATATGACTTCGAGTCTAATCACACACTTAAAAGTGTTAGCCGCCTACAATTTTATTTCAGCATAAGCAACAGATATGGAAATACAAGTAGATTTAGTTAATCAGGTAGCCAAGTATAAAGATTTCCAAAGCACATATTTTTAAACGAGATCGAGCATAATACACACATAGACATATAAATCATGTTATAAGGCATTGTAAGATCTCATGTATGTTCACAGAAATATATGTAAGTACCTCAAATGCTCGAAATATGTGAGTGGTGTGTATGACTAGGGCACCTAGATAACCAAGTTGCTAGCAGCGTTCCATGTTTGCAAATGAAAGGATGCAGAGAATTTGAGATCTAAGATAATGGTGGAATAGATATACCAATGAAGTCCAAACAAGTGGGAGAGGGAAAGTTTCAGGTTTTTAGCAAAAGATTGACTAGAAAGTTCAAAAACCGTGACTTCATTTTTAGTTCCAAGTCATTTTTGAAAATCATTCCCTTTTTGTTCACATAAACTTAAGAAAACTTTTAAACATGCTTTTTAGGGTTTCATTTTCTACTTATTGGGGTTATTTAACTACTACTGATACTACGTTAGACACGGGTTGCCTCCCGAGAAGCGCTTGTTTTTGTTCGAGTCTCGAGCCTGACTCTAGCTTTATATGTCGGGAGATCCTAGCGGCTTCCTTGCATCCATCAGTAGACACAAGTGGAAGTATTGGTGCATACCTATATAGTTAAAGCAGATTATTCCTAGGGTATGTCCAATAAGATGAGAAGGTGCGTCGAAGTGAGTTATTTGTTTTACTTGAGGCATAATAAATCTCTCAACTTCTTGTACTTTCTCAGGTTGGATGGTTTGGATGGGTCGGTCAAAGAGGTCCTCATCACTCCATGACGTATACGTCATTATGTAGTGGAGTGATGGTTTGTAGAACATCCTTGCCGCAGAACCCACATTACTTCCTACAGTCTCTTGGTTGATGATAATGTTGTACTCTGGGCATGGAGGTGGGACAGAGTCCATTGACGTCTCCAATCTTGTAGCAACATTCTCATCAACTACTTGGGCGACTAGTTTAGCTAAGGCAGTTGCGGGTTCAACTAGATCAAGGGGTGATTCATCCTGCGAGATATGTGGGATATCATCAACCACAACTAGTTGTGGGATAGTATCAACCATGTCAGTTTGAGTTGGGATGAGATCACTTCTCAGAGTCGGTGCACGTTCCTCTTGTCCTTTTGAAGCTGAGTCTTCTTTGTAGATCTCCACATCCGGGCTCTCCATTTCTATCTCCTCGTCTACCTCATCATACTCGTCACTCCGGCCGGAAGTTTTGAGTGGCAATGGTTCGGAAAGTTCCTCTAGAATGAACTCCTCGTCGGTCTCAGACGTTGATAGGTTAGGAATGGGTGGAAGTGAAGATTTAGAAGATTGGTTAGGTGTAGGATTTGAAGATAGTTCGCAACCAGGCTCAAGAGAATGAAAGTCGGTGTCAAGTGAGGTAGATGGGGTGTGTGTGTTCCTATCATCTTTCTGTAACCTAAAGTTGGGTCTAACTTGATTCCTATCTCCCTTACTACTTACTTGTTGTTCAGTTAAGTTATGAGAGGTGCGTTTTAGCAATTCCTCTTGCTCTTTTAATAATTGCTCAAGTGAGTAGTACGGGGGTGAAAAAGCAGCATTACTGCTGAGAACGGTCAAAGACGTATCTCTCAAGTCTGGACTCTCGTATGGTTGATATTCAGATACAGGGTAAGATGAGTGTGGGTAGACTTCGAATGGCTGAGGGTAGTAAGGTTGGTATTGTTGTTGGAAAACATAAGGGTCATTTTGATATTCTAATTGAGGATCTAGGTACCCTACGTTATCCAAATCATTCCTACTATATCCTTGACATTCGTTATCTAAATGGGAATCACTCATACATCTATCTTGAACAAGACTATCAAATTGATCTATTAATTGTTGTACATTTGCCATTTCCCGAGTTTTAAGAAGAAGGTTTAAGAATTGAAGTTGTAGTATGGAGGGAAGTTATTCTAAGCTACGCTAAGTTAACTAAGCTACACTAATCTACGGGCAGAAAGTAACTTATGACAGGGACGGTGAATCCAAGTCAAAAGGATCGCTTAAAAACTACTTTATCTAAACAAGCTCCAAATCGTACTACCGTCCCCGGTAGCGGCGCCAAAAACTTGATGCGCGCCGAGAAGTCAGGTTTTCAGGAATCGCTTCCATGTCGTTGCGGACCTCACGCTCAACGCGGCATCGTGTGGTAGTTTTAAATTTGTAATAGTCGGGGGGAGCCAAAACCTTCCGAACTACTTACTATTATTGGGTACGAGTACCTGATACTAGTATGTGGTAAGGATGATCCAGGGTCGTTCCTCACGACGGTAGAATTGAAGCAGAGCTCGTTCAAATAACTTAGTAATTAAGCTGGGTTTTGAATAGTTGGGTAGGTTTGTATTTGGTTTTCTAATTTATTAAACTAATAAAACATAAAATAAAAGGGAAGCTAGCATATATGTAACACTTAAGGATGACGGAGACGTGGTTCACCATGATTTAGGATAGTGCATTATAGTGATGGGACATATTTAGGTAACAGACAAGTAAACTATAGGTGTAAACACTAGGACCCTACTTGTTTCGGTCAGACCTAAATAAGTATGTCACTGAGTACCTAATGCTATCGTGATTCTGATCAGAACAGACTATTCGACCCCCCACACTAGTCTTTGTGGAGACAGTGACCCTTGAAGGGTGCGGGAATAAGGTAACAGGCTGCCCATTGGGTTATTCTGACCTTTCTTAACACCTAAGTCTAAATGTTATTATCTAAACGTGTACTGATTATTATCTTTGTATTCTAAACTATCAGTTTTGTAGAGTCTAGGGGTTTTAAGAATCCTGAACCACTGCTGGGCTTGACTTTCATCTCTATACTCATTCCTTAGGTTTTATTAGCTCAAATACTTCTGTCATGATCTAGAACTCTCCTTTGCGATCAGTCATTCATCCCTAGACACACTTAACGGGGTACAGTGCACTTTTCCACAACGGTTGCTAACCCTGAGTACTATTACGGTGTACAGTACTGTTACCATTTTCCACAATGCCGTATAATCGGAGATCGGTCTACCGTGTACTCCAACAGTCCCACGGTTCAACCAATTCTAGATACTATTACAGTGTACAATGCTTACAGCATTTCCACGGCTTTATAACCAGAATTGATCTCACCGCGTATAACTATTTTTCCACATGTTAACCAATTCTAACTATAGACACGGTGTACTTTAGTTACTGTATTTCCACAGCGTGTTCGTAACCAAAGGTAGGCCTACGGTGTACTTGGCATTTCCACAGCTTTATGGTGCCTAGACCATATTCTAGGGTTTCTAGGTAGTCCACAATGACGGTACCAACGGCTTTTCCTTAGGCTTTCACGGCTGGACTCCACCAGTGGTGTTTCCATTGCTATACCCAGTAATTTAGCCGAATTACAGTAACGGACATGGCTTCTTACGATAATACAGATAACAAACCACCAAAACTTAGGCCTACAGCTAAGGTGATAGTCACGTGAAGGACTGGAAAGGGTGATCCATAACTAAGTCTAGATGCATGATAAGTTTAGACAGATACAGAGTTTAACAATTCCATTTATATAATAATCGGGAATATTATTCCACAACGGATTGTGCCCACGACTTCCATAGCTTCCACGTTCCGTACTTGTCACATTAGTGATGTTTCCGGCGCTATACAAATGAAAGCCGTATAACGTTACCTCCGTTGTTTCATAATGATGTTATCCCAACTACTATTTAAATCATGGCAACTATACAAGAAACTACTCACAAAGCATGGCAATAAGCATTCCAAACATTAATTAATCACAAACATCAAACAAGAACATTATGACAAATTAATACAAGAAAGGATGGATATTACCGATAAATAATTGCGAGCAGAATAACACTTGTATTTCTCCGAATAATATCCCAAGTATTACAAATGCTAGCTTCTACGAATTACATTACATAGCTACTCCTAAAAGCGACGGATTCTCTCTCTAATCTTCCCAATAGTTTCTAGAGAGAGAAACTAGAGAGAGAGACTAGAGAGAGAACCTAACTACCTACGATTTCTCCTCTAACTCCTAAGAGTAGTGCTAGAGAGAGAAATTTACTAATTATTCTAGTGAGAGAAAGAAGTGAGAATGAATTGAAATTGTGAGATTGGATGATGAAAATGAGGAGGTGGTGGTGAGTATTTATAGATTTGGCTCAACCGTATTCCTCAACCGTATTCTCACCTCCAAAATCTCAACCGTATTCCTCAGCCGTATCAAAATCACACCTTGGATGACCAAAACACACGATACGGTTGAGATTGGCCGTATACGGGAGAGATTGGCCGTATCGGGGGAGGGACAAGGCCGGATACGGGAGGATTTGGCCGTATACGGCTGGACCTTGGCCGTATACGGTTGGGACAGGCCGTATACGGCTTGGTCTTGGCCGTATACGGTTGGGCTTGGCCGTATCCGGCTTGGCTCTCCCGTATCGTGGTCCGTCGGTTGTCTTGAATCTTCGTTTGGACGTAACTTCTTCATCCGATGTCCGTTTTGATTGTTCTTTATATCCACGCGATCGTAATCCCTTAAGGAACAAAATGACATAAGTTAGAGGTCATAATTCCAAGCGGATCTCCAAAAGTGCTAAAATACGTGAACAAGAATGCTTAATATCGTTTATGCTCTATTTTATTCGTTTTTAGGCCTTTTTAGTTGATTCTTGAAGCATCGTCTATATTTTAGCCTTCATTATGAAACTTAGTATAAAAATGTATATTTCAAATGTTTTCATTCATAATTGGGCTAAAAAGGTGAGATAATGGCACATAAAAACTTGACTTTTTACGTGTCATCACAACGTCACCTGAAAATACACACTAAAATGGTCAGCTTACGCTGGTGAGTTCACAGGTTTAGTTAAACAAATTGTAATGTTGAAAAACATTATAAGATACGAAAATAGTTTGTAAATCGAGTGATGATGTTAAGCCATGATTGCTCCCATGAGCAATATTGCGGACCATTAAGTATACCTACCGATCTAAGTCAATAGGGTACTAATGATGATAACCTACGGACAAGCATATACTAGTGTGAATACTAATACAATGAGTACAACTCGTAGCAATACCAATGAGAACAAGTATTAACCTATATCAATACTGATGATGGTGAGTAACAACTCATAATGAATTACTAAGGACAAGCAACTACTCGCAATGATTTACTAATGATGAGTAATAACTCATAGCTGTGATGACGAGTAACAACTCGTATTGGTTTAAAATAATGACGAGTAACAACTCGTATTGGTTTAAAATGATGACGAGTAATAACTCGTATTGGTTTAAAATGATGACGAGTAATAACTCGTATTGGTTTAAAATAATAACGAGTAATAACTCGTATTGGTTTGAAATGGTGACGAGTAACAACTCGTATTGATTTGAAATGATGACGAGTAACAACTCGTATTGATTTAAAATGATGACGAGTAACAACTCGTATTGATTTAAAATGATGACGAGTAACAACTCGTATTGATTTGAAATGACTCGTATTGATTTAAAAAGATGACGAGTAACAACTCGTATTGATTTTTAAAATGATGACGAGTAACAACTCGTATTTATTTAAAATGATGACGAGAATTAACTCGTATTAATTTATGATGACGAGTCCCCGCTCGTTAAGATTTAATGATGACGAGAATTAACTCGTATTAATTTATGATGACGAGTCCCCGCTCGTTAAGATTTAATGATGACTAGCAACAGCTAGCATGGCTTTACTGATCTCTAGCAGCAGCTAGAATTGCTTTACCCCCTAGCAGCAGCTAGAATTGCTTTATCCCCTAGCAGCAGCTAGAATTGCTTTATCCCCTAGCAGCAGCTAGAATTGCTTTATCCCCTAGCAGCAGCTAGAATTGCTTTATTGAATGACGAGAATTAACTCGTCATGATTTATGATTTGTATTTATATGAAGGTATGTATTTTAATACACACCAGTGGATTTTATATAGCACCGAGTGCTTGAAATAACAAATATGTAAGTATATAATATGTATATATATATACTTAGTTAACAAATAGAACACACAGGATGTTATCGATTATGATTCAACACAGAAATGATGCAGATACTCAGGTGGTACCTACGATTATCATATAATGTATGAAAACGGTTTAACGTATCTAAGGATGTACAAACATAACTTAGATATTGGGTGTAGCAAGATGAACCTAGGTATGAACAGTCATCACCTAAGTATATGGATACAGTACGAAGTACTATGCTAGTGTATGCTACTATTGTATACTCCTAGCCTCCAGCCTAACAAGTATATGGAGATCTATGGGTGATGTTCACTCAAGTACTAGCCTAAGCCCAGTAACTATGGAACATAAGAGTAGGGAAAAGCTATGGTCCCTAAAGCAATCACATGAATACTTAACACAATTAAGTATATTTGAGAAAAGCATTTGATGTGGAAACATAATATTTATGTCAAATGGATTGAATTCATTAAGCAATGAAAAGATTTAACTGAGTATGCATTCTCCCCCAAAACGTATAAAACAATTAAAAGGAGGGGCCATGAACTCACCTTTGGTTGCTAGCGTTCCTAAGATACGCGTGATCCAATGGAAATCCCCTAGTGTCCTAAACACGTGAGATTAGGTAAGTAATAGACTAATAAGTCGGACTAGTCGAATCGTGCAATTATTCACTTGTTATTTAAGTTTATGGATTTTGTACGGCCCGTTGGTGTGTCTTGTAATAATTATTACAAAATATAATTATAATAATGTTGTCACAATGTACTTATAAATGTATTTTTGTTTCGAGTATAAATCTTAACATATTTGATTTGATTTCCATGTTCGGTTTTAAAGTCAAACGTGCTCGGTTTGACCCGAGACTTTTACACTAGTCTTAAATATGTCAAATAAGTGTTATCAAATTATTATTTCGTTTCGTGGGTCTCTCGAAGTGTCGTTTTCACAAAATTACCAAAACAGGCCCTAAGGTTTATATTTTCCAGATTTCGACTCAATAAACCTCTCGATTTAACAAACTTCTAGTCCAAATCAAGCCTAACCAAAAATTACAGATGTTTTTATAAGTGTCTAGACCATTTCTGAATTTTACCACGATTTTATAATTTGTTTTACTATTTTTAACAAAAATGAGAATGAAGAGTTGTCAGATTTGGTCTCAACACAAACTCAGTCCATAGATCGACTTCTACACGAGAATCAGGGGGTTTTCCGGTCAGGCCATAGAAGAACTTTTTGTAGTTAACAAAAGTACCAAACTTTTCCAAGTGGTCTCATGCGTTTTTGAGGTCTATAGCTCGAGATATGGTCTTGAGAAGTAGACGGAAACTTCTGTCCGCCGGAACAGTAACTCTATGTCACCGGAGAAAATTATTTTAAAATAGTAAACGAAGTCGAAAAGTCACGAGACTAATTTTGTTGGAAAGTTAACTTCTTGTACTACATTTTAGGCTCAATAAACGCATCATTTCATGTTGTAATGATTTTTATATGATCCATGGAAGTGGGTACAAAATCTGGACAGGAAGTTTTAAGTGAAGATTTTGAGTTTTAAAACGCGTTTCGGTTTATATTTTGGACATTATAACGTTGAATGAGCACTATAACATGATTATAAATATATTATAAGTAATATGAAAAGGTTTTAAAGTTCTTACAATGTTCTAGATGAAGAGGAGGAAGAATGGAAGTCGTATGCTCGTTTTCACGTGTTTTCTTGAATTCCGGCTTAGCGGCTCATGGTGGCTCTATGGTGGTGATGTGGTGGACTTGTGATGGTGTTAGAAGGTTGTGGTGGTGGCTGGTGACAGCCTCAATTCGTTGGGAGAGAGAGAGAGAGAGTAGAGAGAGATGGAAAAGATTGAGAAATGAGATATGAAAATGGTGATGGTGATTGATTTGGTCTTGAAATTTCAACAACAAGATCCACAAATTGTGGATCTTGTTTGTGGAGTTTGAAAAACTGGTTAGGGTGGGTCCCACAAGATGGTGGTTGTCTAAATTTTGTTCCCCGAGTTTGCGCTCTGTGCGGTGTTCGTTTTCCCGGTCGTTTAAACGTTAATTCATATTTTAAACTTTATACGTACGTTTTCATAATGGCATTCGAATTTTGATATGTTTACATTGAAGTATTGTTTATAATACTTGGAAAGCATTTCTAAAAATGTTTGGTTATGGTTTCGGGTCTTGATTATGCGTTTGTGTATCGGTCGTTTTATCGCGTGGCATTAAATGTACACGTTTTTGTCATTGGTTTAAAATACGATATTTATAATGAGAGTATTTAATCAAAATACTTTGTTTGAAGTTATAAAAATATAACTTAAGATTATTTGATTTGTCGGGCGTATCTCACACGTTTAATTCGTGTCGGTTACGTTTTAAACAAAACGTACATTGTTTTATATATTATTAATACATAATAATATAATGTAAATAACTACTATTTAATCGCCAAATAGATTTATGTTATTTATTAAAAATTTTCACCAACGTCCGTATTTGTACGTTTTGATATTGAGCGTATATAATACGCGGAATAAAATGTTTAAATTGGGCTCGAATTTTGGGTCATTTTTGACCGGGTGTTACATTAAATTATACCCGTATAATTGATGTCGGTTTGAGGAGCCGGCCTTTTATTTCTTTATTTCCTTCTTCTTTCCCTTTTTGCTTCCTGATGAAACTTGATAAATACATACACATATATGAAATTGAAAAAGGAGAAAGGAAAGATTGAAGTATGTTTTTGTGATTAATACATCATCATCATCTTCAGAATTCTATCACTATCATCATCATATAATTCAAAGTAAGTGTTCCATGTATATATATATATATATATACTAAAATGTTAGGGTTAAGTGAAATTGATGATTGAAATGATGACATGTGATGTTAGTTGTTGTTAGAAAGTGTTATTTGATGTGTATGATCGGTTAGAAACCTGAATTACTTGATTTGAGCATATATTGGTTCGGAATTGGAGCTGTTTGAACTGGTCGCAAGGGGCTGCTGGAATTAACCAGGTCGCGGCGCAATCTCGGTATATCGAGACGCGATAGGAGGTATAATCGCGACGCGATTGTTGGCTGGTAGAGACGCGATTGACTGTTGATTGCGACGCGATCCTTTATGATCGCGACGCGATTTAGGGTCTGCACATAACAGTTTTGTCTTGCTGCATATTTAGTACATAAGTTGTATGTATAAACGTTTTATGAATCTAAAACAGTGATAATAGACTAATCTTAAATAGATTATGATGAATATTGCAGCTAGATGATATATTATTTGATGCTACACTTTTGAAATAAGTGGTGATATAAATGAAATAATATATAATTGATAAGTGTTATCATGATTGATATGATATATTGTGCATTTAGACATTGTGATATGTTATACGATTATAACATAAGTTCATTGTTGATTTATGAGTTACTGACTTGTGATGTTTGTGGTGATTTCAGATAAACAAGAGACTCAATGACATTAGACTACTGAGTGGAGACTGAGGTGATTGGTGAGTGGATCTGTACCTTCAGTGTGATTTAGCTGTAACAGGTTTGGTTACAGCGAGTGATTGTTGATTTACTATTTGATAGACTATTTAGTCTGATTTGTTGACTGTGATTATTTGGCCTTTGGGCATAAGTGATTAATCAGAGGTCAAGATGTTTGGGCTTGGTTACTATTGTTGGACGACAGGGATTTCCTTGTACATGTCGTTAATAGGAAATTAGGTCGTGTGAAAGTAGTAACAGGCTATCGGTTAACCGTTGTTTCGACCAGCAGCTCAGTTGGGTTATTGAATAACTGTTGTTGTGGTCTACAGCTCAGTGGGGTTACTAAGTGTTGCTTGCCTGATAGCAACTACCGATCCTCTGATGTTGTGTGAAACTATGTGACTGTGATTGTGATTATTTATTGTAGACAAAGTTGTTATTGCTAGATTGGACTGTCGGTTACAGTTCTATCTCACTTAGCAGTTGTGCTAATTCCACCACTTTAATTACTTCTTGCAGATTATGACTTGATAGGATGGTTGAGCAAGAAGGTGTTGACCTGAATGAATGTTTGACGACTGCTGCGTTGTGATGTGCTAAATCCAGTTGTTAAATTTATCGTTGATAAGTAAACCAAAAAGTACCAAGCTAGACCAAAACACAACCGGGCAGTGGACCCTGTCGAGTGGTAGTAAAGTATGGCAAGTTCGGGTTCGAACACAGGGAACTAGATTGGATGATCAATGTAAGTGTGAGCAATTTAAAGAGAGAAAGTAAAATGTGGTTGGTTGTGTGACCGAATTGTCACAATGCTTAAAACTACAATTTTTAAGTTAAACTAGGCAAGTGGACTCTTAAGAGTCAAAGTGATTGATTTGGAACTTTCAAATATTGAAAACTATACTTGCTTGGATTAGATCGTTAGTGATTTCGGGGTGTAAAGTTAAAACCGGTTATTCTATGCAAACAATTTTCCATCAAACCTAGGCTTAACATTCGCCATCACCTAATGATTCAACTTCAATTTACAAACCCATGATTTAATCAAATAACGGACATTCGCCATAGCTACCTACTTGCATATTTGAGCTTAACTTGTTAACCCACTCCAAAACCACATCCGCAATCAAGTTCAACAATTTATAGACAAAAAGTTGACAACAATTCACTAGATAGAAAACATTCGCTATATCTATTAGCAAATTATCAAACAAGTTAATTAATTGACATCAAGCTCAAATACACAAGTTGGAGATTAAACATAAGTTCAAGCTACAAGAGTTTATCATTCATCCACACAAAAGCGTTCGCCAATTTGCTAACTCATATCATGCTAGCTATCTAGTTTTACTTGTAAAATCATCCACGTTCGAGGAAGAAGATTCATTCATATATTTCGTACGAATAACAAGTATTTTTATTAAACAACAAACATTCGCTGTAGTTGTTTAGCCAAAATACCGACAAGTTTAACAAATCAACTAGTTTCATACAAATTTGTGGATGAATCTTAAACTCTAAGCATAAAACTAACAACGAAATGTAACACCCCTAATCACTAACTAGTTCATCCAAGCAAGTATACAAATCTAGCTAACCATCATAATCATATCATCATACACACAAATCATCACAATTATCAAAGGAAACATGATTTTATTTGAATAAAAGTGTAAACCGAATGCTTACAAGGGTGAGATGATGTTTGTTAGTAACCGAGAGATGCTACACGAAAGGAAATCTTCAAGAATATGAAAGAAAACCTTCAAACCCCTCAAAATCGCCAAAAATGGACTGGTTTTCGTGTGTGTGAAAGTTGGATGAAAAGTTGGTGAGATCAAAAGTGAAAATGGTACTTTTCTAAGCAAAAGTGTTCTGCCGCCCACCAAGCCGGCGGCTCAGTATGTGAAGCCGGCGGCTTCAACTCAAAAGCTCACGACGGCGGCTGCCTTCCATCAACCCGGTGGCTTCAATATAATTCTCAAGCCGGCGGCTTCTTTAACAGAGCCGACGGCTTCTTTACATTTCCAGCAGATCAGCCTTTCAAGCCCAAGACTTCAAAACTTTACACATATGCTCGAATCTTAACCAAAATGCAGTCCAAACAACGATTCATCCAGGTTGACATCTATAATTCAATTCAAGCAATATTAAGTACCAAAAGTTCACCATATTTACTCGAAACAAATGCAAAATAAATGATATTGCGAAAGATAGACATGTACAAAATGAGCGATATCAAATATCCCCACACTTGAACTTTGCTTGTCCTCAAGCAAACCGTTATTCATCATTTCATTACCCACTCTTGCAACTTGTTGAAGTGAAGATCAAGTTTACCAAAATAATGCTAACACTAACTACCGAGGCAATTAGGCTAGTAATCATGTGTATAATCAATAAAAATTGAGATGATGAGTTTGTCAAGCTCGAATGCACGACCTAGCACCTCACATAAGGATAAGTGTTTAGTCACTCACTCTCAACCTATAAGACTACAAGGTAAGGAAGTAAGTAATGTAACACTCAATCAAGCCAAGTCGTGATGCATTGTTACCATAGGCTTGCAAAAGGATCTAATCTCCACCGACTTGGCGTGAGCACCAAGTGAGATCTCAAAGGAGGTATTCTAGCATGTGTTGTAACAAATGTAGGCTAATTATGGAATAGGGGTATGATAGACACAATAATTGGTGAAAAGTGGTAGTCAAGACCCGTGAAAAATGCGGAAATGTTACCTATTGGTTTAAACACGTGACAGTAATGAAACTTAGGATTCTCGTGCTAAATCAATTCAAATTATTATTTGTTCTCATTTATAACTCATACTTCAACAATTGCACACAAATAACTCAAATTGATTTTTCACATTTGATTGGAATAATTGCACTCTATGACTTTCTATGAATCCTGTGTAACGAACTTTCAGACCAACCATCCTAGACCGGATAAAGGCCTTCGGTGGCTAGGTGTAGAACACCCCTCGGGAACTACTTGTTCAGGAATTCAAAGGCCATTTAGTTGACTACAATCATCCAACTATAAACTTTAAGCTCAATAGTTAACTTCTATTCATTTAATTGTTTCCAACCTCAATCATAGAATTTAACACTAGAATCCCAATTCAAAACGATTTAAGTCACATTTTGGTAAAATTCATCATAAGTTCCAACTAGGCAACATCTTAGAAAAGTGATGGTTCGGGAATTGACTACACAAAAATAAGGCTAATATTTAGTGGAATGAATGTGGAAGTTTTCTAGGGGTTTCTTAGCACTAAAAATGAGTGCTAACGACCTGTGTAAACTGGATATAAATGGTTTTAAAACAAAATAAGATCAAAAATCCTAAGAATACCTCCCCGTCTTTGACCCCACCTATATCATATTTCTGTGATCCCACAGCGGTCTCAAAATGCATCACTAAGGCAAGTTCTAGAACAAACTACAATCACCGGCACACTCATAGAAATCAAACAATATAAACACTAAAGGTAAGTGTTTTTCTCAATAAGGCTCAAATTTCTCACAATTTTTCATAGTGGAGGCTACAAGTGTGCTAGTCATGCAATTCACCATATTAGGTTGCTTTTTATGACACATCTCAAAAGGTTTAGTTGCAAGAGGGAAGATTAAATCACTTTTAATTAATTTCCAAAGTTTAAGATTTCCAAAGCAATCAATCTTTTAAGGACAAGCACACCCCTAGCAAATTATCATTTCCCGGCCTTTCATTGGAATTTGCAAAAATCTATCGGATCCAAGATCAATAACAGACCCAATAAGTGACCAATAGCCCGTTAATGGGATTCGTAAAGTTCGATTGGAGAGCCAATAGACTTCCTAAACCCAATAAAAGGTGAGACACAACAATTTAATAGGAATGAAATTCAAGTGAATACCTCCCCACACTTGAGATTTGCATTGCCCTCAATGCAAAAACAGTATAAAAGTACGAGTGCAAAGGGGCAAAGGGAACGAGAACTTCCCCGGGGTTTTGTTTGCGGGGCGAGTGCATTTGCTGAACTTATTGCCAGCCGGCGCACGAGTTCCAAATCCAATAAGCAAGAACTTTATCCATTACCTAAATAGAAATAAAACCAAACATAGGTGGTTGACTCGAGTGACATTATACAAAACAGCACCCGAATGTCACTCGAGCCAAATAGTGCCAAATACCAACTAAAATAAGTAGCAAGTCATGAAATAAAAATGTCTAACAACTGAGGCACGTAGGCACTCTTAATTGAAAACATAAAGATAGTGATGATAATATCCGAAAATGGGCCAAAGAGCGAACTAATAGGGCCATCCCTAACCCCCGGAGCTCGGTCCCTGAGACCCATCCTGATGGTCGCGAGGCTGCGTCCATGGATCCCAGCTTTGATAATCTGAAGGAGCATTATGATACCTCTGCTCCTGCTGCAACTGCCTCTCATACTCTTCCTAGTGCTGACGCTGAGCTTCCGCCAAAGCAGTAGCATGATCATAAACAGGGGGTGGGTGGTCGCGGGACTCAGGTGTACCTCATTGGTACAAGGGCTCGGCATAAGTAGTTTGATAGCCTTGTTGCTCGGCCATCCAGTTGAGATTACCAACAGTCCAATCAGTGCGGTATTCGAGGTTTCCCATCCGGTAACCCATCTCATGCCTAAAATCGTTGAAATCATGCCGGAACTCGTTATGACCCACTTCAAGTCTTCCAATGCCCTGCATAAGATCAGAAAGAGAGGGTTGGGCTTGAACATTCCCTTGCACCGGTTCATCTTCTTGTACTCTATCTTGGCGAGGAGATTGTTGTTGCTCCTTTGGTGCCGGCTGCTCAGGATATGGAATATAGCGTCCTTTCTTATCCTTGGCCACCGCCTCGGTCGCGTTATACATCAAGTAGCCCAGGCTCTTTTGTGGCACATCGATCAAAGTCAACCCCGAATTAGGCCCAAAGTTAATATCAAAAGATCGTGCAATCAATGTGACGAAATGCCCACCAGAAATCGGGATTTTTCCTTTAACCCCAGCAGAAGAAACACTCAAATAGGATCCAAAACCATAAGGAATGTTCACATTATTCCGTTCTATGATTTGTCTCAAGTACCAAAGGTCTGCTTGGATAATCTTCTCTCTGTTCTTCCTGCGATTCTGGAGGGTATGTGCCAAAAACCAATGAATGATCCGAATCTGAATATCGTGCATGTCCTTGTGTGATACCCCACTAGGCGAATAGTCTTTCTCACTAAGCTCCTCCCAGAAATCATCTTCTATAAATGTGTGGGTTTCAAGAACCCGAGCACCGGACCATAGATAATAATCAAAGCAATCGTATGAAAGTTCTTCCGGTGTATAGATCCCCAAACAGGTAGCCAACTCCTTCATTGACATAGACCTCGGTTGTCCACCCAATCTAAACCTCATGAAAGTACGGTCATTAACTGATTCTGGATTATGTTTAAACCCAAGAGTATTGTGAAACTCGTAGCATAACTCCTTGTAGACGGGCACCCGGATAGCAAACAGTCTCTCCTAGTCAGTGAAATGATATAGGTGTCCTTGATGCACAAAATGTTGGGTGAGAAGCTCCCGAATCTAACCGGCTAAACCAATAGTCTCAAGTGGCTCCCAATCCACATAGTGTGCCAATTCAAATTGCTTTTGCATCACAAAATACATATTTCGGGAGTATTGGTTAAAGAGTACCCAATTGCGATCAAACCGAAGCCAAGGGTGAACATTTTCCGGAATTAAAACGGCTTCAACACTTTCCGGGTCAGGTCGGACCAATTCCTCCTCGTCTTGTAGAGCTGAAGTTGAGGTTTCAGCAGCACGTTTTGAAGTATTGGTTTTGCGCCCCTTTCTTGGCTGCGAAAAATCAATAGAGAAACACAATATTGCACAAAACAATGGTTAGCGTTAGTCCTAATCATAGACATGTCTCGCATGCAAAATGAGACCACAGTTAGGCAATTAAAACAAGGTCGGATAATTAACAAGAGCAATCAAAACAACCATTCTAACATCACGTCTTAAGTTCAAACATGCCATCGATCAATACTCAACAAATATCCACACCATGGCCAAGCATGCCCAACACATTTTAAACCACAATTTAAATCAACCAATGTACAGACAAAATGTAGCCCAATATTAAACTAAACCAAACTTAACATAATGCCCAATCAACATCATCCTAGTCAAGCTAGTCTTACAATCACGGATACATATTAATTCATACAATGTACCTACATCCCAGCCTAGTTCATAATTTTCACTCAACTATCAATAATCATAGTATTAAACACATACTTGAATAATGATAACGCAAGTGCATAAACAATTCTCAAGCAATGTCTTACAACCAATAATTATATCTAGCAAAATAATGACCAAAACATGCACCCTTATCATCTTCCCCAAATTTAACATGAACCCTAATCACTAAATATCACATTTACATTATGAAACTAATCATAAAATAAGCAGTTACAAGCAAAGTGATAAAGATATCATGTATTTTCAACAATTAAAAGCATATATCATCATCAAAAATTCGGATCCCCAAATTCACATAAACCCTAATCTCACAAATTCATCAATCTATGCAAATAAACACAATTTCATGAGCAAAATAGGTCAACTAGCATGTATACATCATCAATAGCACGAAAAGCACAAGATGAATTATCCCCACACTTGAAAATCGCAAAACCCCAATTTCATATGAATGTGGGTATGAAAATCGCAATTTAAAAGGTAAAAAGTGGTTAATCCATACCTTAGGTGCCATTGAAACAAGAATTAGTTGATGAAAAGAGGTGAAGATTTTCAAATTTGGGTGTGGGTTTCGGAGGTGTAGCAGCCGGTTAGGGTGGGTGGGTTGGGATTGTGAGAAAAGTGAGAGGAAACACACTTTAAAAACCGCAGATCTGACGCAAAGCCGCCGGCTAACGGTTCGGACCCGCCGGCTTTGCCGGGTTGGGCGCGGGTTTGACCCGGGTCAGACCAGAATTCGGGTCGAGCAATCTACTTAGACCCGCCAGTTTGGAATTTCAATACGACAGCTTTAACAGTAGACCCGGCGGCTGGAGAGGGGAAAACGATGGCTAAAAATAGATTAAAGAGGCCGTTTTTTTCTGTTGATGAAATACCCCTATTAGCCGCCGTCCTGGGCTTTGAAGCCGACGGCTTATTCACCCAAGCCGCCGTCTTGGTTAACTTAGCCGGCTGCTCCACCTTCAGACAAAAAAAATCGATTTTTTTTCAAAGAAATCAAAATAACTTAATAATAATAATAATAATAATAAAGATAAACAAACGAAGAACTCAATAATAGTTCAAAAGGATATGAGAACGGGTTTTTGACCCGTTTGGTGCTTGGTTTATTAACGAGTCGAAAGCTTGCCTCGACCCCGAATTCATTTGTTCTTGGGGTGGGCCGCGAGCTCCTCCCACTCGCTCTCATTATCTTCCTCATGGTATAACTTCAACCAATGCCCATTCACAATAAAGGTCCCACCATCCGAACCGAAAAGTTCCACATATCCGGATGGGTAGCCGTGTTTTACCACATATGGACCGGTCCAACGAGGCTTGAACTTTGGTTGCTTTAATTTGAACCGAGATTGGAAAAGAAGCACTTTGTCACCCGCTTTAAATTCTTTTCTCGTTTTGAGCTTTCGGTCGTGTAACACTTTGGTTCTTTCTTTGTAAAGGCGAGAATTCTCATATGCTTGCAACCTAAGTTCATCCAACTCATGGAGTTGTAGCATCCTCTTCTCACCCGCTTCTAGCAAATGCAAGTTGCAATTTTTGAGCGCCCAATAAGCTTTATGCTCAACTTCAAGAGGCAAATGGCAAGTCTTGCCATAAAGCAAACGGTAGGGCGTTGTCCCAATGGGTGTTTTGTAGGCGGTTCTAAACGCCCACAATGCATCTTCAAGCTTCTTGGACCATATGGCCCGGTTGTCTTTCACCGTTTTCTCTAGAATCCTTTTCAAAGCACGGTTAGTGTTCTCGACTTGACCACTTGTTTGTGGGTGGTAGGAAGTCGAGAACCGGTGATTCACCCCATACTTTTTGAGCACCTTTTCAAGTTGAGCATTAGCAAAGTGGCTCCCCCGGTCGCTAATCAATGCTTTGGGCATCCCAAATCGGCAAAATAGGCTTTTCAAGAAATCAATGACCACACGAGCGTTATTCTTCGGCAAAGCCTTAGCTTCCGCCCACTTCGATACATAGTCAACCGCCACAAGGATGTATTCATTTTTAAAAGATGGCGGGAATGGTCCCATGAAGTCAATGCCCCAAATATCGAAAACTTCACAAACTTGGATGCTTGTTTGTGGCATTTCATCCCTTTTGGAGATGTTTCCGGTTCTTTGACAAGCATCGCAAATTTGACATAAAGTGTTAGCCTCTTTGAAGATCGTCGGCCAATAAAAACCCGCATCATAGACCTTCTTTGCGGTGACTGATGGACCATAATGACCTCCGATAGGTCCATGGTGGCAAGCATCCAAAATTTCTCTTGTCTCTCCGCCCGAGACACATCTTCTAATCATTCCATCCGCACAAACGCGGAAAAAGTTTGGCTCCTCCCAAAAATAATGCTTCAAGTTAGAGAAGAATTTGCTTTTCTCTTGATGACTCATGCCCTTCCTTAAAATGCCCCCAACCAAGTAATTTGCCAATTCGGTGTCACACCCCCTAATTCGGGTTGCGGAAGCGAATCGGGTCGAGGCGTGACTAATCAATAACCAAAGCACAAGATATATAGTAAACGACTCTAAATGAGACGTTTTAGAAAATACATTACAATACAGAACATTACATGAGTTTTCAAAAGTAATAAGTCATAAAGATACATCATTAGCGAGTTCGCAAATTGATTTCAAAGATTTTAAATACATAATCTTAGTACAAAAGATAATGCCGGTAAAATCTTTGTTAGTGTATATGCATGCGACTCGTACTAGCTTAGCATGTAAGTAGATTCTGCAGGGCCATCCTAATCTTGCTGCGTACCTGAGAATGCATCACTAAAAGGTCAACCAAAAAGGTTGGTGAATCTCACAGGTTTATAGTAATAACAGTTTTGAACACATCAAGTATTATAAGTAAGTAAGTATTGCACAGTTGTAATAGTTCGGTATACATTGCCATGAGCACCATAGTTGAAGCTTAACATTAAGTAAGTAATTGCCCTCGTGAATGCTAATCCAAAAACATTCATGTGAAACGAGTAGAAAACACCTGTTTATACGAGTACGGTTCGTGGTGGCACTACCACCCCAGGTGGGGATTGTCAGTCCCATATGGATCCATATACTAAAACTCGCGCTTAAGTCCATAACTAACAACTATGATTAAAGGGACTTCATTGGATTAAGTAAAACCCATGCAATCGATATACCAGTAAATCAGTAAGAAATCAAGTAAGTAAGTACATGTGTTCGAGTAAAACAAGTAATGCATCTCCCCCAAAATAGTAAAACAGTAAAAAGGGGCCGTGAGACTCACCTGTGGGTGCTATCGTTCCTAATCGCAAGTAATATCCAAATTGAATCTTCTAGTGTCCTAAACACGCGAGATTTATAATGAGTAAGTGGATGTTTTTAATAAACCACCCATATTAAGTGTTTATCTGACTTAGATTGAGTCCAAGTGTTCGATTTGTGTTTATTTTAGATGTTTATAAAATATGTACGATCCGTTGGCGGCGGATTGAAATTATATTCCAAAAATATTTCTTAGTTTGTTTTTAGTAAATATATTCGTCGTGTATATATATGTATATAATAAACGTTGGTCGTTATATATATAATGTTCCACCCGTACTTTATACTCGAAATCATTTATTTTCCTTTTTGCAAATGAATGTTTAGATGACATACGGATTAGCATCTAAGGGAAATTTTCAAAAGAACTCATTTCGGAAGATTCAAATAACCTGATACTTCATTTCATAGTAGTAATACATTTTAAATGAAAAATGAGTTAATGACTTGAAAACCACTTATAAAACATAAAATTGATTTTCCAGTTAACCATTGTGTAATCTAATAATTTGCATAGTCAATATCTTCATATAAAACAATTAGTATAATTTGTAATTTTCCCAACTTAAAATTATGACTAATACACTCTTGATCTTATACCAAAAGGTTCTAAATATTGCATAGATCCATGTATGTAAAACTTTAATCAAAGTTAAGTTCTACCAACTTGTACAATGTGCATTAAAATGAGTAACTTACTATAAAAAGAATTGCCTATATTAAGAAAGTTATTAGGAAAGTTATGTAACTAGACCCATTCGGTTACTGTGGTTCTTAGTCTGGATCGCAAAAACAAACCACAAAACAAGTCCTTGGTTCAAGATTTTAACATAATCACTTTACATATTACAATTACATGTTTACTAAATTTATCAAAGTTTTGAGTTTATATGTTTCATGATTTTTCTATAAGTTTCGTCATCATCATCAAATTCGTCTCTAACATCATAATCATATTCACATACAATCATAACATATATATACTTAAATGACTTTGAAATTTATACAAGAAAATAGAAATAAAAACTTACAAGGATCAAGATAATAAGGTTTGTTTGATGATGATGATCATGAATGTATTATTGCTTCCTGTTGTTTACCTCTTTACTTCCCTTTGAATTTGATTATGAAGATGATGAAATGGAGAGAGAATGAAATGAATATGAATTGAGATGAAGAAATGAAATGATCAGTGAAGTGATCAAGTAGTAGACGAGGTATGGGTTTAAAAACAATCTATCGTTGCATTATTGAAGGTTGGTGGGTTATTTTTGACCCGTTAATTTTGAGTACGGGTATAATTAGTGCAATATAAAATTTAATATTTTATATCTTTATTTTGTAGATGTTCTCCTGGTTCGTTATTTAAAGTTAGAATAATGAGATTGTCATTATTTTAGACTGTTGTACAAATTTGTACATTTTACAGCGCGCATCCAATTGGGTGCCAAATTTCAGTTAAATTATGATTTCATATTTTGAGGTAATGTTCCAATTACTTTCAAACGTATGATAAAAATAGAACTTTTTAATATTTTGATTTTTGGGTATGTTTTACAATTGTTTCTGTTCGCGTATAATACGTTTTATATATATAACCGTATATCTAACGTGTTTTATCTCCATATTATAATTGTAAGAATACTCGTAATTAATAATTTCATTATTAATTATTTTGTGTCACAAACTTTTGTATTTATTTTGTCGGATTCGTTCCAATACGTTTGTACGTAACTTTAAATAATTATGAATATATTTATTACCTTTTGTTTTAGTTCATACCGAGTATGTATATTTAAAGTTTAAATTCAGAGCGAATTTTGGGTCGTTTTTGACCGGGTGTCACATTCTCCCCTTGTTAGGAGAATTTCGTCACGAAATTCATTGGTAGTAATTATCAGGGTGTTGAAGTAATAGTCTGTGCATCTTCTAAGGAAGTGTGTGTGTTGACTATGAGTGATATAACCTCAATCTAATGTTACCTTCCTCCCCTTGTTAAGCTAATGCCCTACTGGCCATTAAAGGAATAGAGGAAGTGTGTTGTAATGTAATTGACCATTTTGTCGGTAAGACAAGGTCAGTCGGTCATTCAATGTGTAGCTACGTTTGTACTAGTAGCCTAAAGTAAAGTAGTAATCTTTTACTGTATTCATACAGCTTATAACGGGCAGTAGTGTCGTAACATAAATTAGACTCTATCAGTTTCATATAGAAACGAGAGGGTTTAGCATAAATTAATCTTACCTGGGATGTTACCCAGTATATAAAAGTTAACCGGCACGTTTTCCGGTATATGACGGTATAGGATATGTTATTCCTATACATATGAGCTAAACCTCGTATCATATAGAAACCATTAGAAACTAAATTATCATTTTTCCCTAACCCTATTGTGCACCTAGAATCCAGGGAAAACATACAAGGTATCAAGCAGCAAGTAAAACCTATCAAGTAAGTAGTATAAAGGCAGTCAGGTTATGTATGAGTGACCATACCCGAGTTGAGCAAGTCAATAAGTCTCGGGTCCTGATCGTCCTCCTTAGTTTTGAGTACATAGAACCTACCTCTAGCAGGGTTGTTTTTCAGCTTTGGGCAGTCCCTCTTGAAATGCCCGGTACCATTGCACTCATAGCAGGTCTTGCTTGTTGAAGTGTCGGTACCAGTGGAGTTTGCTTTGCAGTCTTTGGTTAGGTGTCCAAATCGCTTGCATTTGGTGCAAGGACATAGACCATCATGATGAAGTTTGCACTTAGAGCAATAGGGCTTGCTTCCTTTATACCCTACCTTGTCATCAGACTCAGAGGCGTTGGCCTTAGCAGTTGTAGGTTTCTTGTTAGTTTGGCTCTGGTTTCCAGGGTTTCCATCAACTTTCCTCTTGTTGTCTCCAGAGCTGTTTCCAGAATTTTTGTCGCCAGCTGTTCCTTGGCGAACTATTTGTGCCATCAACTTGTGTGCCATATGCACAGTGCCATGAAATGTGGGAGCATCGGACGAGGTAACCATTCCTTGAATTCGTGGAGGAAGTCCCCAGACATAGCGCTCAATTCGCTTGGATTCCGTATCAACCATAGATGGGCACAGGTGTGCTAGCTGATTGAATCGAGAAGTGTAGCCAGCAATGTCATTCCCTTGAGTGGTGAGATTCCAGATTTCCGCCTCGAGCTGTTGAATTTCATCCCTAGGACAATACTCATCCTTGAGCATTTTCTTCAGCTCATCCCAAGGAGTTTCCAGAGCAATGTCTTGGCCCACAGAGTCAGCATAAGTGTTCCACCATGTCAGAGCATCATCCATGAAAGTGTAGGTGGAGAACTTAACCTTACTGTCCTCAGCGCAGTTGCAGATGCGAAAGACTGCCTCTGTCTTTTCCAGCCATCGTAATAACCCAATGGCACCTTCAGTGCCGTTAAAGTTCAGAGGCTTGCAGCTAAGGAAGTCTTTGTAGGTGCAAGGTTTTACCATAGTGGTACTTGGTGGTGTTTCAGCGCCGTCAGATCGTCGTCGCTCAGCACTTAGTGCGTCAGCAACCAGTTGATCAACCTGAGCTTGAGTGTATTTTTGGCGTCGTGGAGGCATGTTCCTTCAATGAAGATAAGGGACATGTCAGAGTTTGGTATAAGAATATGATCATCGTAGTTGCATATATAACAGTAATATATTACAACACAAATGACAATCAATGGTGTAGAATAATGAAGATTGTAATCATTTAACATGTGAGTTCAAAGAATTACAAGAATTAGAGTTTTACAAGAGGTGTCGGGGATATTATTTCCGTATAGATATCAGTGGTTATGCGAAATGTGATAGAAAGATAGGAAAAGATTTTGTACTTAGAGGAATTCTGAATCCGAATGTTAATCATGGTGGGTGAGTAAACGATGGGTCCTCTGATAACCAATTCGTGCAGAATGAAGTGTCGAAGTTTTTAACTCTACCTAGGTAAGCCTATTTCGAAGAGATGACCCTCGAAACCAGGGCACATCTCGGTACTATTTTCCTGACTCGATCAACTTACCGTTGGCGAGTTCTAAGGCGTATATGAACAATAAGTTCGTTACCAAGTATCGGAGGATATTAATAGATCTAACCATATATGTATAACCTATAAATACGTATAATCCACCTAGTCGTGTCTAACACAAAACAAGTACAAGTCACGGTTCTCTCGTGGTCAGAGTCAACTAGTGCATTCCTGTTCAACATAACCCCTTTCAGAGTTCACATCATCTTCATTTAATTGTACATAGTTGATCAGGCTATGTTAAATTAAACTTGTATGATGAAATCCCTGAACCAGTTATATCTAATGAGGAATACTGCCTAACGGTCATAGTCTAGGCCCACTACATGCAACCTAGTTCACTATAACCTTAGGCTCTGATACCAATCTGTCACACCCCCTAATTCGGGTTGCGGAAGCGAATCGGGTCGGGGCGTGACTAATCAATAACCAAAGCACAAGATATATAGTAAACGACTCTAAATGAGACGTTTTAGAAAATACATTACAATACAGAACATTACATGAGTTTTCAAAAGTAATAAGTCATAAAGATACATCATTAGCGAGTTCGCAAATTGATTTCAAAGATTTTAAATACATAATCTTAGTACAAAAGATAATGCCAGTAAAATCTTCGTTAGTGTATATGCATGCGACTCGTACTAGCTTAGCATGTAAGTAGATTCTGCAGGGCCATCCTAATCTTGCTGCGTACCTGAGAATGCATCACTAAAAGGTCAACCAAAAAGGTTGGTGAATCTCACAGGTTTATAGTAAGAACAGTTTTGAACACATCAAGTATTATAAGTAAGTAAGTATTGCACAGTTGTAATAGTTCGGTATACATTGCCATGAGCACCATAGTTGAAGCTTAACATTAAGTAAGTAATTGCCCTCGTGAATGCTAATCCAAAAACATTCATGTGAAACGAGTAGAAAACACCTGTTTATACGAGTACGGTTCGTGGTGGCACTACCACCCCAGGTGGGGATTGTCAGTCCCATATGGATCCATATACTAAAACTCGCGCTTAAGTCCATAACTAACAACTATGATTAAAGGGACTTCATTGGATTAAGTAAAATCCATGCAATCGATATACCAGTAAATCAGTAAGAAATCAAGTAAGTAAGTACATGTGTTCGAGTAAAACAAGTAATGCATCTCCCACAAAATAGTAAAACAGTAAAAAGGGGCCGTGAGACTCACCTGTGGGTGCTATCGTTCCTAATCGCAAGTAATATCCAAATTGAATCTTCTAGTGTCCTAAACACGCGAGATTTATAATGAGTAAGTGGATGTTTTTAATAAACCATCCATATTAAGTGTTTATCCGAATTCGATTGAGTCCAAGTGTTCGATTTGTGTTTATTTTTGAAGTTTATAAAATATGTACGATCCGTTGGCGGCGGATTGAAATTATATTCCAAAAATATTTCTTAGTTTGTTTTTAGTAAATATATTCGTCTTGTATATATATGTATATAATAAACGTTGGTCGTTATATATATAATGTTCCACCCGTACTTTATACTCGAAATCATTTATTTTCCTTTTTGCAAATGAATGTTTAGATGACATACGGATTAGCATCTAAGGGAAATTTTCAAAAGAACTCATTTCGGAAGATTCAAATAACCTGATACTTCATTTCATAGTAGTAATACATTTTAAATGAAAAATGAGTTAATGACTTGAAAACCACTTATAAAACATAAAATTGATTTTTCCAGTTAACCATTGTGTAATCTAATAATTTGCATAGTCAATATCTTCATATAAAACAATTAGTATAATTTGTAATTTTCCCAACTTAAAATTATGACTAATACACTCTTGATCTTATACCAAAAGGTTCTAAATATTGCATAGATCCATGTATGTAAAACTTTAATCAAAGTTAAGTTCTACCAACTTGTACAATGTGCATTAAAATGAGTAACTTACTATAAAAAGAATTGCCTATTTTAAGAAAGTTATTAGGAAAGTTATGTAACTAGACCCATTCGGTTACTGTGGTTCTTAGTCTGGATCGCAAAAACAAACCACAAAACAAGTCCTTGGTTCAAGATTTTAACATAATCACTTTACATATTACAATTACATGTTTACTAAATTTATCAAAGTTTTGAGTTTATATGTTTCATGATTTTTTTATAAGTTTCGTCATCATCATCAAATTCGTCTCTAACATCATAATCATATTCACATACAATCATAACATATATATACTTAAATGACTTTGAAATTTATACAAGAAAATAGAAATAAAAACTTACAAGGATCAAGATAATAAGGTTTGTTTGATGATGATGATCATGAATGTATTATTGCTTCCTGTTGTTTACCTCTTTACTTCCCTTTGAATTTGATTATGAAGATGATGAAATGGAGAGAGAATGAAATGAATATGAATTGAGATGAAGAAATGAAATGATCAGTGAAGTGATCAAGTAGTAGACGAGGTATGGGTTTAAAAGCAATCTGTCGTTGCATTATTGAAGGTTGGTGGGTTATTTTTGACCCGTTAATTTTGAGTACGGGTATAATTAGTGCAATATAAAATTTAATATTTTATATCTTTATTTTGTAGATGTTCTCCTGGTTCGTTATTTAAAGTTAGAATAATGAGATTGTCATTATTTTAGACTGTTGTACAAATTTGTACATTTTACTGCGCGCATCCAATTGGGTGCCAAATTTCAGTTAAATTATGATTTCATATTTTGAGGTAATGTTCCAATTACTTTCAAACGTATGATAAAAATAGAACTTTTTAATATTTTGATTTTTGGGTATGTTTTACAATTGTTTCTGTTCGCGTATAATACGTTTTATATATATAACCGTATATCTAACGTGTTTTATCTCCATATTATAATTGTAAGAATACTCGTAATTAATAATTTCATTATTAATTATTTTGTGTCACAAACTTTTGTATTTATTTTGTCGGATTCGTTCCAATACGTTTGTACGTAACTTTAAATAATTATGAATATATTTATTACCTTTTGTTTTAGTTCATACCGAGTATGTATATTTAAAGTTTAAATTCGGAGCGAATTTTGGGTCGTTTTTGACCGGGTGTCACATTCTCCCCTTGTTAGGAGAATTTCGTCACGAAATTCATTGGTAGTAATTATCAGGGTGTTGAAGTAATAGTCTGTGCATATTCTAAGGAATTGTGTGTGTTGACTATGAGTGATATAACCTCAATCTAATGTTACCTTCCTCCCCTTGTTAAGCTAATGCCCTACTGGCCATTAAAGGAATAGAGGAAGTGTGTTGTAATGTAATTGACCATTTTGTCGGTAAGACAAGGTCAGTCGGTCATTCAATGTGTAGCTACGTTTGTACTAGTAGCCTAAAGTAAAGTAGTAATCTTTTACTGTATTCATACAGCTTATAACGGGCAGTAGTGTCGTAACATAAATTAGACTCTATCAGTTTCATATAGAAACGAGAGGGTTTAGCATAAATTAATCTTACCTGGGATGTTACCCAGTATATAAAAATTAACCGGCATGTTTTCCGGTATATGACGGTATAGGATATGTTATTCCTATACATATGAGCTAAACCTCGTATCATATAGAAACCATTAGAAACTAAATTATCATTTTTCCCTAACCCTATTGTGCACCTAGAATCCAGGGAAAACATACAAGGTATCAAGCAGCAAGTAAAACCTATCAAGTAAGTAGTATAAAGGCAGTCAGGTTATGTATGAGTGACCATACCCGAGTTGAGCAAGTCAATAAGTCTCGGGTCCTGATCGTCCTCCTTAGTTTTGAGTACATAGAACCTACCTCTAGCAGGGTTGTTTTTCAGCTTTGGGCAGTCCCTCTTGAAATGCCCGGTACCATTGCACTCATAGCAGGTCTTGCTTGTTGAAGTGTCGGTACCAGTGGAGTTTGCTTTGCAGTCTTTGGTTAGGTGTCCAAATCGCTTGCATTTGGTGCAAGGACATAGACCATCATGATGAAGTTTGCACTTAGAGCAATAGGGCTTGCTTCCTTTATACCCTACCTTGTCATCAGACTCAGAGGCGTTGGCCTTAGCAGTTGTAGGTTTCTTGTTAGTTTGGCTCTGGTTTCCAGGGTTTCCATCAACTTTCCTCTTGTTGTCTCCAGAGCTGTTTCCAGAATTTTTGTCGCCAGCTGTTCCTTGGCGAACTATTTGTGCCATCAACTTGTGTGCCATATGCACAGTGCCATGAAATGTGGGAGCATCGGACGAGGTAACCATTCCTTGAATTCGTGGAGGAAGTCCCCAGACATAGCGCTCAATTCGCTTGGATTCCGTATCAACCATAGATGGGCACAGGTGTGCTAGCTGATTGAATCGAGAAGTGTAGCCAGCAATGTCATTCCCTTGAGTGGTGAGATTCCAGATTTCCGCCTCGAGCTGTTGAATTTCATCCCTAGGACAATACTCATCCTTGAGCATTTTCTTCAGCTCATCCCAAGGAGTTTCCAGAGCAATGTCTTGGCCCACAGAGTCAGCATAAGTGTTCCACCATGTCAGAGCATCATCCATGAAAGTGTAGGTGGAGAACTTAACCTTACTGTCCTCAGCGCAGTTGCAGATGCGAAAGACTGCCTCTGTCTTTTCCAGCCATCGTAATAACCCAATGGCACCTTCAGTGCCATTAAAGTTCAGAGGCTTGCAGCTAAGGAAGTCTTTGTATGTGCAAGGTTTTACCATAGTGGTACTTGGTGGTGTTTCAGCGCCGTCAGATCGTCGTCGCTCAGCACTTAGTACGTCAGCAACCAGTTGATCAACCTGAGCTTGAGTGTATTTTTGGCGTCGTGGAGGCATGTTCCTTCAATGAAGATAAGGGACATGTCAGAGTTTGGTATAAGAATATGATCATCGTAGTTGCATATATAACAGTAATATATTACAACACAAATGACAATCAATGGTGTAGAATAATGAAGATTGTAATCATTTAACATGCGAGTTCAAAGGATTACAAGAATTAGAGTTTTACAAGAGGTGTCGGGGATATTATTTCCGTACAGATATCAGTGGTTATGCGAAATGTGATAGAAAGATAGGAAAAGATTTTGTACTTAGAGGAATTCTGAATCCGAATGTTAATCATGGTGGGTGAGTAAACGATGGGTCCTCTGATAACCAATTCGTGCAGAATGAAGTGTCGAAGTTTTTAACTCTACCTAGGTAAGCCTATTTCGAAGAGATGACCCTCGAAACCAGGGCACATCTCGGTACTATTTTCCTGACTCGATCAACTTACCGTTGGCGAGTTCTAAGGCGTATATGAACAATAAGTTCGTTACCAAGTATCGGAGGATATTAATAGATCTAACCATATATGTATAACCTATAAATACGTATTATCCACCTAGTCGTGTCTAACACAAAACAAGTACAAGTCACGGTTCTCTCGTGGTCAGAGTCAACTAGTGCATTCCTGTTCAACATAACCCCTTTCAGAGTTCACATCATCTTCATTTAATTGTACATAGTTGATCAGGCTATGTTAAATTAAACTTGTATGATGAAATCCCTGAACCAGTTATATCTAATGAGGAATACTGCCTAACGGTCATAGTCTAGGCCCACTACATGCAACCTAGTTCACTATAACCTTAGGCTCTGATACCAATCTGTCACACCCCCTAATTCGGGTTGCGGAAGCGAATCGGGTCGGGGCGTGACTAATCAATAACCAAAGCACAAGATATATAGTAAACGACTCTAAATGAGACGTTTTAGAAAATACATTACAATACAGAACATTACATGAGTTTTCAAAAGTAATAAGTCATAAAGATACATCATTAGCGAGTTCGCAAATTGATTTCAAAGATTTTAAATACATAATCTTAGTACAAAAGATAATGCCAGTAAAATCTTCGTTAGTGTATATGCATGCGACTCGTACTAGCTTAGCATGTAAGTAGATTCTGCAGGGCCATCCTAATCTTGCTGCGTACCTGAGAATGCATCACTAAAAGGTCAACCAAAAAGGTTGGTGAATCTCACAGGTTTATAGTAAGAACAGTTTTGAACACATCAAGTATTATAAGTAAGTAAGTATTGCACAGTTGTAATAGTTCGGTATACATTGCCATGAGCACCATAGTTGAAGCTTAACATTAAGTAAGTAATTGCCCTCGTAAATGCTAATCCAAAAACATTCATGTGAAACGAGTAGAAAACACCTGTTTATACGAGTACGGTTCGTGGTGGCACTACCACCCCAGGTGGGGATTGTCAGTCCCATATGGATCCATATACTAAAACTCGCGCTTAAGTCCATAACTAACAACTATGATTAAAGGGACTTCATTGGATTAAGTAAAACCCATGCAATCGATATACCAGTAAATCAGTAAGAAATCAAGTAAGTAAGTACATGTGTTCGAGTAAAACAAGTAATGCATCTCCCCCAAAATAGTAAAACAGTAAAAAGGGGCCGTGAGACTCACCTGTGGGTGCTATCGTTCCTAATCGCAAGTAATATCCAAATTGAATCTTCTAGTGTCCTAAACACGCGAGATTTATAATGAGTAAGTGGATGTTTTTAATAAACCATCCATATTAAGTGTTTATCCGAATTAGATTGAGTCCAAGTGTTCGATTTGTGTTTATTTTTGAAGTTTATAAAATATGTACGATCCGTTGGCGGCGGATTGAAATTATATTCCAAAAATATTTCTTAGTTTGTTTTTAGTAAATATATTCGTCGTGTATATATATGTATATAATAAACGTTGGTCGTTATATATATAATGTTCCACCCGTACTTTATACTCGAAATCATTTATTTTCCTTTTTGCAAATGAATGTTTAGATGACATACGGATTAGCATCTAAGGGAAAATTTCAAAAGAACTCATTTCGGAAGATTCAAATAACCTGATACTTCATTTCATAGTAGTAATACATTTTAAATGAAAAATGAGTTAATGACTTGAAAACCACTTATAAAACATAAAATTGATTTTTCCAGTTAACCATTGTGTAATCTAATAATTTGCATAGTCAATATCTTCATATAAAACAATTAGTATAATTTGTAATTTTCCCAACTTAAAATTATGACTAATACACTCTTGATCTTATACCAAAAGGTTCTAAATATTGCATAGATCCATGTATGTAAAACTTTAATCAAAGTTAAGTTCTACCAACTTGTACAATGTGCATTAAAATGAGTAACTTACTATAAAAAGAATTGCCTATATTAAGAAAGTTATTAGGAAAGTTATGTAACTAGACCCATTCGGTTACTGTGGTTCTTAGTCTGGATCGCAAAAACAAACCACAAAACAAGTCCTTGGTTCAAGATTTTAACATAATCACTTTACATATTACAATTACATGTTTACTAAATTTATCAAAGTTTTGAGTTTATATGTTTCATGATTTTTTTATAAGTTTCGTCATCATCATCAAATTCGTCTCTAACATCATAATCATATTCACATACAATCATAACATATATATACTTAAATGACTTTGAAATTTATACAAGAAAATAGAAATAAAAACTTACAAGGATCAAGATAATAAGGTTTGTTTGATGATGATGATCATGAATGTATTATTGCTTCCTGTTGTTTACCTCTTTACTTCCCTTTGAATTTGATTATGAAGATGATGAAATGGAGAGAGAATGAAATGAATATGAATTGAGATGAAGAAATGAAATGATCAGTGAAGTGATCAAGTAGTAGACGAGGTATGGGTTTAAAAACAATCTGTCGTTGCATTATTGAAGGTTGGTGGGTTATTTTTGACCCGTTAATTTTGAGTAGGGGTATAATTAGTGCAATATAAAATTTAATATTTTATATCTTTATTTTGTAGATGTTCTCCTGGTTCGTTATTTAAAGTTAGAATAATGAGATTGTCATTATTTTAGACTGTTGTACAAATTTGTACATTTTACTGCGCGCATCCAATTGGGTGCCAAATTTCAGTTAAATTATGATTTCATATTTTGAGGTAATGTTCCAATTACTTTCAAACGTATGATAAAAATAGAACTTTTTAATATTTTGATTTTTGGGTATGTTTTACAATTGTTTCTGTTCGCGTATAATACGTTTTATATATATAACCGTCTATCTAACGTGTTTTATCTCCATATTATAATTGTAAGAATACTCGCAATTAATAATTTCATTATTAATTATTTTGTGTCACAAACTTTTGTATTTATTTTGTCGGATTCGTTCCAATACGTTTGTACGTAACTTTAAATAATTATGAATATATTTATTACCTTTTGTTTTAGTTCATACCGAGTATGTATATTTAAAGTTTAGATTCGGAGCGAATTTTGGGTCGTTTTTGACCGGGTGTCACAGTCGGCATACCATGGTGCTTCCTCATCCTCATTTTCATTACCAACCTGCAAAAGAAATTCCTCGGGGAAGGAATCATCAATATCAGTATCGCCTTGCTTGTCAAGATGTGGATTTTCCAATCTTGACAAGTGATCCGCGGCAAGGTTTTCGGCTCCTTTCTTATCCTTAATCTCAATGTCGAATTCTTGTAAAAGAAGAATCCAACGGATGAGACGGGGTTTAGCATCTTGTTTGGCAAAGAGGTATTTGAGGGCCGAGTGATCAGTGAAAACTACGGTTTTAGAAAGAACAAGGTATTGCCTAAATTTGTTAAAGGCGTAAACTACGGTAAGCAATTCTTTCTCGGTGGTTGTGTAATTTTGTTGGGCCCCATTCAAGGTCTTGCTAGCAAAGTAAATGGGTTTGAAATGTTTATCAGTTCTTTGTCCTAGGACGGCTCCTAAGGCAAAGTCGCTAGCGTCGCACATGAGCTCAAACGGTTGGGACCAATCGGGGGAGACTATGATAGGTGCCTTGGTCAGTTGGTCCTTGAGTGTCTCAAAGGCATCCAAACACGGTTTGTCAAACACAAAAGGAGCTTCTTTCTCAAGAAGCTTTGTCATTGGTCTCGTTATCTTGGAAAAGTCCTTGATGAACCTACGGTAAAAACCGGCATGACCAAGAAAACTTCTAATGCCCTTAACATTGGTCGGTGGAGGTAATTTGGCAATAACATCAATCTTAGCCCTATCAACTTTAATACCCAACCCCGACACTTTATGTCCCAACACAATACCCTCTTTCACCATAAAATGGCATTTCTCCCAATTCAAGACTAAGTGGGCTCTCTCACACCTCTCAAGCATTTTATCCAAGTTTTTTAAACATGACTCAAATGAATCGCCAAATACCGAAAAATCATCCATGAAGACTTCCATGGAAGTTTCAACCATATCGTGAAAAATGGCAATCATACAACGTTGGAATGTGGCGGGAGCATTGCAAAGACCGAAAGGCATCCTCCTATAGGCATAAGTACCAAAGGGGCAAGTGAATGTGGTCTTTTCTTGGTCTTCGGAGTCTATGGGGATTTGAAAGTATCCCGAGAACCCATCTAAAAAGAAATAGAATTCATTGCCTGCAAGCCTTTCAAGCATTTGGTCAATGAAGGGCAAAGGGAAGTGATCTTTCCTAGTGGCATCATTTAGCTTTCTATAGTCAATGCACACACGCCACCCGGTCACGGTCCTTGTGGGAATCATTTCATTTTTATCATTGGCCACAACCGTCATACCGCCCTTTTTCGGCACACAATGTACCGGGCTCACCCAAGAACTATCCGCAATAGGGTAAATGATACCCGCATCAAGAAGCTTAATTACTTCTTTCTTGACCACATCCACCATATTGGGATTAAGCATCCGTTGTCTTTGGACAACGGGTTTAAAATCATCAACAAAATTGATTTTGTGTTTACAAAAGGATGGGCTTATTCCCGGTATGTCGGATGTCCGCCAAGCGAAAGCTCTTTTGTGAGCCTTGAGTACATTCAACAATTTAATTTTTTCATCATTCACAAGGGAGGAGGAAATGATTACGGGTAGGAGATTTTCCTCATGGAGGTAAGCATACTCCAAATGGCTTGGAAGTTCTTTCAACTCCAAATCACGTGGTGGATCCTCCAATGATGTCTTGATCCTCATAATGTCATCCTTTATGAGCTCCTCAAAAGCGTCCTCACCATCGAGCTCTTCTTCATCATTTGTCTCTTCCATGCTCATGACCAACTCCTCCTCGGTCATTCCTTCAACATTTGACTCTAGCAAGTAAACAAGCTCCGATTCCAATCCAAGCATGCTTTCCAATTCTTCCTCCACCGCATCATCTATCACATCAATTCTAAAACACGAATCATCATTAGAATAAGGATGCTTCATGGCCTTATCGACCGTGAACGCAATCATTTCATCCCCCACCCCCAAGGTCAATTTCTTATCTTTAACCCCAATTATGGCATCCGCGGTGTGTAGGAAGGGTCGTCCTAAAATCAAGGGCACCTTACTATCCTCCTCCATTTTGAGGATAACAAAGTCAACCGGGAAGGTAAATTGCCCTACCTCTATTAGCATGTTCTCCGCAATCCCAACGGGATATTGAAAAGATCTATCGGCAAGATGGATACTCATGCGAGTGGGGGTTAGGGATCCTAGGGCCAACTTAGCATATAATGAATAGGGCATTAAGTTAATACTTGCACCCAAATTCGCAAGCACATCACAAGTTATGATTTTACCCAAGGTACAAGAAATGATGAAACTCCCGGGATCTCCAAGCTTGGGTGGAATTTGGTTTTGGACAAGTGCCGAGCATTCCTCATTCAAAAACATTGCCGAAGCCTCTGACAATTTTTCTTTGTTGCTCACCAAATCCTTGATGAATTTGGCATAATTCGGCATCCCGGCTAATACATCAACCAAAGGCACATTGATTCGAATGCCCTTGATCATGTCCACAAACTTCCCATATTGAGCCGCAATCTTTTCTTTCCTTAGCCTTTGGGGATAAGGAATCTTCGGCTTGTAAGCTTTTACAACCGGAGTAGGTGGCACCGGTGTGCCCGTTGGTGTAGGAGCATCAACATTCTCTTCATTGTCTTCCTCCTCAATTTCATGCACAAAAGAGTTAGAAACATTTTTGTCTTTGGCTTGAGGTGGTGGAAGCTCCTTTCCGCTTCTTGTGGTTATAGCATTCACATGCTCATTTCTCGCGGGTGGTGGTTGGTAAGGTTTGGAACCGCTAGAGGGTGAAGGATTTTGTCTTGGGTTTTGTTGAGTGTTGCTTGGTAAGCCACCGGTTGGCCTACTACTTTGCCCCTCGGACAACCTATCCATCTTCCTCTCTAAGTCTTGAATGGAAGCTTGTTGGTTCTTTTGACCTTGCTCCACGCTTAACCTTATGTTCGTCAGTTGGGTCTTCAACCTTTCGGTGCAAGCATCTTGTTTTGCCATGAAGTCTTTCATCATTTGCTCCATGGGCGATAGGGTTGGCTCTTGTTTTTGAACCGGTGGTGAGTTATTGTGGCTTGAAGGGTTTTGGTGTTGGTTTTGATTGTAATTTTGGTTTTGGGATTGGTTGTAATTTTGATTGGAGTTTTGGTTTTAAGGTTGATTTGGCCGAGAAAATCGGTTGTTTTGGTTGTAGCTTCCTCCTTGGTAACCTCCCGAATTTCGGTTTTGATAACCACCCCGTTGGTAGTTCCCGCTTTGGTAATTACCTTGTTGAAGAAAGTTTACATCTTCCTCATCTCCCGCCATTGGCAAATCGTCTTGTGCACAATTAGCCGTGGCATGATTTCCACCACAATTACCGCAACCATCTCTAAGCTCTTTGATTTCACCTTTGATTGTCTTGAATTGTGCATTAAACTTAGAAGATAAAGCCTTGATTTCTTTTATCATGGCCGAGTCATTGGAGCTTCCGCCTCTACTACTAGTACCCTCAGTAAATGCAACATGCTTTCTCACTGGGCTTTCCTCCTTTGTCTTTCGCCCAATTCAAGCTTTGTGTGACTTTATCTTCCAACACCTTCCAAGCTTCATTAGGTGTCTTGTAAAGAAATAGACCTCCTCCGGAGGCATCAAGAACATTAGCCGATTCAATGCCAAGTCCATTGTAAAACAATGTAATTATCTCCGCCTTCGATAGCCCATGTCCGTGACAATTTCTCAACATTTCCTTTAATCGACACCAAGCTTCTACTAAAGTTTCGCCTTCTTGTTATTTGAAGGCTCTAATCTCATTCAACAAACGCTCGACCAATGCAGGAGGATAAAACGGTCTCACAAAAGCTTCTCTCATCTCGTTCCATGATCTAATAGTATTTGGCTCCAATTCTTGGTACCAAATCTTAGCTTCACCACATAAGGACATCGGAAAAGTCCTTAGTCTAATAGCCTCATCCATGTTTTGACCATTCTTGAAATAACTCCCTATCTCAAGAAAACTAGCAATATGTTTGTGCGGATCGGCCCGCACCCTTCCATCAAATTGGGTATCTCGGATGAGTTGCATATGATGACCCTTCAAGGAAAAATTATCATTTTCATTATCTTGAACCCGTATGGCCGACCCCGGTGTAGGCGCCACGGTTCTTTCCCGTGAGAAAATAGGAGTATCATCCTCATCCGCCATCTCTTCTTCACCTTCGGAAGGTGTTGAAGGATCTTCTTCGGGTGATGGAAATTCCTCCACAAAAGTCTCTTCCACCTCAACGGTGTTTCCCGAAGATGTATCGGTATCCATTTGACTACTAGATGATTCCGATGATCTTTGCTTTGGCTTCCTCCTTCGTTTGCTTCTTTTGGTCTTTTCCGGATTGGACAAGGGACTTAGAAGCTCTTTACCGGAGCTCCTTGTGTTCATCCACTACCAAATCAAACCTGAAGGATCACAAAAGATAAAACCATCAACGCACCGGCGCAATACAAACAAAATATAACCTTCCAAAATAAATTCTAGAAAGGATCAATTAATCACACTTAAATCAAGATCACAAATCAAGACTCCCCGGCAGCGGCGCCAAAAACTTGATGTGCTAAATCCAGTTATTAAATTTATCGTTGATAAGTAAACCAAAAAGTACCAAGCTAGACCATAACAAAACCGGGCAGTGGACCCTGTCGAGTGGTAGTAAAGTATGGCAAGTTCGGGTTCGAACATAGGGAACTAGATTGGATGATCAATGTAAGTGTGAGCAATTTAAAGAGAGAAAGTAAAATGTGGTTGGTTGTGTGACCGAATTGTCACAATGCTTAAAACTACAATTTTTAAGTTAAACTAGGCAAGTGGACTCTTAAGAGTCAAAGTGATTGATTTGGAACTTTCAAATATTGAAAACTATACTTGCTTGGATTAGATCGTTAGTGATTTCGGGGTGTAAAGTTAAAACCGGTTATTCTATGCAAACAATTTTCCATCAAACCTAGGCTTAACATTTGCCATCACCTAATGATTCAACTTCAATTTACAAACCCATGATTTAATCAAATAACGGACATTCGCCATAGCTACCTACTTGCATATTTGAGCTTAACTTGTTAACCCATTCCAAAACCACATCCTCAATCAAGTTCAACAATTTATAGACAAAAAGTTGACAACAATTCACTAGATATAAAACATTCGCTATATCTATTAGCAAATTATCAAACAAGTTAATTAATTGACATCAAGCTCAAATACACAAGTTGGAGATTAAACATAAGTTCAAGCTACAAGAGTTTATTATTCATCCACACAAAAGCGTTCGCCAATTTGCTAACTCATATCATGCTAGCTATCTAGTTTTACTTGTAAAATCATCCACGTTCGCGGAAGAAGATTCATTCATATATTTCGTACGAATAACAAGTATTTTTATTAAACAACAAACATTCGCTATAGTTGTTTAGCCAAAATACCGACAAGTTTAACAAATCAACTAGTTTCATACAAATTTGTGGATGAATCTTAAACTCTAAGCATAAAACTAACAACGAAATGTAACACCCCTAATCACTAACTAGTTCATCCAAGCAAGTATACAAATCTAGCTAACCATCATAATCATATCATCATACACACAAATCATCACAATTATCAAAGGAAACATGATTTTATTTGAATAAAAGTGCAAACCGAATGCTTACAAGGGTGAGATGATGTTTCTTAGTAACCCAGAGATGCTACACGAAAGGAAATCTTCAAGAATATGAAAGAAAACCTTCAAACCCCTCAAAATCGCCAAAAATGGACTGGTTTTCGTGTGTGTGAAAGTTTGATGAAAAGTTGGTGAGATCAAAAGTGAAAAAGGTACTTTTCTAAGCAAAAGTGTTCTGCCGCCCACCAAGCCGGCGGCTCAGTATGTGAAGCCGGCGGCTTCAACTCAAAAGCTCACGACGGCGGCTGCCTTCCATCAACCCGGCGGCTTCAATATAATTCTCAAGCCGGCGGCTTCTTTAACAGAGCCGGCGGCTTCTTTACATTTCCAGCAGATCAGCCTTTCAAGCCCAAGACTTCAAAACTTTACACATATGCTCGAATCTTAACCAAAATGCAGTCCAAACAACGATTCATCCAGGTTGACACCTATAATTCAATTCAAGCAATATTAAGTACCAAAAGTTCACCATATTTACTCGAAACAAATGCAAAATAAATGATATTGCGAAAGATAGACATGTACAAAATGAGCGATATCACGTTGACTCTGATATTGATTTTGTTAAATATTGTGATGTTTGGATTTATATAACACCCCACGGCTGTATTTTGATTGCGAAATTATAAATTATTGAATGTATTTGTATTTAAAATGAAGAATTTGTTTTGGGACATCGCTTCCGGGTTAAGATACATTATTAAAATGTGTTGATTGAAAGCAGGGTGTTATAAGTTGGTATCAGAGCATAGGTTTGGGTTAATTGGACATCGGTAAGTGTTCAATTCCAAATCTATGATTGTGTTTGTCAAACATTCCAGGTGGGATTAGTTGGTGATTGAAATTGTTAGTCTGTAGATACTAACGATTAACAATTTGTGAGATTGTTGTTGTGATACAGATATGGCAGGTAATGAGCACCAGACCAATATTCCCCATAGTGCTTCTCGGATGGACACTTTTCCTTTAGAGATACAGAGTGATAGATATGAGCAGACTGGTATTATATTTTCAGCTCATGAGGATATTGACAGGGATGAGGATATATCTCAGATGAAACGTGAATTGCTTGAACTTAGAGGTTTCAAACAACAGGTTGAACAGGACAGACAGGCTAGACTTTTACAGCAACCGAGGCAGGTTTGTTCTTTTAACACATTTATGAGAAGTAAACCTTCAAAATTTCAGGGTAGTTCAAATCCTTCGGTTACTTTGGATTGGTTGAGAGATACTGAGAGAAAATTTGAGGTTTGTAAATGTGACGAGACGCATAAAGTTCCATTTGTTGTTCAGCTTCTTAAAGGTCAGGCTATGACTTGGTGGGATTCGATTACATCTGTCCTGACCCAAGAACAAAAAGTATCTATTAGATGGTCGGACTTTTATAATGAGATGTGTAAACAATTCTGTTCTGAGTTTGATGTGTCACGTATTAGACAGGAATTTATGGAATTACAAATGACTGGTCAGATGACTATTGATGAATTGATTATACAGTTTACAGATAAATTGAGATTTGTTCATCAGTGGGTTCCAGATGACAAAACTAAGATTGATCGTTTTGTTAGAGCATTACCACCTTATTATCGTACTACTGTAAGATTGGCGAGTTCCTTGACACATGCTTTTGATTTAGCTCGTTCAGTGGATAGTGATATACGGGCTAGAGATATGCAAAGTAAAGAAAAGACTTTACAGTATTCTGAAATTGATCGTCCTGGTAAAAGTAGACATAAGGGACAGAGTAGTCAGCAAAGTAGGAAACAAAGTGATCATAGTGGTTCAGTTGATAAAACCAAGTGGTGTTACAAATGTAAAACCAGACATACCGGATTGTGTACTTCTCAGACTTCTAGATGCATTAAGTGTGGTGAATTAATTAGCATGTTTGTTGGATTTGTCACAAGGAGAGTCATTGAGCAAATCAGTGTCCAGAGGCTATGAGATAGGAGTCGGGGTTGGTCGGGAGGTCGTCATCTTTTTGCCATGAGTGGAAAAAAGTGCTATCAGTTGCTGGCAGAGTTTTTCTGATGACAGTTAATTCGACTGTCGGGACAAGTGACGTCATTCCAGGTACTTCTGTATTTTTCTATACTGGCATATGATTATGTAGCTTAGAGTTAGTTGTACCTTTATATTGTTTGTTATGTGATAAACTGAAATTGCTCCCATTGTGTTTATTAATTATGTTGAAATAGAATTAAGTGATGATGAGATAATTTAGGTTGCCACGTAGGTGACTGAGATTAGTGTTTGATAGTGGGCCATATTTTGAGTTAAATTTATTTGTTGTCAATCTTTTGTTATAAGATTTTGACCTGAGTGGATTGAGATAAATCAATTGAGACAAATTGGTAATGCGGAAACTTGATGATTGATTGTAATTGTGAACCAGTACATGTGCTGGGGGAAACAGATAGAAGCATATACATTGGGATATGTGAATGTGGAAAGAATTGAAAACATGATTTTACATTTATAAGTTACTCACGGAGTAACGTATGACGTGTGTATCTCTTATGATTAAGTAGTTGATGATGATACCTTGACTTGGAGTTTATAACAATTATTTTGCCTTAAACTCATGGAGACATTGTTGATGGATAAATTAAATCAAAGATTTGATTGTGAGACCTGATATTGTTGAAACCTTTGCTGGATTTTGATGGAATTTATCCAAATTGTGTTAAGAGATCTTTTTAGATTTAGTGGATTGATTGAAAGCTGTTAGTTTGAAATTATTATATCAATGGATTGTCATGGAGCGGATGTGATATTATTGTGGATTCTGATCATTGGATTTCGAGTATAAACCGGTGTTGACTGATCCTTGCGGATATTATGCGATTGTACTATCTTGGATTATTGAGTTGGATTAGATTTCGGGGACGAAATCTTTTTAAGGGGGAGAGATTTGTAACATCCGCAAAATGGGCCTAGAAGTTTTAATATGATTTCCCGAATTTTATAATTGTTTTGTGTTAGGAAATCATTGTATTTGGTTATTGGGATAACTAGAAAATAAGTTTCAGGACTTATTGTGGGTAGTGAAATATTAATTTTATAAATTAATATAGTTGACGGAACAATAAAAGGTTTGGACTCGCAAATGGTTTCCGGGTTCCCGACAATAGGTTGAGAAGGGGTATTAAATTATACCCATATAATTGATGTCGGTTTGAGGAGCCAACCTTTTATTTCTTTATTTCCTTCTTCTTTTCCTTTTTGCTTCCTGATGAAACTTGATAAATACATACACATATATGAAATTGAAAAAGGAGAAAGGAAAGATTGAAGTATGTTTCTGTGATTAATACATCATCATCATCTTCAAAATTCTATCACCATCATCATCATATAATTCAAAGTAAGTGTTCTATGTATGTATATATATATATATATATATATATATATATATATATATATATACTAAAATGTTAGGGTTAAGTGAAATTGATGATTGAAATGATGACATGTGATGTTAGTTGTTGTTAGAAAGTGTTATTTGATGTGTATGATCGATTAGAAACCTGAATTACTTGATTTGAGCATATATTGGTTCGGAATTGGGGCTGTTTGAACTGGTCGCAGGGGGCTGCTGGAATTAACCAGGTCGCGGCGCAATCTCGGTATATCGCGACGCGATAGGAGGTATAATCGCGACGCGATTGTTGGCTGGTAGAGACGCGATTGACTGTTGATTGCGACACGATCCTTTATGATCGCGGCGCGATTTAGGGTTTGCACAGAACAGTTTTGTCTTGCTGCATATTTAGTACATAAGTTGTATGTATAAACGTTTTATGAATCTAAAACAGTGATAATAGACTAATCTTAAATAGATTATGATGAATATTGCAGTTAGATGATATATAATTTGATGCTACACTTTTGAAATAAGTGGTGATATAAATGAAATAATATATAATTGATAAGTGTTATCATGATTGATATGATATATTGTGCATTTAGACATTGTGATATGTTATACGATTATAACATAAGTTCATTGTTGATTTATGAGTTACTGACTTGTGATGTTTGTAGTGATTTCAGATAAACAAGAGACTCAGTGACATTAGACTACAGAGTGGAGACTGAGGTGATTGGTGAGTGGATCTGTACCTTCGGTGTGATTTAGCTGTAACAGGTTTGGTTACAGCGAGTGATTGTTGATTTACTATTTGATAAACTGTTTAGTCTGATTTGTTGACTGTGATTATTTGGCCTTTGGGCATAAGTGATTAATCAGAGGTCAAGATGTTTGGGTTTGGTTACTATTGTTGGACGACAGGGATTTCCTTGTACATGTCGTTAATAGGAAATTAGGTCGTGTGAAAGTAGTAACAGGCTATCGGTTAACCGCTGTTTCGACTAGCAGCTCAGTTGGGTTATTGAATAACCGTTGTTGTGGTCTACAGCTCAGTGGGGTTACTAAGTGTTGCTTGCCTGATAGCAACCACCGATCCTCTGATGTTGTGTGAAACTATGTGACTGTGATTGTGATTATTTGTTGTAGACAAAGTTGTTATTGCTAGATTGGACTGTCGGTTACAGTTCTATCTCACTTAGCAGTTGTGCTAATTCCACCACTTTAATTACTTCTTGCAGATTATGACTTGATAGGATGGTTGGGCAAGAAGGTGTTGACCTGAATGAATGTTTGACGACTGCTGCGTTGACTCTGATATTGATTTTGTTAAATATTGTGATGTTTGGATTTATATAACACCCCACGGCTGTATTTTGATTGCGAAATTATAAATTATTGAATGTATTTGTATTTAAAATGAAGAGTTTGTTTTGGGACATCGCTTCCGGGTTAAGATACATTATTAAAATGTGTTGATTGAAAGCAGGGTGTTATAGCTAAATTTTATGCTTATAATGCAGGATCCCGAAATAGAATGTGTTTATATATAACAGGTATTCGAGATCCCACATAGGATGTATTTGTATTCTGTAGGTGATCAAGATCTCGGATGTATCCAGGGATATGCTTAAATGAGGGATCCCGAATATGTTTTGGATCTAGTATGTAACACCTGCATAATTAGGATAATTAATTATGCCTAATTGTTTGTAACTAGTTGTAATTAGTATGTAATAGGACTAATTACAGGCTCTATTTGTATATATATATAAGGTGATTTATATATATATGTGTGTACTTACGCGATTTGGATAAATCGTGCGAATTAACCGGACGGAGTCCGACACAGTTTACTTGGACGTTGGTGACAGAAATTTACTTAAATAATGAGAGCGTATTTTGTTATATAAAATACGCAACCGAACGAGCATTATTTATATATTATCGCGACGACATTTTAACTAACGCAACAAAACGTAATAAACGCGACTTAATAATTTAAATATCTCGACAAATGTTTTTATTATTATTAATTTCAAGGTATTTTATTTAAATACTCCAGTTACATTTTAAAACATAACTATTTGGTTAAATACTAAAAACGAACGATTAAACGATTAGGACACGGAGTAAACACTGGGTTTTGAGGAGTGTTTTTCCCTCCTTCCCTTTTGGGATCAGCCAACACCCCACCACCTCTCAATCTTCTTCTTTCATTTTCACTTATACAAAACACACACACACATTCTAAACTCTCTCCACCCATTTCTTACAAATTTTCGGAATCATCAAAGCAACCCACAAGATTCACATTTTCGGAATCACCACCAAGAGAGGAACAAGATTTACAAAGGCAACATACTCGTTTTCTTCCTTTTTCGGCCTCGATTTGCAATTGTAAGGATTTCTCTAAAAACTTAGATTTACTCATTTTGAGGTATTATTTTGATGTAATATGGTGTACACAACATAGATATAACTTAATACATGAAGAATACACGATTTTATAGCTCAAAAATGGGTTAGATTTGCGTTTTTGGTCCGAAATTCTTGAAACCCGAAAGTTTCTGGGCTGGTGTTCATCAATGCGACACAAGCCTTGTGTCGCATACTATGTCGCATAAACCATGTTGTGTCGTATTTTATGTCGTACTCTGTGTCGTACCTTTGTGTCGTAAACATTATACGACACAACCCTTATGTCGCTATTGATTTAGCATCGCAAGCTTTTGCGACACAATCACTGTGTCGCAGGGCTCTTGTGTCGCATTCCTATGCGACACAACCACTGTGTCGCATACCAAACTTTAGTGTCGCAGATTGTGTCGCAAAAACACAGAAAACCAGAATTTTAAAGTCAAAGTTACTGTACAAAAAAGTCAAATTTTACTGTAGCAGTACTGTAGCAATTTACTGTAGCAAAGTCAAGATTTTAGAAATTTTGCTACAAACCGTCACCAACGGGCCCAAACATGTTTTCCAACAAACGAACAATTACAAACATACGGACAAACATTGGCTATACTAGTTGTGTACAACTAAACGAAACGTCTCGTGAGACGCATACTTACATAACTTCATATGAATAGGCATTTGAAGGTTACGGGTTCGAAGAACCTACTTGCTATATTTACTACTTGCTATTTGCTACGGCATATTACCAGACTCAGGTGAGTCTTACGGCCCCACTTTTACTGTTTTATCTTACTAGGGGAGATACATGCTACTGATTTTCTTGAACACAAGTACTAAACTGTTTACTATACCAAACGAAATTGCATGAGTTTACTTACAAACAGAAGTCTCTCCATCATATATCGTTAGTTATGGACTTAAGCGCGAACACTAGTTAATGGATCCATTAGGGAAATGACCCTCCCCACCCGGGGCAGTAGCGCTGCCACGTACTGATTTACACGTAGAAACGGGTGACTACTTATTTGTTACTGATGCTTGCTCAACTACGAGCATGTCACGGGAGCAAACTTATTACTTACGGGTTAAGCTTCGATTATGAGCCTCATGGCAACGGTATAAACTTACTTATTTACATTTGCTGGACTGCAAATACTGATTTTACGATTGCTGGATTGCAATGGCTGATTTTTACGCCTACGGGCATTACTAATGAAATCTCGTGTTCAAAGCCGATATTACTTACAAACCTGTGAGATTCACCAACCTTTTGGTTGACACTTTTTAGCATGTTTTCTCAGGTACCCGGATGGAGTAGGATTACTCCAGGATTTTAGCTAGAGTCGCATGATTTCAACACAACTGCATTAACGGAGATTCTTAGCATTATCTTTTGTACATTACGATTATGTAATAGAATCTCCCGCTATACGCGTGGACTCTAGGGGAAACTACATTTTGTATACGAAAACACTAAGTTTTCAAACATTATATCTATGGAATGTAACTAATTTACAAACGTTGCATATAGATGTCGTTTGCTTTATCTTTGTGTTGTGATATTTGATTAGTAACACCCCAAACTATGCTTCTGCAAAACAGTGAATTTCGGGGGTGTTACATAGTATATTCTCAAGATCCCGGATATCAGTATCCCCGGATCATATGCGACTAATCTGTGTTTTCTTGTTTATCTTGACCAGGTCATATGGAGAATCAAATGTGGCCTATTAATTCCGTGATACTTGGATCGAGACTTATTTGAATTTGAACGAAAACAATTTCAACACGTGTGAAATAATTAGTCAAGTGGAGCGTTGAAGTGATCTCGGGTATCTCGGATGATCCCGGATATTTCGGAATTTTCTGTTATGTTATACTTAGTATATAAACGAGACAAATGATCGATTAGGGACACTTTTTTACTCATTATTAACACCCTGCACTCTCACTACTTACAATCAAACACACTCTTATTTCATCACTTTCACTAAATTCATCATATACTCACACTTAACTGGATCATATTGTGCTCTTAGTTTGTATTATTCCGGATTTACTTAATAAAGGCAACAAAGGCAAGGAACGATTGTTCCTTCCAGAGGTTTTATGCCGGCAATCCATAAGGATTAAGGGCTTTCCTCGTACATCCTTGTGTCAATTTTACTTTACTTGCATTTTTACCACTTTATTCATACTTTTTGCATTGATTATCTACAAGATCACGAAAGCACACTACCTCACTTTACTGATTTGATCACGAAATTAGACTTGGTATTTTTTGGTCAAATCAATTTGGCGCCTGTTTTGGTCAAAAAATTACCCTTGGTAATTAAGTGATCAAATCAGTAAAGTGAGGTAGTGTGCTTGTTTAGATTTTCGAGATAATAGACTAAAAACGTAAATCTACAATGAAACAATATAAATTTCGTAATGCAAATATGATACAAGCAGAAGACTTGTCAAGAATATGACTAAAGGTTTAAACAATACTGATTTAAAGTGAAACAAGTGTTCATCAACAAGATAAATGTGAAAGTCTAAGTTAAATGCAAAGTATTTTCGGGATAATGCAAATTATGCAGCAAAAATATGATTACGATCAATAAAGATGCATCAAACAGATTGATAATGCGAGTGTTATAATAAAAATATGATCACAAGCAAGATGAATACGTATACTTATGGTAAATGTAGGATAAAATCGGGATAGTGCAGAATATATGATCAAAAGATCAATGAAATGCAAATTAAACAATGAAAACGTTAAAGAGATGCAACCGACACACATATATACGAGGAAAGCCCTTGATCTTGTTAGATCGCCGGCATAAAACCTCGGGAAGGAACAATCGTTCCTTGCCTTTGTTGATTTTATTGCTTAAATTCGGGATAATACAAAGAAAGAGATCAATTATGATCGATCTAAGTGTTTTTGTGATGAACGGGGTGAAAGAGATGAAGTGCAGGTGTGTTTGATCGTGTAAAAGTGAAGTAGCAGAGTGTTAGAGGTGTTAAAGTGTGTAAAAAAGTGTCCTATAATCGATCATTTGCCTCTAATTTATAGTAAATACAATATAACAAACTTTCCTAAAAATCAGGGTGATCCCGAGATTTTCGGGATCCTCCAGTCTTCCACCTTGACTCAGCATTTAACACGTTTTCTTTGACCTCTTCCAAGCCTTGATCCGAAAATAATGGCATAATTAACCCATGTTTTATCCCTGCAAGACTTGGTCAAGATACACAACGAAAAAATAGGGATTAGTAACATTTTACCCGGGATACCGAATATATCCTGAATCCCGACCACTTGGGATCCTGAATCATCCAAGATCCTGAACATAATCAGACAAATAATGATTAGTAACATTTGATTCCAGGATATCTAACATATCCGGGATCCTGATCGTCTGGGATCCTAATCATCCAGGATCCTGAACATAAACTGATAAACAAAGAATAATAACATCTGATCTCGAGACACTTAATATATCCGAGATCCTGCACATTCGAGATCCTAAACATATGTGAGATCCTGAGTATATTTGAGATTTCTATAGTACTCAGGATCCTAAATATACCTAAATACTCATATATAATTGGGATCCTTGATCCAAGCGGGATCCTGGATATATCTAAGATCTTGATAACCTGCATCATATAAATACACAATCTCGGGATCCCTAGTCTTAGCTTGATCCTGAACATATCCATGATCCTGGATATAACTTTCAATAGTAACTAAACACTTCTGAATCCTGACTGTAAAATTTAGCCCCAAACAATTGCCCCCAAGTAGGGGTGTTCACTATTTGGACAAACCGAATTGTCCAATTGGACAATTTGGTTTGGACTATCTGGTTCGGATAATTTGTTTTTTTAGATCGGTTCGGTTCAAAACCGAATATTTAAATTGGTTTTTGGATTGGTTTTGGTTATCATTGTAAAAACCGAATAGTTCAAATTAACCGAATTATAATATACTTTGGTAATATTTTCAACATGTGTACATATTAATTGAGTTAATCACCCATTATTATGTATACTAATACCATTATTAACTCTATTTATCATTTATCACAAAAGTCTCAACTATATTTTAGTTTTGTCTTGCAAATAATTAAACTTTTGTCAAGAACTTACGAAACGTGTCAATTAGTTTTGTTTAATATTAAAGTATCTTGATTTTGTATCAATGATTTTATAATTTATATATGAAAACGTAAACCGAATAGTAGAACTGAATAAACCGAATAGTAATTCGGTTCGGTTCGGTTCGGTTTGGTTTTATACTTGTTCGGTTCGGTTCGGTTTCAATTTTTTTAAACCGAAAACCGATCGGTTTTATCTATTAGGTTCGATTTAAACCGAATTAACCGAATGAACACCCCTACCCCCAAGTTGTGTTACCTTCAGGACATTGATGGTGACACAACTTCTAAAAATAAGCATTAAATAAGTTAGGTGAAATATTACCGTGCATAGATAACCATACTACGTTGATTGGATTTATGATAAGTATGAATCCTTTCATACCTCATTCGCATGACTTTAAACTTCATAATGGCTTCAGTTACCTGTTCTTTGTCAAGTTTCAATGAAAAATACCACAATGATTTTAAAAACCGATAAACATACCTGAATCCTAGGTTTAATCTGATGTTAATATCGCTCGGTTGAGATCATGTGAAACATTTTCATGTGGTACAACCTTCTGGGTTTGTTTCCTCGAGCTTCCTTTCACCATTTTCTGGATTTTTCTCTGTGACCAAGCTATGTTACTCCCAAATTGTACTCACGGCTTGGCGTAGCCTTTTCATTTATCCAAAGCATCAAGGATTTCCATGACCTTGATCGTGGCGTTTCTACCAAAATCTCTGCAAATCAACTATCTTCAAGATCCAGGAGGGATGCATGCCCCCATTCCTGTCAATGTTATACATACGTGGGCTTTGCCAATAATTCAGGGTGAGATCAACCTGATACGGTTGGACATGATGATGTTCAAGTGGTTTATGTTGGCCAATTGTTGAACTTTTATTCAAGATAAGCTAATCCCGAGTGTGGGTTATCTTGGTTCGATTCGTTACTCTCCGTGACTTACGTGGATAACCCGTTGGAATGTATAGAACGAGACCAAGGGTGGTGTGAATCGAATGAATGCCATCTAACAAGATGGGCTTCAGTGATGAGCAAGGCTCAAACTCAGAAGATGAACGTGGAGAGAGAGAGAGAAAGAGCATATGGAGGCTCCTCTTGATTCTCGTTGAACAATCTGAAAAGATAAGATCTTGGTAGTGAGTAAAACTCACCGCGGATGAAGATGATGGAGAGAAAGGGAGCAGGTAGGCTGCCTTTTCATTTGATGTGTGCTATCATCTTCTATATTTCTTCTATCTTCAGGATACTGGAGAGATTCCCCCAATATACTTTTATTTCACGTATACACTCAGAATCCTGAGGAGATTCCCTCAAGATATATTCGAAATAATCATGTTCTCAGAATTCTAATATTCTAGAATGCTGGAACAGACTTTCAACTAGAATCTTGAAAGGCTATTCAAGAAACTCGTAGAAGAATAAAGCCAAGGAAATCAAGGCTACCAATACGATTAGGATTTATATATCCTCTGTCTTCAGGGTATTGAGGAGATTCCCTCAATATATATTTATTTTATACTAATGACCAGGATTCTGAGGAGATTCCCTCAGAATATGTCATATATAAAACATATCGCAGGACAATGGAAAGATTTTTCCATTATAAAACTCGGACTCCTAGGATCCTGAGGAGATTCCCTCAGGATACACTTGGGATAATGTAGATCTCAGAATAATGGGAAGATTCTCCCATTATAGGATCTTAACTTCAGGATTCTGAGGAGATTTCCTCAGAATATTTTGAGATGACACCTAAGTGATCTTAAAATCAGGATTCCAATATCTTAGGATCCTGTAACATAAATTGGCTTGAGAAGCATATTAAAAACCATCAATGATGACGATTATATCCTGTAATGTAACAACATTAAAGGTCGCCAAAGTAACGTGAAAACATTACTAAGACTTTATGATGACACAATAGTGTCAAAGTCTTCCAAATAACCTGTAAAAATCAAGATTATTTTAATAATCTTTGGCTTAGGATTCCTGAAACAAATCTCTCTTGGGATAATCCAGTGATCCTGAAATATAACATTGTTATATGATTTTGATAACATAAAAATATTCGTGTTATAGTATCAAATTATTATGATTTTTATTTATCTTTGAAATCGACATAGACATTTTCAAGATTTTTAGGCAATGTAAAAATATTGAAATCATTTGAGAATGTTAAAAATTTTGAATAATGTGAAAACATTACATTCAACATAATCTTTGGATTAAATCCGAAAAATATTTTGGTAATGTGTAAAACATTACAAACCTTTAGATAAGTTTTGATAAACCAACTTTTGTGACATGTAAATGTCGGACCATTTGTAATAACTTTTGAGATCTTAAAGGAAACTTTATAGTTTCAATAAACACTTAGATCTTTTCGAAAGAATACTTTTGATAATGTGAAAACATTATAAACCAATAGAATTAAGGTTGGGCAAAGCCAATAAAATCATGTTCTTGTAATGTGATAACATTACATTAATTCATGGGATCTCCGTTCCTAGGGATAATCCATCTTTTGTTTAGTATGAAGATACCATTATCCTTAGGTAATGTGAAAACATTACAACTCTTACGCGATATTCAGTGTATAAACATGATAAGCCTTGTGTTCTTTAGTGACGTGATTACGCCAAAACCTTTAGGTAATGTGAAAACATTACAAACCTTTTGCTAAGTGTAATGTGAAAACATTACTATCCTGAGGGGTTGACACCTAGTGCACTCAGTGCCGACAACCAAAAGAATTTGATCTATAGGTCAATGGTCATGAAATTGTCGGGTACCAGAGGCATCACCGGTCCCATAACCCTGATTCTATAATCAAACACGGCCGCTCCTGGGGTGAGTGTTGTAACCCATATGAAAGAGAGGTGATTATGCGTTTTCAGCATCCTCAAAACCTTTAGAGGAATCCCTGGGATTCCTAATCGGGGGAGAGAGGCGGCCAACCTCTTATCCTCGTTCCATGATCACCAAATGCATTCATTACAACAAATACAAGATCTTGGGTAAAGGTGGGTGTTAGTTTGCCTAACACCCTTTCGATGCTTAAGTTAGTTTCATACTTGAATGAGAATGACATAAATGAAAGCAAATATGTATAATATTTTATGCTTATCATTATATAGTTATATATATCGAAATTAAATGATTAATTAAAAGTAACGATAATTAGAGTACCTATCCAAGTCGAATGTAAATACTCAACTTACACATGATAGATCCTCACGTGAATTGCATTTCAGGATCTTGTCATCGGGATCACCATCTCAGTTGGGATCACGTTACCTTGAAGGTATTTCATGACCGGTTCCATCCAGAATCCCGATTTGCCCCCAGAATCTCTTCTTGAGAAATAACGGGCTCTATGATATACACAATCGAGACCTTAAGACCTGGTGGGATCTTGAGAGCTAATCCTAGATTTGCTAAGATATCAACCTCAAAATTATCCTCTCATGGTACCTGCTCAATGTTAGATATCTCGAAAATACCTGCAAGCTTTTCATTATATCTAAACATAATACTAATTTCTCACATTTAATAGCATAAGAGTCATTATAATGGTTAGTAATTAATAAGGAATCAACAGATAATTGAAGATGCTTTATTCCTATATCTCTAGGCAATTATAACCATGTAATTAAAGCTTCATATGTTGATTCGTTATTAGTAGCATGAAATTCACAAGTAATAGCTTGAGATATAATATTTTTCTAAGGTGATGTTAATATGATACTTATTCCAGTTCCCTTTTACATTAGAGGCACCATCAATATCTAGTGTCCATTTATCGTTTACTTCATCTCGTTGTAGGACTTCTAAATCTACTTCATCTTAAAAATCATTAGTGGAGTCAACTATAAACATTGCTAAGGCTTACGATTTTATAGCATTCCTAGGTTTATATATAAGGTTATAAGTATTTAGTGCTATCGACCATTTAGTCATTCTACCTGACATTTCTAGTTTTCTTAAAGCTGACTTAATAGGATAATTAGATTTAACATGTTTGAGGTGTATTTCAAAATAGTGCCTAAGTTTCGAGTATGCCATAATTAAAGAAAATATAAGTTTTTCAAGATGAGATTACCTGGTTTCAGCATCAAGTAGGTTTTTACTTACATAATAGATATCATGTTGTCGACCTTCAGGATCTCTAGATAATACGGCACTGACTGCGTTTTGGGATACCGCCTTGTATAGGAATCATAACTTTCCATCTCCTGGCTTCGTCAACAATGGTACGGATGATAAATAATTCTCTAACTCTCGAAATGTATCCCGCAGCTTTTATCCACATTCAAACCTTTTGTCTTCTATTCCTCTTTTAGTCACTATATAGCCATAGAGCTTTATGTTGTACTGATCCAGGATATCAAAGGCCACTTGAAGATCCTGGAAATGATCCTCAGCTCTCTTTGACTTCACAACCATAAGTACTTCCTGTAGGGGTTACAAATGCAGTATCCTCCTGGTTAGATGCTTCCATCTAAATTTACCGAAATCTCTTCACTTTTCATTTTTCCTCTGAACCACCACTGCGTTTGCCAATCATTTTGGAAACTTTACTTCCTTTATCATGCTAGCAGCAAGCAACGTCTGTCATGTCTTCTGGTTTTCAAGCATATTTTTTTTTTCTTCTTTCCCTTAGAAATGTCATAAGATCCTGCCCAAGATCCTCAGAGACGGCAGATTCTACAAGTACCTTTTCTTCAGGATCATTGACGCTAAGCTGCACTTCTTTGACATCTTGTTCAGTTGCTTCTTAGATCCCCCATGCTTGCTTCTTTTAATTACCACGCTGGCGGATCCTGTTAAGGTGGAGCCGAAACATTTACACAAACATGCCTCTTAAGATCTGCAGGGATGGGGACAATCTCCATCCTTTCTCGATATTTAGCTACATGTTCTTTGGGATCGGTAGTACCATCATATAGCTTCATGTCAGGAGTTTGAAATCCCTTTGGGATCCCAACATCACAGATTGAAGGTGAAAATCTTGGGATCATATGAGCTGTTGGTGCGACCTCAGGTATAGGTTGCACAGCTCCAAGAATGTTGGATATCATATCCTTCAAATTTTGCAACTCTCTAGCCACAACATGGTTTACTCTAGGATCCTGCGAAATGTTAGTTCTAAATGTATTATCAGCAGAATAATTAGTAAATATGTTACCATCATTTGGGATCCTGAATGAGGATCTTGGATTTCGTTCATGATCCCTTGTCATGGGGATCCTAGTAGCATAAACTGGATCCGTGATCTCGGTACTTCCTTGCATGGCTAAAAAATTTCCTCGGTATCCTGAGGGAGGTGAAGTGTCAGAATCTGAGATCCTGCCCCGGATGGGAATAGTAACTTGAGTAATAGGGATATCAGCCCTTGTCCTCAAATTCTCCATATCTTTCCTTAGGATCTCGTTGCTCCATTCCACTCGTACAAGCTGATCCTTAACCTGTGTAAACATAGTCAAAATATCCCGGTTAGAAATAATAACGGGATCCTGATCTGGTATCCCGGATCCTGAGAAAGTAGATTCCACGGAGACCATCCTTCTGTTCGTATTTTCTGGCCTGGATTGAGATGATGTAAGAGGTGAAGTGGGAGGTAGACCAGTCATCATAGAGGTTGATGATGGCATATTAGAAGAGAGAGACCGTCCTTGTGTCGACATTTTTGACAAAAACTTTTGGAGAATATGATTTAACAAGGATTTTAATGAAAGATCGATTATGAAAAGCACCACTTGCCCCACGGTGGGCGCCAAATTGTTTTGGTCAAAAAATTACCCTTGGTAATTAAGTGATCAAATCAGTAAAGTGAGGTAGTGTGCTTGTTTAGATTTTCGAGATAATGGACTAAAAACGTAAATCTACAATGAAACAATATAAATTTCGTAATGCAAATATGATACAAGCAGAAGACTTGTCAAGAATATGACTAAAGGTTTAAACAATACTGATTTAAAGTGAAACAAGTGTTCATCAACAAGATAAATGCGAAAGTCTAAGTTAAATGCAAAGTATTTTCGGGATAATGCAAATTATGCAGCAAAAATATGATTACGATCAATAAAGATGCATCAAATAGATTGATAATGCGAGTTTTATAATAAAAATATGATCACAAGCAAGATGAATACGTATACTTATGGTAAATGTAGGATAAAATCGGGATAGTGCAGAATATATGATCAAAAGATCAATGAAATGCAAATTAAACAATGAAAACGTTAAAGAGATGCAACCGACACACATATATACGAGGAAAGCCCTTGATCTTGTTAGATCGCCGGCATAAAACCTCGGGAAGGAACAATCGTTCCTTGCCTTTGTTGATTTTATTGCTTAAATTCGGGATAATACAAAGAAAGAGCGCAATTATGATCGATCTAAGTGTTTTTGTGATGAACGGGGTGAAAGAGATGAAGTGCAGGTGTGTTTGATCGTGTAAAAGTGAAGTAGCAGAGTGTTAGAGGTGTTAAAGTGTGTAAAAAAGTGTCCTATAATCGATCATTTGCCTCTAATTTATAGTAAATACAATATAACAAACTTTCCTAAAAATCAGGGTGATCCCGAGATTTTCGGGATCCTCCAGTCTTCCACCTTGACTCAGCATTTAACACGTTTTCTTTGACCTCTTCCAAGCCTTGATCCGAAAATAATGGCATAATTGACCCATGTTTTATCCCTGCAAGACTTGGTCAAGATACACAACGAAAAAATAGGGATTAGTAACGTTTTACATTAGATACCGAATATATCCTGGATCCCGACCACTTGGGATCCTGAATCATCCAAGATCCTGAACATAATCAGACAAATAATGATTAGTAACATTTGATTCCAGGATATCTAACATATCCGGGATCCTGATCGTCTGGGATCCTAATCATCTAGGATCCTAAACATAAACTGATAAACAAAGAATAATAACATCTGATCTCGAGACACTTAATATATCCGAGATCCTGCACATTCGAGATCCTAAACATATGTGAGATCCTGAGTATATTTGAGATTTCTATAGTACTCAGGATCCTAAATATACCTAAATACTCATATATAATTGGGATCCTTGATCCAAGCGGGATCCTGGATATATCAAATATCTTGATAACCTGCATCATATAAATACACAATCTCAGGATCCCTAGTCTTAGCTTGATCCTGAACATATCCATGATCCTGGATATAACTTTCAATAGTAACTAAACACTTCAGGATCCTGAATCTTGACTGTAAAATTTAGCCCCAAACAGCGCCCACCGTGGGCCAAACGATGCTTTTCATAATCAAATTTTTGTTAAAATCTTTGTTAAGTCAATTTTTTTAAAAGCTTTTATCGAAAATGTCGACCCAAAGATGAACCACATCTCCTGCCATGTCATCCTCAAGCTCGGCAATGACTAGTCTTCCTCCTCCAACTATTTCATCATCACAACAGAGGACGGAAAATATCTATAGGAGAACAACTGCCACGTGATCTATCTTTTCAGGATCCGGGGTAACGGATCCAGATCATGTCATAATTTATAACAAAGATATTATGGCTACTTTTTCTCATGTTAAGGAGCAGTTAGGACGAGTTGAACGGAACAATGAGATCTTGAAGAAAGACATGAAAATTCTAAGGACAAGGGTCAATACTCCTACTCCTCAAATGACTACTCCCATACGGAGTAGGATCCTGGACTTTAATACTTGATATCGCGTAAAAAGTCACGTTTTTACTATCGATATCTCCCTCATTTTAAGATCAAAACTTGGAAAAGAAGCTCAATATTACATTAATCGATGTTATTTTGTCAAGTAGGTTAAAATAAGGAAGCACGAGAAAAATCAAGCAAAACGGACGAAAAATGAAGATTCTATGCACATTTGAAGATTCGAAACAAGTCGAGACAAATTATATCAAGCTGAAAGAATAATCTCAAAGATTTCTTCACACCAAAGTCTACGTTTTCAAAAATCGAATCCAACGCAAAAAGAATCATCAAAAACGGACGTTTAACGAAGAAGATACGAAACAAAACGTAAACTGAAAAGCACTCGAGCCAGTACCGGCCAGCCGCCGGCTGGAACTGGCCAACCGCCGGCTGGCATTGGCCAACCGCCAGCTGGATCCGACCAGCCGCCAGCTGGAAAGCAGGTCAGGACCCATTTTTGGCTTCTTTTGTATCCGTACCCACGGCTTTTGACCCGGATCCGGCCCGCCCAACCAGGATCCAGCTTAAAGATGTGTAACACGCGCGCTTTTCAGTAAAATGAGTCTATTTTCGCTATCGTAAGCCGGATTTTAGCTATAAATACATCGTTGGATTCGTTATTCAAAAAAACACAATCCTGGACAAGTTTCTTCTCCAAAAACACACTTCCAAATTTTCTTAATTTTTCGCGTTCTTTCTCACTCTAGGATTAGTTTAATTAATCTACGGATTAATTTAGGAACTAGAAGGAACGATCATAATTGAAGATTTCTTTTGTACGAGTGAAGAGTTTGTCAATTATAATAATACGTTGTTGCGCTTCTAATTTCCGGGTGATATCTAAACCTTTTCATACTCGTTTTATGTTATATTTAATTATGCATTATTACTTAGGTATGTGATCTATTTATTACCATAAATTGCGAGTAGTTTATTATTGTGAGTGTTGGGATGTAAATAATTAAAAATAGGAATGACATTATATAATTAGTGTACGAAAATCGTAAAGTAATATAACGGTCCCTATTCAACTGTTCTCCGATAAAGTACCGGAAACGCTTTACGCAAAGTACAAACGTACGGAAGTCTGGGAACTACTGAAGGTAGTTATATTACAGGAATCAGCTCTGGTTTAACATTGGAACTCCGAAAGGATGATAATCCCAACAGCAAGATCCCGACTCCAAACAGTGAAAGCTAATAAAGAAGGTCTTATTCATGATCTTGACACAATAGATGAAAATAAGGATCTCGCCAAAGTTCGAATTGCTGCATATCAGCAAAGGATTTTAAAATCCTACAAAAGATATCAAGATAAGAAGATTCCAAGTAGGGGACTTGGTGTTGAGAAATGTGTTCCAAAACACTAGGAATCCTGCTGAAGGCAAAATGGCACCAAAATGGGAAGGCCCATTGGTTAGCTACTATGGATGGAGAGCTTCTTCCGAGATCCTGGAATGAAATCCATTTAAAGCTCTATCATGAGTAAGTTGGAAATTTGTATTCAACTTGAAAAGGTACTTATGCTATCTTCATTTTCTTTGTTATTTATCATTTATTTTCACCATATATTCTTATTAATTATTATTTTCATGATGTATTATTATTATCATCATTATTTTTATTTTGTCAAGATACTAACTTAAGCATCGGAGGGGAGTTAGTCAAAGCTAACACCCGCCATCACCCAAGATCTTGTGTTTTGTTGATAATGTGTTCAAGGATAATTGCTTGAAGATTAGAGGCTGGCCACCTCTCCAAGTTTAAGGGATTCAAAAAATTCCTTCTAAGGTTTAAAGGTTTCCGAACGGATAAACACCTTTCTAAGTTTTTGGATTTTGACACCCCGCCTGGAGCGTACGTTGTTCGATTATATAATCAGGGTTATGGGACCAATGTTGCCTCTGGTACCCGACAATTTCATGACCATATATTAAATTCTTAAGGATTGTTAACACTGAGTGCACTAAGGTGTTAACCCAAAAGGTTTTTTGACGTTTTCACATCATGCTAATGGTTGTAATGTTTTTACATTACTCAAAGGTTTTGTCATTATAATGTCACAAAATTGGTTTAGCCCAAGTAACTTTCAAGATCCTGGCTTAGCCCATAAGTTATACAATCCGAGCCTATTCCAAGATCCTGAAGTATTGGAATCCTACATGCAAGATAATCACAAGTATAAATAAACTGGGGGAATCTCTCTAGGATCCTGAAGACGGAAGATATGAAGAAAATTCTAATATCATTATTCTACCATAAGGGTTTAATATTAGCTTGTCCTAAAGCAAAAGGGGGTTGATATATACAACAAACAAATCACTCCATACAACAAACTGTACAATTATTAAAGCTCGCAGTACAAACATTGTGAAGCATAAAATTTGTGTATGAATAAAAAAATATTGTATTTATCACCTCCCAAAGCAAAAGGTTCAAAAAGCTCAAAAAAAATAAATTCCAAATGGCCAACATAAACTACTGGAAAACACCACCACGGTCAACCATACCAGGTTGACTTCACCCCAAATATAATGTTTGTTACACCAACAACCCTTAAAATTGAAATTACACAAATAAAAAAAATACTGGGCTCCGGCTGGTCATAAATACCTTTATTGCCCAGGAGGGGTACCACCAACTTCTTCCATAGTCACATCCTTTGCCACTTCCACCACAGCATTATTCCCTTCTGTTGCTGAGGGTGCCTTATCTCCAGTTGTCGCCTCATCTGCTGTTATCTTGGGTGCCTTGTCGCTTGCTTCATCAAGATATGCTCCAGCGTCAAGATCTTCACCCTTCAGGGCTGCCAATTTGTCCTTCCAAGCTTGGACTTTCCAGTTTGAAGCATTGAAGCCAATGGCAGTTGCTTCGGATGCCATCAGGATCCTGGCTTCAAGCACAGCGACATGCACATCTCTCTTGATATCGGCAAGCAACACCTCTATCTTGTGGATAATTTTGGCATCAACCTCAGCAAACTTTTTGGCAACACTAGCTTTGAGATCCTTCACCTCTTTGTTGAGCCTGGTTATCTCAGCGGCATCCTTCTCTGCAGCAGCTATCCTGACGGAGGCTAACCTCTTCATATCCTCAATTGTTTCAAGCTTCTCAGTATAGCACTTGGATGTCTGTTCGATAGCCTGTCAAAGATAAGTGTATTTAATTTAGTGAATTATTTCATGATCCAGGATCACAAAACAGAGCTAACAAAGTAAACTGCAGGATCCTAATTCATATATGGTAGGAAACTAGGGATAACATACTTGATGGAAGAGGTTGATAGCCTTCTCAAACTCAGGAGGGGGTCACCCAGATCGATCACGTCATCTGATTTCCTCTTTTTGGCAGCAGATTTCAAGCGCAGATTAGGGATACGTGGCTTGGTAGTTTCCACACTTGGCTTCTCTTTTTTGATGGGGCTCTCCGCATCAATGTCTGAGAGGGAAAAGTAAGCAGAAGTCTTGTGGGATCCTGAAAAGTCGGGATAATAAAAGTTAGAGGATATGCATCGACATAGATGAGGAATACTATTTGTTTACCTGACATGGTTGGTTCAGATTCCCGAGATCCTGTACTCTCTGTTGGTTAAGGATGTTTGAAAGTCCTTTCGTTATCTGGGATTTCCATAAACAATTTCAATTTGTGTTCGGTATCCTGAAGAGGGGGAGCCAATTCTGCGAAATTTGCTGCAAATAGAAATAGACGAGTAAGCAAAAATGTAGATGGGTTAGAACTAAAAATCTATATCCTACCCTTAAGAACCCAAGAGGAAGAGATTAGGTCGCCGTCCGGCAAAGAATTCCGGTCAACAAAGAAGAATCGTCCCTTCCACTTGGGATCGTTTTGTGTAGCGTGAAGAACGGGGTGTTTGCGATTGGGTTTGATTTGGATCAGGAAATAATGAGAACCTTGACTCCTGAGGTTATAGGTTTGAGCCAGTTCAGGGATCCCCAGCTCTAGGTCGTGGAAATCAATAACTGTTTTTGAATAACAGAGAGTGTACGCCAAACCAGTGGCATGGTTTGGGAATAGTAGAGTCCGGTGGTAGTGAAGAACTCATTGAATGAAGGGGGAAATGGATAGCTAAGCCCTAAAGTGAATGGAAACTCAAGGTAGCAAACCTACTTTTCCGAACGGAAATCAGCGTGGGTTGCAGGATCATACGGCCGGAAAATAGTGCCTGGAGGAAAGGAAGCTTTGAGCTTGAGTTTTTCGATGTCGGAATTAGTAAAATTGCAAGGTTCAGGGTTTGAGATTAGCTTTTGGTCAACGAAATCGTTTTGATTCTGTTCACCGTCGTAAAGAACAAGAGCCATTTTTTTGCGAAAAAGAAAAGAAAGTTTGAAAGGAAAAAGGAGAGAAAGTATACCTGATTAAAATGACGGAGAAGATGTGATAATGTGAAGTGACAGAAAGTAAATATTTATCATATTCGCGATCATTACATTCAACACGGTTACCCCAGTGCGCAAATATCTCACCTAACTTACTTTCAATACTTATCCGATGAAGTTGAATCGTTATCAGGATCCCAATAAACAATACAACTTCGGGGGCAATTGTTATGGACATATTTTCAGACCTATATTTCAGGATCCCGAGTGGGATATATTTGTAAATTATAGGTATTCGAGATCCCGGATATGTCTTGGGTTCCGTTTTAATTAAGGATCTTGGCTACAATAGAGTCCTTAGGCATATTCAGAATCCCGGGTATAATTAAGTCCTCGGGTATGTTAAGGATCCCATATATTTAGTATCCCGAGATCATGTACTACTAACTTGTGTTTGCTTGATTATTTTGACCAAGTCATATGGAGAATCAAACGTGACTTATTGACTCCGTGATATTTGGATCGAGCTTAATTTGAATTTGAACGGAAATAAGTCCTACACGTGTGGAATAACAAGTCAAAAGGAGCGTTGGAATGGCTTCGGGTATCTCAGAGGATCCCGAAAATTTCGGAATATTTTTTTATGTAGTATTTAGTATTTAAACGAGGCAAATGATCGGTTAGGGACGCTGGACACTCACCAGTCACCATTAACACTCTACACTCTCATTTTTACGATCAAACACACTTTTCATACATCTTCTTCACCGATTCATCATAATACACACTTAGCTCGATCATTTTGTGCTCTTACTTTGTATTATTCCGAATTTACTTAATAAAATCAACAAAGGCAAAGAACGATTATTCCTTCCCGAGGTTTTATGCCGGCGATATAACAAGATTAAGGGCTTTCCTCGTACATCTTTATGTCGATCGCTTTTACATTACATTTTCATTATTAATCTAGCATTTAACCAACTTTCTGTCGCGTATATACTTAATTATCTTGAAATTCACTCAAGCACTCTACCTCACTAAACTGATTTGGTCACTTAATTACGTTTGTTAATTTTTGGTCAAAACAAGAATGGTCTAACAATACCACATAAAAAGGCCATAAAACTAAAAAACTATATTTTAAATTTTGCATGCAACCAAGATGATTTTGGCCGACTTTCCAATTCCTATAAAATCCAAATAATAAAAGGCCAAAGAAAACACCATTTCACATTGTTTGAAAGTTGTAATCGGTTGACAAGGAAAGACGGGGCAAAAGTTGACCCATAAATGAACGACACCAAACAGGCGGCGGACCAATCTGTGAACTTCACTTACTAAAAATAACAAGACTTGTTACATTTGGTTCTTTCTGTGCACAGCTGGCCAAGTTGCTTACCTACCAAACCAAAACCAACACCAAAAGCAATGAACCTAGACCCCCAACGGGCCCCAATCAATCAATATCTTCTGAAATTAAATCTACTGATACATAACATCTAATGATTAGTTATTCGAGTATTGCCCGGTTACCTTTTCGAAATGACCCTTAAAATCATACACAAAGGGAAGAAACTCGATACCATGCCCACATTTTTTCCCTAACAAACCAATACTGTATACATGATTTTTACGACATATACTCACATTCTCATATCTACCAGATGAGACTTGTCCCTATAGTATGGACTGCTGGTCGATACCTTGTAGCTTAAGGAAGAAAATGGCTTTTTCAGGGAAATAATGTAAAAAGATATAAGCATATCCTAAAGGCCATACTTTAATTTTGTGGAAACAGAATAAGCATAACTTTTTTCCCACTTAACCAATTTCAACTTTCTGCACAAGCAAAAGACACGCCGAACTTGCCTTAGTTGCCTTATATCAACCACCACCCCACTAAAGCTTTTAACCAAACCAATGGACCATGCACCTGGCCCCAAGGAGGTAGGCACAAGTGCACAACAGCATAATTCATACACGTTACAATTGACAGGATTATAATAAATTGAATTGGCAAAAGGAATACATGTATTAGACGTCCGACACAAACAAGAATCCCATTAATCAAACATCAGTACGGTGAAATACGATAATGCATTTTTGAGCCATTCGTCATTACATTTTCTTGACCACAAGGATTTCATTGACAAACCATTTCAAATGTGCACGAAATATCATATTCATGACCATGACATAACATTGATCTTTTTTTAGTTCCTTGACAACTAGAAGAAAGTACCTTCTGGTGGCTGCACAAGCTTACGATTATGGGGAGCTGCCATCTCCTTCTTCAACTGTACCAGTATGTCTTCCATCATGTACTCCCTCTGCCAATTTGCCAAAATGCCAAACTTCTTTGGTTCCACCTACACCCAAAATCACAGAACATATCCCATTAGAGTCAACCTTTTGACTTGTAGAAGTCAACAGTTGCAGGTCAGCACAAACGCCACAGGATCTTTGGCTACCCGTATAAAAAGTAAACCTTTGACTTATAAGTCGATAACCACAAGATCAGTACAAATACTACACCTTATAAACATCATCCAAGTTGTATAAGAAAGGTGAAACTTGACCTCTGAAAATCCATCGCACTGTTACAGATTTTACAATTGATTTTGAGTATCCAACTTTTATACAGATATTTAATTCTCTCTTGCTTGAAGACCATCACAACAATAAAACAAAAATATCCCACGGATTTGATGATACAAGGGCTGCAAACAAGTGGAACTTTTATCAAGCAAATCGAGCTCCGTTACAATTGAGTTTTTATCGAGTTGAAGCGCGAACTTGAGTTTAAAAACCGAGCTCGAAAAATACATCAAGCTGGGCTCAAGCTTTAAAGAGCCCGACTCGACCAATTATCGAGTTTTCGAGCCTTTAATAATATGTATGTGTGTATATAGTTATATATACATATATTGGAACTTGGAAATTATACTATTATAGGATTTTAAACTGAACATATATTCTAATATAAGTTCAATTATCGGAAATTACTTCTGCAGATATATACGAGCTTTTCGAGCCAAGCTCAAGCCCTAATGAATCTTTCTTGAGCCTGATCACGAAAGCTCACCGAGCTCAATCTTAGCTTAAATGGGTCAAACACTCAAACCAACATTAAGCTCATATCGCCTATAGCCTTACAGAGCAATTACCCAGGACGCTATCAAGTTCATACACAAAAATAGCAAACCAAAGACATACAAACCCCCAAAAGCCACCACTTTGGTCCTTCCCCAAAGGAAGCGGTCAGTGTCCTCTTCTTAGAAGATAGAATCCTTAGGTGTGTGTTAGTGTGTTACGCACATCAAACAGTAACTGTAAAACACATACACACTCTTTAAAGTTTACACACTACAACTACACTATATTGCTATGTTTGAGCTAATGTTTGCAAAATCTATGTAGTGACCATTTACTCCCCCCATAATGTAAGTACAAATTATAGCAATAATAAACAGTAGTCAAATACTTTTGGTGGTAATGTTTTAGGTTATATATATTTTTTTAGGAAATAGACTAGAGTAACTGGAGGTCTTCTATATATCAATTCATAACTACCGCTGAAGGTTCATTATATATACAAGTACTACTTACTACAAGGTTGGCTTTCATCTCCTTGTAATTTCAAGTTAGTTCCTATGTCCCGACGAATCAAGAACTAAGATGTTTCCTTCATGAGAATCTTTTTTTCCATGCGCTACTCAAGTTACTGAAATTCCCTTAAGAGTTCTAGAAGGTAAGAGAAGCTAGGACTTTTGAGTTCCAATTTGGCTCAAAGCATATAATAGAAATAAATTTACTTCTAATTAGCTTAAATTCAAGTACCACAGGTTTTTGTTTACTAGACCAGATAGAATGACCTGTTTAACATCTTTCAAAACAGAGCACATTACATGATAGGGTCATGAATTCTATCCAATTTTAAAGCTAGTAGTTCTGATAAAAATAAACTACACAGAAACTATTAAATCAGCTGTGGGTTCACAAAAACTCTCATGTATGACTCACAAAGGTCGTACGATTATTTTTTGTATAGTGTGATGTCAGAGTTCAAAATATAACAGTTCGTACGCAATTACTGACTAACTTATATTACTCCGTATTCAATTTCATCAATTGATCACTAGGGAATTCTTTTGCTTATTGTTTCTTTTGGGACTGAAATCTTAATCATTCTTTTACCGGTTTTGGTATTTTTTGATATCTTGATCACACTACACCCAGCCCCATGTAACCATTGGGTTCCCATCCTTTGATGACCATGCCTGTATGAATATTATCTTGAGTGAAATATAGCATAATTTGAAGAAAATATCAAAAGCAGCTTATGAACATTCAAATGCTCTAAGAATTAGATTATGTAAAAGACAATCAACCCGATAATCATCATAAGAAAAAAAACTAACTGTAAACAGTAAAGTTCCTACCACTCCAGTTTCATGGTTGACACAAGTCATGTTAACCCGGGAATGGAATCGGACAGTAGGAGGCTTCTCCGGGTAATCCTTGTCGCAAAATAGCTTCAATTGGTAAATACGCCCTTCATGTACAGACTGAAACACGACAATATGATATAAGAGAACTATTGCTTTTAATTAAGACATATGTACAACTGAACAAGTTACATTAACTTACTACACTCGTAACATACTTATAACATAATGCAATTATGCTAACCACTGATAATCACATATATCCTAATATTTGAAAACGAGGTTCTTTTTATTGAATAAACAGTCTGTTTTAAGAAACCAGCAATAAAGAGGCTCAAGTACAAGTTAACAAGTCAGATTCAGTAGTAAAGCTCCAATAAAAATGAAGTACTCATGTTCAGAGACGAAATAAGGGATTCTTACGTTGTGAGGACCAATGATGGTGCCTGTCCATGAACGCATATAAATGTCATCTCCATCATCCATCCCATAACTCACGGTGCCATCACCAATACCCTTTTCTCCCCGCTCAAGCTCCTCCAACAATCTGAAATTTCGAGGCACTGCAACCAAGTTTTATAAACAAAATACATGATCAAAGCTTATTCTGCGCCCTAAATAGCATGTTAAATGAATAATATAGACCTGCATTAGATGTTTATATTACTGCGACTTAATAATCAAAAATGCAGAATAAATCAACATATGCAGAGCAATAAAAGAAAGAAGTTCGCATTGAATACAAATCAAATACATCATAAAGAAGAACAATATGTAACTCATACAGGCTCTTAATAGTACATAATGAAGTATAACCATAAGTCTAGCAAACTCATCAAGAGGCTTCAAATACAAACTTCACCAATACATCACTGCCCTCATCAATTATCTTAAAATCAAGATTCAAGAATTATGAGAACGGTTTATTGAAAAGGACCCCTAACAACTGAAGTGCACATATAATATCATTCACACAATGGAGCACAACAAAAACGAAGCATACATACAAAACATTACTCATTAAAGCTCTATATTATCCCAAGCAATAATCACCCACAACAATCTTCACAAATAAGCCCAAGCTTACTAAACCTCAATTTTAACTAAAGCATTGCCCTAACAGCACACAATTCGGTAAAACCTACAATAAGCAACCGACGACATTTAACCAAACTATCAGCCCTAGTGTTGACCATTAATAATCAAATAAAACAAAAACTTACAGATGAACAAGCTAACGAACTCTAATCGTATTCATTCTAAAACAACAAAAGCTGAAATTAAACATTCATCAAAATGGAACCTAATTATAAACTACAATCAAGTTTAACAAGCTGCTGCATTCAGAAACAGATAGATCATGAAAATACTAGCATAAAAGCGATCAAACAACACAAAACCCCAATAATACATAACCTAGACATGTTAATTGACCTAGGTTAAACCTAATATCGTTGCCTGAATAAAAAAAATACTCAATATAAACCGATTCATGTACAATGATATCAGAAACACGAATAATTAACAAGTAACTAGCAGATTAGCAACAATAGATTATAAAAAGGGTAAATATGTGTGATTGACTGAGAGAAAAGAAAAAAAAAAACTGACCCACGACACTCGATCCACCTGAGCCAAGCGTCATGGGTTTCGTAAAACAAAATTGAGATGTGTATTTGAGGTGGTACGATATTTGGGGGTTAAGATCGATTCGATCGAAGAAGATTATTTGAGGGATTTAGCGGAAAAAAGAGGCCGACGAAGAAGAAGAAAAAGAATCTAAAACGAGAGGTGAAACGGGTGAAAGACGGAATAATGAATCAAACTTTGATTAATATATAATATAATAATTTAATACTAGCAAATTGGCTAATGTTATACGGAGTATACATTTTTTTATATATTTAGGTTTTAGATTTTAGATATGCAAGAGCCAAGTGTTGGAGAATATATGAGAAATATAGGTGACTAACTTGTTTAAAGTTTATATTATGATGATGATGATTATGATTATAATTAGTTTATAATTGTATAAAAACTATTTCTGAATAATTCATTTTCCGTATACAAAGATAATATACGTTTGTGTTGTTGTTAACGAATATCATATTCATCAGTTTAACTAGAAGTTATACCATTCAACAGTTTAATCTTTTGTATATGTGACACCCGGTCAAAAATGATCTAAATTTACGTCCAAATTTAAACTTTTAATACAAAGTATTAAATAACCCGAAACGATTATTTAATAATCGCACGTACACAAATCTAGTAGAACGCAGAAACCCAAAATAAAATTTGGTGAAAAACATTTTTAAACAAAGTATTATTACTGAGAATAATAATTACGTACTCCGAAAATTATTTAAATACATTTTAGATACAGAAAACTATCCGTGTATTTCGAGTTAAACTAAGATATATTTTTATATCTCATTGGAAGTATTTTTATAGAATATTTCAATTATAAACATATACGAAATAATATTTGGAAAATTATCATATTTAAATATTATACTACATTACGATCGGGTACGCAAACACGGGGCGAAAAATACCACCAACCTTCAATAATTGAGGCCGGTTATATGTAACCCGACCTCAATAATACACGCACACACACTCTGTCTCGTTTCACTCTCTCGGCTCTCTTCTCTGTGGATTTTCGGATCATCAAACACAACAACAACAACAATCATCAGTATCATCATCATCTAGTTCATCAACATCATCATCACCATCTTCTTCTTCGTCTTGATCATCATCATTTCCACGACTCCATTTTGAAAATTGTAAGAACGTTTACTAAATTACTTTAGTTTTATGATTATTATGTTTATAATAGCTTATAACATCATTGTACATGCGGAAAATTGGTTAAAATTTAGTTAGAACTCGTATATGTCAAAACCTGCACGAACAGACGCTGGAACCAGACTTTGATCCGGCGGATCCTCTTCAAATTTGCCCAATCCGGCGGATCCACTTAGTGATCCGGCGGATCCATCAAAATCATGCCCAATCCGGCGGATCCACTTAGTGATCCGGCGGATCCATCAAAATCATACGTGATCCGGCGGATCAACACATGATCCGGCGGATCCCCCGTTATAATTCATGATCCGGCGGATCAACAAACTGATCCGGCGGATTCTAGCTAAAACAGAACAAATAAATTTTCGAAAACGTCGACGATTTCACAACATATTTCAGGGTAGCTTCTCGATGAAAAATAAAGTGTAACGGATATAATAAACTTGAGTAACATCTAAACTTATATGATACGACTTATATACGAAGCACGTGTACTTTTATAAACACAACAAATCATGTAAAATAATAATAGTTTGAAATTATTATTACAAACCGTCACCAACGAGCCGTACATTTTTATAAACTTCAAACGTAAATACGAGGCGAATACTTTCGACTCAATTAATCAAACAAACAAGTATACGAACGATTAATTAAAGTATTCACTTACACTTATACAATCTCGCGTGTTTAGGACACTAGGATATTACGTTGGTTCACGCGCTCACCTTAGGATTGCTTGCTCATCAGGTGAGTCTCACGGCCCCTTTTTACTGCTTTACTTTGGGGGAGATGCGTTATTTGTTTTACTCGAACACATGTACTTATTTACTTGATTACAAACTGATTTACTGGTATATGATTGCATGAGGTTTACTTAATCCAATGAAGTCCCTTTAATCATAGTCGTCAGTTATGGTCTTAAGCGCGAGTACTAGTAAATGGATCCATTAGGACTGACAATCCTCACCCAGGGTAGCACGCACTACCCCGAACATACAGGTATAAATGGGTGTTTCTTACTCGTTTCATATGAATGTTTTTGGATTAGCATTCACGAGGGCAAAATCACTGATTGTTAAGCTTCGACTATGGTGCTCATGGCAATATATACTGAAACTATTGCGACTGTGCAATATTTACTCAATGATTTTACAAGCTAATGTGTTCAAACTGTTACTTACTATAAACCAGTGAGATTCACCAACCTTTTGGTTGACCTGTTTTAGTAATGCATTCTCAGGTACACAGCAACAGTAGGGTTGATCAGTACGGATGGCCCAGCAGGATAAGCTTTAGTAGCTCGAGTCGCATGCAATTACACATATGAAGATTTTACTTGCATTATCTTTTGTATAATGATTATGTACTTAAAATCTAACAAAACATTTTGCGAACTCGCTAATGATGTATTACTTACAACATAAAACTTTGTATTACTTTTGGAAACTAATGTAATGTATTTTTTAAAACGTCTCATTTAGAGTCGTTTGCTATTAATCTTGGTGTTTGATATTTGATTAGTGGCACCCAAAACTCGCTTCCGCAAAGCATTAATTTGGGGGTGTCACAGTATATATATTGTTTTTACGTGAAAAACGGAAATATATTAGAAAAGAAGTCTTGATCATAAGTTTAAGACAACTTAAAGGAAACAAAATAACTTGGATGCAGTGGCGGATGTAGAAATTCGTCGTGGGATATGCACAAAAAGTTAATATAATCATAATAAGTTATGATAATCAGATTTTTGGGTCGGGTTCTTCTCGGGTCAAATTTTTTAGGTCGATTTTCGACTCATTTTGTGTAATCTTTATACAAATTTGTGTTATATTAGATTTAAACGTACAACTTCTTATTATGGATCATCAAAGTACTATTGAGCTACAAATACATTTTTACACTTAATGATATTAGCCATAGTCTATTGGAACTTTGAAAGCTAATCTAATTAAATGTGTTAAACTTCTGAATGCTACATAAATAACTCGTTTTCTTATTTTGCCTATAAAAACCCAAATCAAAAATTGAAATAAGCCCCTTGACTACGTTGAAATTTTGTACAACTATGTAATTTTTAAATGCAATCAAAATAATATAATAACTACGTTGAAATGTACATAGAAAGTTAGAAACTAATGTAAATATCAAGGGGCTCAAACCTGCGCAAAGAACACACTAGCAAGGTGACGTGTACTAGCGTACATGGAGAGGAAGAGTACCGACTAGACAAAGCGAGGCTACAAGGGGGCCAAAATTCTAAATGAGCGTCAAGTTGGTCGTTTTGTAATAAAGACACTAGGAGTCGATGAATCGATGATGAAGCTTACATAATCTAAAATGAAAAATACATCATATACTTGTCAATTGCACTCTAATTGTTAACTTGCACATGCAGTTTCTGTCAATTTGTTTAAAGTGGGTGTGCACAACTTTTGTAAAGGGTATGCATTTAGTGTTAATACTTCAAAAACATCATAGAAAAACATCATGAACATCTTTATGCAATTGTGAACTTTAGATAAAGAAAAGCTCGATCTTGATTAGTGGAACCACTCAGGTATTCTAAGCCCACAACACAAGACGAATATAAATACAATAATAATAGGGAAATTTAAAAAAATGCCACTTTTTTTTAAGTTTATATCGTTTTGCCCTCGAAAAAAAAAGTTGACGATTTGCCCCTCGAAATCGCAAATCGCAAATTTGCTTTTGCGATCCCGTAATTTGCTTTTGCGACCCGTGCACCTGAATGAGCCGTACTCGGATATTGTGTGCCATCGCAAATCGCAAAAAGTGATTTGCGATTTGCGAATGCAAATTTGCGAACGAACGATCCGAGTAAAAAAAACTTCCTCTCGCCGACATAATATAATAGTAACAAAATAATAATAAAATATTAGTAGTGGGATTTGTACTGGAAAAAGTAATAATAAAATAACAAAAAAGTAAACAAAAGATATGTTATTAATAATCATTTCTTCCACTCCGTTACAAACCATATATTGTTTTTAAAACTTTTTAATTTTTATTACAAACCAATGCATTCGGTGTACACGTGAGCCGGCGATTTGGTTACGGCGGCGCGGTGGTGAGCAGCGGCTGTTGATATAGTGGTAGTTTTGGAGGTGGTGTGCCGGAGTGGTGGTTACGGCGGTTCGGTGAGATTTGGGTCGGAGGTGGAGCGACAGAGGGTGCTCACCGTGTGGTTGGGAGGTAAACCTTTTTGCGATTTGCGACGGTTGCGATGAAGATGGTGGTAGGATGCGATGGCAAATCGCCACAGTCTTTTGCGATGGACAAGAATGAGGGAAAATAGCGGTGGTTGAGGAAATGGTGGTATAAAAGGTTTTTTTTTTTAAACAGCCATTGCGACCATCGCAAATCGCAAATACACGGGCTAGATTTGCGATTCACCTTCTCCGGTATGTCTCTAACTAATCGTTAACTTAGGATCGCAAATTAATTCGACCATCGGTAAATCGCAAATCGCAAAAATGTTTATTGCGATTTGCGATGGCACTCAACTCCCGAGAACATATTTGTTTTGGTCATTGATCGCAAATCGCAAACACGAGATCGCAAAAGTAAATTTGCTTTTGCGATTTCCGGTGGCAAAACGTCAGTTTTTTTTTTCGGAGGGCAAAACGACATAGACTTTTTTTTAAAATGGCATTTTGATTAATTTCCCATAATAATATTATTCAAAGAGTAATGCTACAAAGACCTAATTACACAGACCTACATATAGACCTAATTATCTCATTGATTGATTTATTTCTCTCTCCTAATCTCATCCACTCAATTTTTTCCATCAACCAATCACAAACTTTAGATCTATGTTAGGCTTGTAAGTTTAGGTCTATGAATCATTTTCCTTATTCAAATGAGCATTGACCTTGATGAACATATACAATAATAATATTATTCAAATGAGCATTCACCTTGATGAACATATGAAAAGCGTTTTCTATAGTAATTGCACATCAAATCTAAAAGACCAACTAGGTAGTTAATTCTTGGTGTGAGAGTACTCGATCATACTCTACATGCATTCATCAAAGGTGATACTTTTGCTTTCATTTTTCTTTGAATTGATAAGTTTTTTGCTTAAGAGTATCTTGTTAAGTGAAACTTGTGAGAAAGACCATTGATTCTCATCCTTTGACATATCTCTCGAATTTGCAAGTTTCGTTGAAACTTCATCCATGTCTTAGAAAAGCGATCGAGCTCTTTTTCATACCCTTTCTCCTTTTCCATAATTGGGATCCTATGTCCTTTTCATTTTCTTTAGATTTACAAATTAGATTTATGATCGCTACTTTTTGAATATTCTTTTCTAAATACAAAACATGAACAACTACAATATTTAACATGGCAAGGATCAAGGTGAGAAGTATCAGAAAATGATAAAGTAGGTTGTAACATATTCAACCTGTTAATAATTTAGTGTAATTAAGTTACATGGTTATTAGACTTGAAAAATAATTTAGGAGGTACGAAGTGTACGCCAATTAAGTCGGTAACATTCCCGGCACAAAGCTATTGCGTGACAAGGATATTACGTTGTTGAATGAATATGTCATTATTTTTTAGAGTTCGTTAATATTCTTCAGCATACATTCAACATCTCGCATACAACAAACATGTCATGCGACATGACCCATTATGTAACACCCCCAAATTTAATGATTTGCGGAAGCTTACTTGGGTGTTACTAATCAATACACAAAGCACAAGAAATACAGTAAACGACCTCTAAATGAGACGTTGTAAAACGATTTCATATAAAGTAAGTGTTTGAAAACTTAATGTTTTCATATACAAAATGTAGTCCCCTAGAGTCCGTGCGTGTAGCGGGAGATTCTATTACATAATCAACATGTACAAAAAGATAATGCTGAGAATCTCCGTTAATGCAGTTTAGTGAAATCATGCGACTCTAGCTATGCCTGGAGAAATCCTACTCCGTCTGGGTACCTGAGAATACATGCTAAAAGGGTCAACACGAATGTTGGTGAATCTCACAGGTTTGTAAATAATATCAGTTTTTGAACACAAGATTTCATCAGTAGTGCCCGTAGGCGTAAATCAAGTATTTGCAAATCTAGCAAATGTAAAGTAAATAAGTTATACCGTTGCCATGAGGCTCATAATCGAAGCTTAACCCGTAAGTAATAATTTACTCCCGTGACATGCTCGTAATTGAGCAAGCATAAGTGACGAATAGTAGTCGCCCGTTTATACATAACGGTTCGTGGTAGCGCTACTACCCCGGGCGGGGAGGGTCATTTCTGTAACATCCTCTCCAGTAGCCTGGTATTTTTCTAATTATAATTGAGTATTTAATAGTTTTAAATAATTTTGCAATATAATTGTTTAAATTGTGAAAGTTGCCGAAATATGTCTTAGGACTTATTGTGGATAATGAAATGTTGTTTGTTTTAATACATTAAAGTTGACGGTACAATAAAATGAATTTCTCGCATATAGTAATTAAGTGCCAGACAATAGATTTAGAGCGGGTATTAAATACCCAAAGTTGTAGGTCGGTTTTATAAGGGACCGACCTAACCCTTTTGATCACTTTACCATTTCATTTCATTTCCTTTTCTCTTTCAAACAAAACACTTAAACCCTAACTAAGATCCTCTAAAATTACCAATAATCATAAACAAGATTTAAAGCTTCAAGTTGTGATTCAAGTTTGTTGTTTTCATCTTTTCTAGACTTCATCTTCTTCAATTAGTAAGGTAAGAAAACTTATAGTTTATAAGTTCATATGTTAGGTTTGATGAATAATTGATGGATTGATTTGATTTTTGAGTTTATGTGATGTTTATTTGGGATATATGATGTTATGTGATGATTCTTAACTAGTTAGATGCATTAGAATCGAGTTTGATGAGCTTGATTTATGAAAATGGAATTTGTGTTCGTTCAGGTCTGTTCTTGAGCTGAAGAACAGATGAACGCGATCCCGGCTATGGTTCCGGATCGCGTTCCCTTGTTGTAAACGACCTATTCGAGTTTTTGGCCTTAGAAACGCGATCCAGGCCAAGTATCCGGATCGCGTTTGCTAGTGTTATTCGGTCACAGAATTTTTGCCTAAGGACGAACGCGATCCAGCCTGAATTGTCAGGATCGCGTTTGCATGTTAAATTTTGATGGATTTTTATAAATTTCATATATGCATAGGTGTTTAGAGGTTGTGTTAATCGTGACATTTATTGGATGCTATTGTGGCATTTTATAATAATGCTCATTTTGATATTTACGAATTATGAGGCAAAGTACTAACTTATGTTGAATTATTGATTCTCAGATCCTCCGAAAGATAAGTGATCTCTGGAATCAGAGATTTTGAAGGCAAAGGTATCGGTGAGTGGATTCAGAGCTCACCATTTAATTTAGTTGTAATCATTTGATTGCAACGAATAAACGTGAATATGTTTTGTTGAGTAGTTAATATACCTTGTTGATTGTGAACCTATGTGCTATGTGTTTGGCCTTCGGGCATCAGTTGTTAACGAGGTCAACAGGTTGTTAAATGGTTGGTTGAACTAGGCAGGGGTTGAATGAATGATACAGAGTCGTACTTCATTTGTTGTGTGTTTGATTCTGTATTTGAGTTCAACTACCACTAGTTATCGGTCTCGTCCGTATGGCCATACGGATATGGTTGGGTAAGTGTTCTTGGGGAGCCACCCGTGCATTTCGGTTATCCCCAGAACCACCGATCCTCGTTAAGTTGTTGTTGATTTGTTGAATATCGTATTGCGGTTGTTTGAAGCAATTATATGATTATGCTAAGTTAGATGTTGTGTTATGAACTCACTCACTTAGCTTTGTGCTAATCCCTCGTATTTACTTTCTGCAGATTATATTTTGAATAGGTTAGTAGCAGAAAGTAGATGCTCTAGGAGCTGGGGAATGTTTTGACAGCTTGCTACTCTGATTATGTTTTGTAACAATTAATGCTAAGTTTTATATAATACCCCGTATTATGTGTTTGTTAACCATGTTTAACTTGACATGACTTAACTTATGATCGGTTTATGATTTTGTTCTAACGTATAGTAATTAAATATGTTTTTTTAAATCTCTTCGCTTCCGTGTTTTCAATATAATAATATTATGGAGAATGAGGGGTGTTATAAGTTGGTATCAGAGCATAGTTTTGGGGTAATTGAGCATTGTAGAATGTTCAATCCCAAAACTGTAGCGTGGTATGTCAAACATTCCTGGGTAAGGGATTTAGCATTGGTTGTGAAATTGTTAGTAGATAGGTACTAACGATTAACAAGTTTCAAGTGTTGTGTTGATTTCAGAAATGGCAGATGACGAACAACCGATCCCCAACCCCAATAATGCCTCTCGGTATGTTGTTCCTCCTGTTGTGACAAATGTTCGGGAAGGTACATCTCATCAATGCGGTGAAGAAACCAATAGGGATGAGTATATACATGAGATAGAAGATGAATTGATATTTCTGAGAGAGTTTAAAAGGAAAGCTGAGGAAGCTGCAGCTAGGCAACTTTTGCAACAACAATCTTCGGTGTTTGGTGCTAGTCCATCTTCTCAGACTAATAAGATGTGTACTTTTAAAACTTTTATGTCTTGCAAACCACCGGAATTCCATGGAAGTACCAATCCAACTGTGGCTTTAAATTGGTTAAGAGATATGGAACGCAAGTTTGATGTGATTAGCTGTGAGGAAGAATCCAAGGTCAAGTTTGCTGTGCAGTGCCTGAAGGACGATGCCATGGTTTGGTGGGATTCAATTACTGGGCATTTTACTCCACAACAAAAGGAATCTTTACGATGGAATGAATTTCATCAAGTAGTGCGTAATCAATATTGTTCTGATTTTCATATGGCACAAATTAGGAGGGATTTTGTGAACCTTCAATTAACGGATAATATGACCATGGAGGAGTTGATAGCACAATTTACAGAAAAACTTCGATTTGTACAACAATGGGTTCCGGAGGAGAAGACGAAGATAGAGCAGTTTGTGGATACTTTACCCCATAACTATCGTACTACAGTAAGACTAGCCACTAGTTTATCTCAGGCTTTTAATCTTGCTCGATCAGTGGATAGTGACATTAGAGGGTCTCGTGAAACACGATCTAGAGATAATTCTTCAAAGTCTAGAGCGGATTCCTCTAGTAAAGGGAAATCAAATTGGCAAGGTAATCGTCAGACAAAGAAGTATGTTAGTAAGAGTAGTTCGTCGGGAAGTTCGAACTGGTGTAGTACATGCAAATCTAGGCATTCAGGGCCGTGTACTCCGTAAACAAATAAGTGTCTGAAATGTGGTGATCTTGGTCATGAGATAAGAAATTGTCGTTATCCGAACTTTGTGTGTTGGACTTGTAAGAAGGAGGGACATCGAGTGGGGCAATGTCCAGAGGCGGGGAAATCGGGGCTTGGTTCGGTCGGGAGTTCGGCATCTTCCGGTCAGAAAATTAAGAATCCTCCACCAGCAACCAGTCGGGCTTTTCAAATGACAGTCAATGAGGCTGTGCATACAGAAGATGTTATAACTGGTACATTCTTTATAAACTCTGTACCGGCTCGTGTTTTATTTGACTCTGGTGCAACTTGTACTTTTATATCTGTATGCTTCTGCGACAAGTTGAAAGTAGTGCCTACTGTGATAACCAAACCCGTAGAAGTAGAAATTGTTAGTGGTAAATTAGTTCCTGTTACCACCTCGGTGACTGGAGCTAATATTGTGATTGATGACCGAACTTTCCCTATTTCATTCTTGTTGATGCCAATCCCTAGTTTTGACGTAATAGTTGGTATGGATTGGTTAAGTCAGAATAGGGCTAGCATTGATTGCCACCAAAAGTTGATTAGGATCCCAATCTCCGACGGGTCATACGTTGTGGCTCGAGGAGAACGGGATGGTATGTCTATTCCCCTGATTTCGATGATGAAGGCTAGGAAGTCATTATCCAAAGGTTGCGAGTCCTACTTAGCTTATGTAGTTGATGCTAAACTTGAAAGAAAAGTTATTTCCGATGTACCGGTTGTGTGTGAATACTCTGAGGTATTTCCTGATGAGTTACCTGGGTTGCCACCAGTTAGGAAAGTTGAGTACCGTATTGATCTTGTGCCGGGTTCGTCGCCTGTAGCTAAAGCTCCTTATAGGTTAGCGCCTTCGGAGATTCGCGAAATGATGAATCAGATACAGGAACTGTTAGATAAGGATTTTATTAGACCGAGTTCTTCGCCGTGGGGTGCACCAGTATTATTTGTGAAAAAGAAAGACGGGTCTATGCGCATGTGTATCGATTATAGAGAGTTGAACAAGAGAACGGTAAAGAATAAGTACCCTCTTCCTAGAATAGATGACTTATTTGATCAGTTGCAGGGTTCTTCAGTGTATTCTAAAATTGATTTGAGATCGGGTTATCATCAAGTCCGGGTTTGTGAAGAAGATATTCCGAAAACTGCTTTTCGTACTAGGTATGGGCATTATGAATTTTTGGTTATGCCTTTTGGTCTGACGAATGCTCCAGCTGTGTTTATGGATTTGATGAATCGGGTTTGTCGACCTTTCTTGGATAAATTTGTTATTGTTTTCATTGACGACATCCTCGTGTATTCGAAATCTGAAGAGGAGCATGCCATGCATTTAAGATTAGTTCTGGACACGTTGAAGCGAGAACAGTTGTATGCTAAGTTTTCTAAATGCGAATTTTGGATTCGAGAGGTTCAATTTTTGGGTCACATAATTTGTAAGGATGGTGTGAAAGTGGATCCAACTAAAGTCGAGGCTTTGATGAAATGGAATGCCCCAAAGTCTGCTTCGGAAATAAAGAGCTTTCTTGGATTAGCGGGTTATTACCGGAAGTTTATAAAAGATTTTTCTAAGATTGCGGGTCCGTTAACCAAATTAACCCGTAAGGATGAGAAATTCGTATGGACTGATCGTCAGGAGCATGCATTCCAAACGTTAAGACAAATGTTGTGTCAGGCACCGGTGTTAGCATTACCGGAGGGTTCAGATGATTTCATTGTTTATTGTGATGCTTCTTTTTCGGGCTTGGGCTGTGTTCTTATGCAAAGGGATAAAGTTATTGCCTATGCTTCTCGTCAGTTGAAACCGCATGAAAAGAATTATCCCACTCACGATTTAGAACTTGCAGCGGTTGTATTTGCCTTAAAACTTTGGAGACATTACTTGTACGGAACTCGATGTGTTGTTTGTACTGACCATAAAAGTCTGCAGTATGTGTTTTCCCAAAAGGAGTTGAACATGCGTCAGAGACGATGGCTTGAATTAATCAAAGACTATGATTGTGAAATTAGATATCACCCAGGCAAAGCTAATGTGGTTGCGGATGCTCTAAGCCGAAAGGGTGCTTCGGATCGAATCTTTTATCTCAAGGTAAATGTTTCCTCTGACTTGATTGATCGAATCAAAATTGTACAATTAGAAGCTTTGTTGGATCACAACTTAAAGTCCGAAATTATGTTGAAAAGAAAAGATGAATTAGTGGACGATTCTAGAGGATTGAAAACTTTTAAGTCTCGGGTGTGGATTCCTTTAATTGGCGGAATTCGGGATACGATTTTGAATGAAGCTCATAAGTCTAAGTTAACTGTTCATCCCGGTAGTACTCGAATGTATAACGACTTAAAACCTTTGTATTGGTGGCCCACGATGAAAACTGACATTGCACGGTTTGTTGGTAATTGTCATATCTGCGCGCAAGTTAAAGCTGAACATCAAAAGCCGTACGGATCACTGAAACAGTTGGAAATTCCCGAGTGGAAATGGGAACATATAACCATGGATTTTGTAACTAAACTGCCGCGTACCATTCGAGGTAATGATATGGTTTGGGTTATTGTAGATCGGTTGACAAAAAGTGCGCATTTTCTTGCTGCGAGTGAGACTACCTCTTTGACTAAGCTCGCCCAGTTGTATCTTAATGAAATTGTATCAAGACATGGTATTCCAGTGTCAATTGTGTCAGACCGAGATTCCCGTTTTGTTTCGCATTTTTGGCAGAGTCTTCAAAAAGAATTGGGTACCCGTGTAAATCTAAGTACAGCGTATCATCCTCAAACAGATGGTCAATCAGAACGAACGATTCAAACATTAGAGGACATGCTTCGTGCCTGTGTGTTGGAATATGGAGGTTCATGGGATTCACATCTTCCGTTGGTCGAATTTGCTTATAACAATTCGTATCACTCTAGTATCGGTATGCCTCCGTATGAAATGTTATATGGTCGTCGTTGTAGAACACCGACATGTTGGTTGGAAGTCGGTGAGAAACAGTTTGCTGGACCCGACATCGTACAAATGACCGCGGATAAGGTAGCAATTGCACGTGAAAAGTTGAAAGCCGCGCGCGATAGACAGAAAAAGTATGCGGATCCGAAAAGGCGACCGGTTGTATTTTCTGAAGGTGAACTAGTCTACCTTAAAGTTTCTCCGTGGAAAGGTGTAATTCGTTTTGGAAAACGGGGAAAGTTGGCACCTAGATACATTGGTCCATTTAAGATTCGACATGTGGTTAACGACCAGTCAGTGACGTTGGATCTTCCTCCTGAGCTTTCGGGTATTCATAGTACGTTTAATGTTTGTTATTTGAGGAGGTGTAACATTGAGGACCAGTCACAAATACTTCCTTTGAAGGATTTAAAAGTTGATCAAACTCAGAAATTGGTTGAAGAACCGGTTGAGATACTTGATAGAAAGGTGACCAAACTTAGGAAGAAACAAATTCCTATGGTGTTAGTAAAATGGAGACATAGTTTAGGTTCCAACCTAACTTGGGAGACAGAGGAGTCGATGAAATCCAGATATCCTGGATTGTTGGATAGGACTGAGATTTCGGGGACGAAATCTCCTTAAGGAGGGGAGATTTGTAACATCCTCTCCAGTAGCCTGGTATTTTTCTAATTATAATTGAGTATTTAATAGTTTTAAATAATTTTGCAATATAATTGTTTAAATTGTGAAAGTTGCCGAAATATGTCTTAGGACTTATTGTGGATAATGAAATGTTGTTTGTTTTAATACATTAAAGTTGACGGTACAATAAAATGAATTTCTCGCATATAGTAATTAAGTGCCAGACAATAGATTTAGAGCGGGTATTAAATACCCAAAGTTGTAGGTCGGTTTTAAAAGGGACCGACCTAACCCTTTTGATCACTTTACCATTTCATTTCATTTCCTTTTCTCTTTCAAACAAAACACTTAAACCCTAACTAAGATCCTCTAAAATTACCAATAATCATAAACAAGATTTAAAGCTTCAAGTTGTGATTCAAGTTTGTTGTTTTCATCTTTTCTAGACTTCATCTTCTTCAATTAGTAAGGTAAGAAAACTTATAGTTTATAAGTTCATATGTTAGGTTTGATGAATAATTGATGGATTGATTTGATTTTTGAGTTTATGTGATGTTTATTTGGGATATATGATGTTATGTGATGATTCTTAACTAGTTAGATGCATTAGAATCGAGTTTGATGAGCTTGATTTATGAAAATGGAATTTGTGTTCGTTCAGGTCTGTTCTTGAGCTGAAGAACAGATGAACACGATCCCGGCTATGGTTCCGGATCGCGTTCCCTTGTTGTAAACGACCTATTTCGAGTTTTTGGCCTTAGAAACGCGATCCAGGCCAAGTATCCGGATCACGTTTGCTAGTGTTATTCGGTCACAGAATTTTTGCCTAAGGACGAACGCGATCCAGCCTGAATAGTCAGGATCGCGTTTGCATGTTAAATTTTGATGGATTTTTATAAATTTCATATATGCATAGGTGTTTAGAGGTTGTGTTAATCGTGACATTTATTGGATGCTATTGTGGCATTTTATAATAATGCTCATTTTGATATTTACGAATTATGAGGCAAAGTACTAACTTATGTTGAATTATTGATTCTCAGATCCTCCGAAAGATAAGTGATCTCTGGAATCAGAGATTTTGAAGGCAAAGGTATCGGTGAGTGGATTCAGAGCTCACCATTTAATTTAGTTGTGATCATTTGATTGCAACGAATAAACGTGAATATGTTTTGTTGAGTAGTTAATATACCTTGTTGATTGTGAACCTATGTGCTATGTGTTTGGCCTTCGGGCATCAGTTGTTAACGAGGTCAACAGGTTGTTAAATGGTTGGTTGAACTAGGCAGGGGTTGAATGAATGATACAGAGTCGTACTTCATTTGTTGTGTGTTTGATTCTGTATTTGAGTTCAACTACCACTAGTTATCGGTCTCGTCCGTATGGCCATACGGATATGGTTGGGTAAGTGTTCTTGGGGAGCCACCCGGGCATTTCGGTTATCCCCAGAACCACCGATCCTCGTTAAGTTGTTGTTGATTTGTTGAATATCGTATTGCGGTTGTTTGAAGCAATTATATGATTATGCTAAGTTAGATGTTGTGTTATGAACTCACTCACTTAGCTTTGTGCTAATCCCTCGTATTTACTTTCTGCAGATTATATTTTGAATAGGTGAGTAGCAGAAAGTAGATGCTCTAGGAGCTGGGGAATGTTTTGACAGCTTGCTACTCTGATTATGTTTTGTAACAATTAATGCTAAGTTTTATATAATACCCCGTATTATGTGTTTGTTAACCATGTTTAACTTGACATGACTTAACTTATGATCGGTTTATGATTTTGTTCTAACGTATAGTAATTAAATATGTTTTTTTAAATCTCTTCGCTTCCGTGTTTTCAATATAATAATATTATGGAGAATGAGGGGTGTTATAATTTCCCTAATGGATCCATTAACTAGTGTTCGCGCTTAAGTACATAACTAACGATATATGATGGAGAGACTTCAGTAGAAAGTAAATAACTCATGCAATTCCGTTTGGTATAATAAGCAGTTTTAGTACTTGTGTTCAAGGAAAATCAGTAGCATGTATCTCCCCCAATAAGAAAAACAGTAAAAGTGGGGCCGTAAGACTCACCCGAGTCTAGCAATTCAGTATGTGAAATCGAGTAAGTAAGGCGGATGAAATCCCGTATGTGGTTCTCCGAACCCGTAACCTTTAAATGCCTAAACATGTAAAGTTAAGTAAGTAGATGTCCCGCAAGACCATCTATGCTAGTTGTCTACACAACTCGTTATGTCCAATGTTGGTTCGTTATCGTTTGTTCTTAGAAAATATGGTTGGCCCGTTGGTGACGGTTTGTAATAATAATCCATAAGTGTTATTATTATTCGTCTCGTTTTACGTTTAGTAAAAGTATGTACTTTTGTATGTTAATTATCGTCGTAAAAAGTGTAGTTGTCGTTACGCGAATGTCGAATCGTTGAGTAGAAACTCAGTTCGCAGACCAGGTCAGTTCGACTCGTTCGGCTCGGTTCGGCTCGTTCGGCTCGCAAGTTCGGTTCAATTCGCAGCTCGGTTCGATTCGCCGCTCGGTTCGATTCGCTGCTCGGCTCGGTTCGCAGGAAGAACACACCCCAGCTCGCGAAACGGTCTGATCGACGGATTTCGGTCCAAAAACATGTTTTCGGGTTTCCGTTTGGTCCGATTCTTTTACCCAACCCTCCAATGGACATTACAAGCTATTATAAACAATTAAAACGTAAATACATTAAGAATCGAGAGATGTCGGGTTTTGTCGGAAACTTACAAATTGTCGAATGAGAAATCCGAAAAGATAGGAAGGTAGATCGTGTTGTCGTGGTCACTTTTCTCCAAACGGGCTATATATTTCGTGGTCGTTTCGTGGTGTTATTTAGCGATTTTTAGTGATGGTGGTGGTTTGGTAGTTGAGAGAAAAGAAGAGGAAGAAAGAGAAAGAGGGGGAGAAAGTGAGGGAAAAGAGAGAGAGTGGGAGGTTTAACCTCCCATTTTCGGTCCCCGTCATCACGCCCCGTGCGGTGTTCGTTTTCTCCGTTGTTTAAACGTTAAATATTTATTTTTCGCGTAATTATTCATTTAAAAATACTAATCTTTGTTAAATAATTTAATCGCATTATTTCGTCACGTCTTTAAATATTTTCATGTGTTTTGTTTTTGAGTCGCGAAATTTTAATTGTACGAAATGGGACAATTTGAGAGTATTATTAAAAGGCTATTCCGAATGTCATAATGTTTTTAAGAAATGTTTCATGCTTAAATTAAAATGTTTCACGCTTAAATTAAAATGTTTCACCAACGTCCGTATTTACCGAATCGAATTACATTCGATTTAAAAAAATTGTGCACGATCAAATCCAATCGCGTATTCGTATATATTCACAAATATATATTTTGTTACATTAATTAGCCTAACACAGAACTAATTACATGTATTTACAGAGAATTAGGCGCTTATTACTAGCCCTAATTTGGCGGTTGTTACACATTAGGGGCAAATTTGACCCGTTTTGTTTTAGATGTTAGAGGATTGTAACTATTGGGAACATTATGGCCATCATTATTTGAATATTTCACGTATTATGAGATCAAGGAACCGCATGGAAATAATGGAGAACATTATTGGGCATTTAATTCCATCAACTCTCATTATTATTGGGTGTTCTATATATTTAGAACTATTCACATGAACAAGAAGATGGATATACATTCATTCTCTAGTAACCAGGTTATTGTATTGTTGCCTCAATCAAGAATATCACTACTTGTATTATCCTAAACCAAAAACGTGTAATTCAAACGTATGACACCCACTTCCACGAATTTATACATTAATCAATGAATATATATATAAATTGTCTCATCTGTAACACCCCAAGTTTCAGTAATTTAATTTCGTACGCGGATATAATTTTATTATAAAGTATTATGATTTAAATAAATGAGTTATAAAAGAAAACGTAAATAGGTTTCTCAGTTCCAGACTGTTAGAATTAAAAGAAATAAGGTTTAATATGTATATTAGCGTGTTTTCTTCCTGGTTATTCTCCAACATTCCAGAGTTTTAGTACGTGAAGAGAAAATTGCAGAAACCTCAACCGACCTTCAAATCTTAAATTCTAATTCATGATTCAAGCTAGAATTCATCAATAATCATCCTCTTCATCATTCTAAACCATTGTAAGTGTTGATTTTCTTATGTGTAACCTAGTTCTTGGGGTTTCATGGGGGTTTTATAAAATAGTGATTATAAACACGAAATTAGGGTTTCAAATTGTTGATTATTAGTGTTTATGAGATTAATAGTAACCAAATAACATGTTAAAAGTGATGGATTAGTCATTAGTGTTCTTGGATGATTTCTAGGGTTTTACTAAATCTTAGAGTTATGATGTTAAATAGCTAGAATATGATTAATGATATTAAGTGAATATGTAAATGAAGCTAGTAGTGATTATAAAGAGTTAAGAACATAATTTTGGTTAATTAGTAAGAAATTAGTTAAACTAATCAAAGTGGGGGAGTAATTACATATGGTTAGAAATATGTGTTCTAAACATGTTATATGTGATTATGTGTTATGATAGGTGCTAAAGAGTTGGATAAATCATTGTGATCATACTTGTATTTCAACATGTAAGAGAAAAGGTGAGTATTGTAGGGATTAATCAAGTAATGAATGGTTGTATGTGTTTCCGGATTGCTTCCGAGCAAGAGGATCATACAATCATGTGGAAGTTAATTGTATTTCTTGTTTATAACTGTGTTCTGAATATGAATTGGTTGTATGTGTTTCCGGATTGCTTCCAAGCAAGAGGATCATACAGTCAAGTGGAAGTAACTTATTTCTAGTGATTTATTATGTGGATGGGCAATAATGTAGAGGTTAGCTAGCGATGCTAGCATAGAGTTGTTTCTAATGTTTGGTATCCATTTCGATGTGATTTGGTACCATATGCCTTGTTTCTTATGGCCGCGGATCCGCATAGTGTTTAAATCTCTACATATTGTGCCGGTAGTTATTTGTGTAAGATTTTAAGTGTTATTGTGTATAATGTTGTGAATTATTTAATTAATTGCCTATATGTTCACTAAGCATGCGTGCTTAGCTTTTCAAGTGTTTATGTTTCAGGTAGTGTTGGGAAACGGGAAGGAAAGGAGATTATGAAGTGATAGAGTGGATTGCTCGTTAGTGAGTGAAGTTTCATCCCTTGAATTATCGTTTTGTGATAAACTTGTGTAATATGCCCAAGGGTTGTTTTGGAAGTCAATTAATATATTATGGGTTGGTTTTAATATGTATGTTGACTTGAGAGTCAACTATGATGTAAATTATGGTCATGTTTTGTAAACCTTTAATTTTAAGTAGTTAATGATAGTATGGTTAGTATATAAGTTGTTTGTGATTGGTTGGTCAAAGTAAGAGTTGACATATGGTCAAATATGTGTGAAATGAGTGGTGATATGGGTCAAAGTGTTGTTATTTGTTAAACAGGTCAGAGGGTGTCGATATAGGTCAAGAAGTGATTTTATGCTATGAATAAACGAGGTAGAGTTATGGCACATTGGTATAGTGTCTTAAGTTTGTTTTGGCATGTTAAAGGAGTATGCAAAAGGTTTTGGTCAGATTCATGGTGGATTGAGTTTTGATATGTTAAGTAAAAGTGGTCAAAATAGTCGAAGACAACCCATACGTCCAGATTTAGTGTTTTCGAGAAATATGAAAAAGTCCAAAAAGGAAAACCTTTAATATGGTCAAACAAAGGTGCCTGCAAATTTTCATGGTCTAATTCCTTGCGGTTTAAAAACTATGCTTGTTTGAATTTAGTTCTAAAACCTTAATCTGTGTTACCACTGTTCTAGCCTAAAACAAGTTTGTTCTAGCAAAAAACAAGGTTGTTTGACCTCTTTATACTATATGGCTGGAAATTTACATACCCCGTTGTCTTATTTTGGGTCAAAATCTAAAGATGAATATACGGTATTAAATGTACAAGATGTGGGACCGAGGTGTGGGACCCGAAAAATAAAAATAAAAAAAATTCGAGTTTAGGGGCGTTTCATCATCCCAAGGACTTGAATCCCCACCTTTATGGTTGAAAGGGTCACCTCGATACCATTAGGCCAATGACACTTTGATCATACGTGTTACGTTATTATTATATACTTTATGAATAAACTTTACTTGTTATTTATAGTTGTACCATTGAGAATGAGATTGAAATTCATGTATTGAACGATGTATATGTTATCTTTGCAACACCTTTGGCCATAAGATTAATTTCATTGTAACCCGTTGATTAAATTTTAGTTTTATTTGTAAGCGATTGTATCATAAGTATTTCATATGTGTGGTTATCCACATGATAAGATTATTATAAAAATAAAAGTAAAAAATACAAGATTTACGGATAAACTTCACAGATGTCGCGTTTTCCACGTACACAAAACACAAACAAACATTAAAAAGGAAAATTACTGAAAATGAAAATAATAATAATCTTCGAAGATGTTGATTATGATCTACTTAGATGGGCTTTGGTACTTAAAATAATATCAGCCCATATGTAGCCCGGCCAAACCCCATGTCAGAGGCCCAACTTGGTAACCCATTTCGACGCTTGCTGTATTTAGACCAGATTCCCCTAGAAAAGTAGTAGAAAGTAGAAATGCATCGTATTTTCTGGAAATTACCATGCCTATGTTCGTGTGGTGAGAATGGTGGTGAATATTAATTGATTACTTTTAGACTCAACATTATCAACACTTATTATATCTCTAAAAAAAAAAAAAAAAAAAAAAAAAAGCCTTCATCTTTTGAGTTTTGACACGTTACCTCTACGATTAGTTGAAATGTAAAATATTAATTTGCTAGAGGATGAGTATTTGAATCCTGTATGATATATATATCCGGGTTGTTCTAAATAATCGTGATATCTCATATACGATGAAGTAGGATTCAAATGACAATAAAAAATTATGTGACAATCTGTGTGAACAATTTTTAATACTTTTTAAATATCCAAAATAAATTACTTCATATACCTTTTCGGTGTTTCTCATTGAAATAGACCTTTGGAAACTTTTATGAAGATATAGATTTTCATTTCTTTTATCGAACATTTTTTTTTTCCACATACACATAAAACATGATAATTATATGTGATTATTATTAAGTCTTAGAGATAAGCATATTCATATATAACTTGATAAAATCACATGTAATTTATTTGATTATTAAGTTACAAAATATGATTTTTTTTAATAATAGATATATAAAATTTGTTTATTTTTAAAAATACCTCACAAAAGTTATTTAAATAAAATGGTTTGAAAATATTACATATTTAAAAAAATTCTTTAAAATACTTCTAACAATCGCACGAGATTTATCTTTCTCACTTGAACCTTAATCCAAACCTTAAATATTTTGTTAAAACCTGGTCAAATGAAAATATCATTGTATTTCAAGTTGGTGTTAGTTTCAAAGTGTTTGGGCCAAATAGTATAATTAACACCATATGGATTTAATTGATACACCCTATTTTAAATTTTAGAACGCACGTATTTTATTTATTTATTTATTATTATTATTATTATTATTACTAGCCCCCAATGCAGTAGATCCGCCCCTATAGCTAGCTACATAGATAAACCGAAGTTAAACTTTTCGATCATCCGATGAAGATCTTTAAGGCATCGGTTCCGCACCAAATCACTATGTGATATATCGATCAAGCCCAAGTGGGGTTTCAGTAGTAATAAATGGATGATATTGAAATCATGTGCGCTGCTTACATTACATTCCAAGTTAACTTTATAATTTTTACTCATCACCCTCATCTAGCTTGTAGTTGAACAATTGGGACACTACACATTCTTTGTAACTTCCTTTAGTCTCGGTGATGGTCAAAGATTGCGTTGTAAACTAACGGGTTAAGTGCTTTAAAATGTAACGAGCTAAAGTGAGTCATTTATAGTGTGTATCTACATGTTCAATTAATCCTTCTATGTGTGCAACAAAATTCAAATATATGGTTGTTATATGTATTTTGTTGACCTGAAAACTTGTAAATTAAAGATGTCACATGACACCTTTTAATGTGCGTATTCAATATCTAGATATTGATTATGTGTGACAAATTTATTACACACAATGGAAGTTTGAATATTTCGTTACACACTATTAGTGTCAGACATTAATTGTTTACATTTTGAAACACCGAAGCCTAAGTTAATTTGCTAATAATCCGTATCACAAAAGCCTCTGTCGGAGTGTTGTGCATGCAACAAGAGAATTGACTAAACTAGCTTGCAATCTTGCATCAATAAAAGATTGTGGTTGACTCGCTAATGGACTATAACCGAGACGGGTTTAAATACAAAATTAGGTTTTAACCTAATTAACTTTTGCCAAATACCCTATACGAATTTCTTACGTTTCGAAAGCTTTTCTAATCATTCGAAGAGCTAGGTATTGATAGATTAACGCTAGTTATAATCAATACAAAGCTAAATAGTAATCAAACTCGCTAATTAATTGCGATATAAACCGTTTACAATCCGTAAACTAGTATTAAGGGATTATATCTAGATCAAATCAACAAGTTCACCTAACGGCTACTATTAGTTATACATAATAGTCAACCATTGATATGGCTAAGTTTGTTACAACTATGTGTATTTGGTTTTTAATTTTTAAATATCATACGGCATAAGTATAAGCTATTAGCTAGAGTATGGTCAATTGCATGCAGTTCAGTTGATATTAGGTGATGACATATTTGAATCACATAGCAAAAAGGTCACAGGTTCGAGCCCTAACACTCCTATATATAGTCACAACCGTTGAGTAATTCTGGTATAGTGGTATATGTCACTAACATTACGGAAACGCATGCATCCAATTGTGGTCCGATGTGGGTCGATGGTTATCGATCTTTAGCAAAAATAATTAGAGTATGAAATACTCGTGCGTTGACAATCCCATTTTGGGGATGTATGCAATGGGTTGACCCTCAAGTTGATAAATGACATTTATTTTCTTCACTAAGTTCACGTCCAAACTTCAAAATACAGAAATTAAGTGCATGTAAAGATACATACTACTCGTATAAATGTGTACTGATCATATATATGTGTATTGTGTAGTGTTGTACAAATATATAGAGAGAGAAGTGAGAGTTAAGACAGGAGGTTGGAAAAGAAGTGAAGAGAATTAAAAACCGAATTAATTGGAGAACATGGAAATAAATACGATTAATTGCAATGAAAGATGGCATTTAGTGTACATAAAGGCAAAGGCAACCCCCAAATTTTAAATAAATATATATAAATTTATAACTAAAAATAAGAGAAGTGGATGATTTACCGGAAATACAATAAGTATAACGTCCACACCTATAGAATCTAATTAATTAATTAATTGATTTTAATCTGTTTAACAATAGGATTACAACAAGTGTGTTATTAATTAATATATTTGTATACTAATACTATTTTGATTAATAAATTGCCAGGTTAGCATGTGGACCGTACGTCCGAGGTCTCCAAAAACCGGATGCTACTCCATCTTACATACTTATTACAGATCGACTAAATTGCGTGAATGGTCCCGTAGTTTACATGCATTTTCTCGGACAGTCTAAAAATTCAAAAGGTGCGGCACGCTTAATCTCTTCTCTATTTAAAATGACTAAATTACATTATAAATATTTGATATATATTTTCTATGACTAATTATAAATGCAAATTCAATACATTATTTCTTCCAAATTTACCTTTCATTGGTTTATGGACAACTAAACATATTTAATGCATAAACTATCCTATCTAAAATGACTAAATTACATTACATTATAAATATTTTGTATATATTTTCTATGACTAATTATAAATGAAAATTCAATTATTTCTTCCAAATTTATCTTTGAATGGTTTCTAGACAACTAAACGTATTTAATGCATAAAGTATCGTGATTAGAGGTGAAAAAAAACCCCGGGTTTTATACCTTACCTGGAAAAAACCCGAAAACCCTACCCCGTTGTACCCGGGTATGACCCTACCCGGTTCGGGTTTTGGAAGTATCCGGGTAGGGTTTTTAAAATTCGAAATCGGGTCGGGTTGGAAACCCAGTCAAAAACCCGGTTGAAACCCGAAAAAACCCGGGTCGGGTTGGGCCCAACCCGGTTTTTGACTTCTTTGACTTAAAACCGGGTAGGGTTTCGGGTCGGATCGGGTAGGCCGAAAACCCGGTTTTGTTCACCACTATCGATAATGCAGAGCTAGAATTTTCTATTTAATTTTTAAAAAGAAAATATTACTTACACACCCACCATGAATATTTATATTTTCCCCACGAATATATACATTTGTCCACCCTGGTCTTAACCTTCAACCTCTTGATTAATTATCTTTAGAATTAATTTTATGTAATTTTATATTTCTTGAAGGAGGGAGTGCGCTGACGCCTTCTAAATCTGTCCCTGAATAACAATAAATAAAGAGATAAACTTTGATACGAAGATATAAGAGAAAAGGCAAAAATCTAAATTTAGAGAAAATTAAAATTAAATTTGTATTTATCGTATTGACGTAGTGGCTTTCATTATTCTCAACTGTCTCAATAAATAATTTGCATTTAATTGTTATAATTAATAGTTTTTTTCAATCTAAAATACATTTGCTCTTCTTTTTTCAATGCGAACTACCCCATCTCATTCCTCCTTAACTCCTCCACATTTACTATCAAACATTTTTCTTCTCTTTCATTATCAACAAATTTAATAATCACCACAAAAATAATCTTTTCTACTAAAAAATAGCTTATAATTAGTATAATTAATTACTATTAACTACTCATAAGTAATACCCCAACTTAACTAAAGATATAAAACCATAAAAAATAAATCCAACTAAGTTACGAAATCTGGGATGTCATTTTTTTTATTTAGATTCGTGTGTATACCAAATTATATATATTTGATTTGATTTGATGATTTGAATATGAAGCAGGGATCTCATAAATTAATATTAATATATAAATAAATGTATATGTATACGTAGGAAACCCTTTAAAATTACTTTTTAATTATTTGAAACACATTATTTTTCAAAACTTTTTCAATGATTACTATTATAATTACTTTTGGAAGCTATGATATAAATATAAATAAAAAATATTAACTTTTTTTTAAACTTTTTTTACAGTCGTTACCGTTGTGATTATATAAGATAATCACACAATATAACATGATAATCACATGTGATTATTCTCAAATATAATGTGATTATCATGTGTTCGAGATAATTACAAAATATGACATGATTATCAAGTTATAAATTGTGAATAAAAAAATTAATAAAAAATAATCAAAAAAATAATAAAATGTCGAAATTTTTTTTATTTGAAAAATAGATTCTAAAAGTTATTTGAAGAAGAAGCTACAAAGAAATTTTTGTAAAATAACGTAGTTTGGATAGCTAAAAAATGATTTTGAGGGATTTCCTACGTTCTCACGAAAATTAGCATTTTTATTTGAACCCACAACTATCTATAACTACTTATAAAACATTTCGTGTTTTGAATCTTAGAGTTGTTAATAATAATCAAAGTTCCAAAACTACTCTCTGACATAATTATCTATTTACTTAATTTCCTTATATATATAAGTACTTTTACAAGATCTAACTACACACATTTTCCCAAGATAACAAAAATAAAGAAAATCATAAAACTAATCACAATCAACTCATACATTTTTCAAGGATATACTTCCTCAATCATATTATAAGTGTCATGTTTTGACTTATTAAAGTTTTTCTTTTTCAATTTTGACCTTAAATACATTTGTTTGTGTTATATAAAATAGTTGATGCAAAATATATGAAAATGGATTGGGTCTTAAATGTTATTTTATTGTTATCATTTTCATCAAGTATTATATAACACAAACAAAAATATTTAAGGTCAAAGCTGAAAAAGAAAGATTTTGAAAAGTCAAAACAGGACATTCGTGATAGTAATTGAGTCAAGTACTTTGTAGCAATTGTGTGGGACAACTATGATGTCGAGTTGTAAACAAGTGTGTATAGTTAATTTTTTTCAATGTACAAGTAGGGGTGCATTGTCGAGTTGTAATATGATGCTTTTGATTTAATAATAATATATAATATTCTGCCTTTTTCCAAAAAAAACAGGTCACTTGTAACGGGACTGAATGAGTATAAAAGAAAACAAATCACAATCAACACAATTATTTTCAAAAATTATTCCACTTTTATTGTTTATGACATGTAGTCTACTATTATCGCCATTATAAAATAACAATGTTTTATAAATTCGATACCGCCGCATTGTGCGGGTACCATAAGTATAATAAATAAAATATTAAAAAGAAATTAAGTCTCGAACTTAAATGAATATCACCGTAAAATTAGATAGTAACGCCTATCATATTAAAAACAGTATAAGTATACAATATACAATACAATTATTATAATGGGTCATAAAAGGAAAAAGAAAACTTGTGATACCATCTTTCAATTGCGTACAAATTCATTCAGTTGGATATTAACTTTTCTTGTGATTCCATTGAAGGCCTCAATCAATAATTATCAGCGAATTGAATGTAATTCGGTTTGTTAATTTCATATCAAAAACTTATTAGCAACATTAATCAAAGCAATTGCTCGGTTTTACAATATTAAATTAAGTTTTGACTGCCAAGAGCTTCCAGCTCAAGTGGCACAAGGTGTTTCACCACGACCTCAAGGTCATGGGTTCGAACCCGGATGTGAGCAAAATGCTCTCCGGGATGGAGACAGGGGTTTTCTCTCGAAATATTCGGGTTTCCCCTGGAATTGGTGATGGGTATATGAAGAGGCAATGCCACTGAGCCCAATACTGCATTTCAAAAAAAAATTAAGTTTTGACTGTTCTGGATTTGAAATGGGTCAAATATGTCGTTGACTAAAACCAAGTAATCCTTTGAATTTCTATAATATGCTAAAAATACACGATGTTATGCACGTAAAAGTATTTTGAGTTTGATCATGTATAAACTAGTCGAAGTAATTAGTATTGAAAACGTGATCGCATAGGATCGTGGCACAAATTATTTAATGTCAACTAGATTGTGGTGTGATTCCAAGTGATCACGTCGCGAATTAGTATAGATTTAAGACTAATAGAAAGATAATATATGTATGCTAAGTTTCTTTAACCACTTCCATAGATTGATGATTGATGAAACATATTAATAATACTTAGATTAGAATTTCAGTCTGAGGTAAGATGATAATTGTAAAAATTGAAAGCGCAATTAAAATGAATACACTTTTCAATTTTTCATATTACTTAAGGGTTTTATAAGATAACATAATTTGTATGTGATTCAACTTTAGTCATTGCATCGGATTGTTTGAAAGGGATATTAACCGATTCTTTGAAGGATCCTTGGTGGCAAGGATGGCCGCCATGCACTTTCACGTTAGTCACAGACGATAGGTGTAATTTCTCAAAGAAAAGGATAATCGATACAATTTCATAAAAACATGGACGATCCGTATAATTTACTCTTAACATCTTTTAAACCTTATTTCTTTGTACATATAACATTTATATATAGGAACTAATATTTGGAAATGCATCAAACTTGAAAACGATCTTAATTGTGTGTATCCAATTATTTTTTTTCTATTGATTGTATCCAACTTTCAAAAGAGGTTTTTATTATTATTATTATTATTATTATTATTATTATTATTATTATTATTATTATTATTATTATTATTATGTATTTTGCTATTGTGTCATTTGTTTAAGGTGTCACGTAACATCCGTATAGATTGACACATTATCAAAAGTATCACATAATGCATCAAATATACACATTTTGAAAGACATATTATACACATAATGCAAAAAAATGTAGTTGGGTACGCACAATTGAGATATTGTCCAAGTTGGATGTATTTTCAGACACTAATTACAATATATATTACAAAGTATATTAATTCTTGTATATTATTTTAAAATTAAAATAGTATACGGTTAGGGTGCGCTTGGTTTAAAGTGGGGAATGAGAACGATAAAGGAAAAGTGAATAATAAACAATGCAATAAACATTCCCTAATAATTACTCCGCATTGATATTGAGTGATTCATATCGGTCGGTGATAAACGGGTTGGCGGGTCAAAACTGAAAAGTACCCAACCTGGACAAGAGCTTTAATATCGGTCGGTGGATTAATTCCACGTCAAACGGTTTAGATTTAATGGTTACCTTTCGTGTGACACCCCGCAATTTCGATACAATTACTTACACTAAACACTTGCATTTTTAGGCTAATTCCCTACTTAAGTGAATTCACAACTATTTTAGAGGTAAGTCTAGCAAGGCCCAACTAGTTAATACGCGTAGTATTATACATTTCGTAATTAGTTGTAATTACGTACAAAACATTTGAAACAAACTCTACAAAAATATACGACGTTGGTGAAAACATTTCTATAAATAACTTGAATCTATTTTTAGAAGTTATTTGTGACACCCCCAAATTTAACGATTTGCGGAAGCTTGATTTGGGTGTCACTAATCAATATACAAAGCACATAAGATATAATGAACGACCACTATATGCGTCGTTTAAAACTTGTATAAATAAAGTAAATGTTTACATCAAAATATAGTTACATTAGCTCGGTTCCTGAATTTGAGAGATTACATAGCATAATTACTTTTACAAAACATAATAATGCAGTCCAATCTCTAGTTGTATGTATGCTGACTCGAGCTAATAATTCCTGCTTGTGCAGCCAAACTACTGCTGGGTACCTGTGATAAATACTAAAATGGGTCAGCGAAAACGCTGGTGAGCTCACAGGTTTGTATGTCAATGTATAGTTGTAAGAACCGCAAGATTTATATTGAATTTAAAATGCAATTAAGCAAGATAAAAGTTATACTGTCCATGAGCACATAGTCTGAGCTTAACTTGATTTGTCAGGCCCACTTAAGGAAACCTAACTTGAAATGCCTCCTACGAGTGCCTAATCAACACTCGTCTTCCCAAATGCTAATACATCCGTTTGACCGATTAGTGCGTGCTAACCCGGATGAGGATTGTCAATCCCATATGATATCATATACTAACATTCACGCTAAAATATTAGAGACTATGCTTATGGAGGACTTTAAATTGATTAGCTTGAAACTCATGTAGTATTTGAAGTTTGGCACTTGCGTTCTACTTGTAAAACAAAATCGAGTAGTAATATCACACCCCTAGTTGTAAAGCAGTGAAAATGGGGCTATGAAACTCACCTGGTTCTTGAAGTGTTTAATTTAATAAACTTGGAGTAATTAGCTGTGAGTTGGTGTCCAAGGACTTGAAACCTGAATGTGTCCACGACACTTAAATTGTTATTAATTGTATTGGTATCTCGAAAGACTACCATTGCAATTGTTTGTTTAATTTGATGTCCAAATTACCTCGATTTGGTTGATTGTATAGTTACAAGTTACTACGACTTGTTTGATTGACTTGATACAAGTTACAACGACTTGTTTGACTTTGAAGTGTGTTTTGAAAACGCGTACGGCCCGTTGGTGATGGTTGTAACAATAGTTCAAAAATGTTATTATATTGTTGCTACAGTGAATTGCTACAGTAAAATTTGACTTCGAAAATTTTGAGTTTTGAAGATTCTGTTTTGTGCGACGTAGGGTGCTACGTCGCAGATCCGGACTGCGACGTTGGGCATGACGTCGCTATGTGCGACCTTCGCAATTTAATGCGACGTTGAACGTGACGTCGCTATAGGCGACGTAGTTGATTTCTGCGACGTAAGGGTCTGCGTCGCTAAATGCGACGTCCGCAAGTCAATGCGACGTACTAGGCTGCGTCGCTATATGCGACGTTGGGGATATAGTGCGACGTAGGTCGCTGCGTCGCATTTGCTCCGGGCCAAATGCGACGTACGGGGTCTGATCGGAGTTTCAACCCCAAAAACGCATTTTCCGGCCATCGATCGGCCTAATATTTTTACCCAACCCATTTTAGGACATTACAAGGTTATACAAACAACTAGCAAGTTATAAATCTTAAAAACGAGAGTTTTCGGAGTTGTGTCGGAAACTTACAAATCGCCGAAATGAAATTCCGGAAAGATAGAAATGTAGATCGCGTCGAGGTGGTTCCTTTTCCGTAATTATTTTGATGATTCGATGTCGTTTTGTATGTTTATTTTGAAGATTTGGATGGTGATGATAATGGTGGTGGTGGGTGATGTTTAGAGAGAAAAGAAAAGAAAGAGAGAGAAAAAGGAAAAGAGAATGGAAGAAAAAGGGGGTGGGAATGGGAGGTTAACTCCCATTTTCGCCCCGCGTTCCCGCTCCGTGCGGTGTTCGTTAGCTCCGTTGTTCAAACGTTAAATAATTTTTACACGTTAAAAGATAAGTTTTAAATTACGAATTTATTATAAAATGCTTTATTAAAATATTTTGTCAATTATCCATTTGGGTATTTAAATTGAAATTCGTTTTATTTGTTTGTACGTTTGTATGTTTAATCACGTATACATTACTTGTGTAGAAAATTTGAATACGAAATATCATAATAAATAATATTCTAAATGAAATTGAGTTATTAAATAATATTTGTATTACTTAATAAAATTGTTCACCAACGTCCGTATTTATTGTATCGAGATTCATTCGATTTGAAACTCGTACGATTTAAACAAATCGCATAATCGTAGATATATATTCAACAATATATATAATAATTGATACATTAATTAGCCTAACACAGAAACCAATTACATGTATTAAACTTGATTAGGCACTAAATTATAGTCCTAAATTGACGGTTGTCACATTCTCCCCCTGTTAGAAGAATTTCGTCCCGAAATTTAAGTTGAAGTCGTGTTTGACGTTGGATCAGTGAAGAGTTGAGGATACTTGAGTCGCATTTGGTCTTCCCGTTCCCAGGTGAATTTCGGACCGCGCCGCGAATTCCACCTAACCTTGACAATGGGAATACGACTTTGTTTAAGTTGTTTGACCTCACGGTCCATGATTTCAGCGGGTTCCTCAACAAAGTGAAGTTTTTCGTCAACTCGAATTTCATCGAGTGGAATGATAAGTGTCTCATCAGACAGACACTTCTTCAGATTTGAAACATGAAATGTGGGATGCACGCTGCTGAGTTCAGATGGTAGCTGCAATCGATAAGCCACTGGACCAATCCTTTCGAGGATCTCGAATGGTCCAATGTATCTGGGATTCAACTTCCCTCGTTTGCCGAATCGGATTACGCCTTTCCAAGGCGATACTTTGAGTAGAACTCGATCCCCAACTTGGAACTCGAGTGGTTTGCGCCTCACGTCAGCATAACTTTTCTGACGATCACGCGCGGCCTTGAGCTTGTTTTGAATTTCAACGATCCTTTCGGTCGTCTCGTGAATGATTTCTGGACCTGTGAGTTGGCTATCCCCAACTTCGGTCCAACAGATAGGTGACCGGCACTTACGACCGTACAGTGCCTCGAATGGTGCAGCTTTAATGCTGGTATGATAACTGTTGTTGTACGAGAACTCGCACAATGGTAGGTGTTTTTCCCAGTTTACACCGAAGTCTACTACGCAGGCCCGTAGCATATCTTCAAGTGTTTGAATGGTTCGTTCACTTTGACCGTCTGTTTGCGGATGGTATGCGGTACTCATATCAAGTCGAGTACCCAGAGATTTTTGAAGTGATTGCCAAAATTGTGAAGTGAAACGACTATCTCTATCGGAGATAATTGAGATTGGAACACCGTGTTTGGTCACGATTTCCTTCAGGTAGATTCTGGTGAGGCGTTCCATTTTGTCGGATTCCTTGATTGCCAGGAAGTGAGCAGATTTTGTGAGACGATCCACGATCACCCAAATGGTATCGCAACCGTTCGAGGATCTGGGTAGTTTGGTTATGAAGTCCATGGCAATTTGTTCCCATTTCCATTCAGGAAGACTGGGTTGTTGAAGTAAACCAGAAGGTTTTTGATATTCGATTTGAACTTTGGAGCAAGTAAGGCACTTGCTGACATAGGTGGCGATTTCAGCTTTCATGTTCGGCCACCAATAGAAGTCCTTGATACCGTGGTACATTTTATCGGATCCCGGATGGATAGAATATTTGGACTTGTGAGCTTCATCCATCACCAAGTCTCGTAGGTTCCCAAATTTAGGCAACCAGATTCGGTTTGAGAAATACCTAATCCCGTTAGGTCTGATTTCGAATTGTTTAACCATGCCCCGCAAGGCTTCATCTTCGACATTTTCGGGTTTTAAGGCTTCGAGTTGAGCAGTGAGGATTTGAATGTTTAAATTGTTGTGAATGGTCATACTGAGGGCTCGAACCCGAAGTGGTTTCACTCGCTCTTTTCGACTGAGGGCGTCAGCAACAACATTTGCTTTGCCTGGATGATATTTGAGTTCGCAGTCGTAATCGGTTAGTAACTCGACCCATCGACGTTGCCTCATGTTGAGATCCTTCTGATCGAATATGTGTTGAAGGCTTTTATGGTCGGTAAAGATTGTACATCTGGTACCGTAAAGGTAATGTCTCCAGATTTTGAGGGCAAAAACGACAGCTCCCAGCTCGAGGTCGTGGGTGGTGTAATTCTTTTCATGAATCTTGAGCTGTCGGGAAGCATAAGCTATGACTTTGTCTCGTTGCATAAGCACACAACCGAGACCTTGATGTGAAGCATCGCAGTATACCACGAAGTCATCGGTGCCTTCGGGTAATGAGAGGATAGGAGCACTGCAAAGCTTTTGTTTTAGGAGTTGGAATGCCGATTCTTGTTTATCAGTCCAGTCAAACTTTTTATCTTTCTGGGTCAGAGTCGTAAGTGGTATGACTATCTTGGAGAAATTTTCAATGAATCGTCGATAGTATCCGGCCAGTCCTAAAAACTGCCGTACTTCGGTCGGAGTGGTTGGCGATTGCCAGTCTTTGATAGCCTCGATTTTTGACGGGTCAACGTGAATTCCCTGACTGTCAATCACGTGACCAAGGAATTGAACGGTTTTGATCCAGAACTCACACTTAGAGAACTTGGCATATAGCTCCTCGTGTTTAAGTAGTTCAAGGATGGTTTTGAGATGTTGCGCGTGTTCTTCTTTGTTTCGTGAATATATGAGGATGTCATCGATGAAAACAATGACAAACTTATCAAGGTAAGGTTTACACACCCGATTCATAAGGTCCATGAATACAGCCGGTGCATTGGTTAGGCCGAATGGCATCACTTGGAATTCGTAATGCCCGTAACGGGTTCTGAAAGCGGTTTTTGGAATATCGGCATCGCGAACACGCAATTGGTGATAACCGGATCGGAGATCAATCTTTGAATAACAACTCGACCCTTGAAGTTGGTCGAACAGGTCATCGATTCGAGGGAGTGGATACCGGTTCTTGACAGTTAACTTGTTCAACTCTCGATAGTCGATACACATTCGAAAAGAACCATCTTTCTTTTTAACAAATAGGACCGGAGCTCCCCAAGGTGAAGAACTCGGCCTAATGAATCCTCGTTCCAGGAGTTCCTGTAACTGGGTGGACAGCTCCTGAAGTTCGGATGGAGCTAAACGGTATGGTGCTCGGGCCACAGGCGCAGCACCTGGTACAAGATCGATTGAGAACTCAACCTGTCTTGGTGGTGGTAGACCAGGTAGTTCTTCAGGAAAGACTTCTGTAAAGTCTCGAACAATTGGAACATCCTCAAGTCGCTTCTCCTCCGACTTTTTCTCCATGATGTGTGCGAGGATTGCTGGATAACCCTTTCTCGGAAATTTTCGGGTTTTCAGACAAGATATGAGGTTAAGCCTCGTCCCACCGGTCTCCCCCTGTATGACCAAGGTTCTACCGACGGAGAGAGGTATGCGAACAATTTTGTCATGGCAAATGATTTCGGCACGATGTTTGGATAACCAGTCCATGCCCACAATGACATCGAAACTTCCTATCTCAACAGGCATAAGATCTATGGAGAAGGTTTCGTCGGCTAGATTTAAGGTGCAATTAGGTATCACACTATTGGTTTCTATCAATTTGCCATTTGCTAGCTCTACGGTGTACTTAACGTCTAAAGCAACAGGTGTAATATCAAGTAGAGGGCAAAATTCATCGGAAATAAAACTCCTATCGGCACCAGTATCAAACAGAATGGAAGCAGTTAAATTGTTGAGGAGGAACATACCCGTGACCACATTCGGGTCCTGACGGGCGTCCCCTGAGTTGATCACGAAGGCGCTACTTTTGACGTTGTTGTTGTTGCGGTGGTTGTTGTTGTTGTTGCCCTTATTCTTCAATTTTGGGCAAGAATCCCTGAAGTGTCCTGGGTTTCCACATTCATAACAGGACTTAGGTTGTCGAGTATTTCTGTCAGAGGGGTTGTTGTTGGATTTGGGGGCTCGGCAATCCTTAGTCGAATGCCCGTACCTCCTGCAGTTGTTGTGTGACAACCGTCAATTTAGGACTATACTTTAGTGCCTAATTAAGTTTTAATACATGTAATTAGTTCTGTGTTAGGCTAATTAATGTATCAACTATTATATATATTGTTGAATATATATCTACAATTATGCGGTTTGTTTAAATCGTACGAGTTTCAAATCGAATGAATTTTGATACAATAAATACGGACGTTGGTGACCAATTTTATTAAATAACGCTATTATGTCAAAAATATTATTATTATAATATTTCGTATTCATTCGTATCGTACAATCAGAAAGTTACACAATTTAAAATGTAAAACGCGCAAACAAATTAACTTACCTTTTTATAATTCAAATATAAAGTGATTAGTAAAATATTTAAATAAAATATAGCGTAATAAATTGTATTTTTAAAATGTACCAATTAATATTTAAAATAATTATTTAACGTTTAAACGACGGAGCAAACGAACACCGCACGGAGCGGAAACGCGGGGCGAAAATGGGGGCTTAACCTCCCACTCCCACCCACTTTTCCTCATTTCTCTTTTTCTCTATCTCTCTTCTCTCTATTTTCTCTCAACTAAACCACAACCCAAAATCATCAAAAATCGCAAAATAAACACATTAAACGACTTCAAAACACTATACTCCTTTGGAAATAAACGACCACCTCGCGACGATCTACAATCCTACCTTTCCGGATTTTCATTTCATCACTTTGTAAGTTTCCGACAAATTACGAAATCTCTCGATTTTACTTACTTTTCATATATTATTGTTTGGATAAGCTTAATATGTCCCTATGAAGGTTGGGTAAAAGAATCAGACCAAACGGAAACCCGAAAACACGTTTTTGGCTCGAAATCCGTCAAACAGGTGATAGTGTCGCATGGATGAACCCAGACATGCGTCACTACCAGCGTCACTCCTTAAGTGCCGCTACACCTCCGATACCGACACTTCTTAAGTGTCGCATAAGCTCGAAAATTAACCTCTGACCGTCACTACTGAAGTGACGCCTATACATACCTAGCGACACTTGTTAAGTGCCGTAATATCCTTTTATCTGACACAATATACCGTCACTATATAAGTGACGCCCTATATTCTATACCGACACTTCATAAGTGTCGCACATGATCCCATTTTAATCTATAACCGTCACTCTACAAGTGACGCCATACTATTTTACGCGACACTTCGGTAGTGTCGCTATGATACACGTCACTCCTTAAGTGACGCCCAAATATCCGAAATCATTATTTTATACGACACTCCATAAGTGCCGCCGTTATGCTGAACCCGTCACTCCTGAAGTGACGCATACAATTTCACGCGACACTAGATCAGTGACGCTATACCCTTGAATCTGACACTTCACACGACACTTCCTTAGTGTCGCATGATTTTCCTTAGTGACGCCCATAGTGACGCATAAAACAGCAGGTTGTCCAACTATTTTTACACCAAGTGTCGAGATTTCACAACTTCAAATACTTATTCCATACGACTTTTAGAACATAATGGGACTTATATTTCAAGTGTAACACTTCAAAAACATGACGACAACAATAACACTTTTATCTCAACTAATCACCAACGGGCCGTACGCGTTTTCAAAACATACTTCTAAATCAAACAAGTCGTAGTAACTTGTAACAATACAATAAACCAAATCGGGGTAATTTGGACATTAAGTTAGACAAACATTTCAATGGTAGTCTTTCGAGATACCAATACAATTAATAACAATTCAAGTGTCGTGGACACATTCAGGTTTTCAAGTCTTTGGACACCAACACACTGCTAATTACTTCAAGTTTATTAAGTTAAACACATCAGGAATCAGGTGAGTTTCATAGCCCCATTTTCACTACTTTTACCAGGGGTGTGATATTACTACTTCATTTTGTTTTACAAGTAGAACGCAAGTGACAAACTTCAAATACTACATGAGTTTCAAGCTAATCCATTTAAAGTCCTCCATAAGCATAGTCTCTAGTATTTATAGCGTGAATGTTAGTATATGATATCATATGGGATTGACAATCCTCATCCGGGTTAGCACGCACTAATCGGTCAAACGGATGTATTAGCATTTGGGAAGACGAGTGTTGATTAGGCACTCGTAGGAGGCACTCCAAGTTAGGTTTCCTTAATTGGGCCTGACAAATCAGTTAAGCTCAGACTATGTGCTCATGGACAGTATAACTTTTATTTTGCTTAATTGCATTTTAAATTCATTATAAATCTTGCGGTTCTGACAACTATACATTGACATACAAACCTGTGAGCTCACCAGCGTTTTCGCTGACCCATTTTAGTATTTATCACAGGTACCCAGCAGTAGTTTGGCTGCACAAGCAGGAATTATTAGCTCGAGTCAGCATACATACAACTAGAGATTGGACTGCATTATTATATTTTGTAAAAATGATTATGCTATGTAATCTCTCAATTTCAGGAATCGAGCTAATGTAACTATATTTTGATGTAAACAATTACTTTATCTATACAAGTTTAAAACGACGCATATAGTGGTCGTTCATTATATCTTATGTGCTTTGTATATTGATTAGTGGCACCCAAATCAAGCTTCCGCAAATCATTAAATTTGGGGGTGTCACAGATTGGTATCAGAGCCTAAGGTTATAGTGAACTAGGTTGCATTTAGTGGGCCTAGACTATGACCGTTAGGCAGTATTCCTTATTAGTTATGACTAGTTCAGGGATTACATCATACGACTTTAATTTAACATAGCCTGATCAACTATGTACAATTAAAGAAAGATGATGTGAAATCTGAAAGAGTTATGTTGAACAGGAATGCATTAGTTGACTCTGACCTCGAGAGAAACGGGACTCAAAAACACTTCTGTGCTAGACACTCAATAGGTTATTATGTGATATACATATATTTACATGAATAGACCTCATTACAACTTTAGGCTATATTATATTATATTATATGAATATAGGCCTCTTTCTTTCAAACGTTTTGTCTCGGAATGACAAACACACCACTAGTTCATCATACTCGGACTAGTATCTTATTTCATTTCCTTGTTCTTTCTTACTCAGCATCATGCCTCCACGTCGTCAAATTACCCTTAGCGAAGCTGAGATCGCGGGAATAATTGCCCGCAGTGTGACTGAAGCCTTGGCTACCCGAACACCACCTGGTAGTGAGGACACCGCAACCAATACTCCACCACCCAAACCCTGCTCCTATAAGGATTTCCTTAGCTGTAAACCACTATACTTCAAGGGCACGGAAGGTGCCATTGGTTTGATCCGTTGGATTGAGCGCATGGAATCTGTTTTCAGTCTCTGCGATTGCACTGAGAACAACAAGGTCAAATTCGCTGCTTACACCTTTCAGGAAGGTGCACTCACGTGGTGGAAAACCCACGCAAACTCTGTAGGCCTTGAGGTTGCGAATCGACTTCCTTGGGCCGAACTGAAGAAGAAGCTGACAGAAAAGTACTGTCCTGAAGAAGAACTGCATAGGCTGGAAGAAGAATTCTGGCATCTGGAAGTGCAGGGAAATGATGTCGCTGATTATACCACCAAATTTCAACAGTTTGCTCTATTATGCCCGGGTTTGGTCGAACCAGAAAGTAAGGGCATTAAGAAATACATTCGTGGACTTCCCGAGAACATCCAGGGAAACGTCGCCTCATCCAAACCAACCACCACTGAAAGTGCCATTCGATTGGCCCACGAACTCATGGCTCTGGTTGTCAGCCGTGAGACCTCCAACACCTCATCCTCCAACAACAACAAACGCAAATCCACTGAACACCACCACAACTCCAACAAGAAAAACAACGCCATCCAAGTCTACACCACCAACTCTGAAACCACCCGCAACTACACCGGGGACAGGCCTTATGGTCCCAAGTGTAACTACCACCATTTTGGTCAGTGCGGTACTCCTTGCAACAACTGCAGGAGGCAAGGGCATTTGACTAAGGATTGCCGATCCCCCAAATCCAACAATAACCCCTCTGACAGAAATACCCGACAACCTAAGTCCTGCTACGAATGTGGAAACCCAGGACACTTCAGGGATTCTTGCCCAAAGTTGAAGAATAAGGGCAACAACAACAACAATCACCGCAACAACAACAACAACGTCAAAAGCAGCGCCTTTGTGATCAACTCAGGGGACGCCCGTCATGACCCGAACGTGGTCACGGGTATGTTCCTCCTCAACAATTTAACTGCTTCAATTCTGTTTGATACTGGTGCCGATAGGAGTTTTATTTCCGATGAATTTTGCCCTCTACTTGACATCACACCTGTTGCTTTAGACATTAAGTACACCGTAGAGCTAGCAAATGGCAAGTTGATAGAGACAGATAGTGTGATACCTAAGTGCATTTTGAATCTAGCCGACGAAATCTTCTCCATAGATCTTATGCCTATTGAGATAGGAAGTTCGATGTCATCGTAGGCATGGACTGGTTATCCAAACATCGCGCCGAAATCATTTGCCATGACAAAATTGTTCGCATACCTCTCGCCGTCGGTAGAACCTTGGTCATACAGGGGGAGACCGGTGGGACGAGGCTTAACCTCATATCTTGCCTAAAAACCCGGAAATTTCTGAGAAAGGGTTATCCAGCAATCCTCGCGCACATTATGGAGAAAAAGTCGGAGGAGAAGCGACTTGAGGATGTTCCAATTGTCCGAGACTTTCCAGAAGTCTTTCCTGAGGAACTGCCTGGTCTACCACCACCAAGGCAGGTTGAGTTCTCAATCGATCTTGTACCAGGTGCTGCGCCTGTGGCCCGAGCACCATACCGTTTAGCTCCATCCGAACTTCAGGAGCTGTCCACCCAGTTACAGGAACTCCTGGAACGAGGGTTTATCAGGCCGAGTTCTTCACCTTGGGGAGCTCCGGTCCTATTTGTTAAGAAGAAAGATGGTTCTTTTCGAATGTGTATCGACTATCGAGAGTTGAACAAGTTAACTGTCAAGAACCGGTATCCACTTCCTCGAATAGATGACCTGTTCGACCAACTTCAAGGGTCGAGTTGTTATTCAAAGATTGATCTCCGATCCGGTTATCACCAATTGCGTGTTCGCGATGCCGATATTCCAAAAACCGCTTTCAGGACCCGTTACGGGCATTACGAATTCCAAGTGATGCCATTCGGCCTAACCAATGCACCGGCTATATTCATGGATCTTATGAATCGGGTGTGCAAGCCTTATCTTGACAAATTCGTCATTGTCTTCATCGACGACATCCTCATATATTCACGAAACAAAGAAGAACACGCGCAACACCTCAGAACCATCCTTGAACTACTTAAACACGAGGAGCTCTATGCCAAGTTCTCTAAGTGTGAGTTCTGGATCAAAACCGTTCAATTCCTTGGTCACGTGATTGACAGTTAGGGGATTCACGTTGACCCATCAAAAATCGAGGCTATCAAAGATTGGCAATCGCCAACCACTCCGACTGAAGTACGGCAGTTTCTAGGACTGGCTGGATACTACCGACGATTCATTGAAAATTTCTCCAAGATAGCCATACCACTCACGACTCTGACTCAGAAAGACAAAAGGTTTGACTGGACTGATAAACAAGAGTCGTCATTCCAACTCTTAAAACAAAAGCTTTGCAGTGCTCCAATCCTATCTTTAACCGAAGGCACCGATGACTTCGTGGTATACTGCGATGCTTCTCATCAAGGTCTCGGTTGTGTGCTCATGCAACGAGACAAAGTCATAGCTTATGCTTCCCGACAGCTCAAGATTCATGAAAAGAATTACACCACCCACGACCTCGAGCTAGGAGCTGTCGTTTTTGCCCTCAAAATCTGGAGACATTACCTTTACGGTACCAGATGTACAATCTTTACCGACCATAAAAGCCTTCAACACATATTCGATCAGAAGGATCTCAACATGAGGCAACGTCGATGGGTCGAGTTGCTTACCGATTACGACTGCGAGCTCAAATATCATCCAGGCAAAGCAAATGTCGTTGCTGACGCCCTCAGTCGAAAAGAGCGAGTGAAACCACTTCGGGTTCGAGCCCTCAGTATGACCATTCACAACAATTTAAACATTCAAATCCTCACTGCTCAACTCGAAGCCTTAAAAACCGAAAATGTCAAAGATGAAGCCTTGCGGGGCATGGACAAACAGTTCGAAGTCAAACCTAACGGGATTAGGTATTTCTCAAACCGAATCTGGTTGCCTAAATTTGGGAACCTACGAGACTTGGTGATGGATGAAGCTCACAAGTCAAAATACTCTATCCATCCGGGATCCGATAAAATGTACCATGGTATCAAGGATTTCTACTGGTGGCCGAACATGAAATCTGAAATCGCCACCTATGTCAGCAAGTGCCTTACTTGCTCCAAAGTCAAAATTGAATATCAAAAACCTTCTGGTTTACTTCAACAACCCAGTCTTCCTGAATGGAAATGGGAACAAATTGCCATGGACTTCATAACCAAACTACCCAGATCCTCGAATGGTTGCGATTCCATTTGGGTGATCGTGGATCGTCTCACAAAGTCTGCTCACTTCCTGGCAATCAAGGAATCTGACAAAATGGAACGCCTCACCAACATTTATCCGAAGGAAATCGTGACCAAACACGGTGTTCCAATCTCAATTATCTCCGATAGAGATAGTCGTTTCACTTCACAATTTTGGCAATCACTTCAAAAATCTCTGGGTACTCGACTTGATATGAGTACCGCATACCATCCTCAAACAGACGGCCAAAGTGAACGAACCATTCAAACACTGGAAGATATGCTACGGGCCTGCGTAGTAGACTTCGGTGTAAACTGGGAAAAACATCTACCATTGTGCGAGTTCTCGTACAACAACAGTTATCATACCAGCATCAAAGCTGCACCCTTCGAGGCACTGTACGGTCGTAAGTGCCGGTCACCCATCTGTTGGACTGAAGTTGGGGATAGCCAACTCACAGGTCCAGAAATCATACACGAGGCGACTTAGAGAATCGTTGAAATTCAAAACAAGCTCAAAGCCGCGCGTGATCGTCAGAAAAGTTATGCTGACGTGAGACGCAAACCACTCGAGTTCCAGGTTGGGGATCGAGTTCTACTCAAAGTATCGCCTTGGAAAGGCGTAATCCGATTTGGCAAACGAGGGAAGTTGAATCCCAGATACATTGGACCGTTCGAGATCCTTGAAAGGATTGGTCCAGTGGCTTATCGATTGCAGCTGCCATCTGAACTCAGCAGCGTGCATTCCACATTTCATGTTTCAAATCTGAAGAAGTGTCTGTCTGATGAGACACTTATCATTCCACTCGATGAAATTCGAGTTGACGAAAAACTTCACTTTGTTGAGGAACCCGCTGAAATCATGGACCGTGAGGTCAAACAACTTAAACAAAGTCGTATTCCCATCGTCAAAGTTAGGTGGAATTCGCGGCGCGGTCCGGAATTTACCTGGGAACGAGAGGACCAAATGCGACTCAAGTATCCTCAACTCTTCACTGATTCAACGTCAAACACCACTTCAACATAAATTTCGGGACGAAATTCTTCTAACAGGGGGAGAATGTGACAACCGTCAATTTAGGACTATACTTTAGTGCCTAATTAAGTTTTAATACATGTAATTAGTTCTGTGTTAGGCTAATTAATGTATCAACTATTATATATATTGTTGAATATATATCTACAATTATGCGGTTTGTTTAAATCGTACGAGTTTCAAATCGAATGAATTTTGATACAATAAATACGGACGTTGGTGACCAATTTTATTAAATAACGCTATTATGTCAAAAATATTATTATTATAATATTTCGTATTCATTCGTATCGTACAATCAGAAAGTTACACAATTTAAAATGTAAAACGCGCAAACAAATTAACTTACCTTTTTATAATTCAAATATAAAGTGATTAGTAAAATATTTAAATAAAATATAGCGTAATAAATTGTATTTTTAAAATGTACCAATTAATATTTAAAATAATTATTTAACGTTTAAACGACGGAGCAAACGAACACCGCACGGAGCGGAAACGCGGGGCGAAAATGGGGGCTTAACCTCCCACTCCCACCCACTTTTCCTCATTTCTCTTTTTCTCTATCTCTCTTCTCTCTATTTTCTCTCAACTAAACCACAACCCAAAATCATCAAAAATCGCAAAATAAACACATTAAACGACTTCAAAACACTATACTCCTTTGGAAATAAACGACCACCTCGCGACGATCTACAATCCTACCTTTCCGGATTTTCATTTCATCACTTTGTAAGTTTCCGACAAATTACGAAATCTCTCGATTTTACTTACTTTTCATATATTATTGTTTGGATAAGCTTAATATGTCCCTATGAAGGTTGGGTAAAAGAATCAGACCAAACGGAAACCCGAAAACACGTTTTTGGCTCGAAATCCGTCAAACAGGTGATAGTGTCGCATGGATGAACCCAGACATGCGTCACTACCAGCGTCACTCCTTAAGTGCCGCTACACCTCCGATACCGACACTTCTTAAGTGTCGCATAAGCTCGAAAATTAACCTCTGACCATCACTACTGAAGTGACGCCTATACATACCTAGCGACACTTGTTAAGTGCCGTAATATCCTTTTATCTGACACAATATACCGTCACTATATAAGTGACGCCCTATATTCTATACCGACACTTCATAAGTGTCGCACATGATCCCATTTTAATCTATAACCGTCACTCTACAAGTGACGCCATACTATTTTACGCGACACTTCGGTAGTGTCGCTATGATACACGTCACTCCTTAAGTGACGCCCAAATATCCGAAATCATTATTTTATACGACACTCCATAAGTGCCGCCGTTATGCTGAACCCGTCACTCCTGAAGTGACGCATACAATTTCACGCGACACTAGATCAGTGACGCTATACCCTTGAATCTGACACTTCACACGACACTTCCTTAGTGTCGCATGATTTTCCTTAGTGACGCCCATAGTGACGCATAAAACAGCAGGTTGTCCAACTATTTTTACACCAAGTGTCGAGATTTCACAACTTCAAATACTTATTCCATACGACTTTTAGAACATAATGGGACTTATATTTCAAGTGTAACACTTCAAAAACATGACGACAACAATAACACTTTTATTTCAACTAATCACCAACGGGCCGTACGCGTTTTCAAAACATACTTCTAAATCAAACAAGTCGTAGTAACTTGTAACAATACAATAAACCAAATCGGGGTAATTTGGACATTAAGTTAGACAAACATTTCAATGGTAGTCTTTCGAGATACCAATACAATTAATAACAATTCAAGTGTCGTGGACACATTCAGGTTTTCAAGTCTTTGGACACCAACACACTGCTAATTACTTCAAGTTTATTAAGTTAAACACATCAGGAATCAGGTGAGTTTCATAGCCCCATTTTCACTACTTTTACCAGGGGTGTGATATTACTACTTCATTTTGTTTTACAAGTAGAACGCAAGTGACAAACTTCAAATACTACATGAGTTTCAAGCTAATCCATTTAAAGTCCTCCATAAGCATAGTCTCTAGTATTTATAGCGTGAATGTTAGTATATGATATCATATGGGATTGACAATCCTCATCCGGGTTAGCACGCACTAATCGGTCAAACGGATGTATTAGCATTTGGGAAGACGAGTGTTGATTAGGCACTCGTAGGAGGCACTCCAAGTTAGGTTTCCTTAATTGGGCCTGACAAATCAGTTAAGCTCAGACTATGTGCTCATGGACAGTATAACTTTTATTTTGCTTAATTGCATTTTAAATTCATTATAAATCTTGCGGTTCTGACAACTATACATTGACATACAAACCTGTGAGCTCACCAGCGTTTTCGCTGACCCATTTTAGTATTTATCACAGGTACCCAGCAGTAGTTTGGCTGCACAAGCAGGAATTATTAGCTCGAGTCAGCATACATACAACTAGAGATTGGACTGCATTATTATATTTTGTAAAAATGATTATGCTATGTAATCTCTCAATTTCAGGAATCGAGCTAATGTAACTATATTTTGATGTAAACAATTACTTTATCTATACAAGTTTAAAATGACGCATATAGTGGTCGTTCATTATATCTTATGTGCTTTGTATATTGATTAGTGGCACCCAAATCAAGCTTCCGCAAATCATTAAATTTGGGGGTGTCACATGTTGCAAGGAGTACCGCACTGACCAAAGTGGTGATAGTTACACTTGGGACAATAGGGTCTGTCCCCGGTGTAGCTGCGGTTGGATTCAGAGTTGGTGTTGTAGACTTGGATGGCGTTGTTTTTCTTGTTTGAGTTGTGGTGGTGTTCAGTGGATTTGCGTTTGTTGTTGTTGGAGGATGAGGTGTTGGAGGTCTCACGGCTGACCACTAAAGCCATGAGTTCATGGGCCAATCGAATGGCACTCTCAGTAGTAGTTGGTTTGGATGAGGCGACGTTTCCCTGAATGTTCTCGGGAAGTCCACGAATGTATTTCTTAATGCCCTTACTTTCTTGTTCGACTAAACCCGGGCATAATAAAGCAAACTGCTGAAATTTAGTGGTATAATCAGCAACATCATTTCCCTGCACCTCCAGATGCCAGAATTCTTCTTCCAGCCTGTGCAATTCCTCTTCAGGACAGTATTTTTCTGTCAGTTTCTTTTTCAGTTCGGCCCAAGGAAGTCGGTTTGCAACCTCAAGGCCTACGGAGTTTGCGTGGGTTTTCCACCACGTGAGTGCACCTTCCTGAAAGGTGTAAGCAGCGAATTTGACCTTGTTGTTCTCAGTGCAATCGCAGAGACTGAAAACAGATTCCATGCGCTCAATCCAATGGATCAAGCCAATGGATCAAGCCAATGGCACCTTCCGTGCCCTTGAAGTATAGCAGTTTACAGCTAAGAAAGTCTTTATAGGAGCAGGGTTTGGGTGGTGGAGTATTGGTTGCTGTGTCCTCGCTACCGGGTGGTGTTCGGGTAGCCAAGGCTTCGGTCACACTGCGGGCAATTATTCCCGCGATCTCAGCTTCGCTAAGGGTAATTTGACGGCGAGGAGGCATGATGCTGAGTAAGAAAGAACAAGGAAATGAAATAAGATACTAGTCCGAGTATGATGAACTAGTGGTGTGTTTGTCATTTCGAGACAAAGCGTTCGAGAGAAAGAGGCCTATATTCATATAATATAATATAGCCTAAAGTTGTAATGAGGTCTACTTATGTAAATATATATATATATATATATCACATAATAACCTATTGAGTGTCTAGCACAGACGTATTTTGAGTCCCGTTTCTCTCGAGGTCAGAGTCAACTAATGTATCCTGTTTAGCCATAACTTCCTTCAGATCTTACATCATCTTTATTTAATTGTACATAGTTGATCAGGCTATGTTAAATTAAATTCGTACGCTGTAATCTCTGAACTGGTTATACCTAATAGGGAATACTGCCTAACGGTCATAGTCTAGGTCCACTAAATGCAACCTAGTTCACTATAACCTTAGGCTCTGATACCAATCTGTGACACCCCCAAATTTAACGATTTGCGGAAGCTTGATTTGGGTGTCACTAATCAATATACAAAGCACATAAGATATAATGAACGACCACTATATGCGTCGTTTAAAACTTGTATAAATAAAGTAAATGTTTACATCAAAATATAGTTACATTAGCTCGGTTCCTGAATTTGAGAGATTACATAGCATAATTACTTTTACAAAACATAATAATGCAGTCCAATCTCTAGTTGTATGTATGCTGACTCGAGCTAATAATTCCTGCTTGTGCAGCCAAACTACTGCTGGGTACCTGTGATAAATACTAAAATGGGTCAGCGAAAACGCTGGTGAGCTCACAGGTTTGTATGTCAATGTATAGTTGTAAGAACCGCAAGATTTATATTGAATTTAAAATGCAATTAAGCAAGATAAAAGTTATACTGTCCATGAGCACATAGTCTGAGCTTAACTTGATTTGTCAGGCCCACTTAAGGAAACCTAACTTGAAATGCCTCCTACGAGTGCCTAATCAACACTCGTCTTCCCAAATGCTAATACATCCGTTTGACCGATTAGTGCGTGCTAACCCGGATGAGGATTGTCAATCCCATATGATATCATATACTAACATTCACGCTAAAATATTAGAGACTATGCTTATGGAGGACTTTAAATTGATTAGCTTGAAACTCATGTAGTATTTGAAGTTTGGCACTTGCGTTCTACTTGTAAAACAAAATCGAGTAGTAATATCACACCCCTAGTTGTAAAGCAGTGAAAATGGGGCTATGAAACTCACCTGGTTCTTGAAGTGTTTAACTTAATAAACTTGGAGTAATTAGCTGTGAGTTGGTGTCCAAGGACTTGAAACCTGAATGTGTCCACGACACTTAAATTGTTATTAATTGTATTGGTATCTCGAAAGACTACCATTGCAATTGTTTGTTTAATTTGATGTCCAAATTACCTCGATTTGGTTGATTGTATAGTTACAAGTTACTACGACTTGTTTGATTGACTTGATACAAGTTACAACGACTTGTTTGACTTTGAAGTGTGTTTTGAAAATGCGTACGGCCCGTTGGTGATGGTTGTAACAATAGTTCAAAAATGTTATTATATTGTTGCTACAGTGAATTGCTACAGTAAAATTTGACTTCGAAAATTTTGAGTTTTGAAGATTCTGTTTTGTGCGACGTAGGGTGCTACGTCGCAGATCCGGACTGCGACGTTGGGCATGACGTCGCTATGTGCGACCTTCGCAATTTAATGCGACGTTGAACGTGACGTCGCTATAGGCGACGTAGTTGATTTCTGCGACGTAAGGGTCTGCGTCGCTAAATGCGACGTCCGCAAGTCAATGCGACGTACTAGGCTGCGTCGCTATATGCGACGTTGGGGATATAGTGCGACGTAGGTCGCTGCGTCGCATTTGCTCCGGGCCAAATGCGACGTACGGGGTCTGATCGGAGTTTCAACCCCAAAAACGCATTTTCCGGCCATCGATCGGCCTAATATTTTTACCCAACCCATTTTAGGACATTACAAGGTTATACAAACAACTAGCAAGTTATAAATCTTATGAACGAGAGTTTTCGGAGTTGTGTCGGAAACTTACAAATCTCCGAAATGAAATTCCGGAAAGATAGAAATGTAGATCGCGTCGAGGTGGTTCCTTTTCCGTAATTATTTTGATGATTCGATGTCGTTTTGTATGTTTATTTTGAAGATTTGGATGGTGATGATAATGGTGGTGGTGGGTGATGTTTAGAGAGAAAAGAAAAGAAAGAGAGAGAAAAAGGAAAAGAGAATGGAAGAAAAAGGGGGTGGGAATGGGAGGTTAACTCCCATTTTCGCCCCGCGTTCCCGCTCCGTGCGGTGTTCGTTAGCTCCGTTGTTCAAACGTTAAATAATTTTTACACGTTAAAAGATAAGTTTTAAATTACGAATTTATTATAAAATGCTTTATTAAAATATTTTGTCAATTATCCATTTGGGTATTTAAATTGAAATTCGTTTTATTTGTTTGTACGTTTGTATGTTTAATCACGTATACATTACTTGTGTAGAAAATTTGAATACGAAATATCATAATAAATAATATTCTAAATGAAATCGAGTTATTAAATAATATTTGTATTACTTAATAAAATTGTTCACCAACGTCCGTATTTATTGTATCGAGATTCATTCGATTTGAAACTCGTACGATTTAAACAAATCGCATAATTGTAGATATATATTCAACAATATATATAATAATTGATACATTAATTAGCCTAACACAGAAACCAATTACATGTATTAAACTTGATTAGGCACTAAATTATAGTCCTAAATTGACGGTTGTCACATTATTTATCCTATATTATTATTTTAATATAGTAATACACGAAAAACCTATACGTTTTGGTTAAAACGTCTCTAACTCAACGAAAACGTGTGAATTGCATTCGGCAACCAAACGAAAGTCAATAAATACTTTGACAACTTACAATAAGGTATTTTAACAATACTTCAATGAAAATTTATCTTAAATATATCGCTAATTTAAACGACTCAAAATAATGTTACGCGAATTAACGTTTAAACACGAATAACAGGTAAACGACCTAAATACGTAACACAGTCTGAAAATCGAAATTTAAAAACTCCACATACTCAAATGGGACCCATGAAACCAGCCACATGTGCTCCCACATGCACCATCATCATTTTCTTGAACAAAAACCACTCAAAATGCATGCAAAGGAGTCATTTCACTCCATTCACCTCATTCACTCTTTCCCATTTGCTCTCACCTCTCTCCAAACCTTCATCCCTCTCTCTAAAATCTGGAGAATCACCACCACAACACCACCCCTCAACCACCATTGACCACCCAAGAACCACCTTTGACCACCACAACCACCACCATCAACCACCAACCAAATTCTTAACTTTTTGTAATAATAATTAGCTCAAGAACTCAAGCATCATCATCTCATCTCATCTCTATCAAAATCTTTGTAAGGAAACTCATCTCTAATCTTCTCTATGTTATTTACATGTTATATAGTTCATCTAACTTGAATATGTCCAAAACTCTTGCTAAAAATCATTTTTATAAAGCAAACATAAACATGCATGAATCTGTCCAGAAAAGTCAGTTTACAAAAACGATCATAACTTGAGTTCTAGGATGAGTTAGACAACGAATTTTTTTTTTAAAAGTTGCGTATTGATAAGATCTACAAAAAGTTCTTCTATGACTCCTTCCAGAAATCTACGTATTTTTATATATAATCGAATCTTTGAGACTGGTATGCACTTGTTTGAAAACTGTGTTCGATTCTTTCGCGAGATTATTTAACTAACAAGATGGACCTTATACATCTCGGGAAAATCACATTAGGAACTAGATACACACATGAACAGCTGGTAAAAATTGTGGAAACTAATTTGAACAAGAACACATTAAAATTGAGTGGCGAAGTAAACCGACAAAACCGAAAACTCACTAAAAGGGACTGTTTTTTACATAAACATAAAACCAACACTTCGGACCAAAAATAAAACGTAACGATAACTTTTTCAAGCCTTAGAAACATATTTAAGACTATCCGAAAAGTTTTGGGTCAAACCGAACACGTTTGACCAAGTCAACCGAAAAAGAGCCTCGGTACGAAAAACGTGAACGAAAATATAAAACGTTAAATTTTGGCTCGAAACGAAAAGTTTAAATGTTTTATTATAAAACAACAAATACTTATGCGATACGACTTCTAAAAATACGAAATATACTTTATGAGTATAGCGAAACGACATAATAATAATTATACTTTGGAATTATTATTACGAAAACTTACCAATGGGCCGTACATATTTTCTAACTACAAAACTAAACGACAAATGAATACTTTGGACATATCAGTTAATGAACGCTAGCATGGATGGTCAACTACGACATCCACATACTTATAATCTCGTACGTTTAGGGCGTTAGGAGATTATCAACTAGGAGTACTTTTGGGGTTACGCTTTGCTAGCACTCGCACACTTTTAGCTCACCAAGTGAGTTCACAGCCCCACTTTCTACTGTTTTACTGCTTTCAACTTGGGGTGAAAAACATAGTCAACTGCTTTTACTAATTGTCATAACTTGCTTTGATTTCATGATTGCTAATATGTTGATTGCTCCCAACTATTGATTATTAATGATTGTGATCATGTTTTAATTGGTAGCTAGAGTACTTTAGAACTGTTAAACTTTTGTACAAACTGGTGTTTATGAAATAACATTTTCATACTATAAACTAATACAAACGTGTTAAACTTTGTTTGATAAATCGGAGAACGACCGGTAAACTGTTTTGTTTCGCTGGAGAACGACCAGCACGTGTTTTGCCGGAGAACGACCGGTAGTGTTTCACCGGAGAACGACCGGTACTGTGTTTCGCTGGAGAACGACCAGCAGTGTTTTAGGCCGGAGAACGACCGGCCGAGTTAGACTGGAGAACGACCAGTATTTGTTAAACCGGAGAACGACCGGTACTGTTTTGAAAATTGCTGGAGAACGACCAGCAAAGTATTTTAAACTGTATTCTGGGCAGACATCCCAACTAAATTGTATTTTGGGCAGACATCCCAACTAAACGATATTTTGAACTAGGATACGAACTTTCCTACAAACGACTTTAAACATGTATATGGATAACATTCCACTAAACTTTACTTAACTGTTATGGCAATAACTATTTGTGAATGTATTGGATTTACCAACTATACTTGTAAACTTAAAACCTGTGAATTCACTCAACATTGTTGTTGACTTTTTACTATGTTTTTCAGGGAATTAGCTGCACAAGTAAGACTGCACGCATCTTGGAACTTAGGCGACCCACGGTGAATTTAGGATGCCATCTTTTGAAGAAATGAGATTTCTTTTGTATAACTAATATGTTTTAGTCACATTTACGAAATCCACTTTTGTAAAACTTTAACTACTTAAATACTTTTACGATTCGATGAATCGTAGCTTTTATAAATAAAATTTACTTTAATGGCATCTTAACTTATATGTTATGCGATAATCATATGCTCTGATATGTATGAATGTCCAACGTTTACACCCCCAAATTTAGTCAACGATGGTTAGCGGAAGCATTTGGATCAAGTAGGGGCGCCGACATTTCGATTGGCTGGTTGACCTGTTAACTCAAACTTTGACCCGAGCCCATCACGAAAATTAAACGTGTTGGTGGGTTTCTAGTTAATATCGTTTGGTGGGTTGATTTTGCGTTAGACGAGTCAAATTTACCGGGCTATCTTTGAACTGGCGTCAGACGAGTCAAATTTATCGGGTTACCTTTGGAACCTTGACCCGAGCCCAACTCGAAAAATTAAACAAGTTGATGGGGTTTCGAGTAAATATCAGTTGGTGGGATGGTTTTTGCGTCAAAGGGGTTAACTTTAATGGGATATTTTTGCGTTGATGGTTTGACCCATTAACCCAAACCTTGACTCAAGTTTGACCCAAAAAATTAAATGGGTTTACGGTTATTGGGTTTGGTGATTTATAACTATACAAACACTATATGTCGGAATAGTGATAGATAATGATTTCTATTATTCTCAATTTGATCGGTAACGAGTAATTAATTACTAATCCTCCACTAATAACTAATAAAACATTACTCAAAGTTATAGGCATGTAAATCCCAATTAAATGGCCGGGATATGTGTTTTCATCTTCTTTTTTTATACTTTCATTTGTTTTACATGTGCAATCACCTTATTTTTAAGGATGACGTGAACCACCTACATATGAAACGATAGGAAATAGGAAATAGGCAGTTAGACACATTACTCAAAGTTATTCGGAGTATTATATCAGATATAGTGTATATCAGTATATCATTAATTGATTAATCTAGTTTATTATTTTATCTTTAACATAACACGGAACAATATTTTAGTTTAACGTAAAATAGATGGTAGTTAAGGAATAAAGATTAATATTAATAATAATTACTCGTATTTGTATCAATAGGACTTAAATACGTATTCTTACGCAGTGAGAATATTAGCAACATGATTGGTAAATTTCTTACACGTTATCTACATTTTTTTAGAAGTAAATACTCACACATGTAACTACCATTAATTGATTTATGTATATAACAAAACAAATAGGAATTTCTGTTTAAAAATGTATTCAACTTGTACCCGGTATCGATTGTGTACGTGTAGCATACTTAAGTTTGCTATTGTAATACATCCACGTTTAGCATACTTAAGTTTGCTATTGTAATACATCCAACTAGCCTAATGACTTATTAAGCTAACTAATGAGTTAGACTGAAAACATTTCAAGAATTTGAACATAACCAAATCTTGAACTCCACTAAACAACATGATCTCACGTGCTCTTTTATCTACATCTACTATACATGTGTGTTAATAAGTTTGTGATAGATGAGCAATATTATTTTCACTGAAAATCAGTAAGATTTATTCTGGTTGGTAATTTCATAATTGAATATTGTTATCAAATTAAATTACATTATTGTAACGGTATGTTTGCGAATTTTCTCCCATATTCATGGGACTTTCAAAATTTACCCACCGTACATTTGTCAAACATTAGTAATCTGAGGTGGCATTTTCCACGTGAGACGCCACGTGGGACATATCATATTTTACAATCACACATACAATGAATGAAGTAGATGAAATTAACCCATAGCTCATTTTCCACTTGGGTAACCTGGGAGCTTTTAATTTACCCAAATTTACATTTAATTAACGGTATATTAAAGTAAGAAAAAGGGAAATTACCTATGTAACCTCCTTGAATTCACTACTTAATTAGGCCAAGTTAAAGATTAAAGATGAAAACATAAAATAAAATAGAAGGGTAAAAAGGGTAATTGTCATTTATACTCCACTCATAAAACACAGTAAAACCAAATGGAGTGTAAATAACATTATCCATAAAAAGTAAAATTAAAAAAACCTAAGTAATAATAAATTGATACTAAGTGCAAAATTAATTATAAAATCTTTTTTCACCCTCTTCATTCAAGTCTTTCTTGTTTTCTTGGTGGTGTTGTCATGAAGTACATCAAGCAAAACGGTGCTCTTACATTTAGGACACTTAGGGTACCCCTCAGCAAGCATAACGTACATCAAGCAACGTGGACATCCCACTAGCATCATGGATGTTGCTTCCGGACTACTTGAGTATCGGAGCTCCGTTTCATCATGGATATTTTCAGATGATACACATGAGCTGGTTGGAGACATAGTCACTGATCTTCTTGGTGATTCTTCAGGCAGCCGGTGAGTTATCGGTGGCGATAAATTTAACTTCAAGTCAACTTTCCGACCACCGTTTCTTCCACTCATCTTTTTTTTTTCTTCCCAAATTATTTTTCTTGATGATAAAAGTCAACTGTAAAAACCAAGAAATCTTGATAAATTAGTAAAGATATAAACTTTGATCAAATTTCACAAATTTAATGTAAACCCATGATCATAATATCCCTAGTAATTGATAAAAGTCAACTGTAAAGACCAAATTAAAACAAGAAATCTTGATAAAATAGTAAAGGCATAAACTTTGATCATGTATATCAAATTTGATGAAAGCCCATGATCATAAAAACATATATTATGAAAACCCATGATCATAAAAGTTACAAATATATAGGCTTACCTTGAGATACTGAAATCTTGGTGAAGAACAAAAGAGAGAGATTAAGGAGGTGATGAAGAACAGCACCACCTTTTGTGAGATGGGTTTGTAGGTTTAGAGGTTCAAAGGCCATTTATACATATATTTATATTAAAACAAGAACTCAAAGATAAAGAGAGAGAAAGAAAGATGGGTTTGATTTAAAGCTTAATTAAATGGTATAGAGAGAGAGAGAGAGAGAGAGAGAGAGAGAGAGAGAGAGAGAGAGAGAGAGAGAGAGAGAGATTGAAGAGGGAATTGAAGAGAATTGAAGGTGGTGTGGTAGAAGATGAGAGAGTTGTAAATTGAGGGGCAGGAAATGCATTAATTGTTGGAAAAAATCCCAAGATGGGTGCAGAAAAGGGAAATTTGTAGTAAATATTGCAATTAATCAAATTGCAGAACAACCCCTCTTCATTCATTGTTTAGACATTAACCTTTCATTTACTTTGTTTCAGTAACTTAGTGTGAGCTAGCAAATAGTAGCGATGATGTATTATTTACAGTTTACAAGTATTACAGTACCATGTTATAAACCAAAATGCTTCATAGTTGTATATGGGTATGTATGGTTTGTAGTAGGTAATATGAATTGATAACATATGTACAACCTAAGAAATTTGCCAACTGCTTTTAAAGCTTATAACAAATTACTAACAAATCCAACAACACCCTTATTAAAGTCTACATTATACATATTTATGTATGATAGCCTTAGACTTATTCCTAATTATCATGCTAATATATTTACACATGTAATACCCTATTTATGGAATCACACCTAACAAATACTAACTCTTTCTCCATTTCTCTTCTTTTTGTCTCAAATGTTTTTCATCACTTCTGTTTCTAAGTCCTTAATTTTATACAGTATTAAAGATATTATTTGATATTCAAATATATTCATGTAATAATTACATGTGTTTGTTTGTAAGTTTAACTTGGTTTACTCTGCATCTATGACAAATATATATCAACCAAGGAATGTATGTCATGCAGCAATGTTTGCTGCGCATGCTTAAATCTTTAGAAAATTGAAACAAGAATAAATAAACTTTTACATATATAAGAAAATGGTTTAATTTCATGGTTAAGAGATGTGATGATGCTAAAACTTGTGATCTTCTTGCTTGTTTTCACTTTTGCTATGGAAAAAAAGGGGAAGTTTAGATCATTCAATTCATATCGTGCACATAAGAAGATAACCAAAATCAGTGTATGTAGGAACTGATAGTACAGTGTTGGAAAATCTTCATCACTCGTGCTACGATACCGAGCTTCTTAGTTACACAGAAAGTCCCAATCGGTTTTTTTTTTTTTTTTTTTTTTTTTACAAAAGACAAGTCATGTGGTTCGTTTCTAAGAGAAATTCAAATATCTATATACAGGTGAATAACGATGTAGTAAGAAGTGTATAAACAAAATAATAACGGAGCATTAGTATCTAATTAAGGAATTGTGGGCGTTAACTCGTGAAATAACGATATTCCCAAATGGTAGTGATGTGGTTGGGAAGTGACTGTATTTCTATTAGTCTATATATAGATTTCAGGATATATATGATGTGAATGTATCAACATGCATATGGATCTAGGAAAGTTGGAGGCAAGAAAAGAGAAGAATTAGATTATAAATGATACAAGTGAAGAAGAATTAGAAGACTTAGATTGATCACTGTTGATGCGTGTGCCAATATTATAACTTATACGAGTTTTGTGTACGATTTCGAGGGTTTCATATTTAGTAACTCAACCCCTCTAAATGATACTTATATCATCTCTGCGTAGAATTATATTCATCTTCTCATTAAACAATTGTATAATATATTCTACAAAAGACAGTCACTTGTAATGACATGCATGATTCATATGTGTTATAGGAGCATTCGACGTGGTGACATGGACCGACTCACCTCATTTTCTTTTCTTTTAGAAGACACATTTTTAATAAAAGTTACAATTTCAGTCCTTCAAGTTTACTGATATTTATATTATTGGTTTCTCCTTTTGTCTTTGTTGCATGTAAGAACCATGCACGGATGATTTCCCCCTTTTAAAAAAATCTTAATACAACGAAGAAGAAAAAACACAGCGTGAAGACAACAACAATAGTCGGATCTTGCTGATCCCGAAGTGGTCACACCGGTATGGTCAAGGCACTATGACACTTTCTCTTTTATATACCCGACGCTCAAATATCTTGATCTTAATCCTACTAATGTTTCCTCCACCGATGGATTAGTAGCCGGTGAAATCCCCAAATAAAAATTTTAGTGAACCATATTGAAGCTATCAATGTGATTGATCAGACGTACAAGTAACAAAGCTTTCACTGGACTTTTTTCATTTTCTGAATTTGCTTCCGACAAGAACCTAGCATTAATATGAGTTTGTTGACCGCGTAGGGTGATCCATCTTGATGACAAATTCCACAATGACAACATATAGAAATTAACCGTTCGATGTCTACTCGTTCTCCCATCTTCAATTCTCAAGAACAACGTGATTTTGACCTATCATTTGTTCAATTTGGTCAAAAGTTGCTAGCTGACTTTTTTTTTTTTTTAATAAGATCAAGCATTGCATTAAAAGAAACGTATTTCATTATGAAAAGGAAATATACAAAACATAATACACTTTTACAAATCCAAAAACGAGAAAATACCACAACAAAAGAGACCCAAAACAAAGAAAACATTCCAAAGATAGACACCGAGGCTGCTAGCGTCTTGTTTAGCGAACAAAATGAGATAAAGTGAGCATATAGTTTAAGCTTAGTTTTTAACTTACAAAGTCAACTGTTGGTACCTCAAGTTGTTACCACATGTTTTTGTAGTAGCGATCTTTGCTTCCACGCCAAACTTTTTCTCACCAAATTATGAAAATTTTGACTTTTTTCAATCACTTAAACAAATTCAGTACGTCTAATAAACAGAGTTTATTTTTACGTCTAATAAACAGAGTTTATTTTTACTCTGCCCACTCTTAAAAAAAATACCACAACCAGCTAGGATTTTAAAAGGTGTGTGGAAAAAAAAATTGATTATTTTTTCAATTTTAGGGGGTCAAAATTTATAAAATATCGTAAATACCGTTAAAATTATTTCTTTTTTACATAAATTGAAAATTTTTGTGGGGCAACTACCCCCCATACCCCTCTACATCCGCCCCGACTACAACTGAGTTTTCATTATATTACAATATTTAATTATGGGTAAATGGTTTGAAAAGGTTACATTTGTCAAAATTTGATAATAAAGGGATTATGAGTTTTGTCGATGCCCAATAAGGAGTCACTTTTTAAATTCGTGCCATAAAAGGAGTTAAGGTGTCAAAAAAGTTTAATTAAGGTGTAATTATTTTTACATTTTTTCTCTTTCAATTTTTGATCGGTTTTACCTAATGCGGGACTTAAGTCTCGAATATTCAATTAATATGTGACATTTTGACCTAGAAAACATACGATATAAACACTAATTTTACTTTATGAGTGTTTAAACCCGAATTTCATTTTTAGTGTTAAATCCTTTTATTACAAGATTTTAAAATGTTTAATCCTTTATAGCACGATTTCAAAATACTAAATCCTTTTATGGCACGTTTTTAAAATGAAACGTTAATTTTTACCCTTAATTGAACTTTGTTGAAAACTTAAATCTTTTTATGGCACGATTTTGAAATGTGAGTCATTTTTGGGCATCGACAAAACTCATATTTCATTTATTGTCAAATTTTGATAAGTTGATTACCTTTTTAGGTCATTTGCCCTTTAACTAATTAAGCTATTAAACAAATTATTTGCAAAATATAAATAACCCGCAATTACCAAAGGGTCGTTGACCTATCCGTTTTCAAGTGTGAGGTTGGGGGTTCAAGTCCTGAGATGACTAAATGTATATATTTGTGGATCAATGTACATCTTCGTAATATGTGTGTGATTATTTGTCTTTCTTAAAAAAAAAAAAAAAAAGTGATTGATCCCAACTTAAAGAAATGTTTCTACTTAATATGCATTCGAAAATTGAACATATCACTTTATTGAAAGTCAGAGTACTTTAACTTACGATTAAACTAAATGAATGCATCTGTATCTAGCGGGTTTAACACATCAAACGACAAATATTAAGCTTTCGGTTGGGTGCCGTTAAGAAACGGAAGTAGTTACTATTTATTTAGAACTACTTTGCTTTATATAATTGAAGTGAAGTGATTAATTTATGATACATTTTGACCTAACTTATCTTATTCATTTAGTGTCTATTTATGTCTATGCTCCATTTAATCAATTTATATGATCCGAACCTATAAAGATTTGGAGGTAATTTGTACACCATTTTGTTTATCTATCACTAAATATGTTTGATGGTATTGTAACGTAAAACATGTTACATCATATTTATAATACTGATACTGAAATGTTAAAAAGTGGTGGTGTATAAGTGGTCACTCATAAGGATAATAAAGCAAGAAATTAAAACAAATCTCAATATCTCTATTAAGCTTATCAGGACTCGAGGTGACCGTGCGACGGGCCTTGCTCGTTGGACCGTTTTCAAGTGATCGTGCGAATTTCAGCCCAATCCGTCACTGAAATCTGTTGCGGCAAAATATGCTCCCAGTGTATTTGCCTCGTTGACTTTTTCCGTTGACTACCGTATTGATTGTATGATTTGACCATATCTGCATCAAAATCAAGGTCCAAAAGCAAACTCTACTTGACCTAAATGAATGAAATGATCGTGGAGTTTTACTCTGTTTGAAACTGAGACCTTAATTAAACCTCTATAAATCCATATATCTAACTAAATTAATTAATCCGTAATTCATTCAGAGATCTAAATACCAAATCGAATTATTTTGCAACCTCACAAAGTTAATTCACCAAGTTATTGAATTTTGAAATATATTTTGCGCGGAGATGTCTCGCCCAATGAAATCTATATTTCGTGAGGGTTAAGTTCAATTCTCCTAACGTTTTATTATGCTACACGTGTTTTCAATTATTTTTGTCGGTAACAACTAACAAACATTCATGATCAATCGTTTATGAACGAGTCTTTGATCGATACAAGTACGTGATACTAATTAAAACCTTTAATATATGACCAGCCAATAATAAAACATTAGTACATCGCAATTACCTAAACATGATGCATGTGTACGTGGAAAAGAAGAAACTTATTTTTATGATGCTTTATTAAATAGTCAAAAAAAGCTAATTCACATGCTTTTCATAAGTTTGATTATCCCCTAGTCCCCTACTTTTGGTGGATATATATATTTTGCTTGCTTGAGATTTTTCAATGTACATTAATTTTAGATATAAGTTATCATTGCGAGAAATATGTCAATTACGCAACCACCGGAAGTAGATGGACCACCACATACAGGTTAAAAGAACGGGCGATACCTTGAAACAGACTAAATTTTTTTAGGCCTTTATAGCCGGAGCCGATAGCTACATCTTATTATTATTTATTTTTTTTGCACCTCAACATTCAAACAATGAAACTATATGACAATATTGTTGTATATTCTAGTGCATTGGCGGATTAATGGATACAGAGTAGGTGATGTAGATTGCATACCCGGCTAAGTTACTAAATATCGGACTCAACTAAAATTGCGGGGTAAGGAGGCCGCGCCCCCTTGTGGGGACCAAGGGGCAGAGCCCCTGACTATATTTAGTGACCCGGAAAAACCCGATTTGATATTTGACCCGGATCGGTAATGGACCAGTTATATGTCCTATAACTTCCATCTTTCTGGTTTCTAACACATATTCTACATAATTGTAAAAACGTAAAACACGCACATAAACACTCAATTCTCGATTTTGATTGCCATAAATCATGAATATCTCTTGAATTATCCCAATACGAATTTCTTGTAATCCGGGGCTATTACAGGGTCGAAATATTGTATTTGAAAAGTAATTCCAAACATAATTCACGGAGATTATATCACGTCATTGATCATATACCCTGTTCATATTTTACAATAAATATTGTATTAATAATCAAAACTTAAGAATAATATGAATAAATATAGTATTTATAACAAAAGAATCATAATCCTTGATGTGACGCAAAAAATCATGTTTTCAAAGCCATTATTCCACACTTTTTGGGCACATCTTTAGTGAAAACATTCCAAAACAATCATTATTTACTAAAATTCACTAAATTGCTCAAAATATAAGCATTGCTACAAAAATCAGTAAAAACATCCGAATAACGAACAAAACGGAGCAAATAAGCAGCAACCAATTCTCGCACCCTCATTTATCCTATGATAAACATATTCTAACCTTATGATATGATGTAATAGGTAAAATCGAGACGAGAAAATCAAGAATCACGCAAATCGGACAAAGGACGGAAAAGACTGGACGATTACAAACTCCTATAAAGTAATTTCGGCTATGCTAAAGTTGTACACATCCAATTTCAGTGAGATTGGCACCATTAGAAGCGTAACGGAATTACGAAGACACAGGCGAAAGAATCAGGTCAAACGGACGCATAACGAAGGAGATACGGACGTTTTAAGCAACGAACGAAATCAGACGGAGGCCGTATACGGCCATGGCCACCGTATACGGCCATTCATAGACCGTATACGGCCCATAACACACCGTATACGGCCCTATGAAGGCCGTATACGGCCCTGTGTACCCCATATGCTGCTCGTTTGTGCTTCGTTTGCTTGTACGTGCGTGCTTCGCGAGTTGTACGGCTGATTTCAAGCTTTGCCTATAAATAGGAGGCCACTCCTCCATCATTCTACACACTTCAACATTCCATTCATTTCTCCATTTCCACTTTCTCTCTCACACACTCTCTCTCTCTAAACTCTCTTTCTTTCTTTCTCTCTCTAGAAATTAGGGTTTGATCCAGTTAGTTCCCAGTTAATATTTAACTGAAACTAACGGAGGGGCTACTTTTGTAATAGCGTAGGGAATAGTTCAGGGGCTTTTATTGTAATATTTTCAAGGATATTGCGGAAGTTCTGCTTGTACTCTCTCTCTAAACGCTTATTCAATCTACGCTTTATTAACGGTTACTTCTTTCCTTATCTGTTATAATGATAATTGCTATTGTTATTATGCTAGATTTATGATCTGTTATTATGCGTAGTGAGTATTTTCCTTGTGTGTTTGTTATGATGTAGTTAGTTTATATATGTGTGGGGTGATGCTGCTTTAAACATATAATTGGATAACATTACGAAATAACGGAGGTAACGTTATACGACTTTCATTTGTATAGCGCCGGAATCATTACTTATGTGTGTAGTACGGAACGTGGAAGCTATGAAAGTCGTGGGCACTGTACATCGTTAGTACACCTAAAGATCTGGAACACTGTGGAAATGCTCAGACGCACTGTACACCGTTAGTACATCTTGGGTCTGGAAAACTGTGGAAATGCATAGTCGCACTGTACACCGTGATGAAAGCTCCAGACTAAAATATAACCATTAAAATAAAGTTAATAGTCACCAAACCAAGTCTTAATCTTAAATGCCTTGTTTGACTTCGTTGTCCCCGTAGTGTTAAGAAAGGTCGAAACCTTAGTGGGTATGTTACTCTATCTCATGCGCCCAGGAATTAATATTCCAAGAAGGGTCGTTACTCCGTCATTGGATAACGTTGAAGAGTTGAGCATCCTCCTCCGATCAGACTCAATTTGGCCTAGTATTCAGTGACATATTGATTGGTTTTCCCAATCAGTAGGGTACTAGTGTTTACACTACGAACAATTAAGCTCAGATAAGACACAAACCTTTAAAAGACGTTTTCATACTAAAACCCTATCATCACCCCCGCATAAGCTAACGAAGTCATAACAAACACATCTCCTCCATACTGATTCCATCCCTATTTCTATTTTTCATTTATTTACTTTTTATTTAATTGCTTTAAATTACGGACCTAAGTAACAAAAACCCACTCAAACTCTGTTTTAAAAAAAAATCCCATCACTAAAATAAACAACTTGTCTTGATACTCCCGTTTCACAATACGATTAGCTTGAAGAACGACCCTAGGTCATACTGCTGCTATACAGCCGCAGTAAAACTTAGGTCCCCAGCTCTTATAAATTTAAAACTCCACTGCCGTGTCCTCCTTCCGTTGCGTTGACGACCGTGACCGATCGAGGGCTCACGACAAGTTTTTGGCGCCGCTGCCGGGGAGTTAATCGTAAGACTCTGAAGCATCTAGACGAGTTTTCTATTTAGTGATACTTCTTTCCCATTCTTATTTTCTTTTCCTTGTTCCAACTGACAATATCTTCCCATATCCCACAACGATATTCGACCAGATCATCCGGATCTGAATCTCTCATTTTCATACCCGATCCTGAGTCGATTATCCGTACCATCCGCAAAGAAAGACGTTCCCGTTTTCCACAAATGGCCGCTCGTGTTACTCTCGCCGACAACACCAAACCATCCATCGAAGGGCGAGGAGGACCGATTAGCTATCCAGTGATTGACGGAGCTTCTTTTGAGCTTAAACACCACATCGTACAACTCATAAAAGATAACTGCCAATTCCACGGTCTACCCCGTGATGATCCCAATGCTCATATCGACAAATTCATTCAGGTTTCAAACTCCTATAAGCAGAATGGGGTTGAGCAGGATATCATCCGCTTATACTTGTTCCCCTATTCTCTCGCTTTACATGCTTCTACCTGGTTTGAGGGACTTGAGACCGGCTCAATCACCTCATGGACCGACATGGGTAATAAGTTTCTCGCTAGATACTTTTCACCGTCCAAACAAACTCAGGCAAAGAATGACATCGCAAACTTCCAACAAGCCCACGATGAATCTATCTACTCAGCATGGGAGCGATTCAAGAGTTTACTGAGGAAATGTCCAAACCACCAAATGACAAAGACAGACAAGGTGTGCACCTTCTACCGAGATCTTGATCCTAACCATCGCATCAATCTTGACGCAGCAGCTCAAGGAAACTTCATGAAACTTACTGATGATGAAGCATGGAGCTTGATTGAGGATATGACGATGCATCACCACGATTGGAAGTCTGATGAGCAATCCTCATCATTACCCCTCTCCGCAAATAACACCCGCCAAACTGAAGCCATTAAGTCTCTGAGCGAACAAATTGAGACTCTGACAAAACAGATAGCAGATCTGAAGAAACCACCACAGCAGATCCACCAAGTTCAGGCTTGCCAGAACTGTGCCAACCATCCCGCTGAAAAATACGAGGTTGAGTACGAAGATCCTACTGACGGTTCAGTCTACTATGCCCAGTTTCCTGTCAGACCTCAAAATCCGGCCAGTTTCGCTAGAACTTCACCACCACGAACTCGAGGAAACCAATATCCTCCACGAAACAATCAACCCCCTTTCCAGCCCAGGTTTCAGCCACGATATCCGACGTACCACCAACAACCATAACTTCCATACAATCAACCACTTCCATTAACCGTCACTGAGGATACCCAGCCTGCTGAGCCTGCGAAGACCATCATTCCAGTCACGAGTACTGATGACAACCTCAACAAATTCATCCAAGGTCAAACCGCTTTCAACCAAAAGACTACGGCTCGACAAGACCAAACTGATCTATTCCTTCGAAATCAACTCTCGGTCCTAAAAAGCCTTGAGAACCAAATCGGTCAGTTAGCCCAACGTCTCGATACCCGACCGCAAGGGACCTTACCAAGCAATACTATTCAGAACCCCCATGTCGAGGAAGCCAAGACCTTAAACTCTGATAAACCAACTCCTTCTATTACTGCTTCTCCAAGGGAACATTCTCCTGTCCAAATCAATGCCCACGCCGAATCGTGAGGTTGAGATTCCTTTCCCTAACCGCCTGCACAAGAAGTAAAATGCCAAGTCATTCAAACTTGATGGAAAATTCTTAGACACCGTGTCTAGAATCCCTTCCAGTACAAAGTACATCCGACGAATGCTGGCAACTAAGGACAAGATTCCTGCCATTCCTAAAGTCTCCCTGAACGCCGAGTGTTTAGCCGTTATCCAGAATGCCTTACCGGAAAAACTAGGAGACACGGGTCGATTCACCTTGCCCTGTTCCATCTATCACTCAGGCACAATACGCTCCTTTGCCGATCTTGGAGCTAGTATCAATCTGATGCCTTACTCGCTCTACTCCAGATTAGAATTAGGACCTCTCCAGCCCACTAAAATGAGCGTCCAGCTTGCCGATCAATCAGTCCGATACCCGAAAGGCATTGCTGAGAATGTCATGGTAAAAGTTGACAGGTTCTATTTCCCCACTGACTTTGTAGTGATGGACATACATGAAGACATTAACATACCCATTATCCTAGGTAGGCCATTCATGAATACTGCACGTGCTATTATTGATGTATATTCTCAGGTTATCAGTCTACGAGCACATGGACAAACAATATCATACAAGATTGATCAGACCGACTGTTCAATAATGGAGCATGCAGAGATATACTCAATATCCATAGGCAGAGTTACTTCGGATGATGACACTTCTGATTCAGAGCCAGAACCATACAGGCCATACGAGCATACTTGTCTTATCTCAGCTACTGAAGAGTCAGAATCAGAAGACGAAGAAATGGAAGAATCTGAACCAGAGGAAGAAATAGAAGAGGAGGAAAATTCAGAACAGGATGAAGAAGAAGAGGAACAACCTGAAACAGAACCAGAGGAAGAAGAGATGGAAGAAACGGAACCTGAAGAAATGGAAGAATCCGAGGAAGAACAGGAAGAATCAGAGCCCGAGGAAGTATATCAGTCCACACCACCTCATCAATACCTTCCTGACTCATATTTACCGACAGCAGAGATTATACAGATCGAGAACCTCGAGAACTTCATCCCTCTGTCACAAGATGAATCAGATGAAGATACACCAACTGATTACTCTCACGATGTAGAATTTGGTCTCACCATGGAGAAACTCATTGCATCAGCTATTGATCCCACCAAACCTCTCGTGTCTCCCCGACTTGACGCTCTGCTGAATATTGAAAAGACTATAGCTTTATCCGCACAACACCCAGAGCTTCGAGACAAACTCTTGAGAAAAATTGCAGCATATAAAGCATCCCGACTTCCCCAAAGGATTCAAACCTTTGACACATCTGCACCTCGAAGTCAGTTCGAGAAGGGAAGTACTTCCGGATCTAGCCGTAATTCTGATTCTCAGGAGGAAAAAGACATCGAGATGGATTCCTCTCAGCCGATATCTCAGATTACTGATGACTCCCTTCCACCATCCGATACTGTTGAGTTCCCTGATTTCCAGGCTAGGGATACTCCAGCTGAGGAGAGTGACGAGGATGACATCATCTATACTGATATTCCAATAGATATTCGGTCTGTCCGACTTCTTGCATCTTCGACTGTTCCCGCTTCTCCCCAAATTCCGACTATCTCCAACCATGAGGAAATGATAAGTGCTATTGAAGAATTCGAAAACGACATACCTATAATAACAAGCATTATCATTAACTCCACCAACGATTACACTCCACACCAAAGGAACCTGATTGAGGAAATCATAGCCGAATCTGAGGTCAACCAAGCCGAGAATTCCCAAGACTACAGATTCTTCCACAACCGCCTAAATGCCTTTGCCGAAGACCTTGCTGCTCAGCTGCTACGAGAGCACCACACTACTGGACCAACACCTGAGGAGCTAGAGTTCTTTGAAGACCAAAGACGCATGTACATGAAGATCTATGACACGCTGTTCAGATCCGCATTTCCATATTCTGCTGAGCAACACGAGTTCTTAAATTCTTATCGCAGCAATATGTACAATGCTACTGGGAATCCCGACGCAGACATAGACATCCGGTTGATGAATGATCTTAGGGGACTCCTAGATTCTATGGCTAGGAATGATCATATTGACGAGACCTCTCCTCATCGGTTCTACATTGACTGCACCATCGAGTACCACGCTCACAAGATTTCCGAAGATCTCGAGTATGAGAGTTATGACGTGAGGACGTGTGTCATCCCTTCTTCTATACCAGAAGGATCGATGGTTAACATCGCGAACTTCCTCACTGATCGAATCAAGGAAATCTTCGCTGAAGTACCTGATGAAGAGCACAGTCAAATATTCAACTACGGATTACGTGAGGTTTACGACATGATGAACAATACCTTTAAGAACTCCGACCTCACGTTTTCCCACTACCAGACCAGTCACATCCAGGGTATTCATGAATCTATCCGAGAACTTGGAGTAAACTCCAATATTGCAGATCACGAGACTTTACACCTGCAGTTCTTTGGATTTATGGACTCGCTCAGAAAATACCATCTTGAACGAGAGATGATTGAAGCTGATGGATTCTCTTTTGTAAATTCCCGCGGAATTTTCTCCAGCACAGTAAAGGAGATCACTTGGGACCTGCTGCACATAAAAATGATTACAGAGCAACATCTGCAGAGCTTCCCCATATTTGCATCTGAGATTCCAAACATCATTGACATCATCGCTCGCCATTTTCTAAGGATATACCCACGTAACCCCAGGATTCCACTTCTGCGCACTTCCGGTCCTGGTGGTTCCAGCACCAACTAAATCTGAAGGAAGGCAAAGTCGAGCTCTCGACTCTAAAAGCAGCGCTTCTCGGGAGGCAACCCGTGCAATAAGACGTGTAGAGAGAACAGTGTCAATAAGTGAAGCTATATCTCTGACTATCCTTCACACTTGGTCGGCACCAAAACACTTTTCTGATATTACAACTCATTTGCAAATAAACCACTCGTCTCAGAAATAAGGAAATCAATTTGAAAAATAATAATTCATATGTTTCGAGCATTTGAGGTACTTGCATACTACTTTTATGCATTATGCTCGAACTCGTTTAAAAACACATGTTTTAGAAAAATGATTTGTAGTAGAAAACATCTTTTCAAGTTCTGAGACGGTGATTTGTCTTTTCAATTGCAAATACTTTGAGTTTGTAAACTGGTACGACCAACGTGTTCACACTTACGAGATTGATTCACAAAGGGAATAATGGATGGAGAAGAAAACCAAATAGCAAGACGCTTGAAGCTGTGCCGCTCTTCATGAATGCAGAAAAAGATCTTGGCAACATCTCTTTTCAGCAAATTCAGATTCTCAGCTTCTTTGCTGCTCGCTATCTGGGGAGTGTCTTAACCTTTACTCTCTTTTGTTTATGATTCTGTTTATTATTTGCTTTGTTAGTTTATTAAAGTAGTCTATACTCTATCCTAAGCTTATCACTAAGTGTGGGATTCCAGCCCAAAACAAACACTTGAGAAACATTTTTTTACATGTTCAAACTCTAAGTGTGGGATTTTACTTCCAGTAAATCTCAACTCAAGAGAACATTAGGGACAATGTTCCTCTAAGAGTGGGATAGCAGGTATAGAATACCTTGGTTAGTTTTCTTTGATTTTAATGTCCGAAATAGTAAACTCAGAAAATGTTCCTCAAATTTTTCAAAATGTTTCAAAGAAAATTGAAAGTATGAGCTAAATCTATTGATTAACTCTACTAATTTTGAGCCGAAATATCTTTTGAGAGGAGCTATTTTTAGATGTGAGTAATGTATTTCGGAGTCTAGGGAAAATAAGGTAGAAATCGCTTAAACAAGAAATAATAATCTGATGGAAGCATGACGAAGCACATACAACCCTATTTGCAGTGAGGTATCTTGAGCCTAATAGCATTCATCTTTAATGCTTCACTAATCATTTCTTGTGTGTGCCGATGCATGCATCTCTGAATTAGAACTTGCTCTTGACATACGCTTCAAGACCACATTGGTGTGTACCGTATGCGGTATAGGTGCAATTAAATGACCTTGACATTCCCTAGGATTTAAACCCCTTTTTACATATCTTTTCAAGCCCAAAACCCTTTCCGATACTCACTTTTAGTATCGATGATCTGCCTAGTAAACCCTGTTGAGCCTAAACCTTTCGTTTCATAAAACCCTACTTTCCAAAAATATTCCCCAAACTTATCTTAGAATTTCTGAGGTTATGAAGAACATCTTTTAGAATATCTTATCCTACCCTTTTCGTGCTCTCAAAAAGATTGAAGAATCCTTGGTGTGAAAAATTGACACCGCGAAAAGACTCGAAATGCTCAAGATAAGGGATTTCTGAAAGAATCAAAAGAAGAAAAATATCCTTGGAAATTCTCTGGCAAAGAAATTCTGAAGAAGGAAAGAAAAATAGAAAAATATAAAAGCAGAAAAAGAAAATAAAAAGAAGAAAAAGAAGAAAAGAAAGAAAAATAGTTCCGCAAGAATAAAGCTTAAAGTCCTTTGAAGTATCATCCTCACAAGAAGATTCTGATAGAAGACCAAAAGCTACCTCTCTCTCCGTTCTGAAATAAAGTTGTTCATGATCTCAGTTGTTTTAAGATAAACAACCCTTACAACCCAAAAAAAATACCACTATCCATACCCTTTACCCCTCATCAAACACTACAACCCTCATGAATGTCTTGGGATAATTAGCACCGTCCTCACCTAAGTGGTGGAGATCCGATTCTCGACCAAGCCTATGACGATGAGTGCTGCATGACAGGCTATTTGAGCGATTTCTTCTGTTCTAGACTGATAGGAAACCCGATACACTTTGAGTGAATTGAGTGACCACCTTCTGTGAGATCGTCTAGTCATGTGTACTCCAAGATCATGAGATTTGGATGGATGCCTAAGAGAATCTTTTCTTGTTTAAGGAAGGACCATCTTATCTTTCCCTATATTCCTGAAACTATCTTATTTGCATTTGACAGTGGTAACTCTTAAAAATGTTGAAGCTCACTCTAAAAATGTTTTAAAATGTTTTCAAAAAACTGAGTGTTGCTTGAGGACAAGCAACGTCTAAGTGTGTGATAACTTGATGTGACGCAAAAAGTCATGTTTTCAAAGCCATTATTCCACACTTTTTGGGCACATCTTTAGTGAAAACATTCCAAAACAATCATTATTTACTAAAATTCACTAAAGTGCTCAAAATATAAGCATTGCTACAAAAATCAGTAAAAACATCCGAATAACGAACAAAACGGAGCAAATAAGCAGCAACCAATTCTCGCACCATCATTTATCCTTTGATAAACATATTCTAACCTTATGATATGATGTAATAGGTAAAATCGAGATGAGAAAATCAAGAATCACGCAAATCGGACAAAGGACGGAAAAGACTGGACGATTACAAACTCCTATAAAGTAATTTCGGCTATGCTAAAGTTGTACACATCCAATTTCAGTGAGATTGAAGCGTAACGGAATTACGAAGACACAGGCGAAAGAATTAGGTCAAACGGACGCATAACGAAGGAGATACGGACGTTTTAAGCAACGAACGAAATCAGACGGAGGCCGTATACGGCCTTGGCCACCGTATACGGCCCTTCATAGACCGTATACGGCCCATAACACACCGTATACGGCCCTATGAAGGCCGTATACGGCCCTGTGTACCCCATATGCTGCTCGTTTGTGCTTCGTTTGCTTGTACGTGCGTGCTTCGCGAGTTGTACGGCTGATTTCAAGCTTTGCCTATAAATAGGAGGCCACTCCTCCATCATTCTACACACTTCAACATTCCATTCATTTCTCCATTTCCACTTTCTCTCTCACACACTCTCTCTCTCTAAACTCTCTTTCTTTCTTTCTCTCTCTAGAAATTAGGGTTTGATCCAGTCGGAGGGGCTACTTTTGTAATAGCGTAGGGAATAGTTCAGGGGCTTTTATTGTAATATTGTCAAGGATATTGCGGAAGTTCTGCTTGTACTCTCTCTCTAAACGCTTATTCAATCTACGCTTTATTAACGGTTACTTCTTTCCTTATCTGTTATAATGATAATTGCTATTGTTATTATGCTAGATTTATGATCTGTTATTATGCGTAGTGAGTAGTTTCCTTGTGTGTTTGTTATGATGTAGTTAGTTTATATATGTGTGGGGTGATGCTGCTTTAAACATATAATTGGATAACATTATGAAATAACGGAGGTAACGTTATACGACTTTCACTTGTATAGCGCCGGAATCATCACTTATGTGTGTAGTACGGAACGTGGAAGCTATGAAAGTCGTGGGCACAATCCGTTGTGGAAATAATGTTTCCAGTTATATTATATAAATGAAAACCGGTGATCTATTAATCTTGTATTTATGAATTTCTAAACCAAATCGCCTTTCCTCCAATTGAACGTGGTTAGAACCTTTATGACAAGGAGTCGCGAACCTTGATCAAACGGTCACTATGTTTTCTGATACTGTAAACATGGTCTGAATTACGTAGCTGTGGAAATATTGTTTAAAACCTTTCGTATAATACACCGTGAATCAATCAGGGATTTATTGGGAAATAGTGAGGGCTGGTTTATATCATAGATGGTTGGGCTTTAATACAAACATAGTTTAAACTAGTCTAGAGTGACCGTAAAGTATGTGACCCCGGAAAGACCACGGTAAACGGCACTGTACTTCGTGTAACGTTGGAAACACTTTTGGTGAAGTACAAACACGTGGAGCTAAGGAAATGTCGGTGGTTGAAGACTGTGTCACATCCTGGTTTAACTTCAAAGCTGTGGAAATGTTTGATTGCACTGTACATTGTTAGTACACCTAAAGATCTGGAACACTGTGGAAATGCTCAGACGCACTGTACACCGTTAGTACATCTTGGGTCTGGAAAACTGTGGAAATGCATAGTCGCACTGTACACCGTGATGAAAGCTCCAGACTAAAATATAACCATTAATATAAAGTTAATAGTCACCAAACCAAGTCTTAATCTTAAATGCCTTGTTTGACTTCGTTGTCCCCGTAGTGTTAAGAAAGGTCGAAACCTTAGTGGGTATGTTACTCTATCTCATGCGCCCAGGAATTAATATTCCAAGAAGGGTCGTTACTCCGTCATTGGATAACGTTGAAGAGTTGAGCATCCTCCTCCGATCAGACTCAATTTGGCCTAGTATTCAGTGACATATTGATTGGTTTCCCCAATCAGTAGGGTACTAGTGTTTACACTACGAACAATTAAGCTCAGATAAGACACAAACCTTTAAAAGACGTTTTCATACTAAAACCCTATCATCACCCCCGCATAAGCAAACGAAGTCATGACAAACACATCTCCTCCATACTGATTCCATCCCTATTTCTATTTTTCATTTATTTACTTTTTATTTAATTGCTTTAAATTACGGACCTAAGTAACAAAAACCCACTCAAACTCTGTTTTAAAAAAAAATCCCATCACTAAAATAAACGACTTGTCTTGATACTCTCGTTTCACAATACGATTAGCTTGAAGAACGACCCTAGGTCATACTGCTGCTATACAGCCGTAGTAAAACTTAGGTCCCCAGCTCTTATAAATTTAAAACTCCACTGCCGTGTCCTCCTTCCGTTGCGTTGACGACCGTGACCGATCGAGGGCTCACGACAATCCTAACTAAATACGAAATTCTAATATAACTCGAATCCTAAAATAATTTCGTAATAAAAATATATCCTGTTCATATACCCTGTTCATATTTCGTGATAAAAATATATCCGCGTACGAACATAATTTCCTTAAGTTCGGGGTGTTACAACTCTCCCCCACTTATCTCATTCGTGTCCTCACGAATGCCACTAATCTCTATTCAATCTTACCCCCCTATTTAACTATACAGAAACGTTTACTCGTTCTAAACCTCACTACTCATAATTTGGTTACTTCCCTTTATCATTATCTCTATTACACATAATTAATCGCACACAAATCTTCTCTTCAATAACTGCCTCTTTATCAATTTTAATTCCCACAACGGCTTACATTCATATCATCTTACTACTTAATGATTCACTACTACTTCATATCGACCAACCCTATCTCAGCAGTCACATTAAATCTTTCTGGTATTTTGGTAGCCTTAACAATTCCATGTGAAATGGCATAATGTCGCACCCCCAAATTATGATGCGGAAGCGATTCGGGTCGGGGCGCGACTAATCAAATATCAATAACACATAAAATATAATGAACGACTCTATATGCGTCGTTTATAATACATTGATTATTATAAAAGTCTTACACTGTTATAATAGTTTACAAAAGCTCGAATTAATGTAAGTGATTCTATGGCATAACTAATTTATACAAAATATAGTAATGCATGATAATCTCCTGATGTTTGCATGAGACTCGAGCTAATGGGCATCATGAGTGAGCAGACCTACTGCTGCTGCGAACCTGAGAATACACGCTAAATTGGTCAGCTTACGCTGGTGAGCTCACAGGTTTAATGATAAAGTATAATGTATGAACCGCAAGATTTAAGTATGATGATTTGCAATTAAGCAAATAAATAAATGATAAATGATGTATATAACTGCCATGAGCACATAGTCTGAGCTTAACTGAGGTGTCAGGATCACAATTAAGTGCCTGAGCGAGGGTGCCTCTATGCGTATGCCTAATCAACACACGTATGAACAAATGATAATGCGTCCGTTTTGACCAGTCAGTGTTTGCTGACCCGGACGGGGATTGTCAGTCCCATATGGTACCATACACTAACATTCACGCTACATAGTATTACCAAACTATGCTAATGAGGACTTATGATGATTAGATGATTAACTCATGCAGAATATAGCGATATTTGATACTTGCGTTCACATGTAAAACAAAACAGGCATGTATTCTCACCCCTAGAGTAAAAACAGTAAAATAGGGGCTATGAGACTCACCTGAGTCTGATGAGATGCTATCAAGCACTAATGATGGTGTACAAGGGAAATGATGTCGTCTCCAACGATCGAAACCTGCTGGGCGTCCTAAATGCGCAAGGTTTTAATGATTAGATGTCTCAACAGATCATCTATGCTAGTTGTTCCCTCAACTAGTTATGTCCAAATACATTGGTTTGTTTGTTCGTGTTTTTGAAAACATGTACGGCCCGTTGGTGGTGGTTTGTAATAATAATTCCCAAAGTATTATTATTATGTTTGTTTCGTTTATTGACTTGTAAAATATATGTATTTGTTTAAGTGTTTCAACACATGTATCGTTATCCGTAAATATCGTAGCATCGTTTTTTGTTCAAGTTTCATAGTAAAACACCTAAAACAATTGTTTCGAGCCAAAATCTAAAGTTTTACATTTCGTTTTACGTTTTTCGTACCGAGGCTCGTTTCGGTTGACTTGATCAAACGTGTTCGGTTTAACCCGAAACTTTTACACAAGTCTTAAATTAGTTAACTAAGACTTATAAAGTTGTAGGTACGTTTTATGGTCGGCCCGAAGTGTCGGTTTTATGTTTATGTTAAAAACAGTCCCAAAATGTGTTTTTCGGTTTATGTCGGTTCATTTCGCCACTCGATTTTAACGTGTTCTAGTCCGAATTAGATTCCAAGATTTTTACCAGATGCTCATGTGTGTGTCCAGAACCTAACGTGATTATTCCAACAATTATCGAGTTCATATAGATGGGTAATTAATTTCGTTAAAGAACCGTACTCGGTTTTCGAACACATGCAGACCAGTCGCAAAGATCAGTTTATAACCAAAAATACGTACGGATCTGGAAAAAGTGTAGACACGAAAGTTGTAGCTCTATTCAATACGCAACTTTTAAAAAAAAATTCGTTGTCTAATTCTCAGTAGAACTCAAGTTATGGCCGTTTTTGTACACTGACTTTTTGAAGACAGAATTCTGCATGTTCATATATATTATACAAAAACGATTTTAAAGCTTATATTTGGACATAACATGGTTACATGATTCACTAAACATCAAATCAGTAACATGCAATTGTATTTTTAGAGAGAGAAAGTGTTGATTCTTACAAAAGGAGATGGTGAAAAGATGAGAATGATGGAAGTGAGCTTTGATCTTGATTCCTTCTTCTTGTTTATTCTTTTAATCTTGATAAATGATGATGATTATTGATGAGGATGAATCTGAGTTTTTGAGGGTTTCTATAGAGAAAGAGGGGCATATTTTTAGAGAGAGGGAGGAGAGATTGTGTGTGTGTTTTGATTGAGTACAAATGAAGGAAAATGGTGAATGGGTGGCATAGATCAACATGCAATGGCTCATGGTGGAGGTGGTGGTGGCCTTGGGCAGGTTTCCAAGGGGGCCCACTCAAGTGTGGGTCTCCAAATTTTAATCCCACAATTTGTGCTCCGTGCGGTGTTCGTTTTCTCGCCCGTTTCGACGTTTAATTAGACGTTTAACGATTTCTATTCGCGTTTTGGATAACGATTTAAATCTCGATATTGTTGAATGAAGTATTTATTAAAATACTTAAAAACATTTATAAAAATGTTCCGTTAATTTATTGGCCTCGATTTGCGTGTTCGTTGTATGGAGGTTTAATCGCGTGACGTTTAAACTAGACGTTTTTCGTTATCGGTTTAAAATACGATATTTTGAATAAAAGTTTTACTCTAAATGATATATTTTAAACTTATAAAATATATTTTGGTTCTCATTTGATTATCGGGCGCGTTCCGCGCATTTTCATCGCGTTTGTGATACTTTATACGATACGTTTTACATGTTAAATATTATCAACATGATATTTATGAGTTTATTAAATAATTTCATACTATTTAATATTTTGTTCACCAACGTCCGCATTTATAATGTATCGAAATCCATCCGATAGTAAAATATACGATTTAACCAAATCGCATACGTGTGTGTATATATAATAAATATATCAATACACATAATGATAAATATAATTAATCCTAATTGCATGTATTAATACTATGATTATGCACTAATTACTAGTCCTAATTGGTCGGGTGTCACATTCTCCCCTTGTTAAGAAAATTTTGTCCCGAAATTTAGCTCTGAGTTGTCGTATGAGGAGAGTCTGTGAAAAGTTGTGCGTATTTGAGTCGCATTTGGTCTTCCCGTTCCCAGGTGAATTCCAGACCATGCCGCGAATTCCACCGAACTCTGACGATAGGGATACGACTTTGCTTAAGTTGTTTGACCTCACGGTCCATGATCTCCACTGGTGTCTCAACAAAATGAAATATGTCGTCGATTCGAATCTCCTCGAGCGGGATAATGAGTGTCTCATCGGACAGGAATTTCTTAAGATTAGAAATGTGGAATGTGGGATGCACGTTACTAAGCTTAGGAGGTATTTGTAATCGATATGCGACTGGACCAATCCTTTCAAGGATCTCAAAAGGTCCAACGTATCTAGGATTTAGCTTTCCACGTTTGCCGAAGCGGATGACACCTTTCCAAGGTGATACTTTGAGTAATACTCGATCCCCAACCTAGAACTCGAGATGCTTTCGTCTCACGTCAGCATAACTCTTCTGACGATCACGTGCGGCCTTTAGCCGTTGCTGGATACCAACGATCTTCTCGGTGGTTTCATGAATGATTTCAGGACAAGTGAGTTGGCTGTCTCCCATTTCGGTCCAACAGATAGGCGACCGGCACTTACAACCGTACAGTGCCTCGAATGGCGCAGCTCCAATGCTGGTATGATAGCTGTTGTTGTACGAGAATTCGCACAATGGCAGTTGATGTTCCCAATTTGCACCGAAGTCTATCACGCAGGCGTGTAGCATATCTTCCAGTGTTTGAATTGTCCTTTCAATGTGGCCGTCGCTTTGTGGATGATAGGCTGTACTCATATCCAGACGAGTACCTAAGGATTTCTGCAATGATCTCCAGAACTGAGAAGTGAAACGACTATCTCTGTCGGAGATAATCGAGGTAGGAACGCCGTGTCGGGATACGATCTCCATCAGATAGATTCGTGTGAGGCGTTCCATATTATCATTTTTTTTGATAGCGAGGAAATGTGCAGATTTGGTGAGACGATCAACGATCACCCAAATGGTATCACAACCGCTTGATGTTTTCGGGATTTTAGTGATGAAATCCATAGCGATTTGCTCCCACTTCCACTTAGGAATGTCCGGTTGTTGCAGCAGACCGGAGGGTTTCTGATATTTAGCTTTGACTTTAGAACATGTGAGGCACTTGCTGACATATGTAGCGATCTCTGCTTTCATGTTTGACCACCAGTACAATCCCTTGATGCCATGATACATCTTGTCCGATCTAGGATGTATAGGGTATTTGGACTTGTGAGCTTCATCCATCACCAAGTCTCGAAGGTTTCCGAAGTAGCGCAACTAGATCCGGTTCGCAAATTACTTGACCCCGTTGGGTTTGGTTTCAAATTGTTTCTCCATGTTGCGCAAGGCCTCATTTTTCAGATTTTCGGGTTTCAATGCTTCAAGTTGAGCGGTGAGGATTTGAATGATGAATTCATTATGAATGATCGTGCCGAGGGCTCGGACTCGAAGTGGTTTTGAACGTTCTTTTCGACTGAGGGCGTCGGCAAAAACATTTGCTTTGCCCGGATGGTATTTGATCTCGCAATCATAATCGGTGAGCAACTCGACCCAACGACGTTGCCTCATGTTGAGATCCTTCTGATCGAATATATACTGAAGGCTTTTATGATCGATGAAGATGGTACATTTTGTGCCATACAGATAGTGTCTCCAGATCTTGAGTGCAACACTACGGCTCCTAGTTTGAGATCATGAGTCGTGTAGTTCTTCTCGTGAACTTTGAGTTGTCGGGAGGCGTAGGCAATAATCTTGTCCCGTTGCATCAACACGCAACCAAGACCTTGATGTGAGGCATCGCAGTATACCACGAAGTCATCGTTGCCTTCGGGTAATGATAGAATCGGTGCACTGCAAAGCTTGTGTTTCAATAGTTGAAATGCTGACTCTTGTTTATCAGTCCAGTCGAACTTCTTTTCCTTCTGAGTCAGTGTCGTGAGAAGTTGGGCTATTTTTGAGAAATTCTCTATGAAGCGTCGATAGTAACAAGCTAGACCTAAGAATTGGCGTACTTTGATGGATCTACGTGAATTCCCTGACAGTCAATCACATGACCAAGGAATTGAACGGTTTGCATCCAGAACTCACACTTGGAGAATTTAGCATATAACTCTTCGTGTCTAAGAAGTTCTAGAAGGACTTTGAGATGTTGCGCGTGTTCCTGATCATTGCGCGAGTAGATGAGAATGTCATCGATGAAGACAATGACAAACTTGTCGAGATATGGTTTGCACACTCGGTTCATAAGATCCATGAATACAGCCGGTGCGTTTGTCAAACCAAATGGCATCACTTGGAACTCGTAATGCCCATAGCGAGTTCGGAAGGCAGTCTTTGGGATGTCGATGTCACGAACTCGTAACTGATGATAACCTGATCGTAGATCTATCTTCGAATAGAAACTTGACTCCTGAAGTTGGTCGAATAGGTCATCAATACGAGGGAGTGGGTAACGGTTCTTGACGGTTAATTTATTCAACTCTCTGTAGTCGATACACATCCTGAATGAACCGTCCTTCTTTTTTACAAACGGGACCGGAGCTCCCCAAGGTGAAGAACTCGGTCTAATAAATCTTTTGTCCATAAGTTCCTGTAATTGAGTGGACAACTCCTGCAATTCGGATGGGGCCACGCGATAAGGTGCTCGCGCAACGGGTGTTGCCCTGGGCACGAGGTCGATTGAGAACTCAACTTGTCTCGGTGGTGGTAGACCAGGCAAGTCTTCGGGAAAGACTTCTGGAAAGTCTCTAACGATGGGCACATTCTCAAGTCGCTTCTCTTCCGACTTTTTCTTCATATCGTGAGCGAGGATTGCGTGATAACCTTTTCTCAGGTATTTGCCGGTTTTTATGCATGATATGATATTCAATCTCGTCCCACCGGTCTCCCCTTGTATGACCAAAGTACTACCGGTGACGAGAGGAATGCGGACAACTTTATTGTAGCAGATAACTTCAGCGCGGTGCTTGGACAACCAATCCATGCCTACAATGTCGTCGAAACTTCCAATCTCAACAGGAATGAGATCAATGGTGAAGAGCTTGTCGGCTAAGTTTAAAGTGCAATTTGGGATTACGCTATCGGTCTCTATGAGTTTATCATTAGCTAACTCTACCATGTACTTATCATCCGAGACCACATTTGGGTCTTGACGGGCTTCCTTGGAGTTCAGCACGAAAGCTCTTCCTTTAGCAGTGTTGTTGCCCTTTTTCTTCAACTTTGGGCATCATTCCTAAAGTGCCCTGTGTCTCCACACTCATAGCAGGACTTAGGTTTGTCAGTGGCGGTGTTGGCATTGGTAGATCTGCAGTCTTTGGCCAGATGCCCATACCTTTGACATTTTCCACATGGAGTACCGCAAGGACCTTCATGATGTCTGCAGCACTTTGAACAGAAGGGTTCATTCCCTGAATAGCTCTTTTTAGATTCTGAACCAGAGGTGTAGGCCTTAACAGTATCAGACCTTTATGATGATGGTTGATTTTGATTGGGGTTCCCAGACTACTTTCTTTTGTTAAAACCAGAGTTATTTCCATCCTACGTAACAACCCAATAGCATCTTCAGTGCCCTTTGAAATTTTGAGACTTGCAGTTAGAGGAGTCCTTGCATGTGCAAGATTTTGTTTCGATTACTAATTACTTGATCATGAACGCTCTCCGTGGTTGCGGTGTTTTCCTTCATTTGACCGTGAGTATGATGGATAGTTTCGGAGATGTCTTCCTGATGCAAGTACAATTGAGCGATGCGGCCTTGAGCTAGTTCCATCCAATTTGAATGAGTTTCGTGTTGTTCGATTTCCAAGTAGTGTAACCTGCGTTCGTGACGATGCAAGCGGGCAGTTAACACAAGCATGGTGAGATGTGTCGGTTCTTGAGTATAAGGGGAAAGATCCATAGCTGAGTATCTTCCAACATCAGTAGGGATTTCAATGTTTTTCTCGATTCTCCATGTAGCAACAGCCGTTGGTAACCAGCTCCACTGATGTGCAAGAACTCGATGGCGATCTATCGTAAATATGTTTTCTGTGACGGCTGGGTTATGATATGGTCTGGCTCGATATGAGATAATAATGCATCTAGCCACGAGTGCTTCTGAGTGGCTGCGACGTGAGCGAGAGATAGATGATGAAGTACGTGTAGTTTATCTAGATGATGAGTCTGCCATCTTCTATGGCAAGAGCGTTTAACAAGTGAGCCCTATATTCATAATCATATCATATCATATAATATAGCCTAAAGTGTAGCAGTTTTCCTAGTAGTACGTTTCGATCGCGATCCCGAAGGATAATATGGTGGAAAGAATGCGAAGCGATATCTTTCAAGTGTGTACGTGACGGTACAGCGAGACGTGTAGTTATTTTTTACGCGTATATAAAGAGATAGACGGTGGTAGATGAGAATAAGTCTCGTTCTTTATATCTAGTGATACGATAGTAGTAAGACATGTCAGCTTCGATGACGTGAGCATTAACGTGTGATTATCATGTGAGGTCTATATATATATATTCGATATATATAATAACGTAGAGAGTCGTACGCGGGTAAGGCATATTCATATATACCTACAATACATATAATAGCCTATATAGTAGTACGTAGGTGAGGCCTATGTATGTATATACACCTATATCACATAATAGCCTAGTGTGTGTCTAGCACAAAATAAGTATAAGTCCTGATTTCTCTCGTGGTCAGAGTCAACTAGTGCATTCCTGTTCAATATAACCCTTTTCAGACATCACATCATATTTATTTAATTGTACATAGTTAGCTACGCTATGTTAAATTAAACTCGTATGATGTAATTCCTGAACCAGTTATACCTAATGAGGAATACTGCCTAACGGTCATAGTCTAGGCCCACTAAATGCAACCTAGTTCACTATAACCTTAGGCTCTGATACCAATCTGTCGCACCCCCAAATAATGATGCGGAAGCGATTCGGGTCGGGGCGCGACTAATCAAATATCAACAACACATAAGATATAATGAACGACTCTATATGCGTCGTTTATAATACATTGATTATTATAAAAGTCTTACACTGTTATAATAGTTTACAAAAGCTCGAATTAATGTAAGTGATTCTATGGCATAACTAATTTATACAAAATATAGTAATGCATGATAATCTCCTGATGTTTGCATGAGACTCGAGCTAATGGGCATCATGAGTGAGCAGACCTACTGCTGCTGCGAACCTGAGAATACACGCTAAATTGGTCAGCTTACGCTGGTGAGCTCACAAGTTTAATGATAAAGTATAATGTATGAACCGCAAAATTTAAGTATGATGATTTGCAATTAAGCAAATAAATAAATGATAAATGATGTATATAACTGCCATGAGCACATAGTCTGAGCTTAACTGAGGTGTCAGGATCACAATTAAGTGCCTGAGCGAGGGTGCCTCTATGCGTATGCCTAATCAACACACGTATGAACAAATGATAATGCGTCCGTTTTGACCAGTCAGTGCTTGCTGACCCGGACGGGGATTGTCAGTCCCATATGGTACCATACACTAGCATTCACGCTACAAAGTATTACCAAACTATGCTAATGAGGACTTATGATGATTAGATGATTAACTCATGCAGAATATAGCGATATTTGATACTTGCGTTCACATGTAAAACAAAACAGGCATGTATTCTCACCCCTAGAGTAAAAACAGTAAAATAGGGGCTATGAGACTCACCTGAGTCTGATGAGATGCTATCAAGCACTAATGATGGTGTACAAGGGAAATGATGTCGTCTCCAACGATCGAAACCTGCTGGGCGTCCTAAATGCGCAAGGTTTTAATGATTAGATGTCTCAACAGATCATCTATGCTAGTTGTTCCCTCAACTAGTTATGTCCAAATACATTGGTTTGTTTGTTCGTGTTTTTGAAAACATGTACGGCCTGTTGGTGGTGGTTTGTAATAATAATTCCCAAAGTATTATTATTATGTTTGTTTCGTTTATTGAATTGTAAAAATATATGTATTTGTTTAAGTGTTTCAACACATGTATCGTTATCCGTAAATATTGTAGCATCGTTTTTTGTTCAAGTTTCATAGTAAAACACCTAAAACAATTGTTTCGAGCCAAAATCTAAAGTTTTACATTTCGTTTTACGTTTTTCGTACCGAGGCTCGTTTCGGTTGACTTGGTCAAACATGTTCGGTTTGACCCGAAACTTTTACACAAGTCTTAAATTAGTTAACTAAGACTTATAAAGTTGTCGGTACGTTTTATGGTCGGCCCGAAGTGTTGGTTTTATGTTTATGTTTAAAATAGTCCCAAAATGTGTTTTTCGGTTTATGTCGGTTCATTTCGCCACTCGATTTTAACGTGTTCTAGTCCGAATTAGATTCCAAGATTTTTACCAGATGCTCATGTGTGTGTCCAGAACCTAACGTGATTATTCCAACAATTATCGAGTTCATATAGATGGGTAATTAATTTCGTTAAAGAACCGTACTCGGTTTTCGAACACATGCAGACCAGTCGCAAAGATCAGTTTATAACCAAAAATACGTACGGATCTGGAAAAAGTGTAAAACACGAAAGTTGTAGCTCTATTCAATACGCAACTTTTAAAAAAAATTCGTTGTCTAATTCTTAGTAGAACTCAAGTTAGGCCGTTTTTGTACACTGACTTTTTGAAGACAGATTTCTGCATGTTCATATATATTATACAAAAACGATTTTAAAGCTTATATTTGGACATAACATGGTTACATGATTCACTAAACATCAAAATCAGTAACATGCAATTGTATTTTTAGAGAGAGAAAGTGTTGATTCTTACAAAAGGAGATGGTGAAAAGATGAGAATGATGGAAGTGAGCTTTGATCTTGATTCCTTCTTCTTGTTTATTCTTTTAATCTTGATAAATGATGATGATTATTGATGAGGATGAATCTGAGTTTTTGAGGGTTTCTAGAGAGAATGATCCGGTGAGATCTCTATGTCCACCGAGAAACAAGGATTAAATAAAACAAAGAAAAGAAATGTGAGAGTTGTGGTCTATCGTTCCTATATTCTTGCATGTTGATAACAATGCTACGTGAGTATCATGGAGAAAAAACAGGGCCTTTCATTTATCTTTATATGATTATAAATAGGAGATAATGAAAGAGAGTTAAGGGAGCCTCAATAGTTACGTAAACTCATTAAAATAGTGTATTGCCTATTATTGAGAGAGATTTAATAAAAAAAAACACAAAAGTGATTCCTCCAAACTTGATGTCTACGTTAATTCTTCTAGCTACAATTACTATATTGATTTTCGTTAGCATTCGTTCAAAGGGTTGTGTTAAATACCTTTTGGACGGATCAAGTGGTATCAGAGCATCGTTCCTGGGTGTGTATGGTGCAAACAAAGTCTGACTACAAAGCTTCCGGTGAACCTCTGTCCGAGTTAAAAAGTCATCGAAAAACAACAAGCAAAAGTCGAACGCCATCAACAATGACACCAGAAGGAAGTAACACGCCGGTATTGACCGAACTTTCCGCTAAGGTCGATCAACTAGCAACTCAACTTGAGTGTGTGCTTGCATGGATTCAAACCCAACAGAAGCCAAAAGCTCCAGAAACACCGCTAAAGAAGACAATAGATGAAGAAGAAGATTCGAAGTATGATACAGAAGACGATGAAGAAAGTGAAACTACAGTGCCTCGGAGTCGTGGTTCTAATCGACCCTTCAAAGTCGAAGCTAGGATCGATATTCCGACGTACGATGGTACCGTGGATGCCGAAAGGCTAGATTCTTGGATCGATCAACTCGAGACGTATTTCACTTTGTACGGGTTTAAGAGTGCTGAAAAGGTTTCGTTCGCGAGACTAAAATTAACAAGCCATGCATTGGCGTGGTGGAACTCTTATTTGAAGACTACGACAGATGAGGAAGTTAAATGGGCAGAATTCACTCGTCTCTTGCGTCAAGAATACTACCCGATGGGATATGCCCAAGAACGTTGGTCACGATGTCATAATCTTAGACAACAGCGAGGGCAGTCCATTCAAGAATACACCACGGAGTTTCGACGTCTTGCGGTGGCGTTGAGAATTCCTATTGACAATGAAGATGTTATCACCAAGTACGTGGCTGGGTTACATCGTCAAATTCAAAACGAACTACGGCTACAAGTGTTAGGAGATATCTCTAGTGCATGTCGTATCGCAATGGCCATCGAATTGAAAAATAAAAGCAGTGGACAAAAGATGAAGGATGAAACGCTTGAGTCAAATGACGTTGAGAAGGATGTCAAGAACAAGAATTCAACAACTCCTAACCTTTCTGATAAGTTATGTAACTATTGTAAAATTGCTGGTCATGTTGAAGAGAAGTGTTGGCATGCACATCCTGAACTTTTTCCAAAAAAATGGGTGAAGAAGGATCGTGGAAAGTATAAGGCTGCTACAACAATCTCAAAGGATGTCGTCGAGCTCGGCCAAGTTGACGAGGTGGACAAGAGTTTAACACTTGTGATAAAACCGAAAGAGAAGCCGCCAACGAAAGAAAAAGAAGAATTATTCACTTTAAAAGTTCAAGTGAAGCAAGAGGTGGTCGAGGCGATTATCGACAGTGGAAGTGAAAAGAATTTAATATCGGCTAGTCTCGTTCAAAGGTTAGGTCTAGAGACAACACCACATCCACATCCCTATTCTCTAGGGTGGATAAAAGATGATGTCGATACACTAATAAACCAACAATGCAAGTTTCGATTCGCCATCACGAACCAATTCATCGATGAAGTTACTTGCGAGGTGGTTCTACTCGATGTGTGTCAAGTGATTCTTGGCAGCCCATATCTTTGGGAAAGAGACGCGATCTACTTCCGACGTGCACAAAAGTACCAACTCGAGAAAGACGGCATGAAGTATCTGGTCAACAGAAACAAGATCACAAAGAGTGTTGATGTGACGCAAAAAGTCATGTTTTCAAGGCCATTATTCCACACTTTTTGGGCACATCATCAGTGAAAACATTCCAAAACAATCATTATTTACCAAAATTCACTAGAGTGCTCAGAAAATAGACGTTGCTACAAAAATCAGTAAAAACATCCGAATAACGAACAAAACGGAGCAAATAAACAGCAACTAACTCTCGCACCCTCATTTATCCTATGATAAACATATTCTAACCTTATGATATGATGTAATAGGTAAAATCGAGACGAGAAAATCAAGAATCATGCAAATCGGACAAACGACGGAAAAGACTGGACGGTTACAAACTCCTATAAAGTGATTTCGGCTATGCTAAAGTTGTACACATCCAATTTCAGTGATATTGGCACCATTAGAAGCGTAACGGAATTACGAAGACACAGGCGAAAGAATCAGGTCAAACGGACGCATAACGAAGGAGATACGGACGTTTTAAGCAACGAACGAAATCAGACGGAAGCCGTATACGGCCTTGGCCACCGTATACGGCCCTTCATAGACCGTATACGGCCCCTTATACACCATATATGGCCCTATGAAGGCCGTATACGGCCCCCTGCACCCCATATGCTGCTCGTTTGTGCTTCGTTTGCTTGTACGTGCGTGCTTCGCGAGCTGTACAGCTGATTTCAAGCTTTGCCTATAAATAGGAGGCCACCCCTCCATCATTCCACACACTTCACCATTACATTCATTTCTCCATTTCCACTTTCTCTCTCACACACTCTCTCTCTCTCTAAACTCTCTTTCTTTCTTTCTCTCTCTAGAAATTAGGGTTAGATCCAGTTAGTTCTCAGTTAATATTTAACTGAAACTAACGGAGGGACTACTTTTGTAATAGCATAGGGAATAGTCCAGGGGCTTTTATTGTAATATTGTCAAGGATATTGCGGAAGTTTTGCTTGTACTCTCTCTCTAAACGCTTATTCAATCTACGTTGTATTAACGGTTACTTCTTTCCTTATCTGCAATAATGATAATTGCTATTGTTATTATGCTAGATTTAGGATCTGTTATTATGCATAGTGAGTAGTTTCCTTGTGTGTTTGTTATGATGTAGTTAGTTTATATATGTGTGGGGTGATGCTGCTTTAAACATATAATTGGATAACATTATGAAGTAACGGAGGTAACGTTATACGGCTTTCATTTGTATAGCGCCGGAATCATCACTTATGTGTGTAGTACGGAACGTGGAAGCTATGAAAGTCGTGGGCACAATCCGTCGTGGAAATAATGTTTCCAGTTATATGATATAAATGAAAACCGGTGATCTATTAATCTTGTATTTATGAATTTCTAAACCAAATCGCCTTTCCTCCAATTAAACGTGGTTAGAACCTTTATGACAAGGAGTCGCGAACCTTGATCAAACGGTCACTACCTATCTATATTTTCTGAAACTGTAAACATGGTCTGAATTGCGTAGCTGTGGAAATACTGTTTAAAACCTTTCATATAGTACACCGTGAATCAATCAGGGATTTATTGGGAAATAGTGAGGGCTGGTTTATATCATAGATGGTTGGGCTTTAATACAAACGTAGTTTAAACTAGTCTAGAGTGACCATAAAGTATGTGACCCCGGAAAGACCACGATAAACGGCACTGTACTTCGTGTAACGTTGGAAACACCTTTGGTGAAGTACAAATACGTAGAGCTAAGGAAATGTCGGTGGTTGAAGACTGTGTCACATCCTGGTTTGACTTCAAAGCTGTGGAAATGTTTGATCGCACTGTACACCGTTAGTACACCTAAAGATCAGGAACACTGTGGAAATGCTCAGATGCACTGCACACCGTTAGTACATCTTGGGTCTGGAAAACTGTGGAAATGCATAGTCGCACTGTACACCGTGATGAAAGCTCTAGACTAAAATATAACCATTAATATAAAGTTAATAGTCACCAAAACCAAGTCTTAATCTTAAATGCCTTGTCTGACTTTGTTATTCCCGTAGTGTTAAGAAAGGTCGGAACCTTAGTGGGTATGTTACTCTATCTCATGCACCCAGGAACTAACATTCCAAGAAGGGTCGTTACTCCATCACTGGATAACGTTGAAGAGTTGAGCATCCTCCTCCGATCAGACTCAATTTGGCCTAGTATTCAGTGACATATTGATTGGTTTCCCCAATCAGTAGGGTACTAGTGTTTACACTACGAACAATTAAGCTCAGATAAGACACAAACCTTTAAAAGACGTTTTCATATCAAAACCCCAGCATCACCCCCGCATAAGCTAACGAAGTCATAACAGACACATATCCTCCATACTGATTTCATCCCTATTTCTATTCTCCATTTATTTACTTTTTATTTAATTGCTTTAAATTACGGACATAAGTAACAAAAACCCACTCAAACTCTGTTTTAAAAATCCCATCACTAAAATAAATGACTTGTCTTGATACTCTCGTTTCACAATACGATTAGCTTGAAGAACGACCCTAGGTCATACTGCTGCTATACAGCCGTAGTAAAACTTAGGTCCCCAGCTCTTATAAATTTAAAACTCCATTGCCGTGTCCTCCTTCCGTTGCGTTGACGACCGTGACTGATCGGGCACACGACAAGTTTTTGGCGCCGCTGCCGGGGAGTTAATCGTAAGACTCTGAAGCATCCAGACGAGTTTTCTATTTAGTGATACTTCTTTCCCATTCTTATTTTCTTTTCTTTGTTCCAACCGACAATATCTTCCCATATCCCACAACGATATTCGACCAGATCATCCGGATCTGAATCTCTCATTTTCGTAGCCGATCCTGAGTCGACTATCCGTACCATCCGCAAAGAAAGACGTTCCCGTTTTCCACAAATGGCCGCTCGTGTTACTCTCGCCGATAACACCAAACCATCCATCGAAGGACGAGGAGGACCGATTAGCTATCCAGTGATTGACGGAGCTTCTTTTGAGCTTAAACACCACATCGTACAACTCATAAAAGATAACTGCCAATTCCACGGTCTACCCCGTGATGATCCCAACGCTCATATCGACAAATTCATTCAGGTTTCAAACTCCTATAAGCAGAATGGGATTGAGCAGGACATCATCCGCTTATACTTGTTCCCCTATTCTCTCGCTTTACATGCTTCTACCTGGTTTGTGGGACTTGAGACCGGCTCAATCACCTCATGGACCGACATGGGTAATAAGTTTCTCGCTAGATACTTTCCCCCGTTCAAACAAACTCAGGCAAAGAATGACATCGCAAACTTCCAACAAGCCCACGATGAATCTATCTACTCAGCATGGGAGCGATTCAAGAGTTTACAGAGAAAATGTCCAAACCACCAAATGACGAAGACTGACAAGGTGTGCACCTTCTACCGAGGTCTTGATCCTAACCATCGCATCAATCTTGACGCAGCAGCTCAAGGAAACTTCATGAAACTTACTGATGATGAAGCATGGAGCTTGATTGAGGATATGACGATGCATCACCACGATTGGAAGTCTGATGAGCAATCCTCATCATTACCCCTTTCCGCAAACAACACCCGCCAAACTGAAGCCATTAAGTCTCTGAGCGATCAAATTGAGACTCTGACAAAACAAATAGCAGATCTGAAGAAACAACCATAGCAGATCCACCAAGTTCATGCTTGCCAGAACTGTACCAACCATCCCGCTGAAGAATACGAGGTTGAGTACGAAGATCCTACTGACGGTTCAGTCTACTATTCCCAGTTTCCTGTCAGACCTCAAAATCCTCCCGGTTTCGCTAGAACTTCACCACCACGAACTCGAGGAAACCAATATCCTCCACGGAACAACCAACCCCCTTTCCAGCCCAGGTTTCAGCCACGATATCCGACGTACCCCCAACAACCACAACTTCCATACAATCAACCACTTCCATTAACCGCCACTGAGGATACCCAGCCTGCTGAGCCTGCAAAGACCATCATTCCAGTCACGAGTACTGATGACAACCTCAACAAATTCATCCAAGGTCAGACCACTTTCAACCAAAAGACTACGGCTCGACAAGACCAAACTGATCTATTCCTTCGAAATCAACTCTCGGTCCTGAAAAGCCTTGAGAACCAGATCGGTCAGTTAGCCAACATCTCGATACCCGACCGCAAGGGACCTTACCAAGCAATACTATTCAGAACCCCCACGTCGAGGAAGCCAAGACCTTAAACTCTGATAAACCAACTCCTTCTATGACTGCTTCTCCAAGGGAACATTCTCCTGTCCTGCCGACAGTTGAGACCAAATCAATGCCCACGCCGAATCGTGAGGTTGAAATTCCCTTCCCTAACCGCCTGCACAAGAAATACAATACCAAGTCATTCAAACTTGATGGAAAATCCTTAGATGCCGTGTCTAGAATCCCTTCTAGTACGAAGTACATCCGACGAATGCTGGCAACTAAGGACAAGATTCCTTCCACTCCTAAAGTCTCCCTGAACGCCGAATGTTCAGCCGTCATCCAGAATGCCTTACCGGAAAAACTAGGAGACACGGGTCGATTCACCTTACCCTGTTCCATCTATCACTCAGGCACAATACGCTCCTTGGCCGATCTTGGAGCCAGTATCAATCTGATGCCTTACTCGCTCTACTCCAGATTAGAATTAGGACCTCTCCAGCCCACTAAAATGAGCGTCCAGCTTGCCGATCAATCAGTCCGATACCCGAAAGGCATTGCTGAGAACGTCATGGTAAAAGTTGACAGGTTTTATTTCCCCACTGACTTCGTAGTGATGGATATACAGGAAGACATTAACATACCCATTATCCTAGGTAGGCCATTCATGAATACTGCACGTGCTGTTATTGACGTATATTCTCAGGTTATCAGTCTACGAGCACATGGACAAACAATATCATACAAGATTGATCAGAACGACTGTTCAATAATGGAGCACGCAGAGATATACGCAATATCCATGGGCAGAGTCACTTTGGATGATGACACTTCTGATTCAGAGCCAGAACCATACAGGCCATACAAGCATACTTGTCTTATCTCAGCTACTGAAGAATCAGAATCAGAAGACGAGGAAATGGAAAAATCTGAACCAGAGGAAGAAATAGAAGAGGAGGAAGATTCAGAACAGGATGAAGAAGAAGAAGAGTAACAACCTGAAACAGAACCAGATGAAGAAGAGATGGAAGAAACGGAACCAGAAGAAATGGAAGAATCCGAGGAAGAACAGGAAGAATCAGATTCGAGGAAGTATATCAGTCCACACCACCTCATCAATACCTTCCTGACTCATATTTACCAACAGCAGAGATTATGCAGATCGAGAACTTCGAGAACTTCATCCCTCTGTCACAAGATGAATCAGATGAAGATACACCGACTGATTACTCTCACGATGCAGAATTTGGTCTCACCATGGAGAAACTCATTGCATCAGCTATTGATCCCACCAAACCTCTCGTGTCTCCTCGACTTGACGCTCTGCTGAATATTGAGAAGACTATAGCTTTATCCGCACAGCACCCGGAGCTTCGAGACAAACTCTTGAGAAAGATTGCAGCATATAAAGCATCCCGACTTCCCCAAAGGATTCAAACCTTTGACACATCTGCACCTCGAAGACAGTTCGAGAAGGGAAGTACTTCCAGATCTAGCCGTGATTCTGATTCTCAGGAGGAAAAAGACATCGAGATGGATTCCTCTCAGCCGATATCTCAGATTACTGATGACTCCCTTCCACCATCCGATAGTGTTGAGTTCCCTGATTTCCAGGCTAGGGATACTCCAGCTGAGGAGAGTGATGACGATAACATCATCTATACTAATGTTCCAATAGATATTCGGCCTGTCCGACTTCTTGCATCTTCGACTGTTTCCGCTTCTCCTCAAATTCCGACTATCTCCAACCATGAGGAAATGATAAATGCTATTGAAGAATTCGAAAATGACATACCTATAATGACAAGCATTATCATTAACTCCACCAATGATTACACCCCACACCAAAGGAACCTGATTGAGGAATCTGAGGTCAACCAAGCCGAGAATTCCCAAGATTACAGATTCTTCCACAACCGCCTAAATGCCTTTGCCGAAGACCTCGCTGCTCAGTTGCTACAAGAGCACCACGCTGCTGGACCAACACCTGAGGAGCTTGAGTTCTTTGAAGACCAAAGACGCATGTACAGGAAGATCTATGATACACTATTCAGATCCGCATTTCCATATTCTGCTGAGCAACACGAGTTCTTAAATTCTTATCGCAGCAATATGTACAATGCTACTGGGAATCCTGACGCAGACATAGACATCTGGTTGATGAATGATCTTAGGGGACTCCTAGATTCTATGGCTAGGAATGATCATATCGACGAGACCTCTCCTCATAGGTTCTACATTGACTGCACCATCAAGTACCACGCTCACAAGATTGCCGAAGATCTCAAGTACGAGAGTTCTGACGAGAGGACGCGTGTCATCCCTTCTTCTATTCCAGAAGGTTCAATGGTTAACATCGCGAACTTCCTCACTGATCGAATCAAGGAAATCTTCGCTGAAGTACCTGATGAAGAACATAGTCAAATATTCAACTACGGATTACGTGAGGTTTACGACATGATGAACAATACCTTTAAGAACTCCGACCTCACGTTTTCCCACTACCAGACCAGTCTCATCCAGGGTATTCATGAATCTATCCGAGAACTTGGAGTAAACTCCAGTATTGCAGATCACGAGACCTTACACCTGCAGTTCTTTGGATTTATGGACTCACTCAGACAATACCATCCTGAACGAGAGATGATTGAAGCTGATGGATTCTCTTTTGTAAATTCCCGCGGAATTATCTCCAGCACAGTAAAGGAGATTACTTGGGACCTGCTGCACATAAAAAAGATTACAGAGCAGCATCTGCAGAGCTTCCCCATATTTTCATCTGAGATTCCAAACATCGTCGACATCATCGCTCGCCATTTTCTGAGGATATACCCACGTAACCCCAGGATTCCACTACTGCGCACTTCCGGTCCTGGTGGTTCCAGCACCAACTAAATCTGAAGGAAGGCAAAGTCGAGCTCTCGACTCTAAAAGCAGCGCTTCTCGGGAGGCAACCCGTGCAATAAAGACGTGTAGAGAGAACAATGTCAATAAGTGAAGATATATCTCTGACTATCCTTCACACTTGGTCGTCACCAAAACACTTTCTGATATTACAACTCATTTGCAAATAAACCATTCGTCTCAGAAATAAGGAAATCAATTTGAAAAATGATAATTCATGTGTTTCGAGCATTTGAGGTACTTGCATACTACTTTTATGCATTATGCTCGAACTCGTTTAAAAACACATGTTTTATAAAAATGATTTGTAGTAGAAAATATCTTTTCAAAGTTCTGAGACAATGATTTATCTTTTCATTTGCAAATACTTTGAGTTTGTAAACTGGTACGACCAACGTGTTCACACCTACGAGATTGATTCACAAAGGGAATAATGGATGGAAAAGAAACCAAATAGCAAGACACTTGAAGCTGTGCCGCTCTTCATGAATGCAGAAAAAGATCTTGGCAACATCTCTTTTCAGCAAATTCAGATTCTCAGCTTCTTCGTTGATCGCTATCTGGGGAGTGTCTTAACCTTTACTCTCTTTTGTTTATGATTCTGTATATTATTTGCTTTGATAATTTGTGAAAATAGTCTATACTCTATCCTAAGCTTATCACTAAGTGTGGGATTTCAGCCCAAAACAAACACTTGAGAAACATTTTCTTACATGTTCAAACTCTAAGTGTGGGATTTTACTTCCAGTAAATCTCAACTAAAGAGAACATTAGGGACAATGTTCCTCTAAGTGTGGGATAGCAGGTATAGAATACCTTGGTTTTCTTTGATTTTTAAATGTCCGAAATAGTAAACTAAACTCAGAAAATGTTCCTCAAATTTTTCAAAAATTTTTCAAGAAAATTAAAAGTATGAGCTAAATCTATTGATTTACTCTGCTAATTTTGAGCCGAAATATCTTTTAAAAGGAGCTATTTTCAGATGTGAGTAATATATTTCGGAGTCTAGGGAAAATAAGGTAGAAATTGCTTAAACAAGAAATAATAATCTGATGGAAGCATGACGAAGCACATACAACCCTATTTGCAGTGAGGTATCTTGAGCCTAATAGCATTCATCTTTAATGCTTCACTAATCATTTCTTGTGTGTGCCGATGCATGCATCTCTGAATTAGAACTTGCTCTTGACATACGTTTCAAGACCACATTGGCGTGTACCGTACGCGGTATAGGTGCAATTAGATGACCTTGACATTCCCTAGGATTTAAACCCCTTTTCACATATCTCTTCAAGCCCAAAACCCTTCCGATACTCCCTTTTAGTATCGATGATCCGCCTAGTAAACCCTGTTGAGCCTAAACCTTTCGTTTCATAAAAACCCCTAATAAACCCTACTTCCCAAAATACTCCCAAACTTATCTTAGAATTTCTGAGGTTATGAAGAACATATTTTAGAATGTCTTATCCTACCCCTTTCGTGCTCTCAAAAAGATTGAAGAATCCTTGGTGTGAAAAATTGACACCGCGAAAAGACTCGAAACGTTCAAGATAAGGGATTTCTGAAAGAATCAAAGAAAAAAAAATATCCTTGGAAATTCTCTGGCAAAGAAATTCTGAAGAAGAAAAGAAAAATAGAAAAATACAAAAGCAGAAAAAGAAAATAAAAAGAAGAAAAAGAAGAAAAGAAAGAAAAATAGTTCCGCAAGAATAAAGCTTAAAGTCCTTTGAAGTATCATCAAGATTCTGATAGAAGACCAAAAGCTACCTCTCTCTCCGTTCTGAAATAAAGTTGTTCATGATCTCAGTTGTTTTGAGATAAGCAACCCTTACAACCCAAAAATACCACTATCTATACCCTTTACCCCTCACCAAACGCTACAACCCTCATGAATGTCTTGAGATAATTAGCACCGTCCTCACCTAAGTGGTGGAGATCCGATTCTCGACCAAGCCTATGACGATGAGTGCTGCATGACTGGCTATTTGAGCGATTTCTTTTGTTCTAGACTGATAGGAAACCCGATACACTTTGAGTGAATTGAGTGACCACCTTTAGTGAGATCGCCTAGTCATGTGTACTCCAAGATCATGAGATTTGGATGTATGCCTAAGAGAATCTTTTCTTGTTTAAAGGAAGGATCATCTTATCTTTCCCTATATTCCTGAAACTATCTTATTTGCATTTGACAGTGGTAACTCTTAAAAATGTTGAAGCTCGCTCTAAAAATTGTTTTAAAATGTTTTCAGAAACCGAGTGTTGCTTGAGGACAAGCAACGTCTAAGTGTGGGATAACTTGATGTGACGCAAAAAGTCATGTTTTCAAGGCCATTATTCCACACTTTTTGGGCACATCTTCAGTGAAAACATTCCAAAACAATCATTATTTACCAAAATTCACTAAAGTGCTCAGAAAATAGACGTTGCTACAAAAATCAGTAAAAACATCCGAATAACGAACAAAACGGAGCAAATAAACAGCAACTAACTCTCGCACCCTCATTTATCCTATGATAAACATATTCTAACCTTATGATATGATGTAATAGGTAAAATCGAGACGAGAAAATCAAGAATCATGCAAATCGGACAAACGACGGAAAAGACTGGACGGTTACAAACTCCTATAAAGTGATTTCGGCTATGCTAAAGTTGTACACATCCAATTTCAGTGAGATTGGCACCATTAGAAGCGTAACGGAATTACGAAGACCCAGGCGAAAGAATCAGGTCAAACGGACGCATAACGAAGGAGATACGGACGTTTTAAACAACGAACGAAATCAGACGGAAGCCGTATACGGCCTTGGCCACCATATACGGCCCTTCATAGACCGTATACGGCCCCTTATACACCGTATACGGCCCTATGAAGGCCGTATACGGCCCCCTGCACCCCATATGCTGCTTGTTTGTGCTTCGTTTGCTTGTACGTGCGTGCTTCGCGAGCTGTACGGCTGATTTCAAGCTTTGCCTATAAATAGGAGGCCACCCCTCCATCATTCCACACATTTCACCATTCCATTCATTTCTCCATTTCCACTTTCTCTCTCACACACTCTCTCTCTCTAAACTCTCTTTCTTTCTTTCTCTCTCTAGAAATTAGGGTTAGATCCAGTTAGTTCTCAGTTAATATTTAACTGAAACTAACGGAGGGACTACTTTTGTAATAGCATAGGGAATAGTCCAGGGGCTTTTATTGTAATATTGTCAAGGATATTGCGGAAGTTCTGCTTGTACTCTCTCTCTAAACGCTTATTCAATCTACGCTGTATTAACGGTTACTTCTTTCCTTATCTGTTATAATGATAATTGCTATTGTTATTATGCTAGATTTAGGATCTGTTATTATGCATAGTGAGTAGTTTCCTTGTGTGTTTGTTATGATGTAGTTAGTTTATATATGTGTGGGGTGATGCTGCTTTAAACATATAATTGGATAACATTATGAAGTAACGGAGGTAACGTTATACGGCTTTCATTTGTATAGCGCCGGAATCATCACTTATGTGTGTAGTACGGAACGTGGAAGCTATGAAAGTCGTGGGCACAATCCGTCGTGGAAATAATGTTTCCAGTTATATGATATAAATGAAAACCTGTGATCTATTAATCTTGTATTTATGAATTTCTAAACCAAATCGCCTTTCCTCCAATTAAACGTGGTTAGAACCTTTATGACAAGGAGTCGCGAACCTTGATCAAACGGTCACTACCTATCTATGTTTTCTGAAACTGTAAACATGGTCTGAATTGCGTAGCTGTGGAAATACTGTTTAAAACCTTTCGTATAGTACACCGTGAATCAATCAGGGATTTATTGGGAAATAGTGAGGGCTGGTTTATATCATAGATGGTTGGGCTTTAATACAAACGTAGTTTAAACTAGTCTAGAGTGACCATAAAGTATGTGACCCCGGAAAGACCACGATAAACGGCACTGTACTTCGTGTAACGTTGGAAACACCTTTGGTGAAGTACAAATACGTAGAGCTAAGGAAATGTCGGTGGTTGAAGACTGTGTCACATCCTGGTTTGACTTCAAAGCTGTGGAAATGTTTGATCGCACTGTACACCGTTAGTACACCTAAAGATCAGGAACACTGTGGAAATGCTCAGATGCACTGTACACCGTTAGTACATCTTGGGTCTGGAAAACTGTGGAAATGCATAGTCGCACTGTACACCGTGATGAAAGCTCTAGACTAAAATATAACCATTAATATAAAGTTAATAGTTACCAAAACCAAGTCTTAATCTTAAATGCCTTGTCTGACTTTGTTATCCCCGTAGTGTTAAGAAAGGTCGGAACCTTAGTGGGTATGTTACTCTATCTCATGCACCCAGGAACTAACATTCCAAGAAGGGTCGTTACTCCATCACTGGATAACGTTGAAGAGTTGAGCATCCTCCTCCGATCAGACTCAATTTGGCCTAGTATTCAGTGACATATTGATTGGTTTCCCCAATCAGTAGGGTACTAGTGTTTACACTACGAACAATTAAGCTCAGATAAGACACAAACCTTTAAAAGACGTTTTCATATCAAAACCCCAGCATCACCCCCGCATAAGCTAACGAAGTCATAACAGACACATATCCTCCATACTGATTTCATCCCTATTTCTATTCTCCATTTATTTACTTTTTATTTAATTGCTTTAAATTACGGACCTAAGTAACAAAAACCCACTCAAACTCTGTTTTAAAAATCCCATCACTAAAATAAACGACTTGTCTTGATACTCTCGTTTCACAATACGATTAGCTTGAAGAACGACCCTAGGTCATACTGCTGCTATACAGCCGTAGTAAAACTTAGGTCCCCAGCTCTTATAAATTTAAAACTCCACTGCCGTGTCCTCCTTCCGTTGCGTTGACGACCGTGACTGATCGGGCACACGACAAGTGTCAACTTGCTTACCGCTTATCAAACAAGAAGACCAAGTGCAGCTAAAAGGTTTGCTAAGGAAGTTGGCGAAGCTCAATTTCCTAATCTTCAATATTAAGACGAGCAGGAGCCGTCTCTTTTTATCGGAGAAGGGGAGGCGTGATCCGGTGAGATCTCAATGTCCACCGAGAAACAAGGATTAAATAAAACAAAGAAAAGAAATGTGAGAGTTGTGGTCTATCGTTCCTATATTCTTGCATGTTGATAACAATGCTACGTGAGTATCATGGAGAAAAAACAGGGCCTTTCATTTATCTTTATATGATTATAAATAGGAGATAATGAAAGAGAGTTAAGGGAGCCTCAATAGTTACGTAAACTCATTAAAAGAGTGTATTGCCTATTATTGAGAGAGATTTAATAAAAAAAACACAAAAGTGATTCCTCCAAACTTGCTGTCTACGTTAATTCTTCTAGCTACAATTACTATATTGATTTTCATTAGCATTCGTTCAAAGGGTTGTGTTAAATACCTTTTGGACGGATCAGAGAAAGAGGGGCAGATTTTTAGAGAGAGGGAGGAGAGATTGTGTGTGTGTTTTGATTGAGTACAAATGAAGGAAAATGGTGAATGGGTGGCATAGATCAACATGCAATGGCTCATGGTGGAGGTGGTGGTGGCCTTGGGCAGGTTTCCAAGGGGGCCCACTAAAGTGTGGGTCTCCAAATTTTAATCCCACAATTTGTGCTCCGTGCGGTGTTCGTTTTCTCGCCCGTTTCGACGTTTAATTAGACGTTTAACGATTTCTATTCGCGTTTTGGATAACGATTTAAATCTCGATATTGTTGAATGAAGTACTTATTAAAATACTTAAAAACATTTATAAAAATGTTCCATTAATTTATTGGCCTCGATTTGCGTGTTCGTTGTACGGAGGTTTAATCGCGTGACGTTTAAACTAGACGTTTTTCGTTATCGGTTTAAAATACGATATTTTGAATAAAAGTTTTACTCGAAATGATATATTTTAAACTTATAAAATATATTTTGGTTCTCATTTGATTATCGGGCGCGTTCCGCGCATTTTCATCGCGTTTGTGATACTTTATACGATACGTTTTACATGTTAAATATTATCAACATGATATTTATGAGTTTATTAAATAATTTCATACTATTTAATATTTTGTTCACCAACGTCCGCATTTATAATGTATCGAAATCCATCCGATAGTAAAATATACGATTTAACCAAATCGCATACGTGTGTGTATATATAATAAATATATCAATACACATAATGATACATATAATTAATCCTAATTACATGTATTAATACTATGATTAGGCACTAATTACTAGTCCTAATTGGTCGGGTGTCACACATAATATAAATACGTTGACCAGACGTCGTTATATTATGTCACTCACACTTCTTTCTCAGGCTATTCGATACCATCAATCTCCAATATAATTCCTCTTTATTTAAACACATAGAACATAATTCAAGCAACAATTAGCACATTCAAGAATCAGACACATAAACAACATTAACTCATTACACTAATCACTCTAATTGCATATTCAAAACCACTCACTATTTCTACTTCACCTAAGCAAATAATTACATATATTCTCCCTCAGGAGCAAACAACATCACTTAATCATTAGCAAAGAGTTTCCACTACTCCTTGTAATTTATCCACAAACACTTACACTATTAGCTTCGTATTCTTCTTAACCCGGTCAACATTCAAAATCTCTAATTCATCATAGAAACAAGACTTTAGAAACACATTCAATCACATAATCAGTCCCTGAAGCTTATAGAAACAAACCCAACCCGAATCATAATTAAAATCCAAAAACATTCCACTAGGCATCAAGTAACACTAAACATCTCGATTAACGCCTCTATTATCAAATAACTCGTATCAAGGAATCATATTAGTTCACTAAATCAAGTTCACTATTATGCATAATTATAATCATAGCAAATCAAACAATTCATAATAGTTTAAGTTTAGGCAATCCTATCGTGGATTACCTAAATCTCTTAAACTATCACTCTGATACCAACTTGTAACGCCCGAAATTTTTTTTTTTTTTATTGAGGTCCCTCATCCCATACCGTTAATACCATATGAGGAACGATCTCGAGTTAAGAGATCGAGTTTACTTAGGTGTATTATAAGAAAGTCCAGGTGCATCATTGGTTGTGCACTGCAGTTGGGTTGTGCACTGCAGCTGGGTAGTGCACAGAGAGGCCTGCACAAGTCATTACCAAATATAGAAATTCAAACTAGCATATCTTTTGACTCGAATGTTATTATGACCTGAAATTTGGTACACACGTCCACTATATCGTTATCTAACTTTCACTTTAGACACTTTTTCAAATCTACAAAAAACGACGAATCTGAACGTATAACCAGTTTTGACTCAAAATGCCATTTTCACTTAACACTTCAAAATGCACATAACATATATTCTGACCATATCATTTTTGCACACTTAATTAACATGCCAAAACAAACTTAAAGCACTAAACAAAAGTACCATAACACTATCTCTCTCAAACATAGCTTAAAAATGTTTTCTTGACCCAAAAGGACCCTTTTGACCCGTTTCACTAAATAATCAAAATCTGACCAAATCAATATCCAATACTAATCATGTTTGACTATTTCAACATAGTTGACCACACTTTGACCTTCAATTGACCAACCACTCAAGACGTTGACACTTTAACATTTTATACATATTTAAACATAAAAACACTACTCTTGTACATATATACTTCCAACACAATTCCAAAGACGTATATATCCAACTACATATTACGGTTGACTTTCAAAGTCAACAAACCATACTACCAAAGACACGTTTTATGTTTGACTTCTAAACTTTGACCCATGGGCGATTTACACAAGTCATATTCAAAACGATAATTAAAGAAGAGAAACTTGCACTCACTACTAGCAAGCCATCCACGCTAAACCTTCTTAATCCCTTCCCTTTATCTTTGATCCGGTTTACCTAAAAACATGTAACATGAATAGGGTAACCAACCACCGCTTAGTGAGCAAATAAGTACTAATTAAGCCTTCACACAACATATAACAAACACTTTAATCATATTATCAACAACATATATCTTACTCAAAACTATCATTACACCACATAAGAAACAAGGTTTCGTAAGAAACAAGGCTTCATAAGAAACAAGGCTTCGTAAGAAACAAGGCTATGCTAGCAACGCTAGCTAATCAACATAACGTGCAAGCACGTATTCATAAACACTATGCTAACCGTAGTTAGCTCTCTGGTCAACACTGGATTGTATGATCCTCTTGCTCGGAAGCAATCCGGAAACACATACAATCATTCATATTCTCCATCATATCATCATCATATAATCCACATGTAGAAACAAGTCATGATACAAATATATGAAACAAGACTACTGAAACCTGTATAAGAAACAAATAACCTTTCGCATTAACAATTAACCAATTAAAACACATAATTACAAATAACATCCACATGGTTGTATGATCTTCTTGCTCGGAAGCAATCCAGAAACACATACAACCATTACTCAATTAGCCCCCATATACTCACCTTAGCTTTTAAATCGATGCTTTACCAACAATTAGTCAACGCACGATCTCCATGTCTTTAACACCTATCAATAATTCATAACAACAAACAACACACTTTAACACTACCAATCATCGTAATCAAACATCTATTAACACTAATCCTCCCCCACTAGGATTATTCATTATTCATTTTAACTAACCCATCACTAATTAACTAAAGTTACCTTTTAATATTTATAATCACTTCTATTATCAACTTATCAACACTTAAATCTTCTTCTATCATCATATTCATACTCAATTACATCTTTAATCAACTAACATAATCACTAGCTCTATTATCATAATCATAATCATAATCAAAACATTTATATAATTACTTGTATTTCTTAATGATACATCATAATAACATTCTTTTAATCTCACTAGTTACACTATTTATTGAATTATACCAATTCATCAAAATTTAACCAAACCCTAGAATTTAATCAAGAACATAACTAGTGATTTCATCACTTTTAAGTTGTTATATAATCACTAACAAGCTTATTAACACTAATAAACACTAGCTTCATCAATTTGTAACCCTAATTTCGTATTAAAATCATCAATTTTACTAAACCTATGAAAATCCCAAAAACTAGGTTAAAACAATAGAGAAATCACTTACAATGGATTAGGAGAATGAAAGAGATGATGATTTTAGACACTAATCTCTTGAATAGAAGTTAAGATTGAAGATTTAGTGAGAGGATTTGGCTTCTACGAATTTTCTGAAGCTTTTGTGATATCTCAGGAATGTTTTAGAATCAAAAAGAAAGTCTCCAGACATAACCCACGTATATATCCATATTTATCTTAATCCCTTTTATTTCCTACAGTCTAAAACTGATAAAACCGTTTTCGTTTTCTTTTGTATCTTATTATTTACATAATAATATTTCGTAATAAAAATATATCCGCGTAAGAAAATAATTTCCTAAAATTCGGGGTGTTACATCACATAGCCGTGAGGATGACCTTATACTCTTGTTTATTAACTTTGAACTTGACACGCTTTCCACATTTCCAACAATCCACAAATGAACCAAAATGTCGATTTATTGCTCCTCATCGTTCTCCCTCTCTTGAGAATAACTCGCCATCGAGTTCTCGGTATATACATTATTTGTTAATGAGTAGTCGGGAACTTTAGAAATCAGTAACTCTTGAACCCTTTTCATCTCATTACCTCCCAAAAAACAAATAATTGAGTAACCTTGCTTAGATCACGATCATAATCCTTCATACCGTCAACATTTTATCTTCAGAACGGTGTAACTTGACAACTCTTTGTAACACGATAATCGCTCGTCTCCTCTGATAAGATTGTTGAATTATATATCCTTACTAGTTACTTTAACATCATGATCAAGTTGTTAAGAAGCTTGAGGCCGGCTCTCGTGTTTCAGTCTCAACTTGTTCACAAACATCCTCTGTTTTCAATAAGTGTTGTTCGATCCTAACATCAAATTTTGGTAATTGCGGTTTTGCTCCGGGTGGAACTATTGCTATTTTCTTTCCTTCCCAAGTCAAAAATAGAGATTTTGTTGGATGATATACTTATCATGAACCTCACGTTGCCATGGTTTTCCCAACAAAATATCGCATTCATCACCATGTCATACATTATTAAATGGGGATTTGTTGTTTACACAATTGTCACCAAAATCGCCTATAGTTGGACGAATTCTTCGACACTGGTGTTTGCCACCCTCGTGATTATCGTGGTTACTCACACCACCTACGAATACGACACGTAGTTCTTGAAGTGTAGTGGATAAACTACCGATCATTAGTTCAGTTATCGCATGATCCAACTTTTCAGTAGACTGCATCACACCAGTGGTACGGGTTTTGGATACATCTACACCATTCATCATTTGGATACTAACGAGATTGTTCATCGACACAATACATGATAGCCAAACAATACCCAAAACGAATAATAACACAAAACCCCAAATTCGATCAACAAGTTTGACAAGATGTATCTCCCTACTAGAACCTCGAATCAAAGATCCAACCGTTAAGGTCTTTCATCTACGTTTCTAGAACCTGCAATATAAATTTCAAGACAATCCATTGGTTAACGAATTTGCAGCATCAATTCTCCCACGACTGCACAAAAACTGACAAACCAAAAACTGTTTTTTTCATTACTTTTGAATCGACCCGCTTCGATTTGTATGATCCCTTCTTCTCGAACACCGCTCTGATACCAACTGACGCATAACAAAAATAAAAGAAACCCAAACGAATATTAAATTTGAAACTCAAATATTATACGTAATGAATAATGAGAACCAAACCTAATATTTATAATGTGAATATCCTTGAAAAGTTGAAGAGAACGAACCCTTTTATTTTCCAAATACCTAGAATCCTACTTGATTAGAAAACTAATCCTAATCTTTATTCAAATTTAAATCTAATTAAATAAAACAGAAGATCCTAAAAACACTAAAAAAAATCCGGATTCACACTACACTGAATGAAATATGGGTTAATCGATGCTGAGAAACGTTATATTCTTCTTGTTATCCAATTTCAGACATAAGCACCAAATGGATCAAAGTTTGATCGTGTTGCCTGCGCCGCATTCTCTTTACTCGTGTTTCACACACTCTCATTGATCCAAAAAGTTATCCGCCAACTCGTTTATCACATTTTCATTATTCCCCCTCACTTGAAAAAAACTCGACCCCGAGTTCATATGGATCGGTGTTGCGCATGTGGGGATGATCTTAGACTCTTGTTTAATAATTTTGATCTTAACTCGCTTTTAACATTCTCAACGATCCACAAACGAATCTAATTGTTGATTTATTGCCCCCGTATCCCTTGAGGTGCTCTTCATTTATCAACCCTTTTATAAGGGTCATCAAAATTCGCTTCCGCGTCATGCGTCACGATCGTAAGATTTTTACAATCCTGCTATCAAGATCTAGGTTTTAACGACGTTACTGGAAAGGGCTGCAAACTTTTAATTACCAAAGTTGAGGAAATACAGTTGGATAGTATACTAGCAATAATTGACAAATTGGAAAGTATATAAATTTGTGAGGTTAAAAACCCTTGAAATATAGCCTAGCTACTAATAATGATCGACATACAACGTAGGACAAAGTTCTAGTCAGTGTAGAGGATGAAGTTTGTGACGTAAAACTTGCAAAAATATGAAAGATACATTCAATTAAGGTAACTTTCAAGTATGATAAAATTTGGTGCAAAATTCCAATTTAGAAGCTACCATACGTCTTCCGTAATTTTGTTAGAATTGAATACTCCCTCTTCTGAAATCGAAATATGTATGCTGTATTATGTCAATTTTTAGGAGATAAAATTCAATTCGGATTAGTCGAATGAGAAACGCAAAATGGATGAATCACTGATGTCCTTATTTAAGCTACCACATTTACCAAAGGTAAATTTGACTGTTACTAACATATTCAAACTCATATACTACTATTTCAACTCAGTTAAATAAAATAAAGCAATAAATAAGGGGATGGACATGCATATATAATATTTTCTTTTTTGGGTATGTAATATAATATTGCAATTTAAAATAGTAGTAATAATAAGATGAATATATAAATAAAACCATAAATGTCTAATAACATTTAAAAAAGAGAAAACATTAACATTTTAAGATGATCTTCGTTTTAACAAGATAAACCAATGACTTTAAAAGTTAATAACAGCGTATTAAAAAGTTAAATTAAAATACAATCATATTGTTATAAATAATTTCAGTATAGTCAAATGTAAAATGTAGTCCATTGACCTTTTGAAATGTAATCTTCGTTTTCACAAAATACGGTTACAAATTTGAAGAATCTGAAAATTAATCAAAAGGTTATAAAATAGAGCATGTAGTTATTATAATTATATTGCTACAAATATTATCAATATAGTCAAAATATAAATTGTAACCCCGTGCAAAATATGTGATTTATTGTTAAATAAATCAACTATGGGGGTTAAAGTACCAAAAATATAGTTTATTATAAAAAAATGTCATTATACGGTATGCTAAAAGTACTATATCTTCGTTTTCACAGGATACGGTTATGAATTTGAAGAATTTGAAAGTTAACCAAAAGGGTAGAAAATAGAGCTTGTAGTTATTATTCATATTGCTATAAATATTATCAACATAGTCAAAATATAAATTGTAGTCTCGTGCAAAATAAATATTTTTTTATTAAATAAATCAACTACGGGGGTTAAGGTACCAAAAATATAGTTTACTATAAAAATATGTGATTATATGGTATGCTAAAAGTATTATTAACTAAAATTGATTTAAGATTGAATTTGAAGGGAAATCGATTAAAAATGCGATAAGATTTGTGGTAGATATCTAATTATGTTCAAATTTTCAACAAAGATAACAATCCAAAGACTTAAGAAATTCAATATTAGTTTTGATAAACACTCCCTACTATAGCGCCTCGAAATAAAGTTCTTTTACGTTCAAAGTTCCGTTAAATAAGTAAGTAACCCAAAGAATAATTATAATTGTGCTTCTAATATTGCACACTTTTTACTCTCCGCTGCAACGTGTAGGTGGAAAAAACTCGTTTTGAACAAATTAAAGAAATATCCTTTATTTATACATCAAAACAGGGTCCCTTTCCAGATAGTGGTCAAACATTGATTGAGGATGTTTAATGACTTCAAAGTTTAATCCCGCCACCAGATGACTAGATGAGTCATAAACTGGTTTAGCATTCGAGTCTCATATGTGACAGAGATGTAAAGCAAGTTGGGCACGTCCGTTTTTTACTCTTTAAAAACACGAATTAAAATAAAAGGCTACACGAATCTTTGTTTCACAAGACATGTATTACGATTTATGAGTCTCTTCTCTATTTAAGTTATCAAACATAAATATGAGACGGAACATTTTACTACTTTATAAATTTTCAAAATCAAGTGAAAATGTGATTATTTGACACCTCTCATTCTCATAAATTCAAGAATGAAAAGTTAAAGATACCATTAAATGATCTCCGATTAGACGATCGATGATGTGTTTGTGATAAAATTATTATGATGACGACATGTAACCTGTCCCGAATAAATTTTCAAATAAAACATCACAAATTAATAATACAACAAGTAGATCGATCGATTACTAGAATTCAATGTGTTTTTAGAAATATTTTATGGGTATTGTTAATGACAACCTTAAGGGCTGTCAATAACGTGCATAAACTGGTTGTACTTTGATTGATATTTATGGGGGTCAACTTAAATTTAGAGGGTCAAAGAGTTTATTATGGTATGGATACAAGTATTAATGCATATTTTAAATTCTTATTGACAGCACTTAAGGCTGTCGTTATCATTTTCCATATTTTATTTGTAAATGATGATATGGATTGATGATGGCCTGGTTAATAAAGTTTTTAAATAAATGTGGAGTTATCACAAAATACCAACTACTCACATAAATGTAACATGAAGATTAATGGAGTACTCCGTATTTATTTACGAGCACAGCCACAGCCACAGCCCTTATGGGTTTTGCATTAAGAGTTAGAGCTATGGTTGATGTAGACGAGGCTTCATATAACAGGATCTTCACTAACCTATTCTACATGCAATTTAAGAGTATTCAATGTCAAGAGTTAAGTTACTGAATGTAGTTATTATTTTCGGGTTTTTATTTTTTATTTTTCTTCCCTAATTGCTAAGTTGGTTCCATCATTTTCTAAAATGATGTAGGTCGAAAAACTCGGAAGAAAATTAATCGTACATGTAACAAGAGTTTTTAGACATTTTCATGGCTCGAAACAATGGATTTATGCCGAAAACTCAAACTATGAAAGGAGATTTAAAGTAAATTTTCTACGGTATACTACTAAGTCTACGATCTAGGTAGCATTGTACATGATAAACATATAGTGTTTAGTAAAAATGTTTCCTTCTAATAATTTCAAAAAGTACCTATCTGTCACCAAATAAGTTATTTTTCTTTTTGTAAATAGTGACGGAACTTGAACATTTTTAGTTTTAACGAATGGGTGAGAAGTAATTTTTAGATTGTTTTTTGAGGGCCAAACTATATATATGTGATGATAAAAATATATTTAAAAAAAATGTACCCGATTTAATAATTTTTAATATAAATATAAGTAAATAAATAAATATGAATGTCAATTTTTTTTTTGGAACAAAGGCTTATAAATCTGTGAATGTGAAACACCTGGGCCAACTTTGTACTCGGTTTAAAAAAGCCCAATTAAGAGTTCCTTACACTAATAATATTCATGGGCCCAAGGAAAGAATCCCACTGCAAGATGGAATACAATCATCAGTTCAATATATATTGTATACAACGTTTAATAAGCTCCTTGATGATTAAAAGTACGTAAATTAATCCATATGTTTTACTTGTTTATGGCTACGCTATTTGATATGTTAGCTGATGATAGTTAAAAATGCATTTGCTCTTCAAATCGGGAAATGTGAGGCACAGTTCATACCATTGCGAATGCAAAACACGGTAAGCTAATGATTGTGTTGAATCTTTACTTACGAGAATTCAAATCATTATCGATTTTTACTACAACATCCAAATTCACCATCCGGGAATTATGTACCACCTTCTCGGATTCCAATCGTGATTATTATGAAGACAAGATGCCCAATATCATTTAGTTGGTGTTCAAAAGTAGTTTACCAGACCGAAAATACATGTAAGCTATGCAAGATTTCAAATTCACAAGACATGATAACTTGAGATCTGTTAAACTTGGGTTCATATTCAAATGATTTGTACTGCTCGTTAATCATACGTCGGTGAGGTTTTAGAGCCTTAAACAATGATTTTTAAGATATCTACTCATACGATCAAGGGCTTTATGTACACAACATTCTACACTACTATCGCAATTCAGTTGTGAAAAAATATCAAGGTGTCTATTCTACTATTTACGAAGCATATTTAACAACATTCATTTTAGGCATCATTTAAGTTTTGAAGTCTACACTAGCATACTAATTCATTTAGTATAGTATAATCACCACTCTTTCTTGTATTAAGAGGTGATTAACGACTACGGGTAAATGAATTCGGTTAATCGGTCACTAATCATGAGATATTAGATAAAATTCAAGTGTGTGAAGAAAATAAACAATATTAATCGGTCACTATTTGTATTCTTGTATATTCTTGTTATGGAGCATGGCTTAATAATGTGAGGGGGATATCAGAAATGTGGCATCAACGAATAAAAGACGTTTAGAATAAGCCAGTTAGTTTGAAAATGTAGATCATGATTAGCTAATTCCGTAAACGGTAAAGACAAAAAGTTGGGCTTCCATCACAAAATTTTTGCAATAATTGGATACCATTTACAGTATATCTTGAATAAGTGTAACTCTTATCTATATCTAATGCATCTTAATGCTTTATATATAGAAAGTTAAGCTTTATGATATCGTCTATATTTATTGTACATATATAATCCCTTTTCGCTTAGTAAATGGAAGCACCCTAGGGTACGTGGTGGTAGTTTGCACACACTATTTTTCCTTAATTTAAAAAGGAACAGTACTATATTTTTACACTAAACGGGTAAACGAAGGAGGTTTCCCTGTTCAGGTTATCCGGAGGGGGGGGGGGGGGGGGGGGGGGCGTATTTTTACTCAAATGTACGTGGCCTAGCCGAGGTATCCCGTGACCGTTTCCGACCCTTTCCCTGACCACCACAAGATATGCTTCTAGTGAGATTTGAACCTGAGACCTCTTGTGAGGATAACATGATGCCAACCACTAAGCTATCTTCTGATGGTTTACTATAATTTTTACTCTATTTTCCCTTAATTTTTAAAGTAACAGTACTATAATTTTCGAAGTGTTTTGAAAGGTTGAATTTAAATTGAAACAATAATAAGGGAAGGTTAACATTATTTATTAAATGATGGATTCTTTAGTGTTACTTCTTTTTATCACAAATACATTTATATATTTGTAAAACTTCCAAAAATGAATTAAACACAACAAAAAGAAATTCATAAACGTAATAAGGTTGATAAACAAATATGTTACTCTACTTTGTAAAAATGTTCAATTAAATTACCAGACTACTAATTTGTTCGATTAAATTATTGTATTAAATTCATAAGTTAAGCAACATGATCTAAGTTATTATATTAATAAGTTTAATAACCTAACTAAATGTATAAGTTAAGTAATCTAATATGCGTGCATAATAAGTAACCGAAATATCGTGATTTAGTAATCTCAATAATTCAATCGAACAACTTAATAGTCTAGTAACTTATATTTGAATATTTTCGCAAAGTAAAGTAATGTATATGACTATTTTTAACAATGTAATATGCATTAAGAAGGTCACATTTAGCTAATTTGGTGAAGAAAGTATAATAATTGTGCTACAATTTTATATAGTACAAATGAATGTGTAACATTTTATAATCTAGAAATCAAAATCAGTGAGCTATACAATCCCTTTTTGTTATATTTTTATGTTGTCCTTGGTCTTATTTAAAGACGTTAACAGCCCTTCTCCTTAAACAATACTAAAACGAATGTTTACAACTAATACCCATTATTTATTTAGTAGCAAATGACCCGCGCGATGCAGCGAAAAAAAAATACGGAGTATATCTCTTTAATATCCATTTTGGTTTCATAATTTATTGTTTAAGTAGATGAACTTTATAAAATTGATCAACATCGACCATTACTACTTTCTACATAGCATTTCATTATGAGTTCAGTATTAACAAACAACTATATTTGTAAAAGCATGAAAGCATTCCATTTCAATTGCTCATTTTACTTTCCATGGTTCGTTGACTTCGTTCTTTAAATCTAAATATGTAAGCTCATCACATATTTCATAAAATATCTAATAAAAAGATAGTTGCAGTAACAATAAATAAGTGTGTCATATGACATTTCTAGCACATACGGTCACCAAAGTGATTATATATTATTCCTAACCTATTCAAAGTCATATACACTATACCAACTCATTAACAATATTATATACTAGCCTTTTATCATATTACTAGGTAATTTATTAGGCTGTGCATAGCACAGCCCACGAAGATTAACATGACTATCGAAAAACATAATAACAATATAATGTTTGATATTGCCATTCAAAAGTGTGATAAGACTCACCCCCGTTTCAATTTAGTTGTCCATTACAAAAATATATACAATTTTAAAATAGTACATTGATTACTGTGTCAACCAATAAAGATTTCATATATACTCAATAAAACACTTTTTGATTGGTTGAAATCAATAGTGAAAAATTAAACTGTGACGGAAGAGGTATTATTATGATAATATGTGAAAAGATAAAAGTTCAGTAGTATATGCCTCACTGCACATCTTCGGAAAAAAAAAATGCAACGACTTTCATGCCACACTTTAAGATCATCTTACATATTATCAAACGTATATAAGTTGTTTGTATTTCTATATTAGCAAAAAAAAAAAAAAAAAAAAAAAAAAAGAATAAGGTCATTTTACATATAAAAAAAAGTATGTAGATTTTTTTTTAAGAATTATTACATGTGTGCCAACAGCTCCATCACTTTGGGAAAATGAAGCGTCAGTTTTAGTGATGCCGTTGGGAGCAACTCATCAGTTGGGCACATCACTTTTTCCCTTTGGTTTGACATCGTGTTTAGATGAAGGACGGTAGTGTTGGAAGCAATTGAAAAATTAAATTTATTTTTATTTTATTTTTGTTTAGTGTATTGAATTAAAGATATATCGGTAAATGTGAGACTCGAAAACACTAAATGGTGTACTACTTTTGGCAATGTATTTAAGTTTTATGTCAAATTTGAAAAGTAATGACGTGACTCTAATGTTGCAGAAACTAATGCGTCAATTTGTGTAAAGGTTAGAAGTGTTTTTGTAGTTATTAAAAAATGAATATCTAGACGTCAAATATTATGTGATCGACATTCATTTATATGTTATTACGAAGTTGTTGAAAATTTCTACAAATAATAATAATAATAATAATTTCCTATGCCGCTAATTCCACAACATTAGTGAACGAACAATTTATATACTTACTTGAAAATTAATGAATAATATCATCAATACTAAAATTTTTAAACGATATTTCTTTTTTTAGACCTCACCTTCCGGCTCGCCTAGGAGGCCTACAATTATATTTTAAGGAAAAAATCACAATTTCGTAGAGTAATAATAAAGTAATAAAAGAATCAGAAACTACAAAATTTTCTTTGAGCAAATATAGTTAGATCAACTCACAATGTAAAATGCATGGTTCTACTTCTTTTTTTAATTACTTTTATAGGGGTTGTCGTTGGTTGTGCGTAATACCTTAGTATGGCACTATGGCAGTAATTAATTACGATTTACGAGTACTTTATAATGTTACAATCCCAATAATGTCTTTGGTTGTGTAAATAAAGTATGTAATAATGTTTCACATACGGAGTAGATGTTAAAAAGGATATTTTTCAAACATATAAAAGTATTAAATTATTGGTATTATTTATAGTTAAAACATCTATTAAGGTAAAAATGTACTATATTTTTATATTCATAAAGAACCTTTTATTTCATTGTAATAATCAAATTATTCCTTTAAAAATCTTAAAAAAGGGTACAGTATCAACTCTACAAGTCATGTACACTTCTTGTCTAAACATCAAGCAAACAGTAAACAAGTACCGTCAAAATCTCCCATGTACCTACATTTCTTTGGTTCTACCAAAAAGATTTTTGAGTGTTGACCACTCTTCTTCTATAAACTATACTCCCATGACTCATCAATCTTTCTAGCCCACTACACCAGCTTTTATTTACTTACCTCATCCCATGCTCCTTTGCTAGTGTTCTTCACTGACCAAATGTTCTACATTAAACAAATCCTTCAATTTTGCCACACCAAAAGAAATCGACATTCGAAATCTGTAGAAGACATTAGTTACATGATATAATCATGACCGGACCTAAATATGTAATAACTAATATTATAACAAAAAAACAAAAAAAAAAAAAAACAAATTAAATAAAATGCAAATAAATACACTCCATAATAAACAACTCTAGTGATAACATTACGGTATTTATAAAATCTAAAACACTTTTCTAAACATACTTGGCAATCAGGATACAATACGTAACACTTTATCTACATTACAATGTAGGAAGCAAATGTGTTTTTAACATATTTAGGGCAAAAAAGGTTGATATTAAATCACATCAATAACTTCAGAAAATGATCTATCTTGAAAAATCTCTCTCTCTAAAAACTAAAACACCATCTATTTATATAAAGATAACATGTACAGATTTAGCTATACCTAGACATTCATCTATAAGCTCAAATAAAATCGATAGTAAAACAATGGTCCGCATGGATAACTGATGAAACTTTGTTTTGTCAGACTTGAAAGACAATATATTGGAAAATAATATTGGGGAGCTTTTGAATGATTTTCTAAAAAAAAAACGTAAAAATACTTGAACTACATATATACCTTGGATTTTTTTAGCAAACTGTTATCATCATCATCATCTTCTTCTTCATAGTCTCGTTAAACCATAAGCACATCTGGTCTTCAAAATGCTACGGAGTAGTAAGCAAACCTGCAAGTATCATTTCTTCTGAAGATAAAACCTAGTATATGTTCTAGATTCAAATTTATTTTTGAAATAACAGTCGAGACAGAGATATTGTGATGACTTAAAAAGTGGAACGGAGGTTTGAGATTAGGGGAACCAAAAGAAGTAGAGAGAGAGAGAGAGAGAGAGAGAGAGAGAGAGCAGGGTGGTGAGGACTGAGGAATGAAATGAGAGTGAAAGATTTGTGAACTTGAAGATGAGAGAATGAGGATAGTATGTACAGTAGCAGACTGTGCATGCTGATTTGGCATCCCCTTCATGGTTGTTACAGTAAAAAAGCCCTTCTTTTTATACAATTGGTAGATATCATTATTATTATTATGGTTTAACTTTTTCATTTTCTTCTTCTTTAACCTATATCTTTCCCATTTATATCATGATCTTTTTCTTAAAATAAATAAAGAATTACATAAACAATTAGTATGACCATCGATAAGTTTTTTTTAGTAATTTTCTAAATGTATTTTAATTGTCATATATGCTTTAAATAATTAATTAATTTTTTATATAATTATATATGTTACGTATATATTTGAATAAAAAAACATTATCAAAAATCATAAATACTTGATATATAATATTTAGATACTTAAACTAATCTATAGTTAAAAAGTAACAAAGATTAATTAAACGCAGTTATTAACGAAATAATTATAAAAATGTGTATAAGGTACGAAAAATATATCAACGATATAAATTATGCAAATGAAATATGGGAAAATTTAATGATGAATGGTAATTGGTGTTACAACTATTTTTTAATTGTTATCCTTTTTAACATAAATGTAATATACTAAACAAACTAATATTTTGAGTTTCGTTAAGATCTAAAAAAATAATTAACAAATAGTTGAATAAATTACTTGAGTAAAATAGATATTTTACATTGAAACCCAGATGATTTGAACTCGTTCAATTCAGTCAATTGTAGTGATTAGTTAGGTAGGCGTGTTGACAAAAACTACACCATGTATACATTTCTATAAGTATAACTAAGATTGATTAAAGTAAAGAAGTATTACCCCCATCGATTATCTAAAAATGTATATCTTTAGAATCCCGCCTCAATGCGTGGGTGAAAAAAAACCCGTTATATAACATATACAAATGGTCGTAATGGCAATATTCAATAAATTACTACTATATGTTTGTATACTTACTTTTTAATAGAAGTATACATCCTATACATATGCACCATATTAACATGTATGGAATAAACTATACGTTTTAATTACCGTAAATTATATATGTTAGAAAATGGAATGTATTGGAGTTAATAATTGTTGTTAGTTGATTTCGATTCAAAGGGCATGTTGGGGTTTTTCCATCTTCCTTTAACTAAGTTTTAAGGGGAAAAAATGGTAAATGATTAATAAGGGATTTAGATATTTTAGGTTTGTTTTTTAGTTTTGTAAAAAAATAGGTATTGTTAATGACAGCCCTAAGGGCTGTCAATAATGTGCATAAACTGATTGTACTTTGATTGATATTTATGGGGGTCAACTTGAATTCCGGGGTCAGAAAATTTATTATAATAGGAGTACAAGTATCATTTTTTCAAAAAAAAAAAAAAAAAAAAAAAGAGTGTACATAGATGATAACTTTGTAGACTACTTTGAAATACCTCAGGGACTAATAATCACAAGCGGATAAAATATAAGGTGCCAAATGAAACTTCTAATCATAGAAAAACAAACATTTCCGTTCATAAGACCATCCGTAACCGTAACACCAGAACGCCACTTTTTCAGCTGCCACATCAGCGCCACATCAGCATCAAACTATAACACCAGAACACCCCTAATCATAACGCCAGAACGCCCTTTTTTTTCTCCATTCTAGGACCCACCACTAACTAACTAAATTTAATTTTCTTTTATTTAAAATACAATACAAAACATTTTAATTAAAAATACAATACACCACAATAATTAAAATAAAAACCATACATTAATTCATCGAAAATGAAATACATTACTTTTTTAAAATAAAATACATCACAGTAAATTTAAAATACAATACGATACGAATAATTAAACTAAATTACAATACAATACAATAATTAAAATAAAATACGATACAATACAATAGTTTATAGTAAAATAACTAAGCCGTGGATGGTTGTAAGCTGCGAAAATTTGGTGGTAGCATCCAAATGTGCTCGGTGAGATCGGTCCGCAGTTGGTCGTGCACATTTTTGTCCCGTATTTCCTTGGCTCTAGCCTCTCTATCTTGAACACGAGTCCTAAAATCACGACGAGGTCGGTTAGCGGGGTCGTCGATCATTTCCTGCTCGATAGATGATATTGCGAAGCCGTTATCCTCTTGAATCATGTTGTGTAGTATGACACAAGTATACAACTGTCTTCGCATCTTGTTGACACTCATAGCTCTCCCCGCAATTTTTAAAGTTGCAAACCTGCCTTGCAGTACGCCAAAAGCCCGTTCGACATCTTTTCGAGCACTTTCTTGAAATCTCTTGAACTTGGCTCGTTTGTCATCAGTAGGGGAGTGAAAGCCTTTGACTATTGTACACCAATCCGGATAAATACCATCTGCAAGATAATACCCTTTAGTGTAGTGATGTCCATTGACAGTGAAAGCTGCGGGTGGCCCAGTGTCATTTTTGATAGAATCGAACAACGGAGATTGGTTTAATACGTTGATGTCGTTGTTCGAACCCGCCATGCCAAAAAAAGCATGCCATATCCACATGTCGTATGAAGCAACAGCTTCAAGCATAATGGTGAGGTGTCCGTGATCACCTATAGTGTACTGCCCTTTCCATGCATTCGGGCAATTTTTCCATTGCCAATGCATACAGTCAATGCTCCCTGGCATTCCTCTAAACCCATGCTTCTGCTCGTGTGCGGCATATAGCCGAGCAATATCTGTAGCGGTCGGCTTTCTCAAATATTCCGTCGAGTACAAATCAAAGACACACTTACAAAAGTTGTTTAGACAGTCGAGCGATGTTTTTTCACCCATTTGTAAATATTCATCGAACATATCCGCGCATGTGCCATATGCCAATTGGTGCATGGCGGAAGTGCACTTTTGTAGCGGCGTTAAACCAAGCCGACCAAGTGCATCCAGTTTTTGTTTAAAAAATTGAAAGTGTTCGGGAATAGGTTCGATGGAGTAGTCGGATATACCTTGTACTATTCGCACAAATAAACCTCGACTCATACGAAAGCGTCGTTTGAACAAATTTGGAGGATACCTCGGGTGCTCGGAAAAATAGTCGCCCCAAAGACGTTGTTGGGCACCTTCACGGTCTCTTGGAATGTAGCTTCGGTTGCGTGGTGTTCTTGAACTTTGTCCGGCGTCACTACTTAGTTGAGCTTGGTATTGTTGCAAAAGTTGCCACATGTTGTCATCGTCGGAGTCGGATCCGCAAATCTTATTTATCGAATCCATATTGTGAAATTATGTGATGAAAATGGTATAAAATGGTTTAGAAAATATATTAGATGGATGTGTATAATGGTGGTGAAAGTGGATGGAATATTTATTAAAAATGATGAGGAAAGTGTGGGAAGTAGAAGTGTATAAAATAGTGAAGAAAGTTTATAAAATAAAGGTTAAAGTAGTTTGATTTTGATGAAAATGGAGTGTGAATGGTGTAATATATATAGATATAGAAGTGGTTTGAAAAAAAATTTAAAAAATTTTGAAAAAAAACGGTTGGGGAGCGTGGGTTTGTTTTTAAATTTTTTTTTTTTTTTAATTTTTTTTTCAAACGATCAAATTTTTATAAAAAAAACGTTTTTTTTTATCCCCGAATTAAAAGCCGAAAGAAAAGGGAAAAGAAATAAAAAAACGCGTGGGACCCACCAAAATGCCAAATTTCGTCTCGTTATATGATCCAGAACGCCGCTGAGAAAGCCGGCCAGAACGCCGCGTTAACGGCGTTCTCGCGTTGTGGATGGTCAGAACGCGGGCCACGTATACGCGCTACGGACGTTCTAACGCCAAGGAAAATTATAAAATAGCAATCCGTCGATCGAAGTAACCAGTTCTTCGATTACTGCCGTTTGGTAGAAGATGACGTCATATCGTCAATGCTTCTTATTTCTTGTGTTCAACGTATTTATATTTTCATCTTCGGCGACCAAATTGAAGCCGGAGGTAGTTGGTCCCGTTGGTCAACAGCTACTGGAAGCTGCGAAGTCGCCGGAATTTTTTAAGTGGATGATAAATATCCGCCGGAAAATTCATGAGTATCCGGAACTAGGGTTTCAAGAATACAAAACGAGTGAATTGATCAGGACGGAACTTGATAAACTTGGTGTCGAGTACACGTGGCCGGTGGCGGAAACCGGTGTTGTCGCCACCATTGGTTCCGGTGAACAGCCGTTCTTTGCTCTTCGTGCTGACATGGATGCTCTTCCACTGCAGGTCATCAATTTTACTATTTCGTAGTATAGTTTTGTTTAGGGGTTCGCATTTTCAAACTAATTATGTCATCATTTCATTTTCAGTTACAAAATTAATTAATTTTTTTCAAGTTTCAATACAATTGTATTTCTTTTGTGCCTTTTCCTAAAAGTCGATAAACACGTATGAGTATTATAAAGATCACCATTATGTATATCAGTGAGCAGTTGGAGATTTCTTTCGAAATTACATAGAAATAAATTATTTTAGATAGAGGTATGTCATATGTGGGATTGTTTATATTTATATATTTGAAAACACACAAGCAATTTTGAGTGTTTGGATTTAAGTGTTCACTTTTAAGTAAGTAACAAATTGTCAAAAGATGGAGTATTATAAATTTAATGTTTCACATAAAGATGAGAAAATATTCAAATTTTGACAATACATTGTTTCATGTTTTTTTTACTGAGAAATTAGGAATTAGTAGATTGGGATCACCGGAGTAAGGTGGACGGAAAGATGCACGCCTGCGGTCACGATTCTCATGTAGCTATGCTACTTGGAGCCGCAAAGTTGCTGCAAGCCAAGCGACACGAACTCAAGGTAAACAAAACTATACTAGCTGCAAAAATAACAGTCTGCAATATATACATGGAACTTATGCTTATGTTTTCAACTTAAAAGGGTACCGTAAAGCTGATTTTCCAGCCTGGCGAAGAGGGTTTTGCTGGAGCTTACCATATGCTAAAACACAGTGCACTTGATGACATCAAAGCGGCCTTTTGCCTCCATGTTCTGCCACAGTATCCAGTAGGTGTTGTAGCTTCACGACCAGGTCCTGTGCTAGCCGGTTCCGGAAGGTTTACTGCCGTCATTAAAGGTACAGGTGGACATGCTGCCACCCCACATTTGTCGAAAGATCCAATTCTTGCTGCTTCAATGACAGTTGTTGCTCTTCAACAGATTATATCTCGTGAAACAGATCCTCTTGAGTCCAGAGTAATCTTCTTACTCTCTAGCTGCAATAATATCGGTTAATTTGTTCGTATACTAACATATTAACCATTACGTGCCATACCATTTTACACTGTTACATTAAGTTAAAGAAATAATTGAAAGTATATTGCACATTCTTGCAATAACGTAAGCATGTTATGTTACATAGAATGATAAGAAAAGTACTTATGTTATATACGGTGGAAAATAAGGTAAAAATATGTTGCATTTTTTGGTGCAATAAACCTTTAATTGTACAAGCGTTAAGGATTCAACTTTTTGATGTTGGCTGATGTGTAGGTTGTGACTATTGGAAAAATCAACGGAGGTCAGGCTGATAACGTGATTCCAGAGAGTGTTACAATCGGGGGAACTTATCGTAGCTTGTCTTCTAAAGGTCTGCTAGACACCAAAGAAAGAATTAAACAGGTAAACATTAAGTCATTATACTATACTAACCCCAATTAACTCTATTTGTTATATCAAAAAATTAAATCAAATTAAATTTCAGGTGGTAGAGACACAGGCTGCTGTTCACCAATGCAAGGCTGAATTAGATTTTATGGAGGAAACTCCTCTGCCGTACCCTGTGACAGAAAACGATGAAGAGATGTACGAACATGCGAAAACAGTAGCAGAGATCATATTAGGAAAACCCAATGTGCAGTTGCTTCCTGTAACAATGGGAGGTGAAGATTTCAGTTTTTTTATGCAGAAAATGGCGGCTACAATGTTTGTGATTGGAACGCGTAACAAAAGTCATGTGCCAGAACATTTACACTCGCCGTATTTTGTTATTGATGAAGAGGCTCTTCCGATTGGATCAGCGTTTCATGCTGTTGTGGCGATTTCTTATTTGGATAGTTATGGTGATATTACTATTACTCGCGACGAGTTGTAAGCCTTTTGTCGTGTTTATCATATGCAGATATTAGATTTATGATCAATAATCAAGTATAGAGATGTGATTTGAGAAACATTGTTGTTATATATCAAACGAATACAAAGACAAAAGACAAATTCGAAGCTGGAGCTTTTCTACTAATTGCAAAACATATATTAAAGGTTCAAACTTCAAAGTACCTAAATAGTCTAATACTTATAATCTCAATCTCTATCTCTATCTCTATTTATAGAAGAAACTAATTGTTTCCTAATACTAAACAAACTTAAAATAATAATACTAATCTATAACCGATCTTAAATACAAAACATATATAATTCCAATTGTTATCTAATTCACCAAATTACAAAACCGCCGAGATTAAGCCACAAATTCCAACAATTGTGTAGCATGGTGTTTAAGTAGTAGTTTGATCTTATTGAAGATATGACTTTTAGCTTCTTTATTTTACTGTTTTCATTGTCAATCACTTGTTGCTCGAAGAAAAACTAAACATGTAGGGTGCGTTTAGTAAGCTTTTCTCTAAAAAGAAATCAATGTATTAAGCGTCCCTATCTTAATTCTTACACTACAGAGTTTATCACCTTCTCGTTTTAAACGATCCATTTAAAACCGGAGGTAGTTGGTCTTGGTCAGCAGCTTTTGGTGACTGCTAAGACTCCCGAGTTTTGTAACTGGATGATAAATATTCGCAGGAAAATCCATGAGTATCTGGAATTAGGATTTCAAGAACACATAACATGTGAATTGAAAAGGATGGAGGTTGGTAAACTACTGGTTCGGGCAACCAACCGTTCTTTGCTCTCCTTACCTACATGGATGCTCTTCAACTCCAGGTCCCTTCATATTCCATACAAGTTTAAGTTGGTGTTTAATTCGTTCTAGTGTTTGACCAATATAAATTGGCCTATCTGTGTATAGGTTAATGACCCATATCACAATTTGTTTTCCTAGTGCATATAAAATGAAACAAAATAATATGAAAACTTACAATTTAATAAAGAAAATGAATAATAAGTTAACACAGCTTAACTCAGATGTTGTACTATATATCCCTTATTTCTTTCATACGTTGGTTTTAACTAAGTAAATTGATCTAATTTACTATATTTAATGGATTATATAAAAACAGCAGGCTCAATTTTTTTAGGACTCGTATCCTTGTTTAAGCCCCTGATCAGTGATCAAGGTGGCTCAACCCCCTCCGGTTGTGGTTGAGGTTCTAAATCCTTACGGGACAATGGTGTATCATAGTAGGTATGTGGAATTTTATCGTTAATCAAATATCTCTAATGTTTTAGCAAATTAGGAGCACCAGAGTAAGGTCGATGGAAAGATGCATGCTTGCAGTCACAGATTCTCATGATTTAGCTATGCTACTCGGAGCCACCAAGTTGCTTCAAGAGTCGAGCCAGGAGAAATGAATTCAAGGTAAATGTACTATACATGATGCAAGAAATTAAACAAATACAATCTGCAAAAAAAAGAAACATATGATTCTGTTTTCAACTTCTAAAAATGGGGATGTTAAGCTGGTTTTCCAGCCCGCGGAAGAGTGGTCTTGCAGGTGGTTACCATATGCTAAAACATAGGGAACTTGACAACATCAAAGCCGCCTTTGCCATACATGTTATGCCGTTTTATCCTGTGGGTGTCATAGCTTCACGGCCAGGTCCGAATGCAAAACACTTCCCATTCTGTAAACAAATAGAACTGAGAAGAATGAAGAATTTTTTTTAATAGCAAGCAATGTATTTTCGAAATATTAGATAAAGTTTGGAATGGGCAACTTTAAAAATTCTTTTAGGGTGACCGATTTGTAGGGCCTGACTATTGGAAAAATTTCAGGAGGCCAAGCTGATAATGTGATTCCAGAAATTGCCAAATTTGGGGAACATTTGAAGCATGACTTCTCAAGGTCTACTAGACACCGAAGAAAGAATTAAACAGGTGAACATATATACATACACTTCCAATGTATGAGAAAGTTGCATTTTTTATTTTTATGTTCTCTTATTTCGACGCATGCTGCTGTTCACCAGTGCACGGCTGAATTGGATTTCATGGAGGACACACTGTTATCGTATCCAGTGACAGAAAACAATGAAGGGATATACGAATATTCTAAGATGGTGGCAGATATATTATTAGGAAAACCAGATGTGCAGTTACTTCAAGTGACAATGTTGAGTGAGGATTTTAGTTTCTTTACACATAAATTCCAGCTGCCACGTTCATGGTTGGAACGAAGAACAAGACTCATGTACCAGAACATGTACAGTCACATTTATCTTGTTATTGATGAAGAGGCTCTTCCAATTGGAGCAGCTTTCCATGCTGCTGTGGCGATTTCTTGTTTAAATAGGAATGCTGATGTGGATATTACTCGTGATAAGTTGTAAGATCTATTTGGCCTAGTTTCTGTGAGCAAACATAAGATGGATAATACATAATTGGGATTTGAGAAACATTGTGTATAATGTTGTTAGTAGTTTGACCATATTAGTGGCTTTTATTTGCATATATGTATAGTCGTTTAATTTGGCATAAATCAATCACAAGTAGTCCTCTTTTAAGAGAGATTAAAACCTACTGAGGTACGTGTATCGTCCTTTTGACCACATAATCATAATTTATGGATCGATATTAATGAAAAATTTGCCTTTTTCATCTGTGACAATAAAAGTTCATTAATCTATATATGAGTGATTTAGGACGAAACAAACCCCATTGAGATATCACCTTATCTGATGTTTCTTAAAGACGGTGTTAAGTTTGAATCCTTGATGAAACTCATTTGCTCCAATAATTCTACTGATGTGTTACCCAAAGTGGTTATTATATAAAGGTTGCAACTTTGTATGTCTTCGGTTGTCCTTCAAAGTTGACTGATAAGAAGGTGTTGCATGATTGGATAACTGTTTGTGTTGTGATCAAATTCCAAGTAGGAGATTGTTATGCAATAAAATTAGATTTTTTTGACATTTGCTCACTACGTCTGCCATGACATTTTGGGAATTTGAAGCCGAAGCACCATGAAAATTGACGAGGACTCATTTATACTTCGAAGGATTTTATTTTGTGATTGATAATCTTATTGCTCGAACCAAACAAGTATTTATTTTTCTGAACAACTAACTAACTAAGAATCAAAATAAATTAGTAAATAGCTAACAAGAAGCTATAGGTACCACAAGATACAAGACTCAAAAGTCAAAATCACAAGGGTGGAAACAAGATTTAATTTGTTAATCAATGATCGAATCAAACCACCTAAATCTCAGATTAGAATTTAGCAAGTTGCATCAAGAAACTTGCCCTGCATTCTAATTTAAATTGACAGATTAAAAGTATACTAATGGAACCACTCTCCGTTCTGTGTTATTCTATATTCCTAAAAATTCACGATTAATTAATGAAATCGCATTTAAAGAAATCTTGGATCACATTTAATTAATGGAAGCACATCACATTTAAATTACAAATGTGGTTGATGATTGATCTGGCATCCTGCTTGAAACCAAATAATAAGTTTGTGTATTATTTATTCTACTTAATATACTATTAGTTATCTATTCCTGTTGCATATCTTAATCCCTTATTAAACATTTATACATTTTTTGCTTAAACTTAGTAAAGGGGATATGAGAAATCCCCAAGATGCCCCTCAATCTATATCTATACACTATTATAATTGGTTTAGCCTTTTTAGCTTAAACCCTTAAAATGGTAAGATGGGAAATTACTCCAATGTTCCTTAAATATTTATTACACATTCTATATAATTAAATAGGTATCTAAATCTATATGATTAACATTCAAATTAACATGTGAATAGTGTAAGTTAAATACATAAAACTAATCAATGCTAAACTATTTCTCGAGTATACAATAGATACTTTAAAATTGAGTATTGAAAAATGAGATATTGTGTGAATCGAGTCATCAAAGAAATTTTTGTATATTAATTGATATATGTTTTTCGCCGTTTTACGCGGGTTATGTACTAGTTATATCATATTAGTTTATACAATTATACCTACTTAATATCATCTCTCGAATTATTAATCAAATATTGTTGTTCACTTCAAGAAACTCTTTATGGGCATCTTGTGTCCTTATATATGTCAATCATTATTATTAATATAATTTAATATTCCTTCCATCCAAAAATAATTGTACACATTACTATTTATATGCATCTCAAAATAATTGTCCACTTGTAAAAAATAACTATTGAAGATCATTAAACTTCCAATATTACCCTCATATATTACTTAAATAAATAAAGGCGAAATTGATATTTATCTCACATATCTTAATAAAAAAAAAACTTGTTTGAGGACATCTTACTTATCTTACCTATATACTAATTAAGTATCCCCTTAACCTATGTGGCAATCTTTCATAGTCTAGAGTCCTATGTGTCAATTTTATGTTAATTCTCATTATTTTGTGGTGCCAACTCATCAATCATCAATTTAATTAATCAAGTCAAAACTAATAATGAACCATTAATATAGAGATGATACAATATATGATTAATTCATTTAAAAAGCTATACATCTTCCTAGAAATTGGTTTACTAATTAAAATTTGATACTTACTTTTACACAATATAAAACTAACAATGATATTATATATGTTATCATGAATCAAAGTTTCTTCTACACCATATATATAAGGTTATTTGTTGTACTTAATTTTAGTGTCATTGTGTTATTTTTGTTAGGTACAAATTTAAGGTTACGAATGTTTATATTGCTTGAATACATACACACCAAATTGTTAGTATTTCTCTATTACAACAATCGCAAACTAAGTTGTTTGTATCTACTATTTATGTGATAGTTATTGTATTAAAGGATGCCTAAGATTACTTATCGAAAGGTGGTTTATAAGTTGTTGTCTTATTGTTGATGTCACAAAAAATGTAAAAAGATAAATTAGGTTGTGTTTAAATATATTATATGTTTATTTTTGATGCCGTACATCGCATGGGTCATTAACACTAGTCTCATCCAATTGGTTTCATAACATTAATCAAGCCGCACGGCATTACTACGTACATCTTGCAGTTTGTCATATCGATTGTTACATCAAGTCATAGTTTGCCACAAAAATAAAAAATAAAAATCGAAAACTATATCCGGAAATTGCCCAAAAAGAGTACCAAAAGACCAAAACATGCAATGCATGTAGAGTTTTATTTTGCATTGGTAGGATTTAATGATTTATAAACGGTAGAAGAGAGGTGGTGGGGGGTAAATGGGCGGAGGTATAACATGGGGAATCAAGTTTGTGGAGTTGGAGTGGGTATGCTTGTACTTGGATTTTGTTCTTGGTTTTTTCTGATTTATGAGAATGTAATATATTCCTAAAATCAAGGGATTTCAATGATTGTAATGTAAGACTTGTTTGATACGATTCTTCTAAAGTCTAAATTAATATCTTGATGCTAGCTAATTAATCGCATACATCATACAACGTGAGCCAACGTACATGAATCAATTGCTACCGGTGGCGGATCCAGAAAACTAGAACACGGAGGCACAATTTTTTTTGTAAGTGACGGGTCTCTGGGGAGGTTATTGCTAATAATAGTATAACGATTCAAAATGGTAAAAATATTTAACTTTTGTTTGTTTTGCCCCTTAAAAAAACCTATTTGCTACAAAAGGACGATAAACACCATAAAACAGCTATAAAACAATTCAAATAGACTTCAATCAATCCAAACGTTGATATAAAGCGTAAAAAAAAAAGATTTTAAAAACAAAAACTTTCTAACAAAGAAAAAATATATATATATATACATTGCTACGAAAAGATAGGAGTATCTAATCTAAAACTTAAAACAATGAAAAACCTATTGACCTCTAAAATTAGAAAACATTAATTTTCGTAAGGAAGAAATCACAATTATTAATTGAAATAAAACGTTAGACATTTCAATTATAAAATAGCGAGAAATAACACATTAGACATGTAATCAAGTAAACATAGAAAAGTTCAAAATCAATTTTAATATATATAGATATAGATATAAAACTTTATAGGTGTATATTTGAGCATGCCACTCGAGAATCTTATTGTAGTTCAAAACTTCGGATGGGTTTTTAAATGAATCCCACGTCCCACATCGCTAGGTGGCAATACCATTACACAAGGAAATTGGTTATAAAATGGGAGTCTGTTACAGTTCAAAATTGACAAGATCCAATTGGGCTGGGGGCATCACTAGTTCTGGGCCGAGGGCAATGTCAAAATATCATTAAAAAGTCTACTTAAATTTGCAAACTATTATTGGGCCATTGGGGGCCCTTGCCCCCTCTTGCATATAAGTGGATCTGCCCCTGTTGCTACATAATGAGATGACTAAGCCAATAGGGTTGTCATATTGGTCGCGATTAATGAACACCAAGTTTTAAATCTAAATTAACTCGAACTTTTGTTAAGCTAAATTATGTGGTACGTTTTGAGTCTGCACAAATCGACCAATCTAACTCGAATAACTCAAAACCTGTCCAACCCAACCCGATCGGATAACACAAGAGTCAAAACTATTACCTATTGTTATATGTTATTCAATGTGCTGAATCCAATCATTTTGTCCTCTAAGACACTATCTTTGATCTTATTGTCATCGTGCCACATGGAAGAAATATATAAAGTGTGTTAATCATTGGTTGTTTTATCTATTTATTTGCCAAATAGTAGTGTTTAGGCATTTTTTAAAAGTAAAATCGGATTCTTGTAACTTCTTGTTAATTATGCTATATAACTTTAAAAACTGCTGATGCCAAATGTTTTTATTCCTTTGCAGCAATATTCACAATGATTATTGACAACGACTTGATGACACCTATATATATATACTGATCTCGTGCTCAAAAATTCACATTTATTCAAGAGATATAAATAAGTGATTTAGAAAATGTTTAATTGACAATCATTAAAAGTATTTTAGTTACAAATATTGTCGATATGTGTGATTTTTGCTTTATAATCCAAATCTTATACTCCGTATATGTTTTCGTACCATGCTGTTCGCTGGTCGTTATCAACTTATCATCACATTTGTTCAAATATCCCATCCTATATAACCTTTTGATTTTTGAGTATTGATGCTATTGCCATTTTATTCATTTGGTCACAATCGACTAAAGGTATTTTTGAGGTTCCATAAAAAGAACGTCACAATCGTTCACATTAATATTTCATATAATCTTAAAGAAAAGAAATCAAACTTTAATGAATAGCTTAATGCAATATATATGTAAAATTCGTACTAGTTTTTATTTTTCATTTTGTTAAGTGAACTTATGTTATCATAAAAGATTGGGATTAGAGAAGAATGACTTATATGAGGGGAATGAGGTGAAGTCGAATCCTAACCATTAATTATTTCTTTCAATAGTCTAGATTATGCCATATAAACACGGGGTGCATTTGGTAAGTATATTCTTTAAATAAGTGACTTGAAGTTTAAATTGTATTAAATGTGGGATAAAAATAATTTTCACATTTCATTTCCACATCTCTCACATTTCATTTCCACATCTCTCACATTTCATTTTCTATCTCTACAAACTTTTCTCTACCATCTCTCTACGACTCTCTCTGAATAAACCTCACCACCACCACCTATACCACCATTCCACCACCACATATTACCACAATCATTACCTTGACCTTGAACCACTACCGTTGGTGAATTGTCTTCCATCAGAAGTAACCAACGTGTACATTTAACCACCACTGTCAGCGAACCGGCCGGATCACCACCGGTAAACGACCGTCGACCACCAACACTGCTGCCTTCAGTTTGAAAACATATAGATATGAGAAAATAGATATGAAAAAGTAAATCTTTAAAAAAGTAGATTTGAAAAATAAATCTAAAATGTAGATCTACTGCATTTTACAAAATGCGTTAATGTAAGATGCAGTCACATACATAATGAAGTTAATCCTACTACATTTTACGTATATGCACAACATGTTAATGCTATTGCATTTTACATTTCTTCAAATTGTAACAAATATTTTTAGAGTGAATTATAATGCATTTTACATTTATATACTGGAAATATATTTTTTTTAAAATTACTTGAAAGCGAAATTAGAAACTAAAACGTCGCTGAAATATGACGGTTGGCAATGGTGGCGGGTAGCTAGTAGCGGCTGGTGGTGGGTGGTGGTGGGGATGAAGGAGTGTGAATGAGAAAAGTTGGAGGGGAGGATATATAGTATCAGAATAGTGGATGATGTAGAATAAAAATATTGTAGTGATACATGGGACATTTTTATTGGTCCTTTTTCTGTCTTTAATTTCTTTCCTTAAATGAAGCCTACCCCTTTGAACTCCGCCCCATTATAAGGGAGTATATATTATATTTTTGCCCCTAAAAAACTTGCTAAAATATAACGGAGAAATTTAGAAAATATTGTGTACACTTTCAAGTTAATTATTAGTATATCATACTCCATGAATTTGAATCAAATTTTACCCTTATAAAAAGTAAAATTACATATTTTCCTTTGAAAACTTGCTAAAATTCATTGAGAAATACGTAATTATTCCAATCTTAGCAACAAGTGATGCTTATCTGTTACTAATTTGTTGGATGTCATTCACCCTTGCCAATCTATACCCGAAATTCTGAAAATCCATCACTATAACTTGCGATCTAAGCCTCTTGATTTCAAATCTGTTGGACTCTTGCTCTTGTTGCATATGAAGGACTTTTGTGATGAGTGTATTTATCTCATATTCTTTTCTAGCTTCCAGTTTCTTAAGTTGGTCACGAAGATCAGCTTCGGTAATCTTAAGGCTTTTCAATTCTGCATTTTTTTCCAGCTCAAGGGTATTCTTTTCACTGTTCAATTTTTCAATTTTTTTATTTAAACCGAATTTAAAATTGTCTGGTGTTAATGCCTGATCCAGTCTCATCTTCAATTGGCCCACTTCAACCTGTAGTGTTGTGTTTTCTGCTCTAGCTATACTCAGATCAGCTTGTACATCTTTTTGTGTTCTTTTATCATGCTTTTGTGTCTCCGTCATCTTTTTTATCTACTTCTCGTTCTGTTCATTTTATACTAGTTCGTTCTTTGATTTTGTTGTTCAACTCTTTAGCTTGTTGCTGATCAACATAACCCATCTCGTCCTCTTTGTAAGGTGACAGGTAAACTGGGCGTTCATAACTGAAAGTAGTTAGCGACTTTATAATCCCTCCAAACCATATTTGCACTTTCTGTAATATTGCAGTCCTTTCTATGACAAAATTTCTCTGACTTGGTAACTTTAGCTTCTTCTCCATTTCAGTAGTTTCTTCTTCTTCTTCTATTATTTTGACAATTCATTTTGATACAATTCCTTCATAATGTCTTTCAATAAACCTTGCAATGCTATTTTTGAACAGTTTTAGTGTAGTGAATATATATGTAATTCAATGGTAGTATTGATAAAATGATTTTTACCTTTATATTCTGAAATCAACTTGAAAGAGATCAGGTAGTTTTGTAATGTATTGATCTCAATATCTATGATTTGTCCAACTTGAGCGACTTTTTCATTCGAGCTGTAAAACTCTAATAGAAGCTTTTGCTGCTTTGCACTTTTGATATGCATTCATGGTGAAAGTTCTCATCATTGTCATCCCATGATGATACTTCATTTTTGAGACATTTTACTAAATGCTTGTCGCATTGATATCCTGCTGCATTTCCTCAACAAATTTCTCCATATCGTTTAACAGATTAATCTTAGTATACAATAGTTTATGAAATTTTAAAAACACAGAGTGGTAGAAATTAACCTTATAGCTCATATTCAAATCTGTCGAACGACAACACTGGAATAACAAATAAAATTTGTTGCATATTTTTTAATTCCATATTTTCATGTACATGTAATTACAAAGAGAGAGTTTACTGTTAAAGTTACACTTATATCACAAGCTAATATTTGAATTAATACTTGTTTGTTCTTATTTGTGATGTCTAGTCTATTTCAGGTTTATATGGATGGAGGGCTGAATTGTTATTTCTGGATATAGAAGGGCTTAAGGATGATGGTTGATAGTAGCAAGTTAGAAGTGAAGATTATTAAAGCTCAAGGGCCAAAGTTGGTTTTAATCATTCATATAAATAAGAAAGTGTTAGGTCATGTGCCCACAACACTCTCATTCTCAAATCAGCAGACACCCTAATTCCTTCATGTGTATACTGGTTATTTTCATATTGATTCAACCATCATTTTGCTGTCTAAATTGTGTAAAGAATTTGGTTATGAAATCAGTCTTATTCTGTTCGTTGTTCATTTGTAATCTGTGGTGTATTGTAATCGTTTAGAGTTTGGATCTAAGAAGCATTCTACTACTGTTAGTATCATTGATTATATTCGTATGGTCTTAGTTTCTTTTCATGGCATCAAGAGCCTACTGATTCGTGAGGATTGTGTTTGATCGTTTGTGAACCTTAAAATTAGGGATTCTTATTTGTTTGTTTGGATTTTCGGGTTCTTGATTCTGAAGGCTATTATTAAGTATATCGGGTTCGATTGAGGTCCGTGGATGGTTAAATCGTGTGATTTGGTTATTGAAACAGAAACCCTAATATCTACTCTAGTATCTTGGCTATTCCAGAGGTTGTGGTAATTCTTCCGCTGTGTGTTTTCTTTGCTAATTGGCTTGCCGAGCGTGGAATCATTGTAAGAAATTTCTTTCCCTCTCGTGTGGTAAGAAGTACCTGTCCAGGGAGTTTCCACTGCTTAGTGGGAATCAACTGCCCCCTATGATCACACTTGGACTATAACTGAGGCTTCTTTGCGCATTTAAGTGCAATCTGCTCTTATTTTTTATTATTGCGTGTAGTTTATTTAGGTTGTACTAACGTTTCTGGTAAAAGAGAGGAGGCTATCGTTTACTCCTTTAGGTTACGCTGCGATAAACTATTAGAGTATTTATTTTTAATTATTTTTCTGCGTGGTAATTGATCTGTCTGATTATTGTGTTTAATTCAGTGTTTGTGTGCCTATTTGCTTAAGTGTGCAAATCTTTCTGTTTTCCGTGGTAATATTGTGTGTTTACAAGTTTTATTGTGGAATTTGGTGCATGCTTGCATTATTTGGTGGTGACATGGATGATCAAAATGATATTACGTTAATTAATAAACTGGACTTTGGTGATCCGTTATATCTGCATGCTAGTGATACTACTACTGGTACTCCATTAATCAGTATAAAACTAAAAGGAATGGGAAATTATAATATATGGAGTAGGTCTATGCTTCTTGCATTAGGAACCCAAAACAAACTTGGTTTTATTGATGGAACATGTGAAAAAAGTTTAACAAATGAAGTATTGGCTAAGCAATGGGATAGATGTAACTCTGTGGTATTATCTTGGATTCTTGATTCTGTGTTTGAGGAATTGTATTATGGGCAAATATTTTCTACAGTTGCATAAGAGGTTTGGCATGAGTTAAAAGAGACTTACGATAAAATTGATGGATATGTTATTTTTAACAATAATCAAAAAATTAACTCCTTAAAACAGAATGGTAGTTCTATTTCAGAGTACTACCATAAGCTAAATACTCTTTGGAAACAATTCGATGCAATGGTCAAATTACCTACTTGCACTTGTGCAACAGCAGCAGTTTTTCAAGAACACAACAAGGTATTCAAATTGATGCAATTCCTCATGGGTCTTTGATAAATGCTCAAAAGTACTATATTTCAGTAGTATTTTACCCCTAATCTTGAATGTTTTTATTGCATTTTGTTTAAAATAGATATTGATTTCATTCATATTTGCAAATAGATGTGGAAATGGAGCGTTTATGAAAAAGGAACGGAAAACAGTCAATAATCAAGTTAAATGATGCATATTTGAAGAATAAAGTAAAGCCGAAGTCGAAGAAATGAAGAAATGAAGAAAAGTCAAAAATCGGCTGGAAAATGCATCCATACACCGTATGGAATCCATACGCCGTATGGATTGCAGCAGTGGAGGCCCAGGTTACGCGGACTTGGGCTGGGCTTGAAATTAATCCATACGCCGTATGGAAATCCATACGCCGTATGGATCAAAATTCCAGGAAGTATAAAAACGCGTTTTAAACCCTATTTCGATAGTTTTTAAAGGGTTTTCGTTTTCTTTCAGTTCCAGACGACTTTTAGGGTTTATATTTCGTAATTTAGAGTTAGTTTGGAGGTACGAAGGGTAAAGAACGAGGATAATTCGCTCTAATCTTTCGTAGTTTATCGTTAATCGACTCGGTATATTTTCGTTTCTTTATTTCATTGAAGAATTTGATTTATTGAATCTGATTATTTCTGTTTTGATGATGAATTGAATATCTAGAGTGATTGTGTAGTTGATTTAACTTAGATTATGATTATTGAACGATTATAATTGCGTATTGAATAAGTTATTTGATTGAAAACGGTTATATTGCTCGTGGACACTTGTTTATTGGTAACTAGTTATTATTGTTGCTTCACGTGGTTAATAATTTTAATGAGATTGAGTTCCTTTAAGATTATTGATTATTGCTAGTACTAACTTAGGGTTTTGGACTATCACTAAATACGTTGAGTCTGATAGGTCGAGTATACAATAATAATCTACTTTAAAATGAGCAAGACAATAAGTTAATTATTGGGTATTGTTGAGTCATACCATAGAGTTAATTATAACGAGTTGTGAATGTTTAATGCATAATTTAGGGAAAGGCACACAATTGACTGATCATCTTGTGACATTGGAACCAGTGTTTTATGTTGGACCCTAGATTATAGGAATTAGTTGGACCCGAAACGTTGGCTAGTTCATATTCAACTTAGTATTCATTGAAGAATTTGGTATTAAGTTGATCTAAAAGAATCACAATTAGATAATCAATACGTAATAAATCGGGAAATATGAATCTAAGTGACATTAACTATACAATTACTTATTCCTTCCAATTAGGATTTATTGTTATTATTTATTTATAATTTTAATTTTAATTTTTATTTACGTTTGTTTATTTTAATTAAATGTTTTCTGAATTGTTCGTACGGAACTAAAACGCCCCCCATATTTACTGCTTTCTAGTTAATTCTTGATTTCTATTTTAAATATTCCACCTTTTCCCTGTGTTCGAATCTGACTTAACAAATCTATATTTACAATTGATCGGGTATTCTTGCCTGGTTGCTTGAAAGTATTTATTAGGTATTTCTATTTATAAATTATAAAACAAGACGCGCTTTCATAGGCGACATCAAATTTTTGGCGCCGCTGCCGGGGAAAGCGGTTGTGTTTATTTAAATAGAAATTAGTAATTTTTAATTCTTTCTTTCTAAAAGTAGCTTTTGTTAATTAAGTTTCAGTCAAGTTGTTTTAATTAGTTTAATTAATTTTGTAAAAAGTTTTTAATACATCACTGGTTGAAACTAATTATCCTTTAATTGGTTAAACTTTTGGGGTTTTAGTTTCAACCGGCGGATGGAAATCCGTCCGCCGGTTGGAGTTCCATTTATTTAAAGTTGTACATGTTATTTAATTTTTGTTTATTTTGTGTGAACTAACTTGTTTTTCGTTAGTGGTGTTTTGTATTTTCAGATTTATTTTTATTTAGGTTTGTCCAATGGCAAGGAGTTTTGAAAGTGATGCAAATGATAATAACATGGTTAAGAGGGATCAGTCTGTTACTTCGGACGCTAGTTCCGCCGAGAGGGCGCCTCCTTATATCCAATTAGGCATTATTCCCGTTCCTATTACTTCATCTTGTCGGGGGTTGCTATCAGCACTTGAGGAGTTTAGAGGGGATATTTTTTTCAGTTCTGAGATTATTAGCAGGTCCACTGTGGATTTCACTGATAGTCATAGAGTTTTGGTAAATGATGTGTTTGAGGCAGCTTTGATTGAGAGTCAGTATGGGATTGATAGTCAATTCTATATTGCCCTCACTACTTTTGGGGAATCTCTAGAAACTATGATTAAGGAGGAAGAGAATTTCTACACAGCTCAGAAGAAAAGATACATGGAGATTTATGAGATTTTGAGGCATTCTGCATTTCCTTATTCGGCAAATCAGACCGCGTGTCTTGGCCGTATGCTTAGGGCTCTGTACGAGGTTACTGGTAATCCAAGGGCGGAAGCAGACAAGGAATTTAGGTTTGGTTTAAGAGAATTGGTTCGATTGCTACATTCAGATGACCATTTGATGGATATTACACCTCATCGGTTCATTGTTACGAGTACTATTCATTACTATCTTCATGAAATGGTGACAAAAATGGATCGCTGTGCTAAGGAAGAGGAAGAAAGACCTCACCCGGATTTCATTCATCCTCATTTTGATATTGACTTGGCTACTTATGTGGTACTGAACTTGGATGTTTTAGTTGATAACAATAAGGTTCTAACTATGAGGGAGCATTTCCACTATGGGATGGTGGAAATATACACTAAATTGGTTGAAATCTTCAAGGATTCAGGATTAGAACTAACTTGTGTTCAGAATGAAGTAATTGCAGGGATTGAAACTAGAATAAGAAGTTTAAGGAAAGAACCGTTTCTGAGTAAGCATGCTGGGATAGTGGCAGATTGTTTGGAGTTTAAGAATGAGTTTGAGAAGGATCATCCCGACTGTGAGTACAAGCTAGTAGGTGATAAGTTAGTATTGGCACCTGAGGGAGTGAATAATAAGGTGATAAAGGGAATCAGCTGGGACTTGGTCTATCTTCAGCATGTTGCCAATGGACACTTGGAAAGTTTTGCGACTTTTGGTAATGGGGTTGAAAATGTAGTTACTGAAATGATAAAGAGTTTCCTTGTTCTCTATCCATTGAGCTAATTTCATCGTTCCATCTCTTTTTATATTTCTTATGCTATTGGATTGTTTCTAACATTTTGGTTTGTTTTGGATTATGTTAGACTTTTGATTGTTTTGGATTTTTGTTTTTGAATGTGTGATTTGAATATTAAGTATTATTTTGAATATTATTCTTTTTAATGTTTGTTAATTATTGTTATTTATTTTATAGTGTGGAATTGTGAAGATGTTGAAGTCGTGATTATCATCCAGGTTTGAGATTTAATTATATAAAGTTAGTGATGAATTTGGGTTAAAAATGAGTTGAAAATCGTTTTTGAAAAAATTCTGATTTTTCAATCCATACGCCGTATGGAATCCATACGCCGTATGGATTGGTTGGGCCGCTGGACTGGGCCGTTGACTGGGTTTAATGAGTTGACCTGGGCCTGTTTAATCCATACGGCGTATGGAATCCATACACCGTATGGATCAAAAATGCAGAAAACCGCCAGCAGCTTTCTTTCTTCCCCATTTTTCATTCCAAAACCCTTTTTCTCAAAACCACCCACGACTTTCACACCCACAACCCCCAAACGGAAATTCCGGCCACGCATTCATCGCCATTTTTGCATATTCGTGTTACACGCACTTTCCTCTACAAGGTATAACTTCCCGTTTTCATTTTCGTTGGTTAAATCACTCGTTTGGAAGTTAGGGTTTATTATAAATTTTTGGGTATTTCGAATATGCGTATGATTATTAGCATGTTTTGATTGGTTTATGTTCTAGTTGCTATATGCATTGCAATGCTATGTTCGTTTTTAAATTGTATTGCATATTTGGTGTTATTCGAATTATTCGTTAGTGATGATTAAATGAGAATATGAGTTCTGCTCAATTATGCTATGTTTTAATTTAGTGCTTATTAATTTTCTGACCACATGATGATTAATGCAAATATTTGTTTGGTACACAAGTGTTTGTGATTACGGTTATGTGATAAGTTGTTATTTTGATTAATTGTGTTACAATAATTCATTTTGAGATTGTATGGATGTTTGCTAGTTGCTAATACTCGAGTTTAGTGCTTGTGCAATTTCGTATATTCATAATGGTATCAAGTTATTATAATACATTTGATTAGGCAATTGTCAGGGATAATTAATTAAGTATATACATATATGCATATTGAGTAGTTTTTGTTTAAAAATTGCAATTTAGGTTCATGAAATTGGTTGTCGCGGTAGTTTTAGGCTAAACCTTTATGGTGGATTATTCAATTTTAAGCCGAAATGCTGCCAAAATTTTTAATGACCTTTTTGCAATTAACTTCTTATTCAGTATTATTAACAATTGTTTTGTTTAGCAGTTATCATGTCTAACAGGAGAGCACGAGGAGGTGAAACTTTGGGAAACCCGTTGATTAGATCACATAGATACCTCACTTTTCATGGGTCATATTCTGAGACTGCTAGGATGCAGTTTAGAGATCGTCTGGCTTCCAATATTGGCCAGTCTATTGAGGTGTTTGATGCTGTTAACTGGAATGTGTTGGAGCATGTGATTGCTAGAGAGGGGTTTACTAATGGTGCTGAAGCCATTAGGAATTTACTTGCTGTTCCATATGTACTAGAGGATGGAAACATTGGATTTGTTTCCTATGCTTGGTCCCGGTTATTCAGTATCAGGGAGGATATCTACAGAGAGTTGGTTGTTGAGTTTTATAGCACTTTTAGGTTTAATGCCAGGTCGACCCAATGGACTGAGAACTCCAATTTCTTCCAGCTAGGGGGACAGCCCAGACAGATGACCTTGGTTCAGTTTGCTTTGGGATTGGGGCTTTATGAGCCCAATGAGCTGGATAATCCTCACTTTTTAAACCACATTTCTGCAGGTGCTGTGAAGAAGCTTACTGATTTGGAGATTGAGCAGGAGTGGCAGTTTATTGCCCAGGGTAATTATGGCAGTTCGACACCTTCTTACACGCGTATTCGAGATCCTCGTCATCGACTCATTCACATATTGTTGACTTACACCATTGTGGGTCGCAAGGAGGGGCCTGAGAAAGTTTCGAGGCCTGACTTGTTTTATTTGAGTTCGATTATCAGGAAGAGGTTAGTGAATGTACCTTGGAGGTTGGCTAAGTGGATGTCGAAGAGAGCTACTGGTACTAGAGATGGTAGTAGTTTGTGTGGAGGTCACTTTGTTACTCGATTGGCGAGATACTTTGGTTTGGCTACTCAGGATGAGATGGGATCATGCACGATTGTTCAGCCTAGTATGAGTTAGCTGACTGCACGCCGGTTAAAGGCGTTTGCTCTCATTGAGCCATGCATTACTTATGGTGGTCCTGCAGAGATGTATTACTGGGTTCCGATTACTCCGGTAGGACAGACTTTGCAGTCGAGGCAGGGTAGAGCTAGAGGAGATACGAGTGGCAGTGATAGAGGTCGAGGTACGGTACGAGGCCGTAACAGAGGTTATGCTACGGAGTTTGATCAGTTGTCTCAGCAGATGCACCAGATGCAGTTACATCAAACCCAGAGGTTTGATCAGTTAGATCTTATGCAGAATCAGCATTTCCATCAGACCAGTGCACACTTGGACTACCAGGATGGCTTGTTTGAGCAGCTGTTTGGTCAGTTTCCTTCTGGACCCACGTATCAGCCATTCCAGTACCAGATGCCACCTGAGTTCATGCCACGACCACGTCCACCATCGCAGTCAGAGTATGGAGCGCCTTCTCACCAGTACCAGTACCGTCAGGACGATGACAGTGATTAGGATGATGTTCATCCTATTTGGTTTATGATTCCAGACACTATTATTATTATTGTTTTATTATTATTATTATGACTGTTTTTATTTGTAGGTTTTATTAATTGTGTTGGAGTGGTAGTTTTAGGTTTGGTTGTTTTTTTAATTAGGATGTTTTAATTTGGTATTATTTAATATTGTTTGTTGATTGTTCCCTCAGAATTGTGTTGTGAGTACGTGTCATGCTGGCAGTAAGTTCAGCGCAACGAATAATTGAATCGAGAGGATGTGGGAAATTCGTATCATCCTTGTCATTAAACTGCACAATATTCCAGGGGAGTTTTTCTGTTCTAAGTTCTTTTCTCTTTTTTCCGTTTTTAAGTATGTCATTATTTGTACAATGAGGGCATTGTACATCTTTAAGTGGGGGATGGGAGAGAAAAGAAGTTTAATTTCCACATAATTGTTCTGTTAATAAGTAGATGATTTTGTAATTTGGTTAATAGTTATCTTATTAAGATAAGTAACTAGGAGGTTATGAGTTGCCCATTTTTCAACCAAATTTTTGCATTAAAATTTTTGTTTTCTAGAGATAATTATTTTGTAACTTTGTAGGTTGAACTTAAAATTTTATACACTTTTAATTAAATACTAAAGCTATTAAAGATGTTATTTAGCTTCATTATATGATGTATTGATAGGCAATTTATATGAGAATGTTTGAGCTGTTAAGAAATGATAATTAAGGAGTAAATGTTTCTTTTAGATGAACTTTAGCTATGTATGACGTATGTCTTAATTTTCATATTAGTAATGTGTGATATGCCATAATTTTGGGAATTTAATTAATAATCATTTGGGGATATACTGGGTGTTGTTTCCTCTGTTGTATGAAAGTACAGACCTGGTCTCCGTCAGTATATCTAATGAAAAAGAGCAAAAGAGTTTAAAAACTCATGATCTTAAAATGTGGTCAAATTAAGTCGCTTTGTTGTACTGAGGTATAGACCTGTCACCAATGGTTTGACTAAAAACATTATTGCTAAACCAAAATCAAGTTATGTTGCTTTGTTGTGTTGAGGCACAGACCTGTCACCTCTGTCTTGATTTGAAAAATGATTGTTTAATTAAAATTTCAAGATATGTAATATTGGCATATTATGAGTATGAAAGTAGATAGTTTTTGGGAGTCTAAGAGAATATTTACACGAATAATAATAAGTTGAGCTCGAGTATTCAAATATAAATTGTTTAAGTGGATAACAATATCAGTAATCAATGTGAACTATTTGATGTTTTAGAATAATAACTCTATGTGTAGATCAGTTTTTGTAAATCTCATAGTTTCTTAATAATTGTTTTTAGAATTAACAAACTTTTTAAATCTAAACATTTGAGTTGAAGATGGGTGATGTTGTGTAATTCCTATTTTAGTTATTTAGATTAATGGAAATGACTGTTTTCCTAAGAATTTGATTTTTGAATCGATAGTCTACTTGAGGACAAGTAGGATTCAAGTGGGGGATGTTTGATAAACGCTCAAAAGTACTATATTTCAGTAGTATTTTACCCCTAATCTTGAATGTTTTTATTGCATTTTGTTTAAAATAGATATTGATTTCGTTCATATTTGCAAATAGATGTGGAAATGGAGCGTTTATGAAAAAGGAACGGAAAACAGTCAATAATCAAGTTAAATGATGCATATTTGAAGAATAAAGTAAAGCTGAAGTCGAAGAAATGAAGAAATGAAGAAAAGTCAAAAATCGGCTGGAAAATGCATCCATACGCCGTATGGAATCCATACGCCGTATGGATTGCAGCAGTGGAGGCCCAGGTTACGCGGACTTGGGCTGGGCTTGAAATTAATCCATACGCCGTATGGATCAAAATTCCAGGAAGTATAAAAACGCGTTTTAAACCCTATTTCGATAGTTTTTAAAGGGTTTTCGTTTTCTTTCAGTTCCAGACGACTTTTAGGGTTTATATTTCGTAATTTAGAGTTAGTTTGGAGGTACGAAGGGTAAAGAACGAGGATAATTCGCTCTAATCTTTCGTAGTTTATTGTTAATCGACTCGGTATATTTTCGTTTCTTTATTTCATTGAAGAATTTGATTTATTGAATCTGATTATTTCTGTTTTGATGATGAATTGAATATCTAGAGTGATTGTGTAGTTGATTTAACTTAGATTATGATTATTGAACGATTATAATTGCGTATTGAATAAGTTATTTGATTGAAAACGGTTATATTGCTCGTGGACACTTGTTTATTGGTAACTAGTTATTATTGTTGCTTCACGTGGTTAATAATTTTAATGAGATTGAGTTCCTTTAAGATTATTGATTATTGCTAGTACTACCTTAGGGTTTTGGACTATCACTAAATACGTTGAGTCTGATAGGTCGAGTATATGTAACACCCCCAAATTCGTTGAGCGGAAGCATTTAGTTTAAGTACTGGGGTGTCACAATAACAAAGCATGCATACGTATCAGAGCTTATGATTACAACAGAACAATATATATTAAGATGCCAAAAGTTATTAATTACAAAGTTTACGATTCATCGAATCGTACAAGTTAAAAGTAGTAAGTTTACAAAAGTAGATTTCTGAAATATGACTAAACCAATTCAGTTATACTAAAGAAATCCATATGTTTCCAAAAGTTGGCATCCTAAGCTTCAAGGGTTGCCTAATTCTCCATGTGTGTTGGCGATCTTACATGCGCAGCTAATTCCCTGAAAAACATAGTAAAAGTCAACAACTAGGTTGAGTGAATCCACAGGTTTTGTTGTATAATGTTGTGTTCAAGTTTTGTAGTCACATTTGTTGGACCAAATACGTTCATAAATAGTAATTGCCATAATAGTCGAGTAATGTTTAGTGGAACGTCATCCAAAGTATAAGTTCAGTGGGTTGTTCGCCCAAAAGTTTCAGTTTATGTGGGATGTTGCCCGAAATAGTTGTGTTGGGACGTTACCCAAAATACTGTGTTTGAAAACGTGTTACTGGTCGTTTTCCAGTAGTTTTAAAGTTTGAGTCGGTCGTTCTCCGACTAGTTACCAAATGTACCGGTCGTTCTCCGGTAAGATACCAAGTTAGCACTGGTCGTTCTCCAGTGAGATACATTGTTAGTACCGGTCGTTCTCCGGTAAGATACACTGTTAGTACCGGTCGTTCTCCGGTAAGATACCATGTTAGTGTCGGTCGTTCTCCGACAAGTTACCAATATGTACCGGTCGTTCTCCGGTAAGATACCAAATTTGTTTCATATAGTGATAATAGTTTTTGTTTGAAATACCTTTTCGTACGGACAGTTGTAGTAGTTGACCGTAGTCATAAGCAATTTGTATAAGTGTACCAAAAGGCAGTGATGTGCTAGTTTGTAATACAGTTTAACAGTTCAAGTACTCTAATTGTTCGAGTAAACAGTATGATAAATAATCATATAGTAAAAGCAGTTATGGCAATCAGTAAATCAGTAAAGCAGTTGACTATGTTTTCCACCCCAAAAGTAGTTCAAAACAGTAAAAGTAGGGGCTGTGAACTCACCTGTTGAGTTTAAGTAGTTGTGCGAGTGCTAGCAAACCTAAGCCCAAGTACAGTCTGAAATCTCCTAACGTCCTAAACGTACGAGATTTAATAAGTATGTGGATGTCTAAACTAATCATCCATGCTAGTGTTTGTACAACCAAGTCACGTCCAAATCGTTTGTTTAATGTTTAGGTTTGTATTTCGTTGTTTGTGAAAATGTATACGACTGGTTGGTGAAAGTTTGAAATCAACTTTTCGATAAAACAAGTATGTTTGAATTGTTTGTATAGTTCGTGTATCGTATAATATGTGAGTATTCGATGCCGGTTAAGTTCGACACTTAGTGGAAAAATAGTTTGTGAAGTTTCTGTCTTATGCGTCACTAAGGGCGTCACTTGCTTTGGATATGCGACACTAGGCTAGTGTCGGTATACGTGGTGATCAGATTGTTATGCGTCACTTAGTAAGTGGCGTATAGAAGTGTCGGGCAGTGATTAGCGGCACTCGGGGAGTGTCGGTATCGTAAGGTTAGTAGCGTCACTAAACAAGTGACGGTATATTTCGGGTTTCATGCGGCACTTGACCACGGCACTAACATGCGACACTTAGTGTCGCTATACTGTTTTCGGTCGCTATGCGACACTAACAGCTGTTTGACGAACAGCGAGAAAAAGTCGGATTTTTGGTCGATTTCGGACGTTTTCGGTTGTATAAAACACTAAGACATGTTAATCTAAGTATATTAAACACTAAATAGTAATTATAACTTTGAAATCTAAAGATTTGCGGGATTTGTCGGAAACTTACGAGTGTCGGATTTGAAATCCGAAAAGGTAGAAATGTAGATCGTGGTCTCGTGGTCGTTTTATTCCAAAGGAGATATGTGATTCGGCGTCGTTTTAGCGTAGTTTTGGTGATTTTAGTGAGTTTTTGGTGAATGTTTAGAGAGAAGGGAGAGAAAAGAGATAGAAGAGAGAGAGAGAGTGGTGGAAGAAATGAGGAAAAAGGGAGGTGGGAGGTGGTTTTGTTCCACTTTCCGCCTCCGTGTTTGCGTTCCGTGTTTGTTTACCCGAAATGTTATTTTATTTTAACCATTATGTTTTTAATTACATTTTCATTATTTTTAATTAGGATCTTTTTATGAAACTAAATTAATTTAGTTATAAAATTTTTAACTTTGTTTTATTTAAATTGTACGAATTAAACGTTTTGCGTTATAAAATGATTTGTAAATATTTTTGACAAAATATTTATTCGTCACTACGTTATTTAATAATTTCGTTTTATTAAATAATTTTGTTCACCAACAGTCGTATATTTTTGTTGCGTTTGTTACCAATTGTTCAGTACGTAATTACAACTAATTACGAATACGTAATACTACGCGTATTATCTAGTTGGGCTATGCTAGACTTACCTCTAAGATGTGTTGTGAATTCACTCAGGTAGGGAATTAGCCTAATAATGCAAGTGATTAATGAAATTAATCGTGTTCAAATTTGCGAGGTGTTACATTCTCCCCATGTTAGAGAAATCTCGTCCCGAGATTTAAATCAAGTCGGATTGCCCGCGGCGTATGTTCTCCGATGAGTCATGTTGTTAACAATAGTAATAGTTTGCGTGGCGTTCAATTGTTGCCAGAAAGAGTTTTAATGGTTTAGTATACTCGCGGTATAGTTTAAATAATTATGCGTTCGATAATAATCGAAGTTCACCAAGCGTTAATGTTGAATAGACATTCGAATGAAACGTATGTTAAATCGTAGCAATAGTCGCTAAAACGTACCGTGCTAGTTGAGATCTGCAACCGTTTCTGGTGCACGGAGGATGTATGCGCGGCTTGGAGTGTAGCCTTTGTTAACGGTGCGGTTGTTGTCGTTTTGATTGTTGCGGTTGTTGTTCGGTTGTTGGCATTGGTTTCGGTGATGTCCAGGATCACCACATCTAAAGCAGCCGGTGTTTTGTAACTCGGGGGCAGCTTGAGGAGGTAGGTTTGTCCTACAGTTCTGTGCTAAGTGACCGGGACGTCTGCAGTTTTGACAAAATGTACAATCGCCATCGTGGTGTCTACCGCACTTGTCACACCTCGGTTTGTTGCCAAGGTAGGTTTTGGGTCCAGGGTTGGTGATTGCAGCGAAGGCTCGGGTGTTCCCCGGGTTTTTGTTTTGTTGACCCTGACGGTCGTTAACATCGTTGTTCCATTTGCGTTTGTGGGTTCCAGAGTCGCCCGCATCAGTACGGGTAGGTTCAGTTTTCCCGGTAGTAGCTTTCAAAGTTCCAATCTCGACCGCGTCGTCGGTTAAGCTGTGAGCCAGATCAACTGCGCTCCTAAAAGTGGCGGGTTTGGAGGACATAACCATGCCTCGGATTTGTGGTGCCAAACCCCTGTTGTAACGCTCAATGCGTTTGCTCTCGGGGGTTACCATGTGGGGCACCAGTCGTGCGAGTTCCTGGAATCTAGTTGTATAACCGGAAATGTCAGCGCCGATCATTTGGATGTTCCAGAATTCAGTTTCAAGTTTCTGCATCTCGTTGGGAGGGCAGAATTCCTCCATCAGCATCTGTTTCAGAGTTACCCAGGTCATGGAGTAAGCAGCTGGGCGTCCCATAATCTGGACTTGCGCGTTCCACCAGGTTAGCGCTTTGTCGGCTAGAGTGCAGGTGGCGTATTTCACAATTTTGTCGGTGGCACAGTCGCTGATGTCGATCACCGATTCCATCTTTTCAATCCAGTGGACCAGGCCGATGGCCCCTTCGGTCCCGGTGAAGGTGCTGGGTTTACAGGACTGAAAGGTTTTGTATGAACACCCCTGCTGGGCATTGTTTGGAGTTTCGCTGTTAACTGGAGTGGCTCCACTATTGTTGGTTAGGTTTTCACGATTTCGGCTGGCCTCGTACTGAGCAATAGCCTCAGCCACGCGGCGTTCAATGATTTGTTCAGTTGTTTCCGGAGGCGGTGGTGGAGGAGGAACATTTCGTCGAGTGTTTCGAGTATTTCTTTTAGGCGGCATGCTGACTTTCTGCGATGAAAAGATGCAGAAGTCAATGCCAATGAAAAATATGTGAGGAATAGAGTTTCACATATTTCAAGTTTTCAAGTATCAAGAGAAATTGTCGAATCCCCATCACGTATCTTACGACTATGAAACACCCATATGTACTTAGTATTATATAATCACGTTGGCCAGGCGTCATTATATGATGCCAAATACATACTTCTTTTCATCAACCGTTTAATCACGATCAGGTTCATATGAGATCAGAGTACAATGAACGAGTCGAATGTGGTGTACAGTTCACGCGTATCGAAGTATCGTAACGATAGTTTGGATGTATGCAATTGTATGTATGCATGTGCGTTCTAGCCAAGGCTATAGTCTAGGTCTCTAGGTCGCTAAGTCACCTAAAGTTTCCTAGTTCGCTATAACCAATGGCTCTGATACCAATCTGTAACACCCCCAAATTCGTTGAGCGGAAGCATTTAGTTTAAGTACTGGGGTGTCACAATAACAAAACATGCATACGTATCAGAACTTATGATTACAACAGAACAATATATATTAAGATGCCAAAAGTTATTAATTACAAAGTTTACGATTCATCGAATCGTACAAGTTAAAAGTAGTAAGTTTACAAAAGTAGATTTCTGAAATATGACTAAACCAATTCAGTTATACTAAAGAAATCCATATGTTTCCAAAAGTTGGCATCCTAAGCTTCAAGGGTTGCCTAATTCTCCATGTGTGTTGGCGATCTTACATGCGCAGCTAATTCCCTGAAAAACATAGTAAAAGTCAACAACTAGGTTGAGTGAATCCACAGGTTTTGTTGTATAATGTTGTGTTCAAGTTTTGTAGTCACATTTGTTGGACCAAATACGTTCATAAATAGTAATTGCCATAATAGTCGAGTAATGTTTAGTGGAACGTCATCCAAAGTATAAGTTCAGTGGGTTGTTCGCCCAAAAGTTTCAGTTTATGTGGGATGTTGCCCGAAATAGTTGTGTTGGGACGTTACCCAAAATACTGTGTTTGAAAACGTGTTACTGGTCGTTTTCCAGTAGTTTTAAAGTTTGAGTCGGTCGTTCTCCGACTAGTTACCAAATGTACCGGTCGTTCTCCGGTAAGATACCAAGTTAGCACTGGTCGTTCTCCAGTGAGATACATTGTTAGTACCGGTCGTTCTCCGGTAAGATACACTGTTAGTACCGGTCGTTCTCCGGTAAGATACCATGTTAGTGTCGGTCGTTCTCCGACAAGTTACCAATATGTACCGGTCGTTCTCCGGTAAGATACCAAATTTGTTTCATATAGTGATAATAGTTTTTGTTTGAAATACCTTTTCGTACGGACAGTTGTAGTAGTTGACCGTAGTCATAAGCAATTTGTATAAGTGTACCAAAAGGCAGTGATGTGCTAGTTTGTAATACAGTTTAACAGTTCAAGTACTCTAATTGTTCGAGTAAACAGTATGATAAATAATCATATAGTAAAAGCAGTTATGGCAATCAGTAAATCAGTAAAGCAGTTGACTATGTTTTCCACCCCAAAAGTAGTTCAAAACAGTAAAAGTAGGGGCTGTGAACTCACCTGTTGAGTTTAAGTAGTTGTGCGAGTGCTAGCAAACCTAAGCCCAAGTACAGTCTGAAATCTCCTAACGTCCTAAACGTACGAGATTTAATAAGTATGTGGATGTCTAAACTAATCATCCATGCTAGTGTTTGTACAACCAAGTCACGTCCAAATCGTTTGTTTAATGTTTAGGTTTGTATTTCGTTGTTTGTGAAAATGTATACGACTGGTTGGTGAAAGTTTGAAATCAACTTTTCGATAAAACAAGTATGTTTGAATTGTTTGTATAGTTCGTGTATCGTATAATATGTGAGTATTCGATGCCGGTTAAGTTCGACACTTAGTGGAAAAATAGTTTGTGAAGTTTCTGTCTTATGCGTCACTAAGGGCGTCACTTGCTTTGGATATGCGACACTAGGCTAGTGTCGGTATACGTGGTGATCAGATTGTTATGCGTCACTTAGTAAGTGGCGTATAGAAGTGTCGGGCAGTGATTAGCGGCACTCGGGGAGTGTCGGTATCGTAAGGTTAGTAGCGTCACTAAACAAGTGACGGTATATTTCGGGTTTCATGCGGCACTTGACCACGGCACTAACATGCGACACTTAGTGTCGCTATACTGTTTTCGGTCGCTATGCGACACTAACAGCTGTTTGACGAACAACGAGAAAAAGTCGGATTTTTGGTCGATTTCGGACGTTTTCGGTTGTATAAAACACTAAGACATGTTAATCTAAGTATATTAAACACTAAATAGTAATTATAACTTTGAAATCTAAAGATTTGCGGGATTTGTCGGAAACTTACGAGTGTCGGATTTGAAATCCGAAAAGGTAGAAATGTAGATCGTGGTCTCGTGGTCGTTTTATTCCAAAGGAGATATGTGATTCGGCGTCGTTTTAGCGTAATTTTGGTGATTTTAGTGAGTTTTTGGTGAATGTTTAGAGAGAAGGGAGAGAAAAGAGAAAGAAGAGAGAGAGAGAGAGTGGTGGAAGAAATGAGGAAAAAGGGAGGTGGGAGGTGGTTTTGTTCCACTTTCCGCCTCCGTGTTTGCGTTCCGTGTTTGTTTACCCGATCGTTAAATGTTATTTTATTTTAACCATTATGTTTTTAATTACATTTTCATTATTTTTAATTAGTATCTTTTTATGAAACTAAATTAATTTAGTTATAAAATTTTTAACTTTGTTTTATTTAAATTGTACGAATTAAACGTTTTGCGTTATAAAATGATTTGTAAATATTTTTGACAAAATATTTATTCGTCACTACGTTATTTAATAATTTCGTTTTATTAAATAATTTTGTTCACCAACAGTCGTATATTTTTGTTGCGTTTGTTACCAATTGTTCAGTACGTAATTACAACTAATTACGAATACGTAATACTACGCGTATTATCTAGTTGGGCTATGCTAGACTTACCTCTAAGATGTGTTGTGAATTCACTCAGGTAGGGAATTAATAATGCAAGTGATTAATGAAATTAATCGTGTTCAAATTTGCGAGGTGTTACAGTATACAATAATAATCTACTTTAAAATGAGCAAGACAATAAGTTAATTATTGGGTATTGTTGAGTCATACCATAGAGTTAATTATAACGAGTTGTGAATTTTTAATGCATAATTTAGGGAAAGGCACACAATTGACTGACCATCTTGTGACATTGGAACCAGTGTTTTATGTTGGACCCTAGATTATAGGAATTAGTTGGACCCGAAACGTTGGCTAGTTCATATTCAACTTAGTATTCATTGAAGAATTTGGTATTAAGTTGATCTAAAAGAATCACAATTAGATAATCAATACGTAATAAATCGGGAAATATGAATCTAAGTGACATTAACTATACAATTACTTATTCCTTACAATTAGGATTTATTGTTATTATTTATTTATAATTTTAATTTAAATTTTTATTTACGTTTGTTTATTTTAATTAAATGTTTTCTGAATTGTTCGTACGGAACTAAAACGCCCCCCATATTTACTGCTTTATAGTTAATTGTTGATTTCTATTTTAAATATTCCACCTTTTCCCTGTGTTCGAATCTGACTTACCAAATCTATATTTACAATTGATCGGGTATTCTTGCCTGGTTGCTTGAAAGTATTTATTAGGTATTTCTATTTATAAATTATAAAACAAGACGCGCTTTCATAGGCGACATCAGTCTTGATGATGTTTATATGCCTGTTAGGAGCAATTTGTTAATAAGAGAACCACTCCCTGATGTAAAAACTGCGTATGCTATTATTTCAAGGGAGGAGTCACACAGGGGTGTGTCTTTTGGAACAAATTTAAATAAGTCTCGTACATTTGCATGTGTGTCTCAAAGTAATAATTTTAACAATGGTAAGATTTTCAAAAGGGGCCCTAATCCGAATCTAAAGTGTAAAAGATGTAATAGGATTGGACACACCATTGATACATGTTTTGAGGTTGTTGGTTTCCCTCCCGGGTTTAAGAAAAGAACAAATACTGACCAATTCATTGATAAAAATGTGGCAAATAATGGTTTTGTTTCTAATGATTCATGTTCTAGTTCCGTTCCTATGTTTTTTACCAATGAACAGATGACGAAACTTATGTCTTTGATAAATGAGAAACCTGCAACTGTAGAAGTCAAGTCTAACATGGCAGGTACAATAACGAATCTGAGTACATTCTTCAATATGAATTTTCACAAGTTTTTTAATTCAAAGATAAGCAATAAGATATAAAAACGTAAATCTTGGGTGGATTATTGATTCAGGTGCTAATTAAATGACTGTTTCAGAAAATGGTTTAGTTAATGTTGTCGATGTAAGGAGTTTGAAATTAACTGTAGGACACCCAGACAGTACTAAAGCAAAGGTTATTAAAATTGGTGATTTAAAACTTACTAATAATGTGGTGTTATATGGTGTACTGGTTGTACCTGAGTATTGTGTAAGTCTACTTTCGGTTCATAAACTGTCCAGAGATAGTAAATTATTTGTGGGTTTTGATGAGTCTAAGTGTTACATCCAGGATTTGAGACTGGGGAAAACTTTGGGGACTGGTAGTCAAAGTGGTGGACTATATTTGTTTGATGATAAAAGTGAATGTAAGTTTAATATGTGTAATGGTGTCTTTATGTGCAATTTGTCTTCTCAATTGTGGCATTCAAGACTTGGTCATCCATCTGACAAAGTTCTAATGGTTCTTAAAAATAAATTGAAATTAGATAATGAAGTGCATACATCACCTAGTGAAATATGTCACAAAGCTAAACAGTCTAGAGAACCATTTCCATTGAGTGACCACAAAACCAAATGTCTTGATGAACTCATTCACTTAGATCTTTGGGGTCCATTTAGAATTCAAAGTAGAGACGGTTATAGGTATTTCTTAATATTGGTTGATGACTACTCCAGAGCTGTTTGGATTTTTCTAATAAAGTCTAAAAATGAAGTATTTGATAATATTGAATATTTTGTGAACTTTTTTGAAAATCAGTTTATTAAAAAGGTTAAAATTTTAAGAAGCGACAATGGTACTGAGTTTGTTAATAATAAGATGGAGTCTTTTGTGTTCAAAAGGGGTATTTTACATCAAACTACATGTGCATACACTCCACAACAAAATGGAGTAGCAGAAAGGAAATATAGACACCTTTTAAATGTTGCAAGGTCTTTAATGTTTCAGGGGGATTAGCCTTATATATGTGGAGTGAATGTGTTGTAACTGCTTATTATTTAATTAACATGACTCCTTCTTCTGTCTTGTCTGGTAGAACTCCTTTTGAGCTTGTATATGGTAGGGAACCAAATCTCTCCCATTTGAGGTGTTTTGGTTGTTTATGTTTTGCTACAAATTTGAATCCTAAGGATAAATTTAGTAGCAGGTCTAAAAAGTGTGTATTAATTGGTTTTTCCAGTTATAAAAAGGGCTATAAGTTGTTTAGTTTGGACTCAAAAGTTGTTTTTTATTCCAGGGATGTCAAGTTTTATGAAAATTTCTTTCCTTTAAAGTATGATAAAACTGTGTTGAATAATGAAGTAAATCATCAAAATTTCTTTGACATGTTTTTTAACAATTCAAACACTTCAAGTCCAAATGATGAAGGGAGAGATAATGTCAATGCTACTGATGAAGGTAGTAGTGGCTGTAACTCAGATGAGGATATCTCCAATTCTAGTAATGGTCCTACAGCAACATCAAATGCAGAAAACATAACTTCTGAGGGCAATGCTAGTAATGATAATACCGAGTCAGTTTCTGAAAGTGTTCCCATGGATCACAATATTCAAAGGAAGTCTACCAGAGACGTGTCTATGCCTAAGAAATTTGGTGATTATGTGATAAAAGGAAAAGTTAAATATGGTATAGAGAAAGTAGTTAATTATGCTAATCTCGATTATGAAAATTTGTGTTTTGCTACAAATCTGAACAGAACTGTAGAACCTAGAACCTATATTGAAGCATCAAAAGATATTAATTGGGTTCAAGCAATGAATAATGAAATGGAGGCCTTAAATAGGAATAATACATGGGTTGTAACTGATTCACCTTCTAACAGAAAACCTATTTGGTTGTAAATGGATTTATTAGATAAAATACATGTCTAATGGTGAAATTGAAAGGTATAAGGCTCGTCTTGTTGTCAAAGGTTATAGCCAAAAGGATGGAATAGATTATGAAGAAACTTTTTCTCCTGTTGTTAAATTTGTAACGGTTAGATGGTTGATAACTTTGGCAGTTCAAAAAGATTGGTCGTTATTTCAATTAGATATCAACAATGCCTTTTTATATGGTGATTTGAATGAGGAAGTGTATATGAAACTTCCCGAAGGTTATTTTTCTGAAAGAGATACAAAAGTGTGCAAATTAAATAAGTCTTTGTATGGTTTAAAGCAAGCACCTAGGCAATGGAATGAAAAACTAAATGCAGCTTTGATTGAAAATGGTTTTAGTCAAAGTGAAAGTGATCATTCCTTATATGTGAAGTCTGAGAATAATTTGTTTATTGCTTTGCTTGTTTATGTTGATGATATTGTTATCACTGGTAACAATCTTATTGAAATTGAAAATTTTAAGTTGTTCCTTAAGTCTAAATTAATGATTAAAGATTTAGGAAAGTTGAAGTATTTTTTGGGAATTGAAATCTTGAAGTCTGATCTTGGTGTATGTATGTCACAAAGGAAATATTGCTTGGAATTGTTAAATGAATATGGTCGTCTTGGGTGCAAACCGGCTAATACACCAATTGAACCAAGTCTATATGTTTCATGTGATCAAAGTGATAAAGATTTACATATTAAAAACATCACTGAGTATCTGAAGTTAGTTGGTAAATTAATCTACTTAACTCTATCCAGACCTGACATTTCCTTTTCAGTTCATGTTTTAAGTCAATATATGCATGCTCCACTTCAGTCTCACATGAATCTTGCTCTTAGAGTCCTTAGATATTTAAAAGGGGCTCCAGGTAAAGGTATCAATCTTATTAAAGGTAATTATTTCAGTTTAAATGCTTATTGTGATGCTGATTGGGGCAAGTGTCAAATGAATAGAAGGTCGGTTACTGGTTATTTAGTCTACTTTTGTGGATCCTTAATTTCATGGAAGAGTAAAAAGCAAGCAATTGTGTCCAGGTCCACTGTAGAATCCGAGTATCGTGCAATGGCCACAACTGCTTGTGAGATTGTTTGGATTTTAAATGTTTTAAAGGATTTCAAAGTAGATTGTTCTCTTCCAGTTAACATGTATTGCAACAACAAGTATGCTATGCAAATAGCCGCAAACCCAGTCTTTCATGAAAGGACCAAACACTTTGAAATTGACTTGCACTTCATAAAGGAAAAGGTAGCATCTGGTCTAATCAAAACAATCAAAATTGAGTCTGAAAAGCAAGTAGCTAACATTCTAACTAAAGGTTTAAGTGTTTCTCAGCATGTATATCTGACAAATTGTTTGGGTCTAATTGATTTGTTTCAAATATAAGCTTGAGGGGGGATGTTAAAGTTACACTTATATCACAAGCTAATATTTGAATTAATACTTGTTTGTTCTTATTTGTGATGTCTAGTCTATTTCAGGTTTCTATGGATGGAGGGCTGAATTGTTATTTCTAGATATAGAAGGGCTTAAGGATGATGGTTGATAGTAGCAAGTTAGAGGTGAAGATTATTAAAGCTCATGGGCCAAAGTTGTTTTAATCATCTATATTAATATATATAAGAAAACCCTTTAAAGAATTCTCACCATTAATTTCAAGTTAATCCTTCTCTAATCAACCTTTGGATTAATACATGACATCATTTATTTTATTAATTGTGTAGTAAAATACTAATATACCCTCCTAATTAATTAGGTTTATTGACTTATTCAAACAAATCAACAGCTTCTCAAAGAAGTTAATCGGTTTATATTAAAAAAAAATACCAGTTACTTCTCAATTCAAATAAATATCTAGATGATCTGGAGGACGACCATTCAAACTCTGACATCAATCGTATCCTAATTTTTTTTTTTGTATATCTCTATCTCCAAAGCGAAATAGTATGTTAAAATCATCACAATCGGTCTTTTATCAGCTTCAGGTAAAGTGATCAGGGTTTACTTTCATCTTGATTCTTGAACAGTTGCAGCCACCTACGATCATCTCATAATCGGTATTGTTTCTTCCGTTTACGAGTTATACCCAATCATTTTATTTTGATTAATGGTTTGTTAATGTTGGTTTGAGTGTAAGTTTTTATATTTCATGGATTATTTATTTTGAATTACTTGAAAAGTATTGCAATTTTTTATGCATACAAAGTATTTGATAAAATACGTTAACGAAAAATTTGCAGTTTGTCTTAAATGTAAATGATTGCTCTGTATTAAGTTTGCATTGCCTAATTCCAGTCATGTTGATATTTATATAATTACATTGGCAATGTACTGATATGATATTGTTTTGTTGTTATATTTTATATATAGATTTAATGAAAGTAAAATTAATCAATTTTGGTGTCCTTGATAGAATCGATCTATATGAGCTTGTGGTCTTGTGAACTAGGATTCACTTTCATTTTTATCTTTATGTACTCAATTTTTGTTTCGCTTTCCTGATTATATTGATGCAGAGGAAGCCTTTCAGAGTGGTAAGCATATGGAAACAATATGTTCTCATGCAGAGGAAGCCTTTCAGAGTGGTAAGCATACGGAAACAATATGTTCTCATGCTCCATGTTTTTGTTAAGGCCACTGGTATGTTTTCCATTCTACAAATTATCAATTGCAACAAATACCCCCTTGCTGATATTGTTTTGCTGTTATATTTTATATATAGGTCTAATGAAAGTAAAATTAATCAATTTTGATGTCCTTGATAGAATCGATCTATATGAGCTTGTGGTCTTGTGAACTAGGATTCACTTTCATTTTTATCTTTATGTACTTGATTTTTGTTTCGCTTTCCTGATTATATTGATGCAGAGGAAGCCTTTCAGAGTGGTAAGCATACAGAAACAATATGTTCTCATGCTCCATGTTTTTGTTAAGGCCACTGGTATGTTTTCCATTCTACAAATTATCAATTGCAACAAATACCCCCTTGCTGATGCACTTTATGATTAATGTATTACTGCCCTTCCCAATTAGCATAAAATTGATAATCTTTCTTCATAGAGTACTTTTCCTATAATGCACGTTTATGATGTTCCATTTTTTGAGCTCATTGTATGAGTTTGACTGACCCTAACGATATTGTTATCTGCGAGCACCATACAATGTTTTGCGCTTGATCACAGGAAGTTTAAAAAGCTAATGATATTAATTCTTGAATGATTTTATATATTTATGTTTTGGTTCTCTTCTTATAATGGAAAGCCTAACAAATACTTCTATTCATTTGTTTTTCAAAAATACACTTTGCCTGACTTTCACCCCATTTAACCCATTTCGTTTGATTTATTCCTATGCATTTTGATGTTACCCATTGAATGCTTAAAAAATAAACAAGGCCATTTCTTTTAGGTTTGGCATCCTCTTTAATTGCATCATCACTTTCATCACAATATATCTGCTATAATTTGTTGAGCCCATTGTATGAGTGTGGCTGACCCTTACGATATTGTTATCCGTGAGCCACCATACAATGTTGTACGCTTGATCAGAGGAAGTTTAAAAAGCTAATGATATTGATTCGTGAATGATTTTATATACTTATGTTTTGGTTCTCTTCTCATAATGGAAAGCCTAACAGATACTTCCATTCATTTGTTTTTCAAAACGAATTGCTACAGGAATGTTTGCTATTGAGTTTATGTGAATGATTATCATCCTTGTGCGTGTGCACCTTAGTTGGTTAAGTATTTTTGTGTAAAGTTTAAAGGGTAAAGCCATGGCCAGGTTAATGTCACGATACTTTGTTTCAACAGCAGTATTTTGGAAATGCCACGACTGGTTAATTATTTTGGTTGTCTTTGTAGTAAGTGTAACATCCTCTCCGGTAGCCTGGTATTTTTCTATTTATTATTGCGTATTTAATAGTTTTAAATAATTTTGCAATATAATTGTTTAATTGTGAAAGTTGGCGAAATAGGTTTTAGGACTTATTGTGGATAATGAAATGTTGCTTGTTTTAATATATAAAAGTTGACGGTACAATAAAATAAGTTTCTCGTATTTAGTAATTAAGTTCCAGACAATAGATTTAGAGCGGGTATAAAATACCCAAAATGTTAAGTCGGTTAAAATGAGGAACCGACCCTTTTATTGTCACTTTACCAATTTATGGTTCTTTCTCATTCTCTTTCAAACAACAAACCTAAACCTAACCTAAATCAAGAAGCTTGAATCATCAAATTAGAAGAGTGAATCGAAGTGATGCATCTAATCATTCTTCTCATCACCTAGTTATTATCTTCTTGATTATCTATATATTGTAAGTAATTTTCTCATAAGCTCACATGTTAAAATTTATTAGAAATTGATGAATTGCTTTGGGTGTTTGTGTTTTAATATAATTACTTGTAATATGTGATGTTATATGATGATTATATTTGATAATATAGATTAAATCCAAGTTTTGATCTATGATTTAATGTAGTGGAAGATTTCAATTTGGGTTTCATGATTTGGATGTAAATCTAGCATCTTTGGAAGTTATTATAGTTGTTTAATGTTAATTAGATATCATATGAGGTTGTAGTAGCTTTATGAATCGAGTTTTCTGAGGATTATGCTCAAAAGTTGAAATTGTTAGTTTTTGGTTCGTGCATATTTCTTAGCTGCTGCTGCTGCTGTTCTTGAACTGGAGGAGAAGCCGGCGGCTTGATGAGCCAAGCCGGCGGGTTCTGTTATATGTTGGGGAAGCCGGCGGTTTCACCTACCAAGCCGGCGGCTTGTGACCCTATACCGGTGGGTCAATGACCCAAACCGGCGGACGCTAGAGGCTTTAAAACGCAATAAAGTTCTGTTGATGAAAAACATAATTCACCCGGCGGGTTATTAGGGTGAACCGGCGGCTAGCCATGGGAAGCCGGCGGATTCCATGGCCAAGCCGGCGGCTTCTGGTTGTTTCCAGGGATTTTTCATTTTTAGTTTTTAAAACCTTTCAAGTGTTAGTACATGTAATTATTTGACGTATTATGATTATGTGTATGATTAGTAGTTGTTAATATAAGTGTTTAGAATAATGAGTTCCAAATGTGTCGAACTTTGTATAAGTTATATTTGGACGTTAACGATTACTAACTTCTATTTGGTGTTGAATCTCAGATCCTTTGAAAGACAAAGTTGCCCCGAGAATCTGAGTTAGTGAAGGCGAAGGTATTGGTGAGTGGATTCAAAACTCACCGTTTGGCTTAGTTGTAATCATTTGATTACGACGGGTAAACGTGGACTTGATTATTGAGTTGATTAGTTGTTATTGTTGATCATATGCCTATATGTGCTTTGTGAGGCCTTCGGGCATTGTTGTTAATGAGGTCAACGAGTTGATGAACTGTTGGTTGGGCTAGTGTGTTGTTGTGTGAATGGTACAGGGATGTACTTCATTTGTTGTGTGTGCTGAACTGTACCTAAGTATAATAAACACTAGCTATCGGTCTCGTCCGTTATGGCCATACGGATATGTTTGGATAAGTGATCTTGGGGAGCCGCCCGGGTACTAAGGTTATCCCCGGATCCGCCGATCCTCATTAAGTTGTTGTTGACTGTGGTGTTTGCGAATATTTGTTGTAGTTATTTGATTTAGCTAAGTTGAATGTTGAGTGTTGGATTTACTCACTTAGCTATGTGCTAATCCCTCGTTGTTACTTCCTGCAGACTTTTGGTTTTGTGCATGCGGGTGGGTAGCAGGAAGGTCAAACCTTGGAAGAATGGAATGTTTGATATTCAAGCTACTCTGATTATTTTTGTAACAACTCAGTTTAGTTTATATAATACCCCGTCATGCTAATCTTTTGAACAAGTGTTAAGTTGATGCAACTTAAACATCTAAACTGTTTTTGGTATTTTCGGAGAATATGTAACAAATTATGACATTTTATTTATCTTCGCTTCCGTATTATCTATAATATTATTACTATGGAATGAGGGGTGTTCTAAGTTGGTCCATTCAAGATTCGACAAGTTGTAAATGATCAGTCAATGGCATTGGATCTTCCTCCAGAGCTCTCTGGTATTCATGATACTTTTAACGTATGTTACTTAAGAAAGTGTAATATAGATGATCAGTCACAAATTCTTCCATTACAAGATTTAAAGGTTGATCAAACCCAGAAGTTAGTAGAGGAACCAGTTGAAATTGTAGACCGAAAGATTACCAAACTTAGGAAGAAACAAATTCCTATGGTGTTAGTAAAATGGAGACATAGTTTAGGTTCCAACCTAACTTGGGAGACAGAGGAGTCGATGAAATCCAGATATCCTGGATTGTTGGATAGGGCTGAGATTTCGGGGACGAAATCTCCTTAAGGAGGGGAGATTTTAACATCCTCTCCGGTAGCCTGGTATTTTTCTATTTATTATTGCGTATTTAATAGTTTTAAATAATTTTGCAATATAATTGTTTAATTGTGAAAGTTGGCGAAATAGGTTTTAGGACTTATTGTGGATAATGAAATGTTGCTTGTTTTAATATATAAAAGTTGACGGTACAATAAAATAAGTTTCTCGTATTTAGTAATTAAGTTCCAGACAATAGATTTAGAGCGGGTATAAAATACCCAAAATGTTAAGTCGGTTAAAATGAGGAACCGACCCTTTTATTGTCACTTTACCAATTTATGGTTCTTTCTCATTCTCTTTCAAACAACAAACCTAAACCTAACCTAAATCAAGAAGCATGTGTCTTTGTTTTATTGTATTTACTTGTTGCAAATTTTTGAGGTGACTACCTTACATTCTAAATCTCAGGCAGTGCTATGTTGACGAGGTTGATAATGTGCTTGAAAGGTAGGTTGCTAATTATTTTTCTATACTCGTATCAGGCAAAACTGCACAATAAAGTAATGTATTTTCATTCAATTTCTGCTTCAGGGATAACCTTTTCCTATTCAAGGTTTAAGGGTCTGAGTTATAATTTTGTTAATGTCACTTATTTATTAAAATGGAACAATTTTGGAGTATTTTTTGCATTTGAATACATTTCTAATGACTTTTAACCCATTTGACATGTTCAATTCTATAGTAAAATCATACGGCTTCACCTGTTTGACACATCCTATGAGGTATGACCCATTAAGGGTAAAGTAACCCAAAAAATAGATGGGTCGATTTGTGACCATTTGGGTTTTCAACTAAATTTCCAAACTTCAGATTCTTGTACCTAAACGTGGTTGGAACCTAATCACTTGATCGAGATTATAACTAGATGTGCAGTAAAGAAAGCTTACAGAAAAGCTACTCTTTTTGTTCATCCTGACCAACTGCAACAATGAGGGGCAAGCATTAACACAAGTATATATGTGAAAAGGTTTTTGATCTCTTAAAGGTAAGCAATTAATCTTCCCTGCACACTTGTTTTGACAATGTTAAACTACTGTATATGTATGAGCATTTATTGAATCTGCAAGTTCGTATATTTATTATCTATTATTCTCTATATTACACTAGTGGCAAGGAATAGATTCAACCCCTCTGAGCAAAAATAGGCGAGGGTTGTTTGTGAGTGTTTATTCACGAAGTGTGCTTTCTTTATAGATGTAGTTTACCACATGATAAAGAAAGAAAACAAAAAGAGTTCAGTGCAGTCGGGTATATGATTTCTCACGTGTCTCATGAATTTGGCTTGACTGTGTAGGTGAAAAGTCATTTTACCAACAATTTGATACTCAACAATGTACTAAAGGTCTTAGATGTATTCTTCTGAGGTATTAAAAGTAAGTTTCTTATTGTGTAAGCATTTTTTTTTGGATAAACGAGAAATATACCAGAGAATCGTGTTAGCCTTTATGTTACTAATTTTATAAACTTGTTATGATGGCATACTACCGGGGGCTGTTGTGCACAACAAGAGGATCAACTAGAAGTACCATGTTATTGACTCAAGGAATTGAAAATGTGGAGGACTGTTTCTTGATATGTTGTCTAGAGCCCATCATGATTTCATTGAACATATATAAAGAGACATGATCCAAGAAAATTTTTATCTTTTCCGTACTTAAAACTTGCATCAAACTAATATTATATGTGGTTTGTAGTACAAACTGTGTACATTAGATATTGAAATACCAATAAACTGTTTTTATCAGATGATTAGTTGTTGATGTTTTCTGTATTGGTTTGAGTGGTTTGTGGTTAATTTTAATATTCCTGATGGCCCTGGTTTGTGGTTAATTTTAATATTCCTGATGGCCCTAAAATACATGTTAGGTCATTCATTTAATCCGTCTAATGTGTTTTGTTCTTGGGTTTTGATTGCAATTATTCATTAAGAAGCTCACCCAATAATAAAAAAATTCATTTATAATCCCGCGAATTTCGCGGGTCTTAAACTAGTTCATATAAATAAAAAAGTGTTAGGTCATGTGCCCACAACACTCTCATTCTCAAATTAGCCGACACCCTAATTCCTTCATGTGTATACAGGTTATTTTCATATTGATTTAACCATCGTTTTGCTATCTAAATTGTGTAAAGAATTTGGTTACGAAATCATTCTTAATTTGTTCGTTGTTCATTTGTAATCTATGATGTATTGTAATCGTTTAGAGTTTGGATCTAAGAAGCATTCTACTACTGTTAGTATCATTGATTATATACGTATGGTCTTAGTTTCTTTTCAGTTACATAAGGCGGAAGATACATACATTAAATTTGGGATTATTGATTAGAGGAGAATAACTTATATGGGAGGAAGGAAGAGATGTCCAATCCTAACCGTCTATTCTTCCTTGCAATCAATGTTTTGAAAATCGGACCGGTGATCAAACCAATGGCATTAGCAGTTCACTAGTTCAACCGGTTGGATTGGTTGAAACCGTTCTAAAAACCGGTACTATATATATAATATTACATAGAAACATACGTACATATATACACATATATAAATATTTACATTTAACAACATTTTTTTAATAGATATTTACTATACTACATTTACCAAAGGTAAATACTACTATTACTAACCTATTGCAACTCAAAAATGTACTATAGCAACTCATAAATAGTAGTAAAAGAATAAATAAATAAATCACATATAATATTGTTGTTGGTAAAAAAATAAATTTCTTTTAAGTTTTAACCTTTTTTCACCTCAATTTTAATTTCAAGTTTCATATTTTAACTACATCATAAATCTTAAATTATGCGTATTAGTTCACATATTTTTATCCCATCAAATATAACCATTTTTAAAATTGATAAATAATTGAAATCTATTTATGAAGAATGCAAATTACATAAGAAAATTAAAAATGTAAAGAGAATGTAAGTCTTAAAATTAAATAAACACATGTTATGTGTATATATTACTCATTTGTTATCGTACTTCGTATAATGTATTATTTGTGACACCCCGCAATTTCGACATAATTATAAACATTATTTGCACGCATTTTTAGGCTAATTCCCTAGACTTAGAGTGAATTCACAACACTTTTAGAGATAAGTCTAGCAAAGCCCAACTAGTTAATATGCGTAGTATTACTTTTGTAATTAGTTATAGACATGTACAAAACAATTGGAACAGATACGGCAAAAATATACAACTGTTGGTGAACAAAATTATTTAATACTGTGAGATTACTAAATGACATAAACGTTTATTAAATATTATGTCGATAATATTTACAAAGTATTCGTATTTAAAAACTTATCAATTAAAAACATTTTTGTTACATTTAACGATCGGGTAAACGAACACGGATAAAATACCACAAATTTGGGACAAAATCCCTTCCTCCTTTTGATCTCAACCGGCCCCAACCCATACCGCCCACCCAACCTTACCCTCTCATTCTCATTCTCATTTCACCAAAAAACACACACTTATTCTCTCATCCCTCTCTCTAAAAACCCTCTTTCTCTCACTAGAAACTCATCAAAAATCACTAAATCATCACCATTTTCTTCATATTTTCGGATCAACAAAAACAACAAAACTTATCACCAACTTCACTCCCAAGATCCAAGCTCAAGATCCACCATTTTCTTCTCCATCTTCAATTTTCACCTAATTTTCGGATTCACCTCAAATTGGTAAGAAATATTACTTAAAACACTTGTATTTACATGCTATTAAGTCCACTCAACAAGAATATATCCAAGAAACTTGTTAAAAACACTTTAGGATCGAAATTTGCACCAAAAATCGTAAACAGCGAATTTCGCGAGCTGAGATTCAATCTCGGTTCGCAGAGCAGATCTCGGTTCGCAGAGCAGATCTCAGTTCGCCGAGCGGTCAACTTTGGTCAACATTTTTTTAGCACTTTGTAATTTACTCAAAATGGTTACCGAACGATAATAATTAGTCAATACGATATTAAACCAATGCAAGAATGATTGACACACTTTTATAAGTATACAAATGGAACGAAACATAATAATAATGTTTTTGAAATTATTATTATACACCGTCACCAACGGGTCACACGTGTTTTCAAACTACAAACAAAACACCAAACAAACACTTGGATATTTCTAGTTGATTGGACAACTAACCTTGACTGACTGATTAGTCACGTACTTATATTATAATCTCCTATGTATAGGACGTTAGGGACTTTACTTGGGCTTTAGGCTTTGCTAGCACTCGAACATACTTAGCTCATCAGGTGAGTTCACAGCCCCTACTTTCACGTTTTACTCGAACGATTAGAGTACACTGAACTGTTAAGCTGTTACACAAACCGATGTTTACGAAACAACGTTTTCACACTACAAAACTGTAAACGTACTAAACTTGTTTTGGAAATGCTGGAGAACGACCAGCAACGCTTTACCAAACTGATTGGGTAACTGATGGGTCCTTCTGACATGGACCGGATCCTACTGACATGGATCCACTATACTTGTTGAACAAAAGTCCCTACTGATATGGGCACAAAATCCTACTGACATGGATCAAGGGACACTGACACTCCCTACTGTTGAAAAGTCCCTACTGACATGGGCACTGGATCCTACTGACATGGATCCACTATTGTTATTGAACTGTTGAAAAGTCCCTACTGACATGGGCACTGGATCCTACTGACATGGATCTACCGAGTAACTTATAGGATACTGACATTCCTACGAATGACTTATAGGATACTAACATTCCTACGAACAACTATTAGGATACTGACATTCCTACGAACAACTATTAGGATACTGTTATGCCTACGAACAACTATTAGGATACTGTTATGCCTACGAACAACTATTAGGATACTGTTATGCCTACAAACAACTATTAGGATACTTACATTCCTACGAATACTAATAGGATACCGTTTTCCTACGAATCATAAACTGTGTTTTGGGCAACATCCCACGTAACTACATCTTTGGGCAACATCCCACCAAACGTACACTTTGGATAACATTTCACGAAACTTTGTTTGATTGTGATGACGATAATTATTTTGGACGCTTTGAAACAACCAACTATTATTGTGAACATAAAACCTGTGAATTCACTCAACCTCGTTGTTGACCTTTTACTATGTTTTTCAGGGAATTAGCTGCGCACGTAAGATCCGCCTGCACATATGGAACATAGGCGACCCTTGAAGCAAATAAGATGCCAACTTTTGACAACTGGATTTCTTTTATATAACTAATCTGTTTTAGTCATATTTACGAAATCTATTTTTGTAAACTTAACTACTTTTACATTTGTACGATTCGATGAATCGTAAAACTTTGTAACTATTACATTTGGCATCTTAATACATATGTTCTGTTGTAATCATAAGCTCTGATACGTATGCATGTACAAAGTGTATTGTGGCACTCCCCATACATAACTAAATGCTTCCGCTAAATACAATCAACGAATTTGGGGGTGTTACAGATTGGTATAAGAGCCATTGGTTATAGCGAACTAGGAATCTTTTGGTGACTTAGAGACCTTAGAGACCTAGACTATAGCCTTGGCTAGAACGCACATGCATATACTTGCATCCGTCTAACTTGTTATACGACGACTATCGTTACGACACATCGACACGCGTGATTCATTTATTGAACCTTACCACGTTCGATTCGTTCATACTCACTCTAATCTCATACGAACCTGATCGTATTAAACGATTGATGAAAAGAAGTATGTATTTAGCATCATATAATGACGTCTGGCCAACGTGATTATATTATACTAAGTACATATGGGTGTTTCATAGTCGTGAGATACGTGATGGGGATCTTAACAATTCTTCAAACGTTCGATAACTAAAAATGTGAACAATCTCATTCTTCACATTCTTTTCATTGGAATTGACTTCTGCATTTCCTTCATCGCAGAACGTCGTCATGCCACCTAAGCAAAGAAAAACCCGAAACAGCCGCCGAGCTACCACACCTCCTGTCGTCGAGACCACCGAATAACTTATTGAGCGACGTGTAGCCGAAGCTATCGCTCAGTACGAAGCAAGTCGCGCTCGCGACACCGGGGTGAACACTAGTGGAGCCACCCCCGTCAACAGTGAGACACCGGCAAATACCCAGCAGGGGTGTTCTTACAAAATTTTCCAGGCCTACAAACCGAGCACCTTCACCGGGACTGAAGGGGCCATCGGCCTAGTCCACTGGATCGAGAAGATGGAATCGGTCCTCGACATCAGCGACTGCGCTACCAATAACGTGGTGAAATATGCCACCTGTACTCTACCTGACAAAGCGTTAATCTGGTGGAACGCTCAGGTCCAGATTATTGGACGCCCAACTGCTTACTCCATCTCGTGGGAGACTTTGAAACAGATGATGATGGAGGAGTTTTGCTCTCCCAACGAGATCCAGAAACTCGAGACTGAACTCTGGAACATTCAGATGACCGGCGCTGACATTACCGGTTACACGACAAGGTTCCAGGAACTTGCACGCCTGGTACCCCACATGGTAACTCCCGAGAAGGAACGCATCAAGCGATACCTTAAGGGCTTGGCCTCACAAATCAGAGGCATGGTGATGTTCTCCGAACCAGCTACTTTTAGGAGCGCAGTTGACCTGGCTCAAAGCTTAACCGATGACGCGGTCTTGATCGGAACCCTGAAAGCTACTGCAGGGAAAACTGAATCTACCCGTACTAATGCGGGTGATTCTGGAAATAACAAACGCAAATGGAACAGTGAAAGTAATGACCGACAGGGTCAGCAAAACAGGAACGTGGGAAACACCAGAGCATACGCCGCTATCACCAACACCGAACCGAAACCTTACCTGGGCAAGAGGCCCAAGTGTGGAAAGTGCGGAAAGCACCACGAGGGAGATTGCTTCTTCTGTGATAACTGCAACCGATTTGGGCACAGAACCCAGGCATGCAGAACCCACCCCGCAAACAATGAGCAACGAAACAATGGATGTTTCAGATGTGGTGACCCAGGACACTATCGAAACCAGTGCCCACAACTCAACGACCCAAACAACAATCAGAACAACAACAACCGCATCGCCAACAACGAGCCCGCTCGCGGACGCGCGTACATCCTTCGTGCACGGGATGCACCAGAGGACGCTAACATTGGTACGTCTTAGTAAACTATTACCATGATTTAACGTTACACTACTCGAATGTCGATTCGAACCTAACGCTTGGTAAACTTTGACCACTTAACAAACACTCGACTTATCAAACTATATGACGAGTATACATGAAACGGTTGGAATTTTTATGGCAACTTAGAGCGCCACGTAAACTATTACTGTTGTTGACGACACACCTCTTCGGAAAACATAAGCAACTGGCGTTCCGACTTGATTTTAAATCTCGGGACGAGATTTCTCTAACATGGGGAGAATGTAACACCCCGCAATTTCGACATAATTATAAACATTATTTGCACGCATTTTTAGGCTAATTCCCTATACTTAGAGTGAATTCACAACACTTTTAGAGATAAGTCTAGCAAAGCCCAACTAATTAATACGCGTAGTATTACTTTTGTAATTAGTTATAAACGTGTACAAAACAATTGGAACAGACACGGCAAAAATATACAACTGTTGGTGAACAAAATTATTTAATACTGTGAGATTACTAAATAACATAAACGTTTATTAAATATTATGTCGATAATATTTATAAAGTATTCGTATTTAAAAACTTATCAATTAAAAACATTTTTGTTACATTTAACGATCGGGTAAACGAACACGGATAAAATACCACAAATTTGGGACAAAATCCCTTCCTCCTTTTGATCCCAACCGGCCCCAACCCATACCCCCCACCCAACCTTACCCTCTCATTCGCATTCTCATTTCACCAAAAAACACACACTTATTCTCTCATCCCTCTCTCTAAAAACCCTCTTTCTCTCACTAGAAACTCATCAAAAATCACTAAATCATCACCATTTTCTTCATATTTTCGGATCAACAACAACAACAAAACTTATCACCAACTTCACCCCCAAGATCCAAGCTCAAGATCCACCATTTTCTTCTCCATCTTCAATTTTCACCTAATTTTCGGATTCACCTCAAATTGGTAAGAAATATTACTTAAAACACTTGTATTTACATGCTATTAAGTCCACTCAACAAGAATATATCCAAGAAACTTGTTAAAAACACTTTAGGATCGAAATTTGCACCAAAAATCGTAAACAACGAATTTCGCGAGCTGAGATTCAATCTCGGTTCGTAGAGCAGATCTCGGTTCGCAAAGCAGATCTCGGTTCGCAGAGCAGATCTCGGTTCGCAGAGCAGATCTCGGTTCGCCGAGCGGTTAACTTTGGTCAACATTTTTTTAGCACTTTGTAATTTACTCAAAATGGTTACCGAACGATAATAATTAGTCAATACGATATTAAACCAATGCAAGAATGATTGACACACTTTTATAAGTATACAAATGGAACGAAACATAATAATAATGTTTTTGAAATTATTATTATACACCGTCACCAACGGGTCATACGTGTTTTCAAACTACAAACAAAACACCAAACAAACACTTGGATATTTCTAGTTGATTGGACAACTAACCTTGACTGACTGATTAGTCACGTACTTATATTATAATCTCCTATGTATAGGACGTTAGGGACTTTACTTGGGCTTTTGGCTTTGCTAGCACTCGAACATACTTAGCTCATCAGGTGAGTTCACAGCCCATACTTTCACTGTTTTAACTGCTTTTGAATAGGGGTGGAAAACATAGTCAAACGCTTTTACATACATGATTGTACACACGTTTTACTCGAACGATTAGAGTACACTGAACTGTTAAACTGTTACACAAACCGATGTTTACGAAACAACGTTTTCACACTACAAAACTGTAAACGTACTAAACTTGTTTTGGAAATGCTGGAGAACGACCAGCAACGCTTTACCAAACTGATTGGGTAACTGATGGGTCCTTCTGACATGGACCGGATCCTACTGACATGGATCCACTATACTTGTTGAACAAAAGTCCCTACTGACATGGGCACAAGATCCTACTGACATGGATCCAGGGACACTGACACTCCCTACTGTTGAAAAGTCCCTACTGACATGGGCACTGGATCCTACTAACATGGATCCACTATTGTTATTGAACTGTTGAAAAGTCCCTACTGACATGGGCACTGGATCCTACTGACATGGATCTACCGAGTAACTTATAGGATACTGACATTCCTACAAATGACTTATAGGATACTGACATTCCTACGAACAACTGTTAGGATACTGACATTCCTACGAACAACTATTAGGATACTGTTATGCCTACAAACAACTATTAGGATACTGTTATGCCTACAAACAACTATTAGGATACTTACATTCCTACGAATACTAATAGGATACCGTTTTCCTACGAATCATAAACTGTGTTTTGGGCAACATCCCACGTAACTACATCTTTGGGCAACATCCCAACAAAAGTACACTTTGGATAACATTTCACGAAACTTTGTTTGATTGTGATGACGATAATTATTTTGGACGCTTTGAAACAACCAACTATTATTGTGAACATAAAACCTGTGAATTTACTCAACCTCGTTGTTGACCTTTTACTATGTTTTTCAAGGAATTAGCTGCGCACGTAAGATCCGCCTGCACATATGGAACATAGGCGACCTTTGAAGCAAATAGGATGCCAACTTTTGACAACTGGATTTCTTTTATATAACTAATCTATTTTAGTCATATTTACGAAATCTATTTTTGTAAACTTAACTACTTTTACATTTGTACGATTCGATGAACCGTAAAACTTTGTAACTATTACATTTGGCATCTTAATACATATGTTCTGTTGTAATCATAAGCTCTGATACGTATGCATGTACAAAGTGTATTGTGGCACTCCCCATACTTAACTAAATGCTTCCGCTAAATACAATCAACGAATTTGGAGGTGTTACATTATTAAAGATACAAATAGCTTTTATAATTTTTTTATTATATTACAATTTTTACATATACGTTGTAGCTATTACATAAAGAAACTAGAAGTATTAAATTTAATAATGTTATAGTTATTATATCATATTATTATTGTATTTGGTATAAATAAGATTATTGTAAAGTTATCAGTAGCTAGCCAAATTTGTTTTATAGATTGTTTCAAGATTGTCCATTATTACGAATGGATCAAACTTAAGATAACTTAAAAATTGCGAACCTCTTAACCTACCCTTTTTCAGTTATGTTTTTTTCTCGGTCTTATCAAACTTCGTTTACAAGTGTCTAATTTAAGTATGTTGTTTTCAATGTTATACTAAACGTGCATACATCTCTGTTTTAAATATCTACTTTAAATGTTAGGTTATATATTATGTCATTATTATATGTTATATGTGTTATTAGGATGCATATGTATTATATCATTCATGACATTAATTTGAATCAGTTTACGTAAATTTCTACTTTAATTCAATATACATTACGAGTAATATATTTCTTGACTTTTATATTTTGATATTTTTTTGTTAACGTATAACTTTATAAATAAATGTATAATGTCAAAGCTCCGCCGCATCGTGCGGGTTAAAAATTCTCGTTGATATACATTCATGAATGTAGGGGTGTCAAAAAAACCTGACCCGAATAGGTAACCCGAAACCCGACCCGACTCAACCCGAATTCCAAGCTTATTTGGCCATCCAAATAACCCGAATAACCCGCTTCTTATTTGAGTCGGGTTTCGGATAAATTTTTTTCAATTCGGGTAACCCGAATAACCCGTGTTAGGATTTACGAAGAATATGTGATTACGAAGAAGGTTGATTATAGCTTATTTGATATTGTAGATGAGTTTTTCAGGTTTGTATCTTATCATATCTCAAAGTGGTGGATGAAGAGCTTTGAAGATAACTTGTTTGGTTTGTATGGAGACGACGAAGACTTGACAAATCTAGCAAACGTATGAGATTAAACTTATGATGCTCAATGCTCACATTTGCTATCACTTGAAAGAGTTTGGGTTGCTCGGTGACTTATTATGAAGAATAAGGATTTTTGTCAAAGAGATCTTAAGGGAAGATAGTGATCTACTTATACATTGGATTATAAGTTCGACGTCGTGGATAGTACAAGATATAAGGTACAAGTTTGGAAGATTTAACTTCTTTATTAAGTTTGTTATATTCTAGTTTCTTCACCGACCAGTAATCATTACATAGAGCCAATCGAATTTGAGATTCAAGAGATGGTGAACATATTTTAAAGGGAAGCTTACTGTTTATTGTTTCATCATCTATGTAACACCCCCAAATTTGATGATTTGCGGAAGCTTGATTTGGGTGTTACTAATCAATAACAAAACACAAAGATAATAGCAAACGACTCTATATGCGTCGTTTTAACAAAATATATTGATAATTGGAATGTTTACAACATTTAAAGCGTTACATAGCTCGAGTTAAATCAAATGAGATTTCAGTACATAAGTACTTATACAAAATATACTAATGCAAGAAAATCTCAAACTTCTGTATGCTGACTCGAGCTAAATCCTGAAGCAGAAACATCCTACTGCTGGGTACCTGCGATATATGCTAAAAGGTCAGCTATAAAGCTGGTGAGCTCACAGGTTTGAAATCAAGTATATCGTATGAACCGCAAGATTTAAATAATGTATTGCATCCAGCAATAAAATAATGAATTGCGTCCAGCAATTAAATGATAATCATCGTGTATACAGCCATGAGCACATAGTTGAGCTTAACTCGAGGGCCGGGTCCCCTATAGAGAATTCCGGGCGAGGTGCCTCCACGAATGCCTAATCCACATTCGTCTTCCCAAATATTAGTACGTTCGTTTACCCGGTTAGTGCTTGCTAACCCGAACGAGGAGGGTCAATCCTATATGGTACCATATACTAATATTCACGCTACAACGTATTAACAACTATGCTGACGGAGGACTTTAAATGATTAGTTTCGAAAAACTCATGTAGTATATGAAAAGTTTGGTACTTGCGTTCACATGTTAAAAGTTTGAGCAGTATATCACACCCCTGAATAAAACAGTAAAAGATGGGGCTATGAGACTCACCTGAGTCTGGAATGCGTTTAAACAAACGTAAGTTGATTAGCCAATATCGAAGTCCAAAGACTTGTAACCTGAGGGTGTCCACGACACGCGATGGTTATAATATGCGAAGGTATCTAATAAGACTACCTTGTAGTTGTTCGTCCAACTATAATGTCCAAATCTCCACTATTTGGTTGATACGTTTAAGTGTTTGAAAAGTGTACGGCCCGTTGGTGACGGATTTGTAATAATAATCTCAATCATTACTATTTTGATTTCGTGGCGTTTTACTTGAAAAATGTGTTTTGATTGTGTTTTAGAAGCCGTTACGAAATCTAAGTACTATATTGCTTTGACGAAAAACGCATCTGGATCAGAATTTGGGTAAAATCGAGTGATAAATTTCGAGTCTCGACACTTAGTAAAAATCTGTGTTTTTGAGGTTCTGGTTTGTGCGACGTAGGGTGCGACGTCGCAGGTAGGATTGCGACGTAGAGCATGACGTCGCTAAAGGCGACGTTTCGCAATTTAATGCGACGTAGGGTGCTACGTCGCTAATGCGACGTAGGTGATTTCTGCGACGCAGGGGCTTGCGTCGCTAAGTGCGACGTGGCGAGGTATTGGCGACGTTAAGGCTGACGTCGCTATATGCGACGTCGCAATTTAATGCGACGTTGTGACCGACGTCGCACTATGCGACGTCACGAGGTGTTTTGCGACGTAGAGGCTGACGTCGCATAAATTCCGGGCCAAATGCGACGTAGCGGTCTGTTGGCCGGAAAATGGGTCGAAAACGAGTTTTTCGGTTTCCGTTCGGTCCAAAACTTTTACCCAACCCTTATTTGAACATTATAAGTCGATACAAACCGCAAACAAGTAAAAACACTTAAAAACGAGAGGTGTCGGAAACTTACAAATCGCCGAAATGAAATTTCGGAAAGATAGAAAGATAGATCGTGTCGCGGTGGTCGTGAATCTCTAAAAATCTTGAAGATCCGAAGTCGTTTGATATGTTTATTTTGCGTTTTTGTGAGATTTTTGAAGGTGGGGGTGGTTGGTGGAGTTGGGAGAAAAGAAAGGAGAAAGAGAAAGAGAGATGAGAAAGTGAGAAAAAGAGAGTGGGAAATGGGAGGTTATCCTCCCATTTTTCGCCCCGCGTTCCCGCTCCGTGCGGTGTTCGTTTGCTCCGTCGTTTCAACGTTAATTAATTATTTTAAATATTAAATGGTACGTTTTAAATACAAATTATTACGTGATATTTTATTTAATTATTTTACAAATAAGTTTACGTTTGAGTTAATAATGTAAGTTGGTTTATTTAGTTTGCGCGTTTTACATTTTAAATTGTATAATTTCTGATTGTATGATACGAACGAATACGAAATATTATAATAATAATATTTTTGACATAACAACGTTATTTAATAAAATTTGTCACCAACGTCCATATTAAATTTGAATCGAAATACATCCGATTTAAATTGCGTACGATTTAATCAAATCGCATATTCGTATATATTCAACAATATATATAATTCGATACATTAATTAGCCTAACCAGGAACTAATTACATGTATTAACATTCGATTAGGCACTAATCTCTAGTCCTAATTTGGCGGGTGTTACAATCTACATGTAACACTTGAGGGGAAGTGTTTACAAGTTGCAAAAGACCCCTATTGGATTATGACAAAAAGGGGAAGAAGAATTTGAAGATTCAGATTTGCAACTTATCGCAAGGCATGATATGATTACAAGAAATCAAGAGTTAAGGGGAAGTTTTTGCAAGAAGATCGATATTTTGTCATCATCAAATAGGGGAAGATTGTTAGGATTTATTAATTTGATGAGACAAAATAATAGATGCAAGTTGAGGGACTAAAGATGAATTGTTTTATTTTAATTAGTCTTCTAGTATAATTATGATTTCTTGTAACCCTAAATATCTCTATTATATAAAGAGACATAGGGACGTAGGTTTTGGTGTGCACAAAATAATGTAGACGTCTATAGTTCTCCGTTATCCCTAAGGTTCTTGTAACCCCGATACTAAAGGGTATCCGTCTTGTTAATTCATTAATAAGATTAGGGATTTGGCCATTGATAACATTGATGTTGTTCTTATTATTCCGCTGCAATTATCATATTTGTTATCATTATTATCATTGTTTGTTAATTCTAGATCAAAGACCTAAAAAGTCTCGAGCTTAAACGATCTTACGTTTTCACAACCCGAATAACCCAAATAAGCTAATAAATTATTTATTTTAAAAAATATAATTATATATATAAGTTATTTATGGTTTATACATATATAATATACATATATAAGTAATTCATTATGATTTATACAAGCTATTACTGTCATTTTGTAAAGTTTAAGTTTATTTAAAATACGAAAATTTGAAATATCATCTTATTTAAGTTAAATGAATAACCCGAATAGGTAACCCGAATAACCCGACCTTATTTGAATTGAGTTTCGGGTTAGATTATAAACTTCGAAACCCGAATAACCCGAAACCCGATTAACTCACCCGATTGACACCCCTACATGAATGTAGTTTGAACATTTAAAAGCTCCGGCTCATATTTCAACACTAGCTAGTCTCGTCAACATAATAAAAACTGGCTTTTTAATGAAAATAAATGCTTCAAGCTAGCTATTGCAACCTAACAAGGCTTTTTTAGTTACAAGAGCCCATAGTTTAAAAACTGAAAAGCTTATAGCAATTAAAACCTCTAAAAAGCTCATTGCCAACCAAACACTTTAATTAGACACCAATTGATTAATAATATGTACAGTATTTTGTATATATTATTTGAGTAAGGAAGCAAATAAGATGATTAATTTTTTATTTTTTTTTACTAAGTGAGTTCAAATAGACTAAATGCATTAAGATAGTTAATGAGCCCATAGACTATTAATTAACTTGTTTTTCATTTAATTTAATTATGAATATTGATTAATGGATTTCAAAGAGTATTAAAATATAGTTAATATATTAATATACTACATTATTAGTTTTATACCCGTGTATACACATGACCCAAATATTTATGTAGTAATGTACTGTATATGGCTATAGTATCGAACCGTTATTGCTATTGTAATATTTAAAATTAAATAACCATCCCAATTATAAGAAAACTTAAATAAGTTAAAGAAGCTATGGGTTTACGAAGAGACAAAAGGAAGAAAAAAAAACCCACGAATGGCAATATATATTATCAAAAAATTGTGATTTGGCTAAGATTGATAACATGGTAAAAGTAGAATTATCTTTCATAATTTAGAGTATTAGGGTATTATTTGTGAAATTAATTAAAATAAAAGGACACTAGTAAAAAATGAGGCTAATGCAATATTTTTGAGGCAACACTTTTTAAAAGTGTTGCATTATAGATAACACTAAATATAAAGCAACATTTATATAATAAGTGTTGCATATAATGATCTGATGTAACACATTTTTTCATGTGTTGCCATTAAATAAAAGAAGGGCAACATTTTTAAAAGATGTTGCATTTGCCGAAACTCAAAAGCAACACTTAGTTTGAAATGTTTCAAATATTAAACAAAATTGCAACAGTATAAAAAAAATGTTGCATTTATTAAACTTGAGCTAGACACTTTACAAAATGTAGTATCTCTTCAATGAAGACTGCAATATCCATATAATCTGTTGATTTGTGGCAAATGATTGTTGTTAGAATTTTAAAATTTTGACAAATATTTGAATTGTAAATTGAATAGATAGAAACTGTGAAAGTGAAACAAAGGGAGAGATAAATGAGAGGATTAGCGGGTAAGAAAAAAGTCACTCCCGCCAAGTTAATCACCCATGGTCCCAATGACCCATTATCATATGCAGACTATATTTAATAGTGGGTTATAATTATCAATAAACAACCAATTGATTATCATAAAGTAGGTCTTAAAAGCAAAAAATGTATGTTAATTTCGAAATTTGTTTTAAGTATCACTACTTGGAACAAAGAATATCAAATGCCGTTATCTAAAATAAAATGGCATGTACTAAATGCCGTTACCAATCAACTTATGAAAGAATATTATATTTTTTTTTATCAAATGCATGTATATATTATATTATATAAGAAAGATTTATTCAATGGTTTATATATTAACAATTATTAGTTAATCACGTCATAAACTTTCAACATTACATTAAATTGTTTGAAAAAGGTAGAAAAAAAATCAATACGAAAAAAAATTAGCGATTAGATTGTTTGTAAAAGCTGGAAATAAAATAAAATCAATACATAAAAAAGCTAGTTAACTAGTTGAAAGTTTATGACGTGATTAACTAATCGCTAATTTTTTAATATGTATACACGGGTTTAAAGGCTAGTAAAATCTAAAACTAGTTGGCGATTTGATTAGAACGTGCGCCAGTTGATAAAATTAAGTAAAACAAAATTAATTGGACTTTAATTGTAAAAGATTATCTCATCAAATTGTTTCCAATATTATATTTACTAGCCTTTAAACCCGTGTATACACACGGGCCGTTGTTTTTTAATTTAAAATTTTGTATTGAGTATCTTATTTCCAATAATAAAGTATGTAACTTAATATGTACATTACGTATCTAATTGGATTCCTGATAATATTACTTTATATAAATGGATTTATATATATATATATATATATATATATATATATATATATATATATAAGTAGAGATAAACCAAGTTAGTGAAAGAAATAACTATTTTCAGTCTATATTAACATTCGACTAATTTTATTCATACTCTATGAATTAATAATAGAAACATTACATATTGATTTGAATAATTTTTTAATTGTTGAATTAAATTTCTTTTTATATGTGAGTAGTTGATTAAAAAATTCTTTTTTAATAAGTCAGGGATCTTATTTTAAAAATTTACAAAAGTTATTTGACTTAATTGATTAATTGAAATTTAGTTAGAATGATGACATCATAAAGATGTTTCCTATATATAATTTATAAGATTATATTTGTAACACCCCAAATTTTTATAAGCACGTGATTTAGTTTAAAAAGAGTTGTTTATTAAATTCTTATTTTCGTGATTGGTGTAAAATACGATTATTGAGTTGAGTTAAGTTTATAAGCGAGAAACAAGTTATTTGGCTTGAGTGCGAAAATAAGTTTTGAGAAACTAAATCTGTCTAAAACATAAAATGTGCTAGGAGGGGGGGTATGTTGATTAAGTGAAAAAGATTTAGTGGCCCAAAGGGAAATATACTCAATTAGACCCCCTGTTTCTTGAAAATTCTGGAAACAAAATTGGAAGTGTGAGTGTGTGTTGTGGGTGTGTTGATCGGCCAGAGAGGGAGGAGAGGAGAGGAGAGAAAGGAGAAAATAACAAATTGAGGATGAATCTTTGTTATTTGAGGTTCCAAAACCTATATCTAACATCCTTGAGGTAAGATAAATCTCCTACAACTTGTAATTTGAGTTATTTGAATACTTGAACGATGAACCCTAATTGAGAGATTTAGGAAGAGTTGAGTTTTTGGGTGTAACATGTTTATATTATTGTTTGTTATCATAATTGAGTCTATTAATGTATATATATATATAAAGAGATGAGTTTTTATATTGTTGTTAAGCCTTGATGATTTTGCTTAAAAGTAAGAATTTTGATGGTGATGATGATGATAATTGGTTGTTAAAGTGTTATTGTAGTTAAAATGGCATCAACAAAATAATATACATGTGAATTGCCATGAGAAATTAGTAATTGCTAGATGATGTAATTGTTGTGGCATGATAATTTATAATTGAGATTTGGTTAGAAATTGATGTTCTTGAAATTTAATATAAGAATTTGATGTAAAAACACTATTGAGTTAGTAATGAGTAAATTAGAATTTTATAAGAAAAGTGTGTTAATTAATTGTTAGTTGAATTAATATTGAGTTAGCTATATAAACACTTGAGTTAATTGAGAATTTGATGTTATTGAGAATAAACATAGTAGATTTGGATGTTGAACTTTGTTGAAATCAGTCCCAAAAATGTTATTAGAGTCGGAGTCAATCAATAAAAGAGTTTTATACATGTTTGAGTCGATTTGGCACACTTTTGGTGAAAACCCGAATCCGGACAGCATGATGGGCAGAAAATAAGCTGTGTTCGTAAAATCATTGCAAAATAACCATAACTCGTATTTTGGTGTGGTCGGATTCGTTGGAAAGCTGTACGAGTCTAGTTTCCAGAAAAGTTTATTTCAAGAGCTGAAAGTGAGTTTAAGTCTGTCAAATAATTAAAATGCCACAGACTGTCCAGAATTGAGAATGAACTTGAGTGTTTGAATGAGTTTGTTTATTATAGAGATTATAATGATGCGAGGACTATATGATTAGTTGTTGTTGATATGTTATTGTTGTTAAATATGAGTTAATAAACTATGAGCATTTATCTTAAATGAGAAAAAGAGTATATGTGATTAATTGAGAAATTGTTGTTTTGAGTAACAACATTGAGCTAGTTGATAATTGAGCAACGAGTTAATATTGAGTTGATGAGTTGTATATGCGAACTTATGAGTATGATATTAATTTTAGGTCTATAAAGAGTTGAGACACGCTTGAGCTATACCAAACCGATGTGCAAAGGTAAATAATGGGGGTGAGATTCATTAATTGACAACACTTGATCTTGAGTGATGATCAAGTGTGTGTCAACTAGTGATGGGTTAAAGAGTTGATTAAATGACATTTGAGTATGTCATAAGAGTATGAGTAGAATGGGAGATTCAAGGATAGCAATGGGGCTTGAGAAATCTCATTGTTTATGTTTTTACACCATTGTAGTGTTCCTTTGAGTATGAACAAAATTGAGCTATTGAGGATCCTTAATTGAGTTGTAGCTTGATCATTTGAGTATGATCTATATTTTGTTGTAGTTTGATCATTTGAGTATGATCAATATCTTGTAGTAGTTGTAGTTGTATTTACTTTCCATTACTTACTAAGCATGAGGCTTACCCCATTTGTTGTTGTTATTTTGTATATGTAAGAAAAACGGGTCAAGGGGTTAATTGGGCAAGGTTCCCATGGAAAGCTAATGGTGGCTTGCTACGTGATTGGTAGTAAGTAATCCCTTTCAAATCATGCTCTTCTAATGTTGGAAGCCCCCTTGGTAGTAATTTATGATCATTTGAGTATGATCACGTTTTTAAGGAAACTTGAATCTTTTGTTGGTATATATGGTGTTAATATGATGAATTTGGCATTGTAAGATTTATTATGTTGTGGTAGAAATATATGGAGAGGTAATTGTCAAGTGTGATAAATGGGTCAAAGAAGTGTTGTATTGTTTTATTGGAGAAATGAGTCTTTGATGGTAGATTTGGAGTGAGTAATTTGGTATTAAAAGTATTCTCAAGTTGTTGTCGTTATGGAATGTGTGGTTGAATAAAAGTTGTATAAGTTGAGTTATTGGTTGTGGCAAAAACCTGCAGAAAAGTGGATTTTATTGAGTTTAGCTTTGATAAAATCTGCAAGAAATTGAGTCAAAACTGGACCTGCTTTGCCTGTAGGAGTACCCGGCGGATACCATTCCTACCCGGCGGGTATGGGTGGAATCCGGCTTGGTATCCGGCAGGTAAACGGTGCCAAACGGGTAAATTCTTTGATAATTGAGACAGTAGCAGGGGCAAGGTGTGGTACCCGGCAGGTACCTGCCAGTTTTGTTGAGTATTTTGTTTGGAGTTCAAATTGGATGGGAAAAATTTATAATGAGTTTATATTAACATAATTGAGTTGCGGGGTATTTTAAAAAGAGTTTATGAGTCGAGTAGCACTATGGAATGGTGGATTTTATTTAAAGAGTTTTGAGATATGTTTGGTCGAATTAGTGTTGTATTGAGTTTTATTTAACTCCCTTGAGAAATGAAGATTTTACTAAATGAGATTTTATTCAACAATGATAAAAAAAATACCGAGACGTTTCAATACTATATGTTAGGATAATTATGACTTAACTATTTTTAATTGATTATTTATGATGTCTATCATATTCTTTATTTTAGCAAATTTAATAAAATTAAGTACTCTTGTTAGCTAATTGAATTTTTTATGATATTATTAAGGGTTTTCTATATTTTATTGAAGATTTATTATTTAAATTTTGTGTTTAACGTATGAAACAAGGAATGGGTTGGTTTTGCTTTTAATAATATACTAGCATAAAACACGCGATATGTAACAGAGTATGATACATTAGTGTAAATAATAACTCAACAATAATTGTATATTGTAATTATTATTTCGTGTTGTATTACTTAAGAGGCAGATTGAGAGTCCCGTAATCACTATTAGTTAGTGATTTGGAATCACAAAGTGTAAAGTTTAATTGTAAAAGGGGGGGGGGGGGGGGGGTTGAATACAATTTAAAAACAATTTTAGATTTTACCAAGTGCTTCAGCTTGTTGTTAATTGATTATCTATAACAGAGTATGACGGTATTGGAATAACATATTAAAGATATAACAGTATCAAAGAACGACAAGTAATAGTAGCTGAAAGTGAATTGTATTGATTAAATTCACGAAGTGTTGAATGCGGAATGGATTAACCAAAGTTAACCCAATTCAAACACTTAGCTAAATTATTACAATGAAGAGTATTAACTACAGTGGACATACACGCTGATAGTTAACCTCGCTGAGTCTTAATACACACCTAGACAAACTAGTTCTCTGACAAACAGAAGAACGGTGCATATGTCGACTAGCCTCTACAGTACAAAACACTGAACTATTTATACTACAAGAGTTCCTAAAATATCGCCTACAAAATAGGATCTTGGAAGACACGTGTTGCTGCTTGATTGGTTTGAACTCTGATGAACCGACATTCTGCGGGTCCCAATTCTGTTACCGCAAATATCTCGTTACCTTAAAACCAATCACTTGCTGCCACGTAATCTTTCGGACATTCTTCGAACTGGAACACTCTTGCTGATGTATAGATAAGTACAGTACTTTTTTAGTACTTGATGATTGAGAGGCTTTATTGAATAGTCACTGAAGATGCAGCAATCCTCCTCACTCACTGCGAGCTAACATGCTCTTGTAGAATGAATTGAACTAAAGATCTTCAGTGACTAGCTGTTATTCTGGCAGTGACTTTTGCCTTTATTGATTTGAAGAAGTAATGCTCTCGCTGACGTTGATCAGCGACACACCAAGTAGAGCTATAAATCTTTCTCAGAATATCAAACAGAATGAATGACGATCAGCGAAACTTATCATTAGCAATAGCAGCTTCGATACAATCCATTTCTTCATCGAGTAGTGTACAGTTGAGTTGGTCAGCGACCAGTGACTTCATCATGGTCAGCGACCAGTGACTCAACAATCTCCCCCTAAATGATTGTGATTGAAGCTCCCTAGACAAACTTGTTGCTGTGAAAGTTTATAGTCAGTGTTTAAGATTTTAAACATTCAGTGACTTTATACTTGTGATCCATTCATTTTTCTTTTTGGATTCTTTTGATATGAACTGAGTTTTGCACTAAAGTTCAAATATTATTAAAACAAAAAATATAAAGTACATGATCATTTTTAGTTACAATACTCTAATCTGATTTAGATAAGTCAATCTTCTTCAGTGATCAAGAGATTCATCAACTTTTGATATCTTCAGCTTTGACTCACGATCCTTTGATAGAAGTCATTTTGTGAACGGGAAGACCTTCAACCAGAGTGAAATCAGGCCAAAAATTTGTCCTTCTTGGCATATGATTCAAAGTTTTATCAGGGAAAGATATAGAGATGGCGTCAGTGAACACAATCTCATCAGTGAGAATATATATCATCACAGTGCACTTGTCATCAGAGAGAAGACACCTGTGAAGGAAATTTTATATGCAAATATCTTTCTCATGCAGCTTTAACCGACTGAAAATCAATGAGACATATCTGTGCTGCAGTTGATGGAGAAGGATTCATTGCTAAGCTGATATGAAATAAAAATTGCCAAGAAAATTACAACTCAAATACAGGGAATATGTATTCTTTGAGATAGAAGCCGTAAAGATGATTCTCATGTATCAGCAACTTTCATAGCGTCAGCAATTTTTCCATATAGCGTCAGCAACTTTTCTATATGGTTCTAATAGCGTCAGCAACTTTTCCACATGAGTTGTAGATATGTTGTTCTGCGATAGGATCCAAATAGATGATTTCCAATCAGCAACAATTCTTCATATGAGCACCATTGGTTTTTGCATTCATTTGCATGTTTTCTCCCCCTTGATGATATCAGAAACTAGATTAACATTTTTCTGTAAGCATCAGCAATTTCTTTATGTAGATATTTCTCCCCCTTGATGATATCAGAAAATGCGATAGTAACTATGTGATCATGTTGTGAATCAGTTTTGGTTTTCTCATCATCAGCTTGTGTTTTAACTGATGGATCTTTACAAAACAGAAAGTGCAGCCTGTATCACTCTCTGTGACTGGAGAGCGACATTGACAACTGGTGTGGTGATAGAAGAGAGTTGGCCCGGGTCTATAGACAGTGATGTGACACCAGATATGAGTGTGTTATCACCCACTGATGTCACTTGCCCTTTGAATGACTCAGCATCCTTTTGTGAGGATGATGAGTGGCTCATGGGTTGACTCGATAAGTAAATTTTGGTTTTAGCAAGAGTGCCCATAGAGACTGAACGTTCAGTGACTATTTCACTCTTGACCCCTTGATTTGTTAGAAACAGGGCCTTTATTTTCAAACTTTTGGTAGAAGAGTTTGAGTTTTTCTTGGATGGAGGATGATCAGCTTTGATCACTGGGGGTGTGAGCAGTGACGTGATCGATGGGGGGGCAGAATCAGACGGGTGTACAGCAGTTTCATACTGGATTACAAGAAAACCTTGTAATCCTAGCAGAGTAGATAAAAATTGCATCACTGGACCAAGTAAAAACAAGGCGATGATAGACCAGGTTGATTTTAAAAGAGAAATTTACCCTGATCTATTAAGTGATGAGATTAATTTCATACTCTGTTTTTATGAAAAAGAGATTTTATGGTGATGAAAATGATTTTGAATGCTGTAATGACAAAATTCCTTATCAACTGAAAGAGGTAGAAGAGTTCCAGTGATGTATAAAGATTTTAAAACATTAGATTTTGCCGTTACAGAAATCGGAAAGACTTTTATTGGTTTGGGTATTTGAAAAGAATCATGAAAACCAAGAGTTTGTTTTGATTTTGAAAAATGAAATCATTTTGTTTGATTTATAGAAACTCTTGATTAATCAAGTGGTTAAGATTGGGAAAACGTGGTTGATGGTGGTGGTAAGTAGGGGTAGCATAGGGGTGATAATTTATGATGTTTATAGAATCATTTTTTTTTTTTAAAATTATAGAGACTTATCTTTTGCTGAAAGAGTTACAGCTTAGAATACTAACAAGATCAGCTAAAGAATAGGTCTCCCTTTTTTTTTTTTTTTTTCTAAATGTATATAGATTATGTCTGATATGAACTATGTAATATTTTACTATATTTATCTTTCACTGATCTAGTTACAACTTAGAATATTAATAAAATCAGCTTAGAAAATATAGGACAATAACAATATAGTTCATATAGAGACATAACAGATAAAAAAAAATTTTAAACGAAAATAACTGACTGAGCTTGATAGCTGAGCTAGTCATTTAAGTTTAACATGTCAAGCTCGCTGATAAGAAAAGTAAATCTTTTCTCATCTAAAGGTTTTGTAAATAAATCAGCGAGTTGGTAATCAGTTGGAATAAAATGCAATTCAATATCACCTTTCATCACATGGTCCCTGATGAAATGATATCGGACATCAATGTGCTTTGTTCTTGAGTGCATTACTGGATTGTTGGCAATGGCTATAGCGCTTTGACTATCACAGTAGATTGGTATTTCATTGAAGTCAAAGCCATAGTCAGCAAGCTGATTTCTCATCCAGAGAATTTGAGCAGTACAGGCACTTGCAGCAACATATTCAGCTTCAGCAGTTGAAGTTGAGACTGAGTTTTGTTTCTTGCTGGACCAGCTTACTAGCTTTTCTCCAAGAAATTGACAGCTACCAGATGTACTTTTTTTTATCCAGTTTGCATCCAGCATGATCAGAATCAGAGTATCCTTTCAGGGAGAAGTCTGAACCAGATGGGTACCAGAGACCAAGATTAGGAGTACCCTTTAGATATCTGAATATCCTTTTGACAGTGAGCAAATGTGATTCCTTAGGATCATCTTGATACCTAGCACAGAGACATGTAGCAAACATAATGTCTGGTCTACTAGCAGTTAGATACAGCAGCGATCCGATCATTCCTCTGTAAGCAGTAATGTTTACAGATTTACCATCAGGATCAGCATGTAGCTTTACTGCAGGTGACATGGGTGTAGCAAGGGTTGAGCAATTATCAAATTCAAATTTCTTTAACAGATCTTTAACATATTTTCCTTGATTAATGAAAATTCCAGTTTAGGTTTGTTTTATTTGCAAACCAAGGAAAAATGTTAATTCACCCATCATGCTCATCTCATAACTTTTGGTCATGAGATCAGAAAATTCCTTGCACATGTCACTGTTAGTTGACCCGAAAATGATATCATCAACATAGATCTGGACTAATATGACATCTTTCTTATCTCTTTTGATAAATAATGTGCTGTCAATTTTGCCTCTGACGTAGCCACATTTTATCAGGTAGAAAGAGAGGGTATCATACCACGCTCTGGGAGCTTGTTTTAGTCCATACAGGGCTTTATCAAGTTTGTAAACGTAACCCGGATGTTTTGGATCAATGCATCCAGGTGGTTGCTTGACATACACTTCTTCCTGCAGCTTGCCATTTAGAAAAGCACTTTTCACATCCATTTGATATACTTTAAACTTTTTGTGAGCAGCATAAGCCAGAAATAGCCTGATTGCTTCAAGCCTAGCTACTGGTGCAAAGGTTTCGTCATAATCGATGCCTTCTTGCTGACAGTAACCTTGTGCAACTAGTCTAGCTTTGTTTCTTGAAACCACACCATCAACATCCATTTTATTTCTGAACACCCATCGTGTTCCAATCACTGATTTACCAGTGGGATGTGGTACAAGCTTCCAAACTTTATTTCTTTCAAACTGGGATAGCTCTTCTTGCATGGCAGCTATCCAGTGATGATCAGTAAGTGCTTCATCAACCTTCTTTGGTTCTATTAGAGACACAAAACTTACAAACAAACAAAAGTTAGCAGTTGCTGATCGTGTCTGAACCCTGGATTGTGGATTACCAATAATCAATTGATTATCAATATGTTTTGTCCACTTAGTCATTCGCTGAGGTTCAGCAGTGACTTGATTATTTTGTGAGGGTTCAGAGGGCAAATCAACATTTGTAGCATGAGTATTATTGTTATGTGAGTTTTGGTTTCGACATTGAGTTGATGATGATGGGACATCTGTAGGTAAAGATGATGTTCCTGAATTATTCTCAGCTAAAGTAGAACTGGAATTGATTTTAGGAACATTATCTTCACCTTCAGAATCAGATGAGAAATTTTTATATTTCTTATCATTTGATTTGATTTCATTTGATAAGTCACCATCCATTTTGTTAAAAACAAGATTTTCATATTCTTTTGGATCAGTGAGTGACTCATCATATGATTTATCAAAAGTAACATCTATTGATTCCTCAATACATTCTCTTCGTTTATTATAAATTCTAAAAGCTTTAGAGATGATTGAGTAACCAACAAATATTCCTTCATCAGCTTTGGGATCAAACTTTCCTAAGTGATCTCTTTTGTTTAGAATGTAGCAGGTACTACCAAAAACATGAAGAAAACTTATATCAGGTTTTCTCCCCCTTAATAGCTCATATGCTGTCTTACTGTGCCTTTTGACAATCAGTGACCTATTTTGAGTGTAGCAGGCAGTACTCACTGCTTCAGCCCAGAAATAGGTCTTAAGACCAGCATCAATGAGCATTGACCTTGTAGATTCAATTAAGGTTCTATTTCTCCTTTCTGCCACCCCATTTTGTTGGGGTGTTCTTGGTGCTGAAAATTTTTGAGAAATACCTTTTGAATCACAAAAATTTTCAAGGTCAAAATTTCGAAATTCGGTACCATTATCACTTCTCAGATGTTTTACCGTGACATCATTAAGATTTTCCATTTTCCTGACAAAGGATATGATCTCACTGGCAACTTCACTTTTGGCTTTGAGAAAAAATACCCAAGTGTATCTGGAGTATTCATCCACTATCACCAAACAGTACCTTTTTCCTCCAAGACTTGATGTACTCACTGGTCCAAACAGATCCATATGTAGCAAGTAAAAACATTCTGTTACTGATGAAGTCTGTTTATTTTTGAAGGACGAGCTGTGATGCTTTCCCTTTTCACATGCTGAACAAAGCTTGTCTTTGTCATAAGACATCTTTGGTAGTCCAGTGACTAAATCATTCTTGCTCAGTTTGTTAATTGCTTTGAAGTTCAGATGAGAAAGTCGCTTATGCCATAACCATTTTTCTTCTGTAACGGTTCTGGAGTAAAAACATATTCCTGATTGTGCTGAATCCATATTGACCACATAAGTATTCCCTTTCCTGTTTAAAGCAAGAACAGCACTTCCCTTTTTGTTGTAAACAACACCGGCTTCATGATCAAAAAGTACTTTGTTTTTGGAATCACAAAACTGACTGATGCTTAATAAATTGTGCTTCAAACCTTCTACATATGCTACTCGCTTGAACATTACATTGCCATTGGTTAAGACACCATACCCTTTGGTTTTCCCAACTTTGTTATCACCAGAAACTACATCAGGACCTTTTTCATCCTGATAATCACTGAGCAGCGACTTACATCCTGTCATATGCCTGGAACATCCGCTGTCCAAATACCAGATGGTTTCTCTAAGAATGCTTTTGTAGATGCTGTCAGAGTCCCATCCTGATGCTGAACATTTCTGAGCTACTTCCTTGATATTTTCATGGAATTCAGCATCATTAGCCATTAGACAATAATCTTTGTCTAGGCAAAGCATTGCTTCTTCATCATCAGATGAAGAGGATGAATCAGAGTCGCTGAGTGAACTTTCTTCAGCAACAAATCCATTTCTCTTCTTCTTTCCAGATTTTGACAATTCTTTCAGCTTCTTATATTTTGCCTTGTACTTTTTGTACTTATCATTTCTGACATTTGGCATGGGTTCAGGGACTTGATTCACTGACTTTGATATGCATTCGGCTGCAAAATGACCAATTCTGCCACACTTGTAGCATTCACCCTTTGATTGAAATTTATCAGATGATAGAGCACCAGCAAATCGTTTTGATCTGGTGTTCCTTCTGAAATTAGCAACCATCATGGCCATATCCTTCTCAAGCTTCTCCAACCCTTCATCATACTCATATTCTGACTCTTCTTCATTCAGACCACCTTCTTCTTCAGCTATCAGTGACTTCGAGCTTTTCTTAGACACTTTTGACTTCTGTCTCTGATCAATTTCATCAAGCTCTGCTACAAGGGCATTGGATATCTTCTGACTTCCAAGAGTAGCACGAATATGCTCACTCTGATCAGCTTGCTTTTCAGACTGCTCCCAATTGAGCAAAATACCATAGACCTGAGTTAAATTCAGAATTGAATAATCATTTCTCTGTCTGGTACACGTTGCAATGGTTCCCCAGATTTTCCTTGGTAGCAACTCAAGAAACTTTTCAACAACAAATCTCTGTTCTTTGCCTATACCAACTTTCTCCATTTTGTTCATTAGTGACCGGTATCTGGTGTAAGTGGAAGATAGAGATTCATTTGGTTCCATTGCGAACAGCTCATACTGGCGAGTGAGATTGACTTCCCTGCAGCGAATAATATCAGGAGTTCCAATATATATATTCCTAAGGGTATCCCACATATCTTTAGCAGTTCTACAAAGCCTGATTGATTCGAACACTTCATCAGGAAGTGCCATGCCTATGTAGATTTTAGCTTGTTTATCAAGTCTAACCAATCGTCTATCCTCATCAGTCCATTGTTCCTCTCTTTTAGGTAAAACCATTTCTGGTATAGCTGGAGTAGTAGCTGTTGCAATTACAGCAGGAACAATTGTAGTTGGGATATGTGGACCATTGGTTATGATATTACAAAGACGGTCATCAATTAAGTCCAAAAACATCATCATCCGGGACATCCAAGTTTCAATCCTTGAAGGATCAAAAGCTGGAGGTTTGGTTGTAGAACCATTTCCCTTTTGATAGTTAGAGTCAACACAGCTGTACTTTACAGATTCCATTGCAGACCTGGTTAATTGAAGTTAAACCAACTCTGCTCTGATACCAATTGAGAGTCCCGTAATCACTATTAGTTAGTGATTTGGAATCACAAAGTGTAAAGTTTAATTGTAGAAGGGGGGGGGGGGGGGTTGAATACAATTTAAAAACAATTTCAGATTTTACCAAGTGCTTCAGCTTGTTTTAAATTGATTATCTATAACAGAGTATGACGGTATTGGAATAACAGATGAAAGATATAACAGTATCAAAGAACGACAAGTAATAGTAGCTGAAAGTGAATTGTATTGATTAAATTCACGAAGTGTTGAATGCGGAATGGATTAACCAAAGTTAACCCAATTCAAACACTTAGCTAAATTATTACAATGAAAAGTATTAACTACAGTGGACATACACGCTGATAGTTAACCTCGCTGAGTCTTAATACACACCTAGACAAACTAGTTCTCTGACAAACAGAAGAACGGTGCATATGTCGACTAGCCTCTACAGTACAAAACACTGAACTATTTATACTACAAGAGTTCCTAAAATATCGCCTACAAAATAGGATCTTGGAAGACACGTGTTGCTGCTTGATTGGTTTGAACTCTGATGAACCGACATTCTGCGGGTCCCAATTATGTTACCGCAAATATCTCGTTACCTTAAAACCAATCACTTGCTGCCACGTAATCTTTCGGACATTCTTCGAACTGGAATACTCTTGCTGATGTATAGATAAGTACAGTACTTTTTTAGTACTTGATGATTGAGAGGCTTTATTGAATAGTCACTGAAGATGCAGCAATCCTCCTCACTCACTGCGAGCTAACATGCTCTTGTAGAATGAATTGAACTAAAGATCTTCAGTGACTAGCTGTTATTCTGGCAGTGACTTTTGCCTTTATTGATTTGAAGAAGTAATGCTCTCGCTGACGTTGATCAGCGACACACCAAGTAGAGCTATAAATCTTCCTCAGAATATCGAACAGAATGAATGACGATCAGCGAAACTTATCATTAGCAACAGCAGCTTCGATACAATCCATTTCTTCATCGAGTAGTGTACAGTTGAGTTGGTCAGCGACCAGTGACTTCATCATGGTCAGCGACCAGTGACTCAACACAGATCGATAACGATAACTTGGTGTATAAGGTTAAAGATTGAGAAGGGGGTTAAGAGTAAAACTTAGACATTTTACATTTGGAAGTGTTGAGTATTAATTTTAAGAGGTTAAGAGTAAGAAAATTAAACATTTTAAATTTGAAACGGTTGAGTCATAATTTTAAGATTTACAAAAATAGAGTTTGAAGATGCATTTTATGTATTATTATGATGACTATGATTATGATGCATTTTATGTATTGACTAGGTCTTTTAGCCCGTGTATTGCACGGCTGTATATAAATGATAATTATATATTATGAAAAAATTCAATAATATTAATACCGTTAATTGAAAACAATAGAATTTTAAATATATAGTTAGTCATGAGTGAAATTCAATTGTTTATAAAAAAAAACTCACATAAGACAATGGATATACTTGACTTTTGTATTAGTTAATGCAATACATACTTCTAATAGAAACTTTGCATAATTCTTATAGTCTTGCAACCTCTCAAATTTGTGCCTAAAACATATCTAAACGTTTCAATTAATTTTAATATTTATATCTTCTGTAAAATTTTAAACCTTATTCCTTATGCTTCCTTATATGCAATACAATGGGCAATTTAAATTTAAAATTAATGTGACTCTAGACAACATTTAACCTATATTAGTCGGTAGGGTTTAGAGGAACAGGGTGTTTATGAGAGCAGGGAGAGCTACTTTTTGACCAACTAAAGATTGACAAGTATAAGGCGCGGTCCCCACCTGTCAGGCCACCAGGGACTGTTTCGCAATTTCAAAAAAGTTGGGGACCTGCCTGAAAAATTGCTCGAAATTTATCCAAAAAATTTCAAAAAAATTATCTATTCAAAAATCCTGATAATACTCAATATTCCGTAAAAAATAAAATGCAGTGAAAAAGCATAAAATGAAGTAAACAAAGTAAAATGCATAAAAATGTTGAAAAACTTAAAATGCAGTGAAAAAATGTAAACTACAGTAAACAAAGTAAAATGCATAAGATTACTGAAAACACGTAAAATGCAGTGAACAAAGTAAAATGCTTAAAATGCTGAAAAAATGTAAAATGTAGTGAAAAAACATAAAATGTAGTACACAAAGTAAAATGCATAAAAATGCCGAACAAACGTAAAATGCAATAGAAGTAATGTAAAATGCAGTAAGTTTTTTCAGATCTAAAAAGTAGATCTTAAAAGTCGATGAAACGTAAAATGCAGTAACAGAAATGTAAAAATGTAGTAGAAGAACGTAAAATGCAGCTTTTTTTCCAGATTTACTTAGTAAATCTAAAATGCAGTAACTTAAACGTAAAATGCAGTGACTTTTTCAAGATCTAGGTTTTTAGATCTACGTCTATATTTTCAGATCTAGATGGTGAAGGTGAACGTAGTGGTGAACGTAGTGGTGAACGGTGACGGAAAAAGGTGGTAATGAAGGTGGATGGTGAAGGACTGAAGGTGAACGTGAAGGTTGTCGGTGACGGTGAAGGTGGTGGTGGCGGTGGCGGTAGCATTGAAGGTGAATGGTACGTTAAGGTGGTGGTGGTGGCGGTGAAGGTTGAGCGACGGTGGTGATGGGGGAGCGACGATGGTAGTGGTGACGGAGGAGCGAGCGTGGTGGTGGTGACGAAGGAGCGGCGACAGCGGTGGTGACGGTTAGGTGAATCTGGTGGTGGTGATGGTTGTGTGTGTTTGTTTAGGGGGGTGTGTTTTTTTTTTAAAGAGAGAGAATTTTAGGTAGTGTGTGTGTATGTGTTTGTGAAGAAGATAGAATCATCTGCCCAACATTTCCTCTCTTTAGTTAAAGAAAAAATAAAATTGCAATTAAGTCCCTCACCCGAAATTTTTTTGCACATGAATCCTTGAATGATGTGTCTTGATCTTGACCGTTTGTGAATGAATGAAAGGTTGGGATGGGGGCTGCTCCTCCTACCCCTCAAAACCCTCATGCCTCTTTGATCCTTAGTTATATTAGTTGGCAATTTGATAACACTTATAATGTGTTATTTGTAATTTTGTTAATTAACAAGATTAACTAAAATGTTTTATAATATTCAAATTATATGGAAAGTCACGTAATATTCTTAGAATTTGGTGAATAAGTTAAAAGCAAATTATACTAAAGATATGCCATATTTGATAAAAATTTTAGGTTGGTACATAGGTAAATAAAAACTTTGTTCTATATGTGAGAGATAGTGAGATAGATTGGATAGTTCATTAGATTAATCTTTGTTTCGGTTGATGACTCATACCAAAAAGAAAAACAATTAAAAATCACTTCCGGCTATCGCTTATGTTTTACGAAGTACGACCGAAAAGAAAACCGTAAACCCTTTTTCTTGTTTCTTTTCCACCGAAGATATTATACACAAAGGTTGTGCATTTTTTTTTGTTTCATTTAATAATCAATTGTGATTATTTTAATTACTTCCTCGATTGGAACTAGCATTCCATTGGTAACCTTTGAAGTGCTCGTGTGTATTTTAGAGGTGTTCTATTTTAAACATTAATTTCTACGCGTTTTTATACCTTACTTGCTAAAGGTATATCCAACTCCATTTTTATTTAACGTTATTGCTAATCTAGTAGATTCAATTGGATCCGAACTGAAAATCGTTTTATACAATTATGTTAATTGTTTCCGTTGCGTTTAGGATCTTATTATCTTTCGAAAATCGTTATAAAAAGGTTATTGATTTTCTACATAGTGTGTATTTTAGAGGTGTTCTATTTTAAACATTAATTTCTACGCGTTTTTATACCTTACTTGCTAAATGTATATCCAACTCCATTTTTATTTAACGTTATCTAGTAGATTCAATTGGATCCGAACTGAAAATCGTTTTATACAATTATGTTAATTGTTTCCGTTGCGTTTAGAATCTTGTTATCTTTCGAAAATCGTTATAAAAAGGTAATTTATTTTCTACATAGTGAACATATGGTTACATATCCTCTCAATCTCTCGCACATAAGAATTGGAGTTTTTAACAAAATCGTAATCTTCAAATATGTTTTCGATTTGATCCTTCATCATTCCCAAAGACCATCTAATTACTTCTTATGCTCAACGTGTAATAACTCAACCATTTACAACACCCTTTACTTCCTGTTGTCACAATCCTTTGATTAAGAAAAATGTAAAAAAAATCAATAGAAAGATTATTGTGACACGAATGATGACTTCAAACTTTTATACCAAGCGAATTCCATAATTTAACTTGAAAACGAATGAAGATTTTCACAAATGCATCAATCACTATTAATTGATGACATATATCGATTTTGGCAATCGTCACCTATTATTCATTAACGTCGGGTTGATATTCAACACGACCACTATTATAATTTTTTTTTTTTTTACCTTGAGATAGCACGTTGTACCCGATCAATTATTCACTATAATCTGTGTATAAATGTGAAATATATAAAGAATAGTCGAAAATGAACATTTGTTCCTTATTTCAACAATTGAACCATTATTCACCAACAAACTTTCTAATTGAATTTGTAACTCATCAAGAACCTAGCAACAACTTTATAAAACGTAGAACATTAACAAAATCCTAAGCACATCACATCAATACTATTCAAAATGACACAATCATACATAAACTCTTGTCCTTGATTCACCATCTCATTTAAAACCATCATAAATCTTCAAGAGTTGGTGAGTCGAAACTATTAATTTGTCCTTTGACAAATTAATTTAATCCTTTGAAAATTCATAAGTAACATACTAACATGTCATGCCATCTTTAATCCCTATCACATCACATGCCCCTTTTTTTTTATAATTTATAATAATTTTATAATTTTTTAAAATTTTATTTTTCTCTACTTTCCACCTCATTCATCCATATCAAATGCTCATTCGTTCCGCACTCTTCCAATCTATGCGTGCTCTCAACAACTCATTACAAAACATTTGCTACTTTATTCACTTACCAAATCAAGAAACCCTCTCAATTACCAATTACAAAATCCCCAATTTCAAGAAACTCAAAATTCGATCCAAATTCGTGTATGATTTCAAAATTAAGTCACCCATGAGTCGATCTTAACACTCAATTGTAGAAAGTTAACACCTTTTTTGTTAAAAAAATTGTGTAATGCAGAGACAGAGTAATCGGGTCGTAGACGGGTTGATCCCGGGTTACGGTAAGATCCGGAAACGAGGCTGTTCTTCATCACCATCTTCATCATCTAAATTTCATAATTACCGATTTAAACGAGCAATTATGGTTGGGAAAACACGGGTGGCAAGTGGGTCTAGATCCAGTACTCCGGCGCCCTCGTGGAGGATGACGCCGTCGTCAAAATCCAAACTTGGCGGCGGTGTGGAGTCGCCTAATTACGAAGGCGGCGGTGGGAGGTCGAGACCGGTGTCGGCGAGGAAACTGGCGGCGACACTGTGGGAGATGAATGAGATGCCGTCGCCGCAGAATTCGACGGCGATGAAGAGAGAGAAAGAGACGGCGAGGGTTAGAGAGAGAACGAACCGGCCGGTTCATACACCCGGTTCATTTCCTCCTCATTTGTCTGATCCGTCTCATAGTCCTGTTTCTCAGGTGGGTTTTTAACTTTACAGTAAAATAAATGCTAAAGTAATGAACTTTATCTGATTATATCAGTTCCTAGTTTGTTTTGAAGTTTAAATTTTGTTATCTGGGTATATATTTTTTAGGTTAGTTATTCCTTATAATAGTACGGAGTAGTATTTTAGATAATCCTCTTTTACTTATATTTGTTTTTATTATAATCATTTAATAATTATCAGTTAGTCATTTTCAAATCAATTATCAACTATCAATCTAATATAGTATGTTAGAGATAACATTAAGTTGTAAGTCATGGGTGATGGGTCACTTTCAGCCCTGTTTAAATATAGATAATGACCTAATATTTAGTTTTTGGGAATTAGGATGCTTGCCCTTATCAAGTGAAACATACAGCATTTTGCATCTAAAAAGCTATTGATTTTATGTTTTATGTGGATGATAATTTTTTTAAGTGATTACTAGTTGTTCATGTTCCTATGTTTTTTACCGTCTTTTCTAGAGGATGGATCGATCCGGAACAGGATCTCATCGTAGGATTTCAACGTCTCATAAGCCCAGGGTTGACGATAAGAATGGCGAAGTTTATGATTCTCTTAGCAACATCAGTTTAATGGAGGTGACTACATACATACATATATATTATATAATATTCCGTTATTGTTTTGGATTTATTGATAGGTATATGGAAATGTATGTGTAAGTATATATCTTGATAATGCAGATTGAAAACCGATCTCGAGCTCCGATTCCTGATGGTTCTGTAAATAGTATAAAGCCACGTTTAAAAGAAGTTAGTAATGCTTTAATGACATCCAAAGAGCTACTAAAGATTATTCACCGAATGTGGGCTCACGACAATCTTCCATCATCTAGCATGTCACTTATCTCAGCCTTGCATACAGAGCTAGAACGGGCTCGCCTTCAGGTCAACCAGATCATCAAAGACCAACGTGTTGACCATACTGAAATCAATTACCTACTGAAATGCTTTGCTGAGGAGAAAGCAATGTGGAAAAGTAAAGAAAGACGAGCAATTGAATCCGTTGCTGGTGAGTTGGAGGTTGAGAAAAAGTTGAGGCGTAGATCAGATAGCTTAAGTAAAAAACTGGGGCAAGAATTAGCAGAAACAAAGGCTTCTTTTGCAGAAGTTTTGAAAGAACTTGAAAGTGAGAAACGGGCACGTGAGATTATGGAGCAAGTTTGTGATGAGTTAGCTGTTGACATTGGTGAAGATCGGGCTGAAGCCGAAGAACTGAAACGAGAATCGGTTAAAGTTCATGAAGAAGTTGAAAAAGAAAGAGAAATGCTTCAACTTGCTGATAAGTTACGCGAGGAAAGAGTGCAGATGAAATTGGCAGAAGCTAAGCATCAATTTGAAGAAAAAAATGCAGTTGTTGAAAAATTAAGGAGTCAACTCGAAGCGTTTCTTGGAAATGGTAAGAAAAAAGGACGAAAAGATGAAGATTTGATTAATTATTTGAATAAAAGTAATTTTGGTGGGACCCGTTTGAACGAAGAACATGATGATGGTGAAGTTGAGAATGAAGAAGATTCAGGGGAGAGTGATCTTCATTCTATTGAACTAAGTATGGATAACAATAACAAGAGTTTTAAATGGACTCATGGTCATAATGCTCATAAGGATTCGTTTGATGATGAAATAAAATGGAGGAATTTAGTCAACGGGAAAACATCACGAAGAAGTACTTCTTCGATTCAAAGGAACGTTTCAGATGGAAATGAATGGGGAATTAAAGATACTTTTGTTGATATTGAGAAGCAAACTCCAAGAAAAAGTCATGGGGATGACTTGCTGAGATACAAGTCGGTCAAAGGTCTTAGAGACCGGATTTTGACAACTTTAAAGCCACAAATGTCAAGAGATTTTGACAGTTCGGGTCATGGGAGCGGGTCAAAGTCCAGAGGAGAAACCTTCAGTGGTAGACGATCTAAAAAGTGACTTCCAGTTCAACCCGCTTTTGTAGGTCAAGCGTTACTGGGTTTGACCGCCATGTATGATCTTTATTACACAATTCAAGAAGATCGAGATGGTAAGACATTAACTTATTTCGTATTCTTCGTGTTGCTGAACATTCACACAAAAATTTCCCATGAATTTGTAGTATACAAGTGTCAATTTTGTAGAGTTCTGCCAATCTAAGTGATCTTCCCTGTACAAAAACTTATGTTTAACTATAATTATATCATCTTCTTGAAATATTATAATGAAAATTTTGCTTTTATTTGTCTGTTTAGATAGGGTAGAATCTGTATAAATGAACATGTTAAAGTGCAAGTATTAAAAGGTATAAAGAATGTTGGCTCAAAGAGTGCATCCTTCAAGATTTGAACTTTGACCAAATTGAAGGTAAAAGATTAATGGAAATTTTGGTGATGGTGGGCTCAAATTTATGATTTATTATTACAAAGATAATACTAATTATCATCCCTCAGCTAGTTTTAATAATTTAGGCACATGGTGTCAACTCTCTGTCTGACTGTTTACCTTGTGACCTAAGAATCTAATCAAAGGATCAATACAAATTAAAGTGTCTTGTTTATGATTATTAAATGTGAACTGTGGGTCATCATCATTTGATTGTCAATTATCGGTTGGATGATTTAAAGAGGCAATTGATATTTTCATAATTCAAATTGATAAATCCACCATATGTATGCATTAATAGGTTGTACTATACAATCTATTAATGCATACATGTGGTGGATTTATTAATTTGGATGGTGGAAATATCACCACCCATTTAAAAAGTCTAGGCCTTTTGCCTATTATAGTATTTTTGACATATTTTTAATCATAGTTTATGTGATCAAGTCGATACTAATGAAGCATATGCTTCTAGTGATCTGAGTTCATCTATATTGGAATTACCTATGCTTAATCAAGATTACGTTATTATATTGTTTTTCGTCGAGTACCCATATATCGTTAAACCAAAACAGATATTTGTTGTTTACGTTATTAACGAGTAATCATAATGTTAAAGTTGTTGATTATTCAAGGTTTACTTTAATCTTGTTTGATGTTTCTTGAGATTCAAGCATTGGTGGGAGGGCACATGGGTTGTGTTTGTGAATCATATGATATAATTTGGGTACCAGGCTTCTGGATTCAATTTTGGGTTTGCTAATCAGTGTCTTTATGTATTTGTTAAATTGCTGGGAAAGAAGGGCAATAAAACAAGCTTCTGCCATGATTATAATAATGACCGATCTGGTCAACCGAAAACATGATTGATTATTGTATTTATTCTTAATTATCAACAAGCAGATGTGGTATCTATGGCTTCTCCAGATATATGGATGTTATTTGGAACTTCTGTTTTAATATTTTGTACAAAAAGTTGCAGTCCAATTTATGGACATTAATGGAAATGTTATAATGTAGTCAGATAATTAACAAGTGAAAATGCGTTGTTTGATTGATATGTGTCATGATGCAGCTTGACAAGTTTTGTTATGCGTTAAATTTGATTAGGAATCTACGTAACTACAAATATTATGGTAATCTTCTTTGAAGAATATGTATACCTTGGACGATTGGTTGATTAATTTTGCTACAAGTTGACTCTTAGAGCAGTTACCGTAGAACTATGGCCCATAGTGGTGCTCGTTCAATATGTCACCAAGGGCGTCACCAATGTCAGGTGACGTTGGTGGGTCTGGTGAGGTACACGACGTCCATTTTCAAATTTTGTTTATGATATTTAAATTTCTAAGAAAAATATAAGTTGCAGTTGGTAAATAGTGGATAAGTTACATGTTTTTGTTTGTTTGAGCTGTAGGCCGATGGTGATAATGTGGTGATGATATGACGCATTTAAGGCTAGCAAACTAAATGCGACGCTTTTAAGGCTATGACCCAATTTTGTCTGATATAATGACTGATGACTCTATAGGACTCGACTCTTGAGTATTAGTTTAAACTTCAATAAGGTTCACTTTGATACATGTCAAGAGTCCATGTGAATCTCAATTTTGTTGGTTAAGACTTAAGAGTTGTTTTATTTTAATTTCTTTGTTCGCCAAAAATAGTTAGAACAATTGTGATCACAAATTTAAAATTTTCTTCTGTAAAATTTGTTGGATCAAGGTATTAATTTGGGCCACCCTCGTCAGTAAACAATAATGCCAATATCTGGAAATTATAAACGAGCTCAAAGCCGGAGCCTAGTACTGTAAACAATTCCAAAACATCAAGGGAAGGCACAGATGGATCAAATTTGATTATTGAATTAGTTTGTTGCTGGAGCTAAAAATTGGATTTTTATTCGACAGTCACCTTAAAAAGCTTATTGTTTAAGAGCTTCTAGGGGTTTATTTTTTCAAAAAGCCCAATTTTTGTTGTGCTGCCAAACAAGGTTTATGAGTTGGAGCTTATTAAAAGTAGAAGCCCAAGCCCCTAAAGGCCTATAGAAGCCCCGTGTCAAACACACCCTTAGTAAATTTGGTGGCCATAGTATTATTTTTTTTAACTGTATTGGTACCCTAAAAAAATGAGAAAAAAGAAGATGACGACGATTTCAATGGTCTTAGTCAACCTATAGAAATTGGATACATATCTTTGTGTTGAAATATGATTGTATTCAGTCTAGATCTCACAAAATATCACCCGTGAAATCATGTGCGCGTGACCACTACATGGTCGTAAATGCGATCCCACATGGACTTTTTTTCATTGCCCAACGGTATGTGAGTAGTCCCCGAAACAAATGAGTGTGGGTTCAGATATTGCCGAATACAATGTGTATATATGTGTGAATTATACGTACATATGCGCTTGAAAAAGATACCTTATTATACCATAACTTCCTGTATTAGATGAGTGGAAATTTTAAAAAATTGGAGCATTTAAATAACTGCAATGAAATGTGAACCCCTACCATTGTTTAACAACATTTTACATGAACTTAAATAGGATATCTAATACTACCTCCGTCCCAAAATTATAGTCCATCTTTCCTTTTTGGGACGTCCCAAAATAATTGTCCACTTTCCATTTCAACCAATAAGAAGAGAGTTTAGTGGGTGCAGATTCTATTTGAGTGGTTGAAAACTGTTGTAGTCCCACTTTTATTAAACTGTGTGCTTTTTTGTTGGTGGACAATAATTTTGGGACGGAGGGAGTAATAAACAAGAAATGTAGATATAGATATATTGGTCACATAAATGCTACCATCATGACCCCAATATATTATACCACTTGCAAATGGGAGGTGGCCCAACAATATGGACCATGATACTATGATAGGACTCTTCATATTATGAATTTTTGGTAACCACTATCTGGTGAAGCCTCACTCACAAGTTACCACTTGTAAAACCAACCCCAATTCCATAAACAAAGTCTACCATGATTTCCTTTCTGTAGTATATACACCACAATATAATGGGGAAATTAATCGATTTGCCCTTTTTTCTATCCGTATTTTTCGTTTTGCCCTTTCAAAAAAAAAATTGTCGATTTGCCCTATCCGGTCGCAGGTCGCATCATGCGACCTGCGACCAGTGTCTTGCGACCGGCGACCAACACGATGAACTAGTAAAAGACAAGCAAAACATGTCGAAGCCGTTCGGTCGCAAGTCGCAGCCTGCGACCTGCGACCTGCGAATGCCGTCCGAGATCGTATACATATTGAAACATTGTTACGTAGTATACTTTTAATATATTTTATGTTTAGTATTTAATTAACGCATTGTTTCGTTTTTCTTTGATAACTTTTTATATACAATGTATAAAATAATTCCGAATATATATTAATGATCAGTGTAATTTTATCTACATTTCGACATAAATTTTATCGTCATATGATATGTATTTAACGAAAGCATTTTTTAGTCTCGAAATCAACTTTTTTTTATATCAGAATGTAGATAAAAATAAACTGGTCATAGAGGTATATTTAGATTTATGTAGTATAACCCATAAAGGTTGAAAAAAGTCGAAAAGTCATTCTTATAGTATAGCATAAGAAAATTTATGTATTAAAGAGAAAATTTATACTACATAAATCTAAATATACCTCTATGACCAGTTTATTTTTATCTACATTCTGATATAAAAAAAAGTTGATTTCGAGACTAAAAAATGCTTTCGTTAAATACATAACATATGGCGATAAAATTTATGTCGAAATGTAGATAAAATTACACTGATCATGAATATATATTCGGAATTATTTTATACATTGTATATAAAAAGTTATCAAAGAAAAACGAAACAATGCGTTAATACTAAACATAAAATATATTAAAATTATACTACGTAACAATGTTTCACGATCTCGGACGGCATTCGCAGGTCGCAGGCTGCGACTTGCGACTGAACAGCTTCGACATGTTTTGCTTGTCTTTTACTAGTTCATCGTGTTGGTCGCCGGTCGCAAGACACGGGTCGCAGGTCGCATGATGCGACCTGCGACCGGATAGGGCAAATCGGCAATTTTTTTTTTGAAAGGGCAAAACGAAAAATACGGATAGAAAAAAGGGCAAATCGATTAATTTCCCCAATATAATGTGGATCATGATTATATAATATAGCTTTAAAATTATAAATTTATAATGTATGTCCCTATGAATGTTACTGTATAAATAAGGGTAATAATATTCACAACACGAAAGTTGCTTTCAGACAATCTTAGTCTTGGAAAATGTACGATCTCGTGGCAGCCGATGACGAAAATATTATGGACTAAAAAACTGTATTTTTGGATATGTAACACAAGAATTATCTATAGAATCTAATAATCCCTACCATTTTAGTAGTTTTTTGATTTCCCAATTCAATTTTTAGAGGTGGCAATTTGAGACCATAGGTCTAGTTGGGTTTTTCTAATTTTTATAGATCGGTCTAATTGGGTAATTAAAATAACATAATGAGTAATAATGATATACTTAAGCTTTTTTTTAATTACCCAACTAGACCCATCTATAAAGATTAAGAAAACCCAACTAGACCCATTGGTCTTAAATTCACACCTTTTTTATGTATAGATGTATTCATTATCATACATTACTCTAGGACTTTGGTTTATGTTTGGATCTCTTTAGTATGCTCTGTTTTCTTATGTAACAATCGTTGAGGAACACAAAGATATCAACAGATTTACACTAAAATAAATGAGAAATTAGGTTAAAAAGAACTAATGAAACCCTAACATCAATTTTCTATTATTTCTAAGAAACTCTAAATGGCAAATTGGATCCCTGCACTTCTGAACTTTTCACTTTAGACGTTCAACATTTCCTTCATTGTAACACATTCTCATATTCTTCTTACTTTATGTTCGCTTTGACCTTAGCTTTCAAATTATGTTTTTCTTTTAATCATAAACATGAATGAATGATGATACACTAACATACCATACTAACAGTGCGTTTGGTTTAATGAATTTTTTTGAAATTGGAATTCATCAAAAAAAAAAAAAAAAAAGTTGAAATCACAGGGAATGTGAATTGTTTTGAGTAAATGAATTCTAAGACTTTCAAAAATAAATCATTAGCGAACCAAACACTACCATGAAATTGAATATATATTTTAATTCCATCAACTGAATTCTGCGAATCAAACGCAAGATTTAACAACATTATTCCTTTAATCAATTATACCTTTTAATGCATTGCCTTACAAGTTAAAACTAATTGGACAAACTAAAAATGAAGTTTTTATAGAGATGATTTAAAATTAAAAGATAATAAATATATATAAATTCAATTTTGTAGGACATTTACATTGACAAATTGGTTCAAAAACAAAATAATAATGATTACAAAAATCAATCAATTAAAAAAAGCGAGAAATATAGAATCCAACAAACACCTGTGTTGAACAACACGATATAAGTACTGGCGGTAGTACTACTATACTGTTGTGCTTGGTACATGCACTTGTAATAATTGCACACTCTTAGATGAACAGTAAGTAATTCAGAAGGTACATTTGGTTAGTTTGAGGATGTTACTGACGTTACCTTTGGTTACATTTGGTTCCATCTCAATTCTCTATATTTCACCTTTTTCATTCTATTTCAAATCTAATTTAGAAATTAGAAATATATATTATCTGGTGACGGTAAAATTAGCAGAGAGAAACTGTTCAAGTAATATGTCAGATAAAGCATGAATTAGGTATAGTTTTAGGTTTATATTTTTAGATCGATTTAATATTAGTTATTCCATTGATAATTTGGTGTCGCGGTTCCCTTAAATATGTTAAGTACAATAAAACATACAATATTGCTAGCTTTGCAACTCATATATCTCATGGTGGATCTCATCTCGTGGTCTTGTCAAACATACCATCAACAAATCTTAAAATGTACGTCTTACACATAAGTCAATACTAAACTACAATGATTGGAATCAACTATTCGGCTTTCTAGATGAAACATTTTCGCTCGTGATAATAATCAAAATATGATAACTTCTTGAGCGATTTAATTTTTTCCATACATAAATTAACATGACTGAGTAGGGATAAAACCAACCCTTTGTCGGCCCTCATAGAGCAGTCTCACGTACGGTCAACATGACGGAAGTAAATCGCGTAACTCGCGGTTAAAAAAACATGAGGACGAGGATTGAACCCGTGACAGTAGCCTTGATACTTCATGCCTCCCACCACTAGACCGGGTAGAATTGCGGGGACAATTAACAAGAAGAATACATAAAAAGGAAAAGTGTACGTACGTACATGTTGTTGACATAACATGTGATCTATAAATCATGTTATTAATATGCATATATGGTGTGAGGGCAGGGATGCATGTGGGTCAGAATGAAGATTGCATATTCGCAATTTCATATTCATAGTTTGATTTGGTGGGGAAAGTAAGAAATGCCATTTAAATGAACCTGTGAGACGTGGCTTATTCCATCGTCTCTTGACTCTTTCATTCTTTAATTTGATTGTGTCATATGTACTGTACCATATATATTTATATATTAACATCAACATGTTACGTCTCTTTATTTGTTTATTGCAACCAATTGCCTGCCTATGAAAATTTAATTACCAAACATGTGGGGAATGTGGTCGGAATCACCCGTAAAAGACGAGTTTCAAGAAAGACATGTCACGTTAGTACCACATTGTAATTTATCTTTACTCGGTATTATCACACTGATAATTAGTTCTCGTCTTACTTTGTTATTCATAGTTTAAACGTTAAATATATATATATATATATATATATATATATATATATATATATATATATATATATATATATATATATATATTAGGGGTGTTCATGGTCCAAAACCGGACCGAACCGGGCAAGAACCGGACCGAACCGAGAACCGAAAAATAAGGAAAACAAGGACCGAGGACCGGATCAAATATGCTCGGTTCTTTCCGGTTCGGTTCCGGTCCGATTCGGTTCTCGGGTATTTTCGGTTATACCCGAAATTTGCACACTGAAGTGACTGAACAGTTCATAGGAACCGAACCGGGATCGGACCGAACCGAACCGAGAACCGAAAAATAAGGAAAACAAGGACCGAGGACCGGACCAAATATACTTGGTTCGGTCCGGTTCGGTTCCGGTCCGGTTCGATTCTCGGGTATTTTCGGTTCTCGGGTAAATTTGTACACCCCTAATATATATATATATATATATATATATATATATATATATATATATATATATATATATATATATATATATATAACATTTATGATGCACTATGGGCTCGACCAAACCGAGACCACCTCACCAGCGTGGCAGAGCTGCCACTCGTACCGAAAATCCTTTCCCACACCGCAGGCACTTTAGTCATCATTTTTAACAAAAGGTTATAATTAGATAATGAAGAGGTATGTAGATATTTGGTTCGATTCTCCAAAACAGAGAAGGTTGGGTTACAACAGTCTAGAGCTAAGTATATATGTAGAACCAATGGATATGGATTCATCAACTATGTAGAACCAAAGGAATATGGATCTACTTGTTATGTAGAATCAAGTCATGTAGAAGCTTACTATTTGAGCTTCTAACTAAGTGTAGAACCAAAAATATGGATCCGCTAGTTATGTAGAATCAAGTCATGAAGAAGCATAATATTGAGCTTCTAACTAAGTGTAGAACCTATCAATTTGGTAGAAGTACAATAAACGAATATAGTCTTGAAATAAGGAACGGGAACAGTGCCTCACGAATATCTAAGATACTCAAGGAAAAGAGAATATTACTATTCATACTTTCTGAACAAGGCGGCGTTACCAACGTTCAAATCATCAACAAGAATCGAGGCATTTCACCAAAATAGATAGGACTAGTTCGGAGTGAATGGATGAAACAAAGCAGATGGCCAAAAATACATTCAAGGTACAAACCCAACCTACTATAAATACCCATTCCACAATCACCTCAAGGCATGATATTTTTCACTACACAATTTACTACGTTTTTACTCATATTCTTAAAAACAACTACTTATCCTCACGCCGGAGGGTGGTCAAAGGAGACATCCTCTCCTTTGGCGAGACTAACGGCATTTACTCTTAGCAGCAATCTAGGTTCAAGAAGACGAGCGTGTTGAAGTCAAGTTGGACCTTCATCAATCAAGCACTGTTACAACATCGTTGTAGCAACATTTGGCGCCATCCGTGGGACCGTTCATTCAAGCTCACGCGAACGATCTCTTTAGTATGGGTGATCGTAGTGAAAAGTCACAAAACGATGCCCTAGAAAGTCATAAAACCCCGAATAACACTATTTCGGGTGAAGAACCAACAGATGGAATCACATCCGTTTTTGTTGACCAACATTACGAAAAACTCAAGGTTCTCATAGCTGATCGTGAAAAGAGGGAGCGCCTCAAAGACGTTCGAACACAACTGACTTTCTCCGGAGGGGAAGAGGAAGAAATGGTGGATACCAGCGACACCTCCTCCTCCTTAGGGGAGCCTAAGACTCGAACCATAAACAGGTCCTCCTCTAAGAAAAAGAATCACAAAATTAACACTCCACCGAATAAGCGATCGCGGGGATACAGAAGTCACATGGATTCCACTGGTCGAAAGAAGAGTAGTGATCGACCAAAAAAGAAGCACGATCGTCGAACTTCGGAGGATACGAGTGGTTCGTCCTCCGATTCTGATGATAGCTATCGAGAAAGTTCTGAAGACGAATTTGACAAGCCATACAGACCATCACTCGCGATAAGGTTCTCACGAAGAATCGCGAATTGCAAAAGGCCTAAGAGGACAAGGATGCCCTCTCACGTACGAATGTATGATGGAACGGGGGATCCTGATGATCACCTCAGCTTATTTGCGGGAATAGCGGAGATGGAACAATGGTCGATGCCGGTGTGGTGTCATATGTTCTCACAAACCCTAACCGGAGCAGCTAGAGTATGGTTCGATAGCCTACCAGAAGGATCGATCGACAACTTTAACCAGTTGCAACGAGGGTTCTCGGCACATTTCATGCAACAGCGTAGGTACACCCGGCACGCTGTTGAGATACACAACATTAAGCAACGAGATAACGAGTCGTTATCGGAATTTATGGAAAGGTTCAAAGCTGAGAGCCTCGAGATCAAAGGAGCAAATGAAATCATGAGGGTTTCTGGATTTATGCATGGGGTAAAGAACAGGCAATTGATAGAGAAGCTTAATGAGCGAGTGCCTGATACTACGGAGGAGATGTTCGATGTAGTGAAAGCGTTTGTAAGAGGAAAAGCCCAGTCCTCCTCGCAAAGTGGAGAATCTGCTTCTAAAAAATCAAACTTTCAAAGTAGAAGTAGTCCATGGAAGCAAGGTTTGTACCAAAGAAGTGGTTCGATTTATGGAGAAGAAGTTCGTCCGGGAGAACGACCAAAAGTCTCCTCCGGGACCACAAGCAACTCACCATCGTACAAGAAAAATGTGTCATTCACTGCACTGACTAAATCTCCTTGTGAGATATTGGCAACAGAGGAGGTCAGACATAGCTTCACTCAACCACCTCCACTTACGGGGAATCCGGAGAGGAGAAATATGGATAAGTTTTGCGAGTTCCATAATGAGCGAGGGCACAATACGAATGATTGTTTCCAACTCAAAAGACAAATCGAAGATGCTGTCAAGACAGGGCGACTTTCGCACTTGATCAAAGATATAAAAGGGGGAGCACTACGCTCAGGAGGAGGCAAACCTCGAGATGCTCCTAGATGTGCGAACTTCGAACCAAAAGGAAAAGTGGTTCAAATGGTTCAATCTGGTAGCAATCGTTTGAAAAGGAAAGAAGCTCATTCGGAAGATTGGATGAATCAAAGCATAGCTTTTCCCTCATCGAATGAAGTATTGCCAACCGATAACCCGTTAATCATTAGTGCAGAAGTGGCGGGGCAGTTGGTTCATCGAATATACGTAGACGGAGGAAGTTCTACGGAGATCATGTACGAGCACTGTTTCTTGAAATTGTCGGAGGCCAGCAGGTCGAAACTCAAGAAAGCTATATCTCCGTTGATCAGTTTTTCCAATGAAGTAGTGTGGCCCATCGGGCAAGTAGATCTCATTACCACTTTCGGGGAATATCCTCGATCGAGGGCTATCGAAATGAGCTTCTTGGTGGTTAGATCTCAGTCTTCGTATAACATCTTGTTGGGCAGGCCTGGGATTTGCCAACTCCGAGCAATCCCATCCACTATGCATGCTATGATAAAATTTCCTACTCCTGCGGGGATAGCTACAATTCGAGCTGAAAGAAACAAGGTGATCGAGTGTCTCAAGATTGAGCAACAATTGATTAACAAAGAAGATCAACCCAAAAGACAAGTAGAAGAGGGATACACTCCCGATGTAGAACCAGAGCTGCGACTCGCGATTCATCCGGATCATCCGGACCAAACAATTGGTGTTAGTAAGACGCTGACAGAAGGATGTAGAGAAGCGCTGATAGATTTGTTACTCAACAACCTTGATGTCTTCGCATGGAGCACGGCTGACATGACTGGCGTACCTCGACATATCGCCGAGCACCGTCTCAATGTAAACAAAAATATCGAACCATTGGTTCAGAAGAAGCGAAGTCTAGCTCCAGCAAGAAGCCAGATGGTATGTGAGGAGGTCGACAAATTGGTAGATGCTGGGATCCTACGAGAGGTTCGCTATCGTACGTGGATCGCTAACCCTGTTTTAGTCAAGAAAGGAGATGGGAGTTGGAGGATGTGTGTGGATTTCAAAAATATTAACAACGCATCCCCAAAGGATCCATATCCTCTCCCTGAGGTAGATTGGAAAGTCGAATCACTTTCGGGTTTCCGTTACAAGTGTTTCCTCGATGCGTACAAAGGTTACCACCAGATTCAAATGTCACTAGAGGATGAAGATAAGACGGCGTTTCACACCGATAAGGGTGTATTCTGTTATAGAAAGATGCCATTCGGACTTAAAAATGCTGGTGCGACGTACCAAAGGTTGGTTGACAATATTTTCAACCATCAGATCGGGAGAAATTTAGAAGCATACGTTGATGATATTGTGATCAAGAGCCACACAGAGCAAACAATGCTCGAGGATATCAAGGAAACGTTTGACACACTTCGACGTGTGAATATGAAGCTCAATCCAAAGAAATGCTCCTTCGGAATGGAAGAAGGAAAGTTTTTGGGGCACGTTATTACAGAGAGGGGGTTTAAAGCTAATCCTGATAAAACAAAGGCGATCGTTGACATGGCATCTCCTAAGTCACTGAAAGAAGTCCAAAGTTTGAATGGGAAGCTTGCGGCTCTCAATCGTTATCTTTCAAAGTCAGCCGAGCGTTCTCTACCTTTCTTCAAGACTCTAAAAAATTGCACAAACAAGAAAAATTTCATGTGGACGGATGAAGCAGAGGATGCGTTCCAACAAATGAAACAACACATCGTCCAACTTCCAATGCTAGTAGCACCTATAGAGAAGGAGGAGTTGTTCATGTACCTAGCAGCTGGACCAGAGGTTGTTAGCGCGGTTCTAATGACCGATAGAAACAAGATACAAATTCCGGTATACTTTGTGAGTCGTGTACTTCAAGGGCCTGAAATGGGGTACTCTGCATTGGAAAAATTGGCGTTAGCATTAGTTCATGCGGCGCGGCGACTACGACGATATTTTCAAGCCCATCAAATTGTGGTCCTCACGGATCAACCTATTAGGCAAGTTTTGTACAAACCCGAAGTCTCCGGAAGACTTGCTAAATGGGCAATTGAATTATCAGAATATGGGATCGAATATCGATCGAGGATCTCGGTGAAAGGCCAAATCTTAGCAGACTTCGTGGCAGAACTACCGATAGAAGGAGGTTCGGATGTCGAATCAGTCAATACCAAGAATGCGACGCTCTTTTCCCGACCTTCTACATCTGCACCCTCATTTCAGACTTGGAGTTTGTTCACAGATGGTGCGTCGAACTCATCCGGATCAGGGGCGGGTTTGATTCTAACAGACCCTGAGGGGGTAGAATTCACTTATGCTCTTCGATTTAATTTCCAAGCATCGAACAACGAAGCTGAGTATGAAGCCCTTCTAGCTGGGTTACGATTGGCAATTAAAATGGGTATAAAGAAATTAAACGTATTTGTAGATTCGAAGTTGGTTGCTAGTCAAGTGAACTCGGAATATGAAGCTCGAGACAGAAACATGAAGTTGTACATGGTCATGGCCAAGGAAATGATGAAGGGTTTCGATGAGTGTTCAATCGAACAGGTACCAAGGAGTCAAAATCACAAAGCTGATGCTCTAAGTAAGTTGGCTTCTGTGGCCTTCGATCACTTAACCAAAAGGGTGCTGGTTGAAATTCTTCATGAACGATCTATCGAGGTGAAAGAGGTTAATGCCATAGTTGAAGAAGTTGGAGATACTTGGATGACTCCGATCGTCAATTTTCTTGAACATGGAATACTTCCAATAGATCCTAAAGAGGCAAAGAAACTCTTGGCTAAAGCAGCAAGATATGTAATGCCAGATGGCATCCTCCATAGGAAGTCATACCTACAACCACTTCTCCGATGTGTAGGACCAAAGCAAGCTAATCATATCATTCGTGAGATACACGAAGGTTCTTGCAGCATGCATGCTGGTCCAAGATCCGTGGTAGCTAAAGCAACGAGCATGGGTTATTTCTGGTTAACAATGCACCAAGATGCTTTGGAGGAGATTCGAAAATGTGATGCATGTCAAAAGTATGCTCCTGTTCCGAAATTACCAAAACATGAATTAGTGTCTGTTACATCCGCACGTCCTATGGGCACATCGAACAATGAAAAAAACGAGCCATGGCGAAACGCCTTTTAGCTTGACCTACGGAACCGAAGCTGTAATACCAGCCGAAATCGGGATTCCAACTCCTCGTTGTCTTATGTTGAATGACTCCGAAAATGAATGGGAGCTGAAACGCAACTTGGAAATCTTGGAGGAACGAAGGGAAGCAGCTGCAATACGTGAAGAACGTTATAAACGCAAGATCGAGCAATATTATAATCAAAGGGTACGTCCTGAAAATTTTCGCCCGGGGGACTATGTCTTAAGAAAGAATGAAGCAAGTCGTCAAGAGGATCAAGGAAAGCTGGGACCAACTTGGGAAGGACCATACGTGGTGGAAGTGGCTCACCAGAATGGTTCATACGAATTAGCTGATGCTTATGGGGCTCGATTCCCTCGTTCGTGGAATGGAGTCAACCTCAAAAAATATTATATGTAAGAATCTACGATCTAAGGAACAAATTTTGCTGTTTGATGTTCCTTTTGATTTGTCGGATGGGAATTAACCTCAATGATATCATATGTAAGGTCTATGATCTAAAAACAAATTGAGGTTTATTTTGATTTCCTTGATTCGATCGAATGTAATATTTAAAGAATGAAATATTAATACTTGATGTTTCATTCAAAGCATGGGTAGTTACTTTTGTTTTGAAAACACTCATGTGAAACAATATGGGTTGAGCTAACCTCTCTAATCCGCTCCGAAGGCTTGACCATGATTAGGTCTTTGAAGGGGCTACGCGAACCCCAATACATATGATTTGCTTGTAGTAGCAAAGCCAGACATTGCAAATTCATTAAAGAGTTACCTTTAACTCATACATACATATATATAATTTGCAAACAACAATACGAAAAGTTACATCACAAAAAACAGCAAAAGTAGCATAACGATTTGATTACAACAAAATCATATAACGACCGATCCCTTAACAATTAAATAAGTAACAAAAGCGAAAAGTTGGTAGTGGCTATGCCGACTTGTTAGGAGAAGTAGGTGCAGGAGCTGGTTCTACACCTTTGAAGTAGCTCAAAGGAAGGTCTTTAGTCTCGGATAACTCTTGCAGGTACACATATTTCATAACGCTAACTTTGTCCGCAATTTCCTTTAGCTTAATATCAGCCGAGGGATTATAGCATGGTATCTCTTCGAGAGTCACATTTAGTTCCTCTGGTTGCTTCATTTTCGACTTGATATATCGAAACGCAGTCACCAAACCTTCATGGCAACCAGATAAATAGGTGCATGATTGAACTTCTCCCATAGATTTGAGATACTCGAAACTACCTCGCAACTTTTCGAAAGCATATTCTACACCATGATCTATCAACCATCGCTTTTCTTCTTTCAATGTATCGTTCTCTGACCGAAGTCTGAAGATCGAATTTTGATAGTCAACAACCTGTCCTTGTAGTTGTATTTTCTCTTTCTCCCACTTAGTTCTCTCACCAGCAAACAACTTAGCATTTTCCTCAACTTGCTTCTTTAATTCTGAGTAGTCATTTTCTAAAGGCTCCAATTTTGCTTTAAGGTCCACAACTTGAGCATCAAGTTTTTCCTTTTCAAGAATAGCAACCTTTAATTCTTTGCTAAGTGTATCAGTAGACTCTAGCTCCCATACTTGCCTTTCAAGACCAGCAATACGCTTATTCCTATCAACTTCAAGCTCGCGATGCCACGAAATTTTGGCTTTGAGTTTTTTAATTACTTCGTGACAATCTTCCCATCGACTGATTACATCGTTCCCGGCCGGAACAATTTGGGATAGTAGCATAGTAAGCTTATCCATCGCTGAAGGACCAGTCAGCTTACGAAGTTCATTCTTTTCACCTGGTGGAGTAACACTCACAAGAAAGTCATGACATATGTCGGGATGATTTAACCTGTCACTATTCTTGATCTTCCATTTTGGACGAAAAATTTCCTCTGGAGCAGGGTTCTCTTCTACCACATCATCATTCTCATCAATATTAGAATCGACCTCATCTTCTTTCTCGGTACTCATTTTCTTCTTGTAACTATCAGATGGTTTTCCTTTCCCGAGAGGAGGATGAGAAGTCTCAACAACTTCTTTCTTCTTTTTGATAGAAGTAGACTTCGAGTGATCAGTGCTAGGTGGTGGTGATCGTGGCCCTGATACTTTTTCCCAAACTCCAACGGTGTTCTTGATTCTAAGTTTGGTTGATTTTTCCTTCGTGACTTTGGGCTCATCTTTTTTAGTTTTCTTCTTCTTACTCGGTTTGATTGTCTCGGAACAAGAAAATTCTTCATCACTATCTACAGCAACCCGTTTAGTAGGTTGCTTCTCAACGATCACATTCGTTACCGGAGAAGGCTGAATTAATGCCAAAGGTGTAGTCGAGGGAGGAACCACATTTGCAGAAGTCACTTCAAGGTGCTGTTTTTCACCTTCTTCCAAAGGACGAGAATCCTCAATCACACCACTAAAAGATGGTCGAATAATGTAGTCGAACAACCCCATTATATCTGAAACATAAAAAAAAAAAAACCGAACAAACATGTTAGAAAAATGCAATTCGGCTACTACAAATTAAAGATATAAATATTATAAAGCACCCACCATTATTCTCATTCCTAAAAATAGGAATACGATCGGGTAGGTCCCAGTTCCTACTAATCCCGGCGATTACCAATGCATGTTCGGGAAAGGATCGAACCTCTATTAATTGCGCTTTTAAATCTTCTATAAGCGTGAGATCAACCTTAGAATCGGGTGGCACCGATTCATCGACCTCCGCAAGTTTCGGTTTCCATTCCATTTTTATAGGCACCGCGTGCTCTTTCACCCAAAAGAATTTGTTTTTCCAGTCTCTCATATTACTCGGAGATTTATTTATGTGGGATGGGTGGGGATCTCTCCTTTTTTCAACCGTCACCCATTCACCCGAATGAATCAGTTTGTAAAATTTCATAAACAAAGGTACTGAGGGATCTTTACCAAATGCCCTACAATGCACCTCAAATGTGGCAATTTTTTGGGCTCCTATGGGTGACATTTGCGAAATATGCATCCTATGATATTGTAGTATCATTAAAAAGAAGCGAGAGAAAGGGAAACGAATGTTGGCACTATCAAAGAACCTAGCATAAAGTCCAACATAACCCTTTGGCATATCACTAATAACATCAGTTGGACCAGGCAAGGTGGGACGCAAATCAGCTGGAATGTTATATAAACGACAGCAAATGCTAAGTTCTTTTCGAGTCATAGTGCAATATGATACATTCGTGTTATCTTTAGACTCTTTACTCATCTTGAATTGGTACAAGAAATAAGAAACTATAAAAAGAGAGTATTTAGAAACTCACTTACTCGTTGCAGAAATATAGCAGAGAAGTTTAATCCCACATTTGACTTAGCATAGGATGATGGTGACGATGATCATCTCTGGTTTCTCATCGTGAAGAAATTATTAAATGATACAAGAATCAGTTTGTAAATATTTCCTTTACATATATAATATATAATATTATATAATATATAATATAATATTTACATAAACTCTTGGTAAACCCACTGGTAACAAAAGAGTTACCACAATCGTGGCACTTATGGAGTCCACATGTTTGAATGGATTGTGTACACAAGAAGTTTCCTGTCACCTCAAATTGTACTAGTAAAAGTACATATAGTACAAAAGAGATGTTTTAAATAAATTAAAATGAATGTTGAGGGGATGACTTATGAATTGCATATCCAAAGAAACATTGTACATAAATAAATAACAATAATAAAAACGTATGTAAGAAAGTTGCAACATTATAAAGTGGTCTTCTAAATTTTTTATATAAGAAAGATCATTACATCTTTTTATAATTCGGCGTTTAAAATTATTTGACCCAATTGGTTTAAATCTAGAAGTCTACAAATATTAATTGTACTCTCCTAGATTGGGGGACTTGAAGAGGTATGTAGATATTTGGTTCGATTCTCCAAAACAGAGAAGGTTGGGTTACAACAGTCTAGAGCTAAGTATATATGTAGAACCAATGGATATGGATTCATCAACTATGTAGAACCAAAGGAATATGGATCTACTTGTTATGTAGAATCAAGTCATGTAGAAGCTTACTATTTGAGCTTCTAACTAAGTGTAGAACCAAAAATATGGATCCGCTAGTTATGTAGAATCAAGTCATGAAGAAGCATAATATTGAGCTTCTAACTAAGTGTAGAACCTATCAATTTGGTAGAAGTACAATAAACGAATATAGTCTTGAAATAAGGAACGGGAACAGTGCCTCACGAATATCTAAGATACTCAAGGAAAAGAGAATATTACTATTCATACTTTCTGAACAAGGCGGCGTTACCAACGTTCAAATCATCAACAAGAATCGAGGCATTTCACCAAAATAGATAGGACTAGTTCGGAGTGAATGGATGAAACAAAGCAGATGGCCAAAAATACATTCAAGGTACAAACCCAACCTACTATAAATACCCATTCCACAATCACCTCAAGGCATGATATTTTTCACTACACAATTTACTACGTTTTTACTCATATTCTTAAAAACAACTACTTATCCTCACGCCGGAGGGTGGTCAAAGGAGACATCCTCTCCTTTGGCGAGACTAACGGCATTTACTCTTAGCAGCAATCTAGGTTCAAGAAGACGAGCGTGTTGAAGTCAAGTTGGACCTTCATCAATCAAGCACTGTTACAACATCGTTGTAGCAACAGATAATGTATTAACCTATATCATCAATCCTTAAGGTTGTATGAACTAATAAAAGAAGGGGGAAATCACAATTTTGATCCATAAACCAACCCATTTTAAACAAAATACTCCGTTGACTTTCGTTTTTAACAAACTAATCCATCGATTGGCGCCGCCCCAGCGCCCCGGCGCCCCTGACACAACCCACCACCCAAAAAATGCCACGTGTACGAGAATTAAATAAAAAAAAAACACATTGGCGCCCCTTGGCGCCCCTCTCCTTTTTCTTTTGCATGTGATTGGCTCCATTTAATAATAAAAAAAAAATTGACGCCCCATTCCAATTTTTTGCATTTGATTGGCGCCCCACATCTTTTCTTTGGCGTCCATGTGTTTTTTTTTATTTAATTCTCGTACACGTGGTACTTTTTGGGTGGTGGGTTGTGTCAGGGGCGCCGGGGCGCTGGGGCGGCGCCAATCGATGGATTAGTTTGTTAAAAACGAAAGTCAACGGAGTATTTTGTTTAAAATGGGTTGGTTTATGGATCAAAATTGTGATTTCCCCTAAAAGAAGGTTCTATAACTTTGTTTTATTAGGCAACTTATTAATATTAATTAATATATATATATACTTATTTACACAAATGAATAACAAGGTGCTTGAGTAGATTGGTGGTTGGAACCCGTTTCAATTGGGTACACACAGGAAAAAAAGAGGTTGCTTACAAATCTTTACTTTTTCCGTCTTTCGATCGTATCAATTATAGGTGGCAAAATACATGGGTCAGGTTGGGTCGGGTCATAGGTCTAGATGCGTTTGAGTCTAAATGGATCCGGGTCTAGATTAGTCATTAAGTAGGATGAGTTTAAATGGGTCCGGGTCTAATGGGTCTCGAGTCGGGTCGACCCATCGAGTTTCTACCAATTTTTTTTTTATTTGAGTGAAAATGAAAAAAATTAAATGAGGTGTTCAAAAAAAAAAAATTTATCCGTTAGATCCATTGGTTAATTGTTATATAATTGAAGGTTATATTAGTGACCCATCTAAGACAAAAAATGGAGACCCGACAAACTCATCACCTCATAAATATTATCCAACTTGATCCATAAATAATCAATGGATCTAAAATTGCCACATTTAGTATCAATGCTAATTACAAAGTCTAATATAGCGGCTTCAGAATGCAGAAATATATGCTTATGCTTGTGTATGTATCGATGGTGGTCCATATTTGAAAAACTAACCTTATTCTGCAGGTCCCCTACTTGCCTAATTTACGGTATGTAGCAGGGCATATATGTTCGTTATCAAGTTCCGTGCAGATAAAATGTCTATAGAATTACGAGTTCTCTTCTTATATTATTATGTATATGTGTATATTAGCAAGAGACAAAATCGATCATGTCAATACATTGTTTACTTCTAATTACGCTTTCGACAGTTCATACATATAAACCGGATTTTATATTATCCGGTTCGACTAAGAAAAATATGATTATACTCGATTGATATATTTCCTTAATTATATGATACTCCGTATATGTTTAAGTAAAAGACACACATGATTCGACATTTCAACTAGTATATTTTTGTCGTATGATTGTCGAGTTACATGGTCATGATGCATGCATTTGACCGTAATCACGAAATTAAAAATCCCTTTAAGATCCACTTAATTAAAAACATGATACAAAATCGATCATAACTGTCATGTTAATTATTTTTTAAATCGTCTTGTTTGATTCTAATTAATCCGTAAACATATAACCGTACTCCCACCTTCATCCAACTAATTATATTCCAGTCGAAATCATACTTTTGCATCTTCGAACCTAATTGGGAAACGGGCGATTTATTTAGAGTAGTTCACCGAATAAAACAAACACCGAAAGGAATATATCTCGATATATATATTTAATAAGTGTAGTTTGTGTTCAGATTCATATTTTTTTAATTATATTTATATAAGGTGCTTTATAGTCCTTGTATCATTTCAACGGTACGATGCGTAGATGCGTATCTACATTTGGATTATGATGCAATGTTTGTAGTCTAATCTATGGCATATATTGTTTCTTTAATCTTCAATATATATAATATGATTCTAACTATTAGTAACAATTTATTAACTACATACGAAGTTTTAAATACTATACGTTTTAAAATGAGATAAGTGTTTGTAAATGTATTCAACTTTACTAAAAAATATATAGTGTATATTCAGCTTATAACACTTCCGTAGTATGTATCCAACTTTCAAATATTTCAATTGTATGTATTGAACGTTATTTTTGATGATGTGTTAAGTTATATGGATGACACGTGGTACGTTTTAGAAATGACACGTCATAAAAAATACATTCCATTACATACAATAGAGATATTTGAAAGTTATATACATACAATAGAAGTGTCATAAGTTGAATGCATACTATAGATTTTTGACTCTGTATTATAACTAGAGTTGAATCACGTATTAGTCCATATTACTCCGTATTATTACTTTACTACTTCCGTTAATACTAAAATATACTCCTCAACGTAACTAATTCAAGTGTTTTGTCTAATTAAAGAGGGGGAAGAAAAGCTCGTTCTAATCGTTTACATTTTGTCACTAAACCGTCATCTACAATCTATCGAGAAATAGAAAAACAACGTCTTGCATCGCATGAATATTTTTCTATCTCTATACGATGATGATGATAATAATACTAATCATAATGATGCACATATATTGATATATTATAAATAAATTAAAGCAATCTAGTTGACATTAATTATTAACTAATTAAGTTATTGCATTATTTGGTTTAGTTCGAAGTCATGTGCCGGTAGCTCAAAGTACATTGACCGGCACTACGTATATATTTAACCATTTACTTATATTCTTGTCACTTTAAAATGAGCTGTAATATTTAACGTCTAGTATCGATCACTAGCTGCTATTTCAAAATGAGATATAAACCTAAAGGTAGGTACGTCTGGATTATCGATCTGTGCTAAGTGGTCATGTGTAGGGTATTACACGAGATCTTAATCAAGCTCAATATATTCTTATTAACTAACTATTTTTATTCATCTTTTCAATAAACTTGTGTTTAAGACTAAGTGTTAAATCGAATATGATATACGGAGTAATATAATACTCCGTACTCCATAAGAAACTGTAGAAGAACCGTCATATGCATATATATTCACTTGGTCATAACTTCTTTGACCAAGTGTGAGATTTATAAGGATCATGAGAGCTAATTGAAGTGTTTATAGGGTAAACATAAAGAGTTAAACAGTACGCGACAAAGATGTTAGATCGATAAATTATTAAGCGACTATGATTGTGAAATTTTTTACCGTCCAGAAAATGCTCATAAATAGAGAGCAATTAACGAGCTGGAGAAAGTCATTGTTATGAGAATTGTTTGATTAAGAAAATTAAATAGATGCAAAAATTAGTGGTTCAAGAAGATCACTTGAATAAAGAAAGGATATATACGATTAAGGATCAAAATGTCAAACTATTTGAAATGAGAACAATATAATGGGATCATCAAAGTATAGAGTTTATGAAAGGGTAAAGTGATCCACCCTCTCACGGTCCCTCACCGACCCTCACGATCAAATGAGAGAGGTAAATCATGTAACCCGCAATTAAAGAGAAAAAGGAACATGCATGATTCGAACCCATGACCTCCGCTTTTATGTTATATGTCTCCCACCGCTAAGCTACCATCGCTGGGACACCTATAGAGTTTATATCCGTACAATTCCATGTAACTCAAATATTGGGATTATAACAACGTGCAATGGTACTAGGTTGGATCAATAATAATAAGCATATATATGTTTTCGCGACTAAACATATGACCACAAGTTACATCAAATAATTTCAATGTTAGAGTTATGGTAACCTTTTTAGATAGATATATAGTAATAGTAAGGGTTAATTGTTTGGTTATGTATCTAACTTTGCTCGTTTTACTATTGTATGAAACAAACTTTCAAAACATATATTGTATGCAATAAACTTATAAAAATCCCTATTGTATGTTACAACCTTTAAAAACATCTATTGTATGCAATGAACTTGTAAAAAATCTCTATTGTATGTTGCGGGTTACCATGTGTACATGTCAAACTGAAAATGGCTCTTTAACATTGGTTTATGGCGGCACGAGCAAACTCTAGCAGATCATTGACTACTGCACCATACGATAGCGATTTTTTACAAGCATACAATAGATGTTTTGAAAGTTTGTTACATACAATAGCATTTTTTACAAGTTTATTACATACAATAGATGTTTTGAAAGTTTGTTACATACAACAGTAAAAAGGGAAAAGTTAGATACATAATCAAACAATTAACCCTAATAGTAATTATAATTCTAAACGTATATACGTTACATGAATGAACTGAGCATGCATGTTAGGGGACATATATAGATGCTTTATGTATATATGAGTATAACATAGGAGACAGGGTAGATTAATTTAGTTTATTTGACAGAAACCAACAAATTCTATATACGATATGATTCCCAACAAAACCCATAAATAAGAGCCAACTTCCAACATTTGAGAAAAAGGGTGCCTGAATCTACCTGGAATTGAAGGTAGTTTTTGTCTCTAACTCATTACACATATATATAAATTAAACACATGAATCTATCTCTAAATGACATCTATCTATGCATGCATGCATGCATGCATGTACATATGGATTTTAATTTACATGGAGTTAGTTCTGGTACATGTTCAATCATACATAATTTTATATCAAAATTCTCATCACTTTCCTCTCATATGTCTTAATTAATTAGTTATAAGCTACAATCATTAAACATTTTAGTATCTTATTCGAGTTTAATTACACTAAGCTAGCATAAGAATGTTGGAGTAAATTACGAAAACAAAAGTGAGTTTCATCAACATTAACAGCAAAAAGAGGACAGATGTACGTACAATTTGCTATAATTGTGAATTAATAAAGTGAAAGTAAACAATAGTAACAAAAATTCGGTCGAAGTATATGCATCATATGCAATTCTCCTAAAACAAATATGAGCCTGTTTTTCAGGGTACGACTGTTTAACGCTGCGACTTGTAATTCTTTTACCCAACCCATAACTCGTCAAAACGATCCAATGACCCACTAAATATCAAATTAATTTTATGTTTCAAAAAAATAAAACCATTAACATTAATTATGTCTTTGTTTTAAAAAGTGTTATTATTTGACCATTGATCATCTATTCATATAGGATCATATCATCATCATCATCATCATCATGAAGTAGAATACTAGAATATAGATGCAATAATTTTATAAGTTGATATAAAGAGAGTGAGAGAGGTGGCGAGTTGGAGGTGGGGGGTCCAAGATTGAAGTATGAGGAGAGGATTGAAACACGAAAGCAAGAAATACAACATTCAATTCAATTCAATATATATATTATCCAGTCACTCTGCTTATTAGTTATGGGAAATGAAAACGATCATCATCTATCGCATTTATTTTATTTTTATTTTTATCTTATTTTATTTTATTCATATTTTTCACTTTTTATGCTCATAATCATTGATATGGTTAACTTATTTGCTGCATCATCATCAGAGTCACATTATATAAAACCTAAAAATGGTCAAGCATATGCAAATACTCAGCTTGGTTGTCATGCACGTGGCATAATTACCCCTGAGGATATTTTTCAGTCAAAATTTACAAATGTACCCCCATTAAGATGGTCGTGGTGAATGGAAGATGGTCGACATTCATTTCACGATAAGAATTAATGAACATGATATGATTGATTATTTGTTTTATCCCTTCGGAGTTTAATTCGGAGTAGTTAGATGCGTCTCTAAAGAGTAATTTGGACGGTACCGCTAACCCCGTATCATACACCGTCTTGATTCGGACGCTGGAACCAAAAATGGCTGAGAACGCCGGCGAAAACGCCGGCCCGGTCTGGCAGAACGCCGGCGCACGGCGTTCTCGCCTCTGAACGCCGGTGCCACGTCCCTCCGCACCGGTGCCACGTCCCTCCGCACCGTATGCTCTTATAGAAATGGTTTCAAACTTTCAATAATTATATCGATCCCTTAAGTTGCAACCTTCCTAATTAAACAACTACTAGTTTAATTTTTGGTAGATATGATATATGTGGTCTTAAGATATTGGAGATTAGATCATGATAGTACATGAATTATGGAAAGTATGGAAGTACCAATGGGAGGGTGTCATTTGTACAAAGAGAATACAAAACTCATTTACCCCCTAACTTAAATATCTCACAAACGACAAATCGAAAAATTATGAAAATTGCACCATTAGATTCAGCGTTTGATCCTCTTCGATTTGCCGTCCATCAAGGCATACTTTCGACGAATTTTTTTCCACGTTTTTTGGTGGGTTTTACAATTTACTAACACATGTGTTAAAGTGTTGCGTTTAGGGTTTAGGGTTTGGAGTTAATTAGGGGTTAGGGTTTAGGGTTTTGGTTTTGGGGTTTCTCCTAAACCCCAAAACCCAAACCCTAAACCCCAAACCCTAAACGCTTTATATAACTCTAAACCCTAAATCTTACTAAACCCTAAACCCTACTAAACCCAAAACCCTACTAAACCCTAAAGCTATTAAACCCTAAACCCTAATAAATCATAAACCCTAATCCCTAAACTCTATACTTAAATTAAATATTTAACCAAATATTAACACATGTGTTAGCAATTAGTAAAACCCACCAAAAAAAGGTGAAAAAAAATCATCGAAAGTATGCCTTGATGAACGGCAAATCGAAGAGGATCAAACGCTGAATCTAATGGTGCAATTTTCATAATTTTTCGATTTGTCGTTTGTGAGATATTTAAGTTAGGGGGTAAATGGGTTTTTAACATGTGGGTATTCTCTTTGTACACATGGCACCCTTCCATTGGTACTTCCATTCTTTCCAAAATCCTTGTACTTTCTTGATTTTTTTCTAAGATATTGATCAAACATTTTTTGGTTTACGTTTTGCAATTTATCACTTTAAAGATTAAGGAATCTCTACTTCATACCGTATTATCCAACTTCAAATATATGACAAACGTAATAAAAACAAATCACTATTTAAAGCTCAATTAAAAAATTATTATTTATGTATATCGTACAATTCAAATTAAACTCGAGGCGTTAGTCTCTACCGATAATAAAAATAAACCTTACTAAAAAAAATAGTTTCAAAGTACGGAGTAATTTTTATTAAATTTATACAATATTTTTTATAATAGGCAACTTTGTAATCCAAAAAAGTAAAAATAAAAAAATCACTATTCATTTAATTGTTAGGATAGTTAGACCACTTCTAACCAGTGATTAAAACTGAATGTTCAGTTGGTGCCAACTTAACGCTACATCAGCATTTCCCTAAACTGACTAACAACTGACTATACATTACCAACCCTGACTGATCACTACAATCTTATGGGGCTCATATTAACAGTATACCTTGAATCTATACGTACACTAAACAAAAATAAAACAATAAAAATAATAATTTTTAATGCTTCCAGCCCAACCTACCTTCAGCACTTGCTCCCTCGCGAAAATGAAGATCCACCTCGTCGGTTACTTGTCACTTTTGTGGTGCCAATGGCGTTAGTAAAACATCCAACACTTTGCAAAGTCACCTTATATTGAATCCTACTAAATATAGAAGTTTTTGGTTTGTAGTAGTGTTAAGTAATTCGATAGTGTAATAATAATATACTAACACTAGTTTGTATGAAGGTGGTTTTATAATACATGGTGTAACATCCGTAAATCGGACCTAGTTGTTTTATATTATTTAAAGTGTTTGGGATTAATATTGTTTGAGTTATTTGAAAATAACTAGAAAATAAGTTTCAGAACTTATTGTGGTTAGTAAAATATTAAGTGATTTAAATTAAAAAAGTTGTCGGTACAATAAAATGTTTGGACTCGCAAATGGTTTTCGGGTTCCAGACAATAGGTTGAGAAGGGGTATTAAATTATACCCGTATATTGAGGTCGGTTTGGTAAACCGACTTAAGTTTTCTTATTTCCCACCCTATTTCTTTGTTACTTCCTGATGCTAAAATTTAAACCACAAATAAACCTAGTGAAATCAAAAGAAGAAAAGATTGAATCTAGTTCTTGAATTCATCATAAACTTCATCATTAACAGAGTGTATCATCATCTTGTTCTTAATCAATTAGTAAGTGTTCTTCATGTTTATATATGAACTTTTCTTGAATCATTAGGGTTAAGTGGAATTGATGATTGATATGATGATATGTGATGTTAGTTAACATTAGAAAGTGTTATTTAGTGTATATAATCGATTAGAGACTTGATCTGTGTAGATTTGTTGTGAAACTTCGGATTTTAGGGCAAACAGGAAGAAATCGCAGGTCTGCTGGAACAGACCAGGTCGCGCCGCAACCATAGGACATCGCGACGCGATGTTAGATAGATCGCGACGCGATTGTTGAATAATAGAGACGCGATTGATGGTTCATTACGACGCGATCCTGGTTCATTGCGACGCGATTGATAGGTTGATAGAGACGCGACCTATATAGATCGCGGCGCGATTTTTGCCTGCACAGGACTGTTTTACTTTTTCGTGTGTACTGTAAATTTATGTTAGTATACTAGTTTTATTGCTAACTAGTAAAGATGTGTATGATGATAAATTGGATAATCTAAGCTAGGTTGACATGTTTAATACTTAGTTGGTTGATATGGTAAGTTGATATATTGAGACATGTTATATAATTATAACATATGTACGTTGTATTAAAGAGTTGTTTAACTTGTTAATAGCCATAGTTGATGTGATGTTTAATGTAGATTAAATTTGTGATACTGAATTACTGACTTGTGATATTTGTGGTGATTTCAGATAAACCAGAGAATGCTCAGTGACATTAGACTACTGAGTGGAGACTAAGGTGATTGGTGAGTGGACTCGTACTCTCAGTGTGATTTGGTTGTAACATATTTGGTTACAACAGGTGAACATAGTGTCATTGTGATTGTTGATTATGATTGGTGACTGTTGACTGGTGAAATACACGTGTAATAAGTGATGTGTCGCCTTCGGGCATTTGGTGATTCGGAGGTCAACGATTGTTGGACTGGGTTGCTACAGGTTAGTCAATATGAGATTTGTGAACATGTGTTGTGAATGGAACACATATTGACTAAAGGTAGCAAACAGTTATCGGTAAAATCACTGTATTGGCCTGCAGTGATTGTAAGTGTTGCTTGGTGGGCCATCCGCTGTCAGAGGGCTTTACAAGGACCACCGATCCTCTAGGTGATGTTGTGTCAGTGTCTATGTGATATTTGTGATAATCAGTATTGTTATGCTGAATTGTATTGATAGTGACAGGTTGACTCACTTAGCTTCGTGCTAATCCCACCATTTACTCCTTGCAGGTTTTGAGATGATTGGACTGGACTGAAGAATGTTTGACCAACAAGTGTTACTCTGATATTTAATTTTATAAATCAGTGTTGTACTTGTTTTATATAACACCCAGTTTGTTAAATTATGGTTTAAATTAGTTGGATTTTTATGTTTACTAAATGATGTGAATTATAAATGTTTTAATATGGACAGACGCTTCCGATATATTGAATTTAAATAACTAAAATAGGAGGGGTGTTATACATGGATGATGATTTGTACACTATAAAAAATTCTCCATACACTACTAAATATGTTTATTAGTATTGTACAATACAACACTGTAAATCACAATTAATAACGTAATTTTTTTTTATTTTTTTTTTTTGTAGTATTCAAATTACCGCTCTCTATAAATATGGAAGCTAGTGGAGGAGAAAAGACAGGTGACCCCTCATGAAAGAGCTGAGCGTTGAGGTACAGAAAGGCATGGAACCAGACATATTACAAACGTACACAGATCGACATATAGTGGTGGTAGTACGTACCGTAAGTGTAGAGATAAATTAATAATGATATCTGATGGTTGTTAAAAGTGGCCAATCACTGGAATTCAGGGAAAATCCAATAGCCTGGGACCAAAATCAACCAACCCCTATTTTACAGGGGGTGGGGGTACTGTGTGCAGTGTGCACCCTGGCCCCATTTTCTAACCTTTTCTATCATCAGCCAACACTCAACGTGCCCTCCCTTTTTAACTTGCTCATTTTGATTATGTTTCATTTACAACTTAAGACATCAAAGGGAAACCGTATGTGAAATAAGGTTTGAAGAAAAAATACTGGAGTAGATAAAGGAATCAATCAGTAAACGTGTAAAATCTACGTATCGTTGCGGCTATATACTCGATTAATAAGTGTTATTTGGTTTCGAGATCTTCTTCACAGAGGGGCATCTAGCAGAGTGCAAGTCGATACCCTGTCTGTCCAGGTCAACTCTAGTCGATAACTTTTTATTGATCGATCTTAAATACCACATATATACTACTATAGTATGAAGTTTGAGAAGTATTTTTTAAGCGTCTACATTTACATTTTAGTTGGTTAAAAAAAAAATGTTCATTTCAAAAATAGATACACTAATAACTTTACAATTTTACTCTTACATTTTTTACAAAAGTTTATGCCTAAAGTGACGTGGTAAAAATGATTTGACTCTCAAAATGTGAAATCTTTGTAATTTACGTAAAAACTTGTGAAAATTATATATGAGACACTTATTTTGAGACGTATAAAATATATATACGTAGCAGGATTTTATTAGTTTTCGCAAGATATTTTTTTGAAAGGCAAGTTTCGATCACAAGGTACTGTTTTCATTAAATAATTGGAAAAATAACAACTAAAAACGTATAAGATGAGGTCATTGATTTTGTACGATCTCTATATATGATTACAGACAATTGTCCACGCACACATATTGACAAATGTTACATATCAACAAGTAGAATAAAAGAAATATTTGCAAACATATAATTGTCCCTATGTTTAAATACTTACGGTAGGGTATGGGTTACCGACTAATATATGGTTGATTTTAATATAATTTTTAACTGTAGTATTAACATCATCTTTGATGGGTCACAAATACACGAAAACTAGGCAAAACGTCATATTTACATTAATCTAAAATCTTAGTCCTTTAATTTCGAAGAGGGACATCGTTCCAAAGTGACATTTTAATGCTAGTTGGTTTTGAATTTGGCACATCCTTTGAAGGAGCTTAAGTCCTTAACCACAAAGCTACGTCTTTAGAGTTTGCTCAACATCTAGTTGAAACTAGCAATTGATGTTGATTTATTATAACAATCCCCTAGCTAGGTATGACATTCAATGGTCAAAATGGGCACATTCTGGTCCCATTCCTAATTATGATTGAATTTCTTTCGATGCCATTGGCATATATAGGGGGCAATCGGGCATCTATCCTCTATTCATAAATAGTAGAGGTTAGTGTCTGGAAATGCATCTAACTTGTACCCGATATCTATTATGTGTACTCAACTTACATTTGTTATTTTTAATGTATCCAACTTTCAAAAATGGGTATTTTGATGTATTTTGCTGATGTCATTAGTGTTAGCAAAGCCCCAAAAGTAAATTTATTAGGATATGGTCACACTTATTGTTGTAAATAATTATGAATTTCGATAAGAATTGCCCTTGAAGCATTGGATAAGGCTACAAAATCTAGTCTCAATGCTTTTAATGAACAATTACCTACCATATATATAATGCATGTATTCTATAAATAACTACCATCACCATGATATTTACTTGATATGTATTATGAATATCGTAATTTAGTGTTTATTAAATAGTTAAAAGATAATTATAATAAACTTAAACAATGCTATAAGGCACTCATTATCAAAACTCAAATAATTAATCTTAAGATTCGTAATATGAGTATGTGAGTGTTTGACTTTTTTTTTTCAAAAAAAGGAGAAAAAAAAAGTAAGCTTAAGATTCTAGAACTAATTGTTAGCTTATGACTAGTTAAAAACATTAAACCACTTTCAATGGGAGCTGTTTACCATCGTCTTTTTTCTTTCTTAGAATGACACCATTAGCACCAAAGCTTCTTCACTTCGTATTTCTTGCTTGTGTCTTGCAAAATATATAATAGGGTAGGGGTGAGCATGGGACGAAATCGGGTATCGAACCTGTTGGTACTGGTTATCTTTTTTGCTCTAAAGTGAGTACCGAATTGTAACACCCCAATATTCAAGGTATTATTTTAATGTATCTAGAAATCTACATATTATGAAATAATATTATCGAAATAATAAGATATAATATAAAACGCAATTGAATTCCTCAGTTCCAGACTGTAAACAATTAAAGATTTAAGTTAATATGTTAATTTACGTATCCTTTTCCAAAAGCTTTCTAAAATTCTCCGGAACTTTGAAAACAGAGGAACCAAAATCGTGAATCTCTATCTTGGTCATCAATCCATCACTAAAGCTTCAATTAAAACTCTGAAATCTTCAAGTAATCATCTCCATCATCATCTTTAACCCTTTTGTAAATGTTTTCTTCTTGAATCATAATCTAGGGTTTAAGTGATTATGGGGTTTTGGTAATTTTCATCAAATTAAATTGAATTAGGGCATGAGATTGAATTAGTTAGAGTTTATTAACATGATTGTTACTAGTATTGATTGTTTCAATAAACAAAAATCATGAATTCATCAAGGGTGTTCTTGATGAGTTCATGGGTTCTTACTTACATCAAGTAAATTGGGTTTATTACCATAAAGTATGTTTAGTTAAGTTGATAGAAGTATTAATAAGTGAATTAAACAAGAAATTATAAAGAATCTTAGAAATTCAAGATTTGAAGTGAATATAAGTATTGAAAATAATTTGGATTAATGGATTGGTGAATTATTTAGATTAATCAAAGTAGGGGAGATTAGTTGTTATAAATTTTAGAATCTAAATGTATCATTATGAATTGTGTATAGGTGCTAAAGGATTTGGAATAGCTTATATCATTGTGTATTGTGATAATCATTCAAGTACTAAGGTGAGTACATAGAGAATCAACTAAGTGAAGGTTATGTAATTTCGGATTGCTTACGAGCAAGAGACTTTACATAATTATGTTATTGTTGTTTTTATATAGATTTTTACTTAGTATCATTGTGTTAAATGGTTGTGAATTATGTGATTGAGCAATAGAGTAGAAGTTAATGGTTACGAAATAAGAATCCTTACGAAATATGTGCTATGCACAATTGTATCTTATGGACCGCGGATCCAATTGGTATCAATATCTATCTATGCTCATTTGTCGTATGATTAGTATTAGTGTTACTTGAATTGCTTAATTGGTAATCTATGTATTCACTAAGCCATTATGCTTACCTGTATTACATTAATGTATTGAAGGAAGTGGTTCACAACGGAAAGATAAAGAAGTCAAGAAATAGTAGCGTGGATTAGTTTGCAAGTTGCAAACTCTCTCTTTTGTATCGTTTTAAAGTAACTTGTGTAATACACCCTAAAACTTTCTTTTGGAATACTTAAAGTAAATGCTTGAGTTATATTTGGTAATAGTTGACCTTGAAAGTCAACTACATATGTAACCTATGTATTATGAAGAAATATGGATATTTTGATGAAAGTTTATGGGTAACGATTGGTTTAAGTCATAATATTGGTCAAAGGGTGGTTCAAGTCAATTTAAGTGTTTATACGTGTTTGAGTAATATTATTAAATGATTTTAGTATGAAGTTGACCAATGAATGGGACAAAACAGTCTTAAAGTTTCAAATGGGTCATAAGTGCCAAATTGGGTAAAAAATGATCCAAAGGTATAGAATGAGATAGACTAAGGCTATGAAGCTTTAGTTCATTTCCTTAAGTTTGTTTCGATGTAGTGAAAATGTGAGCAAAAGTCTAAGGCTTGAATTGGTGTAAGTTGCAAATTGAGGTATTCATTAAAAGTGTCAAAAAGTGGTTTAAAATGATCATAGGGTTAAAATGGGCAATATTGTAAAATCTGAAAAAGTGTAAAAATAGAAATCTTCATTTTGATGATATGAATATGCTTGCAAATTTTCATGACCTGTCTATGTGTTATTTTCGAGTTATGGTCAAATGAAATTCGGATTTTTGCAACAACAAGTGCAGACCTGCAGGTACAGGGTACTACCCGGCGGGTAGTCCAAGTACCCGGCGGGTACTGCATGATTTTGGGAGAAACCGGCTGTCTAAACCATGACCCGGCGGCTCCTACAGCCTTTAAATAAAGGATAAATTATGTTACTAAGTTTTGCATTGTAACCGGCTGGTCGAGGGTCCGACCCGGCGGCTCCACCTCACTACCCGGCGGGTAGTGCTGGCACCAAGTGGGTACTACCTATTTTTCAGAATATTTTAGTTGTTTGTTAAATCTGGGACCATTGCAGTTATAATATGAATAAATGTACTAGTGTAATGAATCTAAGTTTGTAATATGTTAAAAAAATAATAATAAAAAAATTTGGGCGTTTCACGAATACCGGATATAACACCCCTCATTTTAATCTCATTTAAATATAGTAAATCGGAAGCGTAAGTCCAAATAGATATAGTGATAATTTACCTCGTTTTATCAACATATAAAATTCCACCTTTTCAAAACATAATTTATCAACAGAGGTGTTATATAAAAACAAGATAAAACATTGATTTAAACAAATCAATATCAGAGTCACGTCACGTCAAATATTCCATCCAGTCCAACTTCTTGCCCACCCGATAATAATGCTTAACCTGCAAGAAGTGTTAATGTGGGGGATTAGCATAACGCTAAGTGAGCAGATAACTAATCAACAGTCTAACTTAGCTCAACAACTTTGCATACAACAATTAACACTAAACCAACAAGTACACAATATCACTATTTAGCAAAGCAACATGCAACTGTTCAACTGGTCAACTTAGCAACTAGTCAACTATTCAACAAAGCAACTATTCCACAACTAGGACTTAATAATGAGGCATCGGTGGCTCTTGCGATATCATAATACCCGGGGATTCCACAAGAACACTTACCCAACCATATCCGTATGGCCATAACGGACGAGACCGATAGCTAGTGGTTATTCTCAACTAACACAGGAGGTGTGTTAAACCTTGAATAACCGACTAGCCCAACCAACAGTTCAACAACTCGTTGACCTCATTAACAACTGATGCCCGAAGGCCAACAACAAGTCCAGTGATCACATAATCAACTAATCACATATTCATCAGGTCAACGTTATTATATCAACCATATTATTACTAACTATAATACTCATCATGGCAACTACAATAGTAATAATATGTTACTTGTTGTAACCAAACTCGTTACAACCAAATTATACTGAGGATTAGAGATCCACTCACCGAATACCTCAGCCATCCACTCAGTAGTCTAATATCACTGAGCCTTCTGCACATCTGAGAATACAACAGGATACACAAATTAGTCACTTATCTTAATATGAATATAACATCATGCCAAGATTATGGATAATCATCTCAAACATCAAAATTCCATAATCATTTATCAAATCATAATCCTTAAGATCATATTATCATCTTAATTCATATTAATCATCGTTAGCTAACATAATTACACCAACAACAAGATCATTGACTTTCAACATCAAGGATTTATTAAAACCCTTATGAACACTAATTCAATTTACTCATGTTAGCTTCAATAATCTCAATTATCATTATTAACAACAATTATCAATTACACTCTAATAACATAAGCTTACAAGCTTTGATTTTAGCATAATCAACTAAACCCATGAACTTTATTCATAAGTTCATATTAAATTCTCCACTTTTACATTAGGCTTCACCTAAAATCATGATTTTAACATTAACCAAGCATTATATGATCATTACAAGCTTTAATTCATGGATTATCAACTAAACCCATAAACCATCTATGATCATATATGGAAATAAATCAACTTTATGCTAGGGTTTAGCTTATAATCATATAGCAATCATCAATTAACAATCCTACAAGCAATTCAAGCTTCAATTTTAACTTAATCATACTAATTAAATCAAATACACCAAAACCCATTTTCTAGGGTTTATAGAATCAAAGAATTAGAACTTACAAAGTGTTTATGATGATGATGGAATGCTCAAATCACGATTTTGAAGCTTAATCCATAGTTCTAAAGCTTCAATTTCACCTCAAACCTTGTTTCAAGAGTTTAATATTGTCCCTGTGGTTTGATACGTACGACTAAACCAAGAACAGGGGAAGACAGTGTGATTTAATTCCAAAAACTTTGATGATTGATGATGAATTAGGGTTTTGAAACCCTTCTCTCGCGCTCACGAACTCACTGGAATGTTTCTGATATTTCGTACGTACTTTTACACATATATTAGATAATATGTGTACTAGTTTTGTCCCCCGTACTTATCATTGTCTGGAACTTAAAAACCATTTGCGGGGAAACATTATTTTATTTTACCGTCAACTGAATTAAATTAAAACAAATAATAATTTATTAGTCACAATAAATTATTCGACTCTTTTCTCCATTAAATTCCAAATAATACAACAGAACTATTTTCTGACACATTAAATAATAATTCACAGTCAGAAAATATTAATTTACTACTAGACCCGAAGACTGGGTGTTACAAATCTCTCCCCCTTAAAGAGATTTCGTCCTCGAAATCTAAACACACTTAATTACTTTAGTGAAATAGAATCACACATAACATTTCACTAATACTATAACTCCCATACACTTCTAATCACATATTTACTCATTATTACATGCGCACGAAAGGTGTACAAGTTAAAATGACTTATATATATATACAACCGTCATGCATACCCCTAATTACATAACGTCAATGTGTATACATTCCAATCTACTTACACAAATATGTATTATTTTATCAACTCACACACCACCAGGAGTATTTCAATTAAATTCACTTAAACACATATATTGTGTCTTAATTTTGTTATCACAATTTCAATTCTTTCTTCATGCACATATCCACATGTACATGATCTTTCCTATATATTCCAATGCACAAGCATTACTCCTACATCCTGTCTTTGATAAGTCAACTGACCATTTACATGAGCATTCATACTTAGTCCTGTATACAACTAAAACACATAATCACTGGTAACAAATGTAACACATATCTCTGTGAACATCTCAACTTTACAACAATTACAACAAGTGGTAGTGAATACCACAATATGCACCTTAACAACAAAAGTTCAATTATATTCACAACTAGCAATTTAGCTAATAACCATATATTTCTTTAGCTAACAACTTGCTAGAAATTTTCACTTTCGCAACTAGCTAATTACAACTTTACAACTTGTAATTATAAATACAACTTGATTATATGAAACTCTTATTCGAAAAGAATCACAATTCATATAATCATAATCACATATAGAATAAACAATAAGCAGTATGTAGAGGTCAATTCTTATGGTTAAAACTACTATTATATAATCAACTAGCATCCTATTACACCAATTTGGATGCTAAGACAACACCTGTTAATACCATGCATCATCATCAATGGTATTTTAACAACACAAGGTGTAGTCATTAATCATCTTTTAATGTTTACTATTAATAATTCATCATATATACACATCACTTGTACAGTACCACATTAGTAAAAACAATTTAGTGGTTTATCACTCTTTCATTTTAGTCCATCATTAACTATTTTCAACTACAGGTCAACATATCCTACCTGTTAATTTACAACCACTTAACTTTTTCTGGTACTTAGTAGCCTCAACAACTTCATGTGAACTGGCATAATATAAATACGTTGGCCAGACGTCGTCATATTATGTCAGTCACACCTCATTCTCAAGCCACTTCGTACCATAAATCTTCAAAATTATTCATGATTACTCTTATACCTTATAACCACGATATCAACAATTTACACAACCTGTGATTGCAGTATATCACCCAATATTGACTTGTCACTATGTCAACTTACTACTTTTAATATGAACTACTCGTATTATCATGTATATATGAACAATATAAGCATACTACACCAATATCTGACACAAACACATCAATCCATGTACTTTTAGTCAAATTATAGGTAAACACTTCATTTCATGTTCAACTATCACATACATATAAGTTCATGCACTTATATCATAATTTTATTTCAGCACTTTATAGCACTCTAAGTAATCCAATTACTTCATCACATTTCAATTTAGTCCATATAATATAGTTAACATGATTTCATATTCAATGTTTACTAACCCTTGTTAGCAACAATCAACAATATCATTTACTGGCATATTTTGCAGTTAAATAAACTACCTACAACTAACTCATACACCATAAAAGGTGTGAACCTCTTAAAACAACTTTTAATATTACATATAGTCACAGGAATGATCTCTGGGCTCAATGAAACAAAAGCCCAATACAAAACGTAAGCTAAAAGTTCAAAATAAGGTCCGAAAAACAATAAAATGCGATTTTCGGGCCCCAAACGACCCCGAAGTGCCGAAAACTGACAGGGCTCATGACAAAGCATGAGCTTTGACCGTTGAGCCGTTTCCAAGTGACCCTGTAAATTTCGTCTTAATCGGACACCGAAATTTTCAAAAATTTTCTACGTCAAGTATTACGTCGAACGTCGCAATAATTTTTTTTTTTTTTTTTTATACTAACTAACGCGATCCAGGAAAACGGGTCAGGATCGCGTTCCTCAGTTAAAAATGTTCTGTAACCAAATTAAGCATACAAACGCGATCCGGAGAAGTGAGCGGGATCGCGTTCCCAAGAGAAAACGCATCTGAACCCGAAATACACACACAAACGCGATCCTGGAAAATGGCTGGGATCGCGTTCCCAAGCATAAAAATAATCTGTGACAAAATAACACATACGAACGCGATCCAGAAAATATTGTTGGGATCGCGTTCCCAAGTAGAAATCTGAGTTTCAGCAAAATTCATATTTTTAGTCAATTTCAATCGCGTATAACTTTTTACTCGTTTAGAGTTAGACTCTAAAATTTTCAGGCACGTCCACTATGCCAAAATGAAACTTTTCCTTTTTACACTTTTTCAATTTACACGTTTTACGATAAAACGGACGTACGACTCATTTTTGACCATTTTCGACCATTTTGGTTGACACGCCATATTCCAAATGGCTTACTTTCTGATTTCAACCTTTTGCCAACATGTTTCTATATACATTTGGGACGTGTGGGCATATTCATCACCTACAAACACTCATTCTACATTGTTTTGACACGTTGACCCGTTTAGGGGTCCAAATGGGCACTTTTAAGAAAATAATCACATTGACTACCCAAATCACTATCAACGCCCTTTGTTACTATACTTATGACTCAAAGTCTTTTAACATTCATTTTTTTTTTTTTTTGAACCAACATGCATTTTAACCATTTGACCCATAAGTGACCCATTTGGGCACTTCAACAACCCGTTTGGGTTTCAACCTATGTATCAACCATTTCATTACCCATTCCACATTCGTTGGACTACTATAAGTCAAACTAACCCCGTTTCACTATAGGTATCGTATTATCCCTTTAAAACACCAATTTCAACAATTTTTCAAATTTGACTTTTCACAAACTCGTCAACACACAATTAGACCTATTGACTACTTTGACTTTCTCACTACACTACTTTTAATATAAAGATCATAATTCCAACCATTTATGATCAATGTCAAACACATAAACATCTAGTCACATCAATTCACTTTATCATTTATCAAATAATTTCCTAGCAAGGATCTATAATCACACCTTGCATTTATCAACTTATTTTCACACTGTAGATACACTTAATTTCACATAATACAGCTGTTACACCTTAGTCAACAATGTATCTACACCGTTTCAACATTTTTGACCGAAATTTTCAATTTACTTTACTAACAATCATATCATAGTAAAGTAAACAATCAAAGCTTATTAAAATTCACCAAGCTTATCGAGAATTACCTGGCATATCTAAACCCACGAGTATTGAGGAATCATTGAGAATACCAGACGGTTCCTCATGTTCCTCCGTCTCTGCAATCAAAACAACACTCAAGCATCTTGTTATAGGTTAGTACACATTCACTAACAACTTTCTCATGCAACCACTAATCCCCACCCCTGGAATGTTTGACTTGACACAAATCTAAGTTTGGGATTGAACATCTTATAATGTACAATTCACCCAAACCTATGCTCTGATACCAACTTATAACACCCCTCATTTTAATCTCATTTAAATATAGTAAATCGGAAGCGTAAGTCCAAATAGATATAGTGATAATTTACCTCGTTTTATCAACATATAAAATTCCACCTTTTCAAAACATAATTTATCAACAGAGGTGTTATATAAAAACAAGATAAAACATTGATTTAAACAAATCAATATCAGAGTCACGCCACGTCAAATATTCCATCCAGTCCAACTTCTTGCCCACCCGATAATAATGCTTAACCTGCAAGAAGTGTTAATGTGGGGGATTAGCATAACGCTAAGTGAGCAGATAACTAATCAACAGTCTAACTTAGCTCAACAACTTTGCATACAACAATTAACACTAAACCAACAAGTACACAATATCACTATTTAGCAAAGCAACATGCAACTGTTCAACTGGTCAACTTAGCAACTAGTCAACTATTCAACAAAGCAACTATTCCACAACTAGGACTTAATAATGAGGCATCGGTGGCTCTTGCGATATCATAATACCCGGGGATTCCACAAGAACACTTACCCAACCATATCCGTATGGCCATAACGGACGAGACCGATAGCTAGTGGTTATTCTCAACTAACACAGGAGGTGTGTTAAACCTTGAATAACCGACTAGCCCAACCAACAGTTCAACAACTCGTTGACCTCATTAACAACTGATGCCCGAAGGCCAACAACAAGTCCAGTGATCACATAATCAACTAATCACATATTCATCAGGTCAACGTTATTATATCAACCATATTATTACTAACTATAATACTCATCATGGCAACTACAATAGTAATAATATGTTACTTGTTGTAACCAAACTCGTTACAACCAAATTATACTGAGGATTAGAGATCCACTCACCGAATACCTCAGCCATCCACTCAGTAGTCTAATATCACTGAGCCTTCTGCACATCTGAGAATACAACAGGATACACAAATTAGTCACTTATCTTAATATGAATATAACATCATGCCAAGATTATGGATAATCATCTCAAACATCAAAATTCCATAATCATTTATCAAATCATAATCCTTAAGATCATATTATCATCTTAATTCATATTAATCATCGTTAGCTAACATAATTACACCAACAACAAGATCATTGACTTTCAATGTAACATCCTCAAAAGTGGCCTAGTCGAAATACGGTATTTCCCTTAATTTTATTTGCTATTTAAATTGTATTTTTACATACTTGGTATTTCGATAGCTAAATTAATAGGTCAATTGGTCAATTGGCTTATTGTGATAAATGAATTATTAATTGTTTTAAATTTATTTAGTTGATGGTATAATAAAAGTATTTTAACTATTGGGCATTTTTAGGTTCCAGACAATAGATTTAGGACGGGTATAATTTATACCCAAAATGGGCTGAGTCATAGGTGTAGTCGACACCTGTGTTATCATTTTGACAACACCTCATTTCACCTCCTGACTTTCACTTTGATAGTGAAGAAATTCACATAATCTCTCAAACAAATCTTGCAATCTGATTTCTTAAATTCAAGGCTGTGATTGAGAATACAACTTGTTCTTCATCTTCATTGCATCATCTTCTTCCTGATTATCATCTCCATTGTAAGCATTTTACCTATTTTCATATTCATGCTTGAATTAGTTGAATTAGGGAAAACTAATGTTGAAATAGTGTTAGTTTAGGTTTAAATGTGTTTGTGTGATGATTACAAACTGATTTCATGTCCATTTCAACGAATCTAATAAGTGTTCATGTATTAAAATGAGTGAATTTGGGTTTTGGTTGAAATTTGGTTGAAATCATGTTGCATGTGTATATTGCGATGTTAGATGATGCTATTAGTTGTTGCTATATGTTTACACATGTTTGTAGAGGTCAATTATAAGTAAAAATCGTGTTTGATAATTATATTGTACGAAATTTGGGTCTTTGGTTCGAGCTGAAACTAGTTACAGGTCTAAACCATTGTTGAAAAACATTGGAACGCGATCCCGAAAACCTTGCCCGGATCGCGTTGCTATGTGTATTTTGATCCCAAGATGATTTTGTACGTATGAACGCGATCCAGTCCCTATAATACGGATCGCGTTAGCTAGTGTTAAATTGGATCAACGGATTTTGTTCCTTGGAACGCGATCCAGCTCCTTTTCCCGGATCGCGTTTGCAAGTGTATTTTGGCAACAGAATATTTTGGTGTTAAGGAACGCGATCCAGCCACACCTTATCAGGATCGCGTTTGTCAGTTTTACTTTGACGAATTTGACAACTTGTGACTTGTGTGCTTATGTTATTTAACGAGTATTGAAAATATAGTATGAGCATTATACGACATTAATTATGTGAATGTTATATTATAAATTCTAAACATTAGAGGCTAACTCGGGTTTTGATCGTGTTCTCAGATAACCAGAAGACTCAATAAGATAAGATCTTTGAGTGGAGACTACAGTCGACAAGGGTGAGTGAATCTTGGACTGTTAGTTTAATTTGGTTGTAACAATATGGTTACAACGGGTAAACGTGAATTACTGTTTTCATTGTTAAGTTAATAATTTGCCATGATGGCTTTATTTAGCTTGATTATTGGTGTTCTTGATTGCCTTGATGGTTGTGGACTATATGAATGTCGGGGGTCAACGTGTGTTGGGTTTGAGTACTATTACTTTGGACATCATAAGTACCTTGTACATGTGTTGTTCACTGAAATTATGTTGTAAGTAGTAATAGTACCAAACTATCGGTTTAGCCACTGATTGGCCTTCAGTTGGTTTAAGTGTTACTTGGGGAACCACCGCGGCATGAGGGTACTCCAAGGACCACCGATCCTTCATGATTAACTGTTACTATGCTTTACTGTATTCAATTGTTAAGCTAAGTTAGGTGATAGTTTGAGATTTATTCACTTAGCTTCGTGCTAACCCCTCATTACTTCTTGCAGGTTTACTTTGGTATGTGGGTGGGCAAGAAGTACAATAAGAATGGAATGTTTGACAAGCTCACTCTGTTTTGTTACTGTGTCAATGTTATGACATTAAGTTTTGGACTTCTATAACACTAAACTTATCGTGTGTAATGTCTAGGATGATCTAGTTTAAAGACTGTATGTATTTGAATTGCCATTTTGAAATGTAAATATGCAATTCAATGGTTTGTATCTAAACTTGCGCTTCCTTTAAAAAAAAAAAAAAATCCTTGTATTTTCGAGTAGGGTGTCTCAAATTGGTATCAGAGCAAAGGTTTGGGTGAATTGAACATGGGTTAATTGTTCAATCCCAAATCTATTTGTGTTAGTCAAACATTCCGGGGAAGGGGATTGAGCTAGTGAATTTGATTTGGTTAGTATTGCTATGTACTAACAATTAATGGGTTATGAGATGTGTTGTGATACAGGATATGGCAGAAAATAACGCTCCGACCAGTACCCCGATCAATGCTTCTGGAGCAAGAGACTCTCCTCCTGAAATTCAGTCTCAAAGTCAAGGTCAGCCTAGTACTACACTCCCTGCAAATGAATTGAGCCGTGATGAGTACACTTTGTATTTAGAGGATGAATTAAACAAATATAAGGAATTATATGAGCAACAAGCTAGAACATCCAGGCAGATTCCGGTTGTTAGTACGATTACACCTCCGTTGGTGACATCACAGTTTTCTATGCCACCGCCTATTTACTACCAGACATCAGCTCCTTTTACTTCTTCAGGACCTTCGGGATTTCAGTTTCCGGTATTTCCTCCTCCATCTCAGCAAAAATTATGTTCGTTTAAAACCTTTAAGTCTAGTGGACCTTCAGATTTCTTTGGGAGTACGAATCCTTCTGTGACCATGGATTGGTTAAGGGATGTCGAAAGAAAATTTGAGGTTTGCCGATGTGAGGATGAGATCAAGGTAACTTATGCAGTGCAACTTTTAAAGGGTCCGGCAATGGGATGGTGGGATTCTATCACATCTCATTTAACACCTCAGCAAAAAGCTTCCATTACATGGTCTGATTTCCATAATGAGGTTTGTAAGAAATATTGCTCCGGGTATGACATGACTCGCATTAGGCGTGAATTCTTGGATATGCAATTGACTGATAGTATGACTATGGAGGACCTTATCTCCCAGTTTACCGATAAATTGAGATTTGTACATCAATGGGTACCGGATGAAAGGACAAAGATTGACCATTTTGTTGGAATGTTACCCCATAATTATCGGACTACTGTGAGACTTGCAGGTGATCTTAACCAAGCTTTTGATTTGGCTCGTTCTGTAGACGGTGATATTCGAGCTCATGGTTTAGAGATTAAAGACAAGTCCCCAATGAAACCCAAAGGTGAATCTACTTCAGGTCAGGGGAAGAAGAAATGGCAAGGTAATAACAATAACCGAAAACCGAATGTTGTTGGTGGTTCAGTGGATAGATCAAATTGGTGCCAGAATTGTAAGTCTAGACACACGGGACATTGTACACCTCAGACTGCTAGGTGTATTAAGTGTGGTCAGTTCGGTCACGACATCAAGGATTGTCCTTTTCCTAAGCCAGTGTGTTGGAATTGTCGCAAGGAAGGGCATCGTTCTAGTGCGTGTACAGAGGCAGGGAAGCAAAAATCGGGCACTGTCGGAGGGTCATCATCATCTGCTGGCCAGAAAAGAAAGAATCCTCCAGTTCCAACTGGTCGGGCTTTTAGAATGACCGTGGATGAAGCGGTAGTAGCCGAGGACGTCATAACTGGTACTTTCCTTATTAATTCAGTACCGGCATGCGCCTTATTTGATTCGGGGGCAAATTGTTCCTTTATGTCCTTGGTATTCTGTGATAGACTTAAATTGACACCTACATGTATTCCAAAACCTATTGAGGTCGAGGTAGCGGATGGAAAGTTAGTTTCGGTTACCACATCGGTTACTGGAGCTAGTATTTCGATTGAGGGTCATAGTTTCCCTGTTTCTTTTCTATTGATGCCTATTCATGGGTTTGATGTTGTGTTAGGCATGGATTGGTTGAGTCGTAATAAAGCCAATATAGATTGTCATAAGAAGCTAATAAAAATCCCAATCTCAGACGAGTCATATGTCGTGGCTCAAGGGGAAAGGGAGAGGGGTAGTATACCTTTAATCTCTATGATGAAAGTTAGAAAATCTCTAGCTAAAGGGTGTGATTCTTATTTAGCCTATGTTGTCGATGCTAAGCTAGAAAAGAAAGCCATTAGTAATGTCCGAGTTGTTTCTGAGTATTCGGATGTTTTCCCTGATGAATTGCCTGGTTTACCTCCGGTTAGAGAAGTAGAATACAAAATTGAGTTAATTCCTGGTTCTACTCCGGTAGCTAAGGCACCTTATAGATTAGCTCCCTCCGAAATTCGTGAAATGATGAATCAAATTCAGGAGTTATTGGATAAGGGTTTTGTTAGACCCAGTTCTTCTCCTTGGGGTGCTCCTGTGTTATTTGTTAAAAAGAAGGATGGCACTTTTCGAATGTGTATTGATTATAGAGAGTTGAATAAGAGGACCGTAAAGAATAAGTATCCTTTGCCCCGAATAGATGAATTGTTTGATCAATTGCAAGGGTCTTCGTTTTTCTCTAAGATTGACTTGAGATCGGGTTATCACCAAGTCCGGGTTTGTGGGGAGGATATCCCTAAAACAGCTTTTCGCACTCGCTATGGTCATTATGAATTCCTTGTTATGCCTTTTGGGTTGACTAATGCTCCAGCAATTTTCATGGATTTGATGAACAAGGTTTGTAGGCCTTTTCTTGATAAATTTGTCATTGTATTCATTGATGATATTTTAGTTTATTCTAAATCTGAATCTGATCATGAAGTACATTTGCGATTAGTTCTTGACACCTTGAGAAAAGAGAAATTGTATGCTAAGTTTTCAAAATGTGAATTTTGGCTTCGTGAAGTTCAATTTTTGGGGCACATCATTTGTGAAAATGGGGTTAAAGTGGATCCATCTAAAATTGAGGCTGTCATGAATTGGCAATCGCCTAAATCTCCGTCAGAAATCAAGAGTTTTCTGGGTTTGGCAGGCTATTACAGAAAATTTATTAAAGATTTCTCCAAGATTGCAGGTTCTTTAACTAAATTAACTCGTAAGAATGTGAAATTTCTGTGGGGTGATCAACAGGAATCGGCTTTTCAGACTTTGAAACAATTGTTGTGTCAGGCTCCTGTTTTAGCCTTACCTGACGGATCCGAGGATTTTATTGTATATTGTGATGCTTCACATGCGGGTTTAGGTTGCGTTTTAATGCAACGAGACCGTGTTATTGCCTATGCTTCCCGTCAGCTGAAACCTCATGAGATTAACTATCCTACCCATGACTTGGAACTTGCAGCTGTGGTTTTTGCCTTAAAGATTTGGAGACATTACCTGTATGGAACCAAATGCGTTATTTGTACGGACCACAAGAGCCTTCAGTATATGTTTACTCAAAAAGAACTTAACATGAGGCAAAGACGATGGTTAGAGTTGATTAAGGATTATGATTGCGAGATTCGATACCATCCGGGTAAGGCAAATGTGGTGGCGGATGCGCTTAGCCGAAAGGGTAAATCTGAAAGGGTTTGTTTAATGCGTATGGAAATTTCCTCAGACTTGATTAATCAATTGAAATTGGCACAAATGGAGGCATTATTGGATCATAACTTAAAATCCGAAGTTATGCTTAAAAGAAAAGACTTATTGGTCGAGGATTCTCGTGGATTGAAATTGTTTCAGTCTCGTATTTGGGTTCCTTTCATTGGTGGTCTTCGAGATGTAATCTTGTTGGAAGTTCACAAGTCTAGATTGTCGATTCATCCCGGAAGCACCAAAATGTATCATGATTTAAAACCATTGTATTGGTGGCCTACTTTGAAGTTGGATGTCGCTCGAATTGTTGAATCTTGCCATATTTGCTCTCAAGTAAAGACCGAGCATCAAAAACCGTATGGAGCTTTGAAGCAACTAGAGATTCCCGAGTGGAAATGGGAACATATTACCATGGATTTTGTGACCAAATTACCTCGAACTGTTAAAGGTAATGATATGATTTGGGTAATTGTGGATAGATTGACCAAGAGTGCTCATTTTCTTGCCACTTGTGAGACGGCATCATTAAGTAAATTGGCGCAATTGTACATTAATGAAGTGGTTATTAGACATGGGATTCCGTTGTCGATTGTTTCAGACAGAGATTCTCGATTTGTGTCGGGTTTTTGGCAGAATTTACAGCGTGAATTGGGTTCTAGGGTCAACTTGAGCACGGCTTATCATCCTCAGACGGATGGTCAGTCGGAACGCACCATTCAAACCTTGGAGGACATGTTGCGGGCATGTGTACTAGAATTTGGTGGGTCGTGGGATTCCCATTTACCATTAGTCGAGTTTGCCTATAATAACTCTTTCCATTCTAGTATAGGCATGCCACCCTACGAAATGTTGTATGGTCGTAGGTGTAGGACACCCACTTGTTGGTTAGAGGCGGGTGAAAAGCAGTTTGCGGGTCCTGACATAGTCCAAATTACAGCCGATAAGGTAGCTATTGCCCGAGATAGATTGAAAGCTGCCCGTGATAGGCAGAAACAGTATGCTGACCCACGTTATCGACCAGTTTCGTTTGTAGAAGGCGAGTTGGTTTATTTGAAAGTTTCACCTTGGAAGGGTGTTATCAGGTTTGGAAAACGGGGTAAACTAGCTCCTAGATACATTGGACCGTTTAAAATTCGACATGTTGTCAATGATCAAACGGTGTCGTTAGATCTTCCTCCTGAATTGTCGGGTATTCATAATACTTTCAATGTGTGCTATTTAAGAAAATGCAATGTGGAGGACCAATCCCAAGTTCTTCCATTGCAAGATTTGCGTGTTGACCTAAGTCAAAGACTTGTAGAAGAACCCGTAGAGCTTTTGGATCGTAAGGTGACTAAACTTCGAAAGAAGGAAATCCCTATGGTATTGGTTAAGTGGAATCATAGTTTGGGTCCGAATCTTACTTGGGAGACCGAGTCTAGCATGAGGACGCGCTATCCCAATCTTTTTGAGCGTGGCGAGATTTCGGGGACGAAATCTTCTTAAGGAGGGAAGATTTGTAACATCCTCAAAAGTGGCCTAGTCGAAATACGGTATTTCCCTTAATTTTATTTGCTATTTAAATTGTATTTTTACATACTTGGTATTTCGATAGCTAAATTAATAGGTCAATTGGTCAATTGGCTTATTGTGATAAATGAATTATTAATTGTTTTAAATTTATTTAGTTGATGGTATAATAAAAGTATTTTAACTATTGGGCATTTTTAGGTTCCAGACAATAGATTTAGGACGGGTATAATTTATACCCAAAATGGGCTGAGTCATAGGTGTAGTCGACACCTGTGTTATCATTTTGACAACACCTCATTTCACCTCCTGACTTTCACTTTGATAGTGAAGAAATTCACATAATCTCTCAAACAAATCTTGCAATCTGATTTCTTAAATTCAAGGCTGTGATTGAGAATACAACTTGTTCTTCATCTTCATTGCATCATCTTCTTCCTGATTATCATCTCCATTGTAAGCATTTTACCTATTTTCATATTCATGCTTGAATTAGTTGAATTAGGGAAAACTAATGTTGAAATAGTGTTAGTTTAGGTTTAAATGTGTTTGTGTGATGATTACAAACTGATTTCATGTCCATTTCAACGAATCAAATAAGTGTTCATGTATTAAAATGAGTGAATTTGGGTTTTGGTTGAAATTTGGTTGAAATCATGTTGCATGTGTATATTGCGATGTTAGATGATGCTATTAGTTGTTGCTATATGTTTACACATGTTTGTAGAGGTCAATTATAAGTAAAAATCGTGTTTGATAATTATATTGTACGAAATTTGGGTCTTTGGTTCGAGCTGAAACTAGTTACAGGTCTAAACCATTGTTGAAAAACATTGGAACGCGATCCCGAAAACCTTGCCCGGATCGCGTTGCTATGTGTATTTTGATCCCAAGATGATTTTGTACGTATGAACGCGATCCAGTCCCTATAATACGGATCGCGTTAGCTAGTGTTAAATTGGATCAACGGATTTTGTTCCTTGGAACGCGATCCAGCTCCTTTTCCCGGATCGCGTTTGCAAGTGTATTTTGGCAACAGAATATTTTGGTGTTAAGGAACGCGATCCAGCCACACCTTATCAGGATCGCGTTTGTCAGTTTTACTTTGACGAATTTGACAACTTGTGACTTGTGTGCTTATGTTATTTAACGAGTATTGAAAATATAGTATGAGCATTATACGACATTAATTATGTGAATGTTATATTATAAATTCTAAACATTAGAGGCTAACTCGGGTTTTGATCGTGTTCTCAGATAACCAGAAGACTCAATAAGATAAGATCTTTGAGTGGAGACTACAGTCGACAAGGGTGAGTGAATCTTGGACTGTTAGTTTAATTTGGTTGTAACAATATGGTTACAACGGGTAAACGTGAATTACTGTTTTCATTGTTAAGTTAATAATTTGCCATGATGGCTTTATTTAGCTTGATTATTGGTGTTCTTGATTGCCTTGATGGTTGTGGACTATATGAATGTCGGGGGTCAACGTGTGTTGGGTTTGAGTACTATTACTTTGGACATCATAAGTACCTTGTACATGTGTTGTTCACTGAAATTATGTTGTAAGTAGTAATAGTACCAAACTATCGGTTTAGCCACTGATTGGCCTTCAGTTGGTTTAAGTGTTACTTGGGGAACCACCGCGGCATGAGGGTACTCCAAGGACCACCGATCCTTCATGATTAACTGTTACTATGCTTTACTGTATTCAATTGTTAAGCTAAGTTAGGTGATAGTTTGAGATTTATTCACTTAGCTTCGTGCTAACCCCTCATTACTTCTTGCAGGTTTACTTTGGTATGTGGGTGGGCAAGAAGTACAATAAGAATGGAATGTTTGACAAGCTCACTCTGTTTTGTTACTGTGTCAATGTTATGACATTAAGTTTTGGACTTCTATAACACTAAACTTATCGTGTGTAATGTCTAGGATGATCTAGTTTAAAGACTGTATGTATTTGAATTGCCATTTTGAAATGTAAATATGCAATTCAATGGTTTGTATCTAAACTTGCGCTTCCTTTAAAAAAAAAAAAAAATCCTTGTATTTTCGAGTAGGGTGTCTCATTCAACATCAAGGATTTATTAAAACCCTTATGAACACTAATTCAATTTACTCATGTTAGCTTCAATAATCTCAATTATCATTATTAACAACAATTATCAATTACACTCTAATAACATAAGCTTACAAGCTTTGATTTTAGCATAATCAACTAAACCCATGAACTTTATTCATAAGTTCATATTAAATTCTCCACTTTTACATTAGGCTTCACCTAAAATCATGATTTTAACATTAACCAAGCATTATATGATCATTACAAGCTTTAATTCATGGATTATCAACTAAACCCATAAACCATCTATGATCATATATGGAAATAAATCAACTTTATGCTAGGGTTTAGCTTATAATCATATAGCAATCATCAATTAACAATCCTACAAGCAATTCAAGCTTCAATTTTAACTTAATCATACTAATTAAATCAAATACACCAAAACCCATTTTCTAGGGTTTATAGAATCAAAGAATTAGAACTTACAAAGTGTTTATGATGATGATGGAATGCTCAAATCACGATTTTGAAGCTTAATCCATAGTTCTAAAGCTTCAATTTCACCTCAAACCTTGTTTCAAGAGTTTAATATTGTCCCTGTGGTTTGATACGTACGACTAAACCAAGAACAGGGGAAGACAGTGTGATTTAATTCCAAAAACTTTGATGATTGATGATGAATTAGGGTTTTGAAACCCTTCTCTCGCGCTCACGAACTCACTGGAATGTTTCTGATATTTCGTACGTACTTTTACACATATATTAGATAATATGTGTACTAGTTTTGTCCCCCGTACTTATCATTGTCTGGAACTTAAAAACCATTTGCGGGGAAACATTATTTTATTTTACCGTCAACTAAATTAAATTAAAACAAATAATAATTTATTAGTCACAATAAATTATTCGACTCTTTTCTCCATTAAATTCCAAATAATACAACAGAACTATTTTCTGACACATTAAATAATAATTCACAGTCAGAAAATATTAATTTACTACTAGACCCGAAGACTGGGTGTTACACCGGACCATTTCAAGCAGGATGGTACCGGTATGGTAAAAGTGATACTATACCGCTTTGGTACCAAAAATATAATACGGAGTAGAATAATAAGTAAACATATCTACGTATTTTATACTCGATAAAATTTAAAGATATAAATATCAATGAATCTCAAATAAAAAAATTGATTATTAAGTGACATAAATAGATAGTGATGAATAAAAAAATAATATACGTTAATATATATATATATATATATATATATATATATATATATATATATATATATATATATATATATATATATATATATAATTAGGATCAAGGGAGAAGGAAATTTAGGTGGAGAAGAGGGAGAAGCAATATGATTAAGTATTTTTATTACTATGATTCAACTTTTTATTACTTGAATTATAATAATAAAAAAATGAATCATAGTAATAAAAATACTGAATCATATTGCTTCTTCCTCTTCTCCACCTAATTTTTCTTCTTTTTTGATCTCGTTACTATATATATATATATAACAACGTTATTCTACCGTGTTAAGTATATTGGTAATGACACAAGTCACGATCCTTAGCTTTGTATTAACAAACAATATATTTGAAATTCGATTTAACTATGGTGCTACAAAAGGTGATTGTTTGTGTGGCAAAGAATACTAGCTAGACTTCTATTAAATTACAATTGTATTAATATGTGAGGGTATAACTCTAACTTTATACTTCTTAATCATCCAAAAAAAATCATTTTGTATTCATAGACATATCATATGATCATAATATGATGTTACAAATAAGTCTTTTTAGAATATAGAAAGAATCTACCGAATTATAATAAAGAAAAACATCTATATTTCGGATATTGTACCAAAAAGGGAAAATTGGGAAAATACCAGTACCAAACTGATTGGTACCGGTTATATTTTTGGCCCTAAAGTGAGTACCGAATACCGGACCGTTTGAATCCGGTTGGTACCAGTTCGGTACAATACTGGTACGGGATCGAGAATTCGGGTACGGATGCTCACCCCTAAGTGGTATATTGGTAAATATAACGTGGCTCAAAAAAGTTCAGTTCTTCAGTCCACCATTATTAGTGTTCGACATTTGTTCAATCTTTCTGTAGAAGTGCTAACGTAATGATAATAAACAATTCATTTCTTCAGTCCATCATTGAAACTAGTATTAAGGGCGAAAGGGGAGAACTTTAGTGTGGAAGGCATTTAAGCAGATCGATTTCTCCTTGTGAACGGGTAAATTTTAAATTTTAGCGTGGAAGACATAATGTCACTTTGATATTGGGTATTAATTTCTTGTAATTTTATTTTAGTTTGAAGGGATTGGCTAACTTGCTCTAAGGGCATTTGTTAAGGTTATTTAAATTCATTAATTAAAACATTCCAAATATATCACACAAATCATTTATTAAACTCACTAAATTCCTACTATACATGTTTATTAATTATGATTTATATTATTTATATTATTTATGGAAAATTTACTTCATTAAATACTCTTTAACTTATGCCCTAAGGGCACTAGTTAGTTTTTCCCTAGTTTGAATGAATGTAAAATTAAACAACTTAATCTCTTTTACTTTCTCTCAATTTGAATGTCATATTCTGTAACACCTACCTTAGAGGCCTAGTGGTATTCTGGTAAATTTTCTGACTATAAATTATTATTTAATGTGTTAGGAATTTAATTGTTTAATTCATTATGTTTATTATGAATAACTCGTTCAAAATCACATGTTTTATTGTGAATAGTAAATTATTACTTGTTTTAACTTTATATAGTTAACGGTAAAATAATATTGTTGGAATCGTAAATGGTTTTTAGGTTCCAGACAATAGGTCTAGACGGGGACTGTTTTTAGGTGGACACGGAGTCGGTTAAAAAGTTGGCCGACCTATTTATGAACTTTCCCTAAATGGAAATTTGCTTCAACACCTTTGTATTAAAAGATTTCATAACCCTAAAACTAAGAACCCTAAACACAAATTGAAACAAAGCTTGGAATTGTGATTTGATTTCAGTTTCATTAACTTATCATCATCATCCTCATCTTGCTCCTAATTAATTGTAAGTGTATTTGATTGAACGTATACATGTTAGTGATATGTATGAACTGAAGTTAAGTTGATGGTGTTTGATAGTATATGATACTATATGTTGCTGCTGTTGTTAATTATTAATGTTGGAAGCCATTGAAATTGAGTGTTTGAAAGTTTGATAATCAAAAATAGGGTCTGAGTTTGAGCAGGTTCGGAATCTGCATAAACTAATGAGGTCGCGACGCGACATCACACAAAATGCGACGCGATTTATTAGTTTTGGCGAAAGGATTCTAGCCAAATCGCGAATCGATTTCTAGGTTGTACAGTCCAGCTTTTCTATGTTCTTGTTGATTCTTACATGATATTTACATGTTGCTATATGCTACCAAACTCAGCTTATCACTTGATCTTGTATGTTGTTGTGTGCTACACAAATGAGAATATAAATTACATATAATGACATATTATGGTGATAATTTAAAGCTAGATGATAGAGTATTAATCATATAACTTAACATGTAATTTGGTAATTATGTTTAGCTTAAGTACTTATGTTATTTAAGTGTTGCAATTGGTATAAGTAATGTAACATTCATTGTATAGTGTTATTACTTGAGTTAAGTTATATAGATTATAAAATGAGTTACTAACTCATTGATTGTTGTATTCTCAGATCAACCGTCGACTCAGTAACATAAGACTTCTGAGTTTGGAGACTGAGACTATCAGGTGAGTTATAACACCCCTCGTTTATTATAACAATCAATATAATAATTGCGACCCGGAAACGTAGATTTAAAAACATACTATCAATGTACTCAAAATGTCAATAAACTTTTTCAAACTAAATACATGACATTTCAACAAACTAGGTGTTACATAATTCAAAACATCTCTTTAGTTATAAAACTAACATCAGAGTAAAAGCCTGTCAAACATTCCATCAATTCCAAACACTTCCTGCCCCGCCCAATATGTCCCATCACTTATAACCTGCAGGAAGAACTGTGGTGGGGTTAGCATAAAGCTAAGTGAATGAAACTATAAACAACAGTCCAACTTAGCATAATAATCTGTTTACATCAAATAACAATAAACAGAAAATCAATCAACCAATCATTCAATCAAGCAACTTCCAATCAAGCGTTATCAATCGTCATGAGGACCGGTGGCTCCTGAGACACCCTAATACCGGTTTGGTACTCAAGGAACTCTTATCAATCATCTGTATTGGCCTATACAGAATTACCGATGACCAGTTGTTAATCACACACGACCTAGATCTTTGAACCAACTTTTCAAGTTCCAAGATCTCCTGTCGTCTAAAATAACAACCAAGTCCAACCATCAAGTCAAGTTGACCTCAGAATAATACATACTAGCTCAAACAGCCAAGTAAGCAAACAACCAAACTAACATGGCAAGATATCTCAAACAAATACATCCTATCAAAGTAATACTATAATTACTTGTTGTAACCAAATCATTACAACTAAATCACACTGTGGTTACAGATCCACTCACCAATACCTCAGCCTCAAGCTCGGAAGTCTAATATTACTGAGCCTTCTCCACATCTGAGACTACAATCAAATAAACAATGAGTTAGTACTCATTAACAACAATAAGTCTATGTTATAATCATATAACATATCACAATAGTACATTATACAATGTACCACTTCAATCATGATAAACAATCATCTAATAGTATTTAATAATCAAATGGTACTCAACACTGTGTACCATTTCATGTGTAAACATGCAACAAATCATAAAATATAACATATCATACTCAAGTTATATTTACAACACAAAAGCTGCTGGAGATTAGCTTTAAATAACAAACACTGGAACAGCCTATGACAACCAGGGAAATCCGCCGGATTCCCTTTGAATCCGCCGGATTCAATGGTGTTTCAGTTTCAACTCATGATCAGCACATTATTAACCAATCCGGTTCCCAATCCGCCGGATTCCTATTCAATCCGCCGGATTCCTATTCAATCCGCCGGATTCCTATTCAATCCGCCGGATTCCCATAACCAACCCGAATCCGCCGGATTCAATTGAATCCGCCGGATTCAACCTTCGTTCCAGCCCTGTGCGATCTGCTCAAACCCTAACCCACGGGTTTAATACCCAAATCACCAAAACACGATTTCTAACTGTTTTAAACACCTAATAACTTCACATAATCAATATGTAACAGTTATAACGAAGTTCTAACATCAAATTCATGTTTTTCAATCCAAATCAATTAATCTAAAACTTATGAACTATTTGATTCAATTCAAACTTACCTCTCAATTGAAGAACACTGAATTGAAAGATGATTATGGTGAAACTCGAATCAATCACAGCTTCCTGATTTAATTTCTAGATAATTGATTTGGATTTCTTAAAGTTTTTGAAGAAAATAGAGAAAGAAAATAAACTTTCCAAATGAGGAAAGTTATATAAATAGAAACTTAAGTCGGTTCCTCAACCGACCTTCCATTATACGGGTATAATTTAATACCCCATCTCAATCTATTGCCTGGAACCCGAAAACCATTTGCGAGTCCAAACATTTTATTGTACCGTCAACTATATTAATTTACAACAATTAATAATTCACTTATCACATTGGAATATTCGGCTCCTATTCCAATTATTTCAACTATTTCAAACAATATTATTTTCAAACACATTTAAATACATATTTAAATCAAGAAATAATATATAAACAACTAGGTCCATTTCGAGGATGTTACATGAGTGGATCTGTAACTCTCAGTATAATTTAGTTGTAACAAGTTTGATTACAACGGGTAAACGTACTACTACTGCTTGATATACTATTTAGTTTGATATGATTATTATGTTGATTATGTGCAAGTTGGCCATTGGGCATTGATAAACGCTCAAAAGTACTATAATTTAGTAGTATTTTACCCCTATTCTTGGATGTTTCTATTGCATTTATTTAAGAATAGATATTGATTTCATTCATATTTGCAATTAGATGTGGAAATGGAGCGTTTATGAAGAAAGAAATGGAAAACAGTCAATATTCGAGTTAAATGATGCACATTTGAAGAATAAAGTGAAGCCGAAGTTGATGAAAAGTATAAATCAAGAAAAATGCAAAAACCGGCTGGAAATCGCATCCATACGCCGTATGGAAATCCATACGCCGTATGGATTGCAGCAGTGGAGGCCCAGGTTACGCGGACTTGGGCTGGGCTTGAAATCAATCCATACGCCATATGGAAATCCATACGCCGTATGGATCAAAAACGCAGGAAGTATAAAAACGCGATTTTAACCCTAAAACGGCAGTTTTAGTTTGTTTTTCGTTTTCAGTCAATAATATACGAATATTAGGGTTTAGTTACGAATTAGTTTAACATTTTGGAGGCACGTGGAGTCAAGATTGAGGGTAGTTCGTCTTAGTTCTTCGTGATTCGTCTTATTAATTCGGTATACTTCTTTTATTTGATTTCATTGAAGTATTTGTTATTGAATAATCTGAGTTTTTACTGTTTTATGATGAATTGAATATCCAAAGTGATTGTGTAATTGATTTAACTCAGATTATGATTGTTGAACGATTATTATTGCGTATTGACTAAGTTATTTAATTGAAAACGGTTATATTGCTCGTAAATCCTTGTTTATTGGTAACTGGTAGTTATTAGTTCTCAACGTGGTTAATAAGATTGATGAGATTGAGTTCCTTTGATTTTATTAATTATTGATGGTTATAATCTTAGGGTTTTAACTATTGCTGAATAGATTGAGTTTGATAGGTTGAGAAATTAATAATTATTCACTTTAAAATGAACGAGACAATAAGTTAATTATTGGGTATTGTTGAGTCATACCAATAGAGTTAATTATAATTAGTTGTGAATGTTTAATGCATGATTTAGGGAAAGGCACACAATTGACTGATCATCTTGTGACATTGGAACCAGTGTTTTATGTTGGACCCTAGATTGTAGGAATCAGTTGGACCCGAACCGTTGGCTAGTTCACATTCAATTTAATATCATTGAAGAATTTGGTGTTAAGTTGATCTAAAAGAATCACAATTAGATAATCAATACGCAATGAATCGGAAAATATGAATCTGAGTGACATTAATTATACAATTACTTATTCCTTCCATTTAGTATTTATTATTATTTATTTATTGTTTTAAATTAAGTTTTTATTTAAGTTTAATTGTTTTAAATTAATGTTTTCTAAACAAATGTTCGAACGGAACTAAAACGCCCACCTTATTTACTGCTTTCTAGTTAATTGTTAATTTCTATTTATAATAAATCCGTCGTTCCCTGTGTTCAAATCGGACTTACCAAATCTATATTTACATTCGATCGGGTATTATTGCCTGGTTGCTTGAAAGTATTTATTAGGTATTTTTATTTATAAATTATAAAACAAGACGCGCTTTCATAGCACGTCAGGCATTATGTGCAATATTTGGAGGTCAACATTGGTTGGGCTTAGTTGTTATTGTTGGGCACGTCAGGGGTTCCTTGTATACATAGTTAATAGTAACCTGTGGCGTGTGAAGATAACAACAAGCTATCGGTTAATCACTGTATTGGCCTGCAGTTGATTTTAAGTGTTCTTGGCTGGGAGTTTCCCCAAGAACCACCGATCCTCTTTGGGTTATATATTTACGATTATTTGCTGTAAACAGAGTTGTTATGCTAAGTTAGACTGTTAGTTATACATTCTCTCACTTAGCCTTGTGTTAATCCTACCACCCTACTTTTTGCAGGTTATAACTTTTGATATATCTGCTTGGGGCAAGAAGCTGTTGAATGGAATGTTTGGCTACGTGTAAACTCTGATAATGTTTTGGAAAACTTAACATTGTGTTTGTATTATATAACACCCGGCTTGATGTATTGGGTTGTAAACAGTATAACGATTATGTTGATTGTGTAATGTAAATTATTAATATATGATTTGACCAGACGTTTCCGAATATAAAAAAAAAATGGTTCTAAACAAGGGGTGTTATATATTCCTTCCACATCGATCTTATACTCTTAAATGAACATGAAGTAGTTCATTTGATCTTTAAATTATCAATTTAGTGTTTTAACCATTTATAACAATGCATTTCTTTGATATATCTAAATCAATGATTGACTAACCCCGACACCAAATATGAAACAAAATAAGTTATTTTCTAACTTTTTATCATTGTTTATCGATTTAAAGATGAAAGACTCTAAACTTATACTTTTATTTTCTAAAAAGTACAAGACGTTTATCAATTTAAAAACGTATTAAGTATATGCTAATTAAGCTAGTTATGTGCATTGCCCATTGACGTTGAGTTAGGTTCTTCTGAACACATCTATACAAGCAAAAGTGGTTCTTCTGAACACATCTATACAAGCAAAAGTAGAGACCGTTGTTGCACCTTCAAATATATAACTTCAATTCGTTTCTCATTTGATTTCCTCCTTTAAAAAAGCATGGACGACAATTATATTCCGTCATTTTCATATCGCACATAACATAGCAAAAGTGTCATGAAAAGCTTTCACCTTAATTAATATACATGAAGTATGCCACTCTCTAGTTAATCAATATATTTTCTTTAATCTCTTAAGAAAGAAAGATCATCATTACACGGAATATACTCTCAAATTTTTAAAATCAACTATTGTTAGAATCCATTTTACTTGTCAACATCGTATCAAGTTAAACACACAAGTTCGAAATGAAATTTCACTCTACAATCAATTGATGAAAAAATTAGTAGCTCGTCGCGTGAGCTCTCATTTTGTTGTAATTATTTCAAACCAAATACTAACTTCAAGTACTTAATTAGATCTTTCTCTAACACATACATCAAAGGTTATCTCTTATATACATTTCGTTAATACAGTATTAGCAACTAACCTTTTTATCATAAAGTTGATCCCACAAGTGAGATTTTTTACTCTTTTGACAACTCAAATACTACTCTCCTTATCAAAACATACAAAAAGCTATAATAATTAAATATAAAAAAATGTAAAATTCCTAAAATAAAAAAAACATCAACCCATCCCCAAGTTTCACCTACATATACATATCCCAAATAGTTTCCACATCAAAAACCATATTCCTCACGCCTCTGCCTCTACTCTCTTTCTCTTTCTCTGCCCCCACACACACTTTTCCCACACTCATAAACACACACATGTCCCTAACTCACTTCTCTTCTTCTTCTTCTTCTAACCTACCAGAAACTTTCTGGTGGTCAACTCAAACACAACATCACCCACACACCCAATTTCTCATGGACTCCAATTTTGACCACCATAAACCACCACAATCCTCCACCTTCAATTTCAACATCCACCACCACCAACAACAAGAATCCGACCAAGATTCCACCACTTCCACCACCACCGACCAATTCCCAAAAGAACCCATGTTTGAAAAACCATTAACTCCGAGTGACGTTGGGAAGCTAAACCGTTTAGTCATTCCCAAACAACACGCGGAGAAATACTTCCCGCTCAGCGGCGGAGACTCTCTAGTCGTCCCTGCCGCTGAACAACAAAAAGGTTTCTTATTAACCTTTGAAGACGAGTCTGGAAAACTATGGTGTTTCCGGTACTCATATTGGAATAGTAGTCAAAGCTATGTTTTGACTAAAGGATGGAGTCGTTATGTTAAAGAGAAACGTTTAGAGTCAGGCGACGTCGTTTTGTTTGAACGACATAGGTTTGATAGTGATAGATTGTTTATTGGGTGGAGACGTAGGGTTAATGTGCCGGTGCAAGATAGTGTTAATGTTCATCATCATCATCAGCCTCAGCCACAGCCACAGCCAGCTAATGGATGGACCACTGCTAGAGTGTTCTATGATGCGCAGTTTAATTATCCTTCACACCACCTACCTATATCTCTTCATCAACCTTACCAACCTGACTGTCTTCATGCATCTGGTAATTTTATAATATTAAATATTATTATTATTATGATTATTATTTTCTAAATTTGTGTAATGTATACGTGTGCATTTTGTATTAATTATGAAATCGTCACATTTCCCCACCAAGATTTTTAGAGTTCTTCACATAATTACTACACTAGCTCCCCCTTTTTTAAGTAAAATCCGCATCTGATTACATGAATTCCAGAATGTTTATTTTATCTTTTTTTAGCTCAAAGATATAATAAATTAAATTAAATTCTACATTTAAAACAACACTATAAATTCAACCTTATCTTCAACTTGTATTAAAATATATCACGTTTTTCACTTTTGGGTTTATAAAAAATCTATTCATTTGGGAAATTGTTTTTACTTTGTTATTTATTTAAACCCAGAAACCCATACGGATCGAATGTGTGACAATTATTATCTACAAATTATAGATATTTTAGAGAATTAGATGAATTATATTGTTTGATAAATAATAGGGGATCGGAATGCAGGAGGTAGAAATAATGATAATGTTGAAAACAACCAAACAGATATGGTGGGTGCAGCTAGTGGGAACCCAAGGAGTGTGAGACTATTTGGTGTGAACCTTGAATGTCCCGATGACTCCGAGCCATCCACCCCAGATGGTTCGAGCCACGGTGCAGGTCAACCACACTACCAATATTACTCCAATTCCAATAATATGGTACGTGTTACTTTTTCCATTTTCCTATTTTTGTTAGATCTACTAATTATTTTTAATCTTAGTGATCACAAAGTTAATCATTTTATTCATAAACAAGTCAATTATACGTACATGTACATTTATATCCTTAGTTAGCATCATTAGTTATTGTACATTTATAATTTCAAAAAAGATACTAATTTGAAATTAAATGAATTTTAAATCTCTAAAATAAGGTAGAGTCAACTTTTGATGATATTTTTCTAATGAAAATTTAAATAGCAATAGTTTAACTTTTTGGAAATGCACAAATATTGACAAATGTTGTATATATATATATATATATATATAGGAGCCTCCACTTAAGTAATTAATGTATATGAGTAAATGTGAATTATTTGATATGACAGTCTTTACTATTCGATCTCGAAAAGTATATTTTTAGTAGAAAAATAATAGTTATTGGATGTTTTAGGGGAAACTAAACTGTTCCAATTACTTAAATATTGAAGTTAATTAAAAGAGTTGCAAGTGGTCAGTAATGATTTTGCTGCCTCCTCAAATGAAGCATATATTTTTACTTATTTTTATTAAGAATACTTAGACTAGTCAAACTACCCATAAGTGTCTTCAACAATAAATTAATTATTTAATTATAATAATTATCGGATGCATGATACTTAAGTGCATGCATATTGCCAAAGTTAAGTTGCACAACTAGCTAGTGATCCAGTCACTTAAACACATTTTTTTAATTCTTGTAATTATACGATCGAAGCCTTTTTAATAAATAATTACATGGAAGTCTTCTTATAAGTATGATTATGATTATGATACAGAATATAAAAGGACAAACATATTAAACGAATTATTTATTGTATATGGTTTTACAGACATGTTTTAAATCAAGAAAATTGGGTTTTGATCACGATTAACTTGTTACAATTATTATTATCTTCTAATAAATGCACTTTAGATTAGAATGGTCCTTCAGATCTTAGAAAGTAAATATTAATAATTTAATACATCAAAAGGCTATGTTTTTAGCAATTTAATATAAGCTACTTAGGACGTATCAAATTTAGAAAATTAATCCAAAAACTATTAGTAATAATATCGGAAACTTATATCGATTCGATCATTCACAACTCACGTGACAAATTTAATTCTTGATAAAGATAGGGGAATGGTGTGAAAGCAAATAAAGAAATTGCAGGGTGTGGTCCAATATTTTGACTTTAATTTCACCAAATTGAAACCAAACCAAACTCTCTTTTTAGTTACCTCCTAACCAGCCTTCAATTTGAACTTTAGAATCTTTTTTATTTTATGCAAACATGATGCACGTTTATATATATATTAACAAAATTACACTTGTAAAGTTTTGCACCTAGTTTTCCAGCTGCTCATACATAATCTTTTTATTTCTTTATATTCCCCCTTCAAAATAGTCGCGTTTTCCATGTGATGTTCATAAACTGAGGTGTGTGAGTTAGTCAGCATTGACAGTTATCAACGTTTTGTTAAAAGATTTGTCACCCGAATTCATTCTCAATAGTCATATTTGCATCGGTTCACTTAAAGCATTTGATAACGATATTTTGATACATTTCATTACCATATATTCAAATATTTGTGTCATATATATATGGAGTATAATTTTTCTTGAATAATACTCCGTATTATATATAAAATGAATTTAAAACTAATGATGGGTAGTACTGTATTTTTGTAACAGAACATCAATTTCAGCCAGATGAGGTACCACCAACATCAAGGATAAGATCTGAGGAATGTGACATGTGTTGGATTTCTCAATTTTGTCAACAAACACCATTGGGTGAGAATTGCTACCCAACAATTCAGATGCATGAACAATAACATTTTAACACACCCCCTTAAGAAAGTAGTAGTAGTACATATAAACCCAAAAAGAGAGAACAAAAAATATCGTGTACGTTTCTTCAAACTCGATCGATGTCACGATGCCCCTCGATATTTTCGAGTAGAGTTTGGTAGCAGAAAGTTGTAAAATGGAAAATGATGGAAGGGTAGAAAGGGAAATAGAGGGGACCCATTGGGCAACTGTTGTGATTCTGTATGATAGATTTTTGAGGTTTTGGTGATAGTACCATTCTGCCCAGTGCTGCACCTGCAGTATGGTTGAAACCAATGCTTACTCAATCTAATTTCCCTTTTTCCATCATTTATTTATGTACCCGCTTCTAATTTTATTATTTTTCTTTTTTTCTTTTTGTTCAGAATCTTGTTCTTTCTCATATTAATTACAAAAAGGCTTATGTGATCATAGTTGAAACTTGCAATGTTAAAAAGTCCACGTACAAGGATTTGTTAGTTAATGTGATTCGTATTGCAGGAATTGACATGTTATGGTTATTTCAAAAGGTAATCGGACGGGACGGCCCTTTAGTAAATCCGTCTTACGGTCAACATAACATAAGCAAATAATGTAACTGGTGACATAAAATAGTACAACAATAGCTGAAGCTATTTGTTATGATTAATGCTGGCAAATTCTGCCCATTTGCTCAACATCTGGGCAATTCTGGGTATAATGAATAAAGTTTGGGTTCTTATGGACTGGAGAAATTTTAGGAATGGGCTTAATTGGATAAAATTCAAATCATGAATGGATCTAAATGGGTGACCATCATGTTATATTTTTTGTATTATATAGTTAAAATGTATAACTTATTTTGGAAGATATATATATATTTTAGTGAATTAGAACATTTTTTATGAAATTTTTAAATAGTCCGTCATGACCAGAGCCCGTTTAGACCTGCGCCCGATTAGACCCGAGCCCGTTTATACCCGCGCCCGTTTTGACCCGTAGCCCATACCCGCCCAACCCGCCCATTTTGCCAGCTCTAGTTATGATCAATTTAAATAGTCTCAACGTTCGGGGCGTAACATATGTAAATCGTGTAACCAACTAAACAAGTTTGGTTACTTAAAAATAGTCATAACCAAAGCTTAAAAATAAACTGAAATCGTGATGGATTCAGTTTATGACATGTAAAATATAACAAGGCGTGAGATACCATTATCACATGTCACCACGACCACCAACCCATCTTTTCACTCCCTCTATACACAATTTCTAAACATGCATGAAAGTATGAAACCTTGCATTACTGAGTTGTACCTTTTGTCAACTGTCATTTTAAGGAAAGTACATTTTGTCAAGTATTCTGGTTTTGGTTACTGTTAGGATCAACTGTTCAATTATTAGCTACCAAGTGCATGTGTCCTTATCTTCAACTTGGTCGTAACTATTGCAAATTAGTTCAATTTTAAATTTTAAATTTTAAATTGTAGTCTCTTTGGTTCAAATTTATTGTCCATGACAAAAATACGCAGTTTAAGAATAATTATCCTTACACTATACATTTCGAGTAAGATGACAATTTCATACTTTTTTTTATCCATTTATTTTATGACACATATAAATTTTATAAAATATGGGATATAAACTTGTTGAAGGTAATACTCAGTTATTTTTTAAAGTGGACAATTAATTTAGAACGATAAAAAAAGAAACATCAAATCCAATCCAATCCAATATGGAACTAACGAGAATCGTAGAATAGCAGTAACAAAAAGAAAACATTGTTTTTTCTTCTTAGTATACGGACAGCATGATATCGTAAAGCTGGATTGGGCCACATATATAAATCTCCAAATTGGTCGGTCCAAAAATTAAAATAAAAAGCTGCCATGATCAAGAAAATCTCATGCAACCCCCCTTTTTCCTCTCCTGTCAATTATCCAACTCATTCATAAATCATAATCCATATTCATGTACATGTTATACAAACCACATATTATATATTTGTATGAACGGTCGTACTTTTAATATCTATCTGTTGATTAATATGTCCAAAATATTAATGCAATAATTAATGAAAAACGCGCAAACCCGGTTTGAAATCCTAGCTACTTGATTAAACAAGTTTGATATAACTTAATTGAGGAATAAGAAAAGTTAGCATTGAATAAGATAATGAGCTTGAATACAACTTTAGTGGTGAAACTTTTTAGCACGTAACCTTGATTACATATACGTTAACAATTACAACCCACAATTTGTATAAAGTTATCACAAAGAAAAAGGGAACAATTACTTTATATCGGAAGTACTTGCGTGCACATGTGTCGTAAGTTCAGTCCGTTACTCGACTTGACAACAAAAAGGATAAAACAAAGTTAAAAATATTTTCGTTACTATGCTTCCATATTACCCAAAGTGTCGTTTGAGCCACCCCCTAAAACCCGTTTGAGCTTCACTGAAGGAAGGGAATTGTTGTTGAAATTAAAGAACGTCTTTTATCTCTACAAGGATCAGTTGTTGAATATAATATGCCTCCATCGTCAGAAAACTCGCCATACATCTTTTAGTTCGTGACACAACAATGAACGAAAAGGGGCCATCATGTTGAGTTCACTCACATTATCTTCATCACAAATGAGCCATCATGTTGAGTTCAAATTAATACCACATTTATTTTTCAAATTAATCTCTGTTGGTATTCAATTAATCTTTGATTGTTCTACCCTACAAGCTAGAATGTTTACTGAAATGGAACGAGCCCATTCATCGGGCCCAAATGAGAAAGTTGTAACTTGTGTGTGTTAAAAGCTTTTCCATCTTAATTAACTGGGCTTGCTCAAAAGCCCAACCCTTTGGGCTATCTAATCATTCAGCAATAGTGGCCTCTTTGAAGGTTTCAAGCTTGCATATGTTAATTAAGTTTGTATGTTCATCCTGCCACTCCAATTTTCCTCCCAAAAAGTGTATTTCTTCCATTTGTAAACATTTTTATGTGTGTCTGTTAAAATTATCTATTTTCTTACACTCGTTAGCATATAAAATAAGGCTAAAAATGTGACATTATGAAATTGCATATTTTAATATTTAATATAAGTAAAGTAATTGTAATACTAAGTACTTTGAGGACAAACCCAAAAGTCAAGTAAAAGCACGTTGATGAGAAACAATGGTCCAAATAGTTCCATCTTCAAAACGCCTACGATTGTTCGAAAAAGTCAAGTAAAAAGGCTATGCCTTCAATTTCATATACAATTTCTTGTACTTTCACCTTCTAAATGTGTTCACTTAACTTTAATTTCACGTATTTTGATCTTTTGGAGATTTACAATTTGGGATTGTTTCTTATTTTTATTATTTTTTTTTTATTTTTTGGATAAAATAGGAGTAGTAAAGAGTACGACACGTATATACCAATTCCCGATTATAGCAATAATTACCTATAAATCAACTTTCAATTTTTGTCAAAAGAAGTAACCATTAATTTGATAACAGGTTTGTTTATATTTTTTTCCCAATATGATTTGTCGTCTTTTTGAGTTATAGTTATTTGTAAAATTATATCTTAAGCAAATACTCCCTGCGTTCCAAATTGTTTGTCACCAAGTTGAAAACACACATATTAAGAAAATTATATTAAATGCAGTTTTGACCTTAGTATAATGACAACTTTAACCCTCAATCATTAATTAAATTGTTTTCTTTGATGTATGTGTAGTTTTAAAGTTAAGGGTAATATGTAAAAAATAATCATTAATGCATATTTAATTTTAGAAGTGGTCAATAATTTTGGAACAAATATAAATAGTAAGGTGGACAAACAATTTGGGACGGAGGAAGTAATATAAAACACTAAGGTATTTGTTTGGTTAGAAGCAAATCACATCAACAATAATATCACTCATTTGTTACTTCCATAAACATCAGTTTAACACATATAAGTTAAGGGTCGATATGCAATTTTTATTTTTAATAAATATAAAAAATCTACGAGAATCAAATCTCTAATCTTTCCCCCTCTCATAGCCCTTATAAAACTAACAAATAAAAAACCCTATTTTTTCCTTCATTTAACCAAATCCTCCTTTTCTGATGGATCTTCATCAAGAAACTCAACCCCAAAAACTTGCTCATTTTTTCATTCTACCTTTTCCCAATAAAAAAGACTTTGCATATGCACTCACCTTCTTCATCTTTCTTCTAATCACATCTCTTGTTTTTTGCACCTTTATCACCCCTTTCTACCCTAATCTTTTTCTTCCTTTTAACCTCCCAAAAACCCAACCCACAAACACATGTGACTATTCTTATGGAAAATGGGTTTGGGACGAAACCTACCCGACCCAAAAGTACAATGAGGATTGCCCGTTCCTTGATCCGGGCTTCCGGTGCCACCGAAACGGCCGAAAAGATGTTGGATATGTTAAATGGCGATGGCAACCTCATGGGTGTGACATACCCAGGTATGGGTTTGGATTTTAGTTTTCAATTGGTGGATTAACTATTTATGACTTTTTTTATATTAAACTGCATGCATGGCTTTTTTTAATATATTTGTTAATCTTTTTGGTATTTTAATATGAATTTCTAGGTGGCTATTGATAAATTCCATGGTTGATGATTTAATGTGTATGTGTGTAACTAGCACCTTTTTAGCTTTGTGAATCTCGATGAATTAATCAAACTAGTACAAGCTTTTATGAAACTGTGACTTTATGAGTCCTAGTGATTTTTAGTCGGTATCCATATGGCTTTTTATCAATATTTTATTTGTGTATTTTTAGATCTATGTGATAAAAATAATAAAAACTATGATTAATAAATAGTCTTACATAGATTATAATATTCCACCGACCAAATACATTTTTCAAGAGAATTCTTACTGACAAAATGAATAAAGTTGGAAGTTTAATTAGTTGCATGAACCAATGATCAAGTCTGGCTAGAGAATTATGATCCCTCCTCAAACTTCTAAATCTCTTTGTGTAGTGTTTGTTAATATCTTATATAGTTTTTCTTTCTATTGCCTTGGAAGAGCATTTAGGTTTGTATACATAGGTGTAATTGAGTCTAAGTCGCACACACAGTCCAAGCACGAGCTCAACTCGATTATGAAACTCAATTGTAGCTCTAAATTCGAATCGGGCTCGTATTTTCAGGCTCAAGCTTGACTCGATAACTAAACGATACTTTCGAGCTCGACTCGACTGTCATCACTAGAATACTTATAATTATGAATAAAATATAAATCCTAATCGACTCCTCGCTTTCAAGCTTATACAACTGGATCAAATCATTTTATATCATTGATATAACTAGTTATCCTAATAGATTTCTTACCTTGTTGATCTGATTCATATTCAATTACACCTCATTAGAATACCTAAGTTGTTTCATATATGTTCTAATATTATATGAATTGTAAGAAAGAAACTGATATCGTAATGACTGTTGGGACCGAACAGGTTTGATGCACTAGATTTTCTCGAAAGAAGCAGAAATGGACGGATAGTTTTCGCTGGAGACTCAATAGGAAGAAACCAGTGGGAGTCTCTACTATGTATGCTGTCACATGGAGTCTCAAATCTTTCTAAAATTTACGAAGAGCGTGGCAACCCCATAACCAAACACAAAGGCTTCCTTTCTATCAAGTTTCAAGACTATAATTTAACTATTCAGTACTACCGTGTGCCTTTTCTTGTTGTCATTGATGATCCACCACAAAATTCTTCTCAACAAGTTCAACGGGCCATTAGGGTTGATAAGCTCCACCGATTCTCTTCAAAATGGGTTGGAGCAGACCTTCTTGTATTCAGCGCGGGTCATTGGTGGAACCAAGACAAAACGCTAAAGATGTTAGTATCGTAACCCATGAATTGGATTATTATAACCTAGATTGGCCATAAATAGATAAACTTGTTGAAATTGCTCTTTTAACTGATTATGCTTTTTGTTTTTATGTTGTTGTTATAGGGGATGGTATTTTCAGGAAGAAGGGATATTGAACATGACAATGGATGCCATGGTGGCATTTGGGAAGTCTCTTCAAACATTAAAGTCATGGGCTTTCAAGAGTTTGGATCCTGATAGCCATATAATCTTTCGTAGCTATTCACCCGTACATTTCAGGCAAGTAAATAAGCATTCTTAGAGGTTTCATGTCAATTTCAACCCATTTGTACGAAAACAGGTCAATGTGGGTCATATTTTCATATAAGAGCCCGAACTGGTAAAATTTGTTGTATCTAATAACGAAACAGGTCAAATGGGTAAACTATTTAGTACTTTATTTAAAAGAAAAAAATTATATAGAAAAACATAGACTAAAAGTGTTGCCAGGTCAGTCAACCCGAATTCATTTTGACATGTTATGCAACATGCCTTTCTCTTCTGAAAACTTCGGGCTAAATTGGCTTATGAAAAAAGATGTTCTGTGTGCAGGGGTGGAGAATGGAACACTGGTGGTCATTGTGATCAGAGTAAAGCACCAGAAACGGACTACTTGAAGCCACAAAGTGAACCTTTGAACAATAAGATCATTATGAATGTGGTCAAAGAGATGGAAATTGCAGAACGGAAAGTCCAATTCTTGAACATAACGTATCTAACAGCAATGAGGAAAGATGGTCACCCTTCAAGACACCGTGAGCCAGGTACCCCACAAGCGGCTCCACAAGATTGCAGTCACTGGTGCCTACCTGGTGTCCCTGACACTTGGAATGAACTCTTATATGCTCAACTTTTGTCCACTGGATTCAAAACTAAATGATCAAGATGAAAAGTGCACCTGTTAGAAATATCTTCTATGATAGCTCAAATTTAGGCTAGCAATCATTGGAAGTTGGAACATGAAGAGTGGTTCATCTTGACGGCTCAAGCACGCACCAAGGAGTGTCTGAAATGGATGATTTCTGAACCCATGACCTTCAGAATATAAGCATAACACTAAGTTAGATACGAGATGACACGATGACAAATTATTTGTACATGTCTTATATATTAACAAAATTCATTGTTTATTGGCTTCAACAACTACGCCTACAGAGTATAGTCAGGTGAAATGTCTTGATCACAGGAAATTATAAAGAAGCTGAAATGGAAAGTGCATTTGTGAAATTGCAACAATATATTATGAGTGGATAGCGAATTTATTAGCAATATTACTTCTAACATGTATACTTTGGGAAATGAGTGAAGTAGAAAAAGTATTCTTATTCAGGTCAGGTTGTAGCTAATTGAACCCAAGTTTGGCTTTGTTTAAGAGGTGTCTGGCCAATTGAATGCTAGTAGTGTTATAGTTGGTCAAAACAGTTGTTGCCAACCGAACCACAGCAAATTCTAAACAGAGAGTATTGATCTATCTAGCAACCCATTTGCCACTTTTCTTTTCTGATTGCAACCAAGTATATTATCCAACTTCAACACGTTATATATGTAGCAAAATAGCAAATTTTGACTATTAGATTGTGAAGGGGCCGCGCGAACGCAGGCCCCCACTAGCACAAATTATGATGTAGGCTCGACCACTTGGGCCAACCTTAGGGCAGCACCCCTCCTAAGTGCAATGGAGGTCACTGACCTAAGCCATGGGCATTCTTGATCACCCATTGACCCCATCCAGGTAAGTACGTAATCCATTCCCATCTTTCCTATTTTATACACCTTTTCTTTCCTTTCACTTTCTTCTATCAACCGATGTGGGATCATATCCCAACGCAAATCTCATATAGCAAGCATTTTTAAATTTTAATACATCAAAAATCTTTGAAAGACTTTTTTAATTTTATTTTTTTTCACAAAAAATCTTTAAAAAATCTGCTATCAAAGATGCTCGAATTTAGATCACAATTACATCTGTATATGTACAGACTCTTCTGTCCTACTGAAATTTATATCAGAATTTTATCATTCACACATTAACACAAGTACACATAAATACATTGTCCTTATGTGTAAACCCGGTGGGTTGAACATTGGAAGTTTTAAGTCTTCTAATTGGGGTTTACTTAAAAAATGGTGGTGGCGTTATAGAACGGAGGGGGAAGCATTATGGATTCGGGTTATTACATCTATTTATGGGAGGGATGGGGGTTTGGGGGCCCATGATGGTAGGGTGGAAAGGATGGGAAGGGTTTGGGGTAATATAGTAAAGATTGGAAGTGTCATCGATGGGGTGGGGGTGAATTTCTCTACTTCTTTTGGGAAGGAAATAAATAATGGTATGAACACTCTATTTTGGAATGAGAGGTGGATTGGGGGAGATGAAGGGATATTGCTTAGGGAGAGGTGTAGTCGATTGTATCAATTGGAAATGAATAAAGAAGTAAAAGTGGGTGAGAGAGGAGTATGGGAGGGTAATAATTGGATTTGGAGATGGGATTGGGTTAGGGAGCTAAGAGGAAGGGTAGTAGGGGAGTTTGATGTTTTGTATAATCTAATTAGTAATTGTGTGATTAAAAAGGACGGTGAAGATAAATGGAAATGGTTGTTGGGTAAGGAGGGTAGATTTTCCGTAAGGGAGCTTAGAAGGATGATAGATGACAAAACGCTTAGAGATTCGAGAAGAAGAGAAGAGACCGTGTGGTGTAGGGTGATCCCAAAGAAGATTGGCATTTTTATTTGGAGACTTAGAAATGAGAGAGTTCCGGTTAGGGAGGTGCTTGATAATATGGGTGTGGATATGCATAGTAAATTATGTCCATGTTGTGAAGAGGAGGTGGAATCTATTAATCATTGTTTTTTGATGTGCAAGTTTATAAAAGATGTGTGGGTCAAATTGTTTAATTGGTGGGGGGTGGATTGGGTAAATGGTAGTACTTTGAAGGATATAATTATGCATGAAGGTTTGAGATCATTTACAAAAAGTCAGAAAGTTTTTTGGCGGGCTGTATTTGGTCTTGTCTTTATGTGTGGTGGAGCTTTAGAAATAGAAAGTTTTCAAGTCAAAGAATTAAGTAATTCCGGATTTATTTACAGAAATTCAAGTCAGGACTTTTGGGTGGATCACGGCTAGAGACAAAAATGCAAGGATTGAGTGGAATGAATGGAAAAAGGTTCCCGTTGGTCGTATATAATTTTGGCTATATGCTCCTGCAGTTTCTATTTCAGTTTATGTGGTTAGTTCATGGGCTCAAATTGATTTGTTTTGTTGGGCCAAGTCTTCTAGTCCCTGCATGATATATTTGAGTTATATTCTGGTGTCATTTAGAGTTCTAGATTGTATGGTTCAGTTTTTAATTTTTTGGTGTAAGGTTCAGCAGCAGTATTTGGTCTGTAGTCTTAGTTGTATTTGTCTGTTTTTGTAGCTGCTGGCCTCATCTTACATCTTGTAGCATGATGCTTGGGTAGCTTGGGGTCAGTTTGTGGTTATGTTGTATATCGTTGGACTGTGTATTTTCGCTGTTTTAATGGTAATTTTGTTTGCCTTTTCCAAAAAAAAAATACATTGTCCTTATCCAGAATTGCATTACTTGTCATTCTTGTTAAGTTGTTTCCAGTATTGATTTAATTTCCATGATAAATATCAAAAACTACCCACACCAAAATTATTAAATCTTTTCCAATCTATGACATATAAAGGAACTGAGGGGAAAATCAAAGCTCTGAGTATATTAAACAACTTTCACCACATCTAATCAACTAAAGGATGTTAGTGTATGAGTAAAATTGATGAGAATGAGGTTGTGTGACGCCGGAGTAGCATATTCACGTGATCAGGAGCGGCTCAAGCTCTTATAAAGTTAATAATAATAAAGCAAATTAATATAATAAAAAACTGCTAGCTAAAAAAAAAAAAAGAAGAAGAACTATTTTTCTTCATTCAAGCAATCTCATTTTCTAATGGTTCGTCAACAAACTCAACATCAAAAACGTTCCCATTTTTTCTTTCTACCTTTTCCCAATAAAAAAGATTTTTTCTATTCACTCACCTTCTTCATCTTTCTTTTAAGTGCATATATCTGCTTGTTTTTATTTTATTTTATTACCCCTTTCTACCCTCAACATTTTCTTCTTTTTAACTTTTCAAAAACCCGGCCCCGATGCTCAACTCCAACTATCCACAAACACATGTGATTATTCCTATAGCAAATGGATTTGGGATGAAACTTACCCGACTCAAAAGTACAATGAGGATTGCCCGTTTCTTGATCCGGGCTTCCGGTGCCACCGAAACGGCCGAGAAGATATTGGATATGTTAAATGGCGATGGCAACCTCATGGGTGTGATATACCCAGGTATGGGTTTGGATTAAGTTTTTAATTGATGGATTGATACATATATAAATATGTAATATATAACTCCATGCATTTATTTATATTTTTTATATAAAACATGAATTTAATTATACGTAACTATTGACAAATTCGATGGTTGAAAGTGTGCATAATGAGACGCAGGCGTCATTTTGTTGTAATTTGTAAACATAGTTTTTTTCAATTCATTTGCATATATCACTTGTTATAGTAGTTACTGTATAGCACCTTTTGAGCTTTGTGATATTATGTAAATTCCCTTTTGCAGTACTGTTCGTTAATATTTTGTAAGAGAATGAAATCTAATATACGCTTTTCAAATAGTGCTAATAACGAGTCTAGCAATTAACAAAGTCATCGAGTTCACGCTAGTTTAATTCGAGCTCTTCACGAACTGATTTTAGAAAATTATTATTCGACTCAAATCGTTCGAAATCTTGTTTAATTTCGAACAAAGAAAGCTTAAAGAGTTGAATTAGCTAATTTTATATACAAGACTTTAATTAAAAGTAACCAATAGATTGAAATACAATGCCTCTGAGTATATGTGACTATGTGAGTATAAAGAGGTTGTGAGTAGAAGTTTCACTTGAGATAGCGCGTAAATAAGCTGTCAAAACTGTTGGGTCATTTGAAAGTCTTTATTTTTATCTTTAATAAGTCATTATCAAATAAATGGAGATCTTGTAACTGTTGTGGCTACAGGTCTTCTAAGTGTTATTATCTAGTAGTAACTATTGGGCTGTTGATCTCTTTTGGGATGTTTGATTTTCTCTGTATTTGCATCCTTCATGCCTATATATAGGCTTTATCTATTATCAAATAAAAGTATCAGATCAGCAGTATCTAAATATGTTCTTTTCCCTTACTTCAACTTTTAATTTTTGAATATATCTCCAACAATTTTGGTATCAGAGCAAGTTCTTTCTCAGCTGGGCGTTTTGTGTTACACTTTTAAATGGCAACAAATGCAAACTATGTTAACTAGTGTAATACCCGGGCGGTGCCCCGGGAACACTACTACTATTAATACGTTTAGAAAATGACATTCTTTTTTCCTTTTACAATTACATCTCATATTTCAAAACGTGAAAAAAGTATCTAAGTGAAGTTTGGTAAACTGAAAAGTACAAACACGATGCAAGGATTGGTAAATTGAAAAGTACAAATAGGATGCAAAGATTTACGTACAGAAAGTTAGACAACTAATATACATTTAAACAGCATATCTACAAAGAGTGCAAAGTTCCGTATGTAAATGTGTTGAAGATACTCGTTAAAACTCAAATGGCCACTACATAAATCAAAATCATAAGACCACCAATAACAAAAATCCAGAAGCTTGACGTGATTATGGGCAATAATCATGACCTGCTAGCGAGCTGCACCACCTATTTTGCCAGTTGTCTGGAATGCAAGTACTGTAAAATATTACGCACGCTGCAGCACAATTTCTAGCGCACACACATACCATACCTTATCAAACTGGCCCGAACCAATTCTTGTGTATTTAGTTCTTTGAATTTTGTGATCTCATCTCATCCTAGTCATGATTTTTGTTCATACGCTCGCCCTCATCATCATCTAAAGCATCATTGTGAGCGATTGCAGCTCTGAAACTCTGCTAGGTAACACAAAATTCACAAAATCAATCAAAGGACAATCAAAGGAATATCCCAAAAGTCATTAAACAGGTTATATGCAAAGAACAATCAAAGGAAGAAATCAACTAAAACCATCCATGGAGACTATGTTGATATGGTTGCTTAATCACAACACCTTGAATGGGCTATAGACCATAGAAACCAAATTTCTCATCTTATTCTCTTCATACCCCTATAACTAAAAGTACTCTCGACAATAAGTAGTAATTACAATGAAATAAGGAAAACAAATTTGAAGAATATATATATATATACATATATATATATATATATATATATATATATATATATATATATATATATATATATATATATATATTGCTTTATATATTAATAGATATAATAACACCAAATATTGTACTATACTAAAAATGGTGTATTCAAGGTTAGCCTCTTTTGACCCGTTTCACAACCCACTTGAAACACCCACTATTTGCTACACCAAAAAATACGATGGGCAGGTCACAATATTAAAAATGAACGAACAAAAAATGTGTTAATTATAAACACGATGTTAGTGTGGTATGTGCAGATATATGCGTGCATTTCATACTCTTGTACACCATGTTACTGAAATTAAAGGTCGGTTTATCTGTCAATCGTTATGGTTACATGTCACAAATATAAGATGAAAGATCAGAAATGGCATGATTAATTAGTTTTCTTTATATATTGGATGGTTATGAAAATTATAAAAATTAAAAGATGATTGATTACCTTTCTAGAGTCATGTTTGTCTATTGAAAAAGAGCTCAGATACACCATGTCTTGCTAAAGAGGAGTCCTTACAGTTTCGTGTTCAACAGAATAATGAAATTATACTAATTAGTCATTGTATTTTAGACAATCCCTCATAAGCATCACCAACAAATCATAGATGGTAGTTATATATATTAAGTGTTAGTATCGATAGTAATTCTTTTCTCATTTGATGTTTCTGCACAAATCTGCCATGCGCCCCCTGCCTCGTAAAAGATTCCTCATTGTTGCTACAGATAGGATCTTATAGAAGGGGTTCATGGTTTGATAAGTAATGGCACTTAATTGAAGAAAATTACCGATTTGCGCAAGTATCTTTAAACAAAACCAGCTGGAGATGATTGTTGTAAGCCTTCAAGCATGCTATGAATATGTATCCTGCATATTAATTACAAAATTTATAATTATAATATAAAAGCTGTCTATAACAACTTGAATTTAATTCTTAAATGCTATGCCTTGCAAAAGAAAATAAAAAAATTATTCCATGAGTAATACCACAACTGAAGTTTGTTCAATGAAAAAGAAATCACTGAAAGTTGAATCTTTTAACTATTAAAGTAAATTTAATAATTGTGCATTAGGAGATTTAAAAAATGCCAAAAATTAAAACACTTATATATGAAAACACACCAATATAAGTAACTGAGGAAAGTAATATAAATAGTAGAGGCAACTAAATGGGTTGTTCAAGTGATTAAACAACTGGAAACACAGGTTCTGCTCAAAACAAAAATATATTAGACTTGTTAAATTTGTGAATAGATATATCATCTTAACTTTCTCCAATAATTGACTATCTCATTCCTTCTTGTGCCATTTGCCTGCATTAAAAAGACAGTAGTTAATTTTTCAGTAAGAAGTATGGAGAGAGAGAAATACTATTGATTTTCTGATGTGAAGTTCAGGCGAAAATTCTTGAAGGTTACATTCTAGCATCTCAATTGCACCCCTGGCAGACCATAAAAAATGTTTAAGATTAATCTTAATAACCTTTCAATATTATCATAATTTGTTGCACAGCTATTACTGAACCTAACAGACCTTTAGACATTGTAGGCCATCACACATGATTTTGATTAGAAAACATGGTAGCTTCAGATACCGAGAGCTTTCCTTATATCTCCAAGTACATCATGTAAATATCCAAATTGTGGGGTTTATTATGCAATACATGACTTCAACTTGGTTACTATTTTCAGGACACATAAATGAAGTATGTAACACCTAACCCGTAAATGCCAATCATATGTAAGTAGATATTATTATGGTGTACAGACTTGTGCACTTTAATGTTGTGGCTGGAAGAAGGTACAAGTGCCTAAGACTTCACATAATATAGGTAACACTAAACAAAATATAAATAAAAATATCGATGAAATCTCCATTTATGAAGCATGTAAAAAGCATGTAGGTTGATCATCTTTTAATTTTATAACTGATAACATTTTGCCCTGGTTGACATATGGTAAATGCGAGATGATGTACACTTTTCTGAGATTATTGCTAATATGCTAATGAGAAAGAGAACGAATACTAACCATCAACAGTTATTTAAGAATTATAGTGATCTGATTCATAGCATAGACTCGAGAAGTCAGAACAATAGCCCATAGGCTTACGTAACATAATGGAAAGACAAAGCTGAAATCTTAGTAATATAGTGCCAAAAAACAGATCATATCAATGGGATTGTTTCAACATGTTAAAATCAACAACAATAGATATAGGTAGAGTGTAATAAGATGGAATATCTACGTCTTTATAAAAGCACACTTGATGGATTCTATATATATATTGTTGGAGGCAAGTCTTGATGTACCTGAACATTATCCTCTTGAGTCTGTAAATGAGGCCTTAAAAAGGGACATTCACTAACTGCAGAAAACCATCATTACTGCTTGTACAATAAACTTCTAGGTAAAATAATCGAAATCGGAGGATACAAAATTAATTAGAAATAATCAATTGATAAACGTAAATTAAATTTTTGAACTGGAGGATACAAAATTGCTTCTGAATCAAAATCGAAAGCCAAAACAAAGCTATTTGACTACTTTATAGGCAACGTGATTCCTGTATAAGTAAGAGTACAAATAAATTAGAAACTATTGCTCAAAACTTACAGATGATTCTTGCATATCTTCCAATTCAATTAGTGACCGAATGCATATTGAATTAACACGGAGGTTTGTTTGTGAGGTGTAAATATGAAATCGGAGTAGATGTATATATAATATAACCTGAGTTTAATTGATTTTGCCATGAATTGTGATTGATTGTGATAAAGGAGGTAGAACGATTACGGTTTGCGACACTGAAAATTAGGGTAACCGCTAAGAAAACTGCCGCTCGACTTTAGACGGACAAGATTAAAAGTCAGATGACTTGTGAGGACTTTGGACGGATCAGATGGGCCAGTCAACATTGGCAGTTGACTGACCTCCATCAATGTATATGATGAATGTATCACAACCACAAATACCCATCTTTAAGGGGGATTCGTATGAATTCTGGAGCATTAAAATGAAGTTCCTTTTTAAATCGCAAGATCTATGGGACTTCGTTGAAAATGGTTATACAGAGAACTCAGAAGATAATGAGCGACATAAGGAGAATGTGAAGAGAGATGCAAAAGCCCTTTTCTTTATTCAACAGGCCGTGGATGAGACCATATTCTCAAGAATCGCTGCTGCTACTACATCGAATCAAGCATGGTCTACTCTCAAAACCGAGTTTCAAGGGTCATCCAAGGTAATTACTGTAAAACTTCAGTCTCTTAGACGTGTGTTTGAGACGTCCTGTATGAAAAATAATGAGTCAGTTCAGGATTATTTAGCAAGAGTGTCTTCAGTTGTATCCCAAATGCATTCTTACGGTGATAATATTAATGATGAAACTGTTGTTGCGAAAGTATTAAGAAGTTTAACGCCAAAATTCGATCATGTTGTTGCTGCTATCGAAGAGTCAAAAGACCTATCTATTTTTTCTTTTGATGAACTAATGGGATCTCTGCAAGCACACGAAGCAAGAATAAACAGGTTCTCCAATAATGAAGAAGAAAAGGCGTTTCAAACAAAAGAGGAGCTCGAATCCTCAAACCGAAATCAAAGCACACGAGGCCGAGGCAGAGGCAGAGGTAGTTATCGAGGAGGCAGAGGTCGAGGTAGAAACAATTCTTTGCACTGTTCTTACTGTGATAAACATGGGCATACTGTAACACCCCCAAATTTAACAGTTTGCGGAAGCGATGCTTTGGGTGTTACTAATCAATAATCACAAGCACAAAGGATACAGTGAACGACTCTAAATGAGACGTTCGAAAAGTTATTACATTAATACATAAGTAATTTCAAAATACAAGCTCTAGTTCAAGTAAAATTCTAGAGATTCTAATACATAACAGTAAGTACAAAAGTAATGTAATAAAATCTCCAAGCTTGTGAATGCATGTGACTCGAGCTAAGTAAGCTTATCCTGCTGGGCATCCCTACTGATGCTGTGTACCTGAGAAGCATTACTAAAACGGTCAACCAAAAAGGTTGGTGAATCTCACAGGTTTGTAAGTAAGTAAACAGTTGAACACACAAGTAGTATTTTGTAAATCATAGCCAGCCAGTAAGTAACGATCACAGGTTATGCTCATCGTTTACTTAAGTTTTAATAAGTGAGTGGTTGCAGGTTATGCTAACCGTTTGATACAATTGCCATGAGCCACCATAGTTGAAGCTTAACGTACAGTAAATATAGGTACCCCCTCATGAATGTAATCCAAAACATTCATACGGAACGAGTAAGAAACGCCCGTTTCTACAGGAACGGTTCGTGGTAGTGCTTGCTACCCCGGGCGGGGATTGTCAGTCCCATATGGATCCATATACTAAAACTCGCGCTTATCACATAACTAACAACTATGGTTCAGGAGGATTTCATTGGATTAGTCGTAAACTCATGCAGTTGGCGTATTCGTAATCTCATACAGTAAGTAAATCATGGCAGCAAGTAAGTTTTGTGTGTTCATGTAAAACAGTAATGCATCTCACCCCTGAGTATAAAACAGTAAAGTAGGGGCTGTAAGACTCACCTGAGTCTGGCAGACAATGCAGTAAGTAAGCAAGTAGTATCCCGAACTAGCAACCCTTAGCGTCCTAATACGCATAAGGTTTAGTAAATAAATGGAATACTTGTAAAGTATCCACGCTAGTTGTTCCCAAACTAGTTAATGTCCATTAGTTTGTTTGTAAGTTTGTAATCGTTTGTAAATCGTAGTTTGTATAAAAGTTGTACGGTCCGTTTGTTAGCGGTGTATAATAATAATTCCATCCATTATTATTATGTATTCATAGTAGTTGTACAGTTGTAAAGTATACTCGTATTATCGTTTGTTTGTATTACAACATGTATCATTTGCGTAAGTTCCAATGGGCTTAAACCCCAAAGGGTACGAGTGAAATCTCATAAGTATTCGTGTGTATGATCGTATCAGTTAACGTGTAATCCAGCACGTAATTAGTGAGTGAACTAGTAAGTTCGTATCGGATGTAATCCCGTGTAATGTACAAGTGTAAGTTCATTGGAATGTAATCTCCTAAGTATTTCGAGTGTAAACTCGTGTGCGTGTGTGAGTGAAATCTCACGTTCAGTTAAGTATGGTCTTGTACGTATTCAAGTGTTGTTGTATACTCTCAAAAGTATAGTATTTTCATGTATAAGTAGCATCGTATTTGATTTAGTAGTTGAAAAGTGATTCCAACACTTAGAACATATTTTGTTTTCTGATCTGGGCTATCTGCGACACAAAGCTTGTGTTGCAGACCGTATGCGACATAAGGTCTGTGTCGTATGGATTGATTTCGGTTTGGTGTTTATGCGACACAATGGTTGTGTCGCATACAAGGGTACGACACAACGATACGACATAGTCATTGTGTCGCAATCAAGCGATAGGTAAACTTTGTGTCGTAGATGATACGACATATAGTGCGACATAAGCGTTGTGTCGCATACATTGCGACATAACGTGCGACATAACATGCGACACATTGTTGTGTCGCATGAAATTTTGGTCCGATGCGACACAAGAGGTCTGTTCGGAATTTAAGTTTCCGAAAAAGTATTTTCCGGTTTCCGTTGGGTCTAGAACTTTTATACTAGTTTTAATATGTTATAATGAGTTCATAGTAACTATTGGTGGTCGTTTTTAAGGTTTGTGGTGTCGTTTTCTTTAAAATGACCAAAACCGACATTTCCGTTAACGTGTTCAAAAACGAGTTTTAATTACATATTTGGACATTACTAAGCTAGGGGAACAATAATCTAGCAAAATAAAAGTAATCGGAAAAGTTTCGGGTCGCCGGAAAACTTACAAAGTTGTCGAATCGCGAAACTGAAAAGATGAAGTTGTAGCCCTCGTTGCGATGATCGTTGTTGCTCCTTTCCGTTTTGTGATTCAAGCTCGTTTTGTGGGTGTTTTCTTGAGAGAGAGAGAGTGACCAAGATAGAGAGAGAGATGAGGGTAGAGAGAGAGAGTTGAGAGAGATTGAGTGAGAGGGTGGGTTTGGTTATGTTTGTGATCAAAGGGGCATGGGGGTGGTGCCCCATGTCTTGGCCGGTTTTGGTGGGGTCCACCAAGTGTGGATCTCACCAATTTTTGTTCCCTCGCGTACGCGTTCCGTGCGGTGTTCGTTTCCCCGGTCGTTTAAACGTAAAAATCATTTTATACGCGATTAAATATACGTTTTAAATACGAAATAATATCCGATAATTTAGTTGAAGCATTTTAATAAAATACTTTGTTTTTAAGTTATAAAATGTAACTTTGTTTTGTTTTGTCGGTTGGTCGAGTTTTCGGAGAGTTCGGTGACGTTTTAATTAAAACGTACGTTTTCCGTTATATTATAAACATAATATAAAGTAATAATCAAAGTAATTAAATAATTTCACATTATTTAATAGTTGTTTTATTAATGTACGCAAGTTGTACGATTTTTGTTTTATACGATCTGTACGAATCGTATACGCGTATATATATATATTCCATCCATATATATATAATAAGTAAATAACGTATATAATCCTATTTCATATTATATACAAGTAATAATCACGTAATTAGGAAAATTTTAAATTGATCCAAATTTTGGGGTTGTTACACATACAGACAAGTTCTGTTGGTCCAAGCCCGAGGATGCCAAATATGCAGAACAAGATGATAAACAAGATGAATTTTTGTTCATGACCCATTCAGAAGCAAATGAACAGGCTAGTGAAATTTGGTACATCGATAGTGGGTGTTCACATCATATGACTGGAGATAAATCAAAGTTTAAGGAGCTAGATGAATCTATTAAATCGCAAGTACGTCTTGGAGATGGTAAACAACTTCAGATTGAAGGAAAGGGAAATGCATTTATCACACTTGGTAATCAAAGAAAACTTATCAGAAATGTTCATTATGCTCCGGATTTAGCTCATAATTTATTGAGTGTGGGTCAACTGATACAGTCAGGTTACTTAGTGCAATTTGATGATGAAAAATGTGTCATTAAGAAGAAGTCTACTAGTGAAACTTTAGCTTGTGCTTTCATGTCTTCAAATAGAATGTTTCCTCTTGTTTTAGGTAAACATGCAGAGGCTGCTTTGGTAACTAAAGGAGTGGAGGAAAGTAGACTTTAGCATCTGAGATATGGGCATTTACACGAGAAAGGGCTGCAATTGTTGAAAAATAAACAAATGGTGTCGGGTTTGCCTTCTATTTTACCATTGGAACAAGTTTGCACAGGTTATGTGCTTGGAAAGCAGGCCAAGCAACCTTTTCCGGTTTGAAAGGCAAAACGTGCAACAGAAGTACTCAAGTTAATTCAAGCAGATCTTTGTGGCCCTATGAGGACCGAATCATTGGCTGGAAGTAAGTATTTTTTTTTCTTCTAACAGATGACTATAGCCGAATGAGTTGGGTCTATTTCCTTCATCTCAAATTAGAAACCTTTGAAAGCTTCAAACGTTTCAAAGCATTGGTGGAGAAACAAAGTGGTGAAAGTATCAAAGCATTGAGAACAGATCGTGGTGGCGAGTTCCTGTCTAGGGAGTTCACTGAGTTTTGTGATGAACATGGTATCAAGCGTGAGCTTACTGCTCCATACACTCCGGAGCAGAATGGCGTCGCTAAACGGAACAATCGAACTATTGTAGAAATGGCGAGATCAATGATGAAAGAAAAAGAAATGCCTAACTCGTTTTGGGCAGAAGCTGTTGCTACAGCTGTTTATATTCTAAATATCTCTCCAACGAAGGCAGTGTGGAATCAGACACCATATGAAGCTTGGAATGGTAATAAACCATGTGTAAGTCATTTACGTGTGTTTGGGTGTATTTGCTATGTTTTGCATACTACAGGAAAACACAAATTTGAAGAGAAGTCGCAAAAACACGTTTTTATTGGCTATTGTTCTCAGTCAAAGGCATATAGAGTTTATGATCCGGAAAATAATAAATTCACTGTTAGCAGAAATGTGATATTTGATGAGAAGCTTTCCTGGAAATGGGACAAAGAAAATAGGCAATCGAATCCACTAGTCGAGTTGGATGAAAATGACAAAAATGCACACGATGCTACAACACATGTCTTTGAAACCTTACAAAATTCAACACCTCCAGAAACTGAATCGCCATCTCATTCAGTATCTACAGATACTATCTATCTTATCTGAAGATGGCTCATCGTCCTCAAAATCTTCTCCCAGGTACAAGTCGTTAGAGCATGATGTTTATCCTAATGCTCCAGTAGTTTTGTTTGCTGGTGATCCATCAAGTGTTGAAGAAGCAATGAAGAAGGCAGAATGGAGAAAGGCAATGGATGAAGAACTTCAAGCTATTAAAAAGAATCGAACATGGGAACTAGTTGATTTGCCACAAGGAAAACATGCTATTGGCTTGAAATGGATCTTCAAAACTAAGTTTTTACCGGATGGCAATGTTCAAAAGCATAAAGCAAGGTTGGTCGTGCGAGGTTTTACACAACAACAAGGAATTGATTACGAGGAAACTTTCTCACCCGTAGCTCGATTTGAAACAATTCGAATGATTTTAGCTCTTGCAGCACAAAGGCATTGGAAAGTGTTCCAGTTTGATGTTAAATCTGCATTTTTATATGGAGATGTGTAGGAAGAACTCTATGTTATCCAACCTCCTGGTTTTGAAATTGAAAATGAAAAAGATAAAGTGTTTCGATTAAATAAAGCTCTTTACGGGCTGAAACAGGCTCCGCGAGCTTGGTACAGCAAGATAGATGACTTCTTTCATAAGAATGGGTTTGAAAGAAGTATGCACGAACCTACACTGTATTTGAAGAGACAAGGTACAACTGATCTCGTTATAATAAGCATGTATGTTGATGACATAATTTATACAGGTTCATCTTCGGGTCTCATATCCGAGTTCAAAGAATCCATGATGAAGATGTTTAATATGACCGATCTTGGTGAATTACGTTACTTTTTGGGCCTGGAAATCGCACAAACAGCTTCTGGGATCTTCATGTCTCAAAGGAAATATATTGAAGATACCTTGAAAAGGTTCAAAATGTCAGGGTGTAAAATAGCTTCTACACCTATGAACATCAATGAAAAGTTAAGGGTAGATGATGATACTGGGATAGCAGATGCAAGTTTATATAGAAGCATGATCGGACGACTTATTTACATGACGCATTCTCGACCTGATCTAAGTTTTTCAGTTGGAATGCTTTCTCGTTTCATTCACAAGCCAACTAACCATCACTTCAGAGCAGCTAAGAGGGTGTTACGTTATCTTGCTGGAACAAAAGATTATGACATATGGTTTTGTGAGGTGAACGGATTTAGTCTAAAAGGCTACTGTGATAGTGACTGGGCAGGAGGCGCTTCTGAAGGTAAAAGCACATCTGGAAGTTGCTTCTGTTAGGTATTGCACGCGGATACATCCAACTAACAATAATCAGTTCATGACGCTGATATCAATCGTTAGCAAAAAAACAAGCCAAACCAACACTCGTATAATCGAGGTTACACCCACAAACAATAAACGGATAAATAAAGAGCAAACAACATAAACGAAAGCAATAAAGAACACAAGAATTTAACGTGGTTATATTCAATCTCCAACTAGGAGATTGGTTTAGTCCACGGGGCCAAACCAGAGAGTTCTTACTTTTATTTTCGTAGTCCAAGGGTTACAAATACATGGGGTTTCATTATATAGTGAATAACAAACTTGCACAACAAGAAAATCAAGTTTTCTGCCGACTCAAAGATTGCATCACGAAATCACCAAAACAAAATATCTCGTTTCCACTTTCCATTTAATTCCAACTCACATGATTCCAACATTCCAAGTCACGTGATACTTGATTAAATCTTCACATATTTAATATTAAATATCCCAACAATCTCCCACTTGAAGATTAATCAAACCCCAAAACCAATAACCCTTCACAATCTCGTCCCTTCATCAATGTCACCCGTTCAAACTTCATACCGCCGAAATACCATTCGGGACACGCCGCTCGACCACACAGAGTCGGAAGACTTTCGACACAAAGCTACCAGAACATTTACATTATGAAACTGGGACCACTCTCTAATCACCATCATCATCTTCTAGGCCCAAGAAGATTCGTTGAAGCGTGCGAAACTTCAACCACAGGATTCTATCAAGAGACACCCATCTCTTCAACTCATCGATTACAGTCATGTCTGATCCTGCCACCAACATGTCATCGACCATCCGTACAGAATTTCGTCCATCCGATTTTCCTTCCCAGCAATCAGAAAATTATCGATAGAACTAACACGTAGATTATCATCAAGGTTTATCCGTGAGAACGCAGTCACAACCTTAAAACCTACATTACCAACTTTCGCTTTCCCGCTGGTACACTGACCCAAAAAAACATAGCTATGATTTCTATGAACACATCTTCTCCCACTCAGCCCGCTCCCACTGTACGAATCAGAATAGTAATCGCAGCTATCTGAGAAGACTCTGGTTCATAATACCCGGCCAGTCGCAAATTACTTTGCCATTATAGAGTAACAACGAAGGTCCAAATGCTCTAGTGTTGCCGGATTCACACACTAAACATGTAGAAACTCGAGATCCATCAATCGCACAACCGTCTCAAGACTCCCACTAGTTGCCAAACTCCCACTAGCTTCGACTCTTCCCTCGGTTCCAAACTCCACAGAATTACCGATACTCTCAACAATATTCGAAAGCTCAACAGGACTTACAAGATTATCTGCCTCTAACCCACTTGAAAATTCCCAATTGGTTCGCCGAGAAGATCCGCTCTATCGTTGAACCAAAACATCAATCGATACCCGAGCCCAGTTGAACACGTTCTATCCGGCTTCTTCAACAACCAATATCTCAAAGTGTAGAAGCTCTAACCTGCCTAATCATTCCAAACCTATGGAATACCCGACCAAACATATGATCTCCCGTTTCAACCCCGCGAGTAACAACAAAACTCACTTGATAACTCCCACTATAGATTACCAAATGGATGTGGTACCATTTATTACCCGTCTACCCAAACCAAGAAAACTATCCCGTTGAGTTCCGTAACAAACCTCACGTCTTTGAGAATCCAGCCGTATCAAGTAAGTCTCCAGAATCACATCCCACACTCGCAACATCAAACGCCTAGTCTGATAACGTTCACTTATTCTTATGCACGGGATCACAAAGAATAATGAACACGAAACCAAAACCTAGGATTTCAAAACTCTCTCCGCAACAAACCGTCAATCGAAGCCCGATCATCCACTCCGTTTTCACTGTCGCGAACAATCACCGTCACAACGCAACCGACCTCCCGCCGTGTCATCACGTCACAACCCACTAGAAAAAACCCTAACTTATCTAATCTAGACAAACAACTCGTCCAGCACATAAACTTTGCTTTCCGAGTTCTTCGCGATCCAACAAAAAACGAGTTAGACGATCTCGATAATATGTTGCAATCAAATCCTAAATCGTATCTTCAATTGTTCCCCGATGGTTCTCTTTCTTCCGGATCAAGATCTATCCCAGATCTATATCTTCCAAATAAGAAACCCTAACCATCAAACCATCTTGTTCATGCTCCCATCCGCCATCATTCCCGATCTTCAAACCATGAAGCTCTGATACCAGTTGTTAGGTATTGCACGCGGATACATCCAACTAACAATAATCAGTTCATGACGCTGATATCAATCGTTAGCAAAAAAACAAGCCCAACCAACACTCGTGTAATCGAGGTTACACCCACAAACAATAAACGGATAAATAAAGAGCAAACAATATAAACGAAAGCAATAAAGAACACAAGAATTTAACGTGGTTATATCCAATCTCCAACTAGGAGATTGGTTTAGTCCACGGGGCCAAACCAGAGAGTTCTTACTTTTATTTTCGTAGTCCAAGGGTTACAAATACATGGGGTTTCATTATATAGTGAATAACAAACTTGCACAACAAGAAAATCAAGTTTTCTGCCGACTCAAAGATTGCATCAAGAAATCACCAAAACAAAAGATCTCGTTTCCACTTTCCATTTAATTCCAACTCACATGATTCCAACATTCCAAGTCACGTGATACTTGATTAAATCTTCACATATTTAATATTAAATATCCCAACAGCTTCATATTAGGTGGTGCTGCCATATCTTGGAGCTCAAAGAAACAAGCTACAGTGGCTTTATCTTCTACTGAAGCTGAGTATATAGCTGCCACATCTTCAGCATGTCAAGCCGTATGGTTGCGGAGGTTGCTCGGTGATCTTGGTGAAAAACAAGCAAATGCAACTGAAATCTTCTGTGACAGCAGGTCAGCCATCATGATTGCTAAGAATCCCGTGCACCATAGTCGAACAAAACATATTGAGATCAAGCATCATTTCATTAGGGAACTAATTGCTAAAGGTGAAGTTGTATTAGAGAGTTGCAGGACTGAAGAGCAACTTGTTGATATCATGACAAAAAGTTTACCACTCGGAAAACACGAAAGTATCTGCTCAGAACTCGGAGTCTTCAAGATCGAATGAAGGGGGAGTGTCAAAACTGTTGGGTCATTCGAAAGTCTTTATTTTTATCTTTAATAAGTCATTATCAAATAAATGGAGATCTTGTAACTGTGTGGCTACAGGTCTTTTAAGTATTATTATCTAGTAGTAACTATTAGGCTGTTGATCTCTTTTGGGATGTTTGATTTTCTCTGTATTTGCATCCTTCATGCCTATATGTAAGCTTTATCTATTATCAAATAAAAGTATCAGATCAGCAGTATCTAAATATGTTCTTTTCCCTTACTTCAACTTTTAATTTCTGAATATATCTCCAACATAAGCAATCCCAAAAACCCCTATTTACTAGCAAGTTTTCATAAATGGTGGACAATTTGTTAAACTCGCTAATGGATCTACAACTTTTTCAATATGTTTCAGTAATTCAGTCATTGAACATTTGATTTTAAGGGTCTTACTAATAAATTAATTACAATAAAAAAGGTTTATATTTTGATTATGTATCGAACTTTACACTTTTTACCATTATATGTATCCTTTGAAACATCTTAAAACCGTATTTTGTATGCATTTAACTTACTATTATATGTATTCAATTTACAAAAAAACATGTCACTTTATGTAGCAAAAATAGACAAAAAGTATACAATAAACAGTTTTAAAACTTAATACAATAGCAGGTTTCAAAGTTGAATAAATACAATAGTAAAAGGTGTAAAGGTTAATACATAACCAAATGATGAAACTAGTATGATTCTTCCATAGTTCATGCTAAACAAAAATATATATTAGTTGTAGCAACGAAACTGATACCGTAATGACTGATGAGAACAGGTTTGATGCTCGAAATTTTCTTGAAAGAAGCATAAACGGGCGGATAGTTTTCGCTGGAGACTCGATAGTAAGAAACCAATGGGAGTCTCTACTATGTATGCTCTCACATGGAGTCTCAAATCTTTCTAAAATATACGAGGAGCTTGGCAACCCCATATCCAAACACAAAGGCTTCCTTTCCATCAAGTTTCAAGACTATAATCTAACCATTCAATACTACTGTGTGCCGTTGCTAGTTGTCATCAATGATCCGCCACAAAATTCTTCTCAACAAGTTCAGCGAGCCATTAGGGTTGATAAACTCCACTCGTTCTCTTCAAAATGGGCTGGGGCAGACCTTCTTGTCTTCAGCCCGGGCCATTGGTGGAACCAAGATAAAACTATAAAGATGTTAGTATATTCTTATTTCATATTGTTTTTTTATTAGAAAGGCAAGTACTCTAACACAATTACCAATATATGCATTTACTCACGAATATGCATTTAAGCTAATCTAACATTGATTAATTGAAATTTCCCTCTACACTGATGCTTCTTTTTAACTTTGGTCGTTATAGGGGAAACTATTTACAGGAAGAAGGGATTTTTATTTGAACATGACAATGGATGTCATGGTGGCATTTGGGAAGTCTCTTCAGACATTGAAGTCATGGGCTTTCTAGAATTTGGATCCAGAGAGCCGTATATTCTTTCAAAGCTATTCACCTTCACATTTCTGGCAAGTGAATAAAAATTCTTAGAGGTGTCTATTTCAAACTATCTAAATAAAAACGAGTCAATTTGGGTCGTATATCTCAAAGCATGTCAAACGAGTAAAATCTGAAGTACATGGTATATTATTTGGAAGTGTATTATATAAAAACCTCTTTTATTATTGTATGTAGCATACTTCCAAAACTTATATTGTATGTATTGAACATGTAGATCTCGTTTAGCTATTGTATGTACACTTTCTTTTTTGGCCTTGGCAAAAAAAGGGAAGTCCTTTTTGTCAAAGCTAAATGAAAGTACGTCATACAATAGACCAAATGAAAGTACATCTCATCTCATACAATAGTAAAAGAGGCAAAGTATAATACACTTTGAAATAATAAACCACGTTTATGTCATTTTATAAAAAACTAGTAATAATTAAAGATAGACTAAAATTGTTGTCAACTTAGCCCAACCCGAATTCATTTTGACAAGTTATCCAAAATGCCTTTCAGGCTAAATTGGCTTATAAAATTTGAAGAAAAAATAATGTTCTGTGTGCAAGGGTGGAGCATGGAACACCTGTGGTCGTTGTGATCGGAGTTAAGCACCAGAAACAGACAACTTGAAGCCACAAAGTGAACCTTTGCACAATCAGATCATTATGAATGTGGTCAAAGAGATGGAAATTGCAAAACACAAAGTCCAATTTTTGAACATTACGTATCCAACTGCAATGAGAAAAGATAGTCACCCTTCGAGACACCGTGAGCCAGGTACCCCACAACCAGCTCCACAAGATTGTAGCCATTGGTGCCTACCTGGTGTCCCTGACACTTGGAATGAACTTTTATATGCTCAACTTTTGTCAATTGGATTCAAAACCAGATGATCAAGATGAGACGTGCAACTATTAATTATTTCTTTAGTGATGGCTCAAATTCGGGCTAAAAATTATGGAACATGGAAAGCGGTTCACCCTGATGGGTCAAACACAGTACCGATCAAAGAGGGTCTGAAATGGAAGAAATCTTAACCCATGACCTTCGTAATATAATATTATCATTTAAAGGATGGCATTGTATACCACTAAGTTAATTGTTGATTACAAGATTGTACGTCTTATAATAACTACAAATATTGTTTATTGCCCCATACAACTATGCATATATGCCTACATAGCATAAGCAGATGTGATGTCATAATCGTAGGAATAGAAAAGCCAAATTGCACGAGAATTTGTGAAATTGTAACACTAAGTTTATTAACGGGCGGTTTTAGAAATATATTGCTTCAATTTAGTACTTTCTGGAAATCTAGTGGATTATCATGAATAGTGTTGTTAGCAACATTGCTTCTAACGGTAGGTTTTGATATACATGCTACGATGTTAGAAACCGGTTATTTGATTAAATATGGCTTAAGTTGCAGCCATTTGAACTCATGTACGGCTTTGGGTTCTGGCCAATCGTACGCTAAGTGTGTTTATAGTTGTGGGTTTTGGCCAAACAGTTGTAGCCATTTAAACCACAACCAGTTCTAGCCACAAAAGATTGATCAAGCAACTCTCAATTGCAAATTTACTTTTACAATACTATACAAATTTGAAAATTTAATGCACAGATACCAAAACTAAAGCACTAAAACAGTGCAAACAAACAATTTAATGCACAGATACCAAAACTAAAGCACTAAAACAGTGCAAACAAACAATTTTAGACTACTAAACTGTGAAGGGGCCGCGCGAACGCAGGCCCCCACTGGCACAAATTATGATGTAGGCTCGACCACTTGGGCCGACCTTAGGGCAGCACCCCTCCTAAGTGCAATGGAGGTCACTGACCTAGGCCATGGGCATTCTTGATCACCCATTGACCCCATCCAGGTAAGTATGTAATCAGTACCCTTCTTTCCCCTTTTATACACCTCTTCCTTCCTTTAACTTTCTTCTCTCAACCGATGTGGGATGGCCTTTTTTATGCACATACACATACTCTTCTTGCAGGCTTCTATGCCCCTTCTTTCTTTTCTTACTTGTTTCCAAGTCTCCTTTATAAATTAAATCATGAAATGATGATGTTATCCACTATTTGTCATGTTGAGTTTACAAATATGTGATCATTTATTATACCTTATTATCGATCGGAAAGAAAGTGAGCAATTTATCATGATATTTATAAGGGTATTAACTATTAAGGCAATTCCCGGTTTCAAGTCACACACAACATATAATAAAAGTTTACCTCATACGATAGATGGTTTTAAAGTTGGAAGTATAATATAGTAACAAAAAGTTTAGCGCATAACAAAACAATAAACCCAAATAAATATATATGTTAATCAGTAAACACGATCAAACTTGATTTTGATGTGCAAATTTGAGACAAAACCAGGATACTAACAAATTGAATTGTCTCATACATGGTACCACTACCAACAAGTTAGTTTATGAGACATGTGAGAGACTGTCGTTGTCCCAGTCGAAACTGATTTTCCGTTTTGACTTTTCATTTGATGTGGAGGCCTGTTATTTCGCTGAACTATATCACTAGTCTGGAGTTTGGTTCTGCTTAACAAAACGATTTGAGGCCAAACCGGTTTGCAACAATACTACAATTGTTTCTTACCATTGCAAACTCTACTTATCATGATACAGATTATGGAATGTTTGAACTACAACTATGATTAAACCAAGACATGTGACTCAATGATGTTCAAGATAACATTTGATTGATTGCCTTGAGCTTTCAACATACACTCGTTGATCTTTATCAAAATGATAATGGAAAATTATAACAAAATCAAAAGGACATAACTAGAGATGTTGAAGAATTTTGATATTGTATATTGACGAATATGAACTCATACCAGATCTTTATCCAAATGAAAATGTACTCATATAACCATCGATATATATCACATTGGTTGGAAGGCTTTTAGTCTGTCATAGTAAAACCCATTTTAAGAATTTGGCTATTACTCAACACTCTCTTGAGATACAATTAAGTTATCAGAAATAACTAACAACTTTTGTCACACAGGTAGTAGCTATCAAGTCTCGTGAATTAAGTGATGGTGCAAATTAGACCCATTTAAGATGTGTTACCCGGGTTGTCTTGTTAGCTGTTCGATAATGAACTGTCAAAATGTTTCATTCACTTTTTAGAATGACAATAGCTGCCTGTGCACAATATATACATCTTGTAATCAGTTACTGTATGATAGAATTTGAAATCGAACTCAAAATCATCATATTGCAGCACTGAAATTTTTTCGTATATCAGTTATCTTTCCACTAAATTCTTTTTGTATACGGTGCACAAGTAATGGTATGTATGAGAAAAAAAAATTAAAAAATAGCAAACCGATATTACCTTAGAAATAGAGAATCCAACAGTACAAACAACATAGAAGACCAGCCAACATGCCAGACCCCAAAACAAAACAAAACGAAACCAAAGCTTTTTCCAAGGCATAAAAAGCAGGGGCCAACAAATACATCCAACAAAAAACAAAAATATAAACAACACCAAGAAACAACATGAGCACCCAGGCACCAACAAAAGACTCACTATAAAGATCTAGGTATGAGAATTGCCGCTAATATAATGCATGTATATCAGTCATTTCATAAGCAAATACATTATACATATCGACTAATTGCAAACCAACATAAAAACTATAAATGACTCCTATATTTCAACATTCAAAGTTAAAGTTTAACAGAAAATAGTCCAATAGAATATGAAACTAACCATGTTCCTCTATCGTCTTGGATAACAACAATAATTCGCCTTATGTAGCAATGAGCATGCAAACACTCCAGAGATCAGACTACCTCCGCATCAATAGTATCATTGTGATCTTACGAGCCCCTTGTGAATCACTGCTGTGATCATTTGTACTTTGAAATCCAACGTACAAGTGCCTACTGCTGCTCCATAGGTGGTTCAGGGGGTCCTCTAGCTATTGGGACGCCACTACCACGCAGTGTTCGTGGTTTTGCCAGTTCCACACATATGATACGCCCATGCAGTGTCTGCAAACAGCCCGTATATTAATTCCTCCTAAGTACAAACTCTAAAACCAAAATTACTCCAAAACTAATTTTATTGATTTTCGTCCATACGACTTCTTTTACTTTTTGAACACATGAGTCCTGTGCTGATGTGCATTATGAGAGTATTATGTAGACATTACACAATATTTGAATCGCTTTTATACGGGATAAAATGAGGGATAAAAATTGCACTAATTTGTAACCTTTCCATCCATTTCATCGATGGCTTTCTCGGCTTCATCTGCGGATGCATAGGTGACGAACCCATAGCCTTTTGATCTGCTTGAAACTTTATCCATCATTACATTCGCTACAAATAGATACAAATTGTGTCACATTTGGCTATAATTATATAAACATGTACATGTGTCAACATGTTTCTAAAGTTTTACCTTCAACAACTTGTCCAAACTGCGAAAACGCATCAGTTAATGCTTTTTCTGTGGTATAAAATGATAGACCTGCAGTATGCAAATGAATAATTAGAATTACAGATTACTAATGCCTCTCATTAAATCAAACCATAAATTATTTGAACTTTTCTTATCTTATTCTTGAACAAACACGAATTAAAATAAAAAAAACTGAAAACAATTAATCGCAATATAAATTTATAAAACTTATATGATAAAATAAGCAGTATAAAGGAAGGGAAGGTGGAAACCTGCAACATAAAGCTTGGAAGCTATGCCTCTGCGTGAAATGAGAGAATATGATGAAGAAGAAGAAGATAATAATGATGATTGATACCGTGTATTTGAGCGTGATAATAAATTGGTAAAAATGGTGTTTGGAATTCTTCTATATGCCGCCATAGCTCTCTCTGTATTTGTTTTAGGGCTTGAAATAATGGAAACACCGAACAGGGGAACACGGACATGATACTTTTAATTTACATTAATAAAATACAAGTCAAACCCCTGAACATTTGTTAATTTATATTATTGGTCCAAAGCTTGTTGCAACTATCACACAATATTAGGGGTGTGCAAATTTCGGGTAGAACCGAAAATACCCAAGAACCGAACCGGACCAGAATCGAACCCGAAATAATCGAGAATATTTGGTCCGGTCCTCGGTCCTTCAATTTGTACATTTTTGGGTCTCGGGTCGGTCCGGACCGAACCCGAAAAAAATGAAAAAAGAACTTAACCGAAGATTAATTTATAGATTCCTAAAAATATAGTTAGATGACTAATATCTATGCCTTAATTATTTTGTCTTTTGTATTGATATCTTAGATATTATCAAAGCATGTGATTACGTCAACTTATAAGTTAATTATAAGCGATCAAATTTGTGTCTTTGCTCTTTGTGTGTGTCAATAGTAATGTGTAGATAAATTGTATTCGTACATGTGCATTGATCATGTGGTTATGTATGTCAAAGTTATTGTATGTGTCAAAAGTGTTAATGTTATGTGTCAAAAGTGTTAATGTTTGTATATTCCATTGCAAACGATTAAATATAATGAATTTCAACATTTGGTAAGCATATTTTTCGGGTCAGTTTTATGACCAGAACCGAATGGACCAAAGTGGAACCGAACCGAAACCGAACCATATGTAGTTGGTCCGGTCCTCGGTTCATGTTTTCCTAATTGTTCGGTTCTCGGGTCGATTCGGTCCTAGCCCAGTTTGATCCGATCTTAGACCATGAACAGCCCTACAAAATACTAATGTTTGAGATTTATTTTCATTTTAAAATTTTAATGTCAATATATTACAGTATATTATATATTACTTCTATATAATTTCAAGTACATTATTTTCATTCAAGTTTAGTTTTATTTTTGTAATCAGTAATGACAGATTCGTGTCACCAACTTATTCTTTATCTTGTTTTTACAATAAAAAAAGATGTATACGAATGGAACAGTGTTTAGGATTATAATAAGCCGAGCTAAAAGTATAATAATGGTATGATAATAATATTTATGCTAAATGTATAATTTATTCGATCTATCGAATCCAATCTAAATTAGTAATGAAACGATATTCGAATTATTAATAATTTCTTAAACAATATAATAAATAAATTTGAGATGCCAAAAGTCGTATAGCTTGTAATTCCGTTTTAATTGGGAAACACAACATTTACAATATAGTCGCCAGAAATAGTCTACCATTATTATCGAATTAATATGGAATTTAAGAGACCAAGTCAAAAGAATTGAAAGTAATTAACGAGTGGGGAATCACAATCCCATTTTTATCGGCTAGCAATGTGTAAATTTAATCTCAAACTTACTCATTCACCATACAACCCATTATCTCCAAATCATTCTTTCACAAAACTAATCAAATGGAAACCTAATACATAACAGTAAAAAGTCTAGCGACAAGGGGTGAAAAGGCACCGGTTCAAGGCGTCCGACTGAGAAATTTTACATGTTAGTTTCGGTCTAAACTCGAATTCGTTTCGGTGTGATACGGTTTTCATTTTTGAGGTAAATCTTAACCCAACTTGTATATAGATCTGTTATTACTCCTTATTAATCACATGGTATTCATATCTTTGATTTAAAACGAACCGAAAACAACCGTTTTATCAACCGGTTTCGGTGACGATATCGGAAAATAAGATTCTTTAACTTGCGAAAAGATGTTTGGTTTCAAATCACTTGACGTCTAAGGTATATCATTACGAAACTCGAATATTAACTTATTATTAGCTTGTGTTGATCAAAGTCTGTTCACACCTTTAATTATAACGAACCGAAACTATTTTCGATTTTTATAGCGGAAACTTTCTGAGTCTAAAAGTGCACAGTTTACTAACGAATCTGAGTCTGAAAGTCATAGTAAAACATTGTAAATATCATAGATGTAGTATTTTTATCGCTTACATGAACTTGATCAAACCAAATTGAAGAATTTAACTAAAATCGAACATGGCTCTTTAAGTACGTGGTACATGAACGAAACTTCATAATGGTGTTTTAACATAACTTTCGTTTTTACCCCTTGATACTAAAAATACATATTTCCCTCTTCAGTGTATATCGATACTTGTTAAAATAGAATAATCAATAACTTTTCTAAAATTTCACTCTAGCACTAGGACAGAATTTATTTTATAACAGGTCCTATAATGGTGTCTAATGACAAATTCTCTTAAGAAGGCTGGCATTGATAATTGAATTATAAAAAAAAAAAAAAAGGGAAGAGTATGTATCTTAATTAAATCTAGGATATGGGATATTAGTGGACAATAATCAAGATATTAAACTAAGAGTCTAAATTTAGTTAAATTGTGTTATGTAGACTTTGTGAAGGATTATGGAGCATTCTTTCTATCTTGAGTTATTTAGACACTTATTCAGGTACGGATGTCCGTACTCTTCTTTCAGCGTTATCTTGACATGCTTTATTGATATCCTTGCCACTACTAGAAAATCTGATTATACTTATGGATTTCCCACGACAAGTTTTTTGTGGGAAAATTTCCCACGAATTTTCATCAGATTATAATCGGGAATAGGAAAGTAGAACTTTTGACAAAATTTATGACGGATTTACAACGAATTTGTGACGACACAATATCCGTGGGAATACTGACGATAAAAAACTCAATTCCCACCATTTTTCAACGATTTTCTATCGATAATTTCTATCATTTATCAAAATAAATAAATATAATCGGTATATAATATCCGATGATAATTCGTGGAAAAACTATAGGTAGTTTCATCGGATTTGTAACGGTCAAAAATTTTCGGTTGAAAAACCGTGGAAATATTTCAAAATTAAAATGATAATTATAATTATTTAGTCGTTGAAAATCGGTGGGAAACCATTTCAAGCATTTGTTGAAAATCCGTGGAAAATCTCAACGGATTCTCAACCTTTTTGTAGGTTTCGTTGAAAATTCATGGGAAGTATTACAAATTAACTAAAATATAAAAAATTACCGAGTTGTTGAAAATTCGTGGGAACCATTAACACATTTTGATGAACTACCATGGAAACTCTCAATGGATTTTCAACCATTTTAGAGCTTCTGTTGAAAATCCATGGGAAAATGTGACGGATTTTTGACCATTATAAAGTTTTCGTTTAGAATCATAGATTCAAACACAATCATTCATATTCATATGTACATGTAAATAATAATGTAGTTATGTAGACGTGCGTAAACGAGAATAAGTTTTATGTATCTATAGTGTGTATATTAATACGATGATATGTATTTATATTTATATTATATATAAGATGAGATGAATAACATGCATATACATATACCTATATTTAATATATGTTTATTATGTTAATAAGTTACATGTAATTATTCGTGAATTTATATGTCTACATAGCACACACACACACACACACATATATATATATATATACATGGTATTGATAAACACAATATATATTACTCATAGTCACGCATCAAAATCATAAATGTATACATGTGTAAATAAGTTGTACTTCTATTATTACTAAGTTATATACGTTTTAAAGTATGTATATATGTATATAATTCCTTTAAACGTATATATAGAGAAATTATCGTTGAAAATCCGTGGGAAATTGTAACGGATTTTCAACTATTTAAGTGGTTCTGTTGAAAATCCGTGGGAAATTGTAACGGATTTTCAACTATTTTAGTGGTTCTGTTGAAAATCCGTGGGAAATTGTAACGGATTTTCAACTATTTTAGTGGTTCTGTTGAAAATCCGTGGGAAACTACAACGAATTTCTAACCTTTTATAGGTTTCGTTTAAAATCTTTGACAAAATAATGATTTGTTATATAATTTTCACATAAAAGCATTCATAGGTATATAATATAATAATGTACGTAATTATATGTATGTAAATGAGAGTATCTATCTATACATCAATACAATGATAACTACATTTTATATATAAGATCAATAACACACATTAGACAAACACCTATATTTATTATACGTTTACTATATTAGTAACCCACACCTATTCTCGATTCAAAGATCGTTTACTAACTCGATCACAAGACTTCGATGAGATCGAAACACTTCGTAAACACAGCGAAAACGACATGAAACGATGTCTTTACTATATTAGTAAGTTACATGCTATTAGTTGTATATTTACATTCAATATATGATTTTTGGTATTGATATATAGTATAGGTGAGCATTCGTACCCATATTATATACACCACCAAACATATGTATACATATATAGGGTAGAGTTCTAATGAGAATACTTTAAAAATAAAAATGATAAGAACACTTCATAAATGCACAATTAGCCAATAAAGTTATTAGATTCACACTCATTCATCTCAAATATGTGTAGAAAAATGGATGCGAACTTTCGAAAATGAACAAAATTTGATAAAACGATTGATGCACAATTATAGAGATAATCGTGCATCAATCATTTTTTCGATTTTTATGCATTTTTAGAAGTATATTTGAGATGTACGAATGTGAATCTAACTATTTTATTAAAGATAATTGTGTTTTTGAAGCGTTCTTAGCCGTTTTTATGTATATACTTCTTCTAAATGATATATATAGAGAAATCTCGTGGGAAATTCATGGGAAATTGTAACGGATTTTCAACCATTTCATATGTTTCGTTAAAATTTCGTGGGAAACTACAACGGATTTTCATCCATTTTATATTTTCCTTTAAAAATTGAGTGACACCATCTATAATTTAATTGCATCTCAAGAACTCGATACACATGTTGTTTATACATGTATGCCTTTTTTTCTTTAATTATTTAGAAAATGAAGTAAGTGATAGCTTTAGATTGCATTTTATGTTTTTTAATTATGTTCTAAATTAACACAGACTTTGTCTTGTTCCCACTTTCTCCCAAATCCCAAACACTTTCTCCCGCCCTCCACACTTTCTCCCGCCCCCCAATTTTCTCCCAAATCTCAAGACGACCGCTGTTCCCGGCTTCAAACACCGCTACTGTCGGTGCCAACAACCAGCAAAGGTACTAATTTTTTAATTTTATGATAACTTGTTTTGTTAATTTGGTTTATAACTTGAGATTTGTGAAACTAGGGGTTTTGTTAGCAGTAGAATATACTTCAATTTAAAGATGGGTTTTGTTAGTTGCTAGTAGATAACGATGGATCTTTTTTAACGAACTACAATCTTAGTGGCTGAGAGTAGATCCGTAAAGTTCTAACAAGCAGGGGAAAACTCTACAACTAAAGTTAGCTCAAATCGAAAAACAAATTAATTATGTGTACATACATAAATAAAATGGATGATATTGGTCAAAGTTTGTGAGCTTACATGTATTACTACGTGTAACTATATAAGCATGATAGTGTAGTAGTTTAAGTTTTAAAATGAAAATTTTATATTCTTTCAATGTCTAAATTAAATATGTTTTATGCTGAAACAAAGTTTTATCCTTGACATATTGTAAAGGATGTGCTTAGGTAGCTTGTACCTTACTAAAACCAACTACAAAGTTATTATCTTTGACTTTTTGTATGTACAATAGATGTATGTATGCTTAAATATGAACTTTTATAAGGTAATCTGAATAATTACCATGGTTGTTTTTTACTTGTTAGATCTGACTTGTCTTGAATTGTAGTTATAGTAACTGAAAATGTCATCGAGTATTGATCGAGGATGGATGTATAGGATGAACGATAGTTTTGGATATCTTTGTATGGATTATTGTGGCAAAGTTGAACAGTTTTTGGACTTCGCTTATTCAAATGAAACATTCGTTGAAAGGAAAAAAACAAGAAGCGGTGAGATAGTACTTCAAATTAAATGTCCTTGTATTAAGTGCAAAAATACTCATTATAGGAGTAGAGATGATGTTAACACTCACTTACTTTCAAAGGGGTTCATACCAAATTATATGACATGGTATGAACACGGTGAAGTAAATACCCGAGAAATGGGTAATCCAATGGAAGTTGACGATGACCAAGATGATGGTATGACACGCATGGTGTGGGAAAACATGTATGCTGCTGGTTTTAATACACAAACAAATCAGGAAGCAAATACCTCAGAAGAACAAGTACCAAATGCAAACGCCAAAAAATTCTATGACATGCTAGAATCAGCTGATGAACCTTTGTATAATGGATGTGAAGAATGGTCAAAATTACAAGCTGCTACGACCTTACTGAATTGGAAGTCAGATTGTAATGTACCCGAGTCTACCTTCAATCGTATACTTACAATCTTTAAAAGTATGCTGCCAAATGGTAATAAGCTACCATCCAACTTCTACTCTTCTGATTGTAGATAATGCGTTCCCCTACTGGTATCAATGAACACTTGAAAGTTTTAGCATACGGGCCGCTTAATAAAGCCAAATCTCATAAAGGCTATTTTGTCAATGGTTGCAAGTTCCACACAGTTACACATTGTGATGGAAGAGTCACACAAAATAGCGGTATATGCGTAAAAGGTGCTTGTTATGACCAACATGAAACTGACTACTATGGACTATTGGAAGAGGTTCTCGAGGTTGAGTATCACAGTCGTTTAGAAACTTGTGTAGTTGTGTTGTTCAAATGTCACTGGTTTGATCCTACTCAAGGGGTAAGAGTTGACTATAATCGTAATATGGTTGATGTCAAACACAAGTCTAAAGGATGCATCGACGACCCGTTTATTCTTGCATCACAAGCAGAACAAGTGTATTACACATCATATCCTTCAATGACAAGGGATTTGAAAGATTGGTCAGCTGTTATTAAGATGAAGGCAAGGGGAATTTTTGAACTAGCAGAGCGTGTTAGTGAAATAGATGTTAATGTCGACGGAGAACATTTCTATCAAGAGAATGAGAGGTTAATTTGTTCAACAAGTACAAATGATGACTATAGACCTATTTGTCTTGATCAGGGAGAAATTGAAGAAGTAATAGTAACTACAAATAATCCTAGTAACAATATAAATGATGATAATAATATCGAGGAAGAAGAATTGGAAGATATAAATGATAATTCAGATGAGGATGAAGATCTATTTTTTTCTGACCATTCTTCTGATTGATTGGTATATACGTAATAAAGTGTTTATATGCTTACCTTATTCCACCATGTTTTGTAACAATTCTCTATTTGAATAATTATCTTTAGGTATTTATTTTTTAACTTTATATATACTCATTGTTCACTAATTATGGTTTTTTTTTAAATGTTTTTTGTTGTAGATATCATGACGGGTCGTGGTATGGCTAGGGGTCGACGTGGTAGTAAGCAATCTGCTAGAGGTGGTAACCAATCAAGCAGAGGTGGTAATCAATCAAGCAGAGGTGGCAGTAGTGCTTATGAACGCAGTCAAAACACAAGTGATAGTGTGATCCCTAACGAGGAATCCCACGAGGAATTAGAAAGTCTCCATGATGGTGCTGATGAAGTAGAGATATCACAAGCAGACTTTGGGTTGAATGTCAACATTTCAAACACTTCTTTGGATCTTAGGAAATGGGTTGGAGCTGATCCGGATTGGGAACAGTACGTTTTAATATTCTTTGCACTTAAAAAGCACCTTTATAATATTGTTAATAGTGTTGCATTGATTATATTGTTTAGTTTTGACGATGATGGTTCGGCTAGTGGGATACTCTCTGATATCATACAAAACATGTACAAGGGATGTTGGCCGACTTGGACAACTGTTCCCATGCTAAATAAAGATATGATGTTTGAGAGATTTCAGGTCTACTTACAATAATTGTATATGGTTTGATAGCTAAAATAAATATTGAACTGATGTATTTAGCTTGATATCTATTTATGTGTAATTGCAGAAAGGATTTAAATGGGATCCTGCTTTGGACTTGATAATTCGCACAATACTTTTTCATCTATGTGCAAAGAGGTTTAGAGAGATTATAAGGACTGCTCGTGATAAAGCTTTAAAGACGGCAGTTGAAGCTGATGACGTTGAGTTTAATGGTGATTATACTATCATTGAGACTCATGGCCCAACATGGATCCATCAGGATCTTTGGACACAACTTATTGCACATTGGAATAGGGATGAATGGAAAAAAATTTCGGAGGTCAACAAAGCAAATAAGGCAAAGCAAGTTGGTGGCTTGCATACTACGGGTTCTGGTGGCTTTAAGAAAGCTAGAAAGAAATTGGTAAGATATATTATATTTAGTTAAGACCACCTACAACACTTACAAGTAACTAGTTTCTGAGTTATATGGGTTTGTTGTGTCAAGTAAATAAAATCCAAGCCACTTGATATTCTTATGTGCATATGTTATATGCTTCTGTTTTGTCAGTATGAGTTGAAGTCAAATAGTGTTAATCGTAGAGTTGTAATTCTATGTATGAATCCTAATCGACTTACAGTATGTTAGCATGATCTTTTATTCTTACGCATAATGGGTTATGATACTAATTCTTACAAAAGAGTGGTCCTGAGCTTAATAATATGCCACTGATTCTAGTTGCTTATGAACTATTATATATTTGACTTTCACAGGAAACCTTTTTGGGGCGTCCCGTAAAATCTCATGAGTCCTTTATCAACAACCATGCAAGAAAAGGGACTAGGCTATATGAGTTGAAGGAGGGGAGCGATTTGCAGCCCGTGTTAGTTGATGACAGAGCACGTGTACATGTCGTAAGTTTCAAAGTATTCTAATAATTAACTATTATTCAAGTAATTCATTAGTTGATGTACAAGTTATAACTATATGATAATATGTCACAGGATACTTTAATGACTTCCTATGAAGTACAGTATGGCTCAAACGCTGAAAATTACCCATCTTTTAACTCTGAGTTGTGGAACAAATGCATGGGGGGGAGGAAGAAAGGGAGAGGCTATGGGAGTGGTACATCATCGGATCCTTCTTTTGTATTGACGGGTATACCTTCTGCACCCCGCTCAAGTAGCTTGAACGCTATTCCCGAGGTTTGTTTCAACTCTCGATTCCTAGTTTTGTCATTGCTACAATTCTGTTTTGTCTACAACTACAAGTAGGGATTTCATAGATTATCTTTTGGGTAATGTTTTTGGGTTTAACGATCTTTTTTTTTTAGTATTTAGTTATGTTTTCTATGTAGACTGTGATTGGTTATTTGTGTAGTTATTAGTCTTGTTCTGTTTGAAAACTGTTTTATTTGGTATCTATCAGTTTTGATACTTGTTTCAAACCTCCTCATAAACCTTTGTTTGGTGTTTTCATTTAGTTTCTCTTTTACTTAAATTGTTTGTAGGTACGAATGTTGACACAAACATTGGAAGAGATGCGTGAGCTACATGAAACGCAACAAAAAGAGATGGAAGAGATAAAAGAAGAACATAAACAGGAGGTTGAAGGACTTAAAGCACGGAGTGACGAATTGGACAAGAAGCTTAACGATTTGATGAAGTATATACCATCTTTCACGCCATCATCTTAAGTGTAACAATCATCTATTTTTGAATGTTGGGTATGAAACTTCCAACATTTTATGATCTATTTTTGAAAGTTGGTTAAGAACTTCCAACATTTTATCCCTATTTTTGAATGTTGGTTATGAAACTTCCAACTTATAACTTGAAACTTTGACAACCTTGTAAGTTGTAACTAATTAGGGATACTTTGACTCTTGGTTGTGGTAGTAACTTTAATATTAGATGTTTTTATTTGATTTATATGTGCTTGAATCAAAATGTTGTATACAGGTTAGATTTGGAAAAATACAAATTTGAAAAAAAAAATCAGTTTTCTTTTTAAATACAAATTTTGTAACGGAAGTAGTCGTTGATAATCCTTGGGAATCAATAGTTGTTGAAACTTCAACTTGTTGCAAATCCGTGGGAAACTTCACTCGTTAAAAATTCGTGGGAAACTTTGGGGATACAAATCTATTGAAAATATGATTGATAAAAATCCGTTGAAAGTTCTTGCCATTGAAAATTCGTTGAAACTTGTTGTCGTAGAAAATTCGTGGGAATCACCCGACGGAATATTGTTGAAAATCCGTGGGAAAAATACAGTCCGTGGGAAGCATTTGTTGAAATTCCGTGGGAGATCCGTTAACATGTTAGAAGATATCATGTTTAAAATTTTGTTTATCATCAAAATGGTTAGTTGAAAATCCGTTGAAACGTTATTGGCCGTTGAAAAGTTCGTGGGAAGAAAATTTCCCACGCCCTTTTTAAAGACGGATACTTTTCATGGGAAATTCGTTGAAAAGGGCCGTTTTCAACGAATTTCCGACGGATTCTTCCGTTGAAATGCGCCAGCTTTCTAGTAGTGTGCGTTCTTTTGATATCCTTGTGGTTCAGTTGATATCTTGATATATTTGTGTGATCTGATTCCCCTATTTGAGCTAAATTGGTTTGAACAAAAGTGTTATTTGAGATTTGATAAATTGTGGAAACTTTTGAGAAACTTGTGTGAAAAATGATTTTTGGTAAACTTGGGGAATTTATTATTACGAGCTATCTTGGATTCATTTGATTTAAGTTCCATATGCATGGTGGACATAATCTTGCGTGTGGTTGGTTTATATGTTCACTGTGCGCCCATAGAACTCTAGAGTTTTGTAGACCGGAGATAGGTATACCGAGTCAGCTTCCTGTGGAGGACCACAGGGGCGTCATTGCGGCACCAATGACGTCGCACTATCCGTGGCGGTGGGATTAGTCCACGGTGTCTCCCCTTTGTTGATATTATGTGATTGTGTGATTATGCTCGTTGAGAGCTTTTGATTTGTGCTCGTGGGAGAGCTTTTGGATTATTTAGGAGGCGTATGGATGCATCTTAGGCTATGTTATGATATGATATGATATGATTTGTGTAGAGCGGTCGTGTGGTGTAGTGCCATACACACCTTCCGATCAGGGGATACACCTAGAGTCGCGACCTGTGTGTTAGTGCGCGATATGATTTGATATGATATATTGTGAGATATGATATATGGCACCGGTGTTGTGCAGTTTGGATATTTTGTTTGTAGGGTACTCGGTATAAAATAACCCAACCCTTCGTTGCTTCAGCCTTTATTTCATTTGTTACTCTGGTGTAAGGGTGGTGTTACTCGAAGGGTGAATTTTGGAAAATTAAATTATTTATTTCGTTTCATTCTCATTTATAAAATATTATTACTGTTACTTTTTATTTCTGTCTACATCCGCGCACTGAGCAATTAGCTCAGCCGCATTTCTTTTCCTGCGGCAGGTACTCAGGGTAATATGGGATGAGTGCGAGAGCTTCAAGACTTGGACTTGCCATAGAGATTACCTTTTAATTTACTAGTTGGACTTTTATATAGGTTCTCATTTAATATACATTGTCATTTATTATTACATAAATTTATTAGTACATTTATTACTTAGCAATAAATGTGACCTTCCGTTTCGTTATCGGAACGGGGGTGTTACAACTTACGGTATCAGAGCTTAGGTTCCTTCTTGTAGTTTGCCTTTAGGTCTGACCTGTGAGTTTTGGGTAGATCACGGAATAGGATTAGATCATGGGATAGGATTCTGCTTCCTTTATCTTGTACTCTACCGTATTTCGTTTGATTCCAATAATTGTCTATACATGTTCTATAAGGAGTTAATTTATTTATATTGCTATCGCGATTGGAAATTCGTGATAATTGTGCGCGTGTATGGTGAGTGTTCCATATCGATTGGAGATGACGTTCTTTTGGCTTAACTACTTCTTATGGCGATCATGTACATCAAAGTCTTGTGGAGAAATAATTCCGAACGAGAAGCAACGCGTATGGGAACTCGAAAAGTCTATTCACGAACGATATCCTCATCTTTTGCTTAACGGTTAGACTTGTATTATTGTTGATTGCGTGAACGACATCATTCTTTTAAAGGGCTATATTATAATAGTAGATAATAATTACGAATGGAGATAAGTAGGTAGCGAATTAATGATAACGTTGATATAATGATCTTAATTAACATTGAAGTATTTAATTCATACATACTTGATGAACATTTGAAACCGCATCCAGTTGAGCTAGAAAAATGTGAATAATATTAAAATTTAATGTCCTATAAATATAATGATTAACTGTTCATGTTCTTCTTAGACCATTAAGTCCAATTTTGCATGTATAAGAAACGTGAGTTACAGTTAGAATATAGAATGACGACTCAATAATATTATTGTAGTGAGCATGAGGTCGTGAATGAAATAGACGTGAGTCAAATAGAAGAATACTTGATCCATATATTAAGCTAAAAAGTATCATATTATATCAATTTTTATTTTTGAGATCAAACTAATGAATTAATAGCACATATATATATAGCCATGAAGGTTATTCATATCCTAATAATAAAGTGCATTCTCTTAATTAAATTTGACTACGGAAAGTATAAATCAACTATTTGATCTAAGGTTCAATACTCATATAATTGATGTTGAGTCACTGGTCGCTGACCATGATGAAGTCACTGGTCGCTGATCAACTCAACTGTACACTACTCGATGAAGAAATGGATTGTATCGAAGCTGCTGTTGCTAATGATAGGTTTCGCTGATCGTCATTCATTCTGTTTCGATATTCTGAGGAAGATTTAAAGCCCAACTTGGTGTGTCGCTGATCAACGTCAGTGAGAGCATTACTTATTCAAATAAATAAAGGCAAAAGTCACTGCCAGAATAACAGCTAGTCACTGAAGATCTTTTGTTCAATTCATTCTTCAAGAGCATGTTAGCTCGCAGTGAGTGAGGAGGATCACTGCATCTTCAGTAACTATTCAATAAAGCCTTTCAATCATCTAGTACTGAAAAGTACTGTACTTATCTATACATCAGCAAGAGTGTTCCAGTTCGAAGTATATCTGAAAGATTACGTGGCAGCAAGTGATTGGTTTTAAGGTAACGAGATATTTGCGGTAACAGAATTGGGACCCGCAGAATGTCGGTTTATCAGAGATCAGGACCAATCAAGCAGCGACACGTGTCCATCCAAGATCCTATTTTATAGGCGACATTTTATGAACTCTTGTAGTATAAATAGTTCAGTGTTTTGTACTATTGAGGCTAGTCGTCATATGCACCGTTCTTTTGTTTGTCAGAGAACTAGTTTGTCTAGGTGTATATTAAGACTCAGCGAGGTTAACTATCAGCGTGTATGTCCACTGTAGTTAATACTCTTCATTGTAATAATTTAGCTAAGTGTTTGAATTGGATTAACTTTGGTTAATCCATTCCGCATTCAACACTTCGTGAATTTAATCAATACAATTCACTTTCAGCTATTATTACTTGTCGTTCCTTGATACTGTTATATCTTTAATCTGTTATTCCAATACCGTCATACTCTGTTATAGATAATCAATTTAAAACAAGCTAAAACACTTGGTAAAATATGAAATTGTTTTAAATTATATTCAACCCCCCCTTATACAATTAAACTTTACACTTTGTGATTCCAAATCACTAACTAATAGTGATTACGGGACTCTCAATTGGTATCAGAGCAGAGTTGGTTTAAATTCAATTAACCAGGTCTGCTATGGAATCAGTAAAGTACAGCTGTGTTGACTCTGATTATCAAAAAGGAAATGGTTCTACAACCAAACCTCCAGCTTTTGATCCTTCAAGGATTGAAACTTGGATGTCCCGGACGACGATGTTTTTGGACTTAGTTGATGATCGTCTTTGTAATATCATAACCAATGGTCCATATATCCCAACTACTATTGTTCCTGCTGTAATTGCAACAGCTACTACTCCAGCTATACCAGAAATGGTTTTACCTAAAAGAGAGGAACAATGGACTGATGAGGATAGGCAATTGGTTAGACTTGATAAACAAGCTAAAATCTACATAGGCATGGCACTTCCTGATGAAGTATTCGAATCAATCAGGCTTTGTAGAACTGCTAAAGATATGTGGGATACCCTTAGGAATATATATATTGGAACTCCTGATATTATTCGGTGCAGGGAAGTTAATCTCACTCGTCAGTATGAGCTGTTCGCAATGGAACCAAATGAATCTCTGTCTTCCACTTACACCAGATACCAGTCACTGATGAACAAAATGGAGAAGGCTGGTATAGGCAAAGAACAGAGATTTGTTGTTGAAAAGTTTCTTGAGTTGCTGCCAAGGAAAATCTGGGGAACCATTGCAACGTGTACCAGACAGAGAAATGATTATTCAATTCTGAATTTAACTCAGGTCTATGGTATTTTGCTCAATTGGGAGCAGTCTGAAAAGCAAGCTAATCAGAGTGAGCATATTCGTGCTACTCTTGGAAGTCAGAAGATATCCAATGCCCTTGTAGCAGAGCTTGATGAAATCGATCAAAGACAGAAGTCAAAAGTGTCTAAGAAAAGCTCGAAGTCACTGATAGCTGAAGAAGAAGGTGGTCAGAATGAAGAAGAGTCAGAATATGAATATGATGAAGGATTGGAGAAACTTGAGAAGGATATGGCCATGATGGTTGCTAATTTCAGAAGGAACACCAGATCAAGAAGATTCGCTGGTGCTCCATCATCTGATAAATTTCAATCAAAGGGTGAATGCTACAAGTGTGGCAGAATTGGTCATTTTGCAGCCGAATGCAGATCAAAGTCAGTGAATCAAGTCCCTGAACCCATGCCAGATGTCAGAAACGATAAGTACAAAAAGTACATGGCAAAATATAAGAAGCTGAAAGAATTGTCGAAATCTGGAAAGAAGAAGAGAAAAGGACTTGTTGCTGAAGAAAGTTCACTCAGCGATTCTGATTCATCCTCTTCATCTGATGATGAAGAAGCAATGCTTTGCCTAGACAAAGATTATTGTTTAATGGCTAATGATGCTGAATTCCATGAAAATATCAAGGAAGTAGCTCAGAAATGTTCAGCATCAGGATGGGACTCTGACAGCATCTACAAAAGCATTCTTAGAGAAACCATCTGGTATTTGGACAGCGGATGTTCCAGGCATATGACAGGATGTAAGTCGCTGCTCAGTGATTATCAGGATGAAAAAGGTTCTGATGTAGTTTTTGATGATAACAAAGTTGGAAAAACCAAAGGGTACGGTGTCTTAACCAATGGTAATGTAATGTTCAAACGAGTAGCATATGTAGAAGGTTTGAAGCACAATTTATTAAGCATCAGTCAGTTTTGTGATTCCACGAACAAGGTACTTTTTGATCATGAAGCTGGTGTTGTTTACAACAAAAAGGGAAGTGTTGTTCTTGCTGCAAACAGGAAAGGGAATACTTATGTGGTCAATATGGATTCAGCACAATCAGGAACATGTTTTTACTCCAGAACCGTTTCAGAAGAAAAATGGTTATGGCATAAGCGACTTTCTCATCTGAACTTCAAAGCAATTAACAAACTGAGCAAGAATGGTTTAGTCACTGGACTACCAAAGATGTCTTATGACAAAGACAAGCTTTGTTCAGCATGTGAAAAAGGAAAGCATCACAGCTCATCCTTCAAAAGCAAACAGACTTCTTCAGTAACAGAATGTTTTTACTTGCTACATATGGATCTGTTTGGACCAGTGAGTACATCAAGTCTTGGAGGAAAAAGGTACTGTTTGGTGATAGTAGATGAATACTCCAGATACACTTGGGTATTTTTTCTCAAAGCCAAAAGTGAAGCTGCCAGCGAGATCATATCCTTTGTCAGGAAAATGGAAAATCTAAATGATATCACGGTAAAACATCTAAGAAGTGATAATGGTACTGAATTTTGAAATTTTGACCTTGAAAATTTTTGTGATTCAAAAGGTATTTCTCAAAATTTTTCAGCACCACGAACACCCCAACAAAATGGGGTGGCAGAAAGGAGAAATAGAACCTTGATTGAATCTGCAAGGTCAATGCTCATTGATGCTGGTCTTAAGACCTATTTCTGGGCTGAAGCAGTGAGTACTGCCTGCTACACTCAAAATAGGTCACTGATTGTCAAAAGGCACAGTAAGATAGCATATGAGCTATTAAGGGGGAGAAAACCTGATATAAGTTTTCTTCATGTTTTTGGTAGTACCTGCTACATTCTAAACAAAAGAGATCACTTAGGAAAGTTTGATCCCAAAGCTGATGAAGGAATATTTGTTGGTTACTCAATCATCTCTAAAGCTTTCAGAATTTATAATAAACGAAGAGAATGTATTGAGGAATCAATGGATGTTACTTTTGATGAATCATATGATGAGTCACTCACTGATCCAAAAGAATATGAAAATCTTGTTTTTAACAAAATGGATGGTGACTTATCAAATGAAATCAAATCAAATGATAAGGAATATAAAAATTTCTCATCTGATTCTGAATGTGAAGATAATGTTCCTGAAATCAATTCCAGTCCTACTTTAGCTGTGAATAATTCAGGAACATCATCTTTACCCACAGATGTCCCATCATCATCAACTCAATGTCCAAACCAAAACTCGCATAACAACAATACTCATGCTACAGATGTTGATTTGCCCTCTGAATCCTCACAAAGTAATCAAGTCACTGCTGAACCTCAGCGAATGACCAAGTGGACAAAACATATTGATAATCAATTGATTATTGGTAATCCAAAATCTAGGGTTCAGACAAGATCAGCAACTGCTAACTTTTGTTTGTTTGTAAGTTTTGTGTCTCTAATAGAACCAAAGAAGGTTGATGAAGCACTTACTGATCATCACTGGATAGCTGCCATGCAAGAAGAGCTATCTCAGTTTGAACGAAATAAAGTTTGGAAGCTTGTACCACATCCCACTGGTAAATCAGTGATTGGAACACGAGGGGTGTTCAGAAATAAAATGGATGCTGATGGTGTGGTTACAAGAAACAAAGCTAGACTTGTTGCACAAGGTTACTGTCAGCAAGAAGGCATCGATTATGACGAAACCTTTGCACCAGTAGCTAGGCTTGAAGCAATCAGGCTATTTCTTGCTTATGCAGCTCACAAAAAGTTTAAAGTATATCAAATGGATGTGAAAAGTGCCTTTCTGAATGGCAAGCTGCAGGAAGAAGTGTATGTCAAGCAACCACCTGGATTTATTAATCCAAAACATCCGGGTTATGTTTACAAACTTGATAAAGTCCTGTATGGACTAAAACAAGCTCCCAGAGCGTGGTATGATACTCTCTCTGTCTACCTGATAAAATGTGGCTACGTCAGAGGCAAAATTGACAGCACATTATTTATCAAAAGAGATAAGAGAGATGTCATATTAGTCCAGATCTATGTTGATGATATCATTTTCGGGTCTACTAACAGTGACATGTGCAAGGAATTTTCTGATCTCATGACCAAAAGTTATGAAATGAGCATGATGGGTGAATTAACATTTTTCCTTGGTTTGCAAATAAAACAAACCAAAACTGGAATTTTCATTAGTCAAGGAAAATATGTTAAAGATCTGTTAAAGAAATTTAAATTTGCTAATTGCTCAACCCTTGCTACACCCATGTCACCTACAGTAAAGCTACATGCTGATCCTGATGGTAAATCTGTAAACATTACTGCTTACAGAGGAATGATCGGGTCACTGCTGTATCTAACTGCTAGTAGACCAGACATTATGTTTGCTACATGTCTCTGTGCTAGGTATCAAGCTGATCCTAAGGAATCACATTTGCTCACTGTCAAAAGAATATTCAGATATCTGAAGGGTACTCCTAATCTTGGTCTCTGGTACCCATCTGGTTCAGACTTCTCCCTGAAAGGATACTCTGATTCTGATCATGCTGGATGCAAACTGGATAGAAAAAGTACATCTGGTAGCTGTCAATTTCTTGGAGAAAAGCTAGTAAGCTGGTCCAGCAAGAAACAAAACTCAGTCTCAACTTCAACTGCTGAAGCTGAATATGTTGCTGCAAGTGCATGTACTGCTCAAATTCTCTGGATGAGAAATCAGCTTGCTGACTATGGTTTTGACTTCAATGAAATACCAATCTACTGTGATAGTCAAAGCGCTATAGCCATTGCCAACAATCCAGTAATGCACTCAAGGACAAAGCACATTGATGTCCGATATCATTTCATCAGGGACCATGTGATGAAAGGTGATATTGAATTGCATTTTATTCCAACTGATTACCAACTCGCTGATTTATTTACAAAACCTTTAGATGAGAAAAGATTTAATTTTCTTATCAGCGAGCTTGGCATGTTAAACTTAAATGACTAGCTCAGCTATCAAGCTCAGTTAAGTTATTTTTGTTTAAAGTTTTTTTTTATAAAGTATCTGTTATGTCTCTATATGACCTATATTGTTATTGTCCTATATTTTGTTTTACTGATCGTGTTAGTATTCTAAGTTGTAACTAGATCAGTGAAAGATAAATATAGTAAAATAATACATAGTTCATATCAAACATAATATATACTCACTTAAAAAAAAAAAAAAAAAAAAAAAAAAAAAAAAAAAAAAAAAAAAAACCTATTCTTTAGCTGATCTTGTTAGTATTCTAAGCTGTAACTCTTTCACCGAAAGATAAGTCTCTATAAATTTTATTTAAAAAAAAAAAAACAACACTCATACTCAATGAATAAAAATTATGTTTTTATATTTACCAAGTGATAAATCTCTCTGACTTAGTTAGTATTCTAAGTTGTGACTAAATCAGTGAGATGTTCATCTCAGGCAAATTTAAACTTATGAGTGTTATTTTTTTTTGCATTCAGGGTCTCCCTGATTCTTTCATCATTATTTGAAGGGATGTGTCACAAAATTGCATCTCTGACACTATTTCTTCCTTACGTCACATATACTTTTCCGGCGCACCTTTCAAATCACCATTAATACCACCAAGCTCCACAATCATCACCCCTATTCCATTTACACATCATAAATTATCACCCCTATGCCACCCCTACTTACCACCACCATCAACCACGTTTTCCCAATCCTAACCACTTGTTTAATCAAGAGTTTCTATAAATCAAACAAAATGATTTCATTTTTCAAATCAAAACAAACTCTTGGTTTTCATGATCCTTTTCAAATACCCAAACCAATAAAAGTCTTTCCGATTTCTGTAATGGCAAACTCAAACGTTTTAAAATCTTCATACATCAACTGGAAATCTTCTACCTCTTTCAGTTGATAAGGAATTTTGTCATTACAGCATTCAAAATCACTTTCATCACCATAAAATCTCTTTTTCATAAAAACAGAGTATGAAATTAATCTCATCACTTGATAAATTAGGGTAAATTTTTTTAAAAAAAAAAAAAAAATCAACTTGGTCTATAATCGCCTTGTTTTTACTTGGTCTAGTGATGCCATTTTTATCTACTCTGCTGGGATTACAAGGTTTTCTTGTAATCCAGTATGAAACTGTTGTACACCCGTCTGATTCTGCCCCCCCCCCCCCCCCACCCCCCCCCCCCATCGATCACGTCACTGCTCACACCCCCAGTGACCAAAGCTGATTATCCTCCATCCAAGAAAAACTCAAACTCTTCTACCAAAAGTTTGAAAATAAAGGCCCTGTTTCTAACAAATCAAGGGATCAAGAGTGAAATAGTCACTGAACGTTCAGTCTCTATGGGCACTCTTGCTAAAACCAAAACTTACTTATCGAGTCAACCCATGAGCCACTCAGCATCCTCACAAAAGGATGCTGATTCATTCAAAGGGCAAGTGACATCAGTGGGTGATAACACACTCATATCTGGTGTCACATCACTGGCTACAGACCCGGGCCAACTCTCTTCTATCACCACACCAGCTGTCAATGTCGCTCTCCAGTCACAGAGAGTGATACAGGCTGCACTTTCTGTTTTTAAAGATCCATCAGTTAAAACACAAGCTGATGATGAGAAAACCAAAACTGATTCACAACATGATCACATAGTTACTATGGCATTTTCTGATATCATCAAGGGGGAGAGATATCTACATGACGAAATTGCTGATGCTTACAGAAAAATGTTAATCTACTTTCTGATATCATCAAGGGGGAGAAAACGTGCAAATGAATGCAAAAACCAATGGTGCTCATAAAAAGAATTGTTGCCGATTGGAAATCATCTATTTGGATCCTATCGCAGAAACAACATATCTACAACTCATGTGGAAAAGTTGCTGACGCTATTAGAACCATATAGAAAAGTTGCTGACGCTATATGGAAAAATTGCTGACGTTATGAAAGTTACTGATATTTTCTTGGCATTTTTTATTTCATATTAGCTTAGCAATGAATCCTTCTCCATCAACTGCAGCTCAGATGTGTCTCATTGATTTTCAGTCGGTTAAAGCTGCATAAGAAGGATATTTGCATATAAAATTTCCTTCACAAGTGTCTTCTCTCTGATGACAAGTGCACTGTGATGATGTATATTCTCACTGATGAGATTGTGTTCACTGACGCCATCTCTATATCTTTCCCTGATAAAACTTTGAATCATATGCCAAGAAGGATGAATTTTTGGCCTAATTTCACTCTGGTTGAAGGTCTTCCCGTTTACAAAATGACTTCTATCAAAGGAATGTGAGTCAAAGCTGAAGATATCAAAAGTTGCTGAATCTCTTGATCGCTGAAGAAGATTGACTTATCTAAATCAGATTAGAGTATTGTAACTAAAAATGATCATGTACTTTATATTTATAGTTCTAATAATATTTGAACCAAAGTGCAAAACTCAGATTATATCAAAAGAATCCAAAAAGAAAAAAAAATGAATGGATCACAAGTATACAGTCACTGAATGTTTAAATTCTTAAACACTGATTATAAACTTTCACAGCAACAAGTTTGTCTAGGGAGCTTCAATCACAATCATTTAGGGTGAGATTGTTGAGTCATTGGTCGCTGACCATGATGAAGTCACTGGTCGCTGATCAACTCAACTGTACACTACTCGATGAAGAAATGGATTGTATCGAAGCTGCTGTTGCTAATGATAGGTTTCGCTGATCGTCATTCATTCTGTTCGATATTCTGAGGAAGATTTAAAGCTCAACTTGGTGTGTCGCTGATCAACGTCAGTGAGAGCATTACTTCTTCAAATAAATAAAGGCAAAAGTCACTGCCAGAATAACAGCTAGTCACTGAAGATCTTTTGTTCAATTCATTCTTCAAGAGCATGTTAGCTCGCAGTGAGTGAGGAGGATCACTGCATCTTCAGTGACTATTCAATAAAGCCTTTCAATCATCTAGTACTGAAAAGTACTGTACTTATCTATACATCAGCAAGAGTGTTCCAGTTCGAAGTATGTCTGAAAGATTACGTGGCAGCAAGTGATTGGTTTTAAGGTAACGAGATATTTGCGGTAACAGAATTGGGACCCGCAGAATATCGGTTTATCAGAGATCAGGACCAATCAAGCAGCGACACGTGTCCATCCAAGATCCTATTTTATAGGCGACATTTTAGGAACTCTTGTAGTATAAATAGTTCAGTGTTTTGTACTATTGAGGCTAGTCGTCATATGCACCGTTCTTCTGTTTGTCAGAGAACTAGTTTGTCTAGGTGTATATTAAGACTCAGCGAGGTTAACTATCAGTGTGTATGTCCACTGTAGTTAATACTCTTCATTGTAATAATTTAGCTAAGTGTTTGAATTGGATTAATTTTGGTTAATCCATTCCGCATTCAACACTTCGTGAATTTAATCAATACAATTCACTTTCAGCTATTATTACTTGTCGTTCCTTGATACTGTTATATCTTTAATCTGTTATTCCAATACCGTCATACTCTGTTATAGATAATCAATTTAAAACAAGCTGAAACACTTGGTAAAATCTGAAATTGTTTTAAATTGTATTCAACCCCCCCTTATACAATTAAACTTTACACTTTGTGATTCCAAATCACTAACTAATAGTGATTACGGGACTCTCAATTGATGACTTTGTTTGTTTAGGAGGTGACCGGGTCATAAAAAAAAAAAAGATACTTGATAGCATGTTGCTGATATATATATGTATAAAGAATAAGTTCAGTAGGTAGACATCGTGAGTTCCCGTTGGATATGATATTAAAAGTTCATTTGGAAACATATAACTTGGCAAAGCTTTTACATAAGTGGAAAATGATTGCATTAGAAAATTTTAAGTATAATTAATTTCCTTTCGAAAGGTTATGGAGTAACTAATTTCAAAATTGTAATAGATCTTAATGTTTATATTACTGAAGTAAGCAAGGATGGTAATCTTATGTTAATGGACTTTCTGTGGATTTTTATGTGGAATAAGACTTAGAAAACTTATGAGAAGTTAATTAGTTGAATATAAGTAGTTAATAGGTGTCAGCAAGGAAATCGATTTGATACGAAATGCCGTGAGGCTCTCATCATGTTTATTTTAGTAATTTATATGTTTATGGACAGATTTAAATGGGTACTTTTTCTACAATAGAGATTAAGTTATTATCATCTATAAATCCTGAAATGTTTACTATGGTGGACTATTTAATAAAACGTGTCTCTAATAAATGCAAGATATGCTAGCTATCAATATCAAACATAATCTTTTGCTTTAATACCTTTTATAAATATTCTTGTTGAATAAGTTTGTCATGTACAAGTAGGAGTGCTATGACACCTCGTTATAAATTTGATATGTCACACCATGGGGCTTTCAAACATATAAGTGAAATTTCATATTAGTACTATGACCTAGTGAAGGACGGTTGACTTGTCCGAGTTTAGAAAAAACTCCGGATTGATAAATAAGGCGTAATTATTAATATTGGCTTCAACCTAATTATTATTTTAACAGTAAATAAGAGGCTTGCCCATAGTGGATTTGGTAAAATGGGGATATTGTCGCCTATGGTTTACTTCATCTCATATAGCATCGAATCATATATAGTATATGTTTCCCTTATTAAAAGAGGGTGTTTTGAATCTATATGTTTGATAAATATTTACACTCTAAGTTTTCTTAAATCACACAATGACTCAATATTACTACAGACTACGTGGATATTCGTGGAACCACTTACTTAATTGGAGATCCAATCAGGTTACAAGTGAAGCTTAGCACTTGTGTTCGAGTGGCTATTCGTACTTGTCTTTGATTTCAATTAGTCCTCATTTGGCTCGCATGTCATTCGTGAAACATAATATTAACCATATGATACGTATAAGTATAATGTGTCTCTGTTAACATAATAATAATAATAAAAAGTTCGAAATCAAAATTCAATATTGATGGTGGCTGAAAAGAATTTTTGGTCTTATAAGACTAATAGAGAAATTGAATACTTAAACAATATGTATATGCTGAACCATTATAGTTTAATATCATGTGTTACTGCTCAACCGGAATTTATATCTGTTCTGGAATATCTAGAGATAAAGGTACACACACAAAAATGGGCGGGTGACGACATTACTCAATAAACAGTTAAACTTAAATTTATGAGTACTAGTGGATTATGATGAAACTTAAATTTATGAGTGCTAGTGGATTATAATGCATAATGGGAATGACATGAACACATGTGTGAGGTATATTTACAATTACGATTGGCCACCGTAATTATAAATATAGGTTGTACATGTAGACGTGTTATGATCATGATTGGATCACACTATGAAACTATTTTTTTTATTTTAAATAGTGAATTGAATTATAAAAAGAAAATGCAATATATGTGCAATGACATTACTATGGATTTGGTGACTGGCTTGCCAAAAATGTTGGGAAAGAATGATGCAATCTGGGTCGTAATAAATTGTCTTACAAAAGCAACTCACTTCTTGTTCCTAAAACGTGCTCCGTAAAAATGAAATAAAAAAAATTATAAATAAAAAGGATTCGTAGTTTTTGAGGTGTTGGAACAAATTCAAGAAGTTTCATATCGTATAGCATTGCCCGGCATTGTCCCATTTGCACTATTTATTCCACGCGTTTACTTTTCAAGGTTGCTCTCTACTTCGTGTTGTACAATACTCACTCCATAGATTTCGATAAGATCTCTCACGTGAAGAAGAAGCGCATGAAATTCTAGTATGTTAGGAGCGAGTACTTCAAAACAAAAATGATATATAGCATATGTCCTTGTTGTCAAAAAAAAAAAAAAAATTCACCAATAAAGGGGACGCGACTAGGAAACTTGAAGAGACTAATTGTGAATGATATCTTCATCTATTTGCTTAATTTTAAATATATGTTTTCGTTGATTCGGGGACGAAATCATTTTTAGTGGGATATGTTATAATAACCGGAAATGAAATAAATACGGTTAGCTTTTATTTTCTTGATTTAGGGGACGAAATCATTTTTAGTGGGATATATTATAATAACCCGAGCTAAAAGTATAATAATGGTATGATAATAATATTTATGCTAAATGTATAATTTATTTGATCTATCGAATCCAATCTAAATTAGTAATGAAACGATATTCGAATTATTAATAATTTCTTAAACAATATAATAAATAAATTTGAAATGCCAAAAGTCGTATAGCTTGTAATTCCGTTTTAATTGGGAAACACAACGTTTACAATATAGTCGCCATAAATAGTCTACCATTATTATCGAATTAATATGGAATTTAAGAGACCAAGTCAAAAGAATTGAAAGTAATTAACGAGTGGGGAATCACAATCCCATTTTTATCTGCTAGCAATGTGTAAATTCAATCTCAAACTTACTCATTCACCATACAACCCATTATCTCCAAATCATTCTTTCACAAAACTAATCAAATGGAAACCTAATACATAATAGTAAAAAGTCTAGCGACAAGGGGTGAAAAGGCACCAGTTCAAGGCGTCCGACGGAGAAATTTTACATGTTAGTTTCGGTCTAAACTCGAATTCGTTTCGGTGTGATACGGTTTTCATTTTTGAGGTAAATCTTAATCCAACTTGTATATAGATCTGTTATTACTCCTTATTAATCACATGGTATTCATATCTTTGATTTAAAACGAACCGAAAACAACCGTTTTATCAACCGGTTTCGGTGACGATATCGGAAAGTAAGATTCTTTAACTTGCGAAAAGATGTTTGGTTTCAAATCACTTGACGTCTAAGGTATATCATTACGAAACTCGAATATTAACTTATTATTAGCTTGTGTTGATCAAAGTCTGTTCACACCTTTAATTATAACGAACCGAAACTATTTTCGATTTTGATAGCGGAAACTTTCGAGTCTAAAAGTGCTCAGTTTACTAACGAATCTGAGTCTGAAAGTCATAGTAAAACATTGTAAATATCATAGATGTAGTATTTTTATCGCTTACATGAACTTGATCAAACCAAATTGAAGAATTTAACTAAAATCGAACATGGCTCTTTAAGTACGTGGTACATGAAGGAAACTTCATAATGGTGTTTTAACATAACTTTCGTTTTTACCCCTTGATACTAAAAATACATATTTCCCTCTTCAGTGTATATCGATACTTGTTAAAATAGAATAATCAATAACTTTTCTAAAATTTCACTCTAGCACTAGGACAGAAAATTTATTTTATAACAGGTCCTATAATGGTGTCTAATGACAAATTCTCTTAAGAAGGCTGACATTGATAATTGAATTATAAAAAAAAGAGGAAAAGTATGTATCTTAATTAAATCTAGGATATGGGATATTAGTGGACAATAATCAAGACATTAAACTAAGAGTCTAAATTTAGTTAAATTGTGTTATGTAGACTTTGTGAAGGATTATGGAGCATTCTTTCTATCTTGAGTTATTTAGACACTTATTCAGGTACGGATGTCCGTACTCTTCTTTCAGCGTTATCTTGACATGCTTTATTGATATCCTTGCGTTCTTTTGATATCCTTGTGGTTCAGTTGATATCTTGATATATTTGTGTGATCTGATTCCCCTATTTGAGCTAAATTGGTTTGAACAAAAGTGTTATTTGAGATTTGATAAATTGTGGAAACTTTTGAGAAACTTGTGTGAAAAATAATTTTTGGTAAACTTGGGGAATTTATTATTACGAGCTATCTTGGATTCATTTGATTTAAGTTTCATATGCATGGTGGACATAATCTGGCGTGTGGTTGGTTTATATGTTCACTGTGCGCCCATAGAACCCTAAAGTTTTGTAGACCGGAGATAGGTATACCGAGTCAGCTTCCTGTGGAGGACCACAGGGGCGTCATTGCTGCACCAATGACGTCGCACTATCCGTGACGGTGGGATTAGTCCACGGCGTCTCCCCTTTGTTGATATTATGTGATTGTGTGATTATGCTCGTTGAGAGCTTTTGATTTGTGCTCGTGGGAGAGCTTTTGGATTATTTGGGAGGCGTATGGATGCATCTTAGGCTATGTTATGATATGATATGATTGGTGTAGAGCGGTCGTGTGTTGTAGTGCCATACACACCTTCCGATCAGGGGATACACCTGGAGTCGTGACCAGTGTGTTATTGCGCGATATGATTTGATATGATATATTGTGAGATATGATATATGGCACCGGTGTTGTGCAGTTTGGATATTTTGTTTGTAGGGTACTCGGTATAAAATAACCCAACCCTTCGTTGCTTCAGCCTTTATTTCATTTGTTACTCTGGTGTAAGGGTGGTGTTACTCGAAGGGTGAATTTTGGAAAATTAAATTATTTATTTCGTTTCATTCTCATTTATAAAATATTATTACTGTTACTTTTTATTTCTGTCTACATCCGCGCACTGAGCAATTAGCTCAGCCGCATTTCTTTTCCTGCGGCAGGTACTCAGGGTAATATGGGATGAGTGCGAGAGCTTCAAGACTTGGACTTGCCATAGAGATTACCTTTTAATTTACGAGTTGGACTATATATAGGTTCTCATTTAATATACATTGTCATTTATTATTACATAAATTTATTAGTACGTTTATTACTTAGCAATAAATGTGACCTTCCGTTTCGTTATCGGAACGGGGGTGTTACAAGGATACTCACCGACTCACGGATGATTAAAAACTACTGTACATCGTTACATGCCAAATGATAAAGCGAAGCACACAAAATACAATTGGTGTGCATACATAACTACATCAATGGGTTCACTCGGACAACAAACAAATTTCTGAACTAACATAATTCCATAACATAACCATAATCAAGTTCATTATAACACCTACACAAGTGATCCGTGAAAAACAAAACCAATGGTTAAGAACGATAAAAGCAAACACTTTAACAATGCCAACAAAAGTTCAATTCATTCCTTATTTATGAGGCTCAAATATACTGCTTTTTATATTCAAAAGTTCAGTGCCGAATTAAATTTCATTATTTCCAATATTAATTTTTTATTCTGATATACGTCACATATATACCAACAATTCGCACAACATAACTTGTAGATGTTTAACAGTCAAAATTACTTTGGTGATCTTTATAAATACTGAAGTTTCCACGTATAGCTTTTAAAAACGCAGAAGGAAATGAAATCTCAAATTGAGAAAATGAATTTAATTTATTATTGAGAATTACATATATAAAGATGCAAACTAACTACGTTGATTGTCATTAACTAATTTAAACTCCTCTAACAGACTTCTAACAAGCTCTTAATTAAGTTACAATGTGACCCATCTTTTTCAACTTTAGCCACAGTAACTTTGACATGATTGTTGGGAAATGACCACGTAAACGCATGTCCGAAATGTTGGGTTTTCTATTCCCTAACTAGATTAACATATGCAGCGGAAAAATAACAATTTAATCTAGAGCAACTAGGAAACTAAACCCTAAAGGACCGTTACTTAATAAAGCTATTAACAATAACAAAATAAATAGATAAATGAGAAAATACTAACCTTTGAGAAAACCAATTTCTCACGCGCAGACCACCTCACAAAACCTTCACGCAGACTCCTTGCTCGACCTTCCATGCTTTGGATGGCAAGTTCCCAAAGTAGAACACCTCTAATGTTTCACACCCGTGAACCAAGAGAAACTCCAAATCCTAGGGTCCCGACTCTACGTCGTGTAAACTCTCACAAGGATTAGGAATGAGAAAGAGAGAAAGAACGAAATTAAATCCGGATCTGGGATGATTGAAAACCATGGATTAGGCCTCTATTTATAGGGAAGGAGGAGGCCTTGGGGTTTATACTCCAGCCGATGTGGGACAACTGAATTCGGCCTCCAACCGCCGGTTGAACTTAATTCCTGCCCAAGTAATTACACGTCAACTCCTGGTCAAACCCTAATCCATCCAACCGCCTGTTGAACCTTTCAACCGCCGGTTGGAACTCGTTTCCAGAATGTTCCTTTTAGTTTCTAATTAATATTCAATAAACTAACTAAACATTCTTTATAGTTTCTGTTAATTACTTTTAGCTTCTAATTAATTTATCAACTATGATAAATTAACAAACTAATTAATTAACTTATGATATTAATTACAATTAATATTATCTCTCTTATTGTTTCTTTTACTGTTCATCGAGGGCAACTCAAAAAGGACTCTACCTTTAGAATAGTCTTACCAATTAGTTATGACCTTGGACACTATTTCCAACAGTCTCCCACTTGGACAAGTCATCAACTACTATTGGTCCGTCTCTATCCTAAGTAGAGGTGTCATCCAATGTATCTGCCGAACTCTGATCATATCCAGTGACAATCCTTTTAGATAAGTGATCATATATTCCTTTGTTTCTGATATCGTATGAAACTGGGACATGGATTTAATCAATCTCCCAATTCAAGATTATGTTTTCTGATTTCCGATCAATTTGACTATATGGGACTACAGAATTGTACATATCAATTTAGTCCTGGCTTGGCCAAGCGCTTTATGAGTCAACATTTAATCATCAGAGGGCCCAGGGATATCGCTTTTCCATTTAGGCAAAAGGAACAAATAAATTTCGCATACATAGCACTAGTCAACTCATCATGTCATACCTAGTGTATCCTTTATGACTGGCATTTACGCTCAGCGTTTGAATAAACTAAAGTATAACAGACTTGAAAACTAGAAACTCATGTATCTCCATTTTAAGAATATAAGATATTATCATCTCAGAGTTACTCGTGATTTCAATCCATGAAGTAACTTCCATGAGTGCGGGTTTCTCCTATACTTAAATCCCCATTAAGTACCCATGAGTGTTGCAGCAATCTCCATGCAATGTCTAATCTCCATAGACAATCTACTAACACTACATGACAGTCTTAATTCACCACATACTTCCTATAGTGTGATCGACTGAGGAGGTTTGAGTAAGAACTTATTACTCTGGAAGTGGTGTCTAAACATGCTAAACTGAAACACAATGATAAACGATAGTAAATGGTAGAACTCCTTCCAATAAATAATCTCCATTACTTATCACCAAGTCTATTCTAGTTCCCATCATTGTTTGTAATGTTTCAAAATCAAATAACAAAAACTTTATCTCGTAAACCTATGCTCCTAGCACGTTTACTGATCGTGTGTCCATCACAATCATGTGTCCCTTACCTTCCTTTGAACAAAATGGTATTTTATTTCAATGTCCTTTGGGACTTTCCATTATCACATAATATTTCATTGGGATTCATTCTATTAGAACACCTCCAAGATCACTAATGAAATTCCTCATCTAGATGACTTCCTTTGAAGTCTCGTAAGTTTCAATACACTCAGATTCTCATATGTTATTGTATCTTGCTTTGAACTTTTCAACCTTATCGTTCCCCTATTTAGTAAGAGTACCCAACCAGATTGTAAATGACTATCATCTCTGTCTGTTCGTAAACTTACATCCATATTAACCGTTACTCTAAGTTTCTCTTCTACACCATAATCTAAGAACCTGTCTTTAGTATTTCTCAAATACTTAAGAATATTCTCTACAGCTGTTTTATGACTTTTACCAAGATTCTGCTGATGTCGACTCACTATGCTCCAAGCAAATGAGACATCGGGTTTTGTACTCGTCATGGCATATATAATCGATCCTATAGCCGAAGCCTATGGGACTCGACTCATTTAGTCCAATATTATGCAGTCTTTGGACACTAATCTTTTAGTAATCTTTATGCCATGATGTAAGGGTAGATTCCCTTTCTTAGAATTCTCCATTTTAAAAACTTTTTAAAATTTCATTCTAAGTACATGTCCTGGTTAAGTCCTTTGAGACGTTTTCAACGTATCTCTGTAAATCTTTGTACCAAGAATATATTGTATCTTCCAAATCTTTCACAGCGAAATATTCTCTCAATCAACTCTTTACACCTTGTAATGTTGGGATTACATTTCCTATGAGTATTATATCTTTCATATAATACTAGGAAGACTACAATGCTCCCACTGACTTTGACACATTTGCTGGACTCATCTTTGCTTCTAGAAAATCTAAACTGTTTGACTTTCTCATGGAAGCAGAGATTCCAGCTACAAGAAGCCTATCTAATACATGAAGCATACACATCTATTAGGATACTTTGCATTTTCAAAACCTTCCGATTGTGCTTTGAACACATCCTCTGTCAGTTTCCTGTTAAGAAAAGTGGTTTTGACATTCATCTGCTAAATTTCATAACCATGAAATGCAGCTATTGCAAGCATTATCCTAATTGATTTTATTCAGCTATTGGTGAGAAGGTTTCCTCATAATCAATCCCGAAGATTTGAGTATAGCCCTTCGCTACTATCCTAGCTTTATAAGTGTGTACTTCCCATCTATGTCTATCTTCCTCTTGAAGATACACTTACAACTCACCGTCTTGAGATCGAGTGTAGTGCCAACTAAATTCTAAACTTGGTTGTTTAGACATAGACTGAATGTTACTTTTCACAGCTTCCTTCCAGTTAGGAGCCTTAGGGCCTGCCATCGCTTCCTTGTAGTTAGCAGACACATCTAATTCAATTAGTGTACTATCACTAATCTTGTCCTGTTCTTCTTTATGGAAACCATAATAGAACCGAGGAGGTTTGCTAACTCTACAACTGCGAGCGGGAAATAATATGCCATCAAGTTCAACAAGTGTTACCACCTCTTGTTGAGTGTCAGTGTTTACCTTAGTTTCGTCATCGGTCGATCCTTAAATCTTTTCAAGATCAATTGTACTCCCACTGTCCTCTTTAGATATTATTTCTCTTTCAAGAACCACTCCCTTTTGAGCAACAAATATCTAAACGACTTCTGTGGATAACCATGAAAAGATGCCTTTCAGATCTAGCTTCTAGTCTGCGCTAAGTTTTCTCGTCCAACGATAACTTCACAACCTCAGATCTGGATGTACCCAAGAGAAGAACCTTTTCTCTTCCACATCTCATAAGTCATCTTTGAAACTTTCTTGGTGTATTAGATTTAAGATATGTGCGACTGTCTATAATGCCTAACTCCATAAGCTTATTAGAAGTGTTACCTGACTCATCATTGATTGAACCTTGTCTAACAGGATTCTACTTCTCCTCTCAGCTACTCCATTCAGTTATGGTGTTCTAGGAGGAGTTAATTTTGTGAAACTATTCCACAATATCTATGATGATCAAGAAACTTGATACTAAGGTCTTCTCCCCCCCTTTCTGTAACATCCTCTCTTCTGGTCCGGTAATTTCTAATTTTAAATTGATGTATTTAATTGTATTAGAAATTATTTGATAAATATGTTTAAATTGCGAAACTTAGTTAAATAAGCCTCAGGACTTATTGTGCTTAGTAAATTATTGATTGTTTTGATTTACTATAGTTGACGGTGCAATAAAAGAAGTTTCTCGCAAATGGTTTTTAGGTTCCAGGCTATAGATTGAAAGGGGATTAGTTTTAAGTGGTTACGGGTCGGTGTTAAAAAGTGACCGACTTATAAACTTTCCCAAATAGGAAAGTTCTTTACTTTCCTTATTTGGAAACTTAACCTAAAACCTCTAAAACCCTCAAATCACTTAGAAATCTTGATTCAAATTCAAATTAGTGATCTTGAGCTGATTGTGATCTTGTGATAGCATAAACATCATCATCTTCACTTTGAAATCCTTGATTTGATAATCCAAGGGCTCAGCGAGATAAGACTGCTGAGTAAGTAACTGAGACGAATCAGGTGAGTGGATTTGAAACTCATAGTTTGATTTGGTTATGTCAGTTTGATTTCAATCAGTAATTATAGGATTACTATTGATAGAATGTTAACTTGGAAATGATATGCCATTTGATTGGTGGTTTGATTAGCCTGTGAGCTTGATTGATAAATCCAGAGGTCAACTAGATTGTCAGTTGGACTTGATTGCTAATGTTGGTCAACACAGGGTTGCGTACATGTGTTGATGGAGATTAGCATTTAGTTAGCGGTTAATCACTGTTTTGGCCTACAGTTGATGTAAGTGTTCTGATGGGGCCACCCGGAACAGGGTCCTTAGGAACCACCGTTCCTCTTGACGATAATTGTTGCATTATTGATTGTGAACAAATTGCTAGCTAAATTGAATTGTAGTTGATAATTCATTCACTTAGCTTCGTGCTAATCCCTCAATTTACTTCCTGCAGGTGATGTATATTATGTGGGTAGTCAGGAAGGATGTTTTGATGCTGGGAATGTTTGAAACTTGCAACTCTGATCCAGTTTGTAATAAAATAATGTTTTATAGTATATAATGCCCCGGGTTTGTAAACATGTTAACTATGTTTGTTTAGTAGTTAAACATATTGTATAAAGGTTTGCGAAAATTTCTAGCAGGTTTTAATAGAATATGTATTTCAAGTAATCGCTTCCGCCAAGCTTAATATTATATTGTGGTATTAAATGAGGGGCGTTATAAGTTGGTATCAGAGCAATAGTTTGGGCGAATTGAACATGATAGAATGTTCAATCCTAAACTTTGTTTGTGTTGTGTCAAACATTCTTGGGAATGGGATTATGTACTGAATGTGAATCGGTTAGTAGGATAGGTGCTAACGATTAACGATTTGTGAGCTGTTGTTGTGTTTACAGATATGGCAGATAATGAGCAACTACCTGTTAACCCTAATAATGTCTCAAGGCCTGAAGTTAATGCTGAGACTCATGATGACCGGAATGAGAATGCTGGTACTTCTTTCCATGCTAGAGAGGAGGCAGAAAGGGATCAGTATCTACTTCAATTGGAAGAGGAAAACCAAGCACTTAGAATGTATAAACAACAAAAAGAGGCTGAATCTTCTCATCCTGTGTTTGGTACGATTTCACCGCCAAAACAAAAGGTGTGTTCATTTAAAACCTTTATGAGCAGTAATCCGTCTGTGTATTCTGGTAGTACAAATCCTTCGGTGACTCTTGATTGGTTGAGGGATATTGAAAAGAAATTCGAAGTTTGCCAATGTGAAGAAGAGTTAAAAGTTCCCTATGCAACTCAACTTTTAAAAGGAGCAGCTATGAATTGGTGGGATTCGATTACTTCTGTATTATCTCCTTTTCAGAAAGCATCTATTCAATGGCCTGATTTCGTAATGAAGTTTGTAAGCAATATTGTTCAAACTATGATATAGCTCGAATTAGAAAGGAGTTTATGGATTTACAATTAACTGACAAAATGTCAATGGATGATTTGATTAATCAGTTTACAGAGAAACTCAGGTTTGTTCAGCAGTGGGTTCCTGATGAGAGAACTCAGATAGAACAGTTTGTGGGTACTTTACCTAATCAGTATCGAACTTCAGTGAGATTAGCTGGCTCTCTTTCTCAAGCTTTCATGTTAGCTCGATCTGTTGACAGTGATTTAAAACCTCAACAGGCATCAAGTAAAGAAATGGTTTCTCAGAAATCTAAGAGTGAATCTTCTGGTAAAGGTAAGCAACGGTGGCAAGGAAATCAACAGGGTAAGAAACAAGAAAGTCGTGGTGGTACTTCTGATCGTCCCAATTGGTGTATTAAATGTAGAGCTAGACATTTTGGGCCGTGTACTGTGCAAACCACTAGATGTGTGAAATGTGGTGTGATTGGGCATGAAGCCAAAGATTGTGTTTTTCCTACTTATGTGTGTTGGAATTGCCATAAGGAAGGTCATCGTGCAAATCAGTGTTCTGAGGCTAAGAGACAGGGTTCTGGGTCGGTTGTTAGTTCATCATCTTCCGGTCAAAAGCGGAAGACTCCGCCATCTGCAGTTAGTAGGGCTTTTCAAATGACAGTTGATGAAGCTGTCCATACAGATGACGTGATCACGGGTACTTTTCTTGTAAATTCTGTACCAGCTCGTGTTTTGTTTGATTCTGGTGCAAATTGTTCGTTTGTATCTGTGTACTTCTGTGATAAGTTGAAAATGATGCCTACTGTGATTACAAACCCTGTTGAAGTAGAAATAGCTAGTGGCAAATCAGTTCCTGTTACCACCTCGGTAATTGGAGCTAGTATTATGATAGATGGCCAGACTTTTCCAATTTCCTTTCTGTTGATGCCAATTGCTAGTTTTGATGTGATTATTGGTATGGATTGGTTAAGTCAGTATAAAGCGAGTATAGATTGCCATAATAAGCTGATTAGAATTCCAATATCTGAAAAGTCATATGTCGTGGCTCAAGGAGAACGAGATAATGTTTGTATACCTTTGATTAGTATGATGAAAGCTAGGAAATCTTTGTCCAAAGGTTGTGAATCGTATCTAGCTTATGTGATTGACGCTAAGTTAGAAAAGAAATCTCTTTCTGATGTACCGGTTGTTTCTGAGTATCCGAAAGTGTTCCCTGATGAATTACCTGGTCTACCACCGGTTAGGGAAGTTGAATATCAGATTGATCTTGTTCCTGGCTCTTCACCTATAGCCAAAGCCCCTTATAGATTAGCTCCGTCTGAGATACGTGAAATGATGAATCAGATACAGGAGTTGTTGGATAAAGGGTTTATTAGACCTAGTTCTTCTCCCTGGGGTGCACCAGTTCTGTTTGTGAAAAAGAAAGATGGGTCTTTTAGAATGTGCATTGATTATAGGGAATTGAATAAACGGACAGTAAAGAATAAATATCCCCTGCCTCGCATAGATGATTTGTTTGATCAGTTGCAGGGATCTTCGTTTTATTCAAAGATTGATTTGAGGTCAGGTTATCATCAAGTTCGTGTTCGTGATTGTGATATTCCTAAAACTGCATTTCGAAGTAGGTATGGTCATTTTGAATTCCTGGTTATGCCTTTTGGATTAACGAATGCTCCAGCAGTTTTTATGGATTTGATGAACCGTGTTTGTCGACCTTTTCTTGATAAATTTGTGATTGTATTTATCGATGATATTTTGGTATATTCTAAATCCGAATCAGAACATGGAATGCATTTGAGGTTAGTATTGGAAACCTTAAAGAGAGAACATTTGTATGCCAAGTTTTCTAAATGTGAATTTTGGATTCGGGAAGTACAGTTTTTGGGTCATATTATTTGTAATGATGGTGTTAAAGTTGATCCTTCGAAAATTGAAGCTGTAATGAATTGGAAAGCTCCAAAGTCTGCTTCAGAAATAAAAAGTTTTCTTGGTTTGGCGGGTTATTACCGGAAGTTTATTAAAGATTTTTCTAAGATTGCCGGTTCGTTGACTAAATTGACCCGTAAGGATGAAAAGTTTATATGGACTGAACAACAGGAAACAGCTTTTCAGACTCTGAAACAGTTGTTATGTCAGGCTCCTGTGTTAGCATTGCCAGATGAGACCGATGATTTTGTTGTTTACTGTGATGCATCGATTGCTGGTTTGGGATGTGTTTTGATGCAGCGAGATCGTGTGATTGCTTATGCTTCTCGTCAGCTCAAACCTCATGAAAGAAATTATCCTACCCATGATTTAGAGCTTGCAGCAGTTGTGTTTGCTTTAAAAATCTGGAGGCATTACTTGTATGGTACTAAATGTGTTATTTGTACAGATCACAAGAGTCTTCAGTATATATTTTCACAGCAAGAGTTGAATATGCGGCAGAGACGATGGTTAGAATTAATCAAAGATTATGATTGTGAGATTAAATACCATCCAGGGAAAGCCAATGTGGTTGCTGATGCTTTAAGCCGCAAGGTAACTTCTGATCGAGTTTATTTAATGCTTTTAGAAGTTTCTTCTAATTTGGTGGGTCAGATTAAAGCTGCACAGTTAGAGGCTTTGTTAGATCATAATTTGAAATCTGAAATTATGTTGAATCGAAAGGAATTGTTATTGGATGATTCGAGAGGATTAAAAACCTTTCAGTCTCGTGTTTGGATTCCTTTATTTGGTGGTCTTCGGGATGTTATTCTGAATGAAGCCCATAAGTCCAGATTTTCTGTACATCCTGGAAGTACTAAAATGTATAATGACTTGAAACCTTTCTATTGGTGGCCTACAATGAAGATGGATGTAGCAAGGTTTGTTAGTTCTTGTCATATTTGTTCTCAAGTTAAAGCTGAACATCAGAAGCCGTATGGGTCGTTGAAACAGCTTGAGATTCCTGAATGGAAGTGGGAACATTTGACTATGGATTTTGTAACCAAGTTGCCTCGAACTGCCCGAGGAAATGATATGGTTTGGGTTATTGTTGATCGATTGACCAAGAGTGCTCATTTTCTAGCTACTAGTGAAACTGCATCTTTAAGTAAGCTTGCACAGTTATATGTTAATGAGATTGTTTCTCGGCATGGTATTCCATTATCGATTGTATCTGATAGAGATCCGAGGTTTGTATCTCATTTTTGGCAAAGTTTGCAGCATGAGTTGGGCACCAGAGTGAATCTTAGTACATCTTATCATCCTCAAACAGATGGTCAGTCAGAACGTACGATTCAGACATTGAAGGATATGTTGAGAGCTTGTATTCTGGAGTATGGTGGTTCTTGGGATTCTCATTTGCCATTGGTTGAGTTTGCTTATAATAACTCTTATCATTCTAGTATTGGCATGCCTCCATATGAAATGCTTTATGGTCGCCGTTGCAGAACTCCAACTTGTTGGCTAGAGGCAGGTGAGAAACAGTTTGCAGGTCCAGATATTGTTCAGATGACAGCTGATAAAGTAGCAGTGGCTCGTGAAAAGTTGAAAGCTGCACGTGATAGACAGAAACAATATGCAGATCCTAAAGGTCAACCTGTTACTTTTGTTGAAGGTGAACTTGTTTATCTGAAAGTTTCGCCTTGGAAAGGGGTAATACGGTTTGGGAAACGTGGCAAATTGGCTCCTCGATATATTGGACCGTTTAGAATTCGTCAGATTGTTAATGATCAGTCTGTTACATTGGATCTTCCTCCAGAGCTTACTGGTATTCATGACACGTTTAACATTTGTTATTTGAGGAAATGTAACGTTGAGGATCAGTCTCAGATTCTTCCTTTGAAAGATTTGAAAGTTGATCAGAGTCAGAAGTTAGTTGAAGAACCAGTTGAACTTCTCGACAGAAAAATTACCAAACTTAGGAAGAAACAGATTCCCATGGTGTTAGTGAAATGGAAACATAGTTTAGGTGCAAACCTAACTTGGGAAACTGAGGATAGTATGAGATCCAGATATCCTGGATTGTTTGATCGTGATGAGATTTCGGGGACGAAATCTTCTTAAGGGGGGGAGAATTGTAACATCCTCTCTTCTGGTCCGGTAATTTCTAATTTTAAATTGATGTATTTAATTGTATTAGAAATTATTTGATAAATATGTTTAAATTGCGAAACTTAGTTAAATAAGCCTCAGGACTTATTGTGCTTAGTAAATTATTGATTGTTTTGATTTACTATAGTTGACGGTGCAATAAAAGAAGTTTCTCGCAAATGGTTTTTAGGTTCCAGGCTATAGATTGAAAGGGGATTAGTTTTAAGTGGATACGGGTCGGTGTTAAAAAGTGACCGACTTATAAACTTTCCCAAATAGGAAAGTTCTTTACTTTCCTTATTTGGAAACTTAACCTAAAACCTCTAAAACCCTCAAATCACTTAGAAATCTTGATTCAAATTCAAATTAGTGATCTTGAGCTGATTGTGATCTTGTGATAGCATAAACATCATCATCTTCACTTTGAAATCCTTGATTTGATAATCCAAGGGCTCAGCGAGATAAGACTGCTGAGTAAGTAACTGAGACGAATCAGGTGAGTGGATTTGAAACTCATAGTTTGATTTGGTTGTGTCAGTTTGATTTCAATCAGTAATTATAGGATTACTATTGATAGAATGTTAACTTGGAAATGATATGCCATTTGATTATTGGTTTGATTAGCCTGTGAGCTTGATTGATAAATCCAGAGGTCAACTAGATTGTCAGTTGGACTTGATTGCTAATGTTGGTCAACACAGGGTTGCGTACATGTGTTGATGGAGATTAGCATTTAGTTAGCGGTTAATCACTGTTTTGGCCTACAGTTGATGTAAGTGTTCTGATGGGGCCACCCGGAACAGGGTCCTTAGGAACCACCGTTCCTCTTGACGATAATTGTTGCATTATTGATTGTGAACAAATTGCTAGCTAAATTGAATTGTAGTTGATAATTCATTCACTTAGCTTCGTGCTAATCCCTCAATTTACTTCCTGCAGGTGATGTATATTATGTGGGTAGTCAGGAAGGATGTTTTGATGCTGGGAATGTTTGAAACTTGCAACTCTGATCCAGTTTGTAATAAATAATGTTTTATAGTATATAATGCCCCGGGTTTGTAAACATGTTAACTATGTTTGTTTAGTAGTTAAACATATTGTATAAAGGTTTGCGAAAATTTCTAGCAGGTTTTAATAGAATATGTATTTCAAGTAATCGCTTCCGCCAAGCTTAATATTATATTGTGGTATTAAATGAGGGGCGTTATACTTTCGGAACGGAGTACCTTTATCTTTCTGCCCGTTTGGTTCTCTATTTCGTCCTAACACCTTTTGAACTTTCAAAAGTGTCTGACTTATGTTTAATCAGATAAACATATCCATGTCTACTGAAGTAATCAGCAACATAGTAGCGATTTCCATCTTTTGTGGCGCATCGGAATGGTCGACATACATCCATGTATACTAAGTCGAACAATCCATCACTTCTTTCATATAACATTGAATAATGATTTAGTCATCTTGCTCAATAAACAAGATTTGCACACATCATCCAATTTAAGGTCGAATGATTCCAACACTCCATACTTTTTGAGTTTGGGCGATATTCTTTCTTGTTTACGTGCCTTAGACGATATTGCCACAATTTGGATCAAGCTCTTTAGACGAACCAACATTTAAATTTCTTTGCTGACATATTCAACATTTTCATACATGCCTTTGCAAGGAGAAGCTTTTATCACCATTCTCATTATCAAATAAAAACTGATAACTCTCTTTAAACAAGCATGAAATGAATCTATGTTGCTTGTCATTTCTGACGAATAACAGCAATTATTTAAATGCATCCTAACCCCATATTCTAGCATGAGCTCAAACTTTCTAATGGGCGTGACTCTCTTGTCTCCCACGACTAAGTTGAGCTCTCCATGCTTTAAACTTTTACTTTCCTTTAGGCCTTGCAATATAATGCAAATGTGAGTACCATACCCTATATTCAACACCTACGAATTATAAGTCGTAGTATCGTGGAGTTCGATTATTTATATACCTTACTGTCTTTAAGGTCCTTCAGATATTTTGGGCAGCAACGCTTCTAGTGCTTCTCTGTGTTGCAGTATCACACACTGGTTCCTTTGGATCATTGCTGGTGCAATTTCAGAATCAATCTTTCTCTTAGCCCCATGATTGGACTTTCCATTCGTAGCTATTCCAGATCTCTTCCTTTCCTTTGCATCACGACCAATTGACAACACATGAGCTGCTGAGCCAAAAAGGCACATCAATCTTCTTGATCCTTTGCTCAGTAATTTTGGAGTTCCATTACTCAGGTCTCTTTCTCATTCAAAACCATTTGACATGAGGTTACAAACTGTTTGTAGACAGCTGGCTGACCGGAGAGAATTATGTTGATCAAAACTTAGTATCAAACAACATAATATTTCCGGTGAGCTTCAATCTCCTCTTGGGTTGAATCATTATCATTAGTGGGAATTTACTTATATTGAGAATATACTCCTTATTCTTGTCGGGAACATATTCCTTGTTCTCGTACCTACGGTTTCACAGCTCATCGAGAACATACTCTTGTTCCTTAGAGTGAACCTAGGGTTACATCACCCGTCCATACAGATTGAACTGGTAAGTCTTTCCCTCCCAAGAACTGAGAGTTGTGAGAAGTTTAGGTTATTTGCGGAATTGGGAACGAGAGGATTATTACCATTTTCAACAGATATTTTTGAGATAAAAACTATTTTAGTTAGTCTGACTATTCCTTAATTAATTACCCAATTTCTAATTAAGGCTATGATCTATATTTTCAGTTTTATGAAAAGGGTCGCCGTAATCATATAACAAAATACTTTTGTCTATTTCATTTCTATGAAACTTCTAGATCTTTGAGATTCATTGATACCTATCAATGGCATGTTAATCTCGGTTATGCTCATCTACCATTCATGACTGGTATGCCGAGGATCATGAACTAGATGGTGAACTAACCATGCAAACCCCGCGTGGTGCCCGGCTCGAGTACGCTCGAGAATCGCGAGTCTCATATCACCTCTCAATATGTCCTCACATTAATGTGCCGGTAAATCACACACGCTCCATTAACAGTCCATACGAGAAATGTGCGGTTTTCATGGGTTAACATACTTTTCACATTTTCTATAGCTAAAACGGAATTTTGTTTTACTATTTTAAGCCTACTTTTAATCTTGACATCATCCTATCAAAAGTCCTCGGTAGCTCCATTGAACGCACAAAGAAGCGGAGAAGCAGGTCAGCGCGAAGCTTATTAAAAACCTACTTCTTTAGGGAAGCAGAGCGACCCGCCTTATACCTCTCTTATAGTTTGTTCTCTATGGGTGAGCCGATTTATCAATTGACTGACGATGTATTTAGACTTAAATGATACATATATATAAATCATATTATATATAAGGTCTCTCTTAAACATTTAAGGTTCAGGGTTCTATTTTAAAACATTTTAAAATTGAGCATATATTTTAAACCATTAAAATACTAAGGTTTGATTAGTAAATAAATTAACTGTATACATATATAAATCTATTATACATATATATTTAATTTAGTTATTTGGACAAAATAAAAGACCGTTTTATTTCCAAATACATATTATCTACATTTCGTATTGCTAACCTTATTAAGCCTACGCTCTGATACCACTGTTGGGTTTTTTTATTCCCTAACTAGATTAACATATGCAGCGGAAAAATAACAATTTAATCTAGAGCAACTAGGAAACTAAACCCTAAAGGACCGTTACTTAATAAAACTATTAACAATAACAAAATAAATAGATAAATGAAAAAATACTAACCTTTGAGAAAACCAATTTCTCACGCGCAGACCACCTCGCAAAACCTTCACGCAGACTCCTTGCTCGACCTTCCATGCTTTGGATGGCAAGTGCCCAAAGTAGAACACCTCTAATGTTTTACACCCGTGAACCAAGAGAAACTCCAAATCCTAGGGTCCCGACTCTACGTCGTGTAAACTCTCACAAGGATTAGGAATGAGAAAGAGAGAAAGAACCAAATTAAATCCGGATCTGGGATGATTGGAAACCATGGATTAGGCCTCTATTTATAGGGAAGGAGGAGGCCTTAGGGTTTATACTCCATCCGATGTGGGACAACTGAATTCGGCATCCAACCGCCGGTTGGAGCTTCCAACCGCCGGTTGGACTTAATTCCTGCCCAAGTAATTACACGTCAACTCCTGGTCAAACCCTAATCCATCCAACCGCCGGTTGAACCTTCCAACCGCCGGTTGGAACTCGTTTCCAGAATGTTCCTTTTAGTTTCTAATTAATATTCAATAAACTAACTAAACATTCTTTATAGTTTCTGTTAATTACTTTTAGCTTCTAATTAATTTATCAACTATGATATATTAACAAACTAATTAATTAACTTATGATATTAATTACAATTCATATTATCTCTCTTATTGTTTCTTTTACTGTTCATCGAGGGCAACCCAAAAAGGACTCTACCTTTAGAATAGTCTTACCAATTAGTTATGTCCTTGGACACTATTTCCAACACGAAAAATGTTTAAGCCTACGGGGTCACACGAATTGACACTTATGCTCAATATAATTAATTAATATAAATGTGAGATATATTAATTAATGCGTTTACGAATAATTAATAAACGTTTGTTAAAATGTTAATTGTACATTTATAAATTAAAGAGATTAAAAGATAGAGACTTAGATGTAAATTGGGAACTTGAAAGTTCTGGAATATTCCAGAAATCAAATGGTGGGCCGGTTTTGGAGTTTTAGTGTTTTAAAACCCTAACAAACTTATTCCCTAAGTTATCCTAACCCTATAAATAGATAGGCAAAGAACCCTAACAAAATCAATCAATTTCTCTCCTCTCTCTTTGGGTTTTGGCCGAACTAACCCCAAAAGGGTTAATTTTCGGTTTCTTGTGTGGTTCGACCAAGGAAGAAAAGGCACAAGGGTTGTGAGCGTTGTGAACGGAATACTAGCATACGTATTTGAGTGCTGTCGTGTGTTCGATCGTAGAGGGGTTTTCCTTTAAACCATTAACTATATATTTATAGTTTATTGGAGCTTTGCTAAAAGGTACACAAATATTCCATAACTTATTATTCTTACGTGTTTATATCCCTCCGCGATTGTGTGACAATTTGTATATACTCTAACAATGATATCATTAATAAGTCTACATTCCCCCCTCAAGTTGCACCAAAGAATTTGATGGTGTGCAAATAGAATTTCACTTGATTACTTGATTATGTATATAGAGAGAGAAATATTTCGAAGATGTATTTAATATGTTTCTAGAAAAAGAGAAAAATTAATAAATGATTATGAAACAATCCATATGTAGTTTTTACAACGTCAAATTGAACCAAGAATGAATGGATGTATCTTACAACCACTTTATAGCTAAGATTGCCTGAATTTAAATGCCCAATTATTTTCTACAAGTCGATTCATTAGCTTTAGGGATATTGGAGGAAGGTTCTGGACGTTCAATGACGAATTTTGCTGAAGGAGATGCACGTGGAAATGGAATCAGTTCTAAGTCCCTAAACATCCTTAGCTCTTCGTCAACCGATATATCGTCATTAAGCTCTAACCGTAATTTTATAAGTACAGGTGACTTGTTCATGATAAGCTTCACAAATTCCATCTCAATAGCTAAGTTACTGAAATTATCCATCTCGAATTCAATAAGATGATCCAGCTTGAAGTCCGAGTAGTCATGGAGATCAATTAAATCCATACCGATATTTGGTTGAAAATGTAACTGCTCATTATATGACATAAATATCAAATAAGAAACCTAACATGTTAAATTTAAAAAAGAATAGTAAGTGCCATGTCATTGCATTATTATTCACCTTGAGATAAATGTTGACTAGATTTGGGGAGCTCTTGATCAAACAAAGGGTAGACAAAAGCTCATCTTGTTTAGTTAAGCACACACCCAAAAAGATATGTTTGAGATGAACTAGTTTAATTGGTAGTTTCTGCGGTTTAACACCCGTAACAAAGCGCTTCACATAATATCATAGAAGGATTTAGCATTTACTACGCATACTTATATATATGAGATACAATAATGTGCTTGCCTTAAATACTACCTCATAATAATCTGATGAGATTATCAAAGTCTCAATTGATGGTAAACATTCAAAAAACTCGGAAAAGGTTATCTTGTCTTCTCGTGCAATATCATTTTGGTCTCCAGTCTGCAAAAAGATAAGTAGAATTAAAGGTCCTATTTTGAAAAGGTTTTAGAAACTCGCACGAATTATATTGACCATACCATATATAAATTGTCAAGGAGCGGGCAATTTGTGAGGAAACGCTTGAGCAACTTGCCACTGATATTAACAGCATAGAAGATTAGAGACCTCAACATATCAAATCCATTAAATGTTAATGGAGGGGAAAACTCACAGTTTGCAATCTCTATAACTTCTAACTTGTGCAATGAGAAAAAAGAGTTAGGTAGCTTGTAGGGGTTGGCTGAAAGATTATGTAATTCGAAACTCTTCAAAGTATTTCTCCTTGAAAGATAAAGAATTACCAGGTCGATCTCGGAAAACATTATTACATCAAGATGCCAAGTAAACTCCACTAGCGGACTTGTGAGTAGTAGCAAAACATGAAAGATAGCATTCATAAGTTTAAGTTTCATGATATTTTCGTCACAAGTTGATCCTTCAAACAAGTTTTCATCAATTCGAAGTCTACGAATGCTCGTCCATTTATATCTCCACTTCCTTGACAGGATGTTTGTCCTTAATGCATCTTTGATCGGCAGAAATCTTAATATGCATCCCGTTATCTCTTGAGGAAGGGTGCTAATTATATCCGAACTTATGCATTGAACCTCCATCATATCTCGTCTTTACGATAGGTTTATGATGCTTCACAAAGCTGCAATGTACAATGGAAAATCAAATAAAAATTTATTTATTGCAGAGCATTATTTCTTGATGCTAAGTGCTAACAATATATATATTATTACAGGGCCAAGTGATTTAACTTGTTCTATGCTTTTTTATGTCAACCCGTTTGACCTTTTTACAGCTAATGACCCACTTTAATCCAGTTATCTATTTGAACTACAGAAAATTACATACATTGTCCTTTAAGTTTATTTTGAATTTCATTTATATTCCTTTTACCAACTTTAATTACATGGATCATATTTACTTTTGAAACTTATTACACTCATGGTCATTTTCTTTAACGGGTGTCAAATTTTCTGTTAACTTAAGTCACGTGTGATGCACATGAGAGTATAATAGTCTTTTTAATTTATTTAACTTGTTTCAATTTCATCTACCTCTTTCTTTCATTTCACTTTAATTCTTGACTTGAGTAAACTTGCTTTCATGTCACTTTTTAATTTCACTTCTTTACAAATTTTTACTCTATTACATAGATCATGACTGTAATATGTTTCAAAAATAAGAATGATCAGTGTAACTAAAATTCATAAAGTGAAATTGAGACAAACTTAAAGGACGATTTAAGTAATTTTCTCCTTGAACTACCAACATGTCATTGTATCAATTCATTCTCGAGTTTTGCAATAAAATGATAATTATTACTCACGACACTAAAGTGAGTAGTAAGTTAATTAACCTATTTTTTGTTAACCTTTTGAAATTTATACAAAGATAGCTAGCAGTCTAACTTAACGCAACTCACCTTAACTCGAACTCATTTGACGCGCTTAAAAAAATGACTCAATTTTATTGAAACTAACTTTGACTCAAAACTTAATAAAATGCAACAAAACAGGTACACAATTATTATTATTATTATTATTATTATTATCATTATTATTATTATTATCATTATTATTATTATTATTATTATTAATGTGTTCATTTCTTAATATTTATTACAAATTGTATTTACATAATTACATTACATATGATATAAACAAATAAACAATCCTACGTGTTTTCAATAAAAAGGATTATACTTAATCATACATAAAATAAATCAGTAAAGTTCAAGATCCGTACATCGCACGTACTAAAAGATGGAGTATATATCTAGTAATTGTAATAGTGCAGTTTAATAACACTAACCTCAATCCATGCTAAACACGTACCATAAACCATTAACTTGAAGGTATACAAAATATTAGCTTACGGGATCGAACTGCGTTCACCAATGTACTTTCAGATATGTTCTTCATCCATTTTGTGTATCGACTTCTTGTTTTTAACAGATCATATTTTTACGATCCTAAATAATATAATATAACTTAAATTTGTGAGTAGTCTGAAATTTGGCCGAAAATGGTGTTGCCAAACCTTTTCAAAAGACCAAATCTTTCTCCCTGTTTGTTATCAAAATAAAAAACCTATTTGTTTTCTCAAAGATTGCCAACTAAACCATTTAATATGACCTTTTTGTTTCTAGCTAATTCACTTTGAAATATTAAAATAAAGTTATATTGATAAATGCGAGGCCTAAGATTGAAGTGACGGTGTCATTGTTGGCAGCGGTCAGTCAGTTTGTTAGTTAGTTTTAGTCTGTGTTTATATATATAAAAAAAAAACCTTGATGTGGCAATCTGTTAGCATCAACTGACCAATCAATTTCAGTCAATTGTTGAGGGTGGTCTAAATGTTCTTAAATTGTTTATTCTATCTCAGTGTAGGCGAAATATTCTATACATATACATATACCTACATACATATACATATACCTACCTACATATATAATATAATAATAATAAGGGTAATGTTCACATGAGAAGACCTTATATGAGGGGAAGAAGAAGACATACTTTACTGCATTTTAGGACGAAATTGTAAGGGTTAAAATGTAGTGAAATTTATAGGTATAAAATGCACTGTTTGTTAAAATGCAGTAGTTGTCATAAATAACAAAAATATCATCCTAAAATGCAGCATAAACATGTTTTCTCCTCCTCAAATGAGGTCTTTTCCTCGGATTAGGGGTGTTAACGAACAGAGCCGCTCACGAGCTACTCGATTTCGAACTCGTTTATTTCGAGTTCGAGCATCAGCTACTTCGAACTCGAGTCGAGTTCGAGCAAAAATTATTGTTCAATCAATTTCACGAGCCGAGTCATAAAAATTAATATTCGACTCGACTCGCTCGAAAACTCGTATAATACTCCAAGTCGAACGAGTTAATCGAGCATACTCGGCTCAGATAGTTCAACAAGCTCATATATATATATCTCGAGTCGAACCACCCGAGCCGTAGATGAGAACGAAATGAACAATAACGATCGAGTTAAACTTGAATATTCATGCAAATAAGAAAATTTTAAGTTACTAAACGAGTTTCCAACTCGAACTCGAACAATGAAAAAAATATCGATCTCGAGTTCGAGCCCAATTTAAAAAACTTATTCGAGTTCGAGTCGAGTTCTAGCATACTAAAAATATTTCGAGTCGAGTTCGAGCATCTTGATACTCGGTTCGGCTCGGTTCGTTAACACCCCTACCTCGGATCCTCCACCTAATAATAATATAATAATAACATTAATAATAACCGTCATTAGAAAAGAATATATGGTTTCATTACTATTTTTAAAAATTAGACTTTAAACACGTACATAGACATCGGTAGTTTACGCTTCATAGTAAACATGAGAATGAAATTTATTAATTATGTTTCTTTCACCCAATTTTGATTATATTTTCATGAAGATGAGGGCTAAAAGGGAGAAAATAAAACATACTCCCTCCGTCCCAATTTAATTGACCAGTATTCCATTTTGGGAAATTCCGGAACTATTGTGCACTTTTGATTTCAACCAATCAAAAAGAGTTTTAGTGGGTAAATATTAAATCATATTAGTTGACACAGTAATCAATGTTCTTCTTTAAAATTGTGTGCATTTCAGCAATAGACAATTAAATTGAGATGGATGTAGTAATTTTTTTGTTACATTAGATATTACACACTTACATTTTGCTCATCCTCAAGCAAATCCTTTAGATCTTTATATGCCAAATTTTATTCGGAAATTGTTTTGAAAACAAGCATTGTTGTCGGATAGGAGAGATGTTGACACATAATCAGGCATATTATAGTTACAGGGATATGATCACACTTTTACCGAGTTAACCAATAACTTATAACTTGTTGACCTATACCGAATGCATGCATAACTTTTCACCATTAATAAACATTACAAATGTTAGTTTAATTCATTGAGCAGAGTTCAAATGAGTACATCAATTTTGAGTGAGAACAGAGAATCAATATCAACCACTTATTTTCATCAAATACCCATTTCCCCACATTTTTGAAACTCAAATATCTTACAAACGGTAAGTCAAAAAATCATGAAAATTGCACCATAAAATTCAGCGTTTTCTCCTCTTCGATTTGCTGTCCCTCAAGGCATACTTTTGACAACTTTTTTTTTTCCATTTTTTGGTGGGTTTTACAAATTAGTAACACATGTGTTAGTGATTGGTTGTACATTTGATTTGTGGTTAGGGTTAGGGCTAGGGTTTAGGATTTAGGGTTAGGGTTTAGCATGGTTTAGGGTTAGGGTTTAGCAGGGTTTAGGGTTTAGTATGATTTAGGGTTTAGAGTTTTGTAAAGTGTTTAGGGTTTAGGGTTTGGGGTTTCGGGGCGAAACACATGTGTTAGTAAACGCAACACCTTAACACGTGTGTTAGTAAATGTGAAACCAACCAAAAAAGATGGAAAAAAAAACTCGTCGAAAGTATGCCTTGAGGGACGGCAAATAGAAGAGGAGAAAACGCTGAATTTAATGGTGCAATTTTCATAATTTGTTGATTTGTCGTTTGTGAGATAATTGATGTTGGGGTAAATGGGTTTTGTACATTTGGAACATTCTCTTTGTACATATGGCACAATATCTTTGGTTCCCTCATTCTCACACAACTCACACAAATTCCTATTCTCATTTGAACCCCACCCTTGATTCATTATACTCACCAAGTTTTTCAATTTTTCAAGTCTCATAGTTAAGGCCTATTAGAATTTGACAGTTATTCAACATTCTCTTCAGATACATCACATGTTCGCAATTACATTTCTGTTAATTATTAATCAAGTCTTTGAATCAAGTGCCCAGTAAAACTAAATGTTACATATGTATTTTCCATGACATCTCATTAGTTGTTCGATAATGAGACGTCGGAATTGTTTCCTCAACATTTCAGAACGACAATAACTGGATTTACATAATATATCTTGTAATCGGTTACAGTCGACCAGAATTTGAAATCAAAGCACTGAATTATCTGTAGGGTACACAGCTGGTCAGGAATAGCCTTCAGCAAACCAGATTTCTTTTACTTATACATGTACGTTTGAGAATTGCCGCTGATATGATGCATGTATTTCGGTCATCACAAAAGCAAATACACAATACATATACATAGCTAATAACGTGCCTTGCAAAACTAACTTAGATTCTATAACTGACTCCTATATTTCAAGACTCAAATTTAAGTCAAACAGAAACTAGTCTAATATAATATGGAAGTAACCATATTCCTGTATTATGTTGAATAACAAAAACAATTCTTCTTATAAAGCAATGAGCATGCAAACTCAGACTACCAGCGTCAATGGTATGAGTGTAATCTTACGAGCATCTTGTGAATCAATGTAGTGATTACTTCTACGTACTTTAGAATCTAACCTACAAGTGCTTACATCCAGAGGTGGTTCAGGGGGTCCTCTAGCTATTGGGACCCCACTACCGCGAGGTGATCGTGGTTTTGCCAGTTCAACGCATATGATGCGTCCATGCAGTGTCTGCAAACAACCCATATATTAGTTCCTCCTAATTTCTTCCAACCCCTAAAATCCAAATCACTCCAAAAATCAAATTTATTAATTTTAGTCCGTACGACTTTTTAATTTAATTTTTTTAAACATACAAGTGATGTACATTATGCACCAAGAGTTTTATGTCCACATAATACTTGAGTCGCTTTATACAGGATAAAATGAGGGAAAAAGTGCATTAATTTCTAACCTTTCCATCCATTTCATTGATGGCTTTCTCGGCTTCATCTGCGGATCTGCGGACGCATAGGTGACAAATCCATAGCCTTTGATCTCCTCGAAACTTTATCCATCATAACATTGGCTGCAAATTAATACAAATGGTGTTATAGTTGAATATAATTACATAAACATGTGAACGTGTTAAAATGTTTTTTAGATTTTACCTTCAACAACTTGTCCAAACTGCGAGTACGCATCAGTTAATGCTTTTTCCGTGGTGTAAAATGAAAGTCCTGCAATATGTATACGTACACTGATAATGAAAAATACAAATAGTTATTAGTGTTCGGAAAGGACAAACCTGCAACATAAAGCTTGGAAGCAATGCCTCTACGTGAAAAGAAGATAATAATGATGATTCATATCTTGTAGTATTTGAGGGTGATAATAAATTGCTAAAAATAGTGTTCGGTAATCTTCAATATGCGGCCATAGCTCTCGGTGTAATTTTTTTAGGGCTTGAAATATGAGAAACAACGAACAGGGGAAGACAACCTGATACTTTTTTGGCTTACATTAACAAAATACAATTCAAGCCCTGAGAATTTTGTTAAATTGTCTTCTTGGTCCAAAGCTTGTTTTGCAGTCTCACAAAATATACATAACTAGTAATATTTCGGTGTTTCACTAGTTATAATAAGAAGGTAAACATTTGTATACATCTATATAACTTCAGTTGCATTGTTTCACTAACTTTTAGTGAATTTTAATTTTCTAATGACAACAGTCGTGTCGCAAACTTATTCTTTGTCTTGTTTTTCATAGTCACGGAATATGATTTTTTTAACATATATGAATGGAACATGCGTCTAGAACAATTACATGCCAAAAGATAAAGAGAATTACACAAAATACAATTGGGGTGCATACAGAAATACATCAGTCGGTTCATTCGAACAACAAACAAATTTCTAAGCTAACATAACGCCACAACATAACCATAATCAAGTTCATGACAACACCTACACAATTGATCTGTAGAATCTGTTGTGAGCTAGACTCAACCAGGTTTCTATTTCCCTCAAAAACATTGCATCAATCAAGATATTAAGCAACATTGTCTCTGATCACCAGGGTGAGAAGCCGACTATATGCAAAGTGACCTTCCAATCACCTCATACTCAATCTACAGATGGAAGTCAACTTAGTCATGGTTGATGTACTTTCTGCAGAGCTTGATAAAACATGTCGACGAATTGATTATCCTGGTCGTAAAAGGCAAAACCAAAAGTTAAAAACGATAAAAGCAAACACTATAACAATGCCAAGAAAAGATCATTCCTTATTTATGATACTCAAATCTACTGCTTTTTATATTTATAAGTTCAGTGATGTATTTAAGTTCATTATCTCCAATATTTCAATTCTGATTTCACATACCAACAATTCACACAGCATAAGTATATCTTGTAGATGTTTACAGCAATGGTTTTGATGAAAGCTATAGACAAGCACAATAATTAGGAAATCCATTTAACCATTTGCTAGACTCAGTTCAAAGCAGACCGTATGTGCATGATTATTAGCACAAATATCCAAGATATGTTACTGTAGGATAGCTATTGTGCGTTAGAAATCAGAATGCAGAAGAAAAATCATATTCCCCGCACTCAAGTTGCTCAAAATAAAAACATCATTACCAAAGGGCCATTGGCCTAGTGGTATCGAGGTGACCCTTCAATCATAGGGTTGTGGGTTCAAGTTCAAGGGTGGACATGTGTATATATTCGTAGAAAAAATTGTGTATATACGTGGTGGTGGAGTGTATCCGTTCTTGCCTTTCTAAAACAAAATATTTAGAAATAAAAACATCATCAAGAAATTGACTCCAATAAAAGTGAACTATAGACCCTACGTTCAGGTCCATGAAAAGTAACTATGGAATGCAACATCATACATACATACTCTAAAAGTAATTGTGTCAACTTCTAAAGATAAGAAAGGACGACCCGTAATGCTAGATATAGCAAATTAGAGTGTCGTTGGAAACAAGTCAAAATGGGATTATTAGAGGCTAACTTTTGGTACAGGTTGAATTAGATTAATCCAAAAGACTTCTACTACTAAATTCTAAACATTCTTACTGACAATTCCCGTGCTAATAAGAAATTTTTTACATGAATAATCTTTGAAAAGGGCAATTAGCAGCTTGTATGAAGTATATATATGCGACTGCAAAACATGTAACCCGTTTATTTTTTAGCACTTTATATATAATTTACCCAATTATTTCGTATGCTATATGTAAAACTATCCCCGAATCTACCCAATTATTGCCACCTCTACACAATGCCAAGTATATAGTTTCAAAACAGTTGTATTAAAACAAATAGCCATGATAACTAAAGATTTCACAAAATAATATTAGATAGATGTTAATACCTGGGCAAGCAGCACGAGTGCATCACGAACCTTTTCTCTGGTCAACGGTCCATATATTGAAGGGGAAATAGAATTAGGAGTAAGAGAAAGGGGTGGTGCTGGTGGGGGGAATGGTTGAAGTAATGGAACACCATGGCTGCGCTGTAAATTTAAAGGGGTAACTGGTACAGATGAAGTAGGTTGTGGGATTACTGGAGATGTAGATGCAGACGGTGTGAAAAACGAAAGTGGTTTGATAAGATTGGTAACATGATTGCTGCTATTCACAAGGTCAGAATGGTCATTGAGATGCATTGCAGAGGCAGATGAGGTGTTTTGTGTGGTCAGACCATTAACCATAGGAGAAGGTGCAACACGAGAAGATATAGGAACATTTGTAGAGCTATTATAAGTTTGTATACTGCCCATATTATGAGAATTTTGTCCCAAATTCATAGCGTTCTGCAGTCATAAAGTTTAAGTGAACACGTGATCAAGCTAGTGCACGTTCAATAGAATAAAAAATTATTATCAGCATCAATAGCTACGTACGCTGAAGAAATTTACAAATGAAGAGTCTTCCGGTACATCTGTAGAACTGGACGTAGTAAACGGCGGCTCTAGTGGTCCCTCAATTACACCAGAGGTAGGTACAGCTTCAAGTTCCTCAAACTCACTACACGGCAAAACATAAATGATAAGATTGGAAAACGAGAACACACATAATCAGGTACTCCCTCCGTCCCAATTTAATTGTCCCCAGACAAAAGATACGCAGTTTAAGAAAACATCAACTTCTCTCTTACTTTATGATAAAATGACAGTTTTACCTTTTACTTTTTACCTGCTTTTTTGTCTTACATATATAAATTAGGGGTATAAAAGAATTTTATCTCATCTTTTTTATCTATTTATGGAAGTGGACAATTAATTTGGGACAACCCAAAATGGTATACTAGACCATAAATTTGGGACGGAGGGAGTATATTATAGTTACAGGGGAAATGATCGCACGTTTAATCAAGATCAACATAGTTAATATAAACCTTCACCTAACATATGATACCGTCGAATAAACAAACAGAACTTTTAATTCAACAATTGGGTTCTAACAATCAGACAGTTCCATATGTTCTGAGTATTTGTATAACCACGACTAACTTAAAAACAATGGGTGAATGAGGCATGTATATCATTATGTAATACCACCTACCTCTTGTTCACTTTCGACTTGGGGGAAACCTTTGAATATGCACTGAGTATCCTGGATACAGAATTTGACAATCAATTAGTTATACGAATAGCTCATAACATCTAGATTCAGTTATAAGAATCAACTTAAAAAAATTGATGATCATGTTACTTCCAATATAAAGTAACAATTGTAAATTACTATTTATTGATATAGAAAAGATAAATTTACACCATATAATTTACATCTTCATATGGTTTAGATGTTGTCACCACATATGTAACATACTAACATCTAATTAACATCATATGGATATATATAATAGAATCACACATAAAAGATGAAACTATAAGAAGTACCTAGTAAACAAATTTGCAACATCCTCACACTCACGTGAATTATAGAACCAAATACCATTAACTTCTTGCACAGGATTCCGGTATAACAAATATGGAACTTGAAGTTCAAACTCAAAGTCTCCCAACAGATTCTCCACAAGGTTTTCTGTTATAAATTATCACATATATATCAAATGTCAATACTGAAACACTCAAAATAAAATAGAAAACCACAATGTAGTAAACGAAAGAAAGCATACCTGTATTTCGCCTATTCATTACTATGAACTGAAACCTCGGCTGAGTGTTCCTACAATAATATGAAAGAAAGTGTACAAGTATAAGCTCCATTTATATTCCACAAATCGCCTTTCATCTACAAATTGATTTCTCTTTTAACAGATAAATCTGACCAGCAAAGCAGTCATACTTAACAACAAAAAGAGATCATTGCGACTCCTCATGAAGGGAAATAATATACAGCATTATCATTTCGGTATTAAGGTAATAGTAAGTATTACCTCTTGACAACAAAAAGAGATCCTTCAACGTCCTTGCGACTCTGGAAAATCGAAGAAATAATGCTGTTAGAACTGTGGAACTGTTTCATGTAATAGGATAAATAAATTCATTTTCTATTTTAATTTTTGGATTGCAGTTAAGGTTTACAAGATCATCATTTTAATCAACCTTATAACTAGGGGTGTTAACGGATCTTTTGGCTAGTTATAAAATACTCAGCTTGAGCTAGTATTTATTCAAATAATTGTGTACAAATCCTAGCTCAGATAATGTTATTGTTCGAGCCGATGCTCTTCTAGCTACTTGAGTGTTTTAACAATTTTTTGAAAATAAATCAGAATGCACACTGGATCCGATTATCGCAACACAATCAGTTACCTAAAATCCTAAAAGCATGCTAATTTAACAGAAATGCTGAATCATTATACTGCATACTCAATAGCTCTAACTCAGGAACATAAAAAATAACGATGAATACAACAAAATAAATTGGGGAGAAAAGCGCACCCATTGATTGAGGTCAACGTTGAAATCGTACAATGTAACGTGTGCTGCGGTAATCAAAATCTCCTCAATGTAAGGATCCATTCGTTGAAGAACGGTAAGATTAAGGACCTTTGTACTGTTTTGATCCAGATTCGGCATTAATTTCCCACTTTTTGACATTTTTTGTGATTTCCGACGAATAATAAATCGATCGTTTTCCCGAAACCCTAAACCCGGTGAAGAGAGTATGTAGTGTTGTGATCTGATGAGAAAATCGGTTGATTTAGGGACTTTCTTCGCGCTAAATAATTATCGAAAAAAAAATGCGACTTTATGTATGTATTATTTCTAAAAGTAGCTACATTTATTTACTGTTAATTCTGTATTACGAGTAAAAAACAACTTTTCGGATAAACAACTTAACAAGTGCATGTAACAAATATAGTAGTTTTTTTTAATAGGAAATTGACAACGAGGGTAAGGGTTGTAGTTAAGACGTTTAGACATGCATAAAAATCTGTATTTTGAAAGAAAAAAAATTCTTTGTCCCCCTAAATTTTAGTTAAAGTACGACTATTTTATGCATATCGAAACAGCTTAATGAAAGCCCTTGGAGCTTCCTTTAACAAAACCCTTTTTAATAAATCAACCGGGCATAGCTGAAGTGGTGACCAACGGGTCAGATTTAATATGTTTGACAACCTTAACTATATTTCAACCACATTTTACTGAAGTTTCATATATGGTCATTTTAAATCAGTCATAAGGAACCTAGAATTACCTGCGTCTTTTGTACTAGACCGCTTGAGCAATTAACTCCATCACTTTGATAGTACATATATTGGGTGAAACTTGAGTTCGAAAATCAGAAGATATAATACGGTTTCAAACTGGTTTGGTCCAATGTTCTATTTCTATCTTTATCTTTTACACTAATAGTTTTATAGAGTGATGATTTGTACCCCATCATTCATTCTTCGTAGCATCTTGTTTTAGAATATATACATAGTTAGTTTTCAGTTATCATTCAACAAAATTAGAATTAGTGCCTACTCATAAAACTTCCAATATAAAAAGTTAACCTTCATTGTTCTGAAACTGGAAGCAATAGAATAAATCCTTAAATCCTATTCTACATCTCAAGTTTTCAACTTTTCATAGGGCAATTTACAGAATAATAAACATTATTTAATAAGAAGATGAAAAGAAACTTATAAGACATGGATCATTTAAAGATGTGTGTATCTCGTGTAAATAACACATAAAACGTACAATTAGTGTTCAGTTTGTGAAACAGTTATGTTAAAAGAATCTCATTTCTGTTGAGAGATAGATTACAACATAAAACCACTATCATCTATCAAGTGTTCCTGTTAAAAGAATACTGTATGTCATATGATATTGAAAAATACCGAAAAAAATTTAGGTACTGTGATCATGTTAGAAAGTAGTAATCACACAAAAGTGACCATTTTTACTCCTCAGTCTCCTCCAACAATAAGAAGACCCGTCGACACTTTTGTTGTGAGTTCATAAGCCCAGTTCGAAGAAAAGTTTGACCATTGATATCCATTTTGCTTCTCTTCATCTTTTGATGGTGAAAGGACGCATGGCAAGGGAACAATAACAAGAGTCTCCATTGGACCATTGGTACAAGATCATTAGCTCTGATGAAGGGACAAAACCCACATTAGTTCTGAACTGAATTGAGCTGGCCAAGCAAACATTTGCTACTCGTCATGGATGCAACTTCCAGCCACGCTCGGAAAGTGCTCGAATCACATGCTCAGCTGCCTCCATTGTGTCTTGAAGAGGAGGATAGATCCATGTTTCAGTTATCTGTACAATAAATAAGACCATGGAATAAATCTTTACGATTGATTATTTGCTACAACATTATAATTTTTCATTTGTTCGCTAGAGTAAAGGTGCAATTTTGACCCAATTATAATAAACGGAACTATTTGGATTGTGTTAGTTTCACTGACGGGTAATATTAATAAAATGTAAACCAAGAAAGAAAACGGGTCAAATTGGTATTGGAAGTTGCCAAATTGACATTTTCATGCATACCAAACCAAATTTGGAGCTAAGGAGACTTCTAAGGCAATTTTTATAGTAGAAGATCAAGACTCAAGAGATGGAAGATCATTTCGTGCTTTGATACACACCATAATTGGAATTAACTGTTCCTGACTTTCACTTCAAGAACAGTTATCGTAGGGTGTTTCCTTATATGCAAACAGTAGCAACTTACATTCTCTTTACCAGTGAATGGCCGCACCAATCCTCTTGCTTGTAGACATTTCTGGAAGTATGCAAACTTCCATGTACACCTCTCAGCTCCAATTACATAAACAGGCTTTCTGGAACATTGAAGAGCAAGTATCTTACACAAAAAGAGAAGAACAAAAAGGACCTTGGTGTTAGAAATTGACTACTAGCCAAGATTTCAAAGGATGCTTACCCCGTACTGCAAGCCTCACTTAACATGCTAACTGAATCAGCAGTAATAACAAAAGCATCAGCCAAAGCTAGATGCCCCATGTGTGGATTTGGATCTACAGAATATCATGTAATCACCATATGAATAAGGACTATAAGAAAAGTAAAGGCGGCAAGATAGGTGTGGTGGCGGGGAGGAAACGTGTTGGATCAGATTGGGTTGACTCGCACCCATTTATTGTCCATTCTTAGATGAAGAATTGAAGTGTAAGATTATTACAAACACAACATTATTAGAATATAAATTATATCTTCAAAAAAAATATGAATTACTAGGGGTGGCATTAAAAAACTAGCCTTAGGGCAACTGTTGACATGTGTGAGATAAAAGTATAAAACACAACGCAAATCGTCCAATTCATAGGGAAATGGCTGAAAACTGCCAACTCTGAGGGTAATTGTTAAAGATGGAGGGGTGGAGTACCTTCACCATCCCAAATATAAACCTTAGGGTGGTTACGTAATTCCTTTACCAATATCTCAGACACCTGTTAATTTGATTGTGGTTAAAACTATATAAGTAATTACTTTTCTGATCATTTATGGTGATTTAAGTAATGCTAGAAATAACATGTACCAGCTGGGGGGTTCTTCTCGAAAAAGAAATTCTGACACTCCCACAACTTGGAAGAACGTTCATCAATGATGCAGTTAACTGCTTTGCCAGGTCGGCACCATATCTGCAGTGACCTATAATACAAGATTACAAGACAGTATTCAAGCTCCCTTGTTAATTCAGAAAGCTGGGCAGAATGCACAAGCAAACAATATGTGTTGCATTACTATGGGTGGGTTGGCTAACGGGTCAAAAGAAGTAATTGTTAATACGGGTAGAACATGACGGGTCGGGGTGGGTTGACCCCCGGAAACGCTCAAAGGATTTCTTTAAAATAGTATTTTGTCATAAAAAGTATAGTATTTTAATAATGATCTAGTTTGTTAAGAAAAATAATTTTGGAGGTTTAATGCGTTAAATACACTTTGGGTGACCTCAGACCCCCTTACTTCTTAACAAACTTCCGAATTTCACTGGTTTGACCCACTAGAGAAAAAACGCATCTCAAATCCACCCATATTGTCACCTCTAACTATGCTGCAAAGAAGTGAAAGTAGTGATTTTGGCAGACTTTTTAAGAAAAAAATAATTGAACAAAAAACAACTACAAACTATACTCACGAATAGGTCCTCCAATGTTGACCACGAGCAAGGGTCTACACAATGATGCCAGCTCATCATGCCACAATGAGGCTGCACATTGTAGAACAGCTGAATCAACTTGATGAAGGGCTCCCAGAGTTAGGACCTATTATTGTATATAGCACCAGCTGCATAAGTATATTTGTAATTAAATTATACCATATATAAGTTTGCACCTGTATAATAAATACTAGAGGTAGCATTTTTTACCCATATACATATGAATGGGTCGATTTGGGTGGTCTTTATCTCAAACACGTCAGATAAGTCAACCACTCAACCGTCAGATAAGTCAACCAAAAAACATCTTAGCTAAAAAGGAGATGAGACAAACAGGTTAAAAGTCACCAAAAGCCAAGTTCTAATGCATAATACTTCCTAAATCATTTTAACTAATTCAATGATTCAGATTATAATGTAAAAAATGATTTTGTTATGATAATGATCTCATTAACGATTGATTATAAATGTATAATTGGACAAAAAACTGTGTGTCAGCCCCAGCCCGTTTCTGTTTAGACATGTACAAAAAGATGACCTGTTTTGACCATTGATGTAACACTTGTCATGCATGAGAACCTCAAGCAAGGACGTTACCCACCACATTTTTTCCAGGAGGTTGACGAGGAGTAATCCATCCATGAAGAAACCATGGAACGCATTTTTTCCCTTCTGGAGTTTGTGGATAATAATCATGGCGAGGACTAATCACTAAATCAAACCTATTCAAATTTGACCGCGGGTGCTGTATCTACAATAATAATAACAGATGTAAGTGACTATGTTTTGTTCAATTGCATATGGCCTACCAAAAGTAAACATATATAAAGCAGGGAACGTCTATTCATGAAAGATATAAGAAACGAAAGTACCATAAATAAGTTCCTTTTACGGACAAACATGTAAAAAAATAACATTTATATAAATGGTCGCCTATCAAACCTGAATGGTGAAAACATGGTCCGGAGCTAACCGTTTAATTGAACTTGTGACAGATATTGTATCATGGCCAGATGCAACCACCAGTAATGGACCATCTCTACGCAAAACAAACAAATAAACATCAACAGACTGTATCCATATATCTACAACTATCAAAACCGTGTAAGGGAGGTCAAAAGCATGCTTTTAATAATGATAAGTTGTGGAAGGACCATTCAACAGAATCAAGAAAACAAAAACATACTTCTCAAAACTCTCACTGGCGTTAGTTGCGATTAGCTCAGCATCAGCTTCCAAGATATCTGATTGACCAGCACAGCCTTAAACAGTAGAAGAAAACATAAGTTCCCATGTAATTTAAGACATGTAACAAAAATATGCGGCACGTGCTACCAGAAACGATGGAGCGTGGATCAAAAAGTTGCATTATGAATCGATCCAATCGTTTGTGGGTTGAAACAGGGAGCCAAGTAAGCCATTTATTGATCCCATCTTTTGGTCTACGAACACGCTGTTCAAACAATAAAAACAAGCAGCATACAATCTGTTAACAATGTGTCAATAATACATAACTACCAAATGAAACATGCATAGATTATAGCTCCAAACATGGGAGTCCTAATTAACTGACAAACCTAATTAAACACTATCTATACATTTTGACTTTTACAGTCAAACAGATCATGCGCCAGATACTATTACAGTGTTTTAAGGATTATAAACAGAAGTAATTGATTGATTGATTAGGTATGAAATGATAAAACCTTACATACAAAGAATGTCGGTGAGATAGGCCTAAAGCGCGAACCAATCCGTAACATTGATTCTCAGCTCCGGCGAAGCCGTTTCCGATTATAACAGCTCGTCTTACACTTCTATGCATTTCAGTGTGTATCAGTGTATGTACGAGATTTAGCTAGGGTTTTAGCTACAGCCTATTTTTTGATAAGTTGGACGTTATAATCCGGGTTGACCCGGCCCTCTTTTAAGAGTCAAACGGCTAAAATAGGTGCGGTCAAGAGACTGATCTACCGACCCATGTTTAATACGAGAAAGTTGGTCCTTTATCTTTCCATTATAAACGGTGGTGAAGTGGTGAACTGGTGATTACTGATTAGTAATCCCTCCATCTCCAAACTTAGGGTCCGTTTGTTTCCCAGAATGTTTTTGAAGGAATTGGAATTTCTTAATGGAATTGGAATTTAAATGAATTGGAATTGGAAGGAATGGAATTATTCACTATCTTTAGCTTTGTTTGTTTCGTAAATGAATTGGAATTTGATATATATCAAATGACATTATTACCCTTTTGAATTTTATAAACCTTATACGGAGTAAAATTTATACAAACATTTCAAATTATGTTGAACCTTTTTATTATTTTTATAGGGTAGGGTTCAAATGAGAATAGGAATTTGTGTGAGAATGAGGGAACCAATGATATCAAGCCATGTGTACAAAGAGAATGTTCCACATGTACAAAACCCATTTACCCCCAACATCAATTATCTCACAAACGACAAATCCAAAAATTATGAAAATTGCACCATTAAATTCGTCGTTTTCTCCTCTTCGATTTGCCGTCCCTCAAGACATACTTTCGAAAAGTTTTTTTTTTTTCATTTTTTTGGTGGGTTTCACATTTACTAACACATGTGTTAAAGTGTTGCGTTTAGGGTTTAGGGTTTGGGGTTTAGGGGTTAGGGTTTAGGGTTTAGGGTTTGAGGTTTGGGGTTTCTCCCCGAAACCCCAAACCTCAAACCCTAAACCCTAAACCCTAACCCCTAAACCCCAAACCCTAAACCCTAAACGCTTTACGAAACGCTAAACCCTAAATCTATCTAAACCCTAAACCTTGAACCCCTTCTAAACCCTAAACCCTTATAAACCCTAAACCATAAACCCTACTAAACCCTAAACCTAACCCTAAACCCTAACCTTAACCACAAATTAAATGTACAACTAATCACTAACACATGTGTTACTAATTTGTGAAACCCACCAAAAAATGAGAAAAAAAAAAGTTGTCAAAAGTATGCCTTGAGGGACGGCAAATCGAAGAGGAGAAAACGCTGAATTTTATGGTGCAATTTTCATGATTTTTCGACTTACCGTTTGTGAGATATTTAATTTTTAAAAATGTGGAGGAGAGAGAATAAAGTGTGGAGGAGAGAGAATAAAGTGACACATGGCAGAAATCTGTTGGTTCCCTCATTCTCACTCAAAATTGGTGTACTCATTTGAACCTTACTCTATTTTTATATTTGTATAAGAATAATGTGATGATTTCAACGTCAGATTCTTTTGAAGATATCAATTACACAATTTTTTATTATTTGCTATCTTTAAGATCTAGATCTGCGACTTCACCAAAAACCAAAATCAAAAGCAAACCACCATCTTTAACAACAAAATTAAAATCCTTGCTTATATAAACAAATCCAGTTACTACCGTATCAAAGAAAAAAAAATCTTGATAAAGCATATTAAAGGGAATAAATTTCTCTAGATCGAAGAATAAGAAACTAAATGGTTGTCTAAAGGTGGATCCGGTGAGATGGTGAACCAGATCTGGCGTTGCAGCGGTGACGTGGTGCGACGGTAGCGATTGTGCGACGACGATGATCATCTTCGTAGTAGTAGTGGCGGCCATACAATGTTTTCTCGGTGACGGCGTGGATTGAGTAACGTAGGTAAGACCGTAAGATGCTTACGGTGGTGGGATTGTGAGAGGTGGCCGGAGACCGGAAAAGTCCGAGTGTCCGATGACAGCTGCGAGAATTTGGAAGGAAATATGGAGTGTCTTTTTTTCTTTAACCTGTTAATTTTGTTTTGTTTTTTATTTTGAGAGAATGAGGGTGTTTTCAGTAAACTTGTAAACATTCCTTTGAATTGTGAACTTTCCTTTCATATAGCAAAGGAATCTTGAATTCCACTAACCGAATGAATTTGAAGGAAAGTTTTAGATTCCAATTCCATCCATTCGCCCAACCAAACATAATGCGTAAGGAATTCAAATTCCAATTCCAAGCAATTCCAAACAATTCTATGAAACAAACGCACCCTTAGGGTGTGCTTGGTTGGATGTATTAGAGGGTGGGGAATGAGAAAGATAATGAAAAGTGTTGCTTGTTTAACTATAATGCAATCATTCATTACCCCAAAGTGAGTAATCCTCCATTCCCCAACAATTTGGGGGTTATAACTTTCATTACTCATCACCCATCATGAAACTTTCAGTTTTTGTCTCAATTGCCATTCACATTTTTCTTAATTATTTTTTTTTATTATTTACATAAAATATATAATATTTAAAATTATCAATTAATTTTTTTTCTATTTTTTTTTTGCGATCTGACACTTTTCTAAATAAATCGTAAAGCCCAACTCAATTTTTATTGATACTGTGGTTATTATTACTTTTTAATCTTCATGGTGACATGGTGTATTGCTCGATTCATGCATTTGTGCATTGACGAATATAACATACACATGTACGTATTTATTTTCTTTAATATGTTATATATTATTTACTATTAATTAATTTATTTTGTTTATATGTATGAAAAATATTATGATTTATTCTGTTATTTGTCAAACATCAAAGTGGATTTTACTAAATTCATATGTTTCTTTTTTATATTATATTTTGATGAACCAAGCATTGTTTAATATAATGATTATACTCCTTTCATTCCTTAGTATTCCCATTACCATTACCTTTCCCATTCCCTTAAATGAACCAAGCACCCCCTTAGTATTTTGGTTGTCCTTGTATATTTCAAGGGATTATTACATATTTTCCCTTCCTAACCTATGCAAATATCATATATACCCATCTCCATTTAAAAATTACACATATACCCAATCCCTTAATTTAATTACAAATTAAAATTTAAAAATCATTAATAATTAGTTTTTAATACTTAAATGACAATAGTACCCTTATTTATTAATTTATCTCTTTTTTACTTTCAAATCTCAACTGACAGTCAAACTATTTACAACTTACAAACTACAAACTACTCCGTAAAACTTTCGTATAACAACACTCAAAAAACACATATACAAACCCATGAACCCATAAATCTAAAATAGACATCTGCACATGACACATAAAGTCTAAAGATTATTCAATTTTCAAAAACAATAACCAAAAACAATTTATAGCAATTGAAACAAAACATCTTATGAACAAAACATTATTTTCATCAAAGACCAACTGTAATAAAACCAACTTATACAAAGTCAAGCACATCGAGCTTGTTCACGAGTTTTCTCAACTCGACCTCAATACTTCATTAGTTTCACGAGCTTTCGCATTATCTCCCCGTCTCCTAAAATAACAAACAATTTTTAGCATTTAGTAACTACTTAAGTTGCATTTTCATATAACAGTTAACACTAAAAAATGGGAAATTGAGTAACCTTTTACTAGTTGACGCTTGATATGGATCGGAACCTTTAGATGTCGGATTTTTGCATGTCTTTTCACGATGTCCGTATTGACCACATCGTGGACATTTGTGTTTTCTTTTGGACTCGTCATGCGATGTAATTCTATTTTTTCTTGGTCTTCCAGCTGGACGTTTGATATTGGGTGGGAATATCATATCCCCGGTCTCTACATGCACCCACTCATCTTTTGTAGGCATCGGCGCAATTTCTAGAGCATATGCCCTTTTGACACTCTCGACTCTAAAATAAGGATCAACATAATTTTCCCAATTGTCATCCCTTATATAAGCAATTAAAGCCGCCGCGTGTACGCATGGAAGACCTTTAACTTGCCAAACCCGACAAGTACATCTTCTCTCTTCTAGTGAAACCTCCCACTTCTTTCCCTTGTACTCCACTTCAGCTCGATTGTCAGAGCTTCTACAAACTTTATATTCACCCAAGTTCTACATTTAAAATATAAATCAGGAGGAAATATTATAGGTATGAAATAAATATAATAGAAACTAGTGTGTCATATCAAATTTATGTAATGTATAAGCTTCTTACCTTGGAGATGTTATTGAGATAATTCTTAGCCGTGGGAACTAATATGCCATTCCATTTTCTCACGATCTTCCTTTTCTTACTAAACCTTCTCATCAACTTTTCTTACAATTACAATTAGACAATAAACTAATAAAAAAAGATGATTATATAAATAAATATGTGGACCCACATAAACAATAAATGATATTACCGATCACGCTTTTGTTTGCCGATGGAGGTTGAATCGATTGGCCTTGAGAATGAGACTAGAATATGGAGTTTTTTAAGAAATTGATCTGGAACAATCGGCCAGGCTAAGAAAAAGTAGCGGGAGATTTTGCCTCCATTTAGAGGGTACGATTGTCATTTGTAGATTAAACCCTAATTATTAATGATTTTTTAATTTTAATTTGTAATTAAATTAAGGGATTGGGTATATGTGTAATTTTTAAATGGAGATGGGTATATATGATATTTGCATAGGTTAGGAAGGGGAAATATGTAATAATCCCTATATTTGAACCAAATATTTGATTGATAAATGGTGCGGTTAATGAGAATTTTTAAAATTGAGTTCATTTTTAAGTGAACATTTTAACTGGACATGTAACGTAACCGAACATATGATATTTGATGTATTTCACATGAAAGTGACATACACAATATAAAATGCATACAAAGTGTTGTATTACAATTTGATCAAAATAGTACATTTGTCATTTGCGGCCTGCGGGTAACATATCACTTTGCAAGGCTTTGTATGGGCAATAACCTTCTATACAACTTTGAAACAATCCGTGTAGCAGGATGTTTTCTTTGAACGCTACTTGATCATTGAAATGGTCGGAAACGGATACGAAAAATCTCAATTAGAAGTAAAAATACCCCTCCTTCTTAATTAACCAGAACATAGAAAATCTACTTCCTCTACCCATTTGCTACATGTATTGCCAAATGATTAACCATTATATGATTCTTTAACGATGAGTATCTCTAATAAAAAAAATCTTTTTTATCCTTGGATTGTAATACTTTTTATTGAAGGGTTTGAGATGTTTCACGTGTTTAAAGTTTTTCTAACAAATAAGTTTATATAGTTTTGGCTCTTTCGTTAAAAAAAAGTTTTTCTTGTTAGAATTGATGATATTTTTCAGAGATTTCTTTTTCTAAGTTCAATACCTTCGAGAATCTTTTTTATTAATATTATTCTAAACATAGATATAAGAGCCCAAGGAGTGGTTGCTCTTGCGCTCGATGTTCAAATCAATTGAACACGGAAATTCAACACCGATACGAATTTGAGGGGAGTGGTTCAATATTCAACTCAAAGTTCAAATAGGCCCACATTATTGATTTTTAACCAATAAAAAAAGGAAAACAAAAAGAAAAAGAAAAAAGGTTAAACGTATTGAATACAACGTGCTAGATTGAACATTGACCTTGAACGTCGTAGTTGAACGCCGATTCCGACGTTCAAGTGCTTGAATGCTGACATTTTACTCTTCCCACTCTTTGTGCTCTAAATGATATGATTAACGCTAGGAGTGTAATCAAGTGGTCACTATCAAGCTTAAGCTCGAGCTCGACTTGATAAGAAAACAAATAGCTTGAAACTCGACTCGAGGTTGACCGAACTTGTATTTTTAAGCTCGAGCTCGACTTGATTAATGAATTAATATTTGTGAGTTCGACTCGACTCAATATTAAATGTTAATGTAAGCAACTTGATACTTTCCAGCTCGATTTGACTCACCTCGATATTTTCAAGCTCGACTCCACTCGACTCAAATTTATTATAAAGTACGGTAGATAGGTAAATAAGTAAGTCAAATGTACATGGTAAAGGGTAAAATTGTAAAAAAAAGTTACAAGCTCGATAAGGCTCGCGAGCTTTTCTAGCTGAGTTTGTTAATACTCTATCCCCACTTGAATGTCTACTCGAGTTGCTCGAGGTCGAGCTCGACTCGAATTGTACTGAGTCGGTTTCATATATTTTGTGAGGCGATTTCGAATAATTTGTGAGTTGTCTCATAACTCATCTACTTTACAGTTTACACAATAGATAAAAGCCTCTGCGATTGTAACATCCTCTCCAGTGGCCTGGTATTTTTCTATTTAAATTGAGTATTTAATTGTTTTAGAAATTATTTGATATAACTGTTTAATTGTGAAAGTTGGTGAAATAGATCTTAGGACTTATTGTGGATAGTGAAATGTTGATTATTTTAAACTATTAAAGTTGACGGTATAATAAAATAAATTTCTCGCAGTTGATTTTTAGGTTCCAGATAATAGATTTAGAGCGGGTATAAAATACCACAAAGTTGAGTCGGTTAAAATGATGGGCCGACTCTTTTATTTGGATCACTTTACCAATTTCTTGCTCTTCTTCATTTCCTTATAAACCTAAACCCTAGACTAAATTCAAGCTTAAATCATCAAAGTAAAAAGGGGATTAGATTTGTGAACTAGTAGCTATCATCATCATCATCTTCTTCTTCTAATCATCATCTTCTTCATTTTGAAAGGTAAATGGGGTTTATTTTAAATGTTAGGTTTGATGCATAATTGGTTAGTCGAAATTGTTCTTGCATTTGTATGATGATTACTTGTTATATATGATGATATGTGATGAATTGTAACTAGTTAATTACACCGAATCCAAGTTCTTGAGCTATAATTGAGGTTAGATGTAAACCTAATTAGAATTTATGAAATTGGTGTGAATCTTGGTTATTTGGATGTTATTGTGGTTGATTAATGTTATAGATGTTGTATGAAGTTGTTGTTGGATTAGAAAGTGAGTTTTCTGCATATTTGGTCGAAATTGTGATTTTGGTGATTTGGTTTTCGGGTTATGCCATAAACGAGCTGGGCATGACCTGCAACTGAAGGGAAGCCGGCGGCTTCCTTCTGAAGCCGGCGGCTTGGGATAGAAGCCGGCGGCTTGGGGTTAAAGCCGGCTATTTCACACGAACGGCTTCTATTTTGGAACTCGGGTTAAAGACTGGGTTTGGGAAAAGGCTGAAAGCCGGCGGCTTATTGTAACATCCCAAATTTCGTATCCTTAAAGTTTTAAATTATACGATTTAATTGTTAAGTTAGAAGGACTAACTTTGAAAGGTATTTTGTGTCTATAGGACTTGAGTTACGAAGAATTAAGTCTTGGAGGGACTGAACATGTTAAGTATGATAAGTTGAGGGATTTATGTGAAATCAATAACTGTGAGTCGGTTTTAAGTTCCAGACAACGATAAGTACGGGGAATGAAATTAGAACAAATATGTATCTAATTTATATGTGTACGTACAGATGATATATCAATATCATTCTCAAAAACCCTGGAAACTTCTCAAAACCGTATGAATCAAAAAACCCTAACCCAAAATCGAATCAAACTAAGAAATTGAAGCTAGAAACTTGGAATTCTTCAATGATTAATCAATTCCTAGCTTGAGGTAATCCTTATTCTTGATTTTCTATACCTAGAATCTTAATTTCATGGGTTTTCATAGGGATTTATGAAATTAATGGTTTTAATACGAATTTAAGTATCTAATATGTTGAAGGATTGATAAATAAGCTTATTAGTGATTGAATTAACACTAGAATGACTTAAAGTTTAAGAATCTTGAATTGTGTTCTTGAGGGTTTTGATGGGTTTAGTTGATTAATGAATTTTAGGGTGAATTTAAGGTATAATATGACGAACTAATGGTAGATAAGTGTATTTGTGATGATGAGTAATATGAATTTGACTTAAAAATGGATTAATTGAATTGTATTATTAGTAATCAAAGTGGGTTTCTTATTATGGATGATGAATTGGTGTTAATACACCTTAATTGGTGTTTAAAAAGGTTATTGGAATATGATTAATAGATATTGAAGTATTGAATCAAGAGAATTAAGCAATATGATTAACTATGATTATGAGAATGATTATGATTAAGTGAATTAAAGTAATAATCAAAATGGAATACAAGTAATCAAGTTATGTATATGATTATACAAGTAATGAAATAGTGAAATGATGAAGATTATGAAAGGAGAGATCATGAATTAGAAATAATCAATCCAAAAGAGGTGATGGATTGATGATTGTATTAGTTGATTTTGATGATTATGTGTTATTGTATTGATAGGTTGTATGTTAAGTGATCAAGAATGGTGGCTTTGCTATTCGAGTGTGAAATCATACATGTACCCTAAAAGGCAAAGGTGAGTGATACAAGGACTATTTGAATAATGATTGTATGTTTCAGATTGCTTACGAGCAAGAGATTCATACAATCGTTTGGAATATTGTTTGTCCCTTCTAGTTCTGTTTATTGTTTGTTTCATATAATTGTATCTTATATGTGTTTCTATATTGTATCATGTTTCGTATCTTAAGAAATATTGGTTGTTGACCATAGTTGTTGATTGTTGTTAGTAGTTGGGTTATTTGGAAATAGTATAGTATTATGTGGATTATTGAAGTATGTGGATTATGTGAAATTGTAGCATTATGTGAATTAGGAGAATTATGTGTATTAGGAGAATGATGTGAATTAGGAGGATTATGAGAATTATGTGGAATATATGGATTTAGTATTGTAGAGATTGCTTATTACGAAATAAATGAATATCACGAAATAAGTGCTTGGCACTATTTGGTATCTATTAAGCTTGGTATCCATATGGGATTGGTGCCATGCTTACTTGTATCTATTGGATCATGAATCCATACGAAATATTGCATAATCTTTATTGTTGTTCAATAGTTTCTATTTAAAAGAAATAAGTAGCTATTAATGAATTCTATCTTGTTGGTGAATTATTTATTTAGTTGTTTGTATACTCACTAAGCTATATGCTTACTCGTATCAGTGATTTATGTTGTAGGTGTTTGGTTCGGTTGAACCAATTGGATGAAAGGTGATTACAAGAAGTAAGTGTGGATTGAAACTTGTTGTGACATTATACAAGTTTCACATTCTATTGAATTGTCGTTTTGTATTACCATTGTATAAATCGCCCAAACTATTATGATTTTGATATAATGTGTCATTGTTGTATTCATTTGAATATGTATAAATCAAACGTGGATTTCAAATGGAATAAAATGTAGAAATTAAATGGGACCAAAATTATGAATGACTTTATAAAAAAAAAAAAAAAAAATCTGTTGAAATTCAGGGCGTTTCACTTATGTTAGAATCCGGCGGCTTATGATGGAAGCCGGCGGCTTCCAAGGGAAGCCGGCGGCTTGGGGCTGTTTTCAGGATGTTTTGATTTTAAGTTCTTGTAACCTATTTCAATGTAATACAAGTAACTAATTGATGATTATAAGATGCATAATGATTACATATGCATGATTAGTAGCTAGTAATTTAGATGTTTATAGTAATGAGTTCCAAATGTGTTAAACCTTTGATAGGTTATATTTGGACGTTAACGATTACTAACTTCTATTTGATATTGAATCTCAGATACTCCGAAAGATAACGTTGCCCAGAGAATCTGAGTAGTTGAAGACGAAGGTATCGGTGAGTGGATTCAAAACTCACCATTTGAATTAGTTGTGATCATTTGATTACAACGGGTAATAGTAGATATGATTATCGAGTTGTTTAGTCATTGTTGTTGATTGTATCACTATGTGCTATGTGTGATCTTTTGATATTGGTTGCCAGTGAGGTCGACAAGTTGATGAACTGTTGGTTGGGTTAGCTGGTTATCGTGTGAATGATACAGGGATATGCTTCATATGTTGTGTGTATTGAACTGTATCTGAGTAGGATAACCACTAGCTATCGGTCTCGTCCGTATGGCCATACGGATATGGTTGGATAAGAGTTCTTGGGGAGCCGCCCGGGTATTATGGTTATCCCCAGTACCACCGATCCTCATTATTAAGTTGTTGTTGATTGTTGTAGTTAATGGTTATGCTAAGTTGAATGTTGGGTGTTGAACTCTCTCACTTAGCTATGTGCTAATCCCTCATCTTTACTTCCTGCAGATTTTGTAGTTTAATGAGTAGCAGGAATTGGATGCTTTTGGTGCAAGGACAGTTTGACAGCGAGCTACTCTGATCCTTTTTGTACTAAATCAGTTTGTTTTATATAATACCCCGACTTATGTTGTATTTTGAACAGTTTCATGTTAACGTAACCTAAACTTGTAAACTGTTGGTGTAAATTAATAGAATGTACATTTATAAATGTGTCTAAAATTCCTACGCTTCCGTGTTTCTAATATTATATTGATATCCAAAATGAGGGGTGTTATAAGTTGGTATCAGAGCGTGGTTTTGGGTTAATTGAGCATTTAAGAATGTTCAATCCCAAAACTGGAGCATGGTATGTCAAACTTTTCTGGTTATGGGATTTAGCATTGTTGATAATTGTTAGTAGATTGGTACTAACGATTAACAGATTTCAAGTGTTGTGTTGATTTCAGAAATGGCAGATAATGAGCAACCGACCACCAACCCCAATAATGCTTCCCGGATTGAAGCTCCGCCTTTTAAAACTAATACTGAGCAACAGGATCATGAGGGTGTCTCTCATACGGTGGGAGAAGAAGCAAATAGGAATGAGTATATACACGAAATGGAGGATGAGTTGATAGTTCTTAGAGAATTTAAAAAGAAAGCTGAGGAAGCTGCAGCTAGACAACTTGTGCAACAATAAACTTCTGTTTTTGGTACTAGTCCATCGTCTCAAACTAGTAAGGTGTGTTCTTTCAAAACTTTCATGTCTAGTAAGCCACCGGTGTTTCATGGAAGTACAAATCCAACCGTGACCTTAAATTGGTTAAGAGATATGGAACGCAAATTTAGTGTGACTCGTTGTGAGGAAGAATCCAAGGTTATGTTTGCTGTTCAGTGTATGAAAGATGAATCAATGGTTTGGTGGGATTCAGTGACAGGTCATTTAACCGAACAACAGATGGACTCTATCCAATGGAAAGATTTTCACCAAGTGGTGTGTAATCAATACTGTTCCGATTTTGATATGGCACGGATTAGGAGAGAATTTGTGAATCTCCAGTTGAAAGATAATATGACCATTGATGATTTAATAGCCCAATTTACAGAAAAGCTTCGGTTTGTTCAACATTGGGTTCCGGATGATAAAACTCGAATTGAACAGTTTGTGGATACCTTACCTCATAACTACCGTACTACTGTGAGGTTGGCTACCAGTTTAGCACACACTTTTAATCTTGCACGATCGGTTGACAGTGATATTAGAGGTTTTCGTGAAGCACGATCTAGAGACAATTCTTCAAAGTCTAGAGCTGATTCTTCTAGCAAAGGAAAATCAAGTTCTCAGGGCAGTCGACAGAGCAAAAAGTTTGTTAGTAGAAGTGGATCGTTTGGCAGTTCTAATTGGTGTGGTTCGTGTAGATCTAGGCATGATGGGCCGTGTACTGTGCAAACGAATAAATGTTTGAAATGTGGAGAATTGGGTCATGAGATAAAGAGTTGTCGGTATCCAAATTTTGTGTGTTGGTCTTGCAAGAAGGAGGAGCATCGAGTGGGTCAATGTCCGGAGGCGGGGAAGTCGGGGTCGGGTTCGGTCGGGAGTTCGGCATCTACCGGTCAGAAGCGTAAAAATCCTCCACCAGCAACCAGTAGAGCTTTTCAGATGACAGTCGATGAGGCTGTGCACACCGAAGATGTTATAACTGGTACATTTCTTATAAACTCTGTACCGGCGCGTGTGTTATTTGATTCGGGTGCTAATTGTACTTTCATATCTGTGAAATTTTGTGACAAGTTGAAATTAGTGCCTACTGTAATAACAAAGCCTGTAGAAGTAGAAATTGCTAGTGGTAAGTTGGTTCCTGTTACCACCTCGGTAACTGGAGCTAACATTGTGATTGATGATCAGACTTTCTCTATTTCTTTCTTGTTGATGCCAATCCCTAGTTTTGATGTGATAATTGGTATGGATTGGTTGAGTCAGAATAAAGCTAGCATTGATTGTCATCAAAAGTTGATTAGGATCCCAATCTCTGAAGAGTCATATGTTGTGGCTCGAGGAGAACGGGATAGTTTGGTTTTTCCTTTGATTTCTATGATGAAGGCTAGGAAGTCATTGTCCAAAGGTTGTGAATCATATCTAGCCTATGTAGTTGATGCCAAACTTAAAAAGAAAACTGTTTTTGATGTTCCGGTAGTTTGTGAATATCCAGAGGTGTTCCCTGATGAATTACCTGGTTTACCACCAGTTAGGGAAGTAGAATACCGTATTGATCTTGTTCCTGGCTCGTCGCCTATCGCCAAAGCTCCCTATAGGTTAGCTCCATCTGAAATACGTGAAATGATGAATCAAATACAGGAGTTGTTGGATAAAGGTTTCATTAGACCTAGTGCTTCGCCGTAGGGTGCACCGGTGTTATTTGTGAAAAAGAAAGATGGGTCTTTTCGTATGTGTATCGATTATAGAGAACTGAACAGGAGAACAGTAAAGAATAAATACCCTCTGCCCAGAATAGATGACTTATTTGATCAGTTACAGGGTTCTTCAGTTTATTCTAAAATTGATCTAAGATCGGGTTACCACCAGGTTCGTGTTTGTGATGAGGATATTTCTAAAACTGCTTTTCGTACCAGGTATGGTCACTATGAATTCCTGGTTATGCCTTTTGGTTTGACGAATGCACCCGCAGTGTTTATGGACTTAATGAACCGTGTTTGTCGACCTTTCTTGGATAAATTTGTTATTGTATTCATAGATGATATTCTTATATATTCGAAATCTGAAGCTGAGCATGCTATGCATTTAAGAATGATTCTAGAAACGTTGAAACGAGAACAGCTTTATGCCAAGTTTTCTAAATGTGAGTTTTGGATTAGGGAAGTTCAATTTTTGGGTCATGTAATTTGTAATGATGGTGTGAAAGTGGATCCATTGAAAGTTGAGGCTGTGATGAATTGGAACGCCCCAAAGTCTGCTTCTGAAATAAAGAGTTTCCTTGGTTTGGCGGGTTATTACCGGAAATTCATAAAAGACTTCTCTAAACTTGCTGGTCCATTAACTAAGTTGACACGAAAAGATGAAAAGTTTATGTGGACTGATCAACAGGAAATTGCTTTCCAGACTTTAAAACAAATGTTGTGTCAAGCACCTGTTTTAGCCTTACCAGATGGTACAGATGATTTTGTAGTTTACTGTGATGCTTCTTATTCTGGTTTGGGTTGTGTACTTATGCAAAGGGATAGAGTTATCGCCTATGCTTCTCGACAGTTGAAACCACATGAACGGAATTATTCAACACATGACTTGGAACTTGCAGCGGTTGTATTTGCCTTAAAGCTTTGGAGACACTACTTATATGGTACTAGATGTGTTGTTTGTACTGACCATAAGAGTTTGCAGTATGTGTTTTCTCAGAAAGAGTTGAATATGCGGCAGAGGCGGTGGTTAGAGTTAATCAAGGATTATGACTGTGAAATTAAATACCACCCAGGCAAAGCTAATGTGGTCGTTGATGCTTTAAGTCGAAAAGGTACTTATGATCGAGTTTATTACTTAAGAGTGGATGTTTCTTCTGACTTGATTTCTCATATTAAAGTTGCCCAAGTAGAAGCTTTGAAAGATCTTAATTTGAAATCCGAAGTCATGTTGAAAAGAAAAGATGACTTGGTGGAAGATTCGAGAGGATTACTAACTTATCAATCTCGAGTATGGATTCCTTTACTTGGTAATATTCGTGATTTGATTTTGAATGAGGCACATAAATCTAGACTATCCATTCATCCTGGAAGTACTCGGATGTATAATGACTTGAAACCGTTGTATTGGTGGCCTACAATGAAAACTGACATTGCTAGATTTGTTGGTACTTGTCATATTTGTGCCCAAGTTAAAGCTGAGCATCAAAAGCCGTACGGATCCTTGAAACAGTTGGAAATTCCCGAGTGGAAATGGGAACATATAACGATGGATTTTGTGACTAAACTTCCTCGCACTAATCGAGGTAATGATATGGTTTGGGTCATAGTTGATCGGTTGACTAAAAGCGCGCATTTTCTGGCTGTTAGTGAATCTGCCTCGTTGACTAAGCTTGCTCAGTTGTACATAAATGAAATTGTCACAAGACATGGTATACCTTTGTCAATTGTGTCTGACCGAGATTCTCGTTTTGTTTCTCGTTTTTGGCAAGGTTTGCAACAAGAGTTGGGTACACGCGTAAATCTTAGCACAGCTTATCATCCTCAGACAGACGGTCAGTCGGAACGTACAATTCAAACTTTAGAGGATATGCTTCGTGCTTGCATTCTGGAATATGGAGGTTCTTGGGATTCACATCTCCCATTGGTTGAATTTACTTATAACAATTCGTATCATTCCAGTATTGGTATGCCTCCGTATGAAATGTTGTATGGTCGACGTTGTAGAACACCGACATGTTGGTTGGAAGCCGGTGAGAAACAGTTTGCTGGACCCGACATTGTACAGATGACAGCTGACAATGTTGCAATTGCACGTGAAAAGTTGAAAGCTGCTCGTGACCGACAGAAACAGTATGCAGATCCAAAAAGGCGACCAGTTGCATTTTCTGAAGGTGAATTAGTTTACCTCAAGGTTTCTCCATGGAAGGGTGTAATCCGTTTTGGAAAACGTGGAAAGTTGGCGCCTAGATATATTGGGCCATTCCGAGTTCGCCAAGTTGTAAATGAGCAGTCTGTTTCATTAGATCTCCCACCTGAACTTGCTGGTATTCATGACACGTTTAATGTGTGTTATCTAAGAAGATGCAATGTTGAAGATCAGTCGCAAATTCTTCCCTTGCAGGAATTGAAAGTTGATCAAACTCAGAAATTGGTTGAAGAACCTGTTGAAATCCTATATAGGAAAGTTACTAAACTTAGGAAGAAACAAATTCCTATGGTACTAGTAAAGTGGCGACATAGTTTAGGTCCTAATTTGACCTGGGAGACCGAGGAGTTGATGAAATCCAGATATCCTGGATTGTTTGTTGATGTTGAGATTTCGAGGACAAAATCTCTTTAAGGAGGGGAGATTTGTAACATCCTCTCCAGTGGCCTGGTATTTTTCTATTTAAATTGAGTATTTAATTGTTTTAGAAATTATTTGATATAACTGTTTAATTGTGAAAGTTGGTGAAATAGGTCTCAGGACTTATTGTGGATAGTGAAATGTTGATTATTTTAAACTATTAAAGTTGACGGTATAATAAAATAAATTTCTCGCAGTTGATTTTTAGGTTCCAGACAATAGATTTAGAGCGGGTATAATGTAACATCCTCGAATTGGACCTAGTTGTATATATATTATTTCTTGATTTAAATAAGTATTTAAATGTGTTTGGAAATAATATTGTTTGAAATAGTTGAAATAATTGGAATAGGATCCGAATATTCCAATGTGATAAGTGAAATATTAATTGTTGTAAATTAATATAGTTGACGGTGCAATAAAATGTTTGGACTCGCAAATGGTTTTCGGGTTCCAGACAATAGGTTGAGATGGGGTATTAAATTATACCCGTATATTGAAGGCGGTTCGTGAGGCCGACTTATATATATCCTTTCCTATTTAGGAAAGTTATTCATTTTATTCTGAAACTCACAGAAACTCTCTGAAAACCTCCAAATCAAACTAGAAATCAAATCAGGAAGTTGTGATTCTCGTGAATCTTCATAATCATCAGATTACCATCGTTAGATTCTTCAATCAGTAAGTATTCTTGAGTATTTAAGAATTTGATTTTTGATTGAATTTGGGTAAATTGATGATTTGAGAGATTTGGATGTTAGAAACATGTTATAAGTGTTACATATTGATTATGCAATGTTAGTAGTCGTTTATAACCGTTTAAAATCGTGTTTTTGTTGATTTGGATATAAAATCGCGGGTTAGGGTTTTGATCAGTTCGAACTGGGCTGGGACGACGAGGGAATCCGGCGGATTCACGGGAATCCGGCGGATTCCGGCAGAAATGAGGGAATCCGGTCGGATTCACGGGAATCCGGCGGATTCGGTAAAAGTTGCGGAATCCGGTCGGATTCAGGGAATCCGGCGGATTCAGGTTGTTTTGTGGGAAGCCGGCGGCTTCTTAGGGAATCCGGCGGCTTGATAGGCTGATATCACATTTTGTTTGATTGTTAATCGTAATGTGATTGATATCTGTTGTAGGTTAATATATGATAATGATTATATTGTAAATCATTGGTACAAGATTAGGAACTAGTAATATTAATATGTATCATGTTAAGTTCCTAATATTATTAATTGATATAAGTTATGTATTGATACGGATTACTAACTTATATTTGAATTATTGATTCTCAGATGTGGAGAAGGCTCAGTGATATTAGACTACTGAGTGGAGGCCTGAGGTAGTCGGTGAGTGGATCTGTAACCTCAGTGTGATTTAGTTGTAATGATTTGATTTACAATAAGTAATTTATAGTATTACTTTGATATGATGCATCTGTTGAGATAACTTGCCATGTTAGTTAGGTGGTTTGCTTACTTGGCTGTTTGAGCTAGTATGTAAGATTCTGAGGTCAACTTGACTTGACAGTTGGACTTGGTTGTTATTGTAGACGACAGGAGATCTTGAAACTTGAAATGTTGGTTTAGAGATCTAGGTCGTGTGTGATTAACAACTGGTTACCGGTAATTCTGTATAGGCCAATACAGATGATTGATAAGGGTTCCCTGAGTACCAAACCGGTATTAGGGTATCTCAGGAGCCACCGGTCCTCATGACGATTGATAATGTTTGATGTGAGTAGCTTGACATTGATTGGATGTCAAGTGATTGATTGATTTTCTGTTTATTGTTATTTGATGTAAACAGATTGTTATGCTAGGTTAGACTGTTGCTTATAGTTTCACTCACTTAGCGTTGTGCTAACCCCACCACAGTTCTTCCTGCAGGTTGAAATAGATGGGACATATTGGGCAGGGCAGGAAGTATTTGACTGGATGGAATGTTTGACAGGCTGTAACTCTGATGTTATTTTGATAATTATAGAAATGTTTTAATAACACCCTGTGTGTTGAAATGTCTTGTACTTTGAAGTGAAAAAGTTTATTGACATTTTGGGTAACATGTAACATTGGTTGTAATGTTTTGAAATATAAGCTTCCGCGTCGCTATTATAATATTGTTTGTTTATATATAAATGAAGGGGTGTTAAAACTTGGTATCAGAGCAATAGTTTGGGCGAGTTGAGCATGATAGATTGTTCAATCCTGAACTGTGATTGAGTTGAGTCAAACATTCCAGTGGGTGCGGGTTTAGTTGATTAGTGAATGTGTGAGAAAGTGATTAGTTGAATATGTACTAACCCTTAACAAGTTGTGAAGTTGTTGTTTGACTGCAGAGACGGAGGAACATGAGTATCTGATTAGTATATTTCATGTTTCCTCAACGCTTGTGGGCTTAAGATTGTCAGGTAATCTTCGATAAGCCTGTGTTAATTTAAATTAACTTGAATTGTTTACTCTGTTATGTTGAGTAAGCCTTGTTATGAAGTTAATTGAGTCAGACTGATATGATTCCCCAGTGTTGAGTCAACTATTGATTGCTATAGGTTGACATGAGGATAGAGGTATTGAATGAGATGCTCATTGTTGTTCATTGTTGTGATTATTTCTGATTGAATTGTAAATGCAGAAATATGTTTAAGTAGACAGAGAGTTGATTAAGGTTTTAGCAAGATTGATGTTAGAACCTAAGGAGTGTCTTTATTGGTGAGACGAGATAATTGATAGTATTATGTTAATGGATTAATCACAAGGTGTGATCTAAATCCTTGCTAAGGAAGGTCGTGTCATTGAATTGATAATGACTGCTATTTGAGAAAATATGTGTTTATGTGACTATATGATATGTGTTGACTATAGTTAAACACTTGATATAAACCATGACTGATAGGTTTAAGAGAAATGTAGAGTGTAATAATGTGAAATTGATTGGGAAGTGATAGATCTTTCTGGTCAATTGTGAAATTAATGAATGAAATGTTTGATAGTAACATGATTAAGTAGACTTGTTGTGACAGTGATGCTTGATATGATAGCATATGTCAAAGTGATGATAGTTGATTAAGATGTGTCCTGAATTTTGAGGAAAATAGGGACATTGATTAATGTTAAGTGTTGAAACTATGATGATAAGTTATCATGTGTTTGAGGTTTCAGATAAGTGATATACTGAGTAATTCAGTTGTTGAAAATTAGAAAATTGTGTGTATGTGAGATGGCTTGCATATGTAAGATTGAATATGTAAGTAGTAAGCTGATTTTGAGTATGTATCAGCTATTAGAAACTATTAAATAGATGTTGATTGATTTGAAATCATAAAGTATTTAATATTTATGAGATAAGAGTAGATCACATTGATAATTATAATGTAGAGTGGCCTGAGAATGGATTGTGAAGAACATAATCTTGCAACGCCTGATCACCGTTGTTATATTATGTTGTGTCACATGAACTTGTTGAGGCTACTTGGTATAAAAGAAATGGAGCATGAAAGTATGCTAAGTGGTTTAAAAGTTGTTTTGATAAGAAAACAATTGGTTGATAGAACTGTAACATCTAGAATGTAAATGTGAGAGTGTAAATAATGTTTGTCATTGATAGTTGTTTTGTTGATGAACATAGATGACAAATTGGATTCTGTTAAATAGGTAATTGTGATTGATAATGATAGATTACCTGTAGGTGGATTTGTATAGTGTTTAAATGAATCACCATGTTGTAGCTGGCTTGTATGAAGCCAAAGTTGAGATAGGTTGATATTGTCTTGCTTGAGGAATTTCTAGTATTATTGAATGTAATAATGTGAGGTCTATGTTTGAAAGTAAACATACAATATGAAATGGCTTGTATGGAGCCAAGATTGATGTAGGTTGACCTTGTCCTTGTGAAGGATTGATAAGATTATTGAAAGTAATAATTTGAAATATATGTTTGAAAGTGAACATATAAGATGAAATGGTTTGTTGTGAGTTAACTTGATAGTATGTTAACTTTGAAAGTCAAACCATGAATAGAAAATGGTGTATAAAATTAATTGCTTGTGATTGGTTGGAGTTTGGGTCAAACTTGAAGAAAGCAATTAAAGAATTTTATTGATTGGTTGGTTGAAACCAGAGTTGACATGTAGTCAACTGTGTGTGTGAAATAGTATAACATAGATTGTAATGTTATGATTGTGTGGAATATGATTGAATTCCTAAATTGTATTAAGTTGTGAAAACTTGAGTAATTACTTAAAGCTAGTATTAAGTAATTGAAATAGTGTTAAGTATAATTGAGTATTCAGTTGGGTAATATTTGATATTTGAACTGAATATGTGTTAGAAAATTATACAGATATGAAGTCATTGAATGATATGACAGTTATAAATTGTTGAAAGGTGCAAATTAAGTCACATTGATTAGAATTGTGATAAGAAAATCTTACCAGTGTATGAAGCTTGTGATGATAGCTTTGATTGGATAAGAATGTGAGATAAGAAATAATTGAAAGTTATTATTAATGGTTGCCTAGATTGACTGGTACCTCATGGTGAGTTACTTAAATATTGAAAGAATTGAATGGATTCTTTAGTTATTTGTTGATTGTATACAAATGAGGTAAGTGATAAAGTGGTAAATTGGGATTAGATCCAAATAAGGAGAAAAGATATGAAAGTATATCTGTAAATAGGCAGTATTAAAGATCTAGTTGATTTTTGTTGATAATTGAGGAAATATAAATTGAATAGTTGTTCATATTTTAAGAAATCAGGTATGTAATTAAGTGTAATGATCATTATTTCGATAGTTTAAGAATAATGATTGTTTGAAATTTGAGGTTGAAAACCTGATGTGTATAATTGTAAGTGTTAAAAATAAGAGAAACCTTGAAATTGATAGGTGATGATTGTATTCACCAAACTTTTCTTGAAAGTTTAGAATGAAATGTTTAAGTTATATACCAGTTGATAAGTATATAAGTGAAACATAGAGTTATTGATTGTTCCATGTCCTGTGGTATGGATATGTGATGAATAGTAGTATTGAGAAGGCTTGATAAAGACTTTAACAGTCTGAATGGCCTAGTATATAGAATGAAATGGAATTGTGGTGTATGTGTCCATTTTAGAGAATATCTGAAATTGTGTAAGTATATATGTGTAGTATACATGATAATAAATGGCATGATAAGCTTTAATAGATTGAATTAAAATGTGCCATAAGATATGTGGAGGTTAGTTAATTGTGATTAACTTGATGTAGATTTTGTTGAAATATGTTGTAAAGTAGCACATTGTGATATTGTGATACTTGAATTGTGGTATCATAATGTTGATTAGGATTGACTTAGTTGCTAGATTGATGGAATTTGGTACTAAGTGATTATGTGATTAAAGTTGTATAACTTCTAATTGCTTGTGATTAGTAGTTTATGATTGTAAGGTTGAGTTGAAATAACTGGTTGCTAAGAATAGATTTTGATGTCTTACCAGTTTAAGTAATATACAAATTCTAACTTGATGGTTAGTTAAAACTTTGGAGATATATAGTGAGTATTGATAGATGTACTGAACTGTATAATCATTAGTGTTGTGATTATTGGAAGTGTTATTGTTGTTGTTAACAATTGATAGGTTGTAATGAAAGGAGTTACAAATGGAAATAAGTCAATGTAGAGGTTGGTTGATTGTAGGTAAGATTGATTGTCGTACTTTTGTGGATTGAGCAAAGTACTTGTTGATTGTAGTTTTACCTACTGAGTGTGACCTCTGCTTTGCTTATTAAGGTGATATGAATCTGGATTACTTTTAAGTAAAAGATTTCATATGATTGTAATGATATGTGAATATGATTGGTTATTCACAATAGTATAGGTATGAAACTTTTGGGATGAAAAGTTGACCTAGAATTGGATTTTAAACCTTTGATAGTAGAGATTTGAAATTGTTATCTGTATATTAGGCTGGTTGTAAGTTGTGAGTTGAATTTTATTTCAATGTTGCTAGGAACATTGTGGTTTGATAACCACTGTTGTGATATTGTTGCTGCTGTTTTATTGTTAACAGAAATGAACAGTGAGAGTAGGTTAAAGATTTTAGCATGTTGCTAATTTCTGATTGTGTAGACCTAGTAAGTGATGTTAGGTTTCACTTATTGTTGTTGGTTAGTGTGATAGGGTGCTTTAAACTTTTATCTGATTGGTGATAAAGGAATTAGATAGATGATTGGTTCCTATGAGATGTTGGAGGGATGCACTGTATGTGTGCATAGGAAAAGATAGAAGCATGTACATTTGGATATGTGCATGTGGAAAGAATTCCAACAGTCTAAGTATAGTTGTAAGTTGCTATTGAGGACAAATGTATATTAAGATATATATGTGATTATATCACAATAGTTAGATTGATTGAGGTTAGATTTCGGGGACGAAATCTCTTTAAGGGGGGGAGAGTTGTAACATCCTCGAATTGGACCTAGTTGTATATATATTATTTCTTGATTTAAATAAGTATTTAAATGTGTTTGGAAATAATATTGTTTGAAATAGTTGAAATAATTGGAATAGGATCCGAATATTCCAATGTGATAAGTGAAATATTAATTGTTGTAAATTAATATAGTTGACGGTGCAATAAAATGTTTGGACTCGCAAATGGTTTTCGGGTTCCAGACAATAGGTTGAGATGGGGTATTAAATTATACCCGTATATTGAAGGCGGTTCGTGAGGCCGACTTATATATATCCTTTCCTATTTAGGAAAGTTATTCATTTTATTCTGAAACTCACAGAAACTCTCTGAAAACCTCCAAATCAAACTAGAAATCAAATCAGGAAGTTGTGATTCTCGTGAATCTTCATAATCATCAGATTACCATCGTTAGATTCTTCAATCAGTAAGTATTCTTGAGTATTTAAGAATTTGATTTTTGATTGAATTTGGGTAAATTGATGATTTGAGAGATTTGGATGTTAGAAACATGTTATAAGTGTTACATATTGATTATGCAATGTTAGTAGTCGTTTATAACCGTTTAAAATCGTGTTTTTGTTGATTTGGATATAAAATCGCGGGTTAGGGTTTTGATCAGTTCGAACTGGGCTGGGACGACGAGGGAATCCGGCGGATTCACGGGAATCCGGCGGATTCCGGCAGAAATGAGGGAATCCGGTCGGATTCACGGGAATCCGGCGGATTCGGTAAAAGTTGCGGAATCCGGTCGGATTCAGGGAATCCGGCGGATTCAGGTTGTTTTGTGGGAAGCCGGCGGCTTCTTAGGGAATCCGGCGGCTTGATAGGCTGATATCACATTTTGTTTGATTGTTAATCGTAATGTGATTGATATCTGTTGTAGGTTAATATATGATAATGATTATATTGTAAATCATTGGTACAAGATTAGGAACTAGTAATATTAATATGTATCATGTTAAGTTCCTAATATTATTAATTGATATAAGTTATGTATTGATACGGATTACTAACTTATATTTGAATTATTGATTCTCAGATGTGGAGAAGGCTCAGTGATATTAGACTACTGAGTGGAGGCCTGAGGTAGTCGGTGAGTGGATCTGTAACCTCAGTGTGATTTAGTTGTAATGATTTGATTTACAATAAGTAATTTATAGTATTACTTTGATATGATGCATCTGTTGAGATAACTTGCCATGTTAGTTAGGTGGTTTGCTTACTTGGCTGTTTGAGCTAGTATGTAAGATTCTGAGGTCAACTTGACTTGACAGTTGGACTTGGTTGTTATTGTAGACGACAGGAGATCTTGAAACTTGAAATGTTGGTTTAGAGATCTAGGTCGTGTGTGATTAACAACTGGTTACCGGTAATTCTGTATAGGCCAATACAGATGATTGATAAGGGTTCCCTGAGTACCAAACCGGTATTAGGGTATCTCAGGAGCCACCGGTCCTCATGACGATTGATAATGTTTGATGTGAGTAGCTTGACATTGATTGGATGTCAAGTGATTGATTGATTTTCTGTTTATTGTTATTTGATGTAAACAGATTGTTATGCTAGGTTAGACTGTTGCTTATAGTTTCACTCACTTAGCGTTGTGCTAACCCCACCACAGTTCTTCCTGCAGGTTGAAATAGATGGGACATATTGGGCAGGGCAGGAAGTATTTGACTGGATGGAATGTTTGACAGGCTGTAACTCTGATGTTATTTTGATAATTATAGAAATGTTTTAATAACACCCTGTGTGTTGAAATGTCTTGTACTTTGAAGTGAAAAAGTTTATTGACATTTTGGGTAACATGTAACATTGGTTGTAATGTTTTGAAATATAAGCTTCCGCGTCGCTATTATAATATTGTTTGTTTATATATAAATGAAGGGGTGTTAAATATAAAATACCACAAAGTTGAGTCGGTTAAAATGATGGGCCGACTCTTTTATTTGGATCACTTTACCAATTTCTTGCTCTTCTTCATTTTCTTATAAACCTAAACCCTAGACTAAATTCAAGCTTAAATCATCAAAGTAAAAAGGGGATTAGATTTGTAAACTAGTAGCTATCATCATCATCTTCTTCTTCTAATCATCATCTTCTTCATTTTGAAAGGTAAATGGGGTTTATTTTAAATGTTAGGTTTGATGCATAATTGGTTAGTCGAAATTGTTCTTGCATTTGTATGACGATTACTTGTTATATATGATGATATGTGATGAATTGTAACTAGTTAATTACACCGAATCCAAGTTCTTGAGCTATAATTGAGGTTAGATGTAAACCTAATTAGAATTTATGAAATTGGTGTGAATCTTGGTTATTTGGATGTTATTGTGGTTGATTAATGTTATATAGATGTTGTATGAAGTTGTTGTTGGATTAGAAAGTGAGTTTTCTGCATATTTGGTCGAAATTGTGATTTTGGTGATTTGGTTTTCGGGTTATACCATAAACGAGCTGGGCATGACCTGCAACTGAAGGGAAGCCGGAGGCTTCCTTCTGAAGCCGGCGGCTTGGGGTTAAAGCCGGCTATTTCACACGAACGGCTTCTATTTTGGAACTCGGGTTAAAGACTGGGTTTGGGAAAAGGCTGGAAGCCGGCGGCTTATGTTAGAATCCGGCGGCTTATGATGGAAGCCGGCGGCTTCCAAGGGAAGCCGGCGGCTTGGGGCTGTTTTCAGGATGTTTTGATTTTAAGTTCTTGTAACCTATTTCAATGTAATACAAGTAACTAATTGATGATTATAAGATGCATAATGATTACATATGCATGATTAGTAGCTAGTAATTTAGATGTTTATAGTAATGAGTTCCAAATGTGTTAAACCTTTGATAGGTTATATTTGGACGTTAACGATTACTAACTTCTATTTGATATTGAATCTCAGATACTCCGAAAGATAACGTTGCCCAGAGAATCTGAGTAGTTGAAGACGAAGGTATCGGTGAGTGGATTCAAAACTCACCATTTGAATTAGTTGTGATCATTTGATTACAACGGGTAATAGTAGATATGATTATCGAGTTGTTTAGTCATTGTTGTTGATTGTATCACTATGTGCTATGTGTGATCTTTTGATATTGGTTGCCAATGAGGTCGACAAGTTGATGAACTGTTGGTTGGGTTAGCTGGTTATCGTGTGAATGATACAGGGATATGCTTCATATGTTGTGTGTATTGAACTGTATCTGAGTAGGATAACCACTAGCTATCGGTCTCGTCCGTATGGCCATACGGATATGGTTGGATAAGAGTTCTTGGGAAGCCGCCCGGGTATTATGGTTATCCCCAGTACCACCGATCCTCATTATTAAGTTGTTGTTGATTGTTGTAGTTAATGGTTATGCTAAGTTGAATGTTGGGTGTTGAACTCTCTCACTTAGCTATGTGCTAATCCCTCATCTTTGCTTCATGCAGATTTTGTAGTTTAATGAGTAGCAGGAATTGGATGCTTTTGGTGCAAGGACAGTTTGACAGCGAGCTACTCTGATCCTTTTTGTACTAAATCAGTTTGTTTTATATAATACCCCGACTTATGTTGTATTTTGAACAGTTTCATGTTAACGTAACCTAAACTTGTAAACTGTTGGTGTAAATTAATAGAATGTACATTTATAAATGTGTCTAAAATTCCTACACTTCCGTGTTTCTAATATTATATTGATATCCAAAATGAGGGGTGTTATAGCGATGCTCTAATGCGTCAAAGTCCAATAAAGATGAGTTGGCAAGTTTGGATGCGTCTAATGCATTGCAAGTCCAACACGTCATGACACGCTCAAAGCATGGTTCATCTCTGCTCCCACCCATCTTAACACGCATGCAAGTACAATTTTTAATATATTTAAATGGACTTTTTCTTTTAAGCTCGAGCTCGACTTGTGAGTTCGACTCGACTCAATATTAAATGTTAATGTAAGCAAGTCGATACTTCCCAGCTCGATTTGACTCGCCTCAATATTTCAAGCTTGACTCCACTCGACTCAAATGCATTATAAAGTACGGTAAATAGGTAAATAAGTAATTTAAATGTACATAGTAAAGGGTAAAATTGTGAACAAAAAATAAGTTACATGCTCGATAAGGCTAGCGAGCTTTTCGAGCTGAGTTTGTTAATACTCAAGCCCCCTTGAATGTCTACTCGAGTTGCTCGAGGTCGAGCTCGAGCTCGGCTCGGATTGTACTGAGGCGATTCAAAATATTTTGGGAGGCTATTTCGAATAATTTGTGAGTTGTCTATTGACTATTGACTTTGACTATCTACTTTATAGTTTACACAATACATGCAAAAGCTTGTACATATAATAAATATAAATAAATAAAAATCCTTAAAAAGAAAGAAAATTTCCAAATTCTCAAACATCCGCGGGTAATTCAGCTCACGCTAGCCTAGCTTAGAGCCTTAAACCCTAACCCTAATCGGAGCATTCTGTCGTCATCATCTCCGCCACTGTAATCGACCATGCCGGGAGCTGAAGGAGGTCCACCGGAGGTTACTTTGGAAACCTCTATGGGGTCTTTCACCGTTGAGGTATATATTCATTCTACGATTCTTATATCTTATGTCCTCACTGTTTCGAAAAACTGCGAAGTAGACTGATTAATCGATTTTTAATTCGATCAGATGTACGATAAGCACGCGCCTAAAACTTGCAAAAACTTCGTTGAGCTAGCTAGAAGAGGTTACTACAATAACGTCAAATTTCACAGAATCATCAAGGTATGCAACTCCAATAATCAATATAGTTTGTTATATATACACAAAAAAGAATGGTAATTTGTTGTGTAAATGCTAATTCTGTTTAAATGATTTATGGTAAAATAGGATTTCATAGTTCAAGGAGGTGATCCCACTGGTACCGGAAGGGGTGGAGAGTCCATATATGGGTATGTTCTATTAAAATTATCGATGTTTTTACAAGATAGTAAAATTAGGTTTAATATTTTAGGAATTACTGACTTGTTAGCTCTGTACATGCTTGTGTGCACGGATTTTGTGATTGTGTCCATAAAGGGCTTGTTATATGTTATATTGAAACGTGATTGTTTTGTCGAAATTAATGTATAATGTTGAAGGTCAAAGTTTGAGGATGAGATTACCCCGAAGTTGAAGCATACTGGAGCTGGGATCTTATCTATGGCTAATGCTGGTGCGAATACGAATGGGAGTCAGTTCTTTATCACATTGGCACCAGCACAATCACTTGATGGTAATCATCTTATTTTAAATAATGTTATTTTCGTGTCTTTTCTGTCCGATGCACTTTGGTCAATTGGATAATTTTTCTGAAGTTATATGGCAAATGCTAGACACATAATGCCTCTCATGGGTAGTCTTATTCATATTGAATTTACAAGGTACATCTGATCAACAATAGTATTGATGATAAAATTAGTTAAATAAGGTCACATCGCACTACCAGATTGAACGAAGCAATGCGTACGATTCTCATTTTTGCCTATGGAATCCTACCAACCCACTTTTGGATTTATCCAAACTAATTGTTGCATAATAATCATGGTTTCAACTTCAATATGTTAAGGTGTGAGTATGTGACCATTGTCCTGAACCTTACTGGAGGCTCCTTTTTTGTATACTATAGGAGTAGCTGTTTATACTTCATAATGTGTCATGAATGTGCTTGCTATTTTGGAGGACATGTTATTTAGTATCACTTGAATGTATGCTAGATCACTTCGAAATTAACATTTTTTACATCGTACATGGGTTGTTACTTGTGAATCTACAGTTACCTTACTGAAGCATAGTGTATAGCCCAAAACTTCTGGTTATGTTCTCGACTAGTAATTGCTGGTTTTCTTTACTTCTGTAATTTATATTTGTAAATATTTATGTTGGAATGATGTTAGTTGATCCCAAGGAAATCAGAGCAAATACTTGTATTTGCTAAAAATTAATCTGTGGGCAATGGGTTTGTGAGATAAGTTGTACTAACTATTATCATGAACTCTGATTGTTTGATCTTTTTTACCAACGCAATCTACTACACTACTACAGTGATCAACATACCTATGCTTATATAATTCAATATAGATATTTCTAATGTGCAGGAAAGCACACAATATTTGGGAGAGTTTGTAGAGGAATGGAGATCGTTAAGAGACTTGGCAGTGTTCAGACGGACAATACTGATAGGTCAGTAGCTTTCTCTTGATCCTTTAGTAATTGTTACTTAGATTAGCATAATTGAAATGTCTTTCCCACTTATTATTTAGCTTGCTAGACTTAGTGTGACAGTCACAAATTGTTTGCATATTCATTAATGGTATATGAGGCCCCTGGAAGAATGTCACTGGAGTGGTAGGAGTAGGCCAAAACTTTCCTCAGAATACAGCGTTAGATATTGCTTTATAAAGAGGATCCTGGGTCTTGTCTTTTTATAGTTCAACAATCAACACTTTGACGCCATTATGCTTTGACCATAGTTTGCTCTCCTGTCTTCTCTTTTGGCCATAAAAAGGAAGTGGTTTGATCAGGTTATCCAAGAGTCCTACTTAAGGTTAAATGTTAGAGGTGGCAAGATTGGTGGGGTAGGTGGGTTTGGCAATGACTCAAAGCAAGTTTGCGTTGAATTGGGTTTTTTTAGTAGGTCATTGGAGTGTGCAGAACTTGGGACGATACCATTGTACCGACAAAATCGTACTGTCCCATACCGGACCGGTATATACTGGACGGTAAATGGTACCAGTAAACTTGTATAAAGTAGTTGATATGCTCTCGCTACCTTATGATGTTTTTATCTTGCCATCCAGTACACGATATTACCCTATTCTATCTGATAACACTAGTTATTCCTTTTTAAATGTGAAATGCACTATTTGTCTAACCCGTAGGTCACACTACATCAATAACATTATCAAGGGTGTGCTCCACCTTGTAAAGATTACAATTTGTTGTTTTTAATATGTTTATCTGGCCCATATATGGCAATTTTACATAACTTCTTCCAAGACTTTTTGTTTTCCTTACCATTTCTAAATGTCGTGTTCTATTTCAGGCCAATCCATGATGTGAAAATACTACGAGCAGTAGTTAAGGATTGATCATAGTTGGTAGTTGGTACGTAGATGATCTTTGATGCTGGCAGTACTTGTATTACTGACTACAAGGTGTTTGCTAATATCCATGATTATATTAATGCAATCTACTGTACTGGGCCGCATGAGTGCTATTTTACTTGGATGACAAATGCACTGAAAACATCAGTATCTTGTAATGTTATATTGCAATAAATGACAATTTACCTTTCCCCTGTATTGGTTTCTTCAGCCTTTGCACACAAGTATTGTTCTTTCTTATGGACCAAATATGGCAAAAATTAGTTATAAGTGTCCGTTAATTGACCTCTCAAAACTTTTTTTTCTTCTCATTTTTATGAATATCGTAAATAATTGACGTTTTTAAAATATGATTTACAAACTCTACACATTTAAACTGATTTGAAGGTTATATGTATCTTAATACACCTTCAAGCAGCTTTCGACCCATTTCCATGTCATTTGTCTCATTTATAAATTTCTCATTTTCCGGTGGGATAACATAAACCAAATCAGACCTCTTTTTAACTGATAGTCTGTCATTTTGTGTGTACGTTATTTTCATGAATGTGAGATGCTATATAGTAACAACAAAAGAAGAAGAAAATAAAACAAAGGATTTTAGGCCCTTAACCTGGATCAGAGATCTTATTTATCATATGCGAAGCCCTACATTTGCAAAGATGTTGCTCATATTGGAGGTTGCTTACAATAATATGAGCAGATACACATTTCCCCCCTGCATTTCCCAACACCAAACGGCTCTCTTTTGGTACACTTATGCTGGCATCTCTTGAGCTCGCATTTTCTCCTGCTAATCCTTTTTTCGCACACGTGCTCTGGGATTCTGATGGCATGAGCTACCCCAGAAGCTGTTCGGTCACGAATATTATATATTTACAATAGCAAAAGAAGATATAAACAACTAACTGACTGGAAAATCACAAACAAATAGGAGTGTAGGAGGGTAAAACCTGAAAGGAGAACAAGTAGAAGCAGCAGAGGTAGGAATCTGCTTGATTTTGATGTCCTCATTTTCAGCTTTGATGGTTAGGCTTAAGGAAGGTATACAAAGTGTTGTTATCTTTTCCCTCTTTATACAATTTCTAAGCCTCTTTATTCTGTGTCCTTTATTTTTGAGCAAGAAGGTTTAGATGTGTATTATGCAAGTGTTAAAAGAGTTGAAAAATCAGAATAAGATAATTATTTGTCAAGTGATAATCAGGAGTATAATAATATATATCCATGGTCATAAGTTTGTTGCAGTAACTTTATGCTTGCTTCTCCGAATTAGTTGTTTTAGTCCGGAGGGTTTAATTCGGAACTAGAACTTGTTAACAGAACAATAGAGTTTGGGTACATGTTCTTTTCTTTGTGCTTGCTCCCTTCCCTTTAGGTTCAGTGTCATTTGTAAGCTTCATCAAACACATGGAAGATGCTTCCTATGTTTTTTGACACCTGGTTACTTGAGGATATAATTCTTGAAATGCTTTTGCTTTTGGGATTTGTTTAAAACTCCCTAGGGCATTAAAGAGGTGAACCTTTTCATTTACTCCATTAGGGTGTAATTTCCCTAGTTTTTAGTATGTATATTTGGATATGTAGAACAAAATAATGTTAATGCTTGATTTTAATCAATAAAACAGAAACCAAAATGATTTTTTAATGAAGTCTTAAGATTTTTAAATACTGAATCAATACATTATTCCATAACAAACATAATAGATCAGGAAAATCGTCACAGGGAACATGAGGCCTATCACTTGTTGACTTGCAACATTCATTCCAAATTCGCGATGTACAATATTTTGGTCCGTCTTCAACTTAGATTCTCTTCTGTTATTGACCATCTTCGCTAAATGGTTATTTTGATTCTATCTACTTATAGTAAATTGGTATTTTTTATTTCAAAAGAGCCAGATGAAAAGCCACATGATATCATAGTCAGAAGTCATCAAAAGCAAAATTTTAACTTTAGACAACATACCAAGTTATCATCAGGGGTGTTTTGATTAGCTCTTTTACACGATGTATTATCTTATCACACTACATAAATATATTAAGCCTTTTTATTCGCCAAACCGCATATCTGCCCAAGTGTTTACAAGCCCAACTTGACCTCTCCTTAGAAATACTTGTTTCAACCCGCACCCAAGGGTTATTTCATAGTTCCTACCTATTAGATTTCTGGGACTTCACTTCTGTTACGGTTTAAATAGAGTTATACAATTAATAAACATTTCATCAACACAGTTATACATTTAATAAACATTTCATCAACAGTGTTTCTTGATGAAAAATAACACAAACAAAAGTTTAAATCTGATAACCATTCATTTTCAACTTGAACTAACAAGATATTTCTCTAATTCTGTACCTTTATTTCGTAAATCAAATTATTAGTTGACATCAAGCTATCTATTCCCGTGTAAGAGGATTGTTATCACATGATAACAACCTTCCATGAAGAAAACGGAGGCCAACTGCATCAAGTCATATTAAAGATACTAATTCTGCAAACATATGATCTGTCAAGATTGTTTCAAAATTCTCAACCCAATACTTGATTTCAATAAAAAAAACACATCCAGTCTAACTTAAACATAAAGAGCATAAAACTCGATAAAGTCATGAAACAAAAACTGACAAAAAGATTCAAAACAAAGTTTAAACTTAATATCCACCCTTGAGATCATTGACAACGTCATATGGAATGGGAGTAACAGTCTCTAGAGTAGTTCCTTCAACCATGAACCCTGGTTTAGGTCCAAGCGGTTGCCTCTTGGTACTGATCACCAAACCCTTAGCCTTAGCATCAGCCTTTAGTTGATCGTTCTTCTTAATCCTCTGTTTCAACTCCTCATTGCACCTTGATGGCATCACATGCTCAATTCGCACATGAATCCTCTTCTTGATGATTCTGTTACCAACCTGTAAACACATATTATAGCACATTCCGTATTAGATAAAATGTATAAACTTTTGTTAAAAAGAAATGACAAACAAGCTAATTGTATAGCTTCTCTAGATAAACTTTCCTAATATCGTATCAAAAAGCTCATGATCCTAGCCCAACAGTCAAAAACAAAAAATGATACAATCTGTTAAACAATCAATTACTCCGTAACATTTTCATCTGCACAAGTGTATAAACTATACAACTACATGCAACAGTTTGAGCAGATAATAGTATCAATACATAAACAGACATTTGAAGTTTATAAAAAAGCTTCTATAAATTATAAAACAACTGTGATTAAAAGTATGTATCTTCAACGCATAATTTCCTGATATAATAACTTTCATACACTAATGATATAAAGTAACTAATTATATACTATTCTTATTCTTTTATTAATCAAAGTGCATAAAAATTATATACTCAGCTTCATATGTTTACCAAAACTAGTCCAAATCTTAATCACAATAAACCAGCTTGAAACAAATAAGCTAAAACTAAAACCCTAGAAATACATCCCCTAATTTCACCAATCACAATGTCACATATACTTGAAAACATTCATAATAAAATTACGATACATTCGTACAGATAGATAAAGATTAAAAAGAGGTAGACCTGTTTGTTCATTTCTACACCGATGGCGCGTTTGGTGACGTTCCAGACCTGACCGGTACGGCCATGATAGAACTTATGCGGCATACCTTTGTGAATGGCGCCGTTAACCTTAACATCAACATAATCGCCGACGTGATAGGTTCTCAGGTATGTGGATAGATGGATGGTACCCTTCTTCCTGAACCCTCGTGCGAACAAATCTCTGGTACGAGATCGTAAACCATGTCCGGCCGGCATCTTTCTTCTCTCCCAGCAAAATCAACCGACTAAATCAGTTTGTGTGCGCAGGAGGCTGTGGCGACTGGCGAGTGAGTTAGCTATATGAGACGGTATATGTTTAGTTGCTAGGGTTTTTTCAATTGGGCTAAATGGGCTTTTCAGTTATTTGGGCCTTTTTAGATAGCAGTTTAATTATTAAGTACTAGTAGTAGCAGTTCCAAACTTCCAAATTCCAATAGTGTTTGTTTTTATTTTTATTTTTAACCGAACTAGATTATAACCCGCAAATTTTGCGGGCTACTTCATAATTTTGATATAAATGTTTATATTATAATGTATTTTAGTGTATAATGTCTAAATCGATATTTTTTTAGTGATGAGACAATAAACATATCTTGAATTAAAATATATATGTTTATCTATTGACAATAGCTTTGGATATCTCCATTATTAAAAATAATTAATTACATTAAGTAATAAAATAGAAAACTAAACAACAAAATATATATTAACAGTTCTCCTACTTATTCTTGGCAGCTATCACAATCATTTACAAGTACATCATGCGAATAGTTTATATATATATATATATATATATATATATATATATATATATATATATATACACCTCACAAATAGAAGTAAACAAAAAATAAGTCGTTCATAGTTGTAATAATCACTGTTCTTATACATTTTCACCAATATTATTAGTAGGATCAAAGTAGAGTATCAAATTGATTTTTCAAAGACCAAATAACTCGTTTGAAGTTCAAATGTGTATAATGTCATTGTAAATGAAAAATACAAGACCTTAATGTAACACCCTGAAATTGGGCCCAGTAGAATCAGGTATTTCTTTGAATTTAAATACGTATATTTAATTGTTTGAATATGTTCGATCGTGAAATAAATAGTTAAATAAGTCTCAGGAGATATTGTGACTAGTAAAATATTGTTTGTTTTAAATAATCCTAGACGACGGTAAAATAAAATAACTTTATTTCAATTGGTATTTAGGTTCCAGACAATAGATCAAAAGGTGGTATTATAGTGTACAGTAAGTTAAATGGGTCGGTTCAATAAAAAAGGAGGGGATCGATCATTTTTCCCCAATCCCTCATTTTCACCTAGTTTTTAAACCTAACTCAAACTCAAACTCATATCCTTGCAAATCAAAGAGCTTACATAAAATTTATTAAGGAATTGAAGCTTGAATCCTTGTTAGATCATCATCATCTTCATCTCTAGTTGTGTTCTTCATTTTGTAAGTAAATTCATGTCAACTTATATGTAAATACTAGATAATTTGTTGATTGTAAGAATTATGACTTGAGAAGTTAAATCAATACTTGTATGATGATTTGAGAGTGCTATTTTACCTTCTTCTAGCTAGTTGCATGATTAAATATGTGTGTTCATGAGTTTTTGGTTTGAAAATGTGTAAGTTAGGTTATAAGTGATTTTGATGATTTGTGATGAATTGTTGTTTGAATCATGGTTGTATGTTGTTATTAGGTGTTATGGTACATTGAAATCGATAAAAATCTGAGTTACAAGTTGAGTTTTAGTCGATTTTGGGTTTTTGGTTCGTGCTGTGTAATTACAGGTTTGAGTTTCTGCTGAAAAATTGAGGAACGCGATCCTGCATCATTACCCGGATCGCGTTGCCATGTGTTACTTGGTTACCGCGTGTTTTGTTCTTATAAACGCGATCCTGAAGCCTCTTACCCGGATCGCGTTGATCAGTAGAATATTGAGTTCGTTTGGATTTGTTCTTGCGAACGCGATCCAAGCCCTTTTTCTGGATCGCGTTCCACAGTGTATTTTGGTGACAGAATATTTTCCTTAAGAGGAACGCGATCCCAACCCAATTGTCTGGATCGCGTTTGTCCTTGTAATTTTGAAGATTTTGATATTTTGTGAACTTATATGAATCTACCACTTATATCATTTAATTATCGATATTTCTTGATTAGTAATGTATGCAATTGATTATAGTCATAATTAATTATGAGACAAGTTATTAACTTGTGTTTTAATTGCGTGTACAGAGACACCGAAGACTCAATAAAATAAGACTTTTGAGTTTGGAGACGGAGATTGACAGGTGAGTGGACTTTGATCTCTCACTATGTTTGGTGATCACTCATGTGGTTACTTCAAGTGTTAATTATGCATTCTTGTGTTAAGGCATATTGTGAAGTAGAAGCAAGTGTTAAGAAACTTATTGGTGATTGTGTTAAAGAGGTCAATATTGTTGGACGTTTTGCTACAGGTTAGTCAACACGAGAGTTGTGAACATGTGTTGTGAATAGAGCTTGTGTTGACTAAAGGTAGCAAATCGTTATCGGTTAACCACTGTATTGGCCTGCAGTCGGTGTAAGTGTCGCTTGGTGGGCCACCGCGGCTGAGGGTGCCACAAGGGCCACCGATCCTCTAGTGATGTTGAGTCAATGTGTTAATTGTTGTAGACTCATGGTGTTAAACTAAGTGTAGTGTTAGTGATGAGTTAACTCACTTAGCTTCGTGCTAATCCCTCGTTGTTTACTCCTTGCAGGTTAATATATTTTGTTAAGGGCGGGTCTCGGAGTAAATTGAAGGAATGTTCGACAATGATAGAACTCTGATGACTTTTGTACTACTTTAAATGTTTTGTTAAAGTAACGCCCATCTAATTGTGTAGTTATATAACGAAATACTTATGTAAAGAATTATGTATATTCTGGTTAATCCAGGGTTATATATTTATGGGATATTGCTTCCGCAATGTAAAAAAAAAAAAAAATGTGTTCAAAATTAGGGGCGTTATAAGTTGGTATCAGAGCTTAAATTTGGGTGAATTGAACAACTTAGAGTGTTTAATCCCAAATCTAATGTCGAGTTGTCAAACATTCCGGGTTGTGGGATTAGCTATAGTGTGAATTAAGTTAGTATGTTAATGCTAACGATTAACAAGTGTTGAGATGTGTTTTGATTGACAGATGGCAGAAAATGAGCAACCACCCCGTACTCTCTATAATGTCTCGACTGTTCACTCCGCTCCAGAAGACGAGGATCATAATGGTACTTCGAACCCGGCAAATACAGAAGTTGAAACTAGTCAAGATTATATACTAAGATTAGAGAACCGTGTAGTTGAACTTGAGAGAGAACGTGCTGGGTCATCTCAAAGGTCTATTCCTATTTATTCGCATGTTGCTACTACTACCCCTCCCATTACTGTTTCTACTCGGATTCCGGTTACTTTTCCTCATGTTTCACAACAACAGCAGCAGGGTTATGATTTTCAGTCATCAATGCCGTTTCCTTCATTAGGATCGACTGGTTATCAGGCACATTTGTTTCCACCCTTTCAGGTGTCGAAGAAAGGATGTTCCCTCAAAACTTTTATGTCTAGTAAACCATCCTCTTATTCTGGAAGTCCTGATCCTACTATTACTTTGGATTGGTTGCGTGATGTGGAAAGAAAGTTAGAGGTTTGTCACTGTGATGAGGATGACAAAGTTCCCTATACTGTCCAATTGTTGAAAGGTGCAGCTATGTCGTGGTGGGATTCGATAACCGCTCATTTCACTCTACAACAAAGGAGTTCTATTAAATGGCAGGATTTTCATGCCGAGGTATGCAAACAGTTCTGTTCGGAATATAACCTTGATCGTGTCAGACAGGAATTTATGGATTTACGAAAGACGGATGAGATGTCAATCGATGAGCTTATCCGACAATTTTCTGAGAAATTAAGATTTGTGCAACAGTGGGTCCCGACTGAAAGAAACAAAATTAGCCATTTTGTGAAAACTTTACCTCCAGATTATCGTACTACAGTGCGAATGGCTAGTAGCATTTCTCAGGCTTTTGAGTGGGCACGATCCGTGGATAGTGATGTTATGGCTAGGAGGTTGCAAAATAAAGAAAAATATGCACAGAAACCGAAGAGTGATTCTTCCGGTAAAGGAAAACAAAGATGGCAACCTTCCCAATCAAACAAGAAAACTAGTTATGGTGGTGTTCCAATGGATAATTCTTATTGTGTAAGATGTCGATCAAAGCATACCGGACCTTGTTCTATTCGGACGTCAAGGTGTATGAAATGTGGGGTGTTGGGTCATAATGCGATTGATTGTACTTATCCAAATAATGTGTGTTGGACGTGTCACAAAGAAGGACATAGAGCGGGTGATTGTCCTGATGCAAGGAAGCAGGGTACGGGTGCGGCTAGAGGTTCCTCATCTTCTGGCCAGAAAAGGAAGATTCCACCAGCTGCTACGGGCCGAGCTTTTCGAATGACTGTGGATGATGCTGTGCTTATTGATGACGTGATTACTGGTACTTTCCTTGTTAACTCTGTACCAGCCCGTGTATTATTTGATTCTGGAGCAAATTGCTCGTTTATATCAGTGCAATTTTGTGATAAACTGAAATTGATGCCCTCTGTGATTTCTAATCCCTTAGAAGTTGAGGTAGCTGATGGTAAGACAGTTCCTGTTACCACATCGGTAGCCGGAGCTAGTATATTAATAGAGGATCATGAATTTCCAGTTTCTTTCCTATTGATGCAAATCCCTAGTTTTGATGTGGTTCTTGGTATGGACTGGCTGAGTCAAAACAAAGCCGACATCTCTTGTCATAAGAAGTTAATAAAAATTCCAGTTTCCAATCTATCTTATGTTGTGGCACGTGGGGAACGTTCAAAGGGTAGTATTCCAGTAATATCCATGATAAAGGCTAGGAAGTCTTTAGTTAAGGGTTGTGAATCCTTTGTGGCCTATGTTGTAGATGTCAATGTAGAAAGGAAATCCATCTCCGATATTCGGGTGGTTTCTGAATATTCGGACGTGTTTCCGGATGAATTGTCTGGTCTTCCCCCTGTAAGAGATGTAGAATACCAAATTGATTTAATTCCCGGTTCGTCTCCAGTAGCAAGGGCTCCTTATAGATTAGCTCCTTCCGAAATCCGTGAAATGATGGGGCAAATTCAGGAATTGCTAGATAAGGGATTTATTAGGCCAAGTTCATCGCCTTGGGGTGCTCCCGTGTTATTTGTGAAGAAGAAAGATGGCACTCTCCGTATGTGCATCGATTATCGGGAATTAAATAAGAGAACGGTGAAGAACAAATACCCGTTGCCTAGAATTGATGAATTGTTTGATCAATTGCAAGGATCCTCATATTTTTCGAAAATTGATTTGAGATCGGGATATCATCAAGTCCGAGTTCGTGAGGAAGATATTCCTAAAACCGCTTTTCGCACGAGGTATGGTCACTATGAGTTTTTGGTTATGCCGTTCGGATTAACGAATGCTCCTGCAATCTTTATGGATTTAATGAATCGGGTGTGTCGTCCCTATCTTGACCAGTTTGTGATTGTGTTTATCGACGATATTTTGATTTATTCTAAGTCTGAAGCGGATCATGAAATGCATTTGAGATTGGTACTTGAAACATTGAAAAGAGAGCATCTTTATGCAAAGTTTTCGAAATGTGAGTTTTGGTTACGTGAGGTGCAGTTTTTGGGGCATATCATTTGCAAAGACGGGGTTAGAGTGGATCCGTCTAAGGTGAAAGCTGTTATGAATTGGAATGCGCCTAAGTCTCCTTCAGAAATTAAAAGTTTCCTTGGATTAGCAGGATACTACAGAAAGTTTATCAAAGATTTTTCTAAAATTGCGAGCTCATTGACTAAGTTAACTCGAAAGGATGTAAAATTTCAGTGGACCGAACAACAAGAAACAGCTTTTCAGACATTGAAGCAATTATTGTGTCAAGCCCCGGTTTTGGCGTTACCTGACGGGTCGGATGATTTCATTGTATATTGTGATGCATCGCATACCGGATTAGGTGGTGTTTTAATGCAAAGAGATCGTGTAATTGCGTATGCTTCTAGACAGCTTAAACCACATGAAAAGAATTATCCGACACATGATTTGGAGCTTGCTGCTGTAATTTTTGCCTTGAAGATTTGGAGACATTATTTGTATGGTACGAAATGTGTAATTTGTACGGATCATAAAAGCCTTCAGTACATGTTTTCGCAAAAAGAATTGAATATGCGTCAGAGGCGGTGGTTAGAAGTGATTAAAGATTATAATTGCGAGATCCGTTATCACCCGGGTAAAGCTAATGTGGTTGCGGATGCGTTGAGTCGAAATATATCTAGTGACAAGATTTGTTTTATGCGATTAGAGGTGTCCTCTGATTTGATTTCTCAGCTAAGAGTCGCACAGATTGAAGCTTTATTGGATGTTAATTTGAAATCTGAGATCATGTTGAAACGAAAGGATTTGTTAGTTGATGATTTACGTGGGTTGAAAACTTTTCAGTCTCGGGTTTGGGTTCCGTTAATTGGTGGACTTCGTGAGTTGATTTTGACAGAGGTTCATAAATCGAGATTATCTATTCATCCCGGTAGTACAAAAATGTATAACGATTTGAAACCTCTCTATTAGTGGCCAACAATGAAAACGGATGTAGCTAGATTTGTGGAATCATGTCATATTTGTTCCCAGGTAAAAGCCGAGCATCAAAAACCTTATGGTTCGTTGAAACAATTGGAGATACCTGAGTGGAAATGGGAACACATCACTATGGATTTTGTCACCAAATTACCGCGTACGCAGAAAGGTAACGATATGATTTGGGTTGTTGTTGATCGCTTAACTAAAAGTGCCCATTTTCTGGCGACCAGTGAAACCGCTTCTTTGACCCGTTTGGCTCAATTGTATATTAATGAGATTGTATCGAGGCACGGGATTCCATTATCTATTGTGTCAGATCGAGATTCCAGATTTGTGTCAGGCTTTTGGCAAAATCTTCAAAAAGAGTTAGGTACTCGAGTTAATCTTAGTACTGCATATCATCCTCAAACAGATGGACAGTCAGAAAGAACCATTCAGACTCTTGAGGATATGTTGAGGGCGTGTATTTTGGAGTATGGGGGTTCGTGGGATTCTCACCTGCCGTTAGTAGAATTTGCGTATAATAATTCGTATCATTCGAGTATTGGTATGCCACCATATGAAATGCTTTATGGACGTCGTTGTCGAACGCCGACTTGTTGGTTAGAGGCGGGAGAAAAACAGTTTGCGGGTCCCGATATTGTCCAGATTACGGCCGATAAAGTTGCTATAGCTCGCGAGAAATTGAAAGCCGCCCGAGATAGACAAAAACAGTATGCTGATGTAACACCCTGTTTCTGGGCCTGGAAATAAATTGTATTTTAATAAGTGTGGTTGGTTTATTTAAGAATAAACAAGTAAAAGAGCCCCAGTTTTAATTGTGACAAGTAAAATATTGTTTGTTTTAAATAAACGAAGTTGACGGTAAAATAAAAGTATTTTGACTTACGGATATTTTCGGGTTCCAGACAATAGGTTAGGAACGGGTATAATTTACACTAAATAAGAGTTGGGGTCGGTGTGTGGACCGACTCATTTCCACCAACTTTTTCCCCAAATTTTCTTAACTTTCTCTCAAACTCTCATCCTCTTATCTAACTAAAAGTAAATCAAGAATCAAAAAATTGGAGGTTAAATCTTGCAAAAGGGAACTGATTATCATCATTATCTATAGCTTCTTCTCCATTTGATTGTAAGTACTTCTTGGTGTTCTTGAGTTATTTTGTAGAAATTGGGAATGATGAAGATTTAAGCCTTGTATGAAATTGATGCTAGAGATTAGTTACCATATGATTAGATGACGATTTTAACATGTTTACATAGTGATTATATGTTAGAAATTGCTAGTGTTCTTCATTATAGCTCATAGGTTAGGTTTTAGTAATTTTGATGATTTGATGATGATGCATGAGTAGGATTGTTGTTAGATGATGTTTGTTATTGTTGTTTTATGTTTATAGTTGAAGTTTGTGGTTATTTACTTGGTAATTTCGAGTTGTAAACTGATTTGGTGATAAATTTGGGTTAGGGTTCGTATTTTGAGTTCAGGTCTGGCTTTGCTGTAAATCGCTCGAACGCGATCCCGGTGGCCTCGGCCGGATCGCGTTCCACAGTTATAATTTGATGTCGAGTCGTTTTGTTCTGATGAACGCGATCCTGAACCTCTATTCCGGATCGCGTTGCTCTTTGTATTTTGAGTCAAATTGGTTTTGTTCTTGTGAACGCGATCCCGTCTCATTTCCTGGATCGCGTTGCCTAGTGTAATCTCGCAACAGAATATTTTTATAAAGAGGAACGCGATCCAGCCACATTTTCCCGGATCGCGTTTGCATGAATTATTTTAAAGGATTTTGTAAATTTTGAAAATGCATAAGTGTTTAGAAGATAGTGTATTTAGTGGCACTTTATGCTTAGAAATATATGTTTTGAATGATGATTATAATGTGGATAATATTATGATTAATATAAGGATTCGTGGTAAGTGTTAAACCGTTACTGACTTGATGTTGTTGTTGTTCTCAGATAAGCGGGCGGCCACTCAGTAAGATTAGACCACTGAGTTGGTGATCAGACGATAATATTTGGTGAGTGGAATTGTAGTCCTCGGTTCCACCCAGTTGTAACGGGTTCGGTTACAACGGGTAACCAGGATGGTTTATATTAGTAGGTTGTTGTTATTGGTCGTACCGGTACCAGTCTTGTCTGTTTTGTTTATGTTGCTGATTATATGAGTTGTTGTGCGATTGTTGTTGAATTGTTGATCAGTTGTGAACAGTTGTGAACTGTTGCTTGTTGTTGTGTGCTTTTGCATTGTGAATGCAACGTGGTTGTTTTCAGAGGTCAACTGCTGTCTGGGTTGGGTTTGGGTACTACTGTGTAGTTGTCGAGGTTTCTTTGAGACACATAGTTGAGAACAAGCCTAGTCAGTGAAGGTAGTACTCAAGCTATCGGTTGATTACTGGGATTGGCTTGGCGCCCAGTAGTCGTGGTTTCTGGGTTGGATGGATACCAGGAACCGCCGGTCCTCTTGACGTTATGTGCTTATGTGTTTAATTGTTGTTGTTGCTTTGTTGTAAGACTTGTTATGAGTGGGTTGAACCGTCGGTTACGGTTCCATTCACTTAGCATTGGCTAATCCCTCGTTGTTTGATGTTTTTGCAGATTGTGGTTAGTTGATGTAGATGTAGATGTTCGGGTTGTAGATGTTGACTGGGAGTTTGACTAAAGCTTGGCGCAACTCTGACCTTTTGTGGATGTCTTTTGGAAAACGTTTTATATAAGCCCGTTTGTGTTAATATGGTTGTAAATGTTTAACTAATGTTGTCATATTTTGTAGTCGTTAAACCTGGAAGCATTGTAAGTCTGTAAATGTTTTGTTTTGGGGGACTTGCGCTTCCGATTTTCGAAATATAATATATAAATGATATGTTTTGGTTTGCGTAAGGACCGGGCCTTACAAGTTGGTATCAGAGCATAGGTTTGGGTGAATTGGGCATTTGCGAATGTTCAATCCCAAATCTATTTGGTGTTAGTCAAACTTTTCGGTTAGTGGGATTAGCTTTTGGTTGGGGATTGGTTAGTATAGATGATACTAACGATTAACAAATTGCAAGTTGTGTTTTGGTTGTGAGTACAGGAATGGCAGATGATGAGAACCCGGATCCCAACAATGTTACTAGAACGGAGCTTCCACCTCCGGAAAATAATAATGTTAATCAGGGTGGTACTTCCAATGTTCATCATGATGAAGCTAGCCAAGAGGATTATGTGTTGCATATGGAGGATGAGGTTATAAGACTTAGAAAGATAGAACAGTTGTATTTGGAGTTACAATCTAGAGTAGCTCAGCAAGCATATCAGTCTCCTCCTCCACCTCAGCAGAATAGGTTGTGTTCATTTAAGACTTTTAAAGCGTGTGGACCTAAAGACTTTGAGGGAGGTAATGATCCGATGGTGACATTGAACTGGTTAAGGGACACTGAGAGGAAATTTGAGGTGTGTCAGTGTGAAGATGAGTTAAGAGTTAAGTATGCGGTGCAGTTATTGAAAGGTCAAGCGATGAACTGGTGGGATTCTGCGACTGCACAAATGACACCTGAGCAGAGATCTAGAATTACTTGGGCTGAGTTTCATAGAGAGTTTAGTAAGCAATTCTGCTCTGAGTTTGATATGCTTAGACTTAGGCAAGAGTTTCTGGATTTGGAGTTTTCTGATAAAATGACAATGGATGAACTTATCAATCAATTCACCGATAAGTTAAGATTTGTTCAGCAATGGGTTCCGGACGAGAGGACTAGGATTACCCATTTCGTTAAGACTTTACCACCACAGTACCGTACATCAATGAGGTTGGCACGTTCTTTGACGGAGGCTTTTGAGTTAGCTAGGCCGGTGCATAGTGACAATCAAGCATGGGAGAAGTCTAATAAGAACAAGTCGGTGCAACAGTCTAAGAGTAATACTACTGGAAGTAAGAGTCAGAATCGAAGGATTGAGTTTAGCGAGGGCTCGGTGGGTAGTGATCCAAACCCTTGGTGTAATGCTTGTAGGTCGAGACATTCGGGTCCATGTACTCCTCAAACATTAAGGTGCATTAAGTGTGGAGCATTTGGGCATGGTAGTAGAGAGTGTACCTTTCCTCAGTCTGTGTGTTGGAACTGCAAGAAAGAAGGTCATCGGGCAGGGCAATGTCCGGAATATGTTAAGCAAGGTTTGGGTTTAGCTGGAAGTTCGGGTTCTGGTTCGGGTTCTGCATCATCAATTGGACAAAAGAGAAAGATGGCGCCTCCACGAGCTTTTCATATGACAGTGGGAGATCAAATGACAGTGGGAGAATTGCTCGAAATGAATAACCAAGGTAGATTCTATAATTACTTTGATGTAATATAGTTTATAGTATTGTATGCCCATGTGTGATTGTAGCGTCTGGTCTATTATGTGTGGGATTGGATTTCGGGGACGAAATCCTTTAAGGGGGGAAGATTTGTAACACTCTGTTTCTGGGCCTGGAAATAAATTGTATTTTAATAAGTGTGGTTGGTTTATTTAAGAATAAACAAGTAAAAGAGCCCCAGTTTTAATTGTGACAAGTAAAATATTGTTTGTTTTAAATAAACGAAGTTGACGGTAAAATAAAAGTATTTTGACTTACGGATATTTTCGGGTTCCAGACAATAGGTTAGGAACGGGTATAATTTACACTAAATAAGAGTTGGGGTCGGTGTGTGGACCGACTCATTTCCACCAACTTTTTCCCCAAATTTTCTTAACTTTCTCTCAAACTCTCATCCTCTTATCTAACTAAAAGTAAATCAAGAATCAAAAAATTGGAGGTTAAATCTTGCAAAAGGGAACTGATTATCATCATTATCTATAGCTTCTTCTCCATTTGATTGTAAGTACTTCTTGGTGTTCTTGAGTTATTTTGTAGAAATTGGGAATGATGAAGATTTAAGCCTTGTATGAAATTGATGCTAGAGATTAGTTACCATATGATTAGATGACGATTTTAACATGTTTACATAGTGATTATATGTTAGAAATTGCTAGTGTTCTTCATTATAGCTCATAGGTTAGGTTTTAGTAATTTTGATGATTTGATGATGATGCATGAGTAGGATTGTTGTTAGATGATGTTTGTTATTGTTGTTTTATGTTTATAGTTGAAGTTTGTGGTTATTTACTTGGTAATTTCGAGTTGTAAACTGATTTGGTGATAAATTTGGGTTAGGGTTCGTATTTTGAGTTCAGGTCTGGCTTTGCTGTAAATCGCTCGAACGCGATCCCGGTGGCCTCGGCCGGATCGCGTTCCACAGTTATAATTTGATGTCGAGTCGTTTTGTTCTGATGAACGCGATCCTGAACCTCTATTCCGGATCGCGTTGCTCTTTGTATTTTGAGTCAAATTGGTTTTGTTCTTGTGAACGCGATCCCGTCTCATTTCCTGGATCGCGTTGCCTAGTGTAATCTCGCAACAGAATATTTTTATAAAGAGGAACGCGATCCAGCCACATTTTCCCGGATCGCGTTTGCATGAATTATTTTAAAGGATTTTGTAAATTTTGAAAATGCATAAGTGTTTAGAAGATAGTGTATTTAGTGGCACTTTATGCTTAGAAATATATGTTTTGAATGATGATTATAATGTGGATAATATTATGATTAATATAAGGATTCGTGGTAAGTGTTAAACCGTTACTGACTTGATGTTGTTGTTGTTCTCAGATAAGCGGGCGGCCACTCAGTAAGATTAGACCACTGAGTTGGTGATCAGACGATAATATTTGGTGAGTGGAATTGTAGTCCTCGGTTCCACCCAGTTGTAACGGGTTCGGTTACAACGGGTAACCAGGATGGTTTATATTAGTAGGTTGTTGTTATTGGTCGTACCGGTACCAGTCTTGTCTGTTTTGTTTATGTTGCTGATTATATGAGTTGTTGTGCGATTGTTGTTGAATTGTTGATCAGTTGTGAACAGTTGTGAACTGTTGCTTGTTGTTGTGTGCTTTTGCATTGTGAATGCAACGTGGTTGTTTTCAGAGGTCAACTGCTGTCTGGGTTGGGTTTGGGTACTACTGTGTAGTTGTCGAGGTTTCTTTGAGACACATAGTTGAGAACAAGCCTAGTCAGTGAAGGTAGTACTCAAGCTATCAGTTGATTACTGGGATTGGCTTGGCGCCCAGTAGTCGTGGTTTCTGGGTTGGATGGATACCAGGAACCGCCGGTCCTCTTGACGTTATGTGCTTATGTGTTTAATTGTTGTTGTTGCTTTGTTGTAAGACTTGTTATGAGTGGGTTGAACCGTCGGTTACGGTTCCATTCACTTAGCATTGGCTAATCCCTCGTTGTTTGATGTTTTTGCAGATTGTGGTTAGTTGATGTAGATGTAGATGTTCGGGTTGTAGATGTTGACTGGGAGTTTGACTAAAGCTTGGCGCAACTCTGACCTTTTGTGGATGTCTTTTGGAAAACGTTTTATATAAGCCCGTTTGTGTTAATATGGTTGTAAATGTTTAACTAATGTTGTCATATTTTGTAGTCGTTAAACCTGGAAGCATTGTAAGTCTGTAAATGTTTTGTTTTGGGGGACTTGCGCTTCCGATTTTCGAAATATAATATATAAATGATATGTTTTGGTTTGTGTAAGGACCGGGCCTTACAGCTGATCCGCGTCGTCGACCAGTTAATTTTGTCGAAGGTGAATTGGTTTATTTAAAAGTGTCACCTTGGAAGGGCGTGATTCGTTTTGGTAAGCGTGGGAAATTGGCTCCGAGATTTATAGGTCCATTCAAAATTCGTCAAGTAGTAAATGACCAAACCGTTGCCTTAGATCTTCCTTCTGAATTAAGTGGTATTCACAACACTTTTAATGTTTGTTATTTGCGGAAATGTAATGTGGAGGATCCAACCCAACTCCTTCCGTTACAAGATCTTAGAGTGGACCAAGGTCAGAAATTAGTAGAAGAGCCCATTGAGTTAGTTGATAGAAAAGTGACTAAATTATGCAAGAAGGAGATACCTATGGTTCTAGTGAAATGGAAACATAGTTTGGGAGAAAATCTTACTTGGGAGACCGAGTCGAGTATGAGGACTCGTTATCCTAGTTTATTCGAATCTAGTTAGATTTCGGGGACGAAATCTTTTAAGGAGGGAAGATTTGTAACACCCTGAAATTGGGCCCAGTAGAATCAGGTATTTCTTTGAATTTAAATACGTATATTTAATTGTTTGAATATGTTCGATCGTGAAATAAATAGTTAAATAAGTCTCAGGAGATATTGTGACTAGTAAAATATTGTTTGTTTTAAATAATCCTAGACGACGGTAAAATAAAATAACTTTATTTCAATTGGTATTTAGGTTCCAGACAATAGATCAAAAGGTGGTATTATAGTGTACAGTAAGTTAAATGGGTCGGTTCAATAAAAAAGGAGGGGATCGATCATTTTTCCCCAATCCCTCATTTTCACCTAGTTTTTAAACCTAACTCAAACTCAAACTCATATCCTTGCAAATCAAAGAGCTTACATAAAATTTATTAAGGAATTGAAGCTTGAATCCTTGTTAGATCATCATCATCTTCATCTCTAGTTGTGTTCTTCATTTTGTAAGTAAATTCATGTCAACTTATATGTAAATACTAGATAATTTGTTGATTGTAAGAATTATGACTTGAGAAGTTAAATCAATACTTGTATGATGATTTGAGAGTGCTATTTTACCTTCTTCTAGCTAGTTGTATGATTAAATATGTGTGTTCATGAGTTTTTGGTTTGAAAATGTGTAAGTTAGGTTATAAGTGATTTTGATGATTTGTGATGAATTGTTGTTTGAATCATGGTTGTATGTTGTTATTAGGTGTTATGGTACATTGAAATCGATAAAAATCTGAGTTACAAGTTGAGTTTTAGTCGATTTTGGGTTTTTGGTTCGTGCTGTGTAATTACAGGTTTGAGTTTCTGCTGAAAAATTGAGGAACGCGATCCTGCATCATTACCCGGATCGCGTTGCCATGTGTTACTTGGTTACCGCGTGTTTTGTTTTTATAAACGCGATCCTGAAGCCTCTTACCCGGATCGCGTTGATCAGTAGAATATTGAGTTCATTTGGATTTGTTCTTGCGAACGTGATCCAAGCCCTTTTTCCGGATCGCGTTCCACAGTGTATTTTGGTGACAGAATATTTTCCTTAAGAGGAACGCGATCCCAACCCAATTGTCTGGATCGCGTTTGTCCTTGTAATTTTGAAGATTTTGATATTTTGTGAACTTATATGAATCTACCACTTATATCATTTAATTATCGATATTTCTTGATTAGTAATGTATGCAATTGATTATAGTCATAATTAATTATGAGACAAGTTATTAACTTGTGTTTTAATTGCGTGTACAGAGACACCGAAGACTCAATAAAATAAGACTTTTGAGTTTGGAGACGGAGATTGACAGGTGAGTGGACTTTGATCTCTCACTATGTTTGGTGATCACTCATGTGGTTACTTCAAGTGTTAATTATGCATTCTTGTGTTAAGGCATATTGTGAAGTAGAAGCAAGTGTTAAGAAACTTATTGGTGATTGTGTTAAAGAGGTCAATATTGTTGGACGTTTTGCTACAGGTTAGTCAACACGAGAGTTGTGAACATGTGTTGTGAATAGAGCTTGTGTTGACTAAAGGTAGCAAATCGTTATCGGTTAACCACTGTATTGGCCTGCAGTCGGTGTAAGTGTCGCTTGGTGGGCCACCGCGGCTGAGGGTGCCACAAGGGCCACCGATCCTCTAGTGATGTTGAGTCAATGTGTTAATTGTTGTAGACTCATGGTGTTAAACTAAGTGTAGTGTTAGTGATGAGTTAACTCACTTAGCTTCGTGCTAATCCCTCGTTGTTTACTCCTTGCAGGTTAATATATTTTGTTAAGGGCGGGTCTCGGAGTAAATTGAAGGAATGTTCGACAATGATAGAACTCTGATGACTTTTGTACTACTTTAAATGTTTTGTTAAAGTAACGCCCATCTAATTGTGTAGTTATATAACGAAATACTTATGTAAAGAATTATGTATATTCTGGTTAATCCAGGGTTATATATTTATGGGATATTGCTTCCGCAATGTAAAAAAAAAAAAAATGTGTTCAAAATTAGGGGCGTTATACTTAAGCTGACACTTTCAACTAATTTAATTACTATTTAATCAAGTTGAATTGTATTTTATAAGAATTAAAAAAAATTCAGCTAAAAAGCATATGCATCCCCAAATTCTATAAGTTCACCACAACATCTCAAATCGTTTTTTAGATTATATAAAATTTTGATTTTTCAAAGACCAAATAACGTGTTAGTGGTTGAAGTATGCACAATACCGTTGCAAAAGGAAATATACAAGGACTTGAGATGACACTTCCAACCCATTTAATTACCAACTAATTAACTTGGATTATATTCATACGAATTTAAAATTCAACTGAAAAGGCGTTGCGTCAGTTCAAGTGTGCACAATACCGTTGAAAATGAAAACAAATAATAAATTGAGATGACACTTTCAACCCATTTAGTTATGAACTAATTAAATTGGATTATATTTATACAAATTTAAAATTCAACTGAAAAGGCGTTGCGTCACCAAATTCTTTAATAGACCACAACATTCTAAATCATTTATTTAATAATTATGTAGAATTTTATTTTTGTTTTGCTAAATATGTGTTGAATTATGCACATAAATGTAAATTAAATTTTTTGGTGGGTTTTACGAATTACTATCACATGTAAAACCCTAAACGCTTTATTATCACCTAAACCCTCTGACATTAAACCCTACTAAACATTAAATCATAAACCCTAACTATAACCCTAATTCAAATATAGAATGAACGATAACATATGTGTTGATAATTTGTAACCCACCAAAAAGTGAGAAAAAAAAAACATTTTCGAAAGTATACCTTGAGAGATCTTAAAACGAAGAGGAAAGAACACTGAATTTTATGGTGCAATTTTTATAATTTTTCAACTTGCTGTTTGTGAGATAATTAATTTACAAAAAAAAAGACTCTAATGTTAAATATTTCCTTTAATAAATCTTTATGAATTACTATCAAATGTAAAACCCTAAACGCTTTATTAAACCCTAAACCCTCTGACATTAAACCCTACTAAACATTAAATCATAAACCCTAACTGTAACCCTAAATCAAATATAGAATGAACGATAACACATGTGTTGATAATTTGTAACCCACCAAAAAGTGAAAAAAAAAACATTTTTGAAAGTATACCTTGAGAGATCTTAAAACGAAGAGGAAAGAACACTGAATTTTATGGTGCAATTTTTATAATTTTTCAACTTGCCGTTTGTGAAATAATTAGTTTACAAAAAAAAGACTTCAATGTTAAATATTTCTTTTAATAAATCACTAATCAATAAATAGTTACCAAATTAATTTCTTAAAAAGTCAAAACATGGTCATTTTAGTCTTTTTGTTATCTCCCCCCACTATTTAGGTAGTCATGTATTTTAAGCCTAAATCAATGGTTTATATTTATTTAGATAACTAATTTAAGGGGTGAGATTAGTTTGGACTACCTAATTAACACTCTATTATAATATTAAAGAGATGCTAGGACCTCGTCTATGAACTAACCGAACGAATACGAACGCAACCTGTTTGTATTCGTTTATTAATATTTTATCAAACAAACAAACGAACATGAACAGATAAATGAATGAAATTTCTTGTTAATGATCGTTCATTAAAAATTGTATGTTTATTGACATGCATACAATCATCAAAGATGATTTCCCTGCTCATAACATGTAGCTACTCAATCTTACTATAGAAACTCATTTTTGACTTGCTAGGTGATTTTGGTCGAATGTGATTTCTACCAAACCAACTGCCCTTTCACCATACTCACAATTAGTCATCCCCATACCTATCAACTAATCAATTACAGGGATCATACCTCCATTTTATTATCTTTTACATAGTCATTGTCATTTTAGAAAAGCTTTTCATTATTTGCTTTCATAGACCGGAGATTTTTTGCTCCAAGTTTGGTGGTAACAGTCTTTCATTTCCGATGATCTCCAATTTGCATAATTTGTTCTTTAACATCATTTCTTAAACATTTAGTGACTACTGAGTATGTTGGGTTTTTTCTAACTTGATCACCATCTTTGCTTGAATCTCCAATGGTAAATTTTGATTGAGTTAATTTAATGAGAAGAAAAATGAAGAAGACAAAAATGGAGGTTTTTTTCAAAAAGAAAAACAAAAATGAAGAAAAAAGAAGGGATGATGATAGATCTGGTAAAAGCATTTTACTTCCAAGATGTCCAGTTTTTTTAACATTTCATAAATAAAGTCATGGAATCAACACATGAATTCATGAGGCACTTGGATATTTGCTTTCTTTTGCATGCTCAGACACATTCATACAATTTCTCTTGCAATATATGAAAAATGGAAGATTAAGGTATCAATATGAATTTAATGGAGATGGCAAGCGGATATGTTTCAACATGAGTAAGCCAAACATACTATACTTTTAGCGATTTCATATTTTGCAATTTTTTATTTCATTAGTTCCATTGTAACAACGGTTCTCGATAAAGTTTATCAAATCTAATTTATGGTAAATGACTATAACTAGAAGGTGCATGCTCACGGTGTTAAATTAAAAGTGAAAGCCCTAACAACATGAATTATTACGTGTTGGGTCTCACATATTGCATTACGTGTGAGTTCTTATTTAACAGGAATTAGTGCGTGAAAATGCAATTAACTTTATTTATTTTAACACCCCAATATTCGAGGTATTATTTTAGTGTATCCAGAAATATACATCTTATGAAATAATATAAATTAAATAAGAAGATGTAATATAAAACGCAATCGAATTTCTCAGTTTTAGACTGTAATTTAAATAATAGAAGGGGATAAATATGTAATAAACGTATTTATCTTATATCCCTTCTAAAATCTTCCAGGAAGTATTCGATGAAGAACCAAAAATCGTGAATCATCTCCACCTTCAATCCTTACTTCAATTCAAGCTAGAAAACTTCAAGATTTTCATCTCTATCATCATCTCTATTGTTATTTTCAATCTATTGTAAGTATTTCTCATGAAATTCTAATCTAGAGAATGGGGTTTTGGTGGGTTATCAATAATTAGCACTTTAATTCGAAAGTAGGGCTTGGGATTGATTGAACTAGTGATTTATAGTATGATTATCACTAATAGAGATCATTTTAACTTATGACAATGATGAAATCATTGTTAGGGTTTATGATGAAATTTGGGGTTTTGCTAAAACCCTCTTAAATTGAGTTCATTAGCATAATAAGTAGTTAATTGTGATGATAGAAGTATAAATAGGTCATGCTAATAAGAAATCAAATAATTAAGAACTTGGATTAGTGAATTACTTAGACTAATCAAAGTGGGGGGAGAGTGAATTATGAGTTACTACTTAGTTGTTATGAATTTTAGAATCTAAATGTGTTATTATGTATCAAATGTATAGGTGATAAAGGATTGGAATAACTATAATCTTTGCTAAGTGAATTCATCATCAAAGATTAAGGTGAGTACATTGTGGATCAATTAGGTGAAGGTTATGTGATCTCGGATTGCTTACGAGCAAGAGATTTCGCATAATCATGTTATTGTTATTATTATTGTGTTTATGTAATTGAATGATAAAGTGGAGATTTATGATCACGAAATAATAACTAATACGAAATATGTGCATTGCACAATTGTATCTTATGGGCCGCGGATCCAATTGGTATCTATTACTATCTATGTTTATTATTTGATAGTCTAAAGGCTTGTATGTGATTGAATTGCTTAATTGATTTCCTAGGTATTCACTAAGCATTTTATGCTTACTCCGTATCATTTAAATGTATTGTAGGTAATACTTCCCAAAGAAAGGATAAGGAAATCAAGAAAGAGTAGCGTGGATTGGTTTGCAAGTTTGTAAGTGCAAGCCCTCTCTTTTGGATTATCGTTTTGATGAAACTTGTGTAATACGCCCTTGAGTCAAGGTTTTTGAAGGTTAAACAATGTATGTGTCGTTTGTTGGATGGTTGGCTTTGAAGGTCAACCCTAGTGTCGAAATGATTAATATTGTGTTTTAAGGTTAACTTCATTAGCCATATATGCAAATTAAGACTAACCAGATTCTTTAATTCTCAAAATTACTTCACTTTAAACCATAATAATATTCACATCCATATATATATATATATGGATGTGAATATTATTATGGTTTAAAGTGAAGTAATTTTGAGAATTAAAGAATCTGGTTAGTCTTAATTTGCATATATGGCTAATTAAGTTAAGGAAATCAAGTATAGATGAAATAAAGCTATTATTGTGTCAATGTATGGTAGAAAAGGGAAACGGGTTTAAAAGGTGTCCAATTGGGTCGTTAATGGATAAAAATGTCAAAATGGGTCGAAAATGACCCAAAAGATTAAAAGGTGAATGACTAGGGCTATGGAGCTTTGGTCAATTGCCTTAAGTTTGTTATTACATGATAGAAAAGTGCTAAAAAGGGTAGGACCTGAATTGGAATAGATTGAAAACTAAGATATTCACTAAAAGTGTTGAAAAATGGTTAGAGGGTCATTTTGGTCATTTGGCGCAAATTTGAAAAAGTGTTTAAAGTGAAAGTTAGATAATGTTATAATGAAAGTGTGTACCAAATTTCAGGTCCTAATCATGTTCGAGTCAAAAGTTATGCTAAATTGAAATTCGTATTTTGGTCATAAGCTAAACAGGTTCAGGACCTGCTGTGCAGGGGGTTTACCCGGCGGGTAACCCCTTTGCCCGGCGGGTACTCTTCCAACATGAACAAGCCGGCGGTCTATAACCCCAACCCGGCGGCTACTAGAGCCTTTAAATGAAAGATTACTTCTGTTACCGAGTTTGTTAAATCACCCGGCGGTTTAACCTTGTGGCCCGGCGGGTTTACTCGTTTACCCGGCGGGTAAGAATGGTACCCGGCGGGTACTATATGTTTTCTAGGAATTTTCTTGTTTGAAAAATCTGGGACCATTGTAGTTGAATTATAAATAAATGTATCATTATGACGAATCTGAGATTGTATTATACATGTAAAAAAAAAAAAAGTTTTATGGGCGTATCAAGTTGGTATCAGAGCGATAGTTTAAGAGAATTACGTAATCCACATTAGGATTGCATAATCTTAAACTATTCTGAATCTATTAATATGTTTCTTATCATATCTTGTAAGAATCTTGTTATGTGGGATTGTGTTGAACCTAAAGAGCGGTTGTTGCCTTGGTTGAATATGTTCAAGAGAATGAATAGAAGTGTGTGATTAGTATAATATGTCTATGTCTGGCCAACGTAGTTGTATTATACTATTGCACATGGGTGATTCAAAACCCTTGAATGTAGTATGGCTGTGGTTAATGATTGTTCTTGATGGTTTATATAGGATCTCTTTAACTTGTATTATTATATAGAAATTGGAATATATTAATTAAATTGTTAATCCTTGTAGTAAATGGAATCAATAAATAAAGGTGATCGGAATCCTCAGGAAAATTCTCCTCAACATGAAGAGAATGCCGGTGATAGAAGTTTAAACCCTGAGGATGAAGTGGTGATTAGGAAAATTATCGGGCAAGCCCTTAAAGAATTCGGCCCAACTGTAATCTCTGAAGTAGATAATGTTGTGACTTCTAAAGTCAATCAAGTAGTAACTGATAAGTTAAAAGAATTTGAACAACAACACCCTATTCTAATGAATCCTTTAGTAGCCACGGGACTCGTGACTACTCAAGGGTCGGCAGAAAGCTATGATTTCAAAAAGTTTTCCGGTTGTAAACCGCCTGAATTTGAAGGTGAATTGAATCCTGTTGCTAGTCTTAGGTGGTTAAGTAGAATGGAGGAAACGTTTCTATTATCTAAATGTCCTGATAACTTGAGAGTGTTGTTTGCTGCTCACCAACTCAAAGGTGATGCTCATGAATGGTGGAATTCAAAGATTGACACCTATGGATTTGAAACAGCATCTCAGTTTTCTTGGGACAAGTTTAAAGAATTATTCAAAAGTGAATTTTCACCACCAGCTGAACTAGAAAAGTTAAAGGGTGAATTTCTTGCGATTAATCAAGGAAGGATGTCTGTAGCTGAATATTCCAAATCTTTCCATGAAAAATCTCGTTTCTGTCCGGAGTACACTTCTAATGAGAAGCTATTGACTGATCATTTCTATCGTCACTTGAATCTTGAAATCCGTGAATCTATTGACCAGTCATTTTATAAGGATATTCCAACGATATTGAATCGAGCCTTAGTAAGAGAAAAAGATTTACTAGCTAAGCGTGCTGAATATGCTAGTAAAAGAAAAGCTGAGCAATCTGCTCCATCTCAATCATCATCGTTTAAGAAAACCAGAACTAATTCGAAATCACCATCACAATCACAACAATCCTCACAAAAATCTCAATCACAACAACAGTTTTCTCAACCCCGTACTCGTGAATGGCCATTATGCGATAAATGTGGAAAAAGACATCTTGGGGATTGTAAATGTTTCAAGTGTGGGAGGCCTGGTCACATGGCACCAGATTGCCCTAGTCCTTTCCGGTTGTGTTACACTTGTTTCAAAAGTGATCATATTCAGGCGGATTGTCCCGTTAAGAAAGAAGAACAGAGAAAGCAACAACAAAGGAAAGATTCTGAGAAGAAAGGGACAACTGCCGGATCGGGATCTAAACCCCGTGCTTTTCAAATTACAGCGGAAGAGGCTAAGGAGTCACATGATGTGGTGACAGGTACCTTTATTATAAATTCTATACCTGCCCATGTCCTGTTTGATTCCGGAGCTTCTAGATCTTTTGTATCACTTTCGTTTTGTAATTGTTTAAATATTTCTGTATCTAAACTTGATCATCCCTTAGAAGTTGAAATAGCTGATAATAAGCTAGTAATAGTTTCTGATGTGTATAAGGGGTGTATCATTGAAATAGGAAGTGAGAAATTTAATGTTGATCTAATCCCAATGCAAATGGGGGAGTTCAACATAGTAATAGGAATGGATTGGTTAGGACGAAATAAATGTGTAATCAATTGTCGTGAAAAAGTTATTTTCCTGAAAGCACCTAGCGGACATGATATAACTGTTTATGGCTAATGTATCAATCGAACTATTCCTGTATGCACTTATGCACGAGCTAAAAGATTGTTATCACACGGGTGTCGGGCCTTCCTAGCACACGTGATTGATAACTCTAAATCTGTTGTTGTTCTTTCTGATATCCCTATTGTCAATGAATTCTCGGATGTATTTCCTGATGAACTCCCTAGTCTTCCTCCGGAGCGACAAGTGGAGTTTAGAATTGATTTAATTCCTGGAGCTGTTCCAATTGCTAAAACCCCATATCGGTTAGCTCCGACTGAAATGCAAGAGATGATGAATCAACTGCAAGAACTCCTTGATAAAGGTTTTATTCGTCCTAGCAGTTCACCTTGGGGAGCTCCAGTGTTATTCGTCAAAAAGAAAGATGGATCACTCAGAATGTGTATCGATTATCGTGAATTAAACAAAGTGACCATTAAGAATCGTTATCCTTTACCTAGAATCGATGATTTATTTGATCAACTGCAAGGTGCCAGTTTCTTTTCAAAAATCGATCTTCGGTCTGGTTACCATCAGTTAAAGGTAAAGGAAGATGACATCTCTAAAACTGCTTTTCGAACTCGTTATGGTCACTATGAATTCGTTGTCATGCCATTCGGTTTAACCAATGCTCCAGCTGCATTTATGGACTTGATGAACCGTGTATGTCATCCTATGCTGGATAAATTTGTGATTGTTTTTATTGATGACATTCTCATTTATTCTAAAGGTGAGAGTGATCATTCAATTCATTTGAGACAAGTTTTGGAGATGCTTCGACGTGAAAAGCTTTATGCTAAATTTTCCAAATGTGAATTCTGGTTACGCGAGGTCCAGTTTCTTGGACATGTAATTAATGTCCATGGCATTCAAGTTGATCCATCTAAGGTTGCTGCAGTTATTAAGTGGGATCCACCTTCGAGTCCCACTGAAGTTCGAAGCTTTCTTGGTCTTGCGGGTTATTATCATCGTTTTATTGAAAGTTTTTCAAAGATTGCTACTCCTCTAACACAGTTGACCCGAAAGAATGTATCATGGAAGTGGGGTGAGGAGCAATCTAAAGCATTTCAATTGTTGAAAGAAAAGCTCAGTCAGGCTCCTATCCTTGTTTTACCGGAAGGTAATGAGGATATGGTGGTTTATTGTGATGCTTCTAAGCTTGGCTTGGGCTGTGTATTAATGCAACGTGGGAAAGTCATTGCTTATGCTTCACGACAACTTAAATCACATGAGCAAAACTATCCTACTCATGATCTTGAATTAGCAGCTGTGGTCTTTGCAATAAAGATTTGGCGACATTATTTATATGGAGTCAAGTCTACTATTTATATTGACCACAAAAGTTTGAAATATTTCTTTGATCAGCGAGATTTGAATAACAGACAAAGAAGGTGGCTTGATCTGGTCAAAGATTACGATTGTGACATTCTTTACCACCCTGGTAAGGCAAATGTCGTTGCTGATGCTCTTAGCCGAAAGGCTACTCATTGTATACTTTCTGTGAAATCTCTTAGCATGATTGTATCTCCTCAATTACTGGATTCTATAAAAGCTGCTCAAATTGATGCTTTATCTTCAAATGACCTGAATAAACAACGTTTAAAAGGTCAAATCTCTGAATTAGTTGACGATTCTCGAGGCTTGAAAACTCGTTATGGTAGAATTTGGATACAAATAACAAGTGATGTAAAGAAATTATTGTTGAATGAAGCTCATAAATCGAAATATTCTGTTCATCCAGGTGCCACCAAAATGTATCGTGATCTGAAATGTGATTATTGGTGGCCTGGTATGAAACGTGATATCATTAAATATGTTCAAAATTGTCTCACTTGTCTGCAAGTAAAAGCTGAGCACCAACAACCATATGGAAAAGTCCAGCCATTGGATATTCCAGTTTGGAAATGGGAACACATCACCATGGATTTTGTTACAAAGCTGCCGAGAACTCCTCGCCAGCATGATGCCATTTGGGTGATTGTGGACCGATTAACAAAAAGTGCTCTTTTCATACCTATTAAGGAAGCATTATCCTCTTAAGTATTAGCAGATATCTATATTCGTGAGGTTGTTGCTCGTCATGGGGTACCTGTCTCTATTGTTTCTGATAGGGATACTCGTTTTACCTCTCGATTCTGGAAGAAGTTTCAAGAAGATATGGATACTCAATTGCATATAAGTACGGCTTTTCATCCTCAAACGGATGGACAGAGTGAGCGTACTATTCAAACTCTTGAAGATATGTTGCGAGCATGTATTATTGACTTTGGTGGCAGTTGGGATCTTCATCTTCCATTGGTGGAATTCTCGTATAATAATAGTTATCATTCTTCCCTAAAGATGCCACCATATCAAATGCTTTATGGTCGAAAGTGTCGTACTCCCATTTGTTGGGGAGAAGTCGGTCAACGTGAGCTAGGCAGTACTGATGTAGTTCAAATGACTACTGAAAAGATTGATCAAATCCGAGAAAGACTAAAAATGGCTCAAGACCGACAGAAATCTTATGCTGATAAACGTAGACGACCAATAGAGTTTCAAGTCGGTGATAAAGTAATGTTAAAAGTTTCTCCCTGGAAGGGTATTATTCGGTTTCGAAAGAGAGGAAAGCTAAGTCCAAGATATATTGGACCCTTTGAAATAATCACTCGTGTCGGTCGAGTAGCTTATCGTTTGCAATTACCGGACGAGCTTGGCGGTATTCATGACACATTCCACGTATCACAGCTTCGAAAATGTCTTGTAGATGAAGCTTCATACGTGCCTCTTTCAGAAATCCAAATAAATGATAAGTTGAATTATATAGAAGAACCCGTACAGATTCTTGATCAAAAAGTTAAACAATTACGTAATAAAACGGATTCTATTGTTAAAGTTCAATGGCGACATCGAAAAGGTTCCGAATTTACTTGGGAACCAGAAGAGTGGATGATGGTGTACTACCCTGCAGTGCATCAAGAATGGTTCGTGAGGACACGAACAGAATAAGTGGGTGTAACACCCCAATTTTATCAGGAATTTAATTTCGTACGCGGATATAATTTTATAATGAAGTAATACTGTGTAAATAAAGAGATATAGTGAAAAACGTAAAACGAATTACCAGTTCCAGACTGTAAATTAGTGGGAATTTAAATAAGTGGACAAATATTTAGAGAAGGGTCGTGGTTTATTTCTTTAGTTCCAAAATATTCCAGAAAACACACAGGGTGTTGAGAAAATCGCAGGAAAACATTACCAATCTTCAAACTTGATCAAATCTTCAATTGTAAGCTAGTAATCTTCAAGTAATCATCTCCTTTCCATTCCCTAATCATTGTAAGTGTTGATTTCTGTATGTTTAACCTAGTTCTTGGGGTTTAGAGGGGTTTATCATGGGTTTTGATTAATTAGTGATCTTTAATACGAAATTAGGGTTTGTAATTGTTAGAATTGTTGTTATTTAGTGTTTATGAGCTTAATAGTAATCAAATAACATGTTAAAAGTGATTAATTAGTGATAGTATTCTTGAATGATTTCTAGGGTTTTACCAATTCTTTGTATTATGATGATAATAAGTTAATAGGTGTTATTAGTGATGTTGATATAGTGTAAATAACATGTTTATATGAGAATTTAATGGCAAAATGTTAAGAAAGTGAAATAGAAGTGATTGTGATTATGATGGTAGAACAAATGGTTATGTTAGTGATTAATTATTTGAATTAGTTGAATCAAAGTGGGGGAGTGATCATATAGAGGTTATTAGTTAAATAAATGAATTCTAGTGATTTAAAAATGTTGTTATGTGTTGAATGATTAGGTGTTAAAGAGTGGACATATCATCATTTGTGTATCTTGTGAATCGTCATTTCAAGGCTAAGGTGAGTAGTGTAAGGATTTAATCAAGTAATTGGTTGTTTGTGTTTCCGGATTACTTATGAGTAAGAGGATCACACAATCATGTGAAGTTAATTATGTTTTATTTGTTTACATTGTTACTTGTAAAAGTGTTATGATATGAATTGATTGTACATGTTACCGGATAGCTTCCGAGCTAGAGGTGGGTACAATCAAGTGAAGATTTAGTGTATTATTTGTATATGATCTGTCACACCCCGCCAAACGGTAATTACAGTTAACAAGAGTAAATTGCGGAAGCTTAGTGACGTGGCGGGGGTGCGAGCAGTAATACACCCAACAGATACATACATACTCAGAGCATATGGTTATCGCAGAACGAAATAGATTAAGATGCCATTAGTTAAAGTTTTACAAAAGATTACCACTTGAAAAGTGGTAACAGTAATAGTAGTAGTTGAAATCAGTATTTCATAAAATACATAATATCAAAAGTAGATTTCATAGGTATGACTGCAGTAGTTGCAGTTATACAGAGGAAATCCAAGTGTCCCAAAAGTAGTGGCATCCTAACAAGTCCATGGTAGTCCGTCCTGATATGCATGCAGATCTTACTTACGCTGCTAATTCCCTGAAAAACATAGAGTAAATCGTCAACAAAATTGTTGAGTGAATTCACAAGTTTGTTTGTTATGTAGGAAACACAAGTTATTAACAATTAACATTTCCCCAAATCAGTTATCAGTAGGAAACACAGGTTAACCTAAATCAAGATTAACATTTCCGATATAGTATACGTAGGAAATCACTTCCTAAACAGTAGTTTTGTGTGTGGGAATATTTAGACGGTGATCCCTTGAAAGGTGAGCTAAACCTGTCAAGTAAGGTAACCCGATCTAACCCTATAACCAAACCACAACCCTAATCTGTTGTTATTTGCCATGCTGGACAATTAAGTATACGCTCCCAAATCCGTAGGAGGGTCGTCACGGCGATACTACTATCCGTATACTCAGTGGCTAGAGTCACCTAGCTAATGGTTATAGTCTGTAGCCATAAGGTCTTTTATGCACTACATCGTTCAGCCTAGATCTGTACCAAGATTCGTTGCCTAAATTCCCAAAATAGTTATGAAAACATTTCATAAAACATAGTTCAAATAGTTGTGTGAAATACCCTTTCACCAATAGTTCAAGTATGAAGTACCCCTTCATAAACAATCATGTAAATACATACAGTATTTAAAGCAGTTGTCGCATGCAATTATACATACGATTTCTATGTTTTCCACCCCGAGTTTTAAAGCATTAAAACAGTGAAAAGGGGTTTGTGAACTCACAGTAAGTGCTCGGATGTGAATGCTAGCGAGAAAAGATAGCGGAACCCAAACGTAGTCAACCTATACACAATAATGTATTAACTATAAGTACTTTATTTACTTACGTTAATAATTTGTTTGTTTAAAGAAATTATCAATTTCTTAAGTTTGTGTATGTCGTTGATGATTGTTGTTGAAAATATATAATATTATCCAAGTATTGTTTGTTTGTCGAATTGTCCGAAGTGTGAAAGTATATATACATATATATACTTATATAGTTGAATGTATATATTCTCGCATATATTTATTATTATTCGTTGTCTCGTCTCATATCTATATATATATCATATATATAAAAGTTTGTCGTTAAGTTTCCAAAATCACAAGTCTCACTTTTCATAAGTCTGTATTTATTTTCGTTCATCTAATAATTATCATCCTGTTTCCAACATGATCGTATACGTCTAATTAAATAATTGTTAATGTTATATAATATATCGTTTCATAATAAAATTTATCGTTCTTTTTCTATTCACTCGATCCATTTAAGTTTAACATGAGATCTATTAACTATTCGGTCCAAACCCAACAGCTCAAGCCCAACACCAGCCCAGACCGTGACCCGGCCCAGCCCAGCACACGGCCCAGCTCAGCACCCGGCCCAGTCGTTCAGCTTGGGCCAGCCGTTCGGCTTGGCCAGCCGTTCGGCTTGAGCCTTCAGCCGTTCGGCTGTTGGCCTCGGCCCAGTCCACTCCGCTCGGCCCAATTGTTTAGTCCGTTTATTAATCAGCCCAAATCGTTCGGTCCATCATGTGTTCAACCAGGCCCAGCCGTTCGGCTTTGGGCTCTTAGCCGTTCGGCTTTGGCCCTTAGCCGATCGGCTACATGTTCGAGTCCAGTCCCCTGCTCCGTTTTCAAGTTTTGAAGTCCGATTTCGTGGTGTTTTTATGCAAGGATTTGAATGGGTTTCGTGTTTATATGCTCCATAACAACAATATACATCATTATAACCATTAACATCAAACTTTTACATGTTAATTTAGGTGTTCAAGTTTTTGGTTCAAAAACCATTTTCAACATTTAAGCTTCAATCTTTCAAATTTGTTGTTTATATACATAGATTATGACATGTATACACGTAATATATCGAAATTTAAGCAAAGAGTTCAAGGATTTGAAGTTTTCTTACAAAATGAAAATGATGAAGATGATGAACGTTTGATGATGATGATGGTGAAGCCACTGGCTTTGTTCCACTTCCACTTCCTGATGCTGCTTACTTCTGATCTTGTTAATTTGTTTGTGAAGGAGAGAAAGAAATTTGGTGAATTATGTGTGTGTGTGTGTGTTCTGCCGAAGATCACAGAGAGAAATGGAGAGGGAGTGAAATAATTCAAACGGTATGGCTCGGTTCACCTCAATTATTTGAGTTTGGTAGCCGGTTTGCGTACTGAAATTTCGAGTACGGGTATAATTATAGCAATATAAAATTTAACATTTTATATTTTTATTTTGTAGATGCTCTCCTGGTTCGTAATATGTTTTCAGAATAATGAAGTTATCATTATTTTTAATTGTTGTACATTTTTGTACATTTTACTGCGCGCGTCCAATTGAGCGCCAAATTTCAGTCGAGTTTCGAATTCATATTTCGAAGTAATGTTCTAAATACTTGAAAACGTACTAGGTAGGGCTGGCAACCAACCCGTGAACCCGAAACCCGACACGAACCCAACCCGAATATTATAAGGTTAGGGTCGAGATTTTTGAGGCGTCAACCCGTGAACCCGAAACCCGCCAACTCAATATTTTTTTGGGTCGGGTCTGGGTCAGCAAATGCATTTTTGGGTTGAACCCGACAACCCGAAATTCAGTTAATATCATTATAAATTTATTTTAATTTAAATATGACACATAATTTAGACCTTTCCAGTTACTGATTTATAATTTTTTCTTTGGTATCTTTACGTTTTCATATAAGTTAGTGAATTAATGATGTTTTGATGATCCATTCAAATTGATATAATATTTATTTTTATAAAATTTGAAATTTTATAATTATTTATGCTTATAAATAATTAGCTATTTTATTCAAAAGATTGATCAATGTGACTTAACTGACCCAAATGTCCAAAACCGACCTGAAAACTCAAAAATAACGTGAAAATTTGTTGAATTATTAGCAATTCAGGTTGGGTCGGGTTCGGGTTGTCGGGTTTTGGGTTGGGTTGAAATACCCAACCCGATTTTAAAATCAGGTTGGGTTCGGGTTGACCATTTCTGACCCGCCAACCCGACAACCCGAACCCGCCAACCCGACCCAACCCGAATTGCCACCCCTAGTACTACTAGGAAAATAACGTTTTCCAGATTTTGACCTTTTAGGTACGTTTTAGAATTGTTTCTGTTCGTTATATAATACGTTTTATGTTAAACGTATAATTGAATCATTTTATCTATATGTTATAGATATATAAATACTCGTAATTAATAATCGAATTATTAATTATTTCGTGTTACCAAATCTGGTTAATTATTTTTGTCGGCTTCGTTCCGATACGTTCGTACGTAATTTATAAATAACTATGTATCATGTAATACTTTTTGTATTATTGTTTTGGGCTCGCTAGACTGACATCACATCATAAGTTTAGTTTAAAACAATCGCAGGGAATTAGCGTAAGAAATGCATGAAATTAAGTATAATTATATACCTAATTTGGAGGAGTGTCACATTCTCCCCCCGTTAGTGAAATCTCGTCCCGAGATTTAAGTCGAGCCGTGAGTCTCGGTCACGCTCTCAAATAGGTTAGGGTATTTCTTTCGTATTTCATCCTCTCGTTCCCAGGTAAACTCTGGGCCATGTTTCGAGTTCCAACGAACTTTAACCAGTTTGATTCGTTTGTGTCGAAGTTTTTGTGTTTTAGAATCCATAACTTCAACAGGTTCCTCCACAAAGTTAAGTTTTGAGTCAATGAAGACTTCATCAGGAGGAATGATAAGCGTTTCATTAGAAAGACACTTTTTGAGGTTGCTAACGTGGAAAGTATCGTGTATGCTACAAAGCTCTTGCGGTAGTTTGAGCTTGTACGCGACAGGACCAACCCTAGCAAGGATTTCAAATGGTCCGATGTATCGTGGGTTCAGCTTTCCTCATTTGCCAAATCGTGCTACTCCTTTCCAGGGAGATACTTTGAGTAGGACTTTGTCTCCTACTTGAAACTCAAGAGGTTTACGGCGGTTATCAGCGTAACTCTTTTGTCGATCTCGTGCCGCTTTCAGTCGGCTCAATACTTGAGTTATTTTGTCAGTGGTTTCCTGGACAAGTTCGGGTCCAGATAGTTGTCTGTCGTCCAACTCTGCCCAACAGAGTGGTGATCGGCACTTGCGTCCATATAACGCCTCAAATGGTGCCATCTGTATACTCGTGTGATAACTATTGTTGTAAGAGAATTCAGCTAGAGGTAGGTGGGTATCCCAGTTACCTCCAAAGTCTATCACACATGCTCGCAACAAGTCTTCGAGTGTCTGTATCGTTCGCTCACTTTGGCCGTCAGTCTGCGGGTGATAGGCAGTACTCATATCAAGTCGAGTACCCAATGCCTGTTGTAATGTTTGCCAAAAGCGAGAAGTGAATCGTGCATCTCTATTAGAGATGATGGATAGTGGCACACCATGCCGAGAAACAACCTCCTTAATATATATTTTAGCTAGTTTCTCCATTCCATCCGTTTCTTTAATAGCAAGAAAGTGGGCTGATTTCGTCAATCGATCGACAATCACCCATATGGCATTTGCTCCCGATGCCGTTCTAGGTAACTTCGTAATGAAGTCCATCGTAATTTGCTCCCATTTCCACTTCGGCAACTCAGGTTGCTGCAAAAGTCCAGACGGCTTTTGATATTCAACTTTGACTTTCGAGCAAGTCAAACATTTGCTTACGTAGGTGGCGATGTCACGTTTCATTCCAGGCCACCAGTAGAAACCTTTCACGTCATGGTACATCTTGTCTGCACCAGGATGTATCGAGTAGTTGGACTTGTGTGCCTCGTCCAAAATCAGCTTGCGTAACTCCTCTACGCATGGTACCTAAATTCGATCCATAAAGTACAACACTCCGTTGTCCTTTTTCTCGAGTTGCTTTTCTATTCCCTTCAAGGATTCATCCTTAAGACGTTCGGGAGTGAAAGCAGTTTCTTGTGCATCGCGAATTTGAGTAATGAGATTCGAGTGGATTGTCAATCCCAAGGCTCGAACTCTTCGAGGTTTGATTCGTTCCTTACGACTCAGGGCATCTGCTACAACGTTAGCTTTACCCGGGTGATACTTTATTTCACAGTCGTAATCGTTAAGTAATTCGACCCAACGTCGTTGTCTCATGTTAAGTTCTTTCTGGTCGAATATATGTTGTAGGCTCTTATGATCAGTGAAGATTGTACACTTTGTACCGTATAGGTAGTGTCTCCAGATCTTCAGTGCAAAAACAACGGCTCCCAATTCCAAATCATGAGTCGTATAGTTTTTCTCATGCACTTTTAGTTGTCGAGATGCATAAGCAATGACCTTTTCGTTTTGCATCAGTACGCAACCCAATCCCTGATGCGACGCATCACAGTAAACAACAAAGTTATCTACTCCTTCGGGTAGTGATAGTATGGGTGCGCTGCTCAGTTTCTGTTTCAATAGTTGAAATGCATTCTCTTGTTTCTCATTCCACTCAAATTTCTTGTCTTTTTGAGTTAATGTGGTAAGTGGCTGGGCTATCTTTGAAAAGTTTGCGATGAATCGCCTGTAATAGCCAGCTAGACCAAGAAATTGTCGTACTTCAGTTGGGGTTTTCGGTGCTTCCCAGTTGTTGATTGCCTCAATTTTGGATGGGTCCACGTGAATTCCCTTGTCATTTATCACATGACCAAGGAATTGAACCTCTCTTACCCAAAATTCGCACTTAGAGAACTTTGCATAAAGCTTCTCTTTTTGTAGTAGTTCGAGGACAAGCTTCAGATGTTGCTCGTGATCCTCTTTCGTTCGTGAGTATACCAAGATGTCGTCAATAAACACAATGACGAATTTATCCAGATAGGGTTTGCATACTCTATTCATCAAGTCCATGAATACTGCTGGTGCGTTGGTCAGTCCAAAAGGCATGACTAGAAACTCGTAATGACCGTATCGAGTCCTAAACGCGGTTTTCGGTACATCTTCTTCTCGTACCTTGAGTTGGTGGTAACCAGATCGTAGGTCAATTTTTGAATAATAACTCGACCCTTGCAATTGATCAAACAGATCGTCAATGCGTGGTAACGGGTATCGGTTCTTGATAGTTACCTTGTTCAGTTCTCGGTAATCGATGCACATCCGCATAGATCCATCCTTTTTCTTAACAAACAAAACCGGAGCTCCCCAAGGGGAAAAGCTTGGTCGGATGAATCCCAAGTCTAGAAGTTCTTGCAATTGAGTGGATAATTCTTGCATTTCCGAGGGAGCTAGACGATAAGGTGCACGTGCGATAGGTGCGGCTCCTGGCATCAGGTCAATGTGAAACTCAACTTGTAGTGGGGGTGGCAACCCCGGCAACTCATCAGGGAACACTCCTGGATAGTCGCGTACAATGGGTACATCGTCTATACGTCGCTCCTCTGGTTTCTTTTCTACAACGTGTGCCAGAAATGCTTGGTACCCCTTTCGGAGATATTTACTGGCCTTCAAACATGAAATCATCTTTGTAGCACTTTTTCGTTTCTCACCTTGAACCACAAGTGTTTCTCCTGTCGACAGTGGTAATCGTACCAGTTTATCATAACATATGATCTCAGCGCGGTTCTTAGATAACCAATCCATACCGACTACAACGTCAAAACTTCCCAACTTAACCGGTAGTAAGTCTATTTCGAAGAAATGACCTTCTAACTCCAAGGTACATCCCGGTACTATTTCTCCTGATTCGATCAACTCACCATCGGCTAATTCTATGGTATACTTGTTGTCTAATTTACGGGATTCAAGTTCTAATAGTGGTCTAAACTCAGTAGACACAAAACTTAAATCAGCACCCGAATCAATTAACACAGAGGCATAATGATTGTTTACAAGAAACGTACCAGTGACGGTGTTAGGGTCCTGGCGTGCCTCTTGTGCTCCAATCACAAATGCCCTTCCTTGAGCCGGTTGATTGTTGATGTTGTCAGCTCGGTTATTGTTATTACCACGGTTGTTGTTGTTGTTGCGGTTTTGGTTGTTGTTGTTGAGCTTAGGGCATCGGTTGCGGTAGTGCCCTTGCTCACCACATTCAAAACATCCCTGGTTTTGACGCTCAGTGTTTGCCCGTGGGGGAGGGTTAGTTTTGCTTTCCCGGGTTCTATGTCCCCATGCCCTACAGTTTCCACAATACCCACACCCACCTTCGTGGTGTCGGTTGCACTTATCACATTTGGGTTTGTTACCCAGGTATGGTTTCGATTCAGTAGTGGTGGCAACATATGCTTTCGCATTTCCAGAATGTTTCTTGTTTTGCTGACCCTGGCGATCAGCACCATTACCGTTCCACTTTCGTTTTGCACCACCAGAACTACTAACATCAGTACTGTTCGGTTCACTCTTTCCCGACACAGCTTTCTTAGTCATTGTCCCAATCCTGACCGCCTCATCGGTCAAACTTTGTGCTAGAGTAACAGCACTCCTGAAAGTGTCCGGTTTAGATGACGTCACCAGACTACGGATTTGTGGGGCCAAACCGTATATGTAGCGCTCGATACGCTTATACTCGGGTGTCACCATGTGTGGCACTAGACGTGCAAGTTCCTGAAACTTAGTGGTGTACCCAGTAATATCAGCACCAATCATGGTGATGTTCCACAACTCTGTTTCTATTTTCTGCATCTCACTGCGAGGGCATAATTCCTCCAACATCAAATTCTTAAATGTTTCCCATGACATTGAATAAGCAGCTGGTCGACCAAGTGATTGGATCTGACTGTTCCACCAAGTGAGCGCTTTGTTAGCCAAAGTGCAAGTTGCATACTTCACCATACAGTCAGGTGAACAGTCACTAATGTCCAATACCGATTCAGTTTTCTCTATCCAATGAATCATACCAATTGCACCCTCGGTGCCACGGAAAGAAATCGGCTTACAAGCCTGAAATGTTTTGTATGAACACCCTTTGTGAGCATTCACGGGTGTCTCAGTATTAACAGGGGTAGATCCACTGTTGTTAACTCCAGGTTCGCGACTACGGCTTGCCTCATATTCAGCAATACCTTCAGCTATTCTTCGTGCGATCATTTGTTCGGTGGTTTCAGTGGGTGTGGTGGAGGCGTAGTCGTCTTTTGACTTTTTCTAGTGACTCGTCGTTTGGGAGACATGATTCAGCTCTGCGATGAATAAAATGCAGAGTGTTAATGTTGAGATATTGAATGTGAATAGATCAAAGATTCACACTTGATAGAAATGAATGACATGAAAAGATGAATGAAAAGAGTTTTACAACACGTGCCTCACAACTTTGAAACACCCACATGTATCTAGCATAATATAATCACGTTGGCCAGGCGTCATTATATAATGTCCAATACATATTTCTTTTCATTGTCGTTTAACACCGTTAATTTCAGAGGTTCTCAAGAATAATCAATCATCAAGATGCAATATGTTTCAGGGTTTACAAGAATTGATCACAAAGTTATCGATAACGGATAGTTTTAATCACAAGTCGACAGTTGTAAGAGAAAATAATATGGTTGATAATAAGCATAATGAACACGGGATGTAAACCAAACATACATTATATATTAAAGGTCATAACGCTGTTACATGAGTTTAGTACAAAATGAGATGGGATTTCTAATATATCCATCGATAGTTAGCGTTATACAAAAGGTGATGGGTTTCCTATACATATACCCATTCTACTAACAAAGTTCCATCCAACATACAGCTAGTCCATAACTAATACATACATATATGTTTCCCCAAAAGTAATAGTTTAATATGGTGCAACACGAACTGCCATACACAGGCCTAACGGAACCATGGTAAATACATCCTAACCGCAACCATCACTGCTGCAGTCATCACACAAATGCCAGCTACAATCTCCGACACCCTAGTACGCCTCTCTAAAGCTGCAACACGTGCACGAGTGGATGCTAGACTCTGCCAGTCTGTCTGACGGTGAGTCTCCACAAAATCCATCCTCTGATGGAGCATAGTCATATCCATGTCAGTGCAGGAGGCATCACTCAGTAACTCCATCACGTCTCTACTCTGACTAGCATATCTCCTAATCACAGTGTAGATCACAGCCACAAGAGTAGGTACAGTGAGCTCCAGAGGCTCACCAGTGAAAGGTGCAGATGGTGGTGGATGAGAGGACTCTCCAAACTCAAAGGTCAAGGGAATACCCTCTAGTGATCTCCACTCTCTCAATACACTAGGCATCCAGTCCAGATGAGAAGGTCGGAGCCTCTTCTGTGGCGGCTCGACAACTGGAACCTCAGGCTCAGTCACTGGCGCCTTATCGCGCGGCGCGAGTGGTCCCCTGGGAAAATCCCGAACACTGATCCTAGCTGTCTTCCTAGGTACAGGCACACGAGATGTACTCGCGATGGCTGGCTCAGGGGTAGGAGTAATGTAGGCAGATGGTCCACGGTGTGTGGTCACTCCAGTACTCGCTACGCTAAAGTAGGAGGCCTCCATGGGCTCCTCCTCAGAATCGGAATCAGTGATATAGATCGGTGCGCGTCTCGACATGCTGAGACAAAAGAATCGTGTGTGACATGTCAGTCGTATGTTAGTTGTATGCAAAGTATGTATGCATGAATGCACAAATGTTCTAGCCAAGGCTATAGTCTAGGTCTCTAAGGTTTTCAGTCACCTAAAGACTTCTAGTTCGCTATAACCAATGGCTCTGATACCAAGTCTGTCACACCCCGCCAAACGGTAATTACAGTTAACAAGAGTAAATTGCGGAAGCTTAGTGACGTGGCGGGGGTGCGAGCAGTAATACACCCAACAGATACATACATACTCAGAGCATATGGTTATCGCAGAACGAAATAGATTAAGATGCAATTAGTTAAAGTTTTACAAAAGATTACCACTTGAAAAGTGGTAACAGTAATAGTAGTAGTTGAAATCAGTATTTCATAAAATACATAATATCAAAAGTAGATTTCATAGGTATGACTGCAGTAGTTGCAGTTATACAGAGGAAATCCAAGTGTCCCAAAAGTAGTGGCATCCTAACAAGTCCATGGTAGTCCGTCCTGATATGCATGCAGATCTTACTTACGCTGCTAATTCCCTGAAAAACATAGAGTAAATCGTCAACAAAATTGTTGAGTGAATTCACAAGTTTGTTTGTTATGTAGGAAACACAAGTTATTAACAATTAACATTTCCCCAAATCAGTTATCAGTAGGAAACAAAGGTTAACCTAAATCAAGATTAACATTTCCGATATAGTATACGTAGGAAATCACTTCCTAAACAGTAGTTTTGTGTGTGGGAATATTTAGACGGTGATCCCTTGAAAGGTGAGCTAAACCTGTCAAGTAAGGTAACCCGATCTAACCCTATAACCAAACCACAACCCTAATCTGTTGTTATTTGCCATGCTGGACAATTAAGTATACGCTCCCAAATCCGTAGGAGGGTCGTCACGGCGATACTACTATCCGTATACTCAGTGTCTAGAGTCACCTAGCTAATGGTTATAGTCTGTAGCCATAAGGTCTTTTATGCACTACATCGTTCAGCCTAGATCTGTTCCAAGATTCGTTGCCTAAATTCCCAAAATAGGTATGAAAACATTTCATAAAACATAGTTCAAATAGTTGTGTGAAATACCCTTTCACCAATAGTTCAAGTATGAAGTACCCCTTCATAAACAATCAAGTAAATACATACAGTATTTAAAGCAGTTGTCGCATGCAATTATACATACGATTTCTATGTTTTCCACCCCGAGTTTTAAAAGCATTAAAACAGTGAAAAGGGGTTTGTGAACTCACAGTAAGTGCTCGGATGTGAATGCTAGCGAGAAAAGATAGCGGAACCCAAACGTAGTCAACCTATACACAATAATGTATTAACTATAAGTACTTTATTTACTTACGTTAATAATTTGTTTGTTTAAAGAAATTATCAATTTCTTAAGTTTGTGTATGTCGTTGATGATTGTTGTTGAAAATATATAATATTATCCAAGTATTGTTTGTTTGTCGAATTGTCCGAAGTGTGAAAGTATATATACATATATATACTTATATAATTGAATGTATATATTCTCGCATATATTTATTATTATTCGTTGTCTCGTCTCATATCTATATATATATCATATATATAAAAGTTTGTCGTTAAGTTTCCAAAATCACAAGTCTCACTTTTCATAAGTCTGTATTTATTTTCGTTCATCTAATAATTATCATCCTGTTTCCAACATGATCGTATACGTCTAATTAAATAATTGTTAATGTTATTTAATATATCGTTTCATAATAAAATTTATCGTTCTTTTTCTATTCACTCGATCCATTTAAGTTTAACATGAGATCTATTAACTATTCGATCCAAACCCAACAGCTCAAGCCCAACACCAGCCCAGACCGTGACCCGGCCCAGCCCAGCACACGGCCCAGCTCAGCACCCGGCCCAGCCGTTCGGCTTGGGCCAGCCGTTCGGCTTGGGCCTTCAGCCGTTCGGCTGTTGGCCTCGGCCCAGTCCACTCCGCTCGGCCCAATTGTTTAGTCCGTTTATTAATCAGCCCAAATCGTTCGGTCCATCATGTGTTCAACCAGGCCCAGCCGTTCGGCTTTGGGCTCTTAGCCGTTCGGCTTTGGCCCTTAGCCGTTCGGCTTTTTCTTAGCCGATCGGCTACATGTTCCAATCCAGTCCCCTGCTCCGTTTTCAAGTTTTGAAGTCCGATTTCGTGGTGTTTTTATGCAAGGATTTGAATGGGTTTCGTGTTTATATGCTCCATAACAACAATATACATCATTATAACCATTAACATCAAACTTTTACATGTTAATTTAGGTGTTCAAGTTTTTGGTTCAAAAACCATTTTCAACATTTAAGCTTCAATCTTTCAAATTTGTTGTTTATATACTTAGATTATGACATGTATACACATAATATATCGAAATTTAAGCAAAGAGTTCAAGGATTTGAAGTTTTCTTACAAAATGAAAATGATGAAGATGATGAACGTTTGATGATGATGATGGTGAAGCCACTGGCTTTGTTCCACTTCCACTTCCTGATGCTGCTTACTTCTGATCTTGTTAATTTGTTTGTGAAGGAGAGAAAGAAATTTGGTGAATTATGTGTGTGTGTGTGTGTTCTGCCGAAGATCACAGAGAGAAATGGAGAGGGAGTGAAATAATTCAAACGGTATGGCTCGGTTCACCTCAATTATTTGAGTTTGGTAGCCGGTTTGCGTACTGAAATTTCGAGTACGGGTATAATTATAGCAATATAAAATTTAACATTTTATATTTTTATTTTGTAGATGCTCTCCTGGTTCGTAATATGTTTTCAGAATAATGAAGTTATCATTATTTTTAATTGTTGTACATTTTTGTACATTTTACTGCGCGCGTCCAATTGAGCGCCAAATTTCAGTCGAGTTTCGAATTCATATTTCGAAGTAATGTTCTAAATACTTGAAAACGTACTAGGAAAATAACGTTTTCCAGATTTTGACCTTTTAGGTACGTTTTAGAATTGTTTCTGTTCGTTATATAATACGTTTTATGTTAAACGTATAATTGAATCATTTTATCTATATGTTATAGATATATAAATACTCGTAATTAATAATCGAATTATTAATTATTTCGTGTTACCAAATCTGGTTAATTATTTTTGTCGGCTTCGTTTCGATACGTTCGTACGTAATTTATAAATAACTATGTATCATGTAATACTTTTTGTATTATTGTTTTGGGTTCGCTAGACTGACATCACATCATAAGTTTAGTTTAAAACAATCGCAGGGAATTAGCGTAAGAAATGCATGAAATTAAGTATAATTATATACCTAATTTGGAGGAGTGTCACATGATCATAGTGATATGAATTGTGATTGTACATGTTACCGGATAGCTTCCGAGCTAGAGGTGGGTACAATCATAAGTTAGTGATATGAAGCTTATGAAGTTATGATATAGAGTTGCTAGTTTTACTAGCATAGTGTTTATGTAGTCATGATATATGTATTATTTGATTAAATTGCTTATATGCTCACTAAGCAAAAGTGCTTATTGTTTAAGTGCTTTATGTTTTAGGTGGAAGTGGTCAAGGAAAGGGGAAAGCGGTTTAAAGAGATAGCGTGGATTGCATGATATTAGAGTATGGCAAGTTTTCTCTTTGAAGTATCGTTTGTTCTAGCTTGTGTAATAATCGCCCTTTTTAAGACATGTTTTAAAAGATAGTCATGGTGAGCCATGACATATGAAATTTTGATATAATTTGATCTTTGAGGTCAAGAATACTAGTAAATGATGTATATTATGGTTTTCAAGTTTTAATGTTAGTGTTTGAATTAAATTAGTGTTTATGGATTGGTTTTATAAAAAATAGAGTGAATCAATGGTCAAATTTGTTTTCATTTGAAATGGAGTGTTGACATTTAGTCAACCATTCCATTAGTCAATTATGGGTTGTGATTGGCTAGTCAATGGGTCAAAGTAGTTATTGTGGGTCAGCGGGTCAAAAAGGGTCGATATGGGTCATTAAATGTACTTACGGTCTAAAATGGGTTAGAGAAGGGATAAGGGTGTGGTGAAGCATCTTACAACTTTGTTTTAATATGTATGATATGTGGTCAAAGGCATAATGTCTCAGCCTTCATGGTTTGAGACTTGGTATGTTCACAAAATGGTCGTTTTTGGGTCAAAAAGAGTCATACGCCAAAATCCCGTGTCATTGTGAAATTTGAAAAAGTGCAAAAAGGGAAGTCTTCGTTTTGGTCATATGAAGGTGCACGCAAAATTTCAGGTCAAACGGATGCACGAGTAAAAAGTTATGCGCGTTTGAAGTTGGTTAAAAAGTTGACTTTTGCTGACTTCTGGATTTACACTAAGGAACGCGATCCTGACAACTTGAGCCGGATCGCGTTCGCAAGGCAAAAATGGTAACCGAAAATTTATAACTAAGGAACGCGATCCCGCCCACTTTCCCGGATCGCGTTTGACATTGAAAAATGAAATTTTAGGTCTTAAAAAGCTTGTTTTAACTAGGAATAACTATTGAGGTTAAACTATACATATGGGATAGTCATGGGACATTATCGAGAGTGTCATAAACCGGAAAAAAAAATGGTTCTGTTTTCGGGGCGTTTCAAGTTGGTATCAGAGCGATAGTTTAAGAGAATTATGTAATCCACTTTAGGATTGCGTAGTCTTAAACTATTATGAATACATGATTATGTTTCCATATGATTATAAGATTTGTTGTTATGACTGACTGTGTTTAAGGGTAATGAATAGAAGTGTGTGGTAAGTCTAATATGATTTCGTCTGGCCAACGAAATTAATATTATACTATTGCACATGGGTGATTCATAGCACTTAAACATAATGCAGAGAGAATTGTTTTGATAAATTGTGTATGCAGTTTAAATTGTTGTTTATATTATGTGGAGATTGAAAGTACTAATTAAGTTATTGATTTTGTATTAGATGGATGCTAATAAGAATACCAGTGAACGTTCTCCCCCGCAAGACGAGAACCGAAATTTGACTCATGAGGAAGAAGTAATGATAAAGAGGATAGTTGGACAATCCTTAGAAGCCTTTACCCCAACGATGATTACTAGGATGGAAAACATGTTGACTGAGAGGTTTAGTGAGTTTGAAAGACAACATATAGCTCCTTTAAGAAATATTAGTACTTCCTCAACTCATGTCGAGACGAATAAAGAGAAAGAGAAGTTTGAATATAAGAGTTTTGCTACGTATAACCCGCCCGAGTTTAGTGGAGAGTTAAACCCAGTTATTAGTAATCGTTGGATTAGTGAACTTGAGGAAACCTTTTTGTTGTGTAAGTGTCCGGATGAGTCCAAAGTGATATTGCAGCCCATCAACTTAAGAAAGATGCTCATGAGTGGTGGAATTCACAGTTAGAGACGTATGGTCCTGAGGTAGCTTTGAGGTTTACCTGGGATAAGTTTAAAGAAATATTTAGAGAGGAATTTTCACCACCTGCAGAATTAGAAAAGTTAAAAGGAGAGTTTTTAGCGATTGAGCATGGAAGTAAGTCAGTTGCCGAGTATTCTAAGGCATTTCATGAGAAAGCTAGGTTCTGTCCTGAGTACACCTCCAATCCTAAGTTGTTGACCGACCATTTTTATCGTCATCTTAACCTTGAAATTCGTGAATCCATTGACCCACTTGTTTATAATACCATTGCTAAGATCTTGAATAGAGCATTAGTGCGTGAAAAGGATTTACAAGCTAGAATTGCTGAATCAGTTAGTAAGAGAAAAGTAGAACACACCACTTCACCATCTGTTGTGTCTAAGAAAACACGTTTTGAGGAGACTTTACCACAACCACAACCATTACAGCAAGTTAGTGCTCAAACCCAACCGAGAGAAATACCCCCATGTGAGAGATGTGGTAGGAAGCATACAGGGGAGTGCAAATGTTTTAAGTGTGGAAGACCGGGGCATATGGCATCGAATTGCCCAAGTCTTTTTCGTTTGTGTTATTATTGTTTCAAAGATGATCATCTTCAGGCTGATTGCCCTGATCGGGCAAGAGATAGGCGTAAGAAAATGGAAGAGAAGGTAGCTATGACTGTTCCAAAACCTAAAGTTCGTGCTTATCAGATAACAGAGGGAGAAGAGAAGGAGTCATCAAATGTGACGTCAGGTACCTATATCCTTAAATCCCATACCTGCTTACATTTTGACTCTGATGTCGTTGAATCTCTAGTGTTCTTGTTATTATGTATGTATTAGTAATCTTAAGATTTGATTAAGATATAGTATGTACCTAGAGTGTTCGTGAGGACACGAACAGTTTAAGTGGGGGAGAGTTGTAACACCCCAATTTTATCAGGAATTTAATTTCGTACGCGGATATAATTTTATAATGAAGTAATACTGTGTAAATAAAGAGATATAGTGAAAAACGTAAAACGAATTACCAGTTCCAGACTGTAAATTAGTGGGAATTTAAATAAGTGGACAAATATTTAGAGAAGGGTCGTGGTTTATTTCTTTAGTTCCAAAATATTCCAGAAAACACACAGGGAGTTGAGAAAATCGCAGGAAAACATTACCAATCTTCAAACTTGATCAAATCTTCAATTGTAAGCTAGTAATCTTCAAGTAATCATCTCCTTTCCATTCCCTAATCATTGTAAGTGTTGATTTCTGTATGTTTAACCTAGTTCTTGGGGTTTAGAGGGGTTTATCATGGGTTTTGATTAATTAGTGATCTTTAATACGAAATTAGGGTTTGTAATTGTTAGAATTGTTGTTATTTAGTGTTTATGAGCTTAATAGTAATCAAATAACATGTTAAAAGTGATTAATTAGTGATAGTATTCTTGAATGATTTCTAGGGTTTTACCAATTCTTTGTATTATGATGATAATAAGTTAATAGGTGTTATTAGTGATGTTGATATAGTGTAAATAACATGTTTATATGAGAATTTAATGGCAAAATGTTAAGAAAGTGAAATAGAAGTGATTGTGATTGTGATTATGATGGTAGAACAAATGGTTATGTTAGTGATTAATTATTTGAATTAGTTGAATCAAAGTGGGGGAGTGATCATATAGAGGTTATTAGTTAAATAAATGAATTCTAGTGATTTAAAAATGTTGTTATGTGTTGAATGATTAGGTGTTAAAGAGTGGACATATCATCATTTGTGTATCTTGTGAATCGTCATTTCAAGGCTAAGGTGAGTAGTGTAAGGATTTAATCAAGTAATTGGTTGTTTGTGTTTCCGGATTACTTATGAGTAAGAGGATCACACAATCATGTGAAGTTAATTATGTTTTATTTGTTTACATTGTTACTTGTAAAAGTGTTATGATATGAATTGATTGTACATGTTACCGGATAGCTTCCGAGCTAGATGTGGGTACAATCAAGTGAAGATTTAGTGTATTATTTGTATATGATCATAGTGATATGAATTGTGATTGTACATGTTACCGGATAGCTTCCGAGCTAGAGGTGGGTACAATCATAAGTTAGTGATATGAAGCTTATGAAGTTATGATATAGAGTTGCTAGTTTTACTAGCATAGTGTTTATGTAGCCATGATATATGTATTATTTGATTATTTGCTTATATGCTCACTAAGCAAAAGTGCTTATTGTTTAAGTGTTTTATGTTTTAGGTGGAAATGGTCAAGGAAAGGGGAAAGCGGTTTAAAGGGATAGCGTGGATTGCATGATATTAGAGTATGGCAAGTTTTCTCTTTGAAGTATCGTTTGTTCTAGCTTGTGTAATAATCGCCCTTTTTAAGACATGTTTTAAAAGATAGTCATGGTGAGCCATGACATATGAAATTTTGATATAATTTGATCTTTGAGGTCAAGAATACTAGTAAATGATGTATATTATGGTTTTCAAGTTTTAATGTTAGTGTTTGAATTAAATTAGTGTTTATGGATTGGTTTTATAAAAAATAGAGTGAATCAATGGTCAAATGTGTTTTCATTTGAAATGGAGTGTTGACATTAATCAACCATTCCATTAGTCAATTATGGGTTGTGATTGGCTAGTCAATGGGTCAAAGTAGTTATTGTGGGTCAGCGGGTCAAAAAGGGTCGATATGGGTCATTAAATGTACTTACGATCTAAAATGGGTTAGGGAAGGGATAAGGGTGTGGTGAAGCATCTTAAAACTTTGTTTTAATATGTATGATATGTGGTCAAAGGCATAATGTCTCAGCCTTCATGGTTTGAGACTTGGTATGTTCACAAAATGGTCGTTTTTGGGTCAAAAAGAGTCATACGCCAAAATCCCGTGTCATTGTGAAATTTGAAAAAGTGCAAAAAGGGAAGTCTTCGTTTTGGTCACATGAAGGTGCACGCAAAATTTCAGGTCAAACGGATGCACGAGTAAAAAGTTATGCGCGTTTGAAGTTGGTTAAAAAGTTGACTTTTGCTGACTTCTGGATTTACACTAAGGAACGCGATCCTGACAACTTGAGCCGGATCGTGTTCGCAAGGCAAAAATGGTAACCGGAAATTTATAACTAAGGAACGCGATCCCGCCCACTTTCCCGGATCGCGTTTGACATTGAAAAATGAAATTTTAGGTCTTAAAAAGCTTGTTTTAACTAGGAATAACTATTGAGGTTAAACTATACATATGGGATAGTCATGGGACATTATCGAGAGTGTCATAAACCGAAAAAAAAATTGGTTATGTTTTCGGGGCGTTTCAGTGGGGGAGACTTGTAACACCCCAATATTCGAGGTATTATTTTAGTGTATCCAGAAATATACATCTTATGAAATAATATAAATTAAATAAGAAGATGTAATATAAAACGCAATCGAATTTCTCAGTTTTCGACTGTAATTTAAATAATAGAAGGGGATAAATATGTAATAAACGTATTTATCTTATATCCCTTCTAAAATCTTCCAGGAAGTATTCGATGAAGAACCAAAAATCGTGAATCATCTCCACCTTCAATCCTTACTTCAATTCAAGCTAGAAAACTTCAAGATTTTCATCTCTATCATCATCTCTATTGTTATTTTCAATCTATTGTAAGTATTTCTCATGAAATTCTAATCTAGAGAATGGGGTTTTGGTGGGTTATCAATAATTAGCACTTTAATTCGAAAGTAGGGCTTGGGATTGATTGAACTAGTGATTTATAGTATGATTATCACTAATAGAGATCATTTTAACTTATGACAATGATGAAATCATTGTTAGGGTTTATGATGAAATTTGGGGTTTTGCTAAAACCCTCTTAAATTGAGTTCATTAGCATAATAAGTAGTTAATTGTGATGATAGAAGTATAAATAGGTCATGCTAATAAGAAATCAAATAATTAAGAACTTGGATTAGTGAATTACTTAGACTAATCAAAGTGGGGGGAGAGTGAATTATGAGTTACTACTTAGTTGTTATGAATTTTAGAATCTAAATGTGTTATTATGTATCATATGTATAGGTGATAAAGGATTGGAATAACTATAATCTTTGCTAAGTGAATTCATCATCAAAGATTAAGGTGAGTACATTGTGGATCAATTAGGTGAAGGTTATGTGATCTCGGATTGCTTACGAGCAAGAGATTTCGCATAATCATGTTATTGTTATTATTATTGTGTTTATGTAATTGAATGATAAAGTGGAGATTTATGATCACGAAATAATAACTAATACGAAATATGTGCATTGCACAATTGTATCTTATGGGCCGCGGATCCAATTGGTATCTATTACTATCTATGTTTATTATTTGATAGTCTAAAGGCTTGTATGTGATTGAATTGCTTAATTGATTTCCTAGGTATTCACTAAGCATTTTATGCTTACTCCGTATCATTTAAATGTATTGTAGGTAATACTTCCCAAAAAAAGGATAAGGAAATCAAGAAAGAGTAGCGTGGATTGGTTTGCAAGTTTGTAAGTGCAAGCCCTCTCTTTTGGATTATCGTTTTGATGAAACTTGTGTAATACGCCCTTGAGTTAAGGTTTTTGAAGGTTAAACAATGTATGTGTCGTTTGTTGGATGGTTGGCTTTGAAGGTCAACCCTAGTGTCGAAATGATTAATATTGTGTTTTGAACTCATGGGAATATATATATATGGATGTGAATATTATTATGGTTTAAAGTGAAGTAATTTTGAGAATTAAAGAATCTGGTTAGTCTTAATTTGCATATATGGCTAATTAAGTTAAGGAAATCAAGTATAGATGAAATAAAGCTATTATTGTGTCAATGTATGGTAGAAAAGGGAAACGGGTTTAAAAGGTGTCCAATTGGGTCGTTAATGGATAAAAATGTCAAAATGGGTCGAAAATGACCCAAAAGATTAAAAGGTGAATGACTAGGGCTATGGAGCTTTGGTCAATTGCCTTAAGTTTGTTATTACATGATAGAAAAGTGCTAAAAAGGGTAGGACCTGAATTGGAATAGATTGAAAACTAAGATATTCACTAAAAGTGTCGAAAAATGGTTAGAGGGTCATTTTGGTCATTTGGCGCAAATTTGAAAAAGTGTTTAAAGTGATAGTTAGATAATGTTATAATGAAAGTGTGTACCAAATTTCAGGTCCTAATCATGTTCGAGTCAAAAGTTATGCTAAATTGAAATTCGTATTTTGGTCATAAACTAAACAGGTTCAGGACCTGCTGTGCAGGGGGTTTACCCGGCGGGTAACGCCTTTGCCCGGCGGGTACTCTTCCAACATGAACAAGCCGGCGGTCTATAACCCCAACCCGGCGGCTACTAGAGCCTTTAAATGAAAGATTACTTCTGTTACCGAGTTTGTTAAATCACCCGGCGGTTTAACCTTGTGGCCCGGCGGGTTTACTCGTTTACCCGGCGGGTAAGAATGGTACCCGGCGGGTACTATATGTTTTCTAGGAATTTTCTTGTTTGAAAAATCTGGGACCATTGTAGATGAATTATAAATAAATGTATCATTATGACGAATCTGAGATTGTATTATACATGTAAAAAAAAAAAAAAAAAAATTATGGGCGTATCATAAATACACACAATAGACCATGACTGAAAGTTGGATACATACAATAAACTAAGATGAAGTTGGATACATACTGTAGAGTTTTGGTTAAAGTTGAGTACATTTCCACGCACTAATACCTATTTAATATTGTACTTGATACAAGATCACCGTTCTTTCTTATTTTATATAAGATTGAATTTATAACTTCACTAGGTATTTGAGCACGTACGATGCACGGTCGCATATTAAAGATAATTATATATTATTAAAATTTTCAATAATATTACTGTAATACTTTTAATTGAAAACTATAAAATTGATATTAGAAATTTATAAAAAAAAATAAAACTAATATAAACAACCAAAACATATATGAAACATAATTTTCAAAGTTTTTTTTGTCAGACATAAGAAAATGAAAACAACATGTTCACAAATGCTAATGTAAAAGATATTACAATTACCTCTCAAATTTTTGCCTAAAACATATCCAAACGTTTTTCGATTAATTTTAACACTTATATCTTATGTAAAACTTATACCTTAATCCCCATGCTCCGTTAATCAAAGTTGATGCAATAGAAAGTATAATTTTAAAATTAAAATTTAACATGAATGTAAATGGAACCGAAATTGAACCTATATTAGTTGACAATTTAATAATTTTCACAATATTGTATGTGTAATTTGCTAATTATTAAGATTAATAAAATGATTGATTATATTTAAATCAATAAAAATGGAAAGCCATGTGGCATTCTTAGAATTTGATAGTTAATTAATAATAGTTCTAATAAAGACATTTCATACTTGATTAAATCTTAGATTGCCACATAAGCAATCTAAAACTTTGTTTTATAAGTATAGATAGATAGATAGATAGATAGATAGATAGATAGATAGATAGATAGATTGATTTATAGAATCTGCATATTTTTCGACCCCGCCGTAACGCATGGGTAGAAAATAATCGTTAATGAACTTAAACAGGGGCGAAACCAGGATGAAATTTCAGGGGTAGCACAAAAAATTTTCATGAGATTTATATAAAACATAAATAGTTATGATCATACGATTTCAACAAAATATATAACATCAAAAATGCGATTTTAACTAAAAGTTCGATTACAATGAAAATGTTGTGAATTCAACGGTTTAAAAAAAACTATCAAATAACACCTTATAGTTGTCCTCAACATTCGCCTATACGATGGAAACGATCAATTATAACTTCAGTCATTAACATTGTCAAATGTTTCTTTCTCTATCGAACAAACCAACGCATTATAAAAATAATTATCTCCCATTTGATTCCGAAAATGTGTCTTTACAAAGTTCATTTTAGAAAAACATCTTTCAACAGTCGAAGTTGCAACGGACAAAACCAAAGCTGATTTCAATAAGCGATAGACTACGCGAAAAGAAAGAAAGAATTTCATTTCCACCATCAAACGAGCAAGGTCAATTATACTATTCAAGTTAGCAAATGTGTCACTACCACTCATAATTTGATAACAAACGTTAGGTTGAGACATAAGAGATATCCTATCGTCGGCACTAAAATCATTTAGATACATCTCACTAAGCTTTACTAACTTTGATGCGTCACAATTAGAGACGCATCACATGGACTTACAGCCATCATATATTCAAGCAATTCTCTATTTACCTTACTAAAACGATCACCAAACTCTTGAATTTGCATATCCTAAACCGTGTTAAAAATCTCAACCTTAAAATGATACTGATTAGTGATTTTGGTCCTTTGATTTCTTGAAACAACATACTTATCGGTCATTTTCACATTTAGAAGATCATGTTTTTGACAAAAAAACACACTTTCTCCAAAATTAATGTGAACCATGTTTCTCTAAACTTTTGCAATGCTCGTTAATTTCCTCTTACGAAGGAAGCCACTTGCAAATTCTTATCAACTCAACACGAATTTTGATTTCAAAATAATGACCACCTCATATGTGTTTTGCGCCGAAAAGTCTGATGGTTTTTGAAAATGAATTTTTTGACCTTTTGAATTTTGAGTTAAAATTTTAAAGACACTACGTTACGGATGGCTTATAGATGGGTTTAATTAAACGTCTTTTTTTATTGAGTATAGGGTAATCAAAAGACCTTTTAATTAATAAAATATTGGACTATTCTCTTTATATAAACAATAGATATAGTTTAGGTGTTAAATTTAAAAGAATAGTTGCACATACAAAATTTCACTAATAGCACTTCAAAATTTCACTAGTAGCATTTCTCCTGTCATAATGAAATAATAATTCTTTTACACTACGTCAAAAAATTTTACCAGTAGCACGTGCTACTCCGTGCAACCACGTAAGTCCGCCCATGAACATAAACGAATGCAAACGAATGAACGGATAAATAACTACTTAATCACAAGATTAATGTATGAAGTCAAACTTATAAGGAACTTCCCTAATATCAATAACATTATCAATAAAGATGCAAATTAAAATATATTATATAAGATAATATAGATAAACAAAATAAAAATGAAGTAAATAATGGTTTGACGTTTACATTAAGAAATACAGAGTACTTTTTATATATTATTATTATTATTATTATTATTATTATTATTATTATTATATATAAGTAAAACACACGTATTTGAACGAACAAAAGATATGTTTATGTTCGTTCGTTTAACTAAACGAACAAAATATCGTGTTCGTGTTTATTCATTTAACTAAATGAACACATATAAATGGTCTTCACGTCGAACGATTCATGAAATATTTGTTGAATGTTTGGTTCACTCGGTAGTAGACTAGTATTTCTTTTTTGCGAGTGAACTAGACCAAGTTATTCGAGGCATTGATTTCGAATATGGGCCACGGCCCGGTCCATTTAATTATCATTATCACAAGCATATATTTTGTTTTTATTATTAAAAACTCATCACTCTAATGTACCCGAGATAGCAATGAGAGTCGGTTCACGGGGGATATCCATGTATGCAATCACCTTTTTTATTGAAAAATTGGAGATTCCACTATTAAAGTCTTCAGAAATAGTGACAAACTGATTTCGGGCTTTTGATACTCTATCAATTATCGGAGGGCATGTCACATACTCTAAATTTAGCCGTTTCCGGACCATACTTGGCTCGCTATCTTTATTTATGCTTGGTATGCTTTTATTGGCAATAGCTAGTGAATGCATAACAGCAACACAATTCGTCTTGCTATGGCTTACGCAGCCCTAATCATGATATCAATCGGCGGGGGCGGAATAAAATCGAACGCTCCCGATTTCAGGTCGGATCAATTCAACAGGTCATGCCCGAGGGACACCTTATATATGGGCCTTTTTTACAGAAGTACGCCAGTTGTGTTAGCCTTGGATCGTTACTTGGAACAATTGTACCCTTTTAAATTCTCTAATCAACGATATAAAACTTTATTCCTTTTTACGATCAATACATAAATGAGCTCCATATCTTTTTACCATTTTTGAATATCATACTGAACAAATCAAAAAACCTAGAATGACTTTTTTGAGTGTTTTTTCACACAAGAATAAAAAAAAAAGTAGCGGTTAGTGTCTGGAAATGCATCTAACTTGTGCCCAATGTGTATTGTGTCTACCATACTTAAATTAGCTATTTTTAATGCATCTAACTTTCGGAAATGGTGTTTTAATGTGATTTGATGATGTGTCGTTCATTTAAGGTGTGACAATCGCCAAATTAGGACTTTAATTAGTGCATAATCATTGTGTGATTATATGTATTTAGTTTATATTAGGCTAAATACGTACGAAAATTTGTATGTTCATATATATATATACTCGCGTATACGATTAATTTAAATCGTACAAAGTTCGGGCCTAATCAAAATTCGACAAATCAAAATACGGACGTTGGTGAAACAATTATTAAATAATATGAATTATTTAATAATATTATTCATTAATTTATATTATGGTGATAATATAAAACATAGGTTACGTTTATTTAAAACGTTAACCGAATCAAACAAATGCAAAACTTCAACCGACAATCAAATGGAACCAATCAATATTTTGACAACTCAAGTATATTATTTTGGACAAAGATTTTCATTCAAAATATCGAGTTTTAAACCGTTAACAAAATATATAATATAAAACGTTTAACGTTTAAATGATCAGGTAAATGAACACGGGTTTAATACCATTATTTGAGACAAGATTTTAGCAAAATCAAACAACTTTTTGACTTGAAAAAAAAATCCGTCCACTATATCCCTTAAAAAGGGGATCTTGTTGGTTTCTTTGATTAAATAATACTACATACATGTACAAGTATTACTATCATTTCATTTCATTTTTATTTTATCTTCTATCTCTCTAACCTATCTATCTATCTATCGGCTCTCTCTCTCAACCTCCATCTTCAAACACATAAACATCATAATCTAGCTATTTTCTTGAAGAAAATCAAAGGAGAAAGGGAGGAAACGAAGAAAGAAGCAAACCGAGAACATCTACACTTGTTTCGGTTCTAAATCACGATTTTGTTTGGTATAATTTCTAACTTTTTCCTTTGATTATCTTGGATTAAGTATATTTACATGTTTATAAGCTCACTCAACTTGAAAATGTCCAAAATAATGATCAAAATACGTTTTTTTTATTTTTTTACAACTTGTATAAAAATCTGTTTCGGTTCCAGAAAAACAGCCCACGGAAAAATTCATATAAAATCGTACACATGGAATTAATGGATGAAAATCCCGTCAAAATTTGCGTATTGAAGTTTACTACAACTTTCGTGAAGAAATTTTTCGCTAGAAATGTACCGATCGTTACAAAAAATAGGATTTGTAGGTGAAGTACAAATCTGGCCGAAAATGGAACATAGTTTCTTGTGATTTTTGTTAAGCTATTAAGATGGACACTATAAATTGTGGAAAAATTCACTAAAATACTAGACATATAGATGGTTAAGTGTGATTTTTGGTAGATTTTAATTTCGGAGTGCAAGGGGTCGAAAATGAGAGACAAAGTAAGTCGACAAAACCGAAATCAGTAACTTTGGACTGTTTTTGTAAGTTTCTTAAAAACGACACTTTGGACCAAACATAAAACATAACGGTAATTTTCCCGAGGCCTAGAAACATATTTAAGGATATCCTAAAAGTTTCGGGTCAAACCGAGTCCGTTTGACCAAGTCAATAAAAACGAGCCAAAAACGATAAATGCGAGCCAACTTGAGGAACGATAAGATTTCGGACCAAGAATGAACTTTGATAATTTTATTTATGAAACTTGGATAAAAGTGACTGTTGCACCCGCAACCGGTCGTTGTGATTCTGATGGTGATGCGGGCGCAGCAGGGGTTTTAAAATTTATAATTAGCTGGGCTTAAATTATACGTACTACCTACTCTGGTTAGCAAGCGGTAAGTATGACCTAAGATTGTTCTATGAATCCAAACGTGTGGGTGATTAAAGCTGGTGCTTTCGGTAGGGAGGTATTTAGGATGGGACAAAGTAGGTAGGTTTGGGGTTTTTTTTTTTAACTAAAGACTAATAATTAAAATGCAGGAAAGTAAATTGCAGGAAATTAAAATACAGGAAAGCAGATAAAGATAAATATGTGATTGCTGAGATTTTGATAATTAATGTTTCAGGATGACAGCACAAATAGGGGCAATACTTAATATAATAATTAAACTATCAGGTGTAAACTCTAGAACCCTACCAACTAAATTTCCCATTGGCATGTCATTAAGAACTAGGTTATCGTGATTCTGATCGGAGCAATACGCAAACTTCCAATACTTATCTAGTTGAAAGATAAGCAACCTATCTTGGCTTGATACTGAGGTGCATGAATCAATAGCGTATCGTCTCATAGGTCCGACCGTTCTTAACCCCTAAAATAATTTACTATTCTATTAGCATGCAGATTAATAACTTTGTATGTTTAGACCGTTGATTATGTAAGACTTAGTGTTTTAAGGATTCTAGGTCGTTAGGACTTTACTCTTATTCCTAAGCCTTGTTTTGTGTATTAAAGCTCGGTTATTTCAACTTATGACTTGAGTTCTCCTTTTCAAATAGTTATAGATCCCTGGATTATTCGCAGTTTATAAAAACGTGTTTCATATGCAGACCATGCCTTTTAGTAATCGGATAGTGTACTTTTCATGTTAGTTCCACTGCTTTTTACATCGAACATGCGGTCAAGAGTAATTGACGGTGAACGTGACACTCTAAACTAACTAAATGTAAAGCAATGCAGAAATGTAAACCTAATATATACAACGAGTGGGTTCACTGTGTCTTACTTGTTGCATGTCATGGGCACAGATAACCACTTACCATAATTAAGGTTGATCAAGTCCTAATTACTAGGTTGCAGTCACGTGAATAACCAGAAAGGGTACTCCATAAATTAAACTCAAATTCATAAAGTCTTAACAGTACAAAGGTTACTAATTCCTATTTTATCTGAACGTGTTTTACGAACATCATTTTATTGTGCATTGACTCTCGTAGGATATACCAGTTAGTTGTGAAGTTGTATTATCCTTTTGGAATTCCAACTGTTAAACCAGAGCTGATTCCAGTGATGTAACTACCTTCGGTCGTTTATTGACTTCCATACATTTGTACTCCGCTTAAAGCGTTTCCAGTACTGTATCAAATAAACAGTCGAATAGGGGCCGTCACCTCACTTTACGATTGTCGTACACTAATCATATAATGTCATCCTTACTTATAATTATCTACATCATCAACAATCACAATAATAGACTACTCGCAATTCATGGCAATAAATATATCACATACCAGGCAATAACACACGATTAAAATATGAAATAAAGCAAGTATGATAAAGGTTATGATATCTCTCGGAAATAAATGCGTAGCAGCGTATTATTATGATTGACAACTCGTTCACACGTACAAAGATAAATCTCCAAACCCCCTAACTTTCGTTCTAGCCTCTATGTTAATCCGTAGATTAATTACAATAATCCTAGACTAAAATATATGAGAATTTCTAGAGTGAGAAAGTGAAAATGGAAGAGTGAGAATATGTGTATGAGTGTGGATATGAGTGTGTGTTGAAATGAAACCTAGGGGCTGCTATTTATAGTTGAAATTTGGTTCACGTTAGCATCCCAAGGCTCACGTTAGAAAAAGGTGGAAAAGGTGGTGCACCGGGTACGAACAAGCACGTAAAGGTAGTGCACCGGGTACCAAAAAGCATGTAAAGGTGGTGCACCGGGTACGCACAAGGACCAAAAAGCGGAAACGGGGCAGGGGGCAGGTGGACGGTGCCGCCCACCTGGTGGCCGGCGGCGGCTGGCACCCCCCGCCCCGGTTCGCCGTCTTTCGCTTCATTTCTTGATTCGTGCGTGTTTTCTTAGTTATGCGTCCGTTTGCGTCGATTCTTTTTGCGTTGGATTCGTATTTCAAAAACGAAGACTTTGATGAAAAGAAATCCCAAAAATATGTCTTTGAACTTTGGATGTGTCGTACAAATCATTTGGATCTTCCGGCGTACGTAGAATCTTCATTCTTCGTCCGTTTTAGTTGATTCTTCTTCTGTTGGATTCGTATTTTGAAAACGAACATCTTGGATGAGATGGATGTTGGTGATGGGCACTTTTGTCTTGAAATCCCGTTTTGATGCCTTGAATCTTCAAACGTGCGTGAAATCTTCGTTTTCCATCCGTTTTGCTTGATTTTCATCGTGCAACCTTGTTTTGACCACCTTGGCATAATACTATTGATTTGTACTGCTTTTGAGTTAAAATTCCAAGAGTCGTTCCAGAATGAGAGATATCGGTAGTAAAAACGTGACTTTTTACGCGATATCAACGACAACATATATATATATATATATGGTACAATATACGGATACACAAGTTATACTCATATATCTATACTTTGATAAGTATACATTTTAAACACACGGAATATACGGATAATGGTTTCAACATATACTACGGATAATAAAATATGGAACATACTTTATAAGTATACCATGGAATACATAATAATACTTAAATTATTATCATGAATCGTTACCAACGGGCCGTACACTTTTATAAAATACAAATTCAATCGGTTTCAAAAACATACAATCAGAAAATATCGGACATTTAATAGTTGAGTGGACACATATCGGGAATGATCTAATTAAGACATTCACTCATATGTATAACCTTATATGCTTAGGGCATTGGAAGGTTTCTGGGTTGTTCATTTCTTATCGGATAATCATTGCTCGGTGACTCAGGTGAGTCTCACGGCCCCATTTTACTGTTTTACTATTTTAAATTCGGGGGAGATGCAACAAAAACTGTTTTCGTGATCACTGTTATTCGGTTAGTTAATTTAGTATTAACTCGGTTAATTATATTCGGTTATCATTGTCGGTATTGATTTGTTCGGTTATTGCATGAGTGTTTTAATTCGGGAAAGTCCTCATCATTGCATGGTTCGTTAACTTAATAAGGCGCGATTACTAAAGAATAGATCTATTTGGGGAGTGACGTCCCTGTCTGGGTTGCTAGCTACAACCATTTCAAACGGGCACTTTAGTAGTTGTTATATTTGGGGAGTGACGTCCCTGTCGTGATCACTGTTATTCGGTTAGTTAATTTAGTATTAACTCGGTTAATAGATCTATTCGGCTCATTTCTTGGCAATCAGAGAAACCGACAAAATGGAACACCTTACACAAATTTACATCAAAGAAATCGTTTGCCAACATGGTGTCCCTATCTCGATTATCTCTGACAGGGATGCTCGATTCACATCTCGCTTCTGGCAATCACTCCAAAAATCACTGGGTACCCGTCTCGATATGAGTACCGCGTACCATCCTCAGACCGATGGCCAGAGCGAACGAACTATTCAGACACTGGAAGACATGCTACGAGCCTGCGTAGTTGATTCTGGTACAAATTGGGAAAGACATCTACCGTTGTGCGAGTTCTCGTACAACAACAGCTATCACGCCAGCATTAAAGCTGCACCCTTTGAGGCACTGTACGGTCGTAAGTGCCGATCACCGATCTGTTGGACTGAAGTGGGAGAGAGCCAACTCACTGGTCCTGAACTCACACATGAAACCACAGAGAAAATCGTTGAAATCCAAAACCGACTCAAAGCCGCGCGTGATCGTCAGAAAAGCTACGCTGACGTGAGACGCAAGCCACTCGAGTTCCAAGTTGGGGATCGAGTACTCTTAAAGGTATCGCCTTGGAAAGGCGTAATCCGATTCGGCAAACGCGGAAAATTAAACCCCATGTACATTGGACCTTTTGAGATCCTCGAGAAGATAGGTCCAGTGGCATATCGATTGCAGCTGCCCTCTGAACTCAGCAGCGTGCACCCTACTTTTCACATTTCTAACTTAAAGAAATGTCTTTCTGACGAGACACTTATTATACCCCTTGACGAGATTCGCATCGATGACAAACTACATTTCGTTGAGGAACCCGTCGAAATTATGGACCGTGAGGTCAAACAACTGAAACAAAGTCGTATTCCAATCGTCAAAGTCAGATGGAATTCGCGGCGCGGTCCGGAATTCACTTGGGAACGGGAAGACCAAATACGACTCAAGTATCCACACTTATTCACCGATTCTGCCCCTAACGCGACTTCGACTTAAATTTCGGGACGAAATTCTTTTAACAGGGGGAGAATGTAACAACCGGCAAATTAGGACTAGAATTAGTGCCTAATTCTTTGTTAATACATGTAATTAGTTCTGTGTTAGGCTAATTTATGTATCGAATTATATATATTGTTGAATATATATACGAAAATGCGATTTGGTTAAATCGTACGCAATTTAAATCGAATGTATTTCGATTCAATTTAATACGGACGTTGGTGACCAATTTTATTAAATAACGCTTTTATGTCAAAAATATTATTATGATAATATTTCGTATTCATTCGTATCATACAAACAAAACGTACACAAATTGAGATATTAAAACGTGCAGATTAAATAAACAAACTTACATTTTATAATTCAATATATAAATTGATTAGTAAAACATTTAAATAAAATATCGCGTAATAATTTGTATTTTAAAACGCACCATTAATATTTAAAATAGTTATTTAACGTCTAAACGACAGAGCAAACGAACACCACGCGGAACGCGGGGCGAGAAAGCTGAAAAGTGGGGATAAAACCCCCACCTCCCATTTTCATTCTTTCACTTTATCTATTTCTTCTCTCTCTCTCTTTTCTTTTCTCTCTTTCACCAACACACCCCAAAAACCATTAAAAATCGCAAATAACACCACGAAACGCAACCGTATCATCAATATTTTTAGAGATTCACGACCACCTCGCGACAATCTACATTTCTACCTTTCCGGATTTTCATTTCGGCAAATTGTAAGTTTCCGACAAATCCCGACATCTCTCGTTTTTGATCATTTTTACTAGTTTATGGTTTAAATAGGCTTAATATGTTCATATGAGGGTTGGGTAAAAGAATCGGACCAAACGGAAACCCGAAAACATGTTTTTGGCTCGAAATCCGTCGATCAGGTGTTAGTGTCGCAGAGACGAACACAGATACGCGTCACTTGTAGCGACACTTCCTTAGTGTCGCTATACCATCTACCCGACACTACTTTAGTGTCGCCCTAAGTCCAATACCGACACTTCTTAAGTGTCGCCTGTTACCTCTTGTGATCTTTACCCGTCACTATGATAGTGACGCCTATACTTATATTTACCGACACTTCCTTAGTGCCGCTAGACCTTATTACCCGACACTTCCAAAGTGTCGCATATTATTAAAACTTCCACTTATACGACACTAATCTAGTGCCGCAGCTATCCTGATACCGACACTCCCATAGTGCCGCCTGACTACATTTCCCGACACTTAAAACGACACTGATTTAGTGACGCAGTCATCTCACTTCGACAATTATTAACGACACTCCTTAAGTGTCGCATGTTATTGACTTCCTATTTTATACGGCACTTCGCTAGTGACGCACGATCTGACTACCCGACACTTCACCCGACACTGTCTTAGTGTCGCATGACCAACCTAAGTGACGCATATAGTGTCGCATAAAACAGCAGGTTTTCTAACTAAAATTTCACTAAGTGTCGAACTTTTACAACCTCAAATCCTTATACGATACGACTTATAAAACACTTTGGGACACTTTTGTAAGTGCAAAACATCAATAATTTAATAATAATACTTAAAGTTATTATTTCAAACTCGTCACCAACGGGTCGTACACTTTTATACAAACGATAACGAACCAACATTCGGACACATTGGGTTGTATGAACAACTAGCCTAGATGATCTTGCGAGACATCTACTTACTTGACATTACGTGTTTAGGCATTTGGAGGTTACGGGTTCGGAGAACCAACTGTTGATATTACTTTCTCGTTTATTGATATAAACGCACTTGCAAAGACTCAGGTAAGTCTTACGGCCCCACTTTTGCTGTTTTAACTTATTGGGGGAGATGCATGCTACTGATTTTTTCTTGAACACAAGTACTAAACTGTTTACTATACCAAACGGAATTGCATGAGTTACTTACTATTTACTGAAGTCTCTCCATCATATATCGTTAGTTATGGACTTAAGCGCGAACACTAGTTAATGGATCCATTAGGGAAATGACCCTCCCCGCCCGGGGTAGTAACGCTACCACGAACCGTTCTGTATAAACGGGCGACTATTATTTCGTTTACTTATGCTTGCTCATTTATGAGCATGTCACGGGAGCAACTGATTATTTACGGGTTAAGCTTCGATTATGAGCCTCATGGCAACGGTATAACTGAATTACTCTACTTTTGCTGGCTTTGCAAATACTTGATATACGCCTACGGGCATTACTGATGAAATCTTGTGTTCAAACTGATTATTTATTTACAAACCTGTAAGATTCACCAACCATTTTGGTTGACCCTTTTTAGCATGTATTCTCAGGTACACTTACGGAGTAGAATCACTCCAGGATTACTAGCTAGAGTCGCATGATTTCCAAACTGCATCTGACGGAGATTCTTTGGCATTATCTTTTGTAGCTATGATTATGTAATAGAATCTTCCGCCACATACGCGGACTCTAGGCTTATATATTTTTGTAAAGAAAACTATATGTTTTCAAACGATTAAATTATGAAATGTAATTATTTTACAAAACGTCTCATTTAGAGGTCGTTTGCTGTATATCTGGTGCTTTGTATATTGATTAGTAACACCCAAAGTATGCTTCCGCAATTTACTAAATTTGGGGGTGTTACAGATTGGTATCAGAGCCTAAGGTTATAGTGAACTAGGTTGCATTTAGTGGGCCTAGACTATGACCGTTAGGCAGTATTTTCTTATTAGGCATGACTGGTTCAGGAATTACAGCATACGACTTTAATTTAACATAGCCTGATCAACTATGTACAATTAAGGAAAGATGATGTAAGGTCTGAAACGATTGTGTTTAACGGGGATACGTTAGTTGACTCTGACCACGAGAGAACCGGACCATTACTTGATACGTGCTAGACACTAGGCTGGATATTATATATTAGCCTCGTCTTACTTACACTCTGCCACAGGAATGGCAAACACACCACCTAATCCGACACACTCTCACTCCCGTGGGTCACGGAACCCACGAGTAGCCAGGAGGAACGCAAGGTCATCTCGAACCAGCCCTTATCCTGTACATAACTCTCAGAACTCGGCACATCTCACGGTGCCGATATTGGCTACCCAACTCTGCAGTCAGGAGCAAAGGCTCGAAAATCTGGAACTGGAACAACACCGAATGACCTACCTGCTTTGTCAAGCTCTCGACCGCATATCACAACTACAGCGAGAACAAGAGGATACCAACCTCTCTGTAAGCATAATTCAGGATTCCATGACCGCCGAATTAGGTGCGGATGAACTGGTAAGAAACCGACTAGAAGAATGTGAACAGCGTTCACAGGAGACTGCGGATCACTCTCGAACACTAGCACAACGACTGGCCTTGGTTGAAGACAACGCCAGGCAAACCAACCGACTAGCAGAAACCGTGGACCACCTTGTCGCGCTGATGGAACAAATTAATCTACATTAAGATTAGTGTAGTTTTTGTCTTGTAATCTATCTCGTAATCTAGGGACTATCTAGCACTACTCTATAAACTAGTCGGATGTAACCATTCCCGACACCTTTTGTAATATCCCTGTAGGGTGTAACTTTTGAACTCACTTTATCTATCAAATATCCCTTGTTATCTCAACTCACATTAATTGTCATTTTCCATGTTGATGTTATGTATTACTGCTTTCATACATGTACATCTGTGACAATTACAAGTTCATACAAAATCTCATTTATCTTCATTTCTTTTATTGAAGAATCATGCCGCCAAAGACACGACCTTACACCGATGCCCAGATTACCTCCCTTATAACCCAGGCTGTTACTGAAGCCTTGGCTCGGAATACTCCACCAAATTCCTCGAGAAACAGCGATGCCGCTGAAACCTCTGCTGCTAAACCTTGTTCTTACAAGGACTTCCAGAACTGCAAACCTCTAAACTTTGCAGGTACCGAGGGAGCTATCGGTCTAATACGCTGGATCGAGAAAGTTGAATCGGTATTTCTTATCTGCAACTGTGCGGAGGGGGACAAAGTTAAGTTCTCTGTTAGTACTTTTACTGACATCGCACTCACGTGGTGGAACACCTATGCCCAAACTGTGGGCGTTGCCAATGCTTACAAACTCCCGTGGGAGGAGTTGAAGGAGATGTTAAGGGGTGAGTATTGCCCCAGGGATGAACTGAAACAACTGGAGCTGGAATTCTGGAGCCATAAGATGCAAGGTGATGATATCACCGGTTACACCAACCGTTTCCACCAGCTGGCACTTCTGTGCCCAACCATGGTCGATCCTGAGTACAAGAGGATCGAGAAATACGTTGATGGACTGCCCGAGAAACTCCAGGACCTGGTGACTTCATCCAAACCAGGTACTATCCAGAACGCCATCCGTATGGCCCATGAACTCACGGCAAACGCTGTCCGCCGTAACACAACCTCAGCCCCACCTACAAACAACAAACGAAAGTGGGAAGGAAACCCCAACTCATCCAACCAAATCACCAACCGAAGACCCGAGCCTATTAGGGCTTATTCATCCGGCTCTTCAGAAAAGAAAGGGTACAGTGGAAGCAGGCCCTACTGTCCTAAATGCAATCGTCACCACGACGGTTCCTGCCCTTGCACAAACTGCAAACGCTTTGGGCATCTGGCCAAGGATTGTCGAAACACCAGTGCCCCGAAGACTTGTTATGGGTGCGGAAGTCCTGGGCATTTTCAGAATAATTGCCCTAAGCAGAAAAACAACAACAACAACAACAACAACGGCAACAAACGGAACAACAACCCTGCTCGTAGCAGAGCATTTGTCATCAAAGCTGGGGAAGCTAGAGAAGACCCGAATGTTGTAACGGGTACGTTTCTTCTCAACGATCTTACTGCTTCAGTATTATTTGATACCGGTGCTGATAAAAGTTTCATATCTGATGAGTTTTGCCCACTACTTAATATCACCCCTTCGGCCTTAGATGTTAAGTACACTGTAGAGCTCGCAAATGGTAAACTCATAGAAACCAGTAGTGTGATACCTAATTGCACTTTAAACCTCGCAAACAAAACCTTCTCAATCGATCTAATGCCTGTTGAACTAGGAAGTTTTGATGTCATCGTGGGTATGGACTGGTTGTCCAAGCACCGGGCCGAAATTGTTTGCCATGATAAAATCGTCCGAATTCCTCTCGCCGCCGGTAGTACCTTGATCATACAGGGGGAGACCGGTGGGTCGAGACTAAACTTAATCTCCTGTTTAAAAACCCGAAAATTTCTGAGAAAGGGTTACCCAGCAATACTCGCGCACATCACGGAGAAAAAGTCGGAAGAGAAGCGACTTGAAGATGTGCCAATCGTTAGAGACTTTCCCGAAGTCTTTCCAGAAGAACTACCTGGTTTACCTCCACCTAGACAGGTTGAGTTCTCGATTGATCTCGTGCCGGGTGCCGCACCGGTGGCCCGAGCACCGTACCGCCTAGCACCATCCGAACTTCAGGAGTTGTCCACTCAGTTACAGGAACTCCTGGATAGAGGATTCATTAGACCGAGTTCTTCACCTTGGGGAGCTCCGGTCTTATTTGTCAAAAAGAAAGACGGTTCATTCAGAATGTGCATTGATTACCGAGAGTTGAACAAACTAACCGTCAAAAACCGATACCCACTCCCTCGAATCGATGATCTATTCGATCAACTTCAAGGATCAAGCTGTTATTCAAAGATTGATCTTCGATCAGGTTATCATCAGTTGCGTGTTCACGATGCTGACATTCCAAAAACCGCATTTAGAACCCGTTACGGGCACTATGAATTCCAAGTAATGCCTTTTGGCCTAACCAACGCACCGGCTGTATTCATGGACCTTATGAATCGGGTGTGCAAACCTTACCTCGACAAGTTTGTCATTGTTTTTATCGATGACATCCTTATCTATTCGCGAAACGAACAGGAACACGCACAACATCTCAGAACCATCCTAGAACTACTTAGACACGAGGAGCTTTACGCCAAATTCTCTAAGTGTGAGTTCTGGATAAACACCATTCAATTCCTTGGACACGTTATCGACAGTCAGGGAATTCATGTAGACCCGTCAAAAATCGAAGCAATCAAGAACTGGAAAGCGCCAACTACTCCAACCGAGGTACGCCAATTTTTGGGATTGGCCGGTTACTACCGCCGCTTCATCGAAAACTTTTCAACAATTGCCAAACCCCTCACCGTGTTGACTCAGAAGGAAAAGAAATTCGATTGGACCGAGAAACAAGAGTCGGCATTTCAACTGTTGAAATCCAAGCTTTGCAGTGCACCCATTCTATCACTACCGGAAGGCACCGATGACTTCGTGGTATACTGCGATGCTTCTCACCAAGGTCTCGGTTGCGTGCTGATGCAACGAGACAAGGTCATTGCTTACGCCTCCAGACAACTTAAAGTTCACGAGAAAAACTACACAACTCACGACCTCGAGCTAGGGGCCGTGGTGTTCGCCTTAAAAATCTGGAGACATTATCTTTATGGTACCCGCAGCACTGTATTCACCGACCACAAAAGCCTCCAACACATTTTCAACCAGAAAGATCTTAACATGAGGCAACGTAGATGGGTTGAATTACTCACCGATTACGACTGTGAGATCAAATATCATCCGGGCAAAGCAAACGTGGTTGCTGATGCTCTCAGCCGTAAGGAACGAACAAAACCACTCCGAGTCCGGGCACTCAGTATTACCATTCGTAACGACCTCACCACCCAAATACACCTTGCCCAACTCGAAGCCCTGAAACCCGATAACTTCAAGAACGAGGCATTGCGAGGCATGGATAAACAATTCGAGATCAGACCCAACGGAGTTAGGTATTTCTCTAACCGAATCTGGTTGCCTAATTTCGGGAACCTTCGGGACTTGGTGATGGATGAAGCTCACAAGTCCAAATATTATATCCACCCGGGATCCGACAAAATGTATCACGGCATCAAGGAGTTTTACTGGTGGCCGAATATGAAAGCTGACATTGCTTTGTACGTCAGCAAATGCTTAACTTGTTCCAAGGTCAAGGCCGAGCACCAAAGACCTTCCGGACTGCTCCAACAACCTGAAATTCCTCAATGGAAATGGGAGCAAATTACCATGGATTTCATAACCAAACTACCTAAATCGGCGAGCGGTTGCGATACCATTTGGGTGATCGTCGATCGTCTCACCAAATCGGCTCATTTCTTGGCAATCAGAGAAACCGACAAAATGGAACGCCTTACACAAATTTACATCAAAGAAATCGTTTGCCAACATGGTGTCCCTATCTCGATTATCTCTGACAGGGATGCTCGATTCACATCTCGCTTCTGGCAATCACTCCAAAAATCACTGGGTACCCGTCTCGATATGAGTACCGCGTACCATCCTAAGACCGATGGCCAGAGCGAACGAACTATTCAGACACTGGAAGACATGCTACGAGCCTGCGTAGTTGATTCTGGTACAAATTGGGAAAGACATCTACCGTTGTGCGAGTTCTCGTACAACAACAGCTATCACGCCAGCATTAAAGCTGCACCCTTTGAGGCACTGTACGGTCGTAAGTGCCGATCACCGATCTGTTGGACTGAAGTGGGAGAGAGCCAACTCACTGGTCCTGAACTCACACATGAAACCACAGAGAAAATCGTTGAAATCCAAAACCGACTCAAAGCCGCGCGTGATCGTCAGAAAAGCTACGCTGACGTGAGACGCAAGCCACTCGAGTTCCAAGTTGGGGATCGAGTACTCTTAAAGGTATCGCCTTGGAAAGGCGTAATCCGATTCGGCAAACGCGGAAAATTAAACCCCAGGTACATTGGACCTTTTGAGATCCTCGAGAAGATAGGTCCAGTGGCATATCGATTGCAGCTGCCCTCTGAACTCAGCAGCGTGCACCCTACTTTTCACATTTCTAACTTAAAGAAATGTCTTTCTGACGAGACACTTATTATACCCCTTGACGAGATTCGCATCGATGACAAACTACATTTCGTTGAGGAACCCGTCGAAATTATGGACCGTGAGGTCAAACAACTGAAACAAAGTCGTATTCCAATCGTCAAAGTCAGATGGAATTCGCGACGCGGTCCGGAATTCACTTGGGAACGGGAAGACCAAATACGACTCAAGTATCCACACTTATTCACCGATTCTGCCCCTAACGCGACTTCGACTTAAATTTCGGGACGAAATTCTTTTAACAGGGGGAGAATGTAACAACCGGCAAATTAGGACTAGAATTAGTGCCTAATTCTTTGTTAATACATGTAATTAGTTCTGTGTTAGGCTAATTTATGTATCGAATTATATATATTGTTGAATATATATACGAAAATGCGATTTGGTTAAATCGTACGCAATTTAAATCGAATGTATTTCGATTCAATTTAATACGGACGTTGGTGACCAATTTTATTAAATAACGCTTTTATGTCAAAAATATTATTATGATAATATTTCGTATTCATTCGTATCATACAAACAAAACGTACACAAATTGAGATATTAAAACGTGCAGATTAAATAAACAAACTTACATTTTATAATTCAATATATAAATTGATTAGTAAAACATTTAAATAAAATATCGCGTAATAATTTGTATTTTAAAACGCACCATTAATATTTAAAATAGTTATTTAACGTCTAAACGACAGAGCAAACGAACACCACGCGGAACGCGGGGCGAGAAAGCTGAAAAGTGGGGATAAAACCCCCACCTCCCATTTTCATTCTTTCACTTTATCTATTTCTTCTCTCTCTCTCTTTTCTTTTCTCTCTTTCACCAACACACCCCAAAAACCATTAAAAATCGCAAATAACACCACGAAACGCAACCGTATCATCAATATTTTTAGAGATTCACGACCACCTCGCGACGATCTACATTTCTACCTTTCCGGATTTTCATTTCGGCAAATTGTAAGTTTCCGACAAATCCCGACATCTCTCGTTTTTGATCATTTTTACTAGTTTATGGTTTAAATAGGCTTAATATGTTCATATGAGGGTTGGGTAAAAGAATCGGACCAAACGGAAACCCGAAAACATGTTTTTGGCTCGAAATCCGTCGATCAGGTGTTAGTGTCGCAGAGACGAACACAGATACGCGTCACTTGTAGCGACACTTCCTTAGTGTCGCTATACCATCTACCCGACACTACTTTAGTGTCGCCCTAAGTCCAATACCGACACTTCTTAAGTGTCGCCTGTTACCTCTTGTGATCTTTACCCGTCACTATGATAGTGACGCCTATACTTATATTTACCGACACTTCCTTAGTGCCGCTAGACCTTATTACCCGACACTTCCGAAGTGTCGCATATTATTAAAACTTCCACTTATACGACACTAATCTAGTGCCGCAGCTATCCTGATACCGACACTCCCATAGTGCCGCCTGACTACATTTCCAGACACTTAAAACGACACTGATTTAGTGACGCAGTCATCTCACTTCGACAATTATTAACGACACTCCTTAAGTGTCGCATGTTATTGACTTCCTATTTTATACGGCACTTCGCTAGTGACGCACGATCTGACTACCCGACACTTCACCCGACACTGTCTTAGTGTCGCATGACCAACCTAAGTGACGCATATAGTGTCGCATAAAACAGCAGGTTTTCTAACTAAAATTTCACTAAGTGTCGAACTTTTACAACCTCAAATCCTTATACGATACGACTTATAAAACACTTTGGGACACTTTTGTAAGTGCAAAACATCAATAATTTAATAATAATACTTAAAGTTATTATTTCAAACTCGTCACCAACGGGTCGTACACTTTTATACAAACGATAACGAACCAACATTCGGACACATTGGGTTGTATGAACAACTAGCCTAGATGATCTTGCGAGACATCTAATTACTTGACATTACGTGTTTAGGCATTTGGAGGTTACGGGTTCGGAGAACCAACTGTTGATATTACTTACTCGTTTATTGATATAAACGCACTTGCAAAGACTCAGGTGAGTCTTACGGCCCCACTTTTGCTGTTTTAACTTATTGGGGGAGATGCATGCTACTGATTTTTTCTTGAACACAAGTACTAAACTGTTTACTATACCAAACGGAATTGCATGAGTTACTTACTATTTACTGAAGTCTCTCCATCATATATCGTTAGTTATGGACTTAAGCGCGAACACTAGTTAATGGATCCATGAGGGAAATGACCATCCCCGCCCGGGGTAGTAGCGCTACCACGAACCGTTCTGTATAAACGGGCGACTATTATTTCGTTTACTTATGCTTGCTCATTTATGAGCATGTCACGGGAGCAACTGATTATTTACGGGTTAAGCTTCGATTATGAGCCTCATGGCAACGGTATAACTGAATTACTCTACTTTTGCTGGCTTTGCAAATACTTGATATACGCCTACGGGCATTACTGATGAAATCTTGTGTTCAACTGATTATTTATTTACAAACCTGTAAGATTCACCAACCATTTTGGTTGACCCTTTTTAGCATGTATTCTCAGGTACACTTACGGAGTAGGATCACTCCAGGATTACTAGCTAGAGTCGCATGATTTCTAAACTGCATCTGACGGAGATTCTTTGGCATTATCTTTTGTAGCTATGATTATGTAATAGAATCTCCCGCCACATACGCGGACTCTAGGCTTATATATTTTTGTAAAGAAAACTATATGTTTTCAAACGATTAAATTATGAAATGTAATTATTTTACAAAACGTCTCATTTAGAGGTCGTTTGCTGTATATCTGGTGCTTTGTATATTGATTAGTAACACCCAAAGTATGCTTCCGTAATTTACTAAATTTGGGGGTGTTACAGTAGGGTGGCCCGCAGGATTATGCTAGCTAGTACGAGTCGCATGCATCTATATACTTATGAAGATTTTCACGCATTATCTTTTGTAAAACGATTATGTATTAAAATCTTCGGGATCTAATTATGCGAACTCAATTATGTTGTAAACTTATAATCTAAACTTTGTAACTACTTTTGTAAAAGGTATAAACGTCTCATGTAGAGTCGTTTGCTTGTATCTCGGTGTTTGATTATTGATTAGTCACACCCAAATGATCGTTTCCGCAAATCATGAAATCGGGGGTGTGACATAAGGTGCCACATGGCATCTTGAGAGTTTGACACATCATCAAAATTTCACCAAAATACACTAAAACGCACTTTTTGAAAGTTTGATGCATTAAAAATAGCAAACCTAAGTCGAGAACACACAATAGACATCGAGTACAAGTTAGATACATTTTCATACACTAACCCCAAAAAAGTAATAATAATAAGAGTTAATTTTTTATATCGATGTTCTTTGTACACACATATCTATATATATGTATATTTATATGAGTGAATCTATAAAACTTGGTCCAACTTTCAACAATGGTGGTGATGTCACTGACTTGTTACCACCGTCTCCATTGATATGTATTTTAAAACTTATTGTATGACCATATACAAAAAGAAAATAAAGTTACCAAAGTTATATAATTCAATTAATGTGTATTTGATCATGAAGAATTAATAAAGTCAGAGTGTTGGGTGCTTCATCAGTAACAAGAAAAGGCAAACAGAAAAAGAATTTGAGGTCCAATGGGAAGATGACGATGGAAGTGAAGACGGAGACATTTTGGTTATTTTATCCTTTTTTCATCCACTATTTCTCTTTTTTATTCGGTCTCATCCCTTTCCACTATTTTAAAACTCGAGAATGCAGATAGCATCACTTTCTTTCCTTCACGTTCATCCCAAGTTTGGGCAGAAGAGATTGTAAGAAGAAAAACCCATATTTCTTCCTTTCACTTACGTACCTCCCATTCCTTTCTTTTCCTTTCTCAAAAAATTCATAGAAAACACTTTTTCATCTTTTCCTTCTATTTCCTTTCTTTTCTCAGGCATATATTTGTTTTTTATTATTAAAAACTCATCACTCCAATGTACCCGAGATAGCAATGAGAGTCGGTTCATGGGGGATATCCATGTATGTAATCACCTTTTTTATTGAAAAATTGGAGATTCCACAATTAAAGTCTTCAAAAATAGTGACAAACCATTTTTTGGTTTTTGATACTCTATCAATTATCGGAGGGCATGTCACAGACTCTAATGCTCCGAATATGAATCCAGTAGTACAAAGCAGGCTGCAAGTCATATGAATCCATCATCATCTAGGTACAGGTTTTTACGATTATCAAGAAAATCATAAAACCTAATGCTCCGAATATCATCCAATACCAGTTTTCGAGCTTTCCCTGATTAAGGTCTTTGTTTAGCCATTGAGTGGTCTTTTGTATGATCGATATCAACACCTTAGGCAGCTACCATCCCATTGATTTCGTGAAAAGGAACAAGCCTTTGCTCTTGGATTTCATCCTCTTGGGCAATCCCGTGATAAACATTTCAAGAAGACCAGGATAAAAAAAGGATTCAGAAGCACCGATCAGAAAGTATTGTGGGAAAATCCACGATGAGTGCATTATAATGCCGTGATGAAGCATCATTATTCGCCTTTGCTGCTCACAAATTGCAGCAACGGCCATGCCTCGAACCGACACTAAGAATCCTATTCCAACTCTATGCAGACTTCGGAGTCCTTTTGGATCATGGGTAATTTTTCTAGCAACTCTAATAATTACCCGCTCATTAAGAAAGGAAATTAGGAGACTCGATGTGTATATGAATAAGACATATGAGACTGTAGGTATTCGAAGTTAACCAAATTTCTGGTTCATCACGTCTGCTTGCAGATTGGAGTAAATTTAGTGGAAATTGTCCACAAGATGATGGATATATGGTGACCATATATGCATTAGATTTATCAACATCTTTAGTTCTTCAATTTCAGTTACAGTTGCAACCGACTTGCTACCACCTATTATTGCTACCTTGTCAAGAAACCTTAATTTCTCTTTGTGTGGGACTTTCGCGTAATTGTAGCCATTCAAAGCGCTATGATCATCCGGGTATGGTAATTTCCTATTTCTCCAAGCCAAAAACAACACTCTGCATATTTCAGTTATAGGGCTCCCTTGTGGCTTAACATATCTGTATTTATTTCTTCCGTATAAGAAAAGAACGAGAGTTATGATCATGATACCAAATGACATCCCAAACATCCACCTTCCATGCAATACTGTCTGTAAGTAATCCATTACAATTGTTCTGGGTAATGATCCAAGGCTAACACAACTGGCGTACATGTTAAAAAAAGACCATATATAAGTTGTCCCTAGGGAATGACATGTTGAATTGAACCGACCAGAAATAGGGAGCGTTCGATTTTATTATGTCCCCTCCGATTGATATCATGATTAGGGTTGCTTAAGCCATAGCAAGAGGAATTATGTTTGCTGTTATGCATTCACTAGCTATTGCCAATAAAAGCATACCAAGCAGAAATAAAGATAGCAAGCTAAGTATGGTACAGAAACGGCCAAATTTAGAGTCCGCGACATGCCCTCCGATAATTGATAGAGTATCAAAAGCCCAAAAACAATTTGTCACTATTTCTGAAGACTTTAATAGTGGAACCTCCAATTTTTCAATAAAAAATAAAGTAATGGCGTACATAGATATCCCCTGTGAACCGACTCTCATTGCCATCTCTGGTACATTGGAGTGATGAGTTTTTATAATAAAAACAAAATATATGTTTGAGAAAAGAAAGGAACTTGAAAGAAAAGATTAAAAAGTGTTTCTCGAAGAATTTTTGGAGAAAGGAAAAGAAAGGAAGGGGAGGTAAGTGAAAAAATGACATAAGGGTTTTTTTTTCTTACAATCTCTTCCACCCAAAATTGGGATGAACGTGAAGGAAAGGAAGTGCGGCTATCTGCATTCTCAAGTTTTAAAATAGTGGAAAGGAATGAGACCAAACAGAAAAGAGAAATAGTCGATAGAAAATAAAGTAATATAAATTGTTTCTATCTATTCTTGAGTCTGAAGGATAATAAAAGGAAGGAAAAAGTAGTAATTATAAATTTAGAATATCAGTAACAAGAAAAGGTAAACAGAAAAAAATTGCGGTCCAATAGGAAGATGACGATGGAAGTGAAGACGGAGACATTTTGGTCATTTTATACCTTTTTATCCACTATTTCTCTTTTTTGTTCAGTCTCATTCCTTTTCACTATTTTAAATCTCGAGAATGCAGATAGCCCCACTTTCTTTCATTCACGTTCATCCCAATTTTGGGCGGAAGAGATTGTAAGAAAAAAACCCATATGTCATCCTTTCACTTACTTCCCTTCCTTTCTTTTCCTTTCTCAAAAAATTTCAGAGAACACACTTTTTTCATCTTTTCCTTCTAGCTTCTTTCTTTTCTCAAGCATATATTTGGTTTTTATTATTAAAAACTCATCACTCCAATGTACTCGAGATAGCAATGAGAGTCGGTTCAAGGGGATATCCATGTATGCAATCACTTTTTTTATTAAAAAATTGGAGATTCCATTATTAAAGTCTTCAGAAATAGTGACAACTGTTTTTGGGCTTTTGATACTCTATCATATATCGGAGGGCATGTCACGGACTCTAATGCTCCGAATATGAATCCAGCAGTACAAAGCAGGCTGCTAGTCCTATGAATCCATTATCATCCAGGTACAGTTTTTTATGATGTTCAAGAAAATCACAAAACCTAATGCTCCGAATATCATCCAATACCAGTTTTTGAGATTTCCCTGATTAAGGTTTTTATTTAGCCATTGAGTGGTCTTTTGGATGATCTATACCAACACCTTAGGCAACTACCATCCCATTGATTTCGTGAACAGGAACATGCCCCTGCTCTTGGATTTCATCCTCTTGGGCAATCCTGTGATAAACATTTCAAGAAGACCGGATAAAAAAGGATTCAGAAGCACCGATCAAAAAGTATTGTGGGAAAAGCCACGATGAGTGCATTATAATGCCGTGATGAGGCATCATTATTCGCCTTTGCAGCTCACAAATTGCAGCCACGACCATGCCTCGAACCGACACTAAAAACCCTATTCCAACTCTATGCAGACTTCGGAGTCCTTTTGGATCATGAGTAATTTTTCTAGCAACTCTAACAGTTACCCGCTCATTAAGAAAGGAAATTAGGAGACTGAAAGTGTATATGAATAAGACATATGAGACTGTAGGTATTTGAAGTTGAACAAATTTCTGGTTCATCACGTCTGCTTGCAAATTGGAGTAAGTTTCAGTTTGAGTGGAAATTGTCCACAAGATGATGGATGGTGACCATATATGCCTTAGATTTATCAACATCTTTAGTTCTTCAACTTCAGTTACAGGTGCAACAGACTTGCTACCATCTGTTATTGCCGCCTTGTCAAGAAACCTTAATTTCTCTTTGTGTGGGACTTTCGCGTAATTGTAGCCATTCAAAGCGCTATGATCATCCGGGTATGGTAATTTCCTATTTCTCCAAGCCAAAAACAACACTCTGCATATTTCAGTTATAGGGCTCCCTTGTGGCTTAACATATCTGTATTTATTTCTTCCGTATAAGAAAAGAACGAGAGTTATGATCATGATACCAAATGACATCCCAAACATCCACCTTCCATGCAATACTGTCTGTAAGTAATCCATTACAATTGTTCTGGGTAATGATCCAAGGCTAACACAACTGGCGTACATGTTAAAAAAAGACCATATATAAGTTGTCCCTAGGGAATGACATGTTGAATTGAACCGACCAGAAATAGGGAGCGTTCGATTTTATTATGTCCCCTCCGATTGATATCATGATTAGGGTTGCTTAAGCCATAGCAAGAGGAATTATGTTTGCTGTTATGCATTCACTAGCTATTGCCAATAAAAGCATACCAAGCAGAAATAAAGATAGCAAGCTAAGTATGGTACAGAAACGGCCAAATTTAGAGTCCGCGACATGCCCTCCGATAATTGATAGAGTATCAAAAGCCCAAAAACAATTTGTCACTATTTCTGAAGACTTTAATAGTGGAACCTCCAATTTTTCAATAAAAAATAAAGTAATGGCGTACATAGATATCCCCTGTGAACCGACTCTCATTGCCATCTCTGGTACATTGGAGTGATGAGTTTTTATAATAAAAACAAAATATATGTTTGAGAAAAGAAAGGAACTTGAAAGAAAAGATTAAAAAGTGTTTCTCGAAGAATTTTTGGAGAAAGGAAAAGAAAGGAAGGGGAGGTAAGTGAAAAAATGACATAAGGGTTTTTTTTTCTTACAATCTCTTCCACCCAAAATTGGGATGAACGTGAAGGAAAGGAAGTGCGGCTATCTGCATTCTCAAGTTTTAAAATAGTGGAAAGGAATGAGACCAAACAGAAAAGAGAAATAGTCGATAGAAAATAAAGTAATATAAATTGTTTCTATCTATTCTTGAGTCTGAAGGATAATAAAAGGAAGGAAAAAGTAGTAATTATAAATTTAGAATATCAGTAACAAGAAAAGGTAAACAGAAAAAAATTGCGGTCCAATAGGAAGATGACGATGGAAGTGAAGACGGAGACATTTTGGTCATTTTATACCTTTTTATCCACTATTTCTCTTTTTTGTTCAGTCTCATTCCTTTTCACTATTTTAAATCTCGAGAATGCAGATAGCCCCACTTTCTTTCATTCACGTTCATCCCAATTTTGGGCGGAAGAGATTGTAAGAAAAAAACCCATATGTCATCCTTTCACTTACTTCCCTTCCTTTCTTTTCCTTTCTCAAAAAATTTCAGAGAACACACTTTTTTCATCTTTTCCTTCTAGCTTCTTTCTTTTCTCAAGCATATATTTGGTTTTTATTATTAAAAACTCATCACTCCAATGTACTCGAGATAGCAATGAGAGTCGGTTCAAGGGGATATCCATGTATGCAATCACTTTTTTTATTAAAAAATTGGAGATTCCATTATTAAAGTCTTCAGAAATAGTGACAACTGTTTTTGGGCTTTTGATACTCTATCATATATCGGAGGGCATGTCACGGACTCTAATGCTCCGAATATGAATCCAGCAGTACAAAGCAGGCTGCTAGTCCTATGAATCCATTATCATCCAGGTACAGTTTTTTATGATGTTCAAGAAAATCACAAAACCTAATGCTCCGAATATCATCCAATACCAGTTTTTGAGATTTCCCTGATTAAGGTTTTTATTTAGCCATTGAGTGGTCTTTTGGATGATCTATACCAACACCTTAGGCAACTACCATCCCATTGATTTCGTGAACAGGAACATGCCCCTGCTCTTGGATTTCATCCTCTTGGGCAATCCTGTGATAAACATTTCAAGAAGACCGGATAAAAAAGGATTCAGAAGCACCGATCAAAAAGTATTGTGGGAAAAGCCACGATGAGTGCATTATAATGCCGTGATGAGGCATCATTATTCGCCTTTGCAGCTCACAAATTGCAGCCACGACCATGCCTCGAACCGACACTAAAAACCCTATTCCAACTCTATGCAGACTTCGGAGTCCTTTTGGATCATGAGTAATTTTTCTAGCAACTCTAACAGTTACCCGCTCATTAAGAAAGGAAATTAGGAGACTGAAAGTGTATATGAATAAGACATATGAGACTGTAGGTATTTGAAGTTGAACAAATTTCTGGTTCATCACGTCTGCTTGCAAATTGGAGTAAGTTTCAGTTTGAGTGGAAATTGTCCACAAGATGATGGATGGTGACCATATATGCCTTAGATTTATCAACATCTTTAGTTCTTCAACTTCAGTTACAGGTGCAACAGACTTGCTACCATCTGTTATTGCCGCCTTGTCAAGAAACCTTAATTTCTCTTTGTGTGGGACTTTCGTGGAATTGTAGCCATTCAAAGCGCTATGATCATCCGGGTATGGTAATCTCCTGTTCCTCCATGCCAAAAACAACACTCTGCATATTTCAGTTAATGGGTTCCCTTGTGGCTTAATGTATCTGTATTTATTTCTTCCGCATAAGAAAAGAACGAGAGCTATGATCATGATACCAAATGACATCCCAAACATCCACCTTCCATGCAATACTGTCTGTAAGTAATCCATTACAATTGTTCTGAGTAACGATCCGAGGCTAACACAACTGGCGTACCTGTTAAAAAAAGACCATGTATAAGGTGTCCCTCGTGCATGACCTGTTGAATTGATTGGAGCGTTCGATTTTATTATGTCCCCGCCGATTTATATCATGATTAGGGTTGCGTAAGTCATAGCAAGAGGAATTGTGTTTGCCGTTATGCATTCACTAGCTATTGCCAATAAAAGCATACCAAGCAGAAGTAAAGATAACGAGCCAAGTATGGTCCAGAAATGGTCAAATTTAGAGTCCGCGGCATGCCCTCTGATAATTAATAGAGTATCAAAAGCCCAAAAACAGTTTGTCACTATTTCTGAAAACTTTAATTGTGGAACCTCCAATTTTTTAATAAAGAAAGAAAGTGATTGCATACATGGATATCCCCCGTGAACCGACTCTCATTGCTATCTCTGGTACATTGGAGTGATGAATTTTAATAATAAAAACCAGATATATGCTTGAGAAAAGAAAGGAACTTGAAGGGAATGATGAAAAAAGTGTTCGTGAAGAATTTATGAAGAAAGGAAAAGGAAGGAAGGGGAAGTAAGTGAAAGGATGGATAATGATTTTTTTCTTACAATCACTTCCACCCAAAATTGGGATGAACGTGAACGAAAGGAAGTGCAGCTATCTGCATTCTCGAGTTTTAAAATAGTGGAAATGAATGAGACTGAACAGAAAAGAGAAATAGTGGATAAAAAATAAAGTAATATAAGATAGTTTCTATCTATTCTTAAGTGGGAAGGAAAATTAAAGGAAGGAAAAAGTTATTATAAATTCACAATAATACCCTTTGTAAACCATCTAATTCAACCAGAAATCGTGCGTATGAATACAAATTCGCTGAAAATCGATCTATTATATTGCAAATTAAAGAAATTTATTTCAACTCAAAGTTAAAATAAAAGTTTTGTAGCATGTGCTCCGTACTTCCTAACATTATTATATACATATAATTTGTGCAAACAAGCATTACCATGTGATGCAATCTCTTGTATTCAAATAATATAATTAAACATACGAACATCGCTAAAATAGTACAAACCATATAAAATGACGTATGGTTTCATACTTGCGAGATAGACAGATAGCCGACTGAAAATTTACATGTAGAGATTAGGAACACCACATGTATAATATTCGGGTTATAGGGTTAAAATGGTCATTAAACGTAAGCAAGATTAGAATTCCTTCTCAATCCGTCCAAAAATGGGCAGAAAGTACCATAGACAAAAATACATTAAACTTTCAGTCCTGATCATTTACATACCTTTCCTTTCCTTCTTAAAAAAACTCGAAAATTACATATTCCTATGATTTCTTTCTCTAAACAATATAATCGGAATGTAGATTCAAACCAAGAACAATCTCACAATTAACCGATCGAATGATTGAAATATTAAAGTAATATTCAAACTAAGAAATCTAAACACTCAGAAACAAGAATACAAGTTCAACGGAGTGATAAACTTGTTAATAATCTCATAAAACTAAAAGAAAATGACAATAAATGAATTTTAGAACACCAAATGGAGAGAATTGGCTGAATGAGTTGTTAGGCTCATGAACCCTACTACTCCTCTTGTTTATAAATATAGATGTCCAGAAATAGTCCCTGAAGATAAGCACCTTTGCCTTTTGACACCAAACTTCTTATTATAGCAGCACATCATCTCTAACTCTTTCATAAGTGCACTTAAGCCCCTCAACATATATAAAATGTACAACCTGCAAATACTCTAGAAAACACCACAAGTAAATATTAACTTCCCAAAAATGACTTATTTATAAACTTGCACAAGTATATTTTAACACTCTCCCTTTACTTTCCACTTAAAATAAAACTCGAGAATGCAGTGTAACATTATTATAAAATGATCAAAATATCCCGTCTTTACTTCATTGGACCTCAAATTCTTTTTCTGTTTGCCTTTTCTTGTTACTGTTAAATCACCCAACACTCTGACTTCATTAATGGGTTTAAGTCATGGATCGCCAACGTACTCTCCTTTATGTTCCAAGATCACCAATCAACCAGTTTTATTACCAGGATCACCAACGTACTTAAAAAAAAATGAATTTCTTTGTAAATTTTGTTGGCGATCTTAACTCCGTACTGACAAGTATGTTGGTGATCTCAAACCCGTATGTAAAAGTACATTTGTGACCTTAACACGAAATTAACAAGTACGTTGGAGATCCTAGTAATAAAACCGGTTAATTGGTGATCTTGGAACAAAATGGAAAGTACGTTGGCAATCCGTAACTTAAACCCTTCATTAATTCTTTTTCTGTTTGCCTTTTCTTGTTACTGTTGGAGCTCATTTATGTATTGATCGTAAAAAGGAATAAAGTTATATATCTTTGATTAAAGGGTCTGTTTGTTTCACAGAATTCATAGGAATTCCTTGGAAATGGAATACGAATTCCTATGAAATCTTGTTTGGTTGGGCAAATGAATGGAATTAAAATTCTTTACATTCCACCAAATTCCTTTAGATGAGTGAATTCAACATTCCATTGATATATGGAAGGAAAGTTAAACATTCCATGGAATGTTAACACTTTTACCAAAAAATCCTCGATTAATAAATATTCGACATTTATGTTGTTCTTCCTTCATTTATAGTTTCATTCATGAACAGCCTATGCACAACCATCTACCACCACTATCACACCACCGTCGCACAACCACCACCATTGCACCACCACGATTGTCACCGTCGGCCAGATCTGAGCTCCGGCCACCTATCCTTCTCCCTCTTTCCTACAACCACACGACAGCGAGCACCGTCGTACCTCTCCGACCACCTCCGTTACTACTCACATCGTCACAGCATACTCAAGAATTAAGATCTTTATTTTCCCCTTTTTCGATTTTGTAATTGATTACGAAGATAGTTGTTCGATCTTGTGATATGGATCTTCATTTTGATACGGATCTTCATTTTTCTTTCATTGTGGTAGACTTGTAACGGACCATTCACCATTGTGATAGGGTAGTAGCAGGTCAAATGTTTGACGAAGAGAATTAATTGATAGTGAGACTCAAATTTCAATTTTATAAAAGTGGGTTAGAAAGAAATGATTATGCTTGTGAAATGGAGCTAATAAAAGATAAAAGATTTTGTTAATAAAAGAATAAAAGTAATAAGTTCATAAACAAAAAAATCCAACGTATATGAAAAATTAAAAGGGTAATTTTGTCATTTACCATTATTCGTATTCCAATTCAGTTGATAAAATTTTCCAACCAAACACAATACAGATTTTTTCAAATTCCAATTCTTTCTGATTTCAATTCCCTCAAATTCCAATTCCATTGAACATTTCAATTCCATCAAAAATTTCTGCCAAACAAACGCACCCTAAGGGTGCAATTGTAAAAATGTAATTTTTTTTTGTTTTCTTTTTTCATTCTCTTGAACAAGAACACAGTTTTAATCCCGAAGCGGAAAAGTCACGACTGTGTGAAATTATACGTTCTTGATGGGGACTCGAGAGGTTTACGAAGAGAAGCTGCGAACTGGAAATCTGTACCACGAGCCAACCATTAATCCTGGTCTCGGTACTCCGCGCTGCCCTCGCTGTCTCTCTCTCGTAGACTCCGATTCGGTACGTTAGCTTCATTTCTACCTCAATTATAATCTCGATTTCATGATCTAATCTGTATTTTTATTGATGCAGGACAAAGGAGAATGGACTATTACTCCAGTGTTACATGATGCCACTGCTGTGGTACTAATTTTGCTTCGATTTCTTCATATAATGTTTTAGGAAAAAAATTATTATCTGAGCTATTTTTGACTGTTGATCAGGAGCTAAAATTAGGTTTGATGGCGTATATATTTAGGTGTACATGATTTAGGTTTTGATATTGCTAACCAGAAGCAAGTTAATATGCATAATTTACAGTTTGTGTAATTGCTATAGTTTTTATTTGGTGTCTAGGGTTTTGATGTTTGCTAAATTAACAGAAAAACCGGTTTTGCCAAACTTACAAATAGGACTACTGAAATGTTTCAGATATAGAAGTATCTGTAACCTACTAGACTTGCTTATGTACTTGTCAAATATACAGGCACCCTCTCTATTCTCATTTTGTAAAGATGTGATGACTGATGAGTTTCTCTGTATCACACACTCATTTGCTTGCAACATAGGTTAATAATGTACTTGCACAATTGTATATAGTTTAAAGTGTGTTTCTATTTACTGAGTGTCTCTGGGGGAGTACTGCAGAAAACATGAATAACTGTTGGTGGTCTGTTTGAATTTTAATGAACAAGATAAAATTACCAGAAAGGGCTTTATTTTGTATGCTTGTCTTGCTTAATGGTGATGAACCTTATTGTAAATGTATAGTACTAATTTATACTTGATAATTGCAGCTATTTTTTATTTTTTTAATTATTATCTAAAATTGTATAATAGAATGAGCTACTTGTTGCTTTATGTGTCAATCAACACAAAAACTCTTTGGTCTGTGCTTTCTATAGTAATCTCAGTCGGGAAAGGATTGTTACCCCCAAGAGATAGCCTTGTCAATGTGTTGCAGGGCTTGCAGCATTCTATGCACTTTTGTGCCACTAACAAATTTCATTTCTCTTTATTCAATAGGCTGGCTGTGGTTTAGGTGGGATGCTTAGCGCCTTTTATGGTCTGAATACAGGTATGTTTATGCATTGAACCCTCGAGTTTTTAGTGAGGTTAGGGACGGTAGTAAGTCTTTATAGACCATAACGTGAGTTAATTCCAGGAATGCCATATCTCCAGAAGCATGTGAAAGGACCAAAGTGGCTTCCGTTTGTTATTGGGGTACTTGTACAACTGCTATCTACATTTAGTGTTTTTTACTTCTTCGAGGAAGTTTTTATTGGTCAAGTTATAATGTAATACTTGCAAATCTCTTGTCTTGGCAGATTCCTCCATTGCTGATGTTTTCTGCTGCCAGTGCTGCATCAGGAGGTATGCCGTCAGTCTATAAGTGCTATGTATGATTTAATTAAAAGGATACTCTTATTCTTTTTTGAGCCTGTATATTGTATCTGCAAGTGTATGACTAATGGGTCAAAGTGATCACTATAAGATATTTTCAGAACGCTTACGATTATAATGCATGAGAAAGGCCAACGTTATGTGGATATGAATATGGATAGAATTAGAATTGCAAACGACATCTAGAGTTTTGCAGTGCCCATCGAGATGTAATAAGCTTGCTCAAGATGCAATATCAAATATACATTGCTAAAAGACGACATCAGAAGTGGCAAAATTGGCAGGTTGGGTAGTGCTGTAATGGGCTTGGGTTCACCTCTAAAAAAAGTTGGCCATTTTCTTTTAATTTTTTGATTAATCAATTCAAGTATAATTATGAAAAAACTATATTATTAGAGTGCTAGATTAATTTCTTTTAATAAAGGCTACGTAAGAGGTTGTAACCTTATAAATACACTTAAGATCACTTTTGGCCTGGTTGACCTATCTGACCCGTTTCATTATAAACATAGTTGCACAAGTTTAACCCGTTTTTTTTATTTTATTGTATTTTTTTTTATTTTTTTTTTGTATGGAGAGAGTGAGTGAATGTTGAGAAAAGTAAAATTAGGGGGAATTCTAACCATGTTATTATAATGTATATTAGATTATAGATAATTTGATGATTATTAGGTTAAGGTTGGTACCGATTTGTTCCTTCAATCTTGTTACCTTCAAGATGAATAGTTAGATTGGTTGCATAAGTATTTATAGTTATGGTTACGGGAATTAATCATGGTACTTCATCTTACTATATATAGGTTGTATTTCCACATGATTAATGAATAGGGTTGAAAGTTGTCATTGACTATGAATAGTAAAACACTGATGTACTTTGCTTATTTTTGTTTCTTCGGGGCTCCTAGATTTTCAATATGTTTGTAAATGATTGCACATTATGAAAAATCAATCTGATTGGTGTGCTTTTACTAGCGCGACTCGGGATGCATTGCAGTTCTTTCACAATATAACTTGAATCATTTTTATACACATAATGGTTGTTTCCTTATTTAACTTAAGAATGGCCTAATAGGCGTGTCACTGTTAAAAAGTATGAATTCTTTTTATTTATGGGCTTATATGGTTTCCTTACTCTTTCGCTGGTAACATATGATGACTGCTGACTTGCATGCATTATTTAATGTAGTATTATTAGTTTGTTTTCAGTAGATATACAATCATTAATAAATAATGACTTGATTACTAGTCTAGAAGCAATATGAAGGACAAGATGCATGTGTTAGTGCATCTCCCCCCCTCCCCAATTCACACACAAACCCAATCTTTGGTTTGGATGGTTCTTGAGATGAACATAGTAAGATGTATGATCAGGCTAATTGATATTCTTAAAAATACAGGATATGGGCTTCCAAACTTCACTCAACTCAGTGTGACATCATATTATGCTGCATCGAGTGCCTCACATTATGGGATTTCCTTGATTACAAGATACATTGAAGACACTTATATGACCCGTTCACAGCGACAGAAGCTTCAGTGATCATCTGCTGATACCCACAATATGTGATGGAAACCTCGTCCATTTTTGACCATATATGTAGATATCTAGTCAGTTTTGTCTATCCGTCTGATTACTGAGTATTATTTTGCTTATAGTACTCCTGCTGCTCGAAAGTAGCACGAGTATATATACGATTATGTTTCCAAACAAGATTTTGGATGCTTATTATGAAGAATTCGAATAATATAATTGATATGTTACTTTACCCTTTCAACCAGTCCATTTTGCAACATCTTCAAATGTGTTCTTTTGAGGAATACAATTTAGGCATTTATCCCACTACGCATGTCATTCAACCCATGTGCATGTTTGAGGTGTAGGGGTCAATTAAGGTCCATGGAGGGTGTTTTTGAGTCTTAAAATGGAGGTGGTCCTATTCATATCATAATAATGTGTGTACTATTGATCCCATGTTTTATTGCTCCCTCCTTTTTTGTACATTTATCAGTCATTATACTTCCTCAAAAGTTTCTTTTGCACTTAAAAAAAAAAACTAGTAACCATATACATCTTACAATGTTTATCTTTAGAAACATAGCCTGTTGGACATATATACTGTTGGGCAAAATAGTCAATATTGTAAAAACAAACAAAAAACGGGTAATTTGGAGGTAGCCTTGACCCCCGTCATATTACAATGGTATGCGTTCACTCCACTCGCAAAGAGCAGCCACGCAATGTGCACAAAGCGAACTATTCTTTCGCCTTTTACTAAAGCATCAACGCCGGGCAAATCACCTCTCCACAAATCATCCACCTGTGCTGAGACAGAGATTCGAACCCCGACTTGTCGGTCACACATGTGAAGTCTGGACATTTACGGTGGCGGTACCAATTGAGTTATGCTGAATTGGTATATTGTAAAAACTAATACGGAGTAGAATACAGTGAAAACACTGTTTTAGTGCAGGGCAAATTGGCATCATAGACTTGGATATAGGTTTCTTATCGTAGTGTTTGGAAGATTGTTTGGTATCATAAATACCTTTCTAGCTATTTGTAGAATATATTAAGGTTAGTCCATGTTAAGTTCCATATAAGATAGGCTGAATTAAACTTTTTGTTTTTTTTTTGTCCTTTCGGTTTCGAGATATTTTAAATCCTAAATAACCTTATCTATGAATAATAGCATTCAAAAATAGGGTGTAGTTTTTTACTTTAATAATTATATATACATAAATCCCAATTAATTAATGAGTAATTTATACCGATCGTCCTTGTGCTTTGCACGAAATTACACCGATAGTTCTTATGTCTTGAAAATTACATCGATCATCCCTGAATGATACCAAAATGCACGGCGGTGGTCCCTCCCACTAACGACGGTTAAAAAAATCCGTTAAGTGTGTCACATGACTCGTACATGAGGGTACATAAGTCTTCGTGTCGAGCTTCAAAATACGGTAGTTGAGTTGGTTTTGGGAAGAAGAAAAGGGTAAAAAGACTTATGTATCTTCATGTGCGAGTCATGTGACACACTTAACGGAATTTTTTAACCGTCGTTAGTGGGAGTGACTACTGTCGTGCATTTTGGTATCATTCAGGGATGATCGATGTAATTTCCAAGAGATAAGGACTATCGGTGTAATTTCGTGCAAAGCACAGGGATGATCGGTATAATTTACTCTTAATTAAAATTAGAGATCCTGAATATTGTTGATCATCCAAAACGTCATATATATTCTAATCTACAAAACCAAAACCATCAGGACAACAATTGGTCAAATGATGATGTCTTGCTAGCTACTTAACATTTCATGATCACCACATTACAACAATGAAAATACTTAAAAAAATATATATTAATTAAGTTTACAAACGTAGGGTGAGGTTCAAATGAGACTAAAAATTTGTGTGAGACTAAGGGAACCAATGATATCATTCTACATGTACAAAGAGAATGTTCCATACTACAAAACCCACTTACCCCAAACATCAATTATCTCACAAACGACAAATCGAATAATCATGAAACTTGCACCATAATTTTAAGCGTTTTATCCTCTTCGATTTGCCGTCCCTCAAGGTATACTTCCGACGAATTTTTTTTTTCTTCATTTTTTTGGTGGGTTTCATATGTTACTAACACATGTGTTAGAGTGTTGCGTTTAGGGTTTGTGGTTTAGGGGTTAGGGGTTAGGGGTTAGTGTTTAGGGTTTGGGGTTTCTCCCCGAAACCCCAAAACCCAAACCCTAAACCCTAACCCCAAACCCTAAACCCTAAACGCTTTATAAAACTCTAAACCCTAAATCATACTAAACCCTAAACCCTAATAAACCCTAAACCCTATTAAAACATAAAATCTAAACCCTAAACCATGAACCATGCTAAATTCTAACCCTAAACTCTAACCCTAAACCCTAACCATGACCGTAAATAAAATGTACAATCAATCACTAACACATGTGTTACTAATTTATAAAACCCACCAAAAAACCGAAATTTTATTTTTATCGAAAGTATGCCTTTAGGGACGGCAAATCGAAGAGGATAAAACGCTGAAAAATATGATGCAAGTTTCATGATTTTTCGATTTGTCGTTTGTGAGATAATTGATGTTTGGGGTAAATGGGTTTTGTAGTATGGAACATTATCTTTGTACATGTGGTATGATTTCATTGGTTCCCTTAGTCTCACTCAAAAATCATGGACTCATTTGAACCTTACTCTACAAACGTAAGTCCAAACTAACTTGATGTTGAATACTTGTGTTCCGTTCACAGGAGTATCGAATCTGAAAATCACTCTCACTTGATCCAGTTCTCGATGTCTTCAAACTGTAGCTAGTTGTCGAGTTTGTAGTCGTCGCAAATGTCCCCCCATTGATTATAGGTGTTTGATAACAACTATAACTTGTATTCCCTCCATAAAACCTACTACCGAAGCTAGTAATACTATAAGCATGAGAGCACAGGGTGTGGTGTCAGTGTTCTGGGACAGTGTTCTGGAGAATGTTGAAAGTGATGATTTTGTGGTGTGGTGAAACTGAATTCTCAGTGTTCTGGACAGTGTTCTGGAGTTTTTTATTATTTGTTTTATTTTATTTTTTAATAAAGATAATTGTATTAATTAATATATAAAAAATAAATAAATCAAATACGGAGTAAATAACATTTTATTCATTAAAAATGCAATACAAATCCTAAAAATTTTAAATGCAATACAAGTCCTAAAAATTAAATATGCAATACAAGTCCTAAAATTTTGCATGAAATAGAAAAAAACAACACCCGTAATATTCCACTTCCGTTGTCATGTATAAATGAACAAAAAGACAAAAGAAAAAGAAACTTTTGCATTCATAAAAAAACAAAAATAGAAAGAATACTACCAACCATTCATGTGATTTCTGAAAAAAAAAACAAGAAAATAGATTAGAACGTTGGTTTCTTCAATGTCCGTAGATGAACGTCGAGTGAAAAAAATTGGGAGAACGCCGGCGAGAACGCCGGCCCGGTCTGGAAGAACGCCGGCGCTCGACGTTCTCGCCCCTGAACGGTGATGCCATGTCATCGCGTACCGTGTGCTCTGAGTACTTGCAGTTTGTTGTTGGTAGTAGTAGTAAGGTGGTATTTGACGGTGGTAATTGTTAAGACCATACATGTGTGCCGCCATTGAGCTGCCGTTAAACATGGGAGGTTAAAGGTGAGTTCGTTTCGATTGTTGTCCGCTATATGGATCATTAGAATCCTTATTCACCGTCAAGTAATAGCGATATGATGTTTTATATTATTTTATAAGATGTGAGACTTAGCACACATGTTAATTAAATTCCATATAAATTATGAATTTACCTTTTTCAAAATGGCAAATATCAAACTTTTTAAGTGTTTCTTTCTTCCTAATATTTTAGCAAATTAACAAAGTTTGGGTTATAGCTTAAGCACTAATAATGGCACATGTTAATTAGACATACCCCCCAAGGGCGAAACATGTGTTTCTTTTTTCTCATAGAAAAGTGCCACATCACTTTTTTTTTTTTTTTTTTAATCACACTGAAAATTTGAACACACATTTAAATATGTCTACTTTTTAGAAACTATGATACACATATAAAAAATAAATTATGATCACAGTAATATAGGTTGTGTTTTATACTAAGATTTATCAAGGACTATTGTCATTTGATAGATCGCTCTAAAATAGTGCCATAGTGGCATATAATATGGGTCAAACAAATAATGGTCCTTTTATAAAATGGGCTACCCATTACATTTCATAGCCCAGTCCAGTTGTAAACTTTTCTGAACAAAATCCAATATCCAATATTCCAATATCAAAATTAATATCCAATGTCAATGGGCTCACACAATCTTACGTTTTAGTAACAACGGTGCTCATATTTTTTCACGACTGTTTAACATAGATTTATAGAATTTGTACATTAAAAGTTTCTACTTTAGGTTTGAAATATTTTAGTGCATTTATTGAAAAATATGGTGTTATTAATATCACTACCAATAATATACGTAACTTGTGTATATATTCAATGTGGGTATATTACAAACTTACATAATTTGTTTCATAATACATTTCGCATATATGTACATCTACTGAGTACATATTTTACAGTCGCATACTCACATAAATCACAATTTAAATTTTAGGAAAACCTTTTGATGCGGCGTATTTGTGCACCGAACAAACGTTAACATTTAGATGTATGTTCTATAATTTTGCTATCGATGTTCGTGTGTATGCATTATATTGAGCTTAGATCATCTACAATGTGATGATTGGACAAGGTTTATGAATAGTGTTTATTGTTTTGTTGTGTATCAAACTTAATATCCAATGTCAATGGGCTCACACAATCTTACGTTTTAGTAACAACGGTGCTCATATTTTTTCACGACTGAAAATTTGAACACACATTTAAATATGTCTACTTTTTAGAAACTATGATACACATATAAAAAATAAATTATGATCACAGTAATATAGGTTGTGTTTTATACTAAGATTTATAGGTTGTGTTTTATAAAAAATAAATTATGATCACAGTAATATAGGTTGTGTTTTATACTAAGATTTATAGGTTGTGTTTTATAAAAAATAAATTATGTGGTTAAAAAATAAATTATGATCACAGTAATATAGGTTGTGTTTTATAAAAAATAAATTATGATCACATATAAAAAATAAATTATGATCACGGTGCTCATATTTTTTTTAATCACACTGAAAATTTGAACACACATTTAAATATGTCTACTTTTTAGAAACTATGATACACATATAAAAAATAAATTATGATCACACTAATATAGGAAAACCTATATTACTGTGATCATAATTTAAAATAAAAAATAAATTTAAATTTTATGATCACAGTAATATATACACAATTTAAATAAATTGTGATCATATAAAAAATAAATTATGATCACAGTAATATATACACAATTTAAATTTTAGGAAAACCTTTTGATGCGGCGTATTTGTGCACCGAACAAACGTTAACATTTAGATGTATGTTCTATAATTTTGCTATCGATGTTCGTGTGTATGCATTATATTGAGCTTAGATCATCTACAATGTGATGATTGGACAAGGTTTATGAATAGTGTTTATTGTTTTGTTGTGTATCAAACTTAATATCCAATGTCAATGGGCTCACACAATCTTACGTTTTAGTAACAACGGTGCTCATATTTTTTCACGACTGAAAATTTGAACACACATTTAAATATGTCTACTTTTTAGAATCTATGATACACATATAAAAAATAAATTATGATCACAGTAATATAGGTTGTGTTTTATACTAAGATTTATAGGTTGTGTTTTATAAAAAATAAATTATGATCACAGTAATATAGGTTGTGTTTTATACTAAGATTTATAGGTTGTGTTTTATAAAAAATAAATTATGTGGTTAAAAAATAAATTATGATCACAGTAATATAGGTTGTGTTTTATAAAAAATAAATTATGATCACATATAAAAAATAAATTATGATCACGGTGCTCATATTTTTTTTAATCACACTGAAAATTTGAACACACATTTAAATATGTCTACTTTTTAGAAACTATGATACACATATAAAAAATAAATTATGATCACAGTAATATAGGAAAACCTATATTACTGTGATCATAATTTAAAATAAAAAATAAATTTAAATTTTATGATCACAGTAATATATACACAATTTAAATAAATTGTGATCATATAAAAAATAAATTATGATCACAGTAATATATACACAATTTAAATTTTAGGAAAACCTTTTGATGCGGCGTATTTGTGCACCGAACAAACGTTAACATTTAGATGTATGTTCTATAATTTTGCTATCGATGTTCGTGTGTATGCATTATATTGAGCTTAGATCATCTACAATGTGATGATTGGACAAGGTTTATGAATAGTGTTTATTGTTTTGTTGTGTATCAAACTTAATATCCAATGTCAATGGGCTCACACAATCTTACGTTTTAGTAACAACGGTGCTCATATTTTTTCACGACTGAAAATTTGAACACACATTTAAATATGTCTACTTTTTAGAAACTATGATACACATATAAAAAATAAATTATGATCACAGTAATATAGGTTGTGTTTTATACTAAGATTTATAGGTTGTGTTTTATAAAAAATAAATTATGATCACAGTAATATATACACAATCTTTTACTACGGAGTATTTTATAAGACAAACTTTACATTTTTTACTACGGAGTATTTTATAAGACAAACTTTCATTTGTTCTATTGTATGTATTGAACTTGTAGATATCGTGTATTGTATGTAAACTTTCTTTTTTGGGGTAAGGCTAAAATAGGAAAGTTTTCTTTTTTGGCCTTACCCAATAAGGAAAGTTTACATACAATAGATGATATTTACAAGTTCAATACCTACAATGGAAGTTTTTAAAGTTCGACTCATACAATGGTAAAACTTGTAAAGTTTAATACACAACAATACAATAAACCCTTATAAATACCGACGTTTTTCTTTTTATACCATATCTTCACAAACTCGTAATTCTTCATCACCCATACGGCCATACAGGGATTACAGGCCCATTATTGACCCAAAACCAGGCCCATTTATTTATCATCAAAAACCGACTTTATCTTATTGCAATTATTTGAATTCAGAAATCAGAATGATGCATTCCACCTAGGGGTAAAAAAAAACCCGAAACCGGAACCGAACCCGATTTAAAAACCGAAACCGGAACCGATTTGGAACCGGTTTTTGAATACCCGGTTCGGGTTTTACTAGTACCCGGCGGGTACCAAACCGGGTACGGCCCCATACGTTTCAAATCAGGTTGGACCCGGGTTGGACCCGAACCGGTTCCAAAAACCGGTTTTAATACCCGGTTTGTACCCGGTTTTTACACTAGCCGTTGTGTTTGAGCTCCTAGCCGTTTTATATCCGTTTTTTTTTGCATTTTTTTACCATTTTGCCATCCTAAAACTAGTATAAATAGATACCTTGGGTTTGGGTTAGTTACAACACTCAAACTCACTCATTCTAGTGAAAAAACACTCAAAAACGCTTACGATTTACATACGAAACTCTCAAAACATTACTCTCATCCTCTCAAAACGCTCTCATAATGGCAACTCAAAGTTCCTCAACTAACGATTTTGTTGGTTCGTCAAATGCTTCAAATGCACCAACCATTGTTCAAGTCTTTACAACAAAACGTAATCCGGAGATTTGGTGTAACTTTGACAAAGTTTTGTTGTCGGATGGTTCGACTAAAGCACATTGTAAAAGATGTGGGAGTTTTTTAAAAGCCGACTCCAACTCAACGTTGAGCAAACATACTTTAAAGTATTGTAATGCAAACAAAACTAATCCGGAGGAGGGTCAAGCAACCATGTCACGGGATGGAGGTATTTTCACATACCAAGCGGATCGTTGTCGAGAAGCATTTGCCGGCTTTGTGATTCAAGAAGCTTTGGGTTCAACCACTTCGACAACCCTCGGCTTACGAAGGTTATTCAAAATACTCTTCAACCCCGATATAATCATGTATCACGTCTTACTCTTAGACGTGATGCACTTAAATTGTGGAAAAATGCTAAAATTCAACTAATAACCGGTTTTGAAAACTTAACTACAAGTGTATCACTAACAACCGATGTTTGGTCGGCTCCTCATGGTTTGCCCGGTTCGTACCTTTGTGTTACCGCACATTGGGTTGATCCCTCAACTTGGCAAATGATGAAACGTACCATTGCTTTTGAAGACTTTGAGTATCCTCATACGGGTCAAAATTTATTTTGCATGTTACGGGATGTAATGAAAATGTTTATATTAGAACAAAAGGTTTTTTCTATCTCGTTTGATAATGCGAGTAATAACACAAATGTCGTTCAAAACTTAATACTAAAATACAACCCACCTTTGAAAGGCATTTTCTACCATAGTAGATGTGTTGCACACATAATTAACTTGGTTGTGCAAGACGGGTTAGCGGTTCGACAAATAAGTGAAGTAAAAGAAGCGTATAAAAACATGTTGCAAGATATATTTTGTAAGGGTAAGGCTAGATACAAACTCTATATGAAATTGTGTAAGGATACGGAGAACATTTTTTTAACCCCTAATTGGGACATGCCCGTAAGATGGAATTCGACATACAACATGTTTGTATGTGGTTTACGCCAACGTGAGACTTTACAAGCTTTTCATTTTCAACTTGTCCAAAGGGGTTATGCTATAAACGAATTTCCAAGCGGATCTTGGGATGTTATTGAAAAGATAACCGAATTGCTCAAACTTTTTAAAACCGCAACTACTTTGTTATCGGGTGTTTATTATCCCACGATTCACTTGGTACTTAAGCAAATTTTTTTAATGTGTTCAAAACTAAGCGAATACGAATTTATTGATACTTTATACGCACAAATGGTGGCTCCCATTAAAGAAAAACTAAGAAAATATTTTAAAGAAATGCCACCGATAATTAGTTGTGCCGCCGCAATAAACCCATGCTTACGTTTCCGGGGTGGAATTGCTTATCGATAACATTTGTAACGATTTGGAATTGAATGACGAGGACCCATTTTTTTCACAAAATACAAAAAAACATTTTAACAAATGCTTTCAAGATTTATTTACTCATTATTTTCAATTATATGGTTCAACAAATCCTTCTTCTAGTTCGGCTTCCACAATGTTTGGTTCATCTTCCTCGCGCGATCCAATGCTTAACTTATATAATAGTTTAAGACAAGAAAACCATAAACGGGCAAGGGGTGAAGGTAATCAAACGAACACTAGCGAATATGGGAGGTATACCGGAACCGATTTTTCAAACACTATACAACCCGATGAATTCGCACAATTTGATATTTTGGCTTGGTGGAAAGGGAGGGAATCTCAATTTCCCGTTCTAACCATCATGGCCCGAGATTTACTAACCGTCCAAGCTTCTACGGTAGCTTCGGAATCCGCTTTTTCTCTTAGTGGCAGGGTACTATCTATACGAAGAACAAGACTCACACCGGCCTCATTAGAGATGTGCATTTGCTTGAAGGATCACTTAGACGCCGCGGAACGTATACAACACATTTCTAGTCTTGAAGGTGAAATGGAATATGAAGGAGATATACACGATATCGAGGTGCAATCGGGTATGGCAATATCATTCTCCGATGAAGAAATTGCTCTTGATGAAGCTTCGCGAGAGGCTAACACCGATGAAGATTACGACCTTTGAACAATGAAGACTACGCATTTGAAGATGTTAGAAGACTTGAAGATTAATAAAACTTGAAGATTTTGTGAAATAATTGTGTATATGTTTTATGAAGATTATGCAATGATCAAGTGTTGTTGTTATGGTCAAAGTGTTGTTGTTATGGTAAACGGGTCAAAAGGTGTCCAAATGGTTCATGAAAGTGTGGTTATGTCAAAACGAGCGATGGTGTAATTATGTAGTGGCTTGCAAGTGCTTTAGGTGTTAAATGTATGTTAAAATGTGTTGGTAAAAAATGAAATTCTGAATGTGAGTCGTTTGTGATTTGGTATGGTCACCAAAAGTGTCCGAAATGACCAAAAATTGGTCACACGTCCGAATTCTTCGTTAACGTGAAATTTGAAAAAGTGTAAAAATGGAAAGTTTTATTTTGTTATAGTGGAGGTGTCTGCAAAATTTCAGCTTCTAAGTATTTTCGAGTAAAAATTTATGCGCGTCGGAATTTCGCTTCTAAAAATTCTGCATACCAAACATTACCCGGTGCGTACAAGTAGTACCCGCCGGGTACAAAGGTTAATTTCATAACAGAATTTAACTAGCCTTGAGTACCCGCTGCGTACAAGTAGTACCCGCCGGGTACTATGTATTTACCCGTTCATATTCACTCCGGGTAGTTCATCTTTTTCCGGGTACAAAACATTATTACCCTCCGGGTATAAGTTGTACCCGCCGGGTATTCTCGCTTTTCTGGTTATTCCTGGAGTAGACCCACGCTTTCCACACAACTACAATAACCAATTTTCTCTCCAAAAAACGGCAGCAACACCACCAAACCCCTCACTTAACCATTTTTGAAGCAAAAACTCACGAATTAAACCGGCAAAACTCTTCTACAGCATGTTTAAGGTATGATTATCAACTTTTTAATTCAAAACACTTAGTTTTCATGGATTGATTGAAGTTTTTAGATTTAGGTTTTCTTGAAATTGAATGTGGGGAAGTTTTAGTTGTTTTTATTTCTGATTATATTGTGAGTTATATGTACTCTCACCTTCTTATTTCGTGAATTCGTGTTTAAGTCACATATGATTATCAAAAATATGAATTTAGGGTTCTTGTAACAAAATTTGGGGAAAATTAATTCTGTTAAATGATATGCTTAGAATTGTAATCCATTTACATAATACTCACGATTATAATGCTCACTTGAATCACATTATGTGTTTAATTGCTTAATTCGAGTTTAGCTTGATATTAGGGCATTTGTGAAAGAGGATGAGTTTGAGCTTTGTAATAAAATGTTGGAATAATTGTGCAATTACCTTAGGTCATGGATGAATTGGTCAAGGCAATTCTCTCATTTTAGTTGTGTTTTGCAGGGAAGAAGAAAGAAACAAAAAGGCAGCACCTCTGGTACTGCTAACGATGAAGAGGGTGACCGCCCTCAGCCGATGAGCATTGATGCTCAACTTATTCCCGAGACAATTAACCCTTGGCTTAGATTTAGTAACAGGTTAACAAAGTACAATATATACTGTCAGAAACTGAACTTATTGAGGGTGAAAGAATGTGATTTATCTCGGGTGGTCGATTGGGAACCACTAGAACAAGCAGGGGTAGCCGCCGGAATTAAGGAATTGATTAGGCAACGTTATTTCGTGGATCACATACCATTCGAATATGAAGAATGGGAAGGCATATTCAAGATTAATGAGCAGGTATACAAAGAGCTATGCGTGGAATTCCACAGCACATATGAAATGAAAGAGGATGTTGAGTCGGCGACTAATAAAAATTTCATGACTTTCCGACTGGGAGGTCAACCAAGGAAAATGAGTATGGTGGAACTTGCTGCCTGTTTGGGCATTTATTCTCGAGAGCAGCTGGATGCAACTCATTTTGAGGATTATTTGATGGCTATTGAGATGATCCAGACGGAGTTTTTTCCCAAGGATGTGTGGCACGAATTTTCACAAATACCTTACGCTAGAGGTGGAAATTCATACAAAGATATAGAGGACATGCAGTTGCGGGTTATCCAACGATGTCTTGCGCATACCATTTCTCATAGAAGGGAGAACACAGAGAGAGTCGGTTTCGCCGACTTATGGTATATGAGGAAGTTTGTAGCGGAGGAGAATATCAATGTTCCATACGCTGTTGCCTGGTATTTACATCATAATGCTAGCGGGATTAGAGGGGCATCCCCTATCTTTGGGGGACAATTTGTGACTAGGATTGCCAAGTCCTTCAACATCAGTTTTGACAATTTAGAGCGAGTGACGACTAGGCCAAAAACAGTAGGGCTAGTTCAGTTTCAGGGGGCACGGGCTGTCTCAGTTGTCAATAACCGGTTCGTGCCCTACCAGGAACCACCACCAGAGGAGCAAGCGGCTCAACCACCGAGAAGAAGAAGAAGACAACAGCAGGTGGAACAAGAACAACATCAACAGGAAGAAGCTGCATATGAGCAGGGAGGTTTCCAGTAGCTAGGCGCAGCAATGCCATCCATGCTGGATGTTATGCATGGTATTCAGGGCCTTCAGGTTAGCCATGATAATTTTTCGCAGGAAGTCAGGTACGAGCATGGAGCACAGCGTTACCACAACGCTTGGTCGGCACACAACACACAAAGACTTTCTGAAGTGGTGCCCAACTACCGACCTACAGCCTACCACTACCCACCCATGTGGGGTCAGTCAGGAGCAAACTATCCACCACCGGTTTATGACGAGGGTGCCGCCTTGGCAGAGCTGCAGGAAGAGTATCGAAGGCAGCAGGAGAGAGAGCAAGAGGAGCGTGGATTCCCCTATGACTATTCCCCATTTTGAGTGCTTGCGTGCCTCGTATGATTCAGACACTTTTCTTGACAATTTGATTACGGTTTATTTAAGTACTTTTAATTTTATGTTTGGTTATTTTGGAATGCTTGACTGTGGATGGCCTTTGGGTACATTTTTGTAGAACGACATCCATAAACACTTTTCTATTTGAAATTAGGTAAAATTACAGCGGGAAATGGTTAGTTATGCTGGATCAAGCCTTTAGTACCCGGCCTGTACTTTTGTACCCGGCGGGTAGTGTTTGGAAAATGTGGACAGAAATGGATCAAGCCAAAGTACCCGGCGGGAACAATAGATACCCGGCGGGAACACAGTCTACCCGGCTGGAACCATATATACCCGGCGGGTACACCGTACCCGGTTTGGAACCGGGTATTAGACCCGAACCGGTTCCTACCCGGTACCAACCGGTTAGGATAGGGTTGGGTTTTCCCCCACCCAAAACCGGGTCGGTTCCGGGTCGGGTTGCCCAAAACCCGGTTTTTTGACTTTGACAAATACCCGGTTCGGGTATTCGGGTCGGGTCGGGTCGGGTCCGCCCAATACCCGGTTTTGTTCACGCCTAATTCCACCTAATCTCACCCTCGCTAAAGGGTTCGTTGCAAATTATAATTTGATCGGGTAAACAATAATTATATTATTTTTTTAAAAGAAACTAAATCGTGTGCAAAACTCTATATAAAAAGCTAACTTTATGTTATTACTTTATTTACATCTCATTGATTTGATATTTAATTTGGTAATATGCATAGCAGATTAGCTTAATTCAAGCTTATATGTTCTTTTTTTTGGGTAAAGGGTAAAAGTTTACCCGGTAAATAAAGCTTATATGTTCTTGGTCTCACATCGATTCGATAATGTATCTATACTACTATATAATACATTTAACACTCTCTCTCCTCAAAAAATTTTAAGACTAAGTAAAGTGGGTCCCACTTACTTATTACTTATTTCCCAACTAACTAAACTTTTCATCAATCAAATATTAAATCTACCCACTAAAGTCTTTTTTGATTGGTTAAATATCAAAGTGGACACTTATAATGGGACATCCTAAAATAGTAATGTGGACATTTTAAATGGGACGGACGGAGTACAATATATTTTTATTTTAAAACATTCATTCGCACCTCCACCCACCGTCACCACTTTCACCGCTGCATTGCGCGGGTATAATGCTAGTATAAATTAAAAAGTGTATATAAGTTTATTGACTATTAGACTCATTTACTGAGTTTTATACGAGTTTCACTGAAAATGATAGTAAATATGTTCTTACGGGTACAAACTCCATTCATTTATTAATTGACAAAAATTGTCTACCTTTCATGTATTATTATAGGTAGTTCAACCTTATATTAATGGAGAAGGAAAACTAAAAAGTTCTAAATAAATAATAATAATATAATAATAGAATTCAAAACTATAAAAAGAACTTAATATAATTGCATAACAGTTGGGTGGTTATATAAGCTTTTAAATAGCCTCTAACCATAAGATGGATTTAATTAATATCTACAAGTGGTTAAATCCATCTGTTAATGGATCCTAATTGTACATCTGATAATAATAATTACTCGTATGTGGCAACCCTGAAACGCCCCAAAACTCGGAAATTTTTATTTTATTTTATTATTTTTTTTTCGGTTCCCACAGCTTGGTCCCACATCTCGTATATTTGATACCGTATTCTCATCTTTACATTTTGACCCAAAACAAGACAACGGGGTATGCAAATTACCAACCATGTAGTACAGGTAGGTAAAACAACCTTGTTTTAGCTAGAACAAGCTTGTTTTAGACTAGAACAAGCCTGTTCTAGTAGTAACAGACTCAAATTTTGACCAAATTCAAACACGCATAACTCCTAAACCGTAAGGAGTTAGACCCTGAAAATTTGCATGCACCTCCAAAATGACAATATAAAACTTTCTCTTTTTACACTTTTTCAAATTTCCCAAAAACGATCATTTTTGACGTGTCACCAGTTTATGGCCATTTCGGCCCTTTTTACTACACCTTTCAGAGCACAAACTCTTCATTATTAGACCTGGACACTTTACCCACACTTTTATAACATCATTTTGACTCTAACAACAAGTTCCATTCATAACCATTCAAACTCTAACTCATTTTCACATGTAAGCACGTTCATGACCCATTTTGACCCTTTCTGACCCGTTTCACATAATGAGCATATTTCAACCAAACGACACCCAATACCACATATGTTTGACCATTATAACTCTGTTGACTATATGTCAAATTCACATTTGACCAACCAATCACATTCGACACTAAATCACTTTTCACCACCTTGACCCAAACCAAACCAATCATATGACTTCATACACTTGATAACCACATACACTAGACACCATATTTCAGTTTGACTTTCAAATTCAACTACTATATATTGACCAACATATTTAATTCGAAAACTCTTTGTTTGGGCGATTTACACAATTGGGCATCAAAACAACAATTCAAAAGAAAGAAACATATTCTAACCGTAAGCATGCTCCATATCCATGTCACTAGCTTCTCATAACCCTTCTATCCACATATCGCTAGCCAAACATCAACCTACAACATAAACACTGAAACGGGTAAGCACAACTGCTTAGTGAGTACACAGGCAATCAAACAAGCAATACACATAACACTTAACACATAACACATATCAACACAATACATAAACACAAAATCACTGGGCCCTGAACACTGAACACTAAACACTGTGTTAACCGCAGTTAACTCTCTGATCACCACTGAATCTTTACACATAATCATATCACATAACTTAACCATCAACAATCAAAACACTAATCAACACATCTTTTAACATAATCTTAAATACATAAAAGAAACAAAACATATAATAAGCAACTCTCACTTGATTGTATGATCCTCTAGCTCGGAAGCTATCCGAAAACACATACAATCAATTCATACACGGTTCACATCTAATCCACATATATCAACAATTCATCTTCCACCCGATTGTGTAGCCTCTTGCTAGGAAGCAATCCGGATCCAACACAATCGAATTATATATTATTCATCACCAATTCTTTTCCTTTACCTTTGAGCTAGTGACTTACTCATTACTTGGCTAACATCAAGCTAATGAGGAATCACTACTTTTCTTACCAAGAAACAATTAAACACATAACAATTAAGCACAATTAAGAAATTTAACACAACAGCTAATTTAAGCAATAAACACAATTAAATAAACATAACAAATAACTTATTCTTTGATTGTGTAAACCTCTAGCCCGCAAGCTGTAAGGCCCGATCCTTACGTGAACCAAAATATATCATTTATATATTATATTTCGAAAATTCGGAAGCGCAAGTCCCCAAAACAAAACATTTACCGACTTACAAAGCTTCCCAGTTTAACGACTACAACATATAACAACATTAGTTTAACATTTACAACCATATTAACACAAACGGGCTTATATAAAACGTTTTCCAAAAGACATTCACAAAAGGTCAGAGTTGCGCCAAGCTTTAGTCAAACTTCCAGTCAACATCTACAACCCGAACATCTACATCTACATCAACTAACCACAATCTGCAAAACATTAAACAACGAGGGGATTAGCCAATGCTAAGTGAATGGAACCGTAACCGACGGTTCAACCCACTCATAACAAGTCTTACAACAAAGCAACAACAACAATTAAACACATAAGCACATAACGTCAAGAGGACCGGCGGTTCCTGGTATCCATCCAACCCAGAAACCACGACTACTGGGCGCCAAGCCAATCCCAGTAATCAACCGATAGCTTGAGTACTACCTTCACTGACTAGGCTTGTTCTCAACTATGTGTCTCAAAGAAACCTCGACAACTACACAGTAGTACCCAAACCCAACCCAGACAGCAGTTGACCTCTGAAAACAACCACGTTGCATTCACAATGCAAAAGCACACAACAACAAGCAACAGTTCACAACTGTTCACAACTGATCAACAATTCAACAACAATCACACAATAACTCATATATTTAGCAATATAAACAAACAGACAAGACTGGTACCGGTACGACCAATAACAACAACCTATTAATATAAACCATCCTGGTTACCCGTTGTAACCGAACCCGTTACAACTGGGTGGAACCGAGGACTACAATTCCACTCACCAAATATTTACGTCTGATCGCCAACTCAGAGGTCTTATCTTACTGAGTGGCCGTCCGCTTATCTGGAAACAACAACAACATCAAGTCAGTAACGGTTTAACACTTACCACGAATCCTTATATTAATCATAATATTATCCACATTATAATCATCATTCAAAACATATATTTCTAAGCATAAAGTGCCACTAAATACACTATCTTCTAAACACTTATGCATTTTCAAAATTTACAAAATCCTTTAAAATAATTCATGCAAACGCGATCCGGGAAAATGTGGCTGGATCGCGTTCCTCTTTATAAAAATATTCTGTTGCGAGATTACACTAGGCAACGCGATCCAGGAAATGAGACGGGATCGCGTTCACAAGAACAAAACCAATTTGACTCAAAATACAAAGAGCAACGCGATCCGGAATAGAGGTTCAGGATCGCGTTCATCAGAACAAAACGACTCGACATCAAATTATAACTGTGGAACGCGATCCAGCAAGGCTTCTGGGATCGCGTTCGAGTGAATTTCAGCAATACACAGACCTGTAACTTGCACACTCGAACTCTAACCCAATTTACCACAAAATCAGCTTACAAACTCGAAAATACCAAGTAAAAGACCACTAGCATCAACTATGATTATATTACAACAACAAACAAGTGATTCTATCATGAATTCCTATCATGCATCATCATCAAATCAATCAAAATCATCAAACCCTAAGCTATGAACACAAATGAAGAACACTAACCATTTCTAGCATTCAAACATCATATAATCATGTACAATCGTTATCTAGTCATATTGTAACTAATCTCTAGCATCAATTTCACATAATCACATATGTTCATCATTTTACCACTTCCATGAAATATACTCAAGAATACTAAATTTACTTACAATCAATGGAGAAGAAACTAGAGATGATGATGAAATCACTTTCCCTTTAGCTAGATTAAATTTCTTGATTAAATTCCAAAGAGATGAGAGGTGAGGTTTGAGAGGATTTCAAAGAAAACAAAGGAAAAGAGTTTGGTGGAATGAGTCGGTCCACACACCGACCCCAATTCTTATTTAGTATAAATTATACCCGTTCCTAGCCTATTGTCTGGAACCCGAAAATACCCGTAAGTCAAAATACTTTTATTTTACCGTCATCTTTAATAAATTAAAACAAACAATAATTTATTAGTCACTATAAAAACTGAGGCTCTTTTACTTGTTTATTCTTAAAATAAACCAATCAACTTATTAAAATACAATTTATTTTCAGGCCCAGAAACAGGATGTTACAAATCTTCCCCCCTTAGAGGATTTCGTCCCCGAAATCCAATCCCACACATAATATACTAAACTCTACAATTACACACAAGCATACATTACTACAACTATATTACATCAAAGTCAATATAGAATTTACCTTGGTTATTCACTTCGAGCAATTCTCCCACAGTCGTTTGATCCCCCACTGTCATTTGAAAAGCTCGAGCAGGCGCCAACTTTCTCTTTTGCCCAATCGATGATGCAGAACCCGAACTTCCAGCTAAGCCCAAACCTTGCCTAACATATTCCGGACATTGCCCTGCCCGATGACCTTCTTTCTTGCAGTTCCAACACACAGACTGAGGAAAGGTACACTCTCTACTACCATGCCCAAATGCTCCACACTTAATGCACCTTAATGTTTGAGGAGTACATGGACCCGAATGTCTCGACCTACAAGAATTACACCAAGGGTTTGGATCACTACCCACCGAGCCCTCGCTAAACTCAATCCTTCGATTCTGACTCTTACTTCCAGTAGTATTACTCTTAAATTGTTGCACCAACTTATTCTTACTCGACTTCTCCCATGCTTGATTGTCACTATGCACCGACCTAGCTAACTCAAAAGCCTCGGTCAAAGAACGTGCCAACCTCACTGATGATCGGTACTGTGGTGGTAAAGTCTTAACAAAATGGGTAATCCTAGTCCTCTCGTCCGGAACCCATTGCTGAACAAATCTTAACTTATCGGTGAATTGATTGATGAGTTCATCCATTGTCATTTTCTCAGAAAACTCCAAATCCAGAAACTCCTGCCTAAGTCTAAGCATATCAAACTCAGAGCAAAATTGCTTACTAAACTCTCTATGAAACTCAGCCCAAGTAATTCTAGATCTTTGCTCAGGTGTCATTTGTGCAGTCGCAGAATCCCACCAATTCATTGCTTGACCTTTCAATAACTGAACCGCATATTTAACTCTTAACTCATCTTCACACTGACACACCTCAAATTTCCTCTCGGTGTCCCTTAACCAATTCAATGTCACCATTGGATCATTACCTCCCTCAAAGTCTTTAGGTCCACACGCTTTAAAAGTCTTAAATGAACACAACCTATTCTGCTGAGGTGGAGGAGGAGACTGATATGCTTGCTGAGCTACTCTAGATTGTAACTCCAAATACAACTGTTCTATCTTTCTAAGTCTTATAACCTCATCCTCCATATGCAACACATAATCCTCTTGACTAGCTTCATCATGATTCACATTGGAAGTACCACCCTGATTAACATTATTATTTTCTGGAGGTGGAAGCTCCGTTCTAGTAACATTGTTGGGATCCGGGTTCTCATCATCTGCCATTCCTGTACTCACAACCAAAACACAACTTGCAACTTGTTAATCGTTAGTATCACCTATACTAACCAATCCCCCAACTAAAAGCTAATCCCACAAACCGAAAAGTTTGACTAACACCAAATAGATTTGGGATTGAACATTCGCAAATGCCCAATTCACCCAAACCTATGCTCTGATACCAACTTGTAAGGCCCGATCCTTACGTGAACCAAAATATATCATTTATATATTATATTTCGAAAATTCGGAAGCGCAAGTCCCCAAAACAAAACATTTACCGACTTACAAAGCTTCCCAGTTTAACGACTACAACATATAACAACATTAGTTTAACATTTACAACCATATTAACACAAACGGGCTTATATAAAACGTTTTCCAAAAGACATTCACAAAAGGTCAGAGTTGCGCCAAGCTTTAGTCAAACTTCCAGTCAACATCTACAACCCGAACATCTACATCTACATCAACTAACCACAATCTGCAAAACATTAAACAACGAGGGGATTAGCCAATGCTAAGTGAATGGAACCGTAACCGACGGTTCAACCCACTCATAACAAGTCTTACAACAAAGCAACAACAACAATTAAACACATAAGCACATAACGTCAAGAGGACCGGCGGTTCCTGGTATCCATCCAACCCAGAAACCACGACTACTGGGCGCCAAGCCAATCCCAGTAATCAACCGATAGCTTGAGTACTACCTTCACTGACTAGGCTTGTTCTCAACTATGTGTCTCAAAGAAACCTCGACAACTACACAGTAGTACTCAAACCCAACCCAGACAGCAGTTGACCTCTGAAAACAACCACGTTGCATTCACAATGCAAAAGCACACAACAACAAGCAACAGTTCACAACTGTTCACAACTGATCAACAATTCAACAACAATCACACAATAACTCATATATTTAGCAATATAAACAAACAGACAAGACTGGTACCGGTACGACCAATAACAACAACCTATTAATATAAACCATCCTGGTTACCCGTTGTAACCGAACCCGTTACAACTGGGTGGAACCGATGACTACAATTCCACTCACCAAATATTTACGTCTGATCGCCAACTCAGAGGTCTTATCTTACTGAGTGGCCGTCCGCTTATCTGGAAACAACAACAACATCAAGTCAGTAACGGTTTAACACTTACCACGAATCCTTATATTAATCATAATATTATCCACATTATAATCATCATTCAAAACATATATTTCTAAGCATAAAGTGCCACTAAATACACTATCTTCTAAACACTTATGCATTTTCAAAATTTACAAAATCCTTTAAAATAATTCATGCAAACGCGATCCGGGAAAATGTGGCTGGATCGCGTTCCTCTTTATAAAAATATTCTGTTGCGAGATTACACTAGGCAACGAGATCCAGGAAATGAGACGGGATCGCGTTCACAAGAACAAAACCAATTTGACTCAAAATACAAAGAGCAACGCGATCCGGAATAGAGGTTCAGGATCGCGTTCATCAGAACAAAACGACTCGACATCAAATTATAACTGTGGAACGCGATCCAGCAAGGCTTCTGGGATCGCGTTCGAGTGAATTTCAGCAATACACAGACCTGTAACTTGCACACTCGAACTCTAACCCAATTTACCACAAAATCAGCTTACAAACTCGAAAATACCAAGTAAAAGACCACTAGCATCAACTATGATTATATTACAACAACAAACAAGTGATTCTATCATGAATTCCTATCATGCATCATCATCAAATCAATCAAAATCATCAAACCCTAAGCTATGAACACAAATGAAGAACACTAACCATTTCTAGCATTCAAACATCATATAATCATGTACAATCGTTATCTAGTTATATTGTAACTAATCTCTAGCATCAATTTCACATAATCACATATGTTCATCATTTTACCACTTCCATGAAATATACTCAAGAATACTAAATTTACTTACAATCAATGGAGAAGAAACTAGAGATGATGATGAAATCACTTTCCCTTTAGCTAGATTAAATCTCTATTTTGTGTTCTTGATTAAATTCCAAAGAGATGAGAGGTGAGGTTTGAGAGGATTTCAAAGAAAACAGAGGAAAAGAGTTTGGTGGAATGAGTCGGTCCACACACCGACCCCAATTCTTATTTAGTATAAATTATACCCGTTCCTAGCCTATTGTCTGGAACCCGAAAATACCCGTAAGTCAAAATACTTTTATTTTACCGTCATCTTTAATAAATTAAAACAAACAATAATTTATTAGTCACTATAAAAACTGAGGCTCTTTTACTTGTTTATTCTTAAAATAAACCAATCAACTTATTAAAATACAATTTATTTTCAGGCCCAGAAACAGGATGTTACACAAGCTATACGGTACTACACAATCACATCACCTGTTAAACCCCCGTATCACTCACCACAATCTCTTAGATGATTTCACCATATAGATCCTCATAAGCATCCACTTCTTTAACACCTACATAATAATATTTCATAATAAAAATATATCCGCGTACGATTTTAAAACCTGAAACTTGGGGTGTTACAAACCCACATTATTTTAATTGGATGGATTGGATTCGAGAAAATAGAATCAAAACAATTCTAGAAAATCAAAGAAATAAAGTCTTTAACATAAAAACTAGTGATAAGATATGACTTTCAAAAATGTATTGCTTCAAATTTGCTTTTTTGAGGATTTTTTTTATTCTCGTTTTGTTGTATAAACAAAAAAAGTTACCGTTCTTTTTTAAATTTATATTTATATACAAATTTATGTTTAAATGCATACAAACTAATATCCGACTTGATTGGTTTACGTGAGATCGTTAGAGAGCTGTTAAAGGGTCGGTTTCACCTTCTTTTTCATTTATGTATCTCGAAAAAGAAGCAAAGGCATTGGGTCAAGGTTCTTGAACAAAAGCGTAAAGTCATGTGAAAAAATTTATGATACGAAGCCTTTAAAATTTGCTTGTTTTCATTTCAAAGAGTATTTTTGAAGTGTATAATTTAATTGCATTTATAACACCACTATACACTAATATACGTTATTGATTAATTAAATCCAAATTAAAATGTTTCACATGTGTAACATTAAACCATCATTTATTAAATAAAAAGTTAATGGCTTGATTCGAAAATCTATGACATTATTCATTTTAAGTGTGTTATAAGAAATATAAATTTTACAGTAAATGGATGAAGATATTAAAATATGTAACTTAATTTGTTATCAACTGCTTTTAAATGCACATGATTATTAACGAATTAGGTAATCGTTGTCCTTTTAAAAAAACCTATGGTATTTAAATAAAAGATATTGTACAATATTTTTTAATAAGATGGCAAAAACCTAGTATATATATCTAATTAAGTTCTCAATTCATTCTATTAAATAAAAGCTACTTTAATAATTACTAATCTTTCATAAGACATTTTCCGTGTGCTATACATAGCTCGATTATGTCTATTACACGGCTATTTGATTACTACATAGTATTAAAAGTATATTTCCCTAAACATATATGTGACATGAGTACGTGACCATAGATAACAACGGTAGTTGCAGGGGCGGAGCCAGAAAATTCGGATGGAGGGGGTGGAATTTTATTTATTTTATTTCTTTTATAGTTTCGTGTGGACGAAAATTTTAAATGTCATTAATACTTTGAAATTTTCATTTTTTTGCGTAATTTATAATATCTTGTGGGAGCGGCTGCCTACACTGTCCCCGCTTTGTCTCCGCCCCTGGGTAGTTGTTAATTGTTAATGATGGTTACAAAATCCATTTATATACATTGTTCACATTTTAGACGTGTATAATTGACGGTTTCATAATGATTGATAGTTTTCGATGAAAGTTAACGATCTTTTTAGTTGTACTGTTAAGTATAGTCATGGAGGTATAGTATGATGTGATAGTTTTACGTGGCATCAGGGGCGGAGACAGGGCGGGGGTAGCGTAGGCAGCCGCCCCCACAAGGATTTTTAAATTACTTAAAAAAGAAATTTTTTTAAGGTATTAATGACATTTTAAAACTTTCGCCCCCACTGAACTACAAAAGAAATTAAAAAACATTTATTTCGCCCCCTCTACTTAGATTTTCTGGCTCCGTCCCTGCGTGGCATCATAATCAATAATATACTCAAATCATTTTCTTTATTCTTGATGAATAAAAAGTCATTATCATACTTATTTTCCAAATTGTTTATAGCTTTATTTACTTTTTAGTTAACGACCTATGGCTATTGATATTGGGTGATGATATATCCACCCACATTTTTGATAAATCCACCATTTCTGTGCAGTAACAGTTTGTACAGTACAAACTTTCGATGCAAAAAAATGGTGGATCTATCAAAATAAAGAGTGGAAATATCACCACCCATTGATATTACTCATATACGGGTAAATAGATGAGATTTTTACTGTTTAGGTTCTCCGGAGATAATGAGTATTTTATTCATATATACACGGTTTAACTGGGATATCCTCGTAATCGTTTTCGACTCTTTTCCTAACCACCCCCCAAGATGTCCAACTAGTGAAGTTTGCACTTGAGATTATGAGACCGCTTATGAAATATCATGACGTCAATAACTAAGTCATCTTAGTGAGGGTTAATATTACTCAAATTCTTTTATTAAAACTCACGAATATTTCATTTTAAAAAAATTCACTAATATATATACGTACCCTTTAGTTTTGTCACCCCATATGACTAATACTCTGTAATTAATAACAAGTTAGTAATGTGATTATCATTCGAATACAACAAATTAAAAGAGTGCTAATTTTTTTTTGAATTTTGATAAATAACGTCCTAAGAGCAATGGATAAAGCTTCTAAAAATAACTTATAAACATTTATTAGACATCCAACCTTCCTAGTTAATAAGTGTTAATAAGTAATCACAAACTCACATTTCATTTATAATTTATAAATGGAAAATGAAGGCTGTCAATAAAACTATTTGAAGACAATCTTAAAATTTCATTTATTATTCAAAATCATAATTAATACATCACATATAAATGGAATGTTTCAGTTAATTAAATAAAACTTCTAGTGTATTATTAATTATAATTTAGATAGAATAAGGAAACTTTAGCTTCATTTCATAATCATTTCCCTTTATAAATTAGTGATTAGTGATTAGTATGGAAATAATTGTTTTTATTTAATGTTGAATTCTATATTTAATAACCGTAAACATTGCCCTAGATACTACTTATCAAAACCCATTTTTTAAACATAGCCTTTAGATTATCTTAAACAAATTACTTAATTAATTGGGTAAGAATATGCATTCGATAGTATATAAGTATAAGGAAATAAGTAAAGTAATAAAATATCACGAAATATGCAATTTTTGGCCTCGAAAGGGCAATTTGAAAACGGTAAACCCCCACCATAATAAACCCCTCTCAAACACACTATTACTATAAATCATCACTACCATTATTGTCTTCATTTCACATTTTTTTCCTAATTTCTCCATGAATATTTCTGATTATTGAAATCTGTAACTCAGCAGATTACGTTTTCATGTTGAATTTTGTATTTTATACACAAGTAACAAGCTAATTTGATGATGAATTCATTAAGGCAAGGAGGTAACAAACAAAAGAAATCCAGCTCCAAACATTCAAATTCGCATTCAAAACAAAAAGCTTCAGTTGAAAATTTGGTGGATTCTGAGAAGCTGAAAGAGAACGTTTCAGTTACCGTCCGATTCCGCCCTCTCAGGTGATCATATTCTGTCAAAATTATGCGATATTTGTTTATGTATATATATATATGTATATATTAATATGTACATACAGAGACATAGACTGGTGATCAAATTAGAAGCCAAATACACATGTGAGAAGTGTGAGAAGCAATTATATAATTTTTTTTTTTATAAACGTTCTAACAGTAGTGAATCCTTTTGCTTCATATGATTCTCATGTGTTTATATAGTATAGAGGATTTGTACTAATTTTTGGTTTATTTAAGTTTAAAGTAAGTGATTTGTTTTTGGAATAGTGTGCGCGAAATACGACAAGGTGAGGAGATTGCATGGTATGCGGACGGAGAAACTATAGTGCGGAATGAGCATACTTCCTCAATTGCTTATGCCTATGGTATGATATACATAATAATTATTATAATTGTGATGGATATTTGATATAATTTTTGTGGTGAAATTTGTTGTTGCGATGTTTTTTTATCATGGAGTCATGCTCTAGAATTTGAATTTTATAACAGGCGGTTAAAATGATCACCAAATTAATCTGGTTAAACATTATATGATTATACTATAAACTTAATATCTGAAATGGATTCTCTAAAGTTTAGCTAGAGCATTTATAAGAAATGAGGTCAATTAACTAAGCCTCACACAAAAATACATAAGCAGTTCCGTCAGTGGTTGTGGTTGATTTTATTTTCTGAACATAATCAGCTACTGAGATCAAGTGAAGTAAGCTAGCTTTATGCTTTCTTGTGGGACCTGATAGGAGACTAGTAGATACAGAATAGATATGGAATTTCCCCTTTCAAAATATGCTTGCTAATTCTCAGATTGATGCTTCAATGATCATGGTTAAGCTGTAAAGTCTGCTTTCTAATATGAGATCTAGTCAGGGTCATCACGAATTTGGACAATATATATCTCCTAAATTTACTTTGGAAAATATAAGCTTCCAGAGTAACTCATCTTGTCTGGCAGTAATTTAATATTTCACCAGTTTAAGATTTTGTAATAAATACATATTTACCATATAGCACAAGTTTGATCAGGTGAACACACTAGTACTTTAGAGCTGTTAATTATCTGACTAATGATAGATATAATATAGGGGAATTGCTCGTGCTAAAGTGCTCGATCAGATGGATTTATCAATATTGTATGTAGTAGCAGTTCCTTATAAAGGAAGATTTTGGCATTAACCATTTAATTTTATCACCTTCAATCAACGTTTCCACCATTTATTGTGGGAAGCTAAGTGTTTTTTTGTTTAATGGATGCAACTTCATAATTTTAATATGATCATATCATATACTTTTATGTTAAAGATCTTCCTTTAGAGTTAACTCATTTTCCCATCACGAGTCTAATTTTTTACATTTTATATATATGTCCAGATCAAGTGTTTGGACCTACAACAACTACACGTCAGGTATATGATATTGCAGCCCGACATGTTGTCAGCGGTGCCATGGAAGGCATTAATGGTATGCTATTTTTGTCCTTGTGGAGAAGCTTGTGTTCTATGTAAATGATCCCGTACTGCAAATGATACCATGTTTGTTTGCTTTGAATCTTTGACTCTATAGATTCCATTTCATTCTTGCAAGTGTCCTATCGGTTTCTATAACTCTCTATATATGTATTTCAAATGTGTAGTTTAATTGAAAGTCATTTGATCACTGATGTTACCCAAATATTTTGTGATCTGTCATAAGAACAGGCACTATTTTTGCATATGGTGTGACAAGTAGTGGGAAGACTCACACCATGCATGTAAGTATCTTTTGGACGTCTATAGTTACATAAATACATAAATCTTAAGCTGACATGAACTCTCTCTCTCTTTCCCCCTCCTCCCTTTGTCTCCTTTTCTATCTCAACCTCGTATTTTGTATTCTAATATTTATATTTTGCTTTCTTGTTACCACAAGACAGGGAGATCAGAGGTCTCCTGGGATTATTCCGTTGGCAGTAAAGGATGCTTTTAGTATCATTCAGGAGGTATGCACAGCTAAACATCTGATGCCACTGCACTTGTTTTAAATGAAATAATCACTATGTATCCTCTTGTATCTCCAGACTTCACGCCGTGAATTTCTCATCCGTCTCTCATATATGGAAATATACAACGAGGTGAGCTCCTGGACAAACTTTTTTCAGGGATTTACTTATAGGGACTTGCCGCTTAACAGTATTATATAGCTGTTACCTTTTGTTTTTTCTCATTTGCTATGTGTGCAAAGGATGTTTCTGTTTCACACTGCAGTCTTGTTCTTTGCAATGACTGACTATATATGTCTTTGTGATCTATTCCATTCCGCCATACATTGATGCATGCCAAACACCACCTGGAAGTTTGTGGTGTAATTCCTGGGTCATTATCAGATCTCCTATCAATTACCCTTTTTGAATACTATCTTACTTTGCATCAACATCTATAATTACTATTGATTATGTATATTGCACTGGACAATTTAAGGTTGATATTCTAGTGATACAAGACATAATTTTGCGTAAGTGGAGTACTTTTCACGCTTTTTTGTGAATGCTATCTGAGTTGATACCTATTGCTGAGAATGAACAGAGAAGGAACATTTAATCTTTGTTAATTGATCAATTGTTGTACGAATCCATGGCTCCATATATTTGCAAACGTGTTTGGTGGTTTCTGCAGAGCACCACCTATCTAAACATTTTTACACTTCCAAATGTTAAACATTCAGCTCTGTGAAATTTCCTGGGAACGTGTAATGTAGTATAACTTCTTGTAAATAAACTCAACTTTCTTTCTTTTCACTTCTACATTCACAATTACAATACAATATTCCTTGACAATAATATAAACACCATTTAAAACCTCTTAGCTCCAGACTTTATGTTGGATGATAAATGTTTACTTTCTCCAAATAAGCAGTCCAAGTATATATTTTCTGTTTGACATTTCTTTCTTATAGTTTGATTCAAATTTATTTGTAGTCATAAATCATTGTCAGCTCCTTCTTATGTTATTTGTTTGTTTTTCTTATTCGAAAACCATCTTTTGTCGTTGGTTGAGTTCAAACTCTATTGCTTTTCAATGTTTGTTGCCTGTTCAATTATCATGTGCTGGTGTTAAATAGTCATTCTGGCTTATATATGGGTTTCATTTTTTATAATATTGCTGTCTCAAAATTTTATTTTTCTTCAGGTTGTTAATGATTTGTTGAATCCAGCAGGACAAAAATTAAGAATAAGAGAAGACGGTCAGGTAAATCCATACATCATATACTGATGCATCGTCGCATTTTATTCAGCATAAAATACTATACTAAATGTATCTAATGCATAGTTCTAATTAGATGCCCTTCCTGCTTCAACCTGGGATGAGTATCCTTTTCATGAGAAGTAAAATTCATAAATCAAAATATTTATGTGATGCTTGTTGCTTGCAGGGAACCTTTGTTGAAGGTATAAAGGAAGAAGTTGTATTATCACCCGGCCATGCCCTTTCTGTCATTGCAGCCGGAGAAGGTACAACGTCAACCTGAGGGCGTTATGATCCTTTTGAAAAAGAAGGCAGTCTAGAGTCTATTTGTCTAATTATAAATGAATGGCACAGACATGTAGTCCGAGTCCCCTTGCAATATGCATGCACTTTGACAGAAAATTTGAATTCAAATATTTTCACTACAAAAAAAATTCATGATTCTTCTTTCTCATGTTCCCTTTGCATATTCAAGATGTTGGCTTTCAGTGACTCTTTGGTCTCAATCTATATGTATTATGACTTGGTTTTCAGCTATAATCCGTTGGATTTCTTGAATTTTCATTTCGTGTGAATGTAATTGGTGTATTGTTCTTTGCTGATGCAGAGCAAAGGCATGTTGGTTCCACAAATTTCAATATTCACAGCAGCAGAAGTCACACAATATTTACTCTGGTAATTATCTTTGTATTGCTTTACTTTCCTGTTCTTTATATTCTATTGCTCACTTCAGCATCTCATTGCTTCCCAAATCATTTTTCTTTGTTTCCCTGGAGGGAACATGCTCTTTTACACAATGAACAGTTAATCAAAATATTACAAGATGTATGTGTGTGTGTATATGACTGCTAAAATATTCATATACTTACATCTGAATGGACAGCTTCTCAGATGATATTGTACAGGTCATGGTTTGCAGATATAAGCAACACGTAGTCTTGAACACTTTGGTTCCACACTTGATACGAAACTTATATATTATTGATTTTCTTTTATGTATTCGAAGATCATATCATTTTTGTTATATCTTATAACCTTCTGACAGACAATTGAGAGCAGTCCATGTGGTGAAGATAATAAAGATGAGGCTGTTAACTTGTCGCAGCTGGTATGCCCCTGAACCTCATCTTAAACATATAATCAATACTACTTTCATCAGATTTTTACTTGTGTAAGGCTCTTTGTTGCTTCATTATATAATTTTGTTTTGTGTTGCTTTACTTCTTTACTGTCCTGATTGGTTTAGTAGATTCTATAAAGTATTCATTTCTCACTAGTTTCTGTAAGAATACGCGACGTGTTGATTTGGTTAAGTTATTATAGTTTTCATTTCACCTTGAATTGCAGAACCTCATAGATCTGGCTGGTTCCGAGAGCTCTAAAGCTGAAACTGTTGGTATTCGTCGAAAAGAAGGATCCTACATAAATAAAAGCCTGCTTACTCTTGGAACTGTGAGGCCTCAACCATTGCCATTATTATATCAGTGTAATCTTCAGAATGGCTACTACCCTGCTTGCCTTATTGCTAATTATCATAAATAAGAGACCTTCCATTACAACCTGTTTAAGGGTATAAGGGAACAAGTGTGATGATAAATTGTGATACCATTTTTGCTTTAGCTTATGCTCACTCTGTAACATAAAATTTAGAAAATTTTCACTGTAGGATGCCCATATGCCCATATCAATGGCAATGCATCCTTTAATCTTACTGTCTTATTGCCTGTTTTGTTCCCGACTCTCAAGCTAAGATCACGTGCTTCGCGTATCATTATCAATCATGAGAAAATACTCTTTCTTCCTCGTTTTCTCATTTAATAGTAGATAAGTAGATTATATTAGACTTTTATAAGATAGTCAAACAATTCTATCAAGTATGTGAAATCAATGGTTGCAATATCCATTAGATGGTAAAACACATATTCCGATGTGATTGAAGTTTCTCTAACTTATATTGGTTACTTTTTGATTGTTAGATTTCAATCTTCTTCTTTTTTAATAGTTAAATATCTTCTAAAACATGCTAATTGGAACTATCTCAGGTTATATCAAAATTAACAGATGGGAAGGCTTCACATATACCATACAGGGACTCTAAATTGACCAGGCTTCTTCAGTCTTCTTTAAGTGGTCATGGAAGGGTATCTGTAAGTCTTGTGAATACTTGATAAAAGATGAAGCATGATACAGCCCTTAAGATTCATTTTGCTATCTGCTCATGGATGCCCATCTATGTTTTTATTTCTTCAGCTCATTTTCACAGTTACCCCCTCTTCAAGCAATTCAGAGGAGACACACAACACACTAAAATTTGCCCATCGTGCAAAACACATTGAAATTAAGGCTTCACAAAACAAGGTAGGAGCATTTGACTTCTCCAATTTCAGACTACCCTGTTTAACAATTTCCTTAGGTAACGCTATATATATGCACAGATCGTTGATGAAAAATCCCTTATTAAGACATATCAAAATGAGATTCGATCTTTGAAGCAGGAGCTAGAGCAGTTGAGTGACACTGTTACGGTTCCTGAATTGAAGCATACTGAAGGAAATGATGTTGTTCTTCTCAAAGAAGAGGTTGAACTTCCCCTTCATATTCTATTTTCTTAACGGTTCCATGTTCAAGTTTCTCTGTATTATTTAACTTATGAAGCGAAAAACAAAGCTTCACCCTTATTTACTATGTAAAACCAAACCTTAACACAGTTAAAAATGAATTGTGAAGGATCAGCTGATCCTACTGATCTCACGGTTTAGCTCCTTATAATCGTCATTGACAGAATATAAGTATGCTTCACAGTTAAACTGGACTGTGAAGCCGTGAAGGATCAGATGATCTCTCATGAAGCTCCTTATCTCATTTGATCCGACGGTCCAGAGCTGATCCTACTAAACTCACAATTAGAAGTTGATCTCACTGGATCCCAAGTCTATTGTCCTGAGCCATTTTTATGAGGGAACTTCTCCCAGTATAGATAGAATTAGCTGTAAGCATTAGACTAAAGCATGTAAGTGTTTATAAAACAAGTTCAGGGTAGCTGGTGGACCTAGTAAATATAATTGGTCACAAGCAATGCAAGTGACTCTGCTCAAATTTATAACTTCATCATTCCTCTTTCCTCGTTTGTGAAGTATTTGTTTTTCTTTTCATCTACTTTTATTTGTATCTTCATTATGTGTAAAGCTTGAAGATGATCAAGTGAAGCAGCAATCAATATCGGAGCAAGAAGAAGCTAAAGCTGCTTTGTTAAGCCAAATACAAAATCTGACAAAATTGATCCTGGTCTCCACCAAATCTTCAAACTCGTCCACACTTCCTCATCACCCTGCTCCAGGAAGCAGATATTCCTTTGGGGAAGAGGAGGTAATCTGAATAAGTTAATTGATGTCTTCAGCTCTTTTCTACAATTATTATCCTTATAAACATCTTAAATAAGCCTTCAAATTTGTGATATGAGTATACGACATTCTGGTCAATAAGTTAAACAAGTAATGTACCACTTCTTTATCTGTCGGGAAAGAAAATACTTAATGTGACCTAAATGATCTACAAATGTGCAGCTTGCATATCTCCCACATAGAAGGCGCGACTTAAGTTTAGATGATGAAGACAATCAGTTGCATATTACTCTTGATGGAGGCCCAGAAACAAAGGATGCACTAAAGGAAGATAAAAAGATCAAGAAGACTGGACTGCTTAACTGGTTAAAACCACGGGTCAGTGTTCCTTTGCGATTGCTCTTAATGTATGTTAGGTATTTGTTTACTAGGTTAAAGGACAGATTTACTTCCTATTCGGCATGTTAATCTTACGAAAAACGTGTTTTTTCTCTACTACCACCACCCCAGAATAATTCAAGATGTTTCACTTTGCTACTTGTGTATATGAGTGTTGGGTGCACTTATATGAACTGTCGAACTTTTATTGCAACAGAATTTCCAAAACGAGAATTTTCAGAATGGTCTTATATGTTAAATAAATCAGGAGGCCGGCGTGTAGCCTAGTTTGTTTCGGAGATGATGGCATTTGGTATTATCTCCGGGTTCAAACCCTACTTGTGTCAAAGAGGAACCTGATTTGTCACAAAAAATACCTTGGTTCACACCCAAGCTGGCTGTTGGGTGAGCTTTATTTATCTCTCACATGACGGGCTTGGGGCAGTCCGATGTGGGCTGGTGGGGTTGCTGGAAAATTAACCTTTTTAGAAATGAAATAGAACACGGCTCACCGATACAAGGGTGCGAAATGTCAAATATCCTTAACATGGCTGGAAGACAGTATAGCTTTCTTAAGAATTTAAACAAATGTGTTAACCCTAAATAGAAAGTTTATAGGGTTCTATGATTAGCACGTCTTTAAGACTTAAAACATCTAGATTCTAGACGTAGAATATATGGATCGTACATGAAAATTATGAAAACAAATAAAACAATTGCGACTATGATTTATCGTAGTTTTTGATCAATCAACTATCCTCTTTGTTTGGGTGCCACAATATAGAAAAGTGTGTACTTTACAGTGAGGCATAGGCCTTGCATGGACTACGCCGTGGTGCCACAGGGTGGCTGGCATGGTGTCGGTGTGGTCCTGGTCGATGTGGGTAGCTACCACGGTGGGTGGACCATCAAACCTCTAAGAAAAAAAAAATATAAATTAGAACATATATATCTAGTTATCTACCATCTTATTATGCTTAGCTTTAGTATGTGACTTGAGGCTTCAAAAGTACTCTTCCACATGAGATAGATGCTCAACTAAGGTCCACATAATTTTCATTTAATTGGATAAAGTGTCCCTTAAAGTGTAATTGTGTTGCTTTGGACATCTCTTTTTATTAATTTTTATTTGTACCTCAAGGATAAGATGACAAATGTGCTGTGAAGTCAGGTAGGCCACCCCTTCAGTTAGACTTAATATGATATTATGTATACAATGTGCAAGTCACTATATGCATCCAATCCAAATGTAGGTTATAACAAAGCACTATATGCATGGTCACATTAGTATGGTGTAGGTAAAGATCACATCCCACCCTCCTCTCAGAGAGTCTTCATTTGTGTTTTTACTTGAGATATATAATCTTTCAGAAGTACTGTATATTGAGAAGATTGGGTATATAGTCCCTGCATATTCATGCTGTGTGTTCGAAGCTCCATTTCATCATTTTATATTTAGTAAATTGATAAAAATGTGGTCAGACATATTAACAGAAGATGTATTATTATGCTTGCTCCCCTATCTTAGTTTTCCTAAATCTTGTTTATTGCCTTTCACCAGAAACGAGATAGTACCTCTAAGAGTTTGACCAGTGCTAGTGAAAAATCAAGAGCCAAGTCTGCAAGCACACCTTCGTCTCCTGCAGGATATCGAATTCTTCCTACGGAATCCAGACACTCATACTCTGCCCCATCAACAGAATCTACCTCTGTCATGTTCTCATCAGAGGCTAGACAAGGTCGAGAAACTAACAAGGATGCTATCTTGCAACAAGAAGCTCCTCCGGTATGCAGTTCTTTCACTGTGTTATCCATTTTATGTGAAAGAATCACTAGTATCCTAGATCTAGAGGAGGCAGGATGGGCAAGTTGCGAGATTTGGGTAACTAGTCAAAACATGTCAGTATGCCACTTTTTGGTATGCATGGAAGCTGGCTGATTTGAATTTTGTTTTGGTTGTCCCACTAAAACGTTTTTTTTTTTTTCATTTTTCTCAACAAACAAAAATATATAAATAAATTATTAACGATTTGACTAGGATCACTAAAACAATGTAACTACAGTGAGAATGCAATTTTTGAAATAAAACGATTTATGAGGTTCTGCACATTGAAAACAGACTTTGGTTGAATTTCTATACCATTTGACCCATTTCTGTTTTAGCTAAACAAAATTATCTGACCCATTTGAGATGAAAAACAATATAAGTTGACCAATTAATAAGTAGTTGACAGAGATTGGTATTTTTTGAACCATGGTAGACACTGTTAGAGTGTCTAAGCTTGGATTCCCCCTTTAAGGAAGTGTAAAATACCTATCTACGTCTACGGGTTTTACTTGGCGACTGCCAAACTACACTTAATCAATCTCCAAAACTCTGTAACAAGGTGTTTTTTTTTTTTTTTTTTTATATTTCCTGTATTTGGTTTTTCACTTCAGGCTTGTTAAGTTATTTGCCATATAGCTGGATTTTTCTTGCTTTTTTTACTTTATTGTAGTCGCTCTACTAATGCTTAAACGTAGCAAAAAAAAAAAACTCTACGTGGCTAAATTTCTTCATGCTGAATTCTTGGGATGGCAATTTAGGCAGGTCGCATAATGGATTCGACTTGAAATGTGCTGAAAGATATAGAAGACATAAGTAATACGCCTTCAACATATTCGATTAATCTATTGCTTCAATTTCATATGTAATTATCAGGCCAGCATAAAGACAAGTAACCAAATTGATCTCCTGAGGGAGCAGCAAAGGATTTTGTCAGTAGAGGTGGCAAACCATTTTACTGCTCTGAAGCGGTTATCAGAGGAGGCTACAAGAGACAGCAATGAAGAATCTATAAAGGTAACAACTTGAATGTGACCACTGCTCCTTATATAGTTAAAGGTCGACTCATTCACTTATATAAGGGTCAATTAGGGTTGTCTGTTTTATCTTAATTGGGTCATAGAAAGAGCTAAAAGAAAAACGGATGAAACAGGTTAAACATCATCCAAAGTCTATTTCTAATGCATACAACCTTCTAAATCGTTTTAATTCAGAGATTTTAATTATTGTAATTACATTGTTTTTGTATCATAATTATCATATCAATCATACATAACAAATGGACAAAAAGTGTATGTGGGTCAACCAAACCCAATCCAGCCCGTTTCTACCCGTACTAGGAAATGACATGTTTCAAATCAAACCCATTTTAACATGTTATACGGCCCGCCCAACCCACCCATCGTGTCACCTCTATTATATACTAATGAGTACCACTTTCAGAGAGTACAGGTGGAAATGACCAAATTGAATGATGAAATCAAACGGACTAATAAACAAATTTCTCTCCTGGAAGACCAAGCTACCCACTCTGTCATACCATCTCTCCACAAAATGGATGATGTTGAAAAAGCACGAGTGAGTGTAATTATATACTATATTAGAAGTATGCAGCTTGCCTATTGGTGTATTCTGTAACTAACTTAATATACCTTATGCAGTCTGTTTCCATGTTAGAAACACAATTCAAGGAAATGTCCATCGAGCTTGAGGTACGCCCTTTTGTAATTGTGTGTGTGTTTCAATTCTTAGACATTTTCAGTTTTCACGCTGTTCCTTGTCGAGTAAATTGAAAGATGTTCCACCATCTTATTTAACAGGCTCAAGCCACGAAAAACCAAGTGATTCAAGAGCTCCTAAACCAAAAGGTACAAATTTTTACATGCGACTTCCTTATTTTAGTTATCTTGCTTATGATATGCTAAATCTTATATTTCCTCCAGAACAATGAATCTACAGAACTAAAAGACACAATCACGGAGTTGAAACAACAACTTTCCAGTGCACATGATTTAAGAAATCCTGATGAACTTAACACAAAGACAGAAAATACAACAATAAATGATAGTGGTGAATTGCTGCTTCAGCAAGCTCTGGTTCGCACGGAGACAGAAAATACAATAGAAAATGATAGCCGTGATGTGTTATTTCAACAAGCTGAGGTTCGTTTTCATATGACCATATCTTGCACACCATGTTTAATCATGAACTATATGTGTGTTAAGATACAAAAGATCAAACACACAGTACTTATAAGCAATTTGTTTAAATCCACAATCTCTCAAGTAGTCAAGACTCAAGAGAATTAAAATAAATGTGTTCTCTTTATAGTTAAATTCTGTTATGCTAGAAACCTGATTTGAATGATTAAACACAAGAACAAACACAATAGAACTTGATAAAAGCAATTAGAGAACGCACAGAATTAACGTGGTTATATCCAATCGATGTGATTGGTTTAATCCACGAGCAAGAACCGAGTAATATCTTTTTATTAGAATGGCACCAAGTATTTTCGTGGCCTACTTTTACAAAGAATAAGGGTTACAATATATAGTGCGAACGATAAAAGGAAAGTCTTGAAAAACAAGTTTTCTGGCCGACCTTACGATCCCACCGGGATCCCTTGTGATCCCACCGGGATCTCCCCAAAACGCACACGATCCCACCGGGAACCTTTGCCATCCAACCGGGATCAAAAGCTCTGTTCACAGAACACTTAATTCTCCCACCGGGATCGAACCCATCCCACCGGGATCCAATGAAAGTCATCAAATTTCAACAAATCTCCACCTTGACTTGAATTGTCTTCAACCGTCAAAGCCCAAGATTCACCATACTCCACCATTCTTCAATAACTCACGTATACTCGTTCTTGACCACTCACCCCCTCGGGGCCTACCTCATGCGAATATTCACCAAGTCCAAGCACAGTTGGAACTTGGCTCTCGGTAATACCTTAGTCAACATGTCTGCCGGATTCTCCTCGGTATCAATCTTCTGAATTAAGAATCTCCCACTTTCCAATATATCTCGAATAAAGTTTAATCGAATGTCAATATGCTTCGTTCTCTCATGATACACCGGATTCTTAGCCAAATTTAATGCACTTTGACTATCACAAAACAAAGTAGGTTTCTCCACCTTCAAACCAAGACTCTCAATCAAACCATGTAACCACATGCATTCTTTAATACCTTCAGTCATTGACATGTATTCAGCTTCTGTAGTAGACAAAGCCACGGTTGGTTGCAAAGTTGCCTTCCAACTAACCGAACATCCAAACAAGGTAAAAATGTAGCACGTCAATGATCTTCTTTTCACAAGATCACCACCATGATCAGAATCTACATAACCGACTAAATCACTAACATCTTTGTTAGGCCCGAATCTCAGACATAAACCACTACTACCTTTCAAATACCGCATGATCCACTTAACTGCTTCCCAGTGAGCTTTACCCGGATTACTCATAAAACGACTTACCACACTAACAGAATGAGCCAAGTCAGGTCTTGTACAGACCATAGCATACATAAGACTACCAACCGCACTCAAATACGGAACCTTCTTCATATACTCTTTCTCATCATTAGTCTTCGGTAAAGTACTCCTATCAAGTTTAAAATGTGCAGCTAAAGGAGTACTTACAATTTTGGATTGATCCACTCGGAATGCTTCAAGAACTTTCTCCACATACTTCTCTTGAGAGATGTACAAGAGACCTTCTTCTCTATTCCTCCAAATCTCCATACCCAAAATCCTCTTAGCTGACCCCAAATCCTTCATCTCAAACTCACTTTTTAACAAAACTTTCAACTCATCAACGTCAGTTTTGTTCTTTGAAGCAATAAGCATATCATCCACGTATAGCAACAGATAAATAAAAGAACCATCCAACAAGCTCTTCGAGTAGACACAATTATCGAATTGGTTACGCAAATAACCATGAGAAATCATAAACGAATCAAACCTTTTATACCATTGTCTTGGAGACTGCTTCAAACCATATAGTGATTTCTTCAGCAAACACACATGATCTTCCTTACCAGGCTGAATGAATCCCTCAGGTTGCGACATGTAAATTTTCTCATCCAAGCTACCATGTAAAAATGCCGTTTTGACATCAAGCTGTTCTAGCTCCAAATCAAATACACTCGCCATAGCCAAAAGAACCCGAATCGTCTTATGTTTCACGACCGGTGAAAACACCTCGTGATAGTCAATTCCCTCCTTTTGTGAGAAACCTTTAGCCACCAACCTAGCTTTGAACCTTGGCGATTCAACTCCAGAAATTCCCTCCTTCCTTTTGAAAACCCATTTGCATCCTACAGGTTTAACTCTCTCCGGTAATGGTACAAGAACCCACGTTTGGTTCTTTTCAAGTGATTTCATCTCCTCTTTCATTGCAACTAACCAACTCTCAGCATCTTGACTCCCAACCGCCTCTTTATAAGAGTTAGGTTCATCCAAGTCAACGTCTTCTCCCACTGCAAGTGCATATGCTACAGAATCAAAAGAAGTAATGTTAGCATACCTTGCCGGCTTTTGAACATTCCTTTTTTCCTTCCGCTGTGCTATAGGTAGATCATCCATCCCTTCAGCATCCTCCTCAGTTAACACTGGTTCAGATTCCACACTCTCAGATGGACCCGTATCAACTGTACCTTCCACACTACCCTGTGAGTTCGGCTCACCTTGTATGTTAGGAACTTTTTCAGCTTCTTTCTCTTGCTCACTTACCACAACTCTATCAGGAGTATTAAACTCCACCTTCCGATTAGCACCCTGATCTTTCTCTGCTTGATTCCCCAAGTCTCCTCTCTGATCTAACATAGCAGCTTCATGAAAGGTAACATCTCTGCTAATTATAAATTTCGGAGTTCTATCTTTCTCCGTACACCACATCCGATAACCTTTAACCCCGTCCGCTTACCCTAGAAATACACACTTCATTGCCCTTGGCTCAAGCTTACCATCATTCACATGAGCATAAGCGGGACAACCAAATATCCTTAGACCAGAATAATCACATGCAGACCCAGTCCACATCTCTTGAGGAGTCTTCAAATCAATTGCAGTTGATGGAGACCTATTAATCAGATAACAAGCAGTATTAACTGCCTCAGCCCAGAATTGTTTCGGTAGATCAGCATAAACCCGCATGCATCGTGCACGCTGTAACAGTGTTTGGTTCATTCGTTCTGCGACCCCGTTTTGCTGTGGTGTGTGTCGTACAGTGCGGTGCCTCACTATACCTTCTGCTTTACAGAAGTTATCAAACGGTGCATTACAGAATTCCAACCCATTATCAGTTCTCAGAGTTTTTACCCTTTTTCCAGACCGTTTTTCAACCATGATCTTCCACTCCTTGAACTTACCAAACACTTCGTCTTTTGACTTCAGAAAATACAACCAAACCTTCCTCGAGTAATCATCAATGAAGGTCACAAAGTAAGAACATCCTCCATGGGACTTAACTGGAGAAGGACCCCACAAATCTGAGTGAATATACTCCAGGACTTCCATGGATGTATGTTTGCCAACACCAAATGAGACCTTACGTTGCTTCCCTTTAACACAAGCCTCGCAGAAACCCATTCTACCTGTTACATCACCACCCAATAATCCCCGTCTACTCAAAGTTGTCAACCCTTTCTCGCTCATATGACCCAACATGCGATGCCATAACTCTGTCTTATCCTCATTTTTATCCAAGGATTGAGAAACTGCAACCGTTCCCGTCACCGAATTGCCATCCAGAATATACATATTGGTGTTATTCATCTTTCCCTTCATGATAAGTAAAGATCCTTTGAACATTTTCACATGTTCACCATCACCAACATATCTCAACCCACGTCGAGCTAGCAAACCCAGAGAAATAAGATTTTTCCTGAGATCAGGAACATACCAACAATCCAGTGACCTGACAATACCATCGTGTGTCTTAATCTGAACTATACCCGAGCCCTTGATGCTTTTCGGCCTATCATCACCCATCTTCACACTGCCACTCCATTCCTTAAAAGAAACGAATAAGTCACGCGAGAAAACCATATGATGAGATGCCCCACTATCCATCACCCAAGTACCTACCGATTCAGACCCACTACTAACAGGTAATGCCTCCTGAGTAGTTAGTACTTCACCATAATCTTCATCTTCACAGGATTCTGTTGCTACGGATACACTCCCCCTGTTTTTCTCCCCGTTACCACTCTTCGTCTTCGGACAATCCCTTTTAAAGTGACCTTTCTCATAGCAACCATAACAAATAGTACCTGCATGAGCTTTAGATTTTGAACGTGCCTTTCCCTTACCCTTGCCTTTCTTACCCCGCTCTGTTGGTCTACCCCTTTCAACTGATAACCCTTCACCAGAACTGTTATCACTCACAGACACCTGTCTTTTGAGTTCTTTAGACTGTAAATCATCCTTAACATCCCCTACAGTAATTTCAGTTCTTCCATACAACATAGTATCCACAAAGTTTTCATATGACCCAGGTAACGAACAAAGCAAAATCAAGGCTTGATCTTCATCAACTTTAACATTAATAGATAACAAATCTAAAATAATACGATTAAAGTTATCAAGATGATCTTTTACCGGTGTACTTTCTGTCATCCGGAGGTTGTACAAACGCTGCTTCTGAAATAAACGATTCGTCAAAGAACTGTTCTGATACTTATCACATAACTTTGCCCAAATCCCTGCAGCCGTTGTCTCATCTACCACCTCCCTCAAAACTTCATCTGCCAGACACAACAAAATAGCACTATGTGCTTTTCCATTAATCGATTTCTTCTGATCTGCAGTTGTTTTCTCACCCCAGCTCGCATCTCCATCTATCGCCATGTTCAACCCTAGATGAACCAGAAGAGCCCTCATCTTCACCTTCCATAAGGCAAAATCATTCGACCTATTGAATTTCTCAATCTCGAACTTTTGAGACGACATCTTCCCTATCAATCAACTTGCTTGAATATTCAAATCAATAAAACCCTAAGGGCTCTGATACCAATTGTTATGCTAGAAACCTGATTTGAATGATTAAACACAAGAACAAACACAATAGAACTTGATAAAAGCAATTAGAGAACGCACAGAATTAACGTGGTTATATCCAATCGATGTGATTGGTTTAATCCACGGGCAAGAACCGAGTAATATCTTTTTATTAGAATGGCACCAAGTATTTTCGTGGCCTACTTTTACAAAGAATAAGGGTTACAATATATAGTGCGAACGATAAAAGGAAAGTCTTGAAAAACAAGTTTTCTGGCCGACCTTACGATCCCACCGGGATCCCTTGTGATCCCACCGGGATCTCCCCAAAACGCACACGATCCCACCGGGAACCTTTGCCATCCAACCGGGATCAAAAGCTCTGTTCACAGAACACTTAATTCTCCCACCGGGATCCAATGAAAGTCATCAAATTTCAACAAATTCAAACAAAAAGATGAGGCAGTTTGACTGCTTTTCTGATCGTAAAAACCAATTGGCATGATGGGGTAACAGGACAATACGGGTAATAAAATACTGTGGTTCTTTATAAAATAAACTTCAAACAAAAAGATGAGGGAGTCAAACTGCCTTTCTGATCGTAAAAAACGAATTGGCAGGATGGGGTAACAGGACAATAGAGGTAATTGCATGTCAATATGGGTAAGGTTGGACTGACCCACACATAGTTTTTTTCTTCATTTGTTCTGAAATTTGAAAATTAATCAATGCATTAAATATGGTTAAGAATATAATTAATTAAAATAATTATCAAATATCTTTATTTTAAAGTTAATAATGATGGTGTAAGAGTTTGGATACAAAGTGAACAGATTTCAACTCGTTTAGCCCATCCAACCTATTTGATGTGTTTCAATTGTATCTACTTGTTACGGAGTAATATTTTACCCATTTGACATGTTTTCATATAAATGGATTGAAGATACCAGCTCTATATAAAAGTGAAGCGTAAAAATTCAGTATCGAGCTCCATATCCAAAACCTAGCTGCGTTATTTTATATGCAGAATGCTGCATAAGAAAGATATCTGATTAATCCAGTTTTGTTACAGGCACTTGAACTTGAACAAATGAAACAAAAAGTAGCCACACTAACAGAGTCAAAAGAGCAATTAGAAGCTGAGAACAGAAGCCTGGCAGAAGAGTGCTCATATGCCAAAGAATTGGCAGCTGCTGCGGCAACAGAGCTCAATGCACTATCTGAGGAAGTCATGAAGCTAATGAGCCACAATGAGATACTGTCAGCTGAGTTATTAGCAGTGCAAAAGAACTCCCCAAACAGACAAAAAAATTCGGGTCCCACTAAGAAAAAAAAAGAACAAGGTCCAACTCAGTTGGAGTTGAAGAGAGAACTTGCATTGAGCAAGGAGAGAGAGTTGGCTTATGAAGCCATACTAGCTGAAAAGTATAAAAAGGAATCCGAGCTGCAACAAACAGTAAAGGAATTAAAGCAGCGTGAGGCTTATCTTGAAACCGAGGTCGCAAACATGTGGCTTCTTGTAGAAAGGTTAAAAAAAGTGCAAGGACCCGAAATCGTTGTCATGGAGTCTGAGTAGAGAGCCCCACGGTGAGTGGTCTTGAGCTTTAATATGACATATAAAGGACTTATTATTAAGTTTGGGATTTTGTACATGAACAGTAGGTTCTACAAATGGTTGCAATTTGTATATAGATGAGTGAGGTAGCATTGGGGTTAGAGGTATAGTTCAGTTTATCTTTTTTTTTCCTTTCTTTCATTGATTGAGTTGAGTGTGAATCCAAGTTCCTGCAAATATCAGGTTGTAATTTAAACATGGATGGTGTGGTTTTCACCGTTACATACTACTGATCTTGTAACTATATTTGTTTCGAGGGGAATGTATACAACGATTGTGTGATAAAAATGGAAACTAGTCATTGACAAGTGAATGGTGGTTTGCTATTTTTTTATAAACTGGTTCTTATACACAGCATCCCTCTACGCTCTGACCAAAAAATCTAGCTACAACATTACTTCACCGTAACTCGATTTCTTTCAAGACCATCACTTGATTGAAGGGTAAAGAAAACACGATCAACAATGCCAAATTGAGAACATATATAAGCAAATGCCAAATAACTATGTTCAAAAATTGTGTCATAGTTCTCTAATAGAAACTAATCACATGTGATCATGTATGGGATCTTCTAGTCCAGTACCTAATCAGATAAAAGCAGAAAACGATTTTTTTTCTATGAACAAAGATTAAGGGATGTTTGGCTAAGCTTATTTGAGCTGCTTATCGGCTTACTGTGTTATCCACACACACTAAACCCCTGTTGTTATCCAAACAGTTATCAGCTCATTACTGTAGCTTATTAGGCTTGATAATCTGTTTTAAGAAGCACCTACCTTTTTGAAAGTGCTAAGTAAGCTAAAAGGTTTGTTTGCTAATGATCATACAAAGTTCTAAATTAGCTTAATCAAGCCATCACTAAAACCTAAAACGGCATCGATTTTCATAATGAGTTAGCCATCTAGATTCTGGAGTGTGTTCCAAGCCATCAGAATTAAACAAATCAAACTAATCACTAACCATAATTAACCAGATCTATGCACAACACAGCAGTAATAATAAACCATCAATTTAGTTCGAATCTAATTAATGAATCATTATAATGTAATCTTCAAATGCAACTGTAAATAGCAGCTAATTCAGAATACAAATAATCTGAAATATAAATTATTACTTCCAGATTTCCACAATCATAACTCATCAAACTAAAACACAACAGGATCCAAAAACAACTCACTCATCATCGTCATCAACTAATTAATCAATTAGTTTTGGCAGCATCAGGAATCTGAAACAAACTAGGAGCACCGGCAGCTCCACGTGGCGGCGCAAACCCTAGAAACTTCTGTAAATTCGTTCTAATACTAATCGAACACAAAAAATACAAAAACGCCATCGAACAATCTGTCATATCATCACCTTGCAAACCTCGATGGCTCATTTTCTGCACGATCCGTAACGGAACAAACGGCAATTTCGCAACCGCTTTACCTTCAAACAAATTATTCAAAAATCCGAAAACAACGAAAAGCACGAGCGCAACAACGCCGCCGGATTTCAATTTGAATAGTGATAAGTCTCTGCTTGATTCTTTTAACGATGATTCAACTCGATCTATTTTTTTAGTTTTTGATTTTTTAGGTGCGACGGTTGTAGTGACGGCTGATGAATCGGTTTTCATCGTTTCGAGTTTTTTAGATGCTTTATCGATTGATGATTTGAGTGATTTGTAAGATGAGGTGCGGTAGATTAATAGCCATGAGATTGCTTCACAAAAGACGGCGGTGAAGAATGAGATTCCGACGACAGTTAGGCCGTCGGAGTACTTGAAAGACGAGAAGTAGGAAGATGACATTGTTGACTTGCTCACTGAATGAATAATTGAGGGCGAGAAGTGTTTGTGTTTTGTGATGATTTAATGGATTTATTTAGAAATATTAAAATAATTAAAAAAACTAGGCCTAAATCATTACGCGACTTCTTCTATGTTGATGTTGTTTATTTGTTTTTTTTAGGGTTAAAAAAAAAAAAACTAATAAACATTTAATTTTACAAAAATAGTTGTGAGAAATTTACAATTTTTCTTAGGGGTGTTAATCGGGTTATTCCGACCCTAATAAGGGTTAATCGGGTCGGGCTAATCGGGTTTTTTAGAAATGAAAATTTGCTCGCAACCCGACCCTATTAAGCAATCGGGTGTTCGGGTTCGGGTTAAATGGGTTGCGGGTTGATTGGGTCGGTTTATTCGTGTTTCAGACTTATCCTTATAACTTTTTAAGTAGCTAATAAAATTATCTATCATAACCAATCAACGTAGTTCGAATAAACCATATTCAAACATGCTATGTTTACCGAAATAAACACCAACATAACAGAGATACCAAAACGAATAAGTTTCAAATAATTTCAAATAAACACCAATAAATAAGTTTCAAATCAAATAATAGACGAGTTCAAACAGAGCTTCCATTCATCAATCTTTTGAATGACATTCTTCAATCTATATTGTAACTAGTACCTTCCTTTTGATATGATGAAGTTTTGCTTGAGTTATAAAGAGTTATTACTTAAAAGATGATGAACTAGATTTAAGATGAATAAACTGAAGCATGAGGTAGGAGTTGTATATAGTTTTAATGTTTTCTCGTCATAATTCTAATTTGCTAATGGACTAACAAAACACATGATTTGGACTTTTATTCTTGATAGATCAGTTAAATTTATGCAGATATAATTATAAAGTTAAATAAAAAAAATTAGTCCTTTGCTAAATCGGGTCAAACTGTAACACCCCAAATTTTGAGGTATTATTTTAGGGCGCGGATATATATTTATTTTAAAGTATTATTATTTTAAGTGACATAAAATAATAGAAATCATAAATGGTTCCTCAGTTCCAGACAATAGCAAAAAAAGGGAATAAAATTAATTAGAACAGGTATTTTAATATACATACATACGTATCCAGCTATCTTTATCCAAACTCATTCTAAAACTTTCCATAGCCAAATACGTGAAGCACAAATCGCAGGAGTAAAACTTCAAGTCTCAAATTCAATTCCATACTTCAATTCAAGCTTCTAAGGGTTTAATTCATCACTTCTACTCCATCTCCAATCTAGAGTAAGCTTGATTCTTTCTTTATTTTAACCAAGAAAATGGGTATTGATGGGGTTTAGGTATAACACCCCTCATTTTAATCTCATTTAAATATAGTAAATCGGAAGCGTAAGTCCAAATAGATATAGTGATAATTTACCTCGTTTTATCAACATATAAAATTCCACCTTTTCAAAACATAATTTATCAACAGAGGTGTTATATAAAAAGTGATAAAACATTATTTTAAACAAATCCACTATCAGAGTAACGCTTCACGGTCAAACATTCCTTCCAGTCCAACTTCTTGCCCACCCAAATATATCAATAACCTGCAAGAAGTGTTAAGTGGGGATTAGCATAAAGCTAAGTGAGTAGATAACTAATCAACAGGCTAACTTAGCTCAACAACTTTGCATACAACAATTAACACATAACCAACAAAGTAGATAATACCACCATTTAGCAAAGCAACAGGGCAACTGTTCAACTGGTCAACTTATCATCAAAGCAACTATTCAACAAGCAACGGACTTCATAATGAGGCATCGGTGGCTCTGGGGATAACCATAATACCCGGGAGGCTCCCCAAGAACACTTACCCAACCATATCCGTATGGCCATAACGGACGAGACCGATAGCTAGTGGTTATTCTCAACTAACACAGGAGGTGTGTTAAACCTTGAATAACCGACTAGCCCAACCAACAGTTCAACAACAACTCGTTGACCTCATTAACAACTGATGCCCGAAGGCCAACAACAAGTCCAGTGATCACATAATCAACAAATCACATATTCAGCAGGTCAACGTTATCATATCAACAATATTATTACTAGCTATCATAATTATCATGGCAACTACAATAGTAATAATATGTTACTTGTTGTAACCAAACTCGTTACAACCAAGTTACACTGAGGATTAGAGATCCACTCACCGACCACCTCAGGCATCCACTCAGTAGTCTAATATCACTGAGTCTTCTGCACATCTGAGAATACAACATGATATCACAAGTTAGTTACTTGTCTCAAAATATATATATATATATATATATATATATATATATATATATATATATATATATATATATATATATATAACATTATGCCTACATTACAATTAGCATCGTAACAACATGATTCACAATCACCTTTCAATTTATAATTATCATGACCATCTCATCACATTAATCCACTTCAATCATCACTAACCAATATAGTTAAACCACAACTAAGGTTATTAACCTCATTTCATGAATTCATCAAAACCACAATATTTGGTTTAATGAATACTTAACAATTAAATTCACACAATCATCTTTAATCATCAATTAAGTGTTCTTAGCTATAACCAATGCTAATTTGATCATATAATCCATGATCATCATCAAATTCATCATTAACCTCAAGAACACATAATCATTTCCTTCAATCAAATGTTAGGCTTAGATTATAATCATGTATTAAACATAAATCAACAAGCTTTACTTCATGAATAATTAACTAAACCCAAACTTTCTTCATGATCATCATTTAATTTTACCATTTCTAGCTTAGGGTTTAGATACTAATCATCATTTAAGCATCAACTAATCATTATAACATGATTACAAGCTTTAATTCATGAATTATCAACTAACCCATATCTTAACTCATGATCATCATTCATTTATATCATTTCTAGGTTAGATTTTCAACTACAAATCATGAATTAGATATCAACTAACAATTATTTCATCATTACAAGCTTCAATTTAGCATTACTCATCCTAATTTCATCATGTACACAAAACCCCATTTCATAGGTTTATGATAATCAAGTAATCAAGACTTACAAAGATGAGTAGAAGGATTAGAGAGTGATAATCCATGTTCTTGAAGCTTAAATTCGGATTTGGCATCTTCAATTTAGTGTTGTGAAAGGATTTTAGGAATTGATCTAGGGTTTATATGTTTATGTATGTATATGTACGTACGTATGTATGTATATAGATATATGATGAAAGTTATAAACCGACTCAAAATAGAGTATAACATATAATTGGTTAATTTTCATTCCCCGTATTTATCGTTGTCTGGAACTTAAAAACCATTTGCGGGGAAACATTATATTATTTTACCGTCAACTGAATTAATTTAAAACCATCAATAATTTATTGGTCACAATAAATTATCCGACTCTTTTACCCATTTATTTGACTAACATGCACTCAAAACTATTTTCTAACACATTAAATAATGATTCACAGTTAGAAAATATTTAATACTACTAGACCCAAATACTGGGTGTTACAAATCTCCCCTCCTTAAAGAGATTTCGTCCTCGAAATCTGATCACACTATATATAATATAAAAAACACAACCACCTATTACTCCCCTTCCTCATGTGAGATTCAACTCACATTTTATTTCCAATTTGCCAATACTTAACCTTTCATATTCACTAAATGTATACTTCTCATTAATATATGCACTCAATTTATTTCAATTATGCATATAACCACCATGCATATCTATAATCACATAAACACCGAATCAATTTGCATATATTTAACTATTTAAACACAATATATATATATATATATATTTTCAATCCTTTTCACATGCCCATATCCCAATGTACATGTTTCTTTTTATTCTGCACAATACTGTACATACACTTTGTTTCTAGTAAGTTAAATCAACCACTTACATAGTCAAGTAAAGTATCATCTTTATCACAACAACAACTATAGCAACAATTACGACTATGACGACAACAACAACCACAATAACAACAAGTGGTACTGGACACTACTACATACATATTAGCCACCACTTGTAACTTGATTCATCATTAGCAATTTAACTAATAATCATATACTTCTTTAATTATCACCTTGCTAAATTTTTAAATTTTTTAGCAACTAATTAATTATTACTTTACAACTTGTAATTATAAACACAACTGGATTATATGAAATCCTTTTCTCAACAGGAATTCCACAATCATATAATCATCAACATATAAGAATAACTAATAAACCTTATGTAGAGGTCATATTCCATAGTTAAAATTATTATCATGTACTCAACTAGCATCACTTCAAACCAATTTGGATGCTAAACAACACCTGTTAATACCAACGTTTTCAACAATGGTATTTCAACAACACGAGGTGCTGTGATTAATCATCTATTCAACAATATCAACACAAAATTATTCACAGTCCACTGACCTCTACTTTACTTAAATCAACTTTTTAATTCATGCTATTGGCAATGCATCACTTATACACATCACTTGTTCAATACAACATTAACAACAATAACGACAACTTAGTGATTTACCACTCTTTCATTTTAGTCTATCTTTGACTATTTCTCAACTACAGGTCAACATATCCTACCTGTTAATTTACAACCACTTAACTTTTTCTGGTACTTAGTAACCTCAACAACTCCATGTGAAATGGCATAATATAAATACGTTGGCCAGACGTCGTCATATTATGTCAGTCACACTTTATTCTCAGGTCACTTCATACCATTCATTTTCAAAGTTATTACTTTACTCTCTCATAGTTTACAACAATGATATCAACATCTTACACATATATTGCAACATCGTGCAACAGGTATACAACTATGTATTAACTCGCTACTATTCTCAACTTATCACTTTAAAGGTGAACTACTCATATCATCATGTATATATTAACAATATAAGTATACTACACTAATGTCTGACATGAATACATCAATCAACTTCTTTATTACCCGATTCAATATCAAGTATTATTTATACAACTTAATACTTATAGTACATTTAGTACTAAACAATCCATCAATAATATAAGTAATATTCAACACATAATCATCAATCTATATACCTTTAATCCGATTACAATTGAGTATTTCATGCTCAACTATTACATCTATATAAGCTCATGTGCTTATTTCGTAATTTCTTAAAACGCTTAATTCAACATTTTATCATACTCTAAGTAATTCAATTACTTCATCTCATTTCAATTAGTCCACATAATATAGTTCACATGATTTCATATTCAATGTTTACTAACCCTTGTTAGCAAAAATCAAAAATATCATTTACTGACATATTTTGCAGTTAAATAAACTACCTACAACTAACTCATACACCATAAAAGGTGTGAACCTCTTAAAACAACTTTTAATATTACATATAGTCACAGGAATGATCTCTGGGCTCAATGAAACAAAAGCCCAATACAAAACGTAAGCTAAAAGTTCAAAATAAGGTCCGAAAAACAATAAAACGTGATTTTCGAGCCCTAAACGACCCCGAAGTGCCAAAAACTGACAGGGCTCATGGCAAAGCGATGAGCTTTGACCGTTGAGCCGTTTCCGAGTGACCCTGTAAATTTCGTCTTAATCGGACACCGAAATTTTCAAAAAAAAATTTTCTACGTCAAGTCTTACGTCGAACGTCGCAAGAATTTTTTTTTTTTTTTTTAACTAACGCGATCCGGGAAAATGGGTCAGGATCGCGTTCCTCAGTTAAAAATGTTCTGTAACCAAATTAAGCATACAAACGCGATCCGGAGAAGTGAGCGGGATCGCGTTCCCAAGAGAAAACGCATCTTAACCCGAAATACACACACAAACGCGATCCTGGAAAATGGCTGGGATCGCGTTCCCATGCATAAAAATTCTGTGACAAAATAACACATACGAACGCGATCCAGCAAGATTGTTGGGATCGCGTTCCCAAGTAGAAATCTGAGTTTCAGTAAAATTCATATTTTTAGCCAATTTCAATCGCGTATAACTTTTTACTCGTTTAGAGTTAGACTCTAAAATTTTGCAGGCACGTCCACTATGCCAAAATGAAACTTTCCCTTTTTACACTTTTCCAATTTACACGTTTTACGATAAAACGGACGTACGACTCATTTTTGACCATATTCGACCATTTTGGTTGACACCCTATATTTGAAACGACTTGGTTTCTGACTTCCACCTTTTACCAACATGTTTCTATATACATTAGTGACGTGTGGGCATATTCGTCACCTACAAACACTCATTCTACATTGTTTTGACACGTTGACCCGTTTAGGGGTCCAAATGGACGCTTTTAAGAAAATAATCACATTGACTACCCAAATCATTTTTATCACCTTTTACTACTATCTTTATGACTTAAAGCCACTTTAACATTCTTTTTAATCAAACCACTACTCACTTTAACCTTTTAACCATCAAGTGACCCATTTGGGCACTTTAACAACCCATTTGGGTTTCAACCAATATGTTCACTAATTTAACACCCATTATACACTTCTTTGACTTTACCAAGTCAAACAACTTTACTTCCACCATCGGTGTCACATTATAACCTCGAAACACCAAATTCACATAATAGCACTATTACAACTTATTCAACACAGCGTCTACACGACTTAACACCTTTTTAACAATTTCAAGTTCAACATAAACTACCCAGTTTATTTCACAGCATATGAATAACATCAATTGACTCAAAACTAGGGAATCATATCAGTCTGACTCAACTTACTTTAGGGTAGATCAACATCATCATAGCAAAGTACACAATTCAAACTGAATTAAATTCAACAAGGTTATCGAGAATCACCTGGTGCACTTAAGCCAGCAACAATCGAGGAATCAATGAGAATACCAGTCGGTTCCTCATATTCCTCCGTCTCTGCAACCAAAACAACATTCTAGCATCTTGTTTTAGGTTAGTACTTTTTCAACAACTAATTTCTCATGCAACTATTAATCTCGCACTCCCAGGAATGTTTGACTTGACACTACCATAGATTTGGGATTGAACACTTTGCAATGTCCAATTCGCCCAAACCTATGCTCTGATACCAACTTATAACACCCCTCATTTTAATCTCATTTAAATATAGTAAATCGGAAGCGTAAGTCCAAATAGATATAGTGATAATTTACCTCGTTTTATCAACATATAAAATTCCACCTTTTCAAAACATAATTTATCAACAGAGGTGTTATATAAAAAGTGATAAAACATTATTTTAAACAAATCCACTATCAGAGTAACGCTTCACGGTCAAACGTTCCTTCCAGTCCAACTTCTTGCCCACCCAAATATATCAATAACCTGCAAGAAGTGTTAAGTGGGGATTAGCATAAAGCTAAGTGAGTAGATAACTAATCAACAGGCTAACTTAGCTCAACAACTTTGCATACAACAATTAACACATAACCAACAAAGTAGACAATACCACCATTTAGCAAAGCAACAGGGCAACTGTTCAACTGGTCAACTTATCATCAAAGCAACTATTCAACAAGCAACGGACTTCATAATGAGGCATCGGTGGCTCTGGGGATAACCATAATACCCGGGAGGCTCCCTAAGAACACTTACCCAACCATATCCGTATGGCCATAACGGACGAGACCGATAGCTAGTGGTTATTCTCAACTAACACAGGAGGTGTGTTAAACCTTGAATAACCGACTAGCCCAACCAACAGTTCAACAACAACTCGTTGACCTCATTAACAACTGATGCCCGAAGGCCAACAACAAGTCCAGTGATCACATAATCAACAAATCACATATTCAGCAGGTCAACGTTATCATATCAACAATATTATTACTAGCTATCATAATTATCATGGCAACTACAATAGTAATAATATGTTACTTGTTGTAACCAAACTCGTTACAACCAAGTTACACTGAGGATTAGAGATCCACTCACCGACCACCTCAGGCATCCACTCAGTAGTCTAATATCACTGAGTCTTCTGCACATCTGAGAATACAACATGATATCACAAGTTAGTTACTTGTCTCAAAATATATATATATATATATATATATATATATATATATATATATATATATATATATATATATATATATATAACATTATGCCTACATTACAATTAGCATCGTAACAACATGATTCACAATCACCTTTCAATTTATAATTATCATGACCATCTCATCACATTAATCCACTTCAATCATCACTAACCAATATAGTTAAACCACAACTAAGGTTATTAACCTCATTTCATGAATTCATCAAAACCACAATATTTGGTTTAATGAATACTTAACAATTAAATTCACACAATCATCTTTAATCATCAATTAAGTGTTCTTAGCTATAACCAATGCTAATTTGATCATATAATCCATGATCATCATCAAATTCATCATTAACCTCAAGAACACATAATCATTTCCTTCAATCAAATGTTAGGCTTAGATTATAATCATGTATTAAACATAAATCAACAAGCTTTACTTCATGAATAATTAACTAAACCCAAACTTTCTTCATGATCATCATTTAATTTTACCATTTCTAGCTTAGGGTTTAGATACTAATCATCATTTAAGCATCAACTAATCATTATAACATGATTACAAGCTTTAATTCATGAATTATCAACTAACCCATATCTTAACTCATGATCATCATTCATTTATATCATTTCTAGGTTAGATTTTCAACTACAAATCATGAATTAGATATCAACTAACAATTATTTCATCATTACAAGCTTCAATTTAGCATTACTCATCCTAATTTCATCATGTACACAAAACCCCATTTTATAGGTTTATGATAATCAAGTAATCAAGACTTACAAAGATGAGTAGAAGGATTAGAGAGTGATAATCCATGTTCTTGAAGCTTAAATTCGGATTTGGCATCTTCAATTTAGTGTTGTGAAAGGATTTTAGGAATTGATCTAGGGTTTATATGTATATGTATGTATATGTACGTACGTATGTATGTATATAGATATATGATGAAAGTTATAAACCGACTCAAAATAGAGTATAACATATAATTGGTTAATTTTCATTCCCCGTATTTATCGTTGTCTGGAACTTAAAAACCATTTGCGGGGAAACATTATATTATTTTACCGTCAACTGAATTAATTTAAAACCATCAATAATTTATTGGTCACAATAAATTATCCGACTCTTTTACCCATTTATTTGACTAACATGCACTCAAAACTATTTTCTAACACATTAAATAATGATTCACAGTTAGAAAATATTTAATACTACTAGACCCAAATACTGGGTGTTACATTAGGTGATTATTGAAATTAATCCGAAATTAGGGTTAGAATTCTATGGAATTGATGTTAGTTAGTGTTATTAATATGATTGTTGGTAATCATAATACATGATGAAAGTGATGAAATCACAAATTATGTCCTTAAGTGATTTCATGGTTCTTGTTAAATCCTTATGAGTTGATGTTAATCAACTAAAAATGTAATTAGTAGTGTTTGTAGAATATAAATATGATAATGAAATAAGAATTTAAGTAGAAATTTGGATATCTAGATATTTGAGTTGTTATAGTTATGGAAGGTGTGGTTTTGGTTTGGCTAGCTAAAGATCAAACCAAGTTAACCCAAAGTGGGAGAGAGTTGAATGTGATTATGTGACACCCGACAAATTAGGACTAGTATTAGTGCCTAATCATTTTGTAATTACATGTAATTAGTTTAGTGCTAGGCTAATTATGTGTAACATTTTGTATATTTATATATACACACGTACGCGATTAAGTTAAATCGTGCATTATTACATCGGATGAATTTCGACTTACCTGGTAGTTGGTGACATGTTTTCATAAATAATGTAAACCTATTTAGTAATTTAATAGTCATTATTTACTATGTGTTATTATTGTATAATAATAGACTAAAACTTATACGTTGAATATAAAACGTAACAAATACGAGAAAACGCGCAAATCGAGTCCGATATCCTACAAAACCCAAAATATATTTTTTTGGTAACTTTAAATAAGTGTTTTAAAAATGTTTAGTCAATCTAAACATCGCCTACATATTCAAAACATTCGCGAAAAATCATACGATAAAACCTAACTAAAAACGTACGCGATTAATGTTCAAATAATTAATGAAACGTAACCCGAATCGAGGAACGAGATTCACGAGCCCAACCCAATGAGGGCTGAGCCCATTCTCGGCACAAACAGGCCCGAAGTCGGCCCAAGGACTGATATCGCTCATTTTGGCTATATAAATCTATCGCGATATCATTGTTCTGCATATGTATTTGAGTAGATTTCGAGAACTTTCGATACTTATTTTGTTTGGAAATCTATTTCAGGTCAAAAGATGGAAACGCATGCGATTTGGTGAAGTTGTGACCAAAGTGAGTTGGGCTGGAATTGAACCGTAGCCGATTGGCTACTCATCTAAAGCCGATCGGTTTATCAGATATAGCAGATCAGCTATATAAAGAAGATCGGCTATTCCTGTGTTAAATCATTACAGAACTTGCCCATTGTTGAAGCTTGAGGGATTGAACTAGCAAAGCCGTTCGGCTATACTACTTCAGCCGTTCGGCTAAGGCTGAAAAGCCGATCGGCTATGACCTTAAAGCCGATCGACTTGTCTTCGATCTGAGCAGAGTACGAGGTTGTTTGTTGTGTTGTGCGTTTTTGATTGGTTGGCATTTAATACCCAACCGTTTTTGCCCCTTTTCTGCTTCAATTAAAAAAAAAAAAAGAAAGAAGTAAAAAGGAGATGGTTTGGGCTGATGCTTCACATATATGATATCATCATCACCATCGGCACACACACTACACATTCATCTCATCTTCACATTTACTCTCCATCTACACATTTTTACTCTCATTCAATTCACTCCATCATTCACTTCATCTTCACCAACCAAAAATCAACATTTACTCCACAATTTCACAAGGATTTCACTTGGAAACTTTTAGGGGGACATCAAGCAAGCAACAATTTCGCTAGAAACATTATTGCATTTGTGTAATAACTTGGGTATAATCTTTATTTAATTTAATTTCAAGTTCTTAATGATTTCTTTAAATGTTTGTGATTGTTGTTTGATTATGGTTGTTATGAGTGGCTAGTGATTTTGTGCTTGTTTGGATGATATAGCTAGATGATTAGGGGTGTATATTTTGGATGTTAGTTTATGCTTGAGTTTGTGAATCATCCATAGATTTATATGCATTTAGTTGGTTGTTGTTACAAAACTTTTGGCATTTTAGCTAAACAATTATAGCGAATGTTCTTTGCTTAGTAAAAATACCTCATTAAGTTGTTGTCATTTGTGGAATAAAGTATTTGATGATTGTAACAACACTAGTTAGATAAATACAAGTTAGCGATTATAGCGAATGTTTGTCGTGTGGATGATTTGCAAACTCACAAAAATCTAAATTTATGTTTAATCGGAGAACCTTGTGTGATTGAGCTTAATTTCTAGAATTTGGCCATTTGGTAATTCACTAATTGATATAGCGAACGTTTTCAACCTAGTGAATTGCTATTGATTATTTGTCTATAAACAATTGAACAAAATTGCGAACGTAACTTTGGAATGTGTCAAATGATTTAGCTAAATGGTGCAAGTTTGTAACCATGGCGAACGTCCGTTACTTGATTAAATCATAGGTTTGTTAATTGAAGTTGAATGATAGGTCTTAGCGAACGTTGAGCTTATGTTTGATGAATGTTACCTTAGCATACGTCTTAACCGGTTATAATTCTACACCCCGAAATCACTAGTGAAATAATCCAAGCAAGCATTGTTTTTAATATTTGAAAGTTCCAAACAACTAATTTGACTCTTCCTGAGTCCACCGTTCTCATTGAAAGATAAATTGTAGTTTTAAGCATCGTGACAATTCGGTCACACAAACCAACCACATTTTATTTTCTCTCTTTAAATTGCTCACACTTATCTTGATTGTATAAACCAAGTTCCCTGTGTTCGAGCCCGAACTTACCAAACTATACTACTGTAACATCCTCAAAATTGGCCTAGTTGAAATACGGTATTTTTCCCTTAATTTAACTGCTATTTAAATTGTATTTTAAATACTTGGTGTATTTTGATAGTTAAATTAATAGGTCAATTGATCAATTGGCTTATTGTGATAAATAAATTTTTACATGTTTTAAATTTATTTAGATGACGGTATAATAAAAACTTATTTCTCGCAAATGGTTTTTAGGTTCCAGATAATAGATTTAGGACGGGTATAATTTATACCCAAATTGATGAGTCATAAAGAGCAGGTCGACACCTGTTTCTTCATTTTGACAGAACACCATATGTGTTCCCTGACTTTTGTTTTCATCTCTTGAACACACTTTCTCAAATCAAATACACAATCTGATTTCATCAACTAGGAGGCTGTGATTTTGATTCTATAATGTGCATCATCTTCTTCATCTCATAATTATCCTCATTGTAAGTGAAATCACCTCCATTTTTATGTATGAACTTGAGTTGGTTGAATTGGTTGGATTAATAGGATGGAATGATGAAATAGAGTAAATTCATGTTTGAATGTGTTGTGTGTTGATTATAAACTGATTTCATGTTCAATTAAGATGAATCAATTATGTGTTCATATGTGAAGTTGAATGAATTGGGTTTTTGTTGGAACTAAGTTGAAGCATTGATGCATGTATGATTTGTAGTGTTTGATGATGTTAGTTGTTGGTGCAATATGTTTATACATGTTAGTATAGGTCACTTAATTGCTAAATTCGCATGTTGTAGCTGAAACTTGATAATTTGGGTTTTTGGTTCGAGCTGAAACTAGTTGCAGGTCTGAACCATTGTTGAAAAACATTGGAACGCGATCCCGAAACCCTTACCCGGATCGCGTTGCTATGTGTATTTTGATCCCAGGATGATTTTGTACGTATGAACGCGATCCAGTCCCTATCATACGGATCGCGTTAGATAGTGTTAAATTGGGTCAAACGGATATTGTTCCTTGGAACACGATCCAGCTCCTTGTCCCGGATCTCGTTTGCAAGTGTATTTTGGCAACAGAATATTTTGGTGTTAAGGAACGCGATCCAGCCACACCCTACCCGGATCGCGTTTGTCAGTTTTACTTTGACGAATTTGACAACTTGTGACTTGTGTGCTTATGTTATTTAACGAGTATTGAAAGTATAGTATGAGCATTATACGGCATTGTTTATGTGAATGTTATACTATAAATTCTAAACATTAGAGTCTAACTCGGGTTTTGATCGTGTTCTCAGATAACCAGAAGACTCAATAAGATAAGATCTTTGAGTGGAGACTACAGTCGACAAGGGTGAGTGGATCTTGGACTTTCAGTCTAATTTGGTTGTAACAATATGGTTACAACGGGTAAATGTGAATTTACTATTTTCATTGTTAAGTTAATATTTTGCCATGATGGTTATATTTAGCTTAATTATTGGTGTCCTTGATTGCCTTGATGGTTGTGGACTATATGAATGTCGGGGGTCAACGTGTGTTGGGTTTGAGTACTATTACTTTGGACATCATAAGTGCTTTGTACATGTTTTGTTCGCTGAAATTATGTTGTAAGTAGTAATAGTACCAGGCTATCGGTTTAGCCACTGATTTGGCCTTCAGTTGGTTATAAGTGTTACTTGGGGAACCACCGCGGCATGAGGGTACTCCAAGGACCACCGATCCTTCATGATTAACTGTTGCTATGCTTTGCTGTATTCATTTGTTAAGCTAAGTTAGGTGATAGTTTGAGATTTATTCACTTAGCTTCGTGCTAACCCCTCATTACTTCCTGCAGGTTTACTTTGGTATGTGGGTGGGCAAGAAGTACTATAGGAATGGAATGTTTGACAAGTTCACTCTGTTTTGTTAACTATGTTAATGATATGACATTATGTTTTGGATTCCTATAACACTAAACTTATCGTATGTAATGTCTAGGATAATCTGGTTTAAAGACCGTATGTATTTGGATTGCCATTTTGAAATGTAAATATGTAATCCAATGGTTTGTATCTAAATCTTGCGCTTCCTTTTATAAAAAAAAAAAAAATTATCCTTGTATTTTCGAGAAGGGTGTTATAAATTGGTATCAGAGCAATGGTTTGGGTGAATTGAACATGGGTTAATTGTTCAATCCCAAATCTATTTGTGTTAGTCAAACATTCCTGGGAAGGGGATTGAGCTAGTGAATATGATTTGGTTAGTATTGTTAGGTACTAACAATTAACGGGTTATGAGATGTGTTGTGGTACAGGATATGGCAGAAAGTAACGCTCCGACCAGTACCCCGATCAATGCTTCTGGAGCGAGAGACTCTCCTCCAGAAATTCAGTCTCAAAGCCAAGGTCAGACTAATACTACACTCCCTGCAAGTGAATTGAGCCGTGATGAGTACACTTTGTATTTGGAGGATGAGTTAAACAAATATAAGGAGTTATACGAACAACAAGCTAGAACATCCCGACAGATTCCGGCTGTTAGTACGATTACACCTCCGTTATTGACATCACAGTTTTCTATGCCACCGCCTACTTACTACCAGACATCAGCTCCTTTTTCTTCTTCAGGACCTTCTGGATATCAGTTTCCGGTATTTCCTCCTCCCCCTCAGCAAAAATTATGTTCATTTAAGACCTTTAAGTCTAGTGGACCTTCAGATTTCTTTGGGAGTACAAATCCTTCTGTGACCATGGATTGGTTAAGGGATGTCGAAAGAAAATTTGAGGTTTGCCGATGTGAGGATGAGATCAAGGTAACTTATGCAGTGCAACTTTTAAAGGGTCCGGCAATGGGATGGTGGGATTCTATCACATCTCATTTAACACCTCAGCAAAAGGCTTCCATTACATGGTCCGATTTCTATAACGAGGTTTGTAAGAAGTATTGCTCAGGGTATGACATGACTCGCATTAGGCGTGAATTCTTGGATATGCAATTGACTGATAGTATGACTATAGAGGACCTTATCTCTCAGTTTACCGATAAGTTGAGATTTGTACATCAATGGGTACCGGATGAAAGGACAAAGATTGACCATTTTGTTGGAATGTTACCCCATACTTATCGAACTACTGTGAGACTTGCAGGAGATCTTAACCAAGCTTTTGATTTGGCCCGTTCTGTGGACGGCGATATTAGAGCTCATGATTTGGAAATTAAAGACAAGTCCCCAATGAAACCCAAAGGTGAATCTACGTCAGGTCAGGGGAAGAAGAAATGGCAAGGTAATAATAATAACCGTAAACCGAAGGTTGTTGGTGGTTCAGTGGATAGGTCAAATTGGTGCCAGAATTGCAAGTCTAGGCACACGGGACATTGTACACCTCAGACTGCTAGGTGTATTAAGTGTGGTCAGTTCGGTCATGACATTAAGGATTGCCCTTTTCCTAAGCCAGTGTGTTGGAATTGTCGCAAGGAAGGACATCTTTCGAGTGCGTGTCCAGAGGCAGGGAAGCAAAAATCGGGCACGGTCGGAGGGTCATCGTCATCTTCTGGCCAGAAAAGAAAGAATCCTCCAGCTCCAACTGGTCGGGCTTTTCGAATGACCGTGGATGAAGCTGTTGTAGCCGAGGACGTCATCACTGGTACTTTTCTTATTAATTCAGTACCGGCATGCGCCTTATTTGATTCAGGGGCAAATTGTTCCTTTATGTCCTTGGTATTTTGTGATAGACTTAAATTGACGCCTACATGTATTTCACAACCAATTGAGGTTGAGGTAGCGGATGGAAAGTTAGTTTCGGTTACCACATCGGTGACAGGAGCTAGTATTTCGATTGAGGGTCATAGTTTCCCTGTTTCTTTTCTATTGATGCCTATTCATGGATTTGATGTTGTGTTAGGCATGGATTGGTTGAGTCGTAATAAAGCCAATATAGATTGTCATAAGAAGCTGATAAAAATCCCAATCTCAGACGAGTCATATGTCGTGGCTCGAGGGGAAAGGGAGAGGGGTAGTATACCTTTGATCTCTATGATGAAAGCTAGAAAATCTCTAGCTAAAGGGTGTGATTCTTATTTAGCCTATGTTGTCGATGCTAAGCTAGAAAAGAAAGCCATTTGTAATGTCCGAGTTGTTTCTGAGTATTCGGATGTTTTCCCTAATGAATTGCCTGGTTTACCTCCGATTAGAGAAGTAGAATATAAAATTGAGTTAATTCCTGGTTCTACTCCGGTAGCTAAGGCACCTTATAGATTAGCTCCCTTCGAAATCCGTGAAATGATGAATCAAATTCAGGAATTATTAGATAAGGGTTTTGTTAGACCCAGTTCTTCTCCTTGGGGTGCTCCTGTGTTATTCGTTAAAAAGAAAGATGGCACTTTTCGTATGTGTATAGATTATAGAGAGTTGAATAAGAGGACCGTAAAAAATAAGTATCCTTTGCCCCGGATAGATGAATTGTTTGATCAATTACAAGGATCTTCATTTTTCTCTAAGATAGACTTGAGATCGGGTTATCACCAAGTTCGGGTTTGTGGGGAGGATATCCCTAAAACAGCTTTTCGCACTCGCTATGGTCATTATGAATTTCTTGTTATGCCTTTTGGGTTGACTAACGCTCCAGCAATTTTCATGGATTTGATGAATAGGGTTTGTCGACCTTTTCTCGATAAATTTGTCATTGTATTTATTGATGATATTTTAGTTTATTCTAAATCTGAATCTGATCATGAAATACATTTGCGTTTAGTTCTTGACACCTTGAGAAAGGAGAAATTATATGCTAAGTTTTCGAAATGTGAATTTTGGCTTCGTGAAGTTCAGTTTTTGGGGCACATCATATGTGAAGATGGGGTTAAAGTGGATCCATCTAAAATTGAGGCTGTCATGAATTTGCAATCACCTAAATCTCCGTCAGAGATCAAGAGTTTTCTGGGTTTGGCAGGCTATTACAGAAAATTTATTAAAGATTTCTCCAAGATTGCAGGTTCTTTGACTAAATTAACTCGTAAGGACGTGAAATTTCTGTGGGGTGATCAACAGGAATCGACTTTTCAGACTTTGAAACAATTGTTGTGTCAGGCTCCGGTTTTAGCTTTACCTGACGGATCCGAGGATTTTATTGTATATTGTGATGCTTCACATGCGGGTTTAGGTTGTGTTTTGATGCAACGAGACCGTGTTATTGCCTATGCTTCACGTCAGTTGAAACCTCATGAGATTAATTATCCTACCCATGACTTGGAACTTGCAGTTGTGGTTTTTGCCTTAAAGATTTGGAGACATTACCTGTATGGAACCAAATGCGTTATTTGTACGGACCACAAGAGCCTTCAGTACATGTTTACTCAAAAAGAACTTAACATGAGGCAAAGGAGATGGTTAGAATTGATTAAGGATTATGATTGCGAGATTCGATATCATCCGGGTAAGGCAAATGTGGTGGCGGATGCGCTTAGCCGAAAGGGTAAATCTGAAAGGGTTTGTTTAATGCGTTTGGAAATCTCTTTAGACTTGATCGATAAATTGAAATTGGCTCAGATGGAGGCCCTATTGGATCATAACTTGAAATCCGAAATCATGCTTAAAAAGAAGGATTTATTGGTAGAAGATTCTCGTGGATTAAAGACATTTCAGTCTCGTGTTTGGGTCCCATTGTTTGGTGGACTTCGAGATGTGATATTGATGGAGGCTCATAAATCCAGACTATCGATTCATCCCGGAAGCACCAAAATGTATCATGATTTAAAACCATTGTATTGGTGGCCTACTTTGAAGTTGGATGTCGCTCGAATTGTTGAATCTTACCATATTTGCTCTCAAGTAAAGACCGAGCATCAAAAACCGTATGGAGCTTTGAAGCAACTCGAGATTCCCGAGTGGAAATGGGAACATATTACCATGGATTTTGTGACCAAATTACCCCGAATTGTTAAGGGTAATGATATGATTTGGGTAATTGTCGATAGATTGACCAAGAGTGCTCACTTTCTTGCTACTTGTGAGACGGCATCATTAAGTAAATTGGCGCAATTGTACATTAATGAAGTGGTTATTAGGCACGGGATTCCGTTTTTGATTGTTTCAGACAGAGATTCTCGATTTGTGTCGGGTTTTTGGCAGAATTTACAGCGTGAATTGGGTTCTAGGGTCAATTTGAGTACGGCTTATCATCCTCAGACGGATGGTCAGTCGGAACGCACCATTCAAACCTTGGAGGACATGTTGCGGGCATGTGTATTAGAATTTGGTGGGTCGTGGGATTCCCATTTACCATTAGTTGAGTTTGCCTATAATAATTCTTTCCATTCTAGTATAGGCATGCCACCCTATGAAATGTTGTATGGTCGTAGGTGTAGGACACCCACTTGTTGGTTAGAGGCGGGTGAAAAGTAGTTTACGGGTCCTGACATAGTTCAAATTACAGCCGATAAGGTAGCTATTGCCCGAGATAGATTAAAAGCTGCCCGTGATAGACAGAAACAGTATGCTGACCTACGTCATCGACCAGTTTCGTTTGTAGAAGGTGAGTTGGTTTATTTGAAAGTTTCACCTTGGAAGGGTGTTATCAGGTTTGGGAAACGTGGTAAACTAGCTCCTAGATACATCGGACCGTTTAAAATTCGACATGTTGTCAATGATCAAACGGTGTCATTAGATCTTCCTCCTGAATTGTCGGGTATTCATGATACTTTCAATGTGTGCTATTTAAGAAAATGCAATGTGGAGGACCAATCCCAAGTTCTTCCATTGCAAGATTTGCGTGTTGACTTAAGCCAAAGACTTGTAGAAGAACCCGTAGAGCTTTTGGACCGTAAGGCGACTAAACTTCGAAAGAAGGAAATCCCTATGGTATTGGTTAATTGGAATCATAGTTTGGGTCCGAATCTTACTTGGGAGACCGAGTCTAGCATGAGGACGCGCTATCCCAATCTTTTTGAGCGTGGCGAGATTTCGGGGACGAAATCTTCTTAAGGAGGGAAGATTTGTAACATCCTCAAAATTGGCCTAGTTGAAATACGGTATTTTTCCCTTAATTTAACTGCTATTTAAATTGTATTTTAAATACTTGGTGTATTTTGATAGTTAAATTAATAGGTCAATTGATCAATTGGCTTATTGTGATAAATAAATTATTACATGTTTTAAATTTATTTAGATGACGGTATAATAAAAACTTATTTCTCGCAAATGGTTTTTAGGTTCCAGACAATAGATTTAGGACGGGTATAATTTATACCCAAATTGATGAGTCATAAAGAGCAGGTCGACACCTGTTTCTTCATTTTGACAAGACACCATATGTGTTCCCTGACTTTTGTTTTCATCTCTTGAACACACTTTCTCAAATCAAATACACAATCTGATTTCATCAACTAGGAGGCTGTGATTTTGATTCTATAATGTGCATCATCTTCTTCATCTCATAATTATCCTCATTGTAAGTGAAATCACCTCCATTTTTATGTATGAACTTGAGTTGGTTGAATTGGTTGGATTAATAGGATGGAATGATGAAATAGAGTAAATTCATGTTTGAATGTGTTGTGTGTTGATTATAAACTGATTTCATGTTCAATTAAGATGAATCAATTATGTGTTCATATGTGAAGTTGAATGAATTGGGTTTTTGTTGGAACTAGGTTGAAGCATTGATGCATGTATGATTTGTAGTGTTTGATGATGTTAGTTGTTGGTGCAATATGTTTATACATGTTAGTATAGGTCACTTAATTGCTAAATTCGCATGTTGTAGCTGAAACTTGATAATTTGGGTTTTTGGTTCGAGCTGAAACTAGTTGCAGGTCTGAACCATTGTTGAAAAACATTGGAACGCGATACCGAAACCCTTACCCGGATCGCGTTGCTATGTGTATTTTGATCCCAGGATGATTTTGTACGTATGAACGCGATCCAGTCCCTATCATACGGATCGCGTTAGATAGTGTTAAATTGGGTCAAACGGATTTTGTTCCTTGGAACGCGATCCAGCTCCTTGTCCCGGATCGCGTTTGCAAGTGTATTTTGGCAACAGAATATTTTGGTGTTAAGGAACGCGATCCAGCCACACCCTACCCGGATCGCGTTTGTCAGTTTTACTTTGACGAATTTGACAACTTGTGACTTGTGTGCTTATGTTATTTAACGAGTATTGAAAGTATAGTATGAGCATTATACGGCATTGTTTATGTGAATGTTATACTATAAATTCTAAACATTAGAGTCTAACTCAGGTTTTGATCGTGTTCTCAGATAACCAGAAGACTCAATAAGATAAGATCTTTGAGTGGAGACTACAGTCGACAAGGGTGAGTGGATCTTGGACTTTCAGTCTAATTTGGTTGTAACAATATGGTTACAACGGGTAAATGCGAATTTACTATTTTCATTGTTAAGTTAATATTTTGCCATGATGGTTATATTTAGCTTAATTATTGGTGTCCTTGATTGCCTTGATGGTTGTGGACTATATGAATGTCGGGGGTCAACGTGTGTTGGGTTAGAGTACTATTACTTTGGACATCATAAGTGCTTTGTACATGTGTTGTTCACTGAAATTATGTTGTAAGTAGTAATAGTACCAGGCTATCGGTTTAGCCACTGATTTGGCCTTCAGTTGGTTATAAGTGTTACTTGGGGAACCACCGCGGCATGAGGGTACTCCAAGGACCACCGATCCTTCATGATTAACTGTTGCTATGCTTTGCTGTATTCATTTGTTAAGCTAAGTTAGGTGATAGTTTGAGATTTATTCACTTAGCTTCGTGCTAACCCCTCATTACTTCCTGCAGGTTTACTTTGGTATGTGGGTGGGCAAGAAGTACTATAGGAATGGAATATTTGACAAGTTCACTCTGTTTTGTTAACTATGTTAATGATATGACATTATGTTTTGGATTCCTATAACACTAAACTTATCGTATGTAATGTCTAGGATAATCTGGTTTAAAGACCGTATGTATTTGGATTGCCATTTTGAAATGTAAATATGTAATCCAATGGTTTGTATCTAAATCTTGCGCTTCCTTTTATAAAAAAAAAAAATTATCCTTGTATTTTCGAGAAGGGTGTTATAACTACCACTCGACAGGGTCCACTATCCGGTTGTGTTTTGGTCTAGCTCGGTACTTTTTGGTTTACTTATCAACGATAAATTTTATAACTGGATTTAACACATCAAGGACACCAACAAATCAGCCCAAACCCTACCCTTTATAAGCCCTCTTATCCCTTCACTTCTTCATTTTCACCAAACATTTACTCACACAAATCTTTCACTTTCTCTCTTCTTTTGGGCTGGAACAGCCACCACCACGACCATCCACCACTTCCACCACCTTCCACCATCACCTCCAAGTAAATCTAACCACAAATATCATCATCTATCACCTCCTTCATACGGTTTTACAAAGGAAGAAGCAAAAGGAGGACTGCAGCTACACATCTCCCCATTTCAGCTCTTAGACTCAATTTTCTTGTAAGTCTCCTCTTATATTTCACTCAAAAATCCTTGGAACATGTTATATTTCATGCTTATTCTTCATCTCAGCTCGTTTATATCCATAACTGTGACACCCCCAAATTTAATGCTTTGCGGAAGCGAGTTTTGGGTGCCACTAATCAAATATCATAACACCAAAGTACAAGCAAACGACTCTAAATGAGACGTTTTAGAAAAATTACAGTATAACAAAAATAGTACAAGGTTTTAAGTTATAAGTAATACATCATTGCGAGTTCGCAAAGTTAATCAAAAGATTTTAAACACATAATCAAAGTACAAAAGATTATGCCAATAAAATCTTCAAGTGTTTATGCATGCGACTCGTACTAGCCTAGCATACTCTGTCGGCCATCCTACTGTTGCTGAGTACCTGAGAATACATCACTAAGAAGGTCAACCAAAAGGTTGGTGAATCTCACAGGTTTGTATGTACAGTAGTAAACAGTTTGCGTAAATCAGTAAGTAAATCATTCACGATAGTAAAACAATAAAGTATATTTGTACAATAGTAGTAAGTCAGTAATCAAGTATTTCACAAACATAGTAAAGTCGGTGTAGTCGGTCAATCAATTGCCATGCCATGAGCCATTATAGTCGAAGCTTAACACGTCAGTAATTTTGCCCCCGTGAGTACTAATCCAAAAATACTCATATGAAACGAATAAGAAACGCCTGTTTAGACACTTGCGGTTCGTGGTGGCGCTACCACCCCAGGCGGGGATTGTCAGTCCCATATGGATCCATATACTAAAATTCGCGCTTATCGTATAACTGACGACTATAATTCAGAGGACTTCATTGGATTAACTAGAAACTCATGCTGTTCAGTAAGGCAATAAGTGTGTAAGATAATACATTTTGTATTTGTATTATAGTTTGTACAATAATACATTTTGTACTTGTATTAAAGTCGGTAGAGTAATACAGTTTGTACTTGTATTCAAATCAGTAAAATAATACATTTTGTACTTGTATTATAGTCAGTAAAGTAATACAGTTTGTACTTGTATTCAAATCAGTAAAATAATACATTTTGTACTTGTATTATAGTCAGTAAAGTAATACAGTTTGTACTTGTATTCAAATCAGTAAAATAATACATTTTGTACTTGTATTATAGTCAGTAAAGTAATACAGTAAACAATTACTCACAGTAAACATGTAATAGCAGTAACAAATATATTTTTGTAAACAATATATTCAGTAAACAAGTGATGCACCTCCCCCAAAGTAAAACAGTAAAAAGGGGCAATGAGACTCACCTGTAGAGCAAGCAATCCTAAAGTGTGCGCGTGAACCAACGTAACCTCCTAGTGTCCTAAACACGCGAGATTGTATAAGTGTAAGTGAATGCTTTAATTAATCGCTCTTATAGTTGTTTGTTTGATTAATTGAGTCCAAAGTATTCGCCTCGTATTTACGTTTGAAGTTTTGTAAAATGTACGGCTTGTTGGTGACGGTTTGTAATAATAATTTCAAACTATTATTATTATACATGATTTGTTGTGCTTATAAAAGACACGTGTTTCGCATATAAGTCGTATCATATAAATTTAGTTGTTACTCAAGTTCATTATATCCGTTACACTTTAATTCATAATTTACAAAATTTGGCACAAGTCCAAAAACCAAAATATGTCATTTTCGACCCCTAGACGACCCCAGATGGCCTAAAACTGGCTAGGCTAAGGTACTTAGCCTTGACCATTTGGTTGTTTTCGAATGACCGTGTGAATTTGATCCCAATCCGTTATAATAAAATTTTCATCGAGAAACTACCCTGTTTTAAGTTGTTAAATCGTCGACGTTTTCGAAAATTTATTTGTTCTGTTTTAGCTAGAATTCGCAGGGCTAGATTATTGATCCATAGATCATGAAATATAAAGGGGGAATCCGCCGTATTCGTTTGAATACGCCGTATTCAATGGTCTCGAAGGGAATACGCCGTATTGGTTTGAATACGCCGTATTCAAAGGTTTCGAAGGGGAATACGCCGTATTCCCTTGAATACGCCGTATTCCGAGGAGGCGCGGGGTAAAAATGTTTTCTGGGCGGGAATACGCCGTATTCCCTTGAATACGCCGTATTCCGAGGTCTGGTTCGAGTCTGTTCGTGCAGAAAACATACAAAACCAGTTCTAAATCCTATTTCCGCTTACAACAACTTAATACAAAGCTAATACATGTAATATAATGTATTATAAACATGAAATTAAAAGGAAAACGGAATGGTTCCTTACAAATTTGAAAACGAAACGGTTGGTGATGATGATGAGGATGATCCGATGATGATGATGATGATTAAGATGAAGGCGATGATGATGATTATGCTGTTGTGTTGTTGTTTGTTATTGTTGTTGATGAATTTGAGATGGATCGAGAGAGAGCAGAGGAAGAGAAAGAGATCAGAGAATGTGTGTGTGTGTGTGTGAAAATAATTGAGGTCGGGTAATATAACCGGCCTCAATTATTGAGGTGGGTAGGTGTTTTCCGACCCGTGTTTGCGTACCCGATCGTTAAATAGTGTAATCTTTTAGAATGATAAATTTCTAAAAATGTAATCGTATACGTTTTCAATCAAAGTATTTTATAAAAATACTTTTAAAGAGATATAAAAATATATCTTTGTTTTACTTAAATTGTACGGATAGTTTTCAGTATCAAAAAGGTATTTAAATTTCAAACGGAGTACGTAGTTATTATTCTTAATAATAATACTTTGTTTAAAAATGTTTTTCACCAATTTTTATTTTGGGTTTCTACGTTTTGTTTGGTTCGTGTATTTGTGATTATTAATTTATCGTTTCGGTTTATATATATACATATATATATATAATACTTGTGTACTTGAGTACTGACACGTATGTAATTACGTGTTTTAAAAGTTTAAATTAGGCACTAATTTTGGGTTATTTTGACCGGGTGTCACAATAACCAAGCTTAAAACCGAAAAACAAAACTAAAAACCGATGGGTAATAACTTTACACAGTGGACAATATTTTAGATCGGATTAGATCCGTGATAACTAACTCATTTCTTATTGAAATCTCACATTTCTTGAGCCTAAACTCAAGTTCTTTAAGTCTAGTTTCATAATCTGTAAGCCACTCGAATTTTAGAGGTCATCTTATATTTTTAATAATTCAAATAAAAGTACACTGCAGAACTGATGTTTCTGACCAGAATCTTGACTGACTTTGGAAGGGTATATCTCGAGTTGTGGGTTGAATAAATGGGTGAAACTAGTGGGAAAAGTTTGATAAATTTGTCCTCTACAACTTTCATATAGACCATGTTACTTGGAAATACACGGATTACAAGCTAGAACCTTGATTATGCACATATGTACTAAAAACGACCTGTTGGACCTCAGTCCCTTTGCGATTTAATTTCAGGAGTTGTGTTTGTCTAAAGTTTTCATAAAAATATGCTTTGAAAACCTCAGACATAGGCAAATAACATATATTTTTCTTGGATCCGAATCTGAACGTTTTGTTGGTCAAATCACTTGGACAAAATCGTGTAATTTTCGGAAAATATACAAAATGGGCTGTTTTCATAATCTTGTTAAAAACGACACTTATGGGTCACCAATGGTCACGAAACTCATTTTCTATAAGTTTCATAACATAATAAGTGTGGTGTAAAAGTTTCGGGTCAAACCGAACATTTTTTACTTAGCCCTCAAAAACGAAAACCATCTCAGCCCGATCCTGCGACATAACCATCTTATGTCGCACCCATGCGACATAATGTTGCGACATAGACCTCTAGGTCACACCTCAACCCGAAACCCTAATCGACGACACAAACTCTTACGTCGCACTCGTGTTTTGCGACATAAATCCTTATGTCGCTACGTAATTTACGTCGCAGAATGCGACACAGACCTTTACATCGCATACTTAAATTATTTCGCTAAATTGCGACATAACGTTTATGTCGCAACGATGACCAGCGACACAACCATTGTGTCGCATATCTCAGAATGTTGAAAAACCCTTGTTCACACTAAGTATCAATTTTAAACAATGTTATTCAACCATATACGACACTACGAGAGCCTACAATTACATATACTTGAAGTGTATACAAACATAATAATAATACCTTTTGAATTATTATTACAAAACGTCACCAACGGGCCACACACGTTCACTAAACACAACGATAACAAACATTGGACATAACTAGTTGAATGAACAACTAGCATGGATGTTCTTTCGAGACATCGACTCATATAACCTTATATGTCTAGGGCATTAGAAGGTTACGGATTCGGAGAACCTACTTGTTGATTTTAGCACACGGATACGTTTATTGATTTAAACGTTTGCTCTCAAGACTCAGGTGAGTCTCATAGCCCCGCTTTTTACTGTTTTTACCTCGGGGTGAGGATACATGCTCATTTTGTTTTACATATGAACGCAAGTGCAAAAACCTTGATATATACTGCATGAGTTGTTTCCACTAATCGTTTTAAAGCCCTCCACAACATAGTTTGGTAATACTTTTGTAGCGTGAATGTTAGTGTATGGTACCATATGGGATTGACAATCCCCGTCCGGGTTAGCAAGCACTAACCGGTCAAACGGACGCATTATCATTTGTTCATACGAGTGTAGATTAGGCACTCGCAGCAAGGCACCCTCGATCAGGCACTTGATTGTGACCCTGACACCTCAGTTAAGTTCAGACTATGTGCTCATGGCTGTTATATACACATATTTATTTTGCTTGGTTGCAAACATTACTTAAATCTTGCGGTTCATACATATTGCTTTATCATCTAAACCTGTGAGCTCACCAGCTTTTAGCTGACCCCTTTTAGCATGTATTCTCAGTTACTCAGCAGTAATAGGACTGCTCAGGATATCAGTAGCTCGAGTCGCATGCAAACACTAAAACATTCAAGAGATTTTCCTGCATTTCTACCTTTTGTATAAACTAGATATGTATTAGAATCTCTCAGGGAATCCATGTGAACTCAATATTTTGTAAACGATATGTAAACTTTGATTACATCAATGTAATTTGTTAAAACGACACATATAGAGTCGTTTATTATATCTTTGTACTGTGATTACCGGATTAGTCGCGCCCCAACCCGAATCGCTTCCGCACGGTAAATCTGGGGGTGCGACTGACTACTAGTTAGTTTTGATGATGATTAGACTCTAAATATGTTATTCCATTGCTATGTGTTATTTGATAGGTGTTAAAGAAAAAAAACCATTGTTGTTTACTTATTGTAAATTCGTCTAAAACATCAAGGTGGGTGTTATAAGGATTAATTGAGTAATGGTTGTGTATTTCCGGATTGCTTTTGAGCAAAAGGTTTGCACAATCAAGAGGTGTTTGCTTGTATCTTAGCTTGTTTCTAATTGTGGATTATTATTGTTAAATTATATGGAATGGACAATCTTGTAGAGATTAGCTAACTTTGTTAGCATAGAGTTGTTGAACTTGGTATGTGTCGCACCCCCAAATTTACTGTTCAGCGGAAGCAATCATTGGGCGCGACTAATCCGGTAATCATTGCAAAAAGCCAAAATAAACAACCACTATATGCGTCGTTTTACAAAATACATTGATTAAAATAAGAGTTTACAAATAGTTACAAAAGTTACAAGTTCGCATTGTTAACCGGAGAGATTATAGTACATATCTAATTTATACAAAATATAGAAATGCAGGAAAATCTCTTGATATTTGTATTTTGCATGCGACTCGAGCTATGGTATCCTGAATGTGCAGACCTACTGCTGCTGAGAACCTAAGAATACATGCTAAATGGGTCAACTATAAAGCTGGTGAGCTCACAGGTGTAAATGATAAAATATATGTATGAACCACAAGATTTAAATGTTTGCAACCAAGCAAAAATAATGTGTATACTATCGCCATGAGCTCATAGTTCGAGCTTAACTGAGGTGTCGGGATCACAACCAAGTGCTCGATCGAGGGTGCCTCCCTGCGAGTGCCTAATCAACACTCGTATGAACAAATGAAAATGCGTCCATTTGACCAGTTAGTGCTTGCTAACCGGGAGGGGGATTGTCAATCCCATATGGTACCATACACTAACATTCACGCTAAAACAATATTAACAAACTATGATGTGGAGGGCTTTCATGATTAGTAAAACAACTCATGCAATCAGTATATCGAGTTTTGTACTTGTGTTCACATGTAAATAAAATCTGAGCATGTATCCTCACCCCGAGGTAAAAACAGTAAAAAGCGGGGCTATGAGACTCACCTGAGTCTGATGTGTACATGTTACTACAAGCAATGATGTCGTCTGAAGACTGTAACTTGCTGGCGTCCTAAACGCGTAAGGTTATAATGTGAGTAGATGTCTTAAAAGATCATCCATGCTAGTTGTCCACTCAACTATTCATGTCCAAATGTTTGGTTGTTTGTTTGTGTTTTGAAAACATGTACGGCCCGTTGGTGAGATTTTGTAATAATAATTCTCAAAGACATTATTATTATTATGTTTTCTTCATTGTGCTTTTATAAAGTATATGCATTTGCATATTCAAGTAGTATCGTATAAAGTTTGGTTGTTGTAAGTATTCAACACTTAGTGTAAACAGTATTTCCAAACTTTTAAATGATGGGGATCCGGGGGCAGCGCCCCTGGTAGCGGGGTCCAAGGGGTGGCAACCCCTGGCGAGGTCCAAGGGGTGGCAACCCCTGGCGAGGTCCAAGGGGCAGAGCCCCTAGCTGGGGTCGAGCTGCCAGGCCAGCTTGAAAAATTTTTATTTCTGCATATATTGCTTTAATAAAAACGTATAGGAAATTCAAATTTGGGAATGTTGTGACACTGGGGTTTATGTCGCAGTCTGCGACATTTGATAAGTTGGCGACACAAGGTAAGTGTCGCTATACACGACATTCAAAATAAATGCGACACAAGTTTTAGTGTCGCTATATGCGACATTCGGGGTAATTGCGACATAAGGGTAGCGTCGCAGATTGCGACATAATTAATTTTTGCGACATAGTGGCTTGTGTCGCAATGACTTTGGGCCACCTGCGACACAAGAGGCTGATCAGGTACTTCGTTGTCGGGAACGTGGTCAAACGAGCTCGGTTTAACCCGAAACTTTTACGCAAGTCTAAAATGTGTTTGTAGAGTTTATAAAAATTATCGTTTCGTTTCGTGGTTAACCCGAAGTGTCAGTTTCATTAAACATGCAAAATCAGTCCCTAGAGATGTGTTTTCAACTTTTGGCCCCGTTTCGGGTCTCATTTTCGCATGGTTAAAGCCCGAATTAAATTCCAAGAAAAATCACAGTTGTTCATCCATATCGTAAGTATTTTATGTAATTTTTTCAGAATTTTTAGAGGTCTTTTAGTTAGTTAAATAAAATCGTGAAGTGCCTGTGGTCGGGTTTCAGCCAAAACCGACACACCTTCATAAACTAAATTTTTGAGAGAAATCCGTGTATTTCTAGGTAAAGCCATAGAAGAACTTTTTGTAACCAACATCTTTAGAGAGATTTTGGCTCAAGTCTCATGCATTTATTTGGTCTAGAACTCGAGTTATAGTCGAAAGAGTGGAGTCGTTTCTCTGGGACAAAAAACTGTTATGTATATATGTTCATGGAAAATGATTTTTAGCTTGTTGTTTGGACATTTCCTAGTTAGATGAACAACATAACATGTATATAAGCATGATCCAAGTAAAACTAATGAAAGAAAAGAGATCCTTACAAAGAAAACGAGTGATCTAGGATCGAAATGAGTGAGAGTGTGATCGGTTTTGCTTTGTGCTTCTTCCTCTTGCTTCCTTCTTCGATTTCCTTCAAGAGATGGTGGTGAATGATGGTGGTTTATGGTGGTGAGAGTGGTGGAAATGGGAGCCAGTTTTAAAGAGTGGAAATGAGGGAGAGAATGAGAAGATTAGAGAGAGAGAGATGTTTGGTGTTGAATGAGGAAAATGGGGTTTTCTTTTCTTTTTTTTTTTTTTTTTTTTTTTTGGGTAAAGGGAAAATGGGGGTTATGTTGGTGGCTTAAGGTCAAAAACATGATCCCCATTTTGGGGAGGGGCTAAAACGGCTGGGGGGCCCCACCAAGGGTGTGGGTTTCCTAAATCTTGTTCCCCAAATTATCGCTCCGTGCTGTGTTCGTTTATCCGATTGTTTCAACGTTTATTTAGACGTTATACGTTATATATACATGTTTTAAGTAACGTTAACATTTCGATATTTTGATTGAAACTTTTTATTCAAAACACTTGAAAACATTTTATAAAAATGTTTTGTTAAATTGTCGGTTTCGGTTTACATGTTCGTGTTACGTTTATTAAATCGCGTGATGTTAAATTAAGTGTGTTTCGTTATCGGTTTAAGATACGATATTTTTAATGAAGTTTTATTTAAAAATAATTTATTTTTAAATTATACCAATATATTTTGGTTTTCGTTCGGTTGTCGGGCGCATTTCGCGCGTTTTTGTCGCGTACGTTTTATTTTATACGATACGAATAACGTTTTAAATATTATCGAAATAATATTTAGTAAATAATGAGTTTATTAAATAATTTCATATTATTTAATAATTGTGTTCACCAACGTCCGTATTGAGGTGTCGGATTCCATCCGATGTGAAACTGCACGATTAAATTTAATCGCGTACGTGTGTATATATCAATATACAAAATGATACACATAATTAGCCTAATACATAACTAATTACATGTATTTACAATGCGATTAGGCACTAATACTAGTCCTAATTTGTCGGCTATCACAATATGCATATCGACGTGATATGGTGCTAAGTGAACTTGTTTCTATTAGTCGCGGATCCACATAGTGTTTTAATCTCTACATGTTGTTCAAGTAGTTATTTGATTAAGATTACAGGTTTCTTGTTGATTGTTTCTAGTGGTTTTTGTATGATGTGGTGAATTACTTAATTAATTGCCTATGTGCTCACTAAGCAATATGCTTACTGTAACAACCCGCTTACCATGACACAATATTGTCCGCTTTGCCTGCAGGCGCACGGCTTTGCTCTTGGCGACCACATACTTCCCAGGATGGTCACCCATCCTGAATCTGCCCTCGCTCGAGCACGCTTAACTGCCGTGCTCTTGCGACAATCTGCCACCTGTGGTCCCAAAACGCGTTGTGTCATTTAAGCGCCTTGTTACCCTTATAAGCCCCAGCATCCCTCATGTCCATGGGCGATGTGGGATCAGCCTAGGGTGTTACAACTCACCCCCCCCTTAGGGACTCATCATCCTCGATGAGGTTTGCCCCATCATCCCGACGACACATGAGTTGCTCTGATACCATAACTGTAACAACCCGCTTACCATGACACAATATTATCCGCTTTGCCCGCAGGCGCACGGCTTTGCTCTTGGCGACCACATACTTCCCAGGATGGTCACCCATCCTGAATCTGCCCTCGCTCGAGCACGCTTAACTGCCGTGCTCTTGCGACAATCTGCCACCTGTGGTCCCAAAACGAGTTGTGTCATTTAAGCGCCTTGTTACCCTTATAAGCCCCAGCATCCCTCATGTCCATGGGCGATGTGGGATCAGCCTAGGGTGTTACACTTACCCTTTTAAGTGTTGAAATTTATAGGTGATAGTGGGCAAAGGGACGTAAAGGCAATTAAGAAGGAGTAACGTGAATTTGCTTGTTGTATGTGAGTAACAAGCTTTTCTCTATAATTTTCGTTATGATCTTGGCTTGTGTAATTCGCCCGAAACAATATCTTTTGTCACTATTGTTGGTTTAAAGGTGAACGTTGTCGTTAGGGTAGAAATGTTGTTAGGATCTTGTAATTTCAAAGAAAAGAATGGTCCTAGTGATTTCGAAGTGCAAGTGGATGTAACTTGCCATTTTGAGAATTGGAATGATATGTATATAATAAGTTTGATTATGTTAGAAATGTGGTAAATTGGAAGTAGGTTGTTTGATGTTAAATTTGTTGTTCATTTTGTAAATGGGTAAAAATGTGTCCAAACGGGTCATAAACGCGTCTTTAAGCTAAATTGAGTTAGAATCGTGGTATGGTTTATTTGTTGAAGGTTTTAAACTTGATTTGAGTTGTTTGTGGTGTGGGTAAAAAATATAGGTCTTATTGCATAAGGTTTGCAATATAGGTTATCTCCAAAAATGGTCCAAAATGACCATAATTTAGTCATATGTCTGAATTCTGCGTTTTTGTGAATTTTGAAAAAGTGTAAAAGGGATACCTTTATTTTGGTATAGTGGAGGTGTCCACAAAATTTCAAGTCCTAACTCGTAACGAGTAAAAAGTTATGCGCGTTCGAAATTGGATCAAATCTGAGTTTGGTAAATGTTTGTTGTCAAGCCTTACTACGCAATCCCACCACGAATCCAGGATCGCGTATCCTAGTGTAATTTTGAAAATGACCATAATTTAGTCATACGTCCGAATTCTGCGTTTTTGTGTGTCGCACCCCCAAATTTGATGTTTAGCGGAAGCAAATATCGGGCGCGACTAATCAAGTAATCAAGCACGAAGGTACAGTGAACGACTCTATATGAGACGTTCGAAAAGAAATATAACATTACATAAGTATTTCAAAAGTATACATCAGCTCAGAGTTCGATTATAATCCTAGAGATTCTAATACATAACATCTATTACAAAAGTAATGTATAAAAATCTCTAAGCGTGTAAATGCATGCGACTTGAGCTAGTAAGCAAATCCTGCTGGGCAACCCTACTGTTGCTGTGTACCTGAGAATGCATCACTAAAAGCGTCAACCAAAAGGTTGGTGAATCTCACAGGTTTGTAGTAAATAGTAGTTGAATACATCATGTAGTAAAAGTGATTGCACGAACGCAATAATGTAGTAAATAATGATTGCACGAATGCAATAGTGTTGATATACATTGCCATGAGCATCATAGTCGAAGCTTAACAAGTCTGTAAGGTACAACCAAGTACCAGGTAATGTGCCTCCGTGAGTGCTAATCCAAAAACACTCATGTGTAACGAGTAAGAAACGTCCATTTATACGAGTACGGTTTGGGGTAGTGCGTGCTACCCCGGGCGGGGATTGTCAGTCCCAAATGGATCCATTTACTAAAACTCGCGCTTAAGTCGATAATTAACAACTATGATTCAGAGGACTTCAGTGGATTAATACGTAACTCATGCAATCGGTATATCAGTAAGTCTGTAAGTCGGTAAAACAGTAAGTTTGTACATGTGTTCAAGTAAAACAAGTAATGCATCTCACCCAGAGTAAAAACAGTAAAAATAGGGGCTGTGAGACTCACCTGAGTCTAGCAGTGTAAGGCAGTAATCAAGCAATGTGGTTCTCCGAACCAGTTACCTCTAGCGTCCTAAACGCATAAGGTTAAGTAAGTAAATGGATATCTAAAAGATTATCCATGCTAGTTGTCCACTCAACTAGTTAATGTCCAATGCTTGTTTGTAAGTCTGTAATCATTTGTATTCGTAGTCTGTAAATGTGTGTACGGCCCGTTGGTGACGGTGTGTAATAATAATTCAAATATTATTATTATGTATTTCGTTGTGTCGTATACGTGTAAAGTATATTTGTAAGTCTGTCATTTGTATCGCGACGTGAAAGTGTTGTTCGAATGTACGTTCGAGCGAGTGTAAACTCATGCGAGTGCAAGCTGTAACACCCGCCAATTTAGGACTTTAATTAGTGCCTAAACTACTTGTAATTACGTGTATTTAGTTTTGTAATATTCTAAGTATATGTAACATTTTGGTGTAATTACGTACACGCTTACGCGATTTGATTTAAATCGTGCACTTATGAACCGGACGAGGTCCGACATTATATATTACGGACGTTGGTGACAAAACTTTTAAATAATGTGGAATTATACAAACAAACATTATTTGCATTAATATATCATGAAAATATATTACACGTATTTCGTATCTTTTAAAACACTCCGAACGTGGCGAAAGCAAGCGAGAAGCGCCCAACAAAGGAAAATAGTGCAAATTATATTTTTATAACTTATTATGAAGTATTTTGGTAAAATACCTCGGTTAAAAATATTACAGATACACTTTAACATATAACGCGAAACAACATTTAAGCAACTACGGGACTTAACCGACTACGACTCGTGATACAAAATTCGGAAACACAAACCCGCGAGCCGAGACCCAAACGGGTCATACAACACCCCTGGTTTCATTATAAACAATAATATAATAATGACGACTCGGAAGCGTATATTTAAAACATACTATCAATGTACTCTAAATGTCAATAACTTTTTCAAATTAAATACATGACATTTTAACAAACTCGGTGTTATATAATTCAGAACATCTCTTTAGTTATTAAAATAACATCAGAGTAACAGCCTGTCAAACATTCCATCAGTTCCAAACTACTTCCTGCCCTGCCCAATATGTCCCACCTATTTAACCTGCAGGAAGAACTGTGGTGGGGTTAGCATAAAGCTAAGTGAATGAAACTATAAGCAACAGTCCAACCTAGCATAACAATCTGTTTACATCAAATAACAATAAACAGAAAATCAATCAGCCAATCATTTAATCAAGCAACTTCCAATCAAGCGTTATCAATCGTCATGAGGACCGGTGGCTCCTGAGACACCCTAATACCGGTTTGGTACTCAAGGAACTCTTATCAATCATCTGTATTGGCCTATACAGAATTACCGATAACCAGTTGTCAATCACACACGACCTAGATCTCTAAACCAACATTTCAAGTTCCAAGATCTCCTGTCGTCTACAATAACAACCAAGTCCAACCATCAAGTCAAGTTGACCTCAGAATCTTACATACTAGCACCATCAGCCAAGTAAGCAACTAGTCAAACTATCATGGCAAGATATCTCAACAGATGCATCATATCAAAGTAATACTATAAATTACTTGTTGTAAATCAAATCATTACAACTAAATCACACTGAGGTTACAGATCCACTCACCGACACCTCAGGCCTCCACTCAGTAGTCTAATATCACTGAGCCTTCTCCACATCTGAGAATCAATAATCAAATATAAGTTAGAAATCAATATCAATATACTGAACTTATATCAACACAATAATTCAAATCAATTATTCGAATAACAGTTAATACCTATGCCACCATATTATCTTAGGCATAAATATAACTAAGCTCAAGAATATAACCTACATTAACATTTTATGTTCAAGTTATATTAACAACTCATAAGTGTCTAAACTTAACACAAAAATGGCTGGAATTCAGCCTTACCTGCCTGGTAAGACCAGTACCCGCCGGGTACTCACAAAAGTGCACAAGCCGCCGGCTTGGCTTAGAAGCCGCCGGCTTCCCAACTGTCACCCATCCCCGCCGGGTAAGGGATGTGCCCGCCAGGTAAACCCTCCGTTCCAGTATCCTGCGATCTGCTAAAACCCTAACCTACGGGTTTTACCACAAACTCACCAAAACTCGGTTTCTAATGGTTTTAAACATCCAATAACTTCACATACACATCATGTACTAGTTATAACAAGTTTCTAACATCAAATTCTTTCAATTCTTCAATTTCCCAATTTCAATCAAATTGAAATAATTAAACTTACTTCTTGATTTGAAGAACACTGAATTGAGAAATGCTATTGGTGAAACTTCAATCAATCTCAGCTTCCAATTCGTAGGTTTCAAGTTTCTGATTTGGATTTCATAAGGTTTTTGAGAGTTTCTAAGTTTCTAAATAAGCTTTCCTAAAGAGGAAAGTTGAATAAATAAGAACATAAGTCGGTTCCTCAACCGACCTTCTATTATACGGGTATAATTTAATACCCCATCTCAATCTATTGTCTGGAACCCGAAAACCATTTGCGAGTCCAAACATTTTATTGTTCCGTCAACTATATTAATTTACAACAATTAATATTTTACTTGTCACATTGGAATATTTAACTCCTCTTCCAATTATTTCAACTAGTTCAGACAATATTATTTCCAAACACATTTAAATATTAATTTAAATCAAGAAATAATATAAAACAACTAGGTCTACTTCGAGGATGTTACAAATCTCTCCCCCTTAAAGAGATTTCATCCCCGAAATCTATCCACACTCAATCTGTCTAGTGTGATATAATCACATATATCTTAGCATACATTTGTCCTCAATAGCAACTTACAACTATACTTAGACTGTTTGAATTTTTTCCACATTCACATGTTCCCATGAACATGCTTCTGTCTTTTCCTACGCACACATACAGTGCATCCAATCAATATCATCAATCAGATATATCTTATAGAACAAACACTTACTTAAACAAGGGAATTCACTATCATTTAAACAACAAGTGAAACCTACAATCACTTAATAGGTCGGTGCAACCAGAAATTAGCAATATGCTAAAATCTTTAACCTATTACCACTATTCATCACTGTTAACAACAAAACAGCAACAACAATCACAGTGGTTATAAAACCACATACACCTAGCAACACTGAAAGTTAATTTCAGTTCATGACTAACAACCAGTCTAATATTTAAATAACAATCTCAAATCTCTACTATCAAAGATTTAAAATTCAATTCTAGGTCAACTTTTCATCCAAAAGTATCATACTTATTCTTTTGAACAACATATAATGTTCACATATCACTACAACTATACAAAATCCTTTACTTAAAAGTAATCCGGATTCATATTACCTTAATAAGCAAAGCAGAGATCAAACTCAGTAGGTAAAACTACAATCAACAAGTACTTTGCTCAATCAACAAAAATACCAAAATCAAATATTACCTACATTCAACCAACCTCTACATTGACTTATTTCTGCTTGTAACTCCTTTCATTACAACCTATCAATTGTCAACAACAACAAAGTCGACAATAACAACTGCTCAAATAATAATCACAACACTAGTGATTATACATTCCAGTACACCTATTTGTACTTAATATTTGCCTTCAAAGTCTAACTAACCATCAAGTTAGAATTTACATAACACTTAAACTGGTAAAACATCAAGAATCTATTTTCAACAACCAGTTATTTTAATTCAAATTCTTAAAACTTCCAACCACTATTGTACTACATCAAACTTCTTAATCACAAGCAATTAGAAGTTTTTCAACTTTAATCACCTAATCATTCAACATAGATCCCATCCATCTAGCAACTAAGTCAATCTTAATCAACATATTATGATACTACAGATCAAGCATCACAATATCACAATGTGTTACTTTTCAACACATTTTTTAACAAAATCTACTTCAAGTTAATCACAATTAACTGACTTCCACATATCTTATGTCACATTTTTATTCTTTCTATTAAAACTTATTATGCCATTTATTATCATGTATACCACACATACATACATAATTCCAAGTAATTTTCTAAAATGGACATGTACATATCAATTCCATTTAATTCTATATAATAGGCCATTCAGACTGTTAAAGTCTTTATCAAGCCTTCACATTATTACCAATCATCACATATCCATACCACATGACATGGAACAATTACCAATCAACAACTCTATGTTTCACTTATATACTTACCAACTCGTATATAACTTAAACAATTCAACTTAAACTTACAAGAAAAGCTTAGTGAATACAATCATCACCTATCAATTTCAAGGTTTCCCTTACTTTCTAACACATTCAATTATATACACATTGGGTTTTCAACCCCGAACTACAAATAATCATTATTCTTAAACTATCTAAACAATGATCATTACACTTGATTACATACCTAATTTCTTAAAATATGAATAATCATTCAATTCATATTTCCTTAATTTATCAACAAAGATCAACTAGACCTTTAATACAATTCAACTTCCAGATATCCTTTCATATCATTTCTTATTTGGATCTAATCCCAATTTATCACTTTATCACTTACTTTATTTGTATACAATCAACAAATAACTAAAGAATCCATTCAATTCTTTCAATACTTAAGTAATTCGCCATGAGATACCAATCAATCTAAATAGATATTAATAACAACTTTCAATTATTTCACTTCTCACACTCTTACCCAATCATTGCTGTCATCACAAGCCTCATACACTGGTAAGATTTTCTTATCACAATTCTAATCAATGTGATTTAATTATTCTAACATATCTTAGCAAATTATAACTGTCATATCAAACAATGACTTCATATCTGTATAATTTTTCAACACATATTCAGTTCAAATATCAAATATTACCCAACTGAATACTCAATTATACTTAACACTATTTCAATTACTTAATACTAGCTTTAAGTAATAACTCAAGTTTCACAAACTTAGACCATTCATCTATCTCCTTTGGATCTTACACGACCCGTTTCAACATAATTTGACTAATCTAGGAATTCAATCACATTCCACACAATCATAACATTACAATCTATGTTAGACTATTTCAACACACATAGTTGACTACATGTCAACTTTGATTTCAATCAACCAATCAATAAAATCCTCTAATTGCTTTTCTCAAGTTTGACCTATCCTCAAACCAATCACAAGCAATTAATTTCATACACAATTCTCTATTCATGTTTTGACTTTCAAAGTTAACATACTATCAAGTTAACTCCCAACAAACCATTTCATCTTATATGTTCACTTTCAAACATATATTTCAAATTATTACTTTCAATAATCTTATTAATCCTTCACAAGGACAAAGTCAACCTACATCAATTTTGGCTCCATACAAGCCATTTCATATTGTATGTTTACTTTCAAACATTGACTTCTAATTATTACATTCAATAATTACTAGGAATTCCTTAAGCCAAACAATACTAACATGCATCAACCTTGGCTTCATACAAGCCAGATACAAAATAGTGATTCATTTAAACACTATCAAACCCACCTAAGGTCAATGTAACACAATCAGTTACAATTACATATTCAACAAAATCAAATTAGTCAATTAGGTGTATCATCAAAACCTCTATCAATGACCATTATTATTTACACTCTCACCTTTACAGTCTAAAGGTCACAGTTCTATCAACTGATTGTTTTCTTATCAAAACAATTATTAAACAACTTGGCATACTATCATGCTCCATTTCCAAAATCACATTACATTTCTTTTATACCAAGTAGCCTCAACAAGTTCATGTGACACAACGTAATATAACAACGGTGATCAGGCGTTGCAAGATTATGTTCTTCACAATCCATTCTCAGGCTACTCTACATTATAATTATCAATGTGATTTATTCTCATCTCACATATGTATTAAATACTTCATGATTTCAAATCAATCATAATCTATTTAATAGTTTCTATCAACTGATACACACTCAAAATCAGTTTACTACTTACATATTCAACCTTACATATGCAAGCCATCTCACACAATTTATTTTCAACAACTGAATTACTCAGTATATCTACTTGTCTGAAACCTCAAACATATGATAACCTATTATCATAATTTTAATACTAAACACAATTCAATGTCCCTATTTACTACAAAATTCATGACACATCTTAATTAATTATCATCACTTTGACATATGCTATACTACCAAGCATCAATGTCACAACAAGCCTACTCAATCATGTTACTACAAAACATTTCACTTATTAATTCACAATTGATCAGAAAGATCTATCACTTCCCAAATCAATTTCACCTTATTATTCTCTACATTTCTCATAAACCTATTCATCTTGGTTTAGATCAACTGTTTAGCTATAATCAAAACATATCATATAGCCACATAAACACATATTTTCTCAAATAGCAGTCATTCTCAATTCAAATGACACAACATTCCTTAACAAGGATTTAAGTCACTCCTTGTAATCAATCTACTAGTTTTGTCTCACAATCTAGACACTCTTAGGTTCTAACACCATTTATAACACCCTACTCGAAAATACAAGGATATATATATTTTTTTTTATATAAGGGAAGCGCAAGTTTAGATACAAAACATTGGATTGCATATTTACATTTCAAAATAGTAATCCAAATACATACAGTCTTTAAACTAGATTATCCTAGACATTACACACGATAAGTTTAGTGTTATAGAAATCCAAAACATATGTCATAACATTAACATAGTTAACAAAACAGAGTGAGCCTGTCAAACATTCCATTCCTATGGTACTTCTTGCCCACCCACATACCAAAGTAAACCTGCAAGAAGTAATGAGGGGTTAGCACGAAGCTAAGTGAATAAATCTCAAACTATCCACCAACTTAGCTTAACAAATGAATACAGCAAAGCATAGCAACAGTTAATCATGAAGGATCGGTGGTCCTTGGAGTACCCTCATGCCGCGGTGGTTCCCCAAGTAACACTTAAAACCAACTGAAGGCCAAATCAGTGGCTAAACCGATAGCTTGGTACTATTACTACTTACAACATAATCTCAGTGAACAACACATGTACAAAGCACTTATGATGTCCACAGTAATAGTACTCAAACCCAACACACGTTGACCCCCGACATTCATATAGTCCACAACCATCATGGCAATCAAGGACACCAACAATTAAGTTAAATATAACCATCATGGCAAAATATTAACTTAACAATGAAAACAGTAAATTCACATTTACCCGTTGTAACCATATTGTTACAACCAAATTAGACTGAGAGTCTAAGATCCACTCACCCTTGACGATCACCGCCCTTGCTCAAAGATCTAATATTATTGAGTCTTCGGTGTATCTGAGAACACAAGAGGATTACAAGTTAGTGCTCATTTCATATGATATCTAACTTTCATTAAACACTTAATATCAGTTCAGCAAGCATTAAGTACCATAAAGATAGTATACAAGTTGATTATACAATTTATAGCAAGTTAACATAACAAGTTCAGCAAAACAGGGGGAATACGTTCGTATTCCAATGAATACGTCCGTATTCACGGGAATACGTCGTATTCCCAAGCAATTTCCAAAACAGAACTGAAATTAAGGAATACGCCAACGAATACGCTAGGGAATACGCCATATTCCCTTGAATACGTCCGTATTCATGGGAATACGACCGTATTCCCTTTGAAACCTTGTGCAACAGCAGCAGGTTTTTCCTGCACGACCAAGTACGAACCAAAACTACAAATTTCAACCAACACAGCATCCAACTCGATTTTTAACATGTAATTGACCACTATAAACATGTACAAACACATTGCAACAACTAATAACATCATCAAACACTTAGATTCTCACATGCACCAATGGATTCAATCTAGCTTTCAATCAATTTCATTAACTCAACCAACAACTTGAAGAACACTAGTAATTCACTAAGATAATCATGAAATCAGTTTGTAATTATCACACAAATACATATTCAAGCATGAACATAACCATTCTATGATCAATTTAACCTAGTTCAACCTACTCAAGCAAGAACATGAAAATGGAGGTGATTTCACTTACAATGGAGATGATTATGAGATGAAAGAGATGATGAACATAATGGAATCAAAATCACAGCCTTCTAGTTGATGAAATCAGATTGAAATCTTTGGTTTGAGGGTTTATGAATTCATTTTACCATGAAGATGAATTTTGAGAGTGGGAAACAAAAGGGGTGTGTTGTCCAAATGAAGTCCCCAAGTGTCGACCCAACCTTTTGACTCAGCCCAATTTTAGTTAAAATTATACCCGTCCTAAATCTATTGTCTGGAACCTAAAAATCATTTACGAGAAATAAGTTTTTATTATACCGTCAACTAAATAAATTTAAAACAAATAATAATTCATTTATCACAATAAGCCAATTGACCAATTGACCTATTAATTTAGCTATCGAAATACATCAAGTATTTAAAAATACAATTTAAATAGCAATTAAATTAAGGGAAATACCGTATTTCAACTAGGCCAGTTTTGAGGATGTTACAAATCTTCCCTCCTTAAGAAGATTTCGTCCCCGAAATCTCGCCACGCTCAAAGAGATTCGGATAACGCGCCCTCATGCTAGACTCGGTCTCCCAAGATAAGTTTGGACCCAAACTATGATTCCACTTAATCAATACCATAGGGATCTCCTTCTTTCGAAGTTTAGTCACCTTACGGTCAACAAGTTCTACGGGCTCTTCTACAAGTCTTTGGTTTAAGTCCACACTCAAGTCTTGCAATGGAAGAACTTGGGATTGGTCCTCCACATTGCATTTTCTTAGATAACACACATTAAAAGTATCGTGAATACCCGACAATTCAGGAGGAAGATCTAATGACACCGTTTGATCATTGACAACATGTCGAATTTTAAACGGTCCGATGTATCTAGGAGCTAGTTTACCACGTTTCCCAAACCTGATAACACCCTTCCAAGGTGAAACCTTCAAATAAACCAACTCACCTTCTACAAATGAAGCTGGTCGATGACGTGGGTCCGCATACTGTTTCTGTCTATCACGGGCAGCTTTCAATCTATCTCGGGCAATAGCTACCTTATCGGCTGTAATTTGAACTATGTCAGGACCCGCAAACTGCTTTTCACCCGCCTCTAACCAACAAGTGGGGGTCCTACACCTACGACCATACAACATTTCATAGGGTGGCATGCCTATACTAGAATGGAAAGAGTTATTATAGGCAAACTCAACTAATGGTAAATGGGAATCCCACGACCCACCAAATTCTAACACACATGCCCGCAACATGTCCTCCAAGGTTTGAATGGTGCGCTCCGACTGACCATCCGTCTGAGGATGATAAGCCGTACTCAAGTTGACCCTAGAACCCAATTCACGCTGTAAATTCTGCCAAAAACCCGACACAAATCGAGAATCTCTGTCTGAAACAATCGACAACGGAATCCCATGTCTAATAACCACTTCATTAATGTACAATTGCGCCAATTTACTTAATGATGCCGTCTCACAAGTAGCAAGAAAGTGAGCACTCTTGGTCAATCTATCGACAATTACCCAAATCATATCATTACCCTTAACAGTTTTGGGTAATTTCGTCACAAAATCCATGGTAATATGTTCCCATTTCCACTCGGGAATCTCGAGTTGCTTCAAAGCTCCATACGGTTTTTGATGCTCGGTCTTTACTTGAGAGCAAATATGGCAAGATTCAACAATTCGAGCGACATCCAACTTTAAAGTAGGCCACCAATACAATGGTTTTAAATCATGATACATTTTGGTGCTTCCGGGATGAATCGACAGTCTGGATTTATGAGCCTCCATCAATATCACATCTCGAAGTCCACCAAACAATGGGACCCAAACACGAGACTGAAATGTCTTTAATCCCCGAGAATCTTCTACCAATAACTCCTTCCTTTTAAGCATGATTTCGGATTTCAAGTTATGATCCATTAGGGCCTCCATCTGAGCCAATTTCAATTTATCGATCAAGTCAGAAGAGATTTCCAAACGCATTAAACAAACCCTTTCAGATTTACCCTTTCGGCTAAGCGCATCCGCCACCACATTTGCCTTACCCGGATGGTATCGAATCTCGCAATCATAATCCTTAATCAATTCTAACCATCGCCTTTGCCTCATGTTAAGTTCTTTTTGAGTAAACATGTACTGAAGGCTCTTGTGGTCCGTACAAATAACGCATTTGGTTCCATACAGGTAATGTCTCCAAATCTTTAAGGCAAAAACCACAGCTGCAAGTTCCAAGTCATGGGTAGGATAGTTAATCTCATGAGGTTTCAACTGACGTGATGCATAGGCAATAACACGGTCTCGTTGCATTAAAACACAACCTAAACCCGCATGTGAAGCATCACAATATACAATAAAATCCTCGGATCCGTCAGGTAAAGCTAAAACCGGAGCCTGACACAACAATTGTTTCAAAGTCTGAAAAGCCGATTCCTGTTGATCACCCCACAGAAATTTCACATCCTTACGAGTTAATTTAGTCAAAGAACCTGCAATCTTGGAGAAATCGTTAATAAATTTTCTATAATAGCCTGCCAAACCCAGAAAACTCTTGATCTCTGACGGAGATTTAGGTGATTGCCAATTCATGACAGCCTCAATTTTAGATGGATCCACTTTAACCCCATTTTCACAGATGATGTGCCCCAAAAACTGAACTTCACGAAGCCAAAATTCACATTTCGAAAACTTAGCATACAATTTCTCCTTTCTCAAGTTGTCAAGAACTAAACGCAAATGTACTTCATGATCAGATTCAGATTTAGAATAGACTAAAATATCATCAATGAATACAATGACAAATTTATCAAGAAAAGGTCTACAAACCCTGTTCATCAAATCCATGAAAATTGCTGGAGCATTAGTCAACCCAAAAGGCATAACAAGAAATTCATAATGACCATAGCGAGTGCGAAAAGCTGTTTTAGGGATATCCTCCCCACAAACCCGGACTTGGTGATAACCCGATCTCAAGTCTATCTTAGAGAAAAATGAAGACCCTTGCAATTGATCAAACAATTCATCTATTCGGGGCAAAGGATACTTATTCTTTATGGTCCTCTTATTCAACTCTCTATAATCAATACACATACGGAAAGTGCCATCTTTCTTTTTAACAAATAACACAGGAGCACCCCAAGGAGAAGAACTGGGTCTAACAAAACCCTTATCTAATAATTCCTGAATTTGATTCATCATTTCACGGATTTCGGAGGGAGCTAATCTATAAGGTGCCTTAGCTACCGGAGTAGAACCATGAATTAACTCAATTTTATATTCTACTTCTCTAACCGGAGGTAAACCAGGCAATTCATCAGGGAAAACATCCGAATACTCAGAAACAACTCGGACATTACTAATGGCTTTCTTTTCTTGCTTAGCATCGACAACATAGGCTAAATAAGAATCACACCCTTTAGCTAGAGATTTTCTAGCTTTCATCATAGAGATCAAAGGTATACTACCCCTCTCCCTTTCCCCTCGAGCCACGACATATGACTCGCCTGAGATTGGGATTTTTATCAGCTTCTTATGACAATCTATATGGGCTTTATTACGACTCAACCAATCCATGCCTAACACAACATCAAACCCATGAATAGGCATCAACAGAAAAGAAGTAGGGAAACTATGACCCTCAATCGAAATACTAGCTCCTGTCACCGATGTGGTAACCGAAACTAACTTTCCATCCGCTACCTCGACCTCAATAGGTTTTGGAATACATGTAGGTGTCAATTTAAGTCTATCACAGAACAGCAAGGACATAAAGGAACAATTTGCCCCCGAATCAAATAAGGCGCATGCCGGTACTGAATTAATAAGAAAAGTACCAGTTATGACGTCCTCAGCTACCACAGCTTCATCCACGGTCATTCGAAAAGCCCGACCAGTTGGAGCTGGAGGATTCTTTCTTTTCTGGCCAGAAGATGATGATGACCCTCCGACCGTTCCCGATTTTTGCTTCCTTTCCTCTGGACATGCACTCGAACGATGTCCTTCCTTTCGGCAATTCCAACACACTGACTTAGGAAAAGGACAATCCTTGATGTCATGACCGAACTGACCACACTTAATACGCCTAGCAGTCTGAGGTGTACAATGTCCCGTGTGCCTAGACTTGCAATTCTGGCACCAATTTGACCTATCCACTGAACCACCAACAACATTTTGTTTACGGTTATTATTATTACCTTGCCATTTCTTCTTCCCCTGACCTGACGTAGATTCACCTTTGGGTTTCATTGGGGACTTGTCTTTAATTTCCAAATCATGAGCTCTAATATCGCCGTCCACAGAACGGGCCAAATCAAAAGCTTGGTTAAGATCGCCTGCAAGTCTCACAGTAGTCCGATAAGTATGGGGTAACATTCCAACAAAATGGTCAATCTTTGTCCTTTCATCCGGTACCCATTGATGTACAAATCTCAACTTATCGGTAAACTGAGAGATAAGGTCCTCTATAGTCATACTGTCAGTCAATTGCATATCCAAGAATTCACGCCTAATGCGAGTCATGTCATACCCGGAGCAATACTTCTTACAAACCTCGTTATAGAAATCGGACCATGTAATGGAAGCTTTTTGCTGAGGTGTTAAATGAGATGTGATAGAATCCCACCATCCCATTGCCGGACCCTTTAAAAGTTGCACTGCATAAGTTACCTTGATCTCATCCTCACATCGGCAAACCTCAAATTTTCTCTCGACATCCCTTAACCAATCCATGGTCACAGAAGGATTTGTACTCCCAAAGAAATCTGAAGGTCCACTAGACTTAAAGGTTTTAAATGAACATAATTTTTGCTGAGATGGAGGAGGAAATACCGGAAACTGAAATCCCGAAGGTCCTGAAGAAGAAAAAGGAGCTGATATCTGATAGTAAGTAGGAGGTGGCATAGAAAACTGTGATGTTACTAATGGTGGTGTAATCGTACTAACAACTGGAATCTGCCGGGATGTTCTAGCTTGTTGCTCATATAATTCCTTATATTTGTTTAACTCATCCTCTAAATACAAAGTGTACTCATCACGGCTCAATTCATTTGCAGGGAGTGTAGTACTAGGCTGACCTTGACTTTGAGACTGAATTTCAGGAGGAGAGTCTCTTGCTCCAGAAGCATTGATCGGGGTACTGGTCGGAGCGTTATTTTCTGCCATGTCCTGTACCACAACACATCTCATAACCCGTTAATTGTTAGTACCTAACAATACTAACCAAATCATATTCACTAGCTCAATCCCCTTTCCACGGAATGTTTGACTAACACAAATAGATTTGGGATTGAACAATTAACCCATGTTCAATTCACCCAAACATTTGCTTTGATACCAATTTATAACACCCTACTCGAAAATACAAGGATATTTTTTTTTTTTTTTATATAAGGGAAGCGCAAGTTTAGATACAAAACATTGGATTGCATATTTACATTTCAAAATAGTAATCCAAATACATACAGTCTTTAAACTAGATTATCCTAGACATTACACACGATAAGTTTAGTGTTATAGAAATCCAAAACATATGTCATAACATTAACATAGTTAACAAAACAGAGTGAGCCTGTCAAACATTCCATTCCTATGGTACTTCTTGCCCACCCACATACCAAAGTAAACCTGCAAGAAGTAATGAGGGGTTAGCACGAAGCTAAGTGAATAAATCTCAAACTATCCACCAACTTAGCTTAACAAATGAATACAGCAAAGCATAGCAACAGTTAATCATGAAGGATCGGTGGTCCTTGGAGTACCCTCATGCCGCGGTGGTTCCCCAAGTAACACTTAAAACCAACTGAAGGCCAAATCAGTGGCTAAACCGATAGCTTGGTACTATTACTACTTACAACATAATCTCAGTGAACAACACATGTACAAAGCACTTATGATGTCCACAGTTATAGTACTCAAACCCAACACACGTTGACCCCCGACATTCATATAGTCCACAACCATCATGGCAATCAAGGACACCAACAATTAAGTTAAATATAACCATCATGGCAAAATATTAACTTAATAATGAAAACAGTAAATTCACATTTACCCGTTGTAACCATATTGTTACAACCAAATTAGACTGAGAGTCTAAGATCCACTCACCCTTGACGATCACTGCCCTTGCTCAAAGATCTAATATTATTGAGTCTTCGGTGTATCTGAGAACACAAGAGGATTACAAGTTAGTGCTCATTTCATATGATATCTAACTTTCATTAAACACTTAATATCAGTTCAGCAAGCATTAAGTACCATAAAGATAGTATACAAGTTGATTATACAATTTATAGCAAGTTAACATAACAAGTTCAGCAAAACAGGGGGAATACGTTCGTATTCCAATGAATACGTCCGTATTCACGGGAATACGTCCGTATTCAGAGGAATACGCCGTATTCCCAAGCAATTTCCAAAACAGAACTGAAATTAAGGAATACGCCAACGAATACGCTAGGGAATACGCCATATTCCCTTGAATACGTCCGTATTCATGGGAATACGACCGTATTCCCTTTGAAACCTTGTGCAACAGCAGCAGGTTTTTCCTGCACGACCAAGTACGAACCAAAACTACAAATTTCAACCAACACAGCATCCAACTCGATTTTTAACATGTAATTGACCACTATAAACATGTACAAACACATTGCAACAACTAATAACATCATCAAACACTTAGATTCTCACATGCACCAATGGATTCAATCTAGCTTTCAATCAATTTCATTAACTCAACCAACAACTTGAAGAACACTAGTAATTCACTAAGATAATCATGAAATCAGTTTGTAATTATCACACAAATACATATTCAAGCATGAACATAACCATTCTATGATCAATTTAACCTAGTTCAACCTACTCAAGCAAGAACATGAAAATGGAGGTGATTTCACTTACAATGGAGATGATTATGAGATGAAAGAGATGATGAACATAATGGAATCAAAATCACAGCCTTCTAGTTGATGAAATCAGATTGAAATCTTTGGTTTGAGGGTTTATGAATTCATTTTACCATGAAGATGAATTTTGAGAGTGGGAAACAAAAGGGGTGTGTTGTCCAAATGAAGTCCCCAAGTGTCGACCCAACCTTTTGACTCAGCCCAATTTTAGTTAAAATTATACCCGTCCTAAATCTATTGTCTGGAACCTAAAAATCATTTACGAGAAATAAGTTTTTATTATACCGTCAACTAAATAAATTTAAAACAAATAATAATTCATTTATCACAATAAGCCAATTGACCAATTGACCTATTAATTTAGCTATCGAAATACACCAAGTATTTAAAAATACAATTTAAATAGCAATTAAATTAAGGGAAATACCGTATTTCAACTAGGCCAGTTTTGAGGATGTTACACCATTCCAGTTAAAACCTTAATTAACTCTTTTGTCTACTTACTTAAACACATTTCTGCATTCTCAATTCAATCAGAAATAATCATAACAATGAACATTTCATTTAATACCTCTATTCTCATGTCAACTTATAGCAATCATTAGTTGACTCAAAACTGGGGAATCATATCAGTCTGGCTCAATTAACTTCACAACAAGGCTTACTCAACATAACAGAGTAAACAATTCAAGTCAATTTAAATTAACACAGGCTTATCGAAGATTACCTGACAATCTTAAGCCCACGAGTGTTGAGGAAACATGAAATATATCAATCAGATACTCATGTCCCTCCGTCTCTGCAATCAAACAACAACTTCACAACTTGTTAAGAGTTAGTACCTATTCAACTAACTACTTTCTCATATATCAACTAATCAACCAAACCCACACCAGCTGGAATGTTTGACTCAACTCAATCAAGTTTAGGATTGAACAATCTATCATGGTCAATTCACCCAAACTATTGCTCTGATACCAACTTACAACACCCCTGGTTTATTTTAAACAATAATATAATAATGGCGACTCGGAAGCATATATTTAAAACATACTATCAATGTACTCTAAATGTCAATAACTTTTTCAAATTAAATACATGACATTTCAACAAACTCGGTGTTATATAATTCAGAACATCTCTTTAGTTATTAAAATAACATCAGAGTAACAGCCTGTCAAACATTCCATCAGTTCCAAACTACTTCCTGCCCTGCCCAATATGTCCCACCTATTTAACCTGCAGGAAGAACTGTGGTGGGTTTAGCATAAAGCTAAGTGAATGAACTATAAGCAACAGTCCAACCTAGCATAACAATCTGTTTACATCAAATAACAATAAACAGAAAATCAATCAGCCAATCATTTAATCAAGCAACTTCCAATCAAGCGTTATCAATCGTCATGAGGACCGGTGGCTCCTGAGACACCCTAATACCGGTTTGGTACTCAAGGAACTCTTATCAATCATCTGTATTGGCCTATACAGAATTATCGATAACCAGTTGTCAATCACACACGACCTAGATCTCTAAACCAACATTTCAAGTTCCAAGATCTCCTGTCGTCTACAATAACAACCAAGTCCAACCATCAAGTCAAGTTGACCTCAGAATCTTACATACTAGCACCATCAGCCAAGTAAGCAACTAGTCAAACTATCATGGCAAGATATCTCAACAGATGCATCATATCAAAGTAATACTATAAATTACTTGTTGTAAATCAAATCATTACAACTAAATCACACTGAGGTTACAGATCCACTCACCGACACCTCAGGCCTCCACTCAGTAGTCTAATATCACTGAGCCTTCTCCACATCTGAGAATCAATAATCAAATATAAGTTAGAAATCAATATCAATATACTGAGCTTATATCAACACAATAATTCAAATCAATTATTCGAATAACAGTTAATACCTATGCCACCATATTATCTTAGGCATAAATATAACTAAGCTCAAGAATATAACCTACATTAACATTTTATGTTCAAGTTATATTAACAACTCATAAGTGTCTAAACTTAACACAAAAATGGCTGGAATTCAGCCTTACCCGCCGGGTAAGACCAGTACCCGCCGGGTACTCACAAAAGTGCACAAGCCGCCGGCTTGGCTTAGAAGCCGCCGGCTTCCCAACTGTCACCCCCCGCCGGGTAAGGGATGTGCCCGCCGGGTAAACCCTTCGTTCCAGTATCCTGCGATCTGCTAAAACCCTAACCTACGGGTTTTACCACAAACTCACCAAAACTCCGTTTCTAATGGTTTTAAACATCCAATAACTTCACATACACATAATGTACTAGTTATAACAAGTTTCTAACATCAAATTCTTTCAATTCTTCAATTTCCCAATTTCAATCAAATTGAAATAATTAAACTTACTTCTTGATTTGAAGAACACTGAATTGAGAATTGCTATTTGTGAAACTTCAATCAATCTCAGCTTCCAATTCGTAGGTTTCAAGTTTCTTATTTGGATTTCATAAGGTTTTTGAGAGTTTCTAAGTTTCTAAATAAACTTTCCTAAAGAGGACAGTTGAATAAATAAGAACATAAGTCGGTTCCTCAACCGACCTTCTATTATACGGGTATAATTTAATACCCCATCTCAATCTATTGTCTGGAACCCGAAAACCATTTGCGAGTCCAAACATTTTATTGTTCCGTCAACTATATTAATTTACAACAATTAATATTTTACTTGTCACATTGGAATATTTAACTCCTCTTCCAATTATTTCAACTAGTTCAGACAATATTATTTCCAAACACATTTAAATATTAATTTAAATCAAGAAATAATATAAAACAACTAGGTCTACTTCGAGGATGTTACAAATCTCTCCCCCTTAAAGAGATTTCGTCCCCGAAATCTATCCACACTCAATCTGTCTAGTGTGATATAATCACATATATCTTAGCATACATTTGTCCTCAATAGCAACTTACAACTATACTTAGACTGTTTGAATTCTTTCCACATTCACATGTTCCCATGAACATGCTTCTGTCTTTTCCTACGCACACATACAGTGCATCCAATCAATATCATCAATCAGATATATCTTATAGAACAAACACTTACTTAAACAAGGGAATTCACTATAATTTAAACAACAAGTGAAACCTACAATCACTTAATAGGTCGGTGCAACCAGAAATTAGCAATATGCTAAAATCTTTAACCTATTACCACTATTCATCACTGTTAACAACAAAACAGCAACAACAATCACAGTGGTTATAAAACCACATACACCTAGCAACACTGAAAGTTAATTTCAGTTCATGACTAACAACCAGTCTAATATTTAAATAACAATCTCAAATCTCTACTATCAAATATTTAAAATTCAATTCTAGGTCAACTTTTCATCCAAATGTATCATACTTATTCTTTTGAACAACATATAATGTTCACATATGTAACACCCTCAATTTAACGATTTGCGGAAGCATACATTGGGTGTTACTAATCAATATACAAAGCACAAGATTAATAATAAACGACCTCTAAATGGGACGTTTCGAAAAGGTCTCATAAATAATAATCGTTTGAAAACCGCAGGTTTTCGTATACAAAAATGTAGTTCCCTAGAGTCCGCGCGTATAGCGGGAGATTCTATTACATAATCATAATATACAAAAGATAATGCTAAGAATCTTCGTTAATGCAAGGTAGAAATCATGCGACTCTAGCTAATATCCAAGGGTGGTCCTACTCCGTCAGTGTACCTGAGATACAAAGCTAAAAAGTGTCAACCAAAAAGGTTGGTGAATCTTACAGGTTAGAGTTAAGTAAGTGTTATGAACCACAAGTATGTACCCGTATTGCTATCAAGCAAAGTAAGTAAATCAGTAAATCAATACAGTGCCATGAGCTCATAAGTTGAAGCTTAACCGTGTAGTGTGAATATATCACGTACCCCCGTGAGTGCTATCCGCACACTCATATGTATCAAATACTAATATGCCCGTTTCTACGTGTAAATCAGTACGTGGTGGCGCTACCACCCCAGGCAGGGATTGTCAGTCCCAAATGGATCCATCTACTAGTAATCGCGCTTAAGTCCATAACTAACAACTTACGAATAGGAGGCTTTCAGTGGATAAAAGTAACTCATGCGTTTGTTTGTAAACAGTAAGGTAATCAGTTCAGTACATTGTGTTCATATGTAAAACAGTTGCTAAGTATCTCACCCCAAAGTATAAAAACAGTAAAAGTGGGGCTGTAAGACTCACCTGAGTCGAGCAGTGGTAAATAGCAAGTAGTAGTAAAGCAAGTAGGTTCTCCGAACCCGTAACCTCCTAGTGCCTAAACACGTAAGGTTAAGTAAGTAGATGTCTCGCAAGACCATCTAGGCTAGTTGTTCATACAACCCGTTGTGTTTAAAAGTTGGTTCGTTCGCGTTTGTATCAAAGTATACGGCCCGTTGGTGATTTGTTATAATTAAAGTTTATCATTCATAACGCAAATTAGAGTGATTACACTTGAAAAGTATGTTCTATTATGTTCGATGATTCGTATTGTATAAGTATTTGAGATTGTACAGGTTTGACACTTGGTGAGAAATGTGCTTACAGAGTCTAAGTACGGGGGTCCGGGGGCAGCGCCCCTGGTTAGCGGGGTCCAAGGGGCGGCAGCCCCTGGCGGGGTCCAAGGGGCAGAGCCCCTGGCTGGGCTCGAGCTGCCAGGTCAGCTTGGAAAATTTTTATTTCTACTATATTGCTTTAGTGAAAACGTATCCGAAATCTGGATTTGGAGTAAAATTAGGTGGTAAAATCTTGGTTCCGACACTTAGTAAAAATGTGAGTTTTCAAGGTTCTGGTTTGTGCGACGTCGCATGCGACGTTGCAAGCGACGTAAGGTGCGACGTGGGCATGTACGTCGCATGATGCGACCTTCGCAAATCAATGCGACGTAGGGGGTGGCGTCGCTAATGCGACGTTGGTTCGTTTTGCGACGTTAAAGTCTACGTCGCCATGTATGACGTCCGCAAATTAATGCGACATAAGGGGCTGCGTCGCTAGTGCGACGTTGAGATTTTTGTGCGACGTAGGTCGCGACGTCGCAGAGGCCCCTGGCCAGGTGCGACGTTGCGGTCTGATGGCCGGAAATTTAGTCGAAAACGAGTTTCCCGGTTTCCGTTAGGTCCAAATCTTTTACCCAACCCTTATATGAACATATTAAGCCTATTTAAACCATAATCTAGTAAAAATGATCAAAAACGAGAGATGTCGGGATTTGTCGGAAACTTACGCGGCGTCGGATTGAAAATCCGAAAAGATAGGAATGTAGATCGGGTAGTGGTGAACGTTTTCTTCCAAAGAGATGCTATTATCCGAGTGCGTTTAATATGTTTATTTGGTAGTTTTGATGGTGGTGGTGTGGTGGTGAATTAGAGAGAAAAAGAAAGAAAGAGAAAGAAGAGAGAGAGAGAGGGTTGATGAAATGAGAAGAAAAATGGAGGTGGGTGGGGTTTTGGTAAAGCTCCCCCACTTTCAGTCTCCGCTCCGCGCTCCGGGTGATGTTCGTTTTCTCCGTCGTTTAACGTTAAATAATTATTTTACATTTTAAATGGTAGGTTTTAAATACAAATTATTACGCGACATTTTTATTTAAATACTTTACAAATAAGTTTGAATACTTTTGTTTTTAAATCGTGTAAACTTTGATCGAGCGACATGAGATAATTACTAATTATTATAAGAATAGCGTTTCGGTCATAATTGCGTTATTTTAGTTCATAAACATTTGTTCACCAACGTCCGTACTAATCGAATAGAATTTCATTCTATTTACATTGCGTACGATTTAAGTCAAATCGCAAAGTTGTATATATATTTACCAACATATAATCCGATACATAAATTAGCCTAACACAGAACTAATTACATGTATTAACAAAGAATTAGGCGCTAATACTAGCCTTAATTTGGCGGTTGTTACATTCTCCCCTTGTTAAAAGAATTTCGTCCCGAAATTAGCTCGATTGCACGGTCGGTGCGTTGTCTGGGAAGAGATGTGGGTATTTCTGTCGTATTTGATCTTCCCGTTCCCAGGTGAATTCAGGACCACGTCTAGAATTCCACCTGACTTTTACGATGGGAATACGACTTTGTTTTAGTTGTTTGACCTCGCGGTCCATGATTTCCATAGGTTCCTCGACAAAATGAAATTTATCATCGATTTGAATTTCGTCGAGCGGTATAATCAGTGTCTCGTCAGACAGACATTTCTTCAGATTAGAAATGTGGAATGTGTTGTGAACGCTGCTAAGCTCAGCAGGAAGTTGCAGGCGTTATGCCACTGGACCAATCTTTTCAAGGATTTCGAATGGTCCGATGTATCTAGGATTTAGTTTGCCTCGTTTTCCGAATCGAATGACACCTTTCCACGGTGCCACTTTGAGAAGTACCTTGTCCCCTACTTGGAACTCAAGGTGTTTGCGTCTCACGTCAGCATAGCTTTTCTGACGATCACGCGCGGCTTTCAGTCGGTTTTGTATGCCGACGATCTTTTCAGTTGTTTCACGTATGATTTCTGGACCGGTGAGTTGTGTATCCCCCACCTCAGTCCAACAAATAGGTGACCGGCACTTACGACCGTACAATGCCTCGAAGGGTGCAGCCTTTATGCTGGTGTGATAACTGTTGTTGTACGAGAACTCGCATAACGGTAAGTGATTATCCCAGTTTTTACCGAAGTCCACTACGCAGGCTCGTAGCATGTCTTCCAGTGTTTGTATGGTTCGTTCGCTCTGGCCGTCGGTTTGAGGATGGTAAGCCGTACTCATATCCAGACGAGTACCAAGAGATTTTTGCAGTGATTGCCAGAAGCGAGAAGTAAACCGAGCATCTCGGTCGGAGATGATTGAGATGGGCACGCCGTGTCTTGACACGATTTCTTTCAGGTAGATCCGTGTCAAACGTTCCATCTTGTCAGTTTCCTTGATGGCTAGGAAATGAGCAGATTTAGTGAGTCGGTCGACAATCACCCAAATGGTATCGCAACCGTTAGATGTTTTCGGGAGTTTAGTAATGAAATCCATGGTAATCTACTCCCATTTCCATTGTGGTATTTCGGGTTGTTGTAGCAAACCGGAGGGTTTCTGGTGTTCAGCTTTAACTTTGGAACAAGTAAGACACTTGCCAACATAGGTTGCAATGTCAGATTTCATGTTGGGCCACCAATACATTTCCTTGATGCCGTGATACATTTTGTCGGCACCGGGGTGTATAGAGTATTTAGACTTGTGAGCTTCATCCATCACCAAGTCTCGCAGGTTCCCAAAACTTGGTAACCAGATTCGATTCGAGAAGTATTTGGCCCCGTTAGGTTTGGTTTCAAATTGTTTGTCCATGCCCCGCAAGGCCTCGTTTATCAAGTTTTCGGGTTTGAGTGCTTCGAGTTGAGCAGTGAGAGTTTGATTGATGAGGTCGTTGTGAATGGTCATACTGAGAGCTCGAACTCGAAGTGGTTTCACTCGTTCTTTTCGGCTTAAAGCATCGGCGACCACATTCGCCTTGCCTGGATGATAGCGAATTTCGCAATCGTAATCAGTAAGCAACTCGACCCATCGACGTTGCCTCATGTTGAGATCCTTTTGATCAAAGATATGTTGGAGACTTTTATGGTCAGTAAAGATTGTACACTTGGTACCGTATAAGTAGTGTCTCCAGATTTTTAGAGCGAATACAACAGCCCCCAACTCGAGGTCATGAGTTGTGTAATTCTTTTCGTGGACCTTGAGTTGTCGAGAGGCGTAAGCGATGACTTTGTCTCGTTGCATCAATACGCAACCAAGACCTTGGTGCGAAGCATCGCAGTATACCACGAAGTCATCGTTGCCTTCGGGTAAAGATAAAATGGGTGCACTGCAGAGTTTTCTGTTTTAATAGTTGAAAAGCTGACTCCTGTTTGTCAGACCAATCGAACTTCTTTTCTTTTTGAGTCAGTGCCGTGAGAGGTAGGGCTATTTTCGAAAAATTCTCAATGAACCGCCTGTAGTATCCGGCGAGTCCTAAGAATTGGCGTACCTCGGTCGGTGTAGTAGGTGCTTGCCAACATTTGATAGCCTCGATTTTTGAAGGATCGACATGAATCCCTTGATTGTCAATGACGTGTCCAAGGAATTGAACGGTTTGCATCCAGAACTCACACTTAGAGAACTTGGCGTATAACTCTTCGTGTTTGAGCAGCTCTAGGATGGTTTTCAGGTGTTGCGCGTGTTCTTGTTCAGTGCGCGAGTAAATCAGGATGTCATCAATGAAGACGTTAACAAACTTGTCAAGGTAAGGTTTGCACACCCGATTCATAAGGTCCATGAATACTGCCGGTGCGTTGGTTAAGCCGAATGGCATCACTTGGAATTCGTAATGCCCATAACGAGTTCGGAAAGCTGTTTTAGGAATATCTTCATCACGAACTCGGAGTTGGTGATAACCCGATCGTAGATCAATTTTTGAATAAAAACTCGACCCCTGAAGTTGGTCAAATAGGTCATCAATGCGATGAAGTGGATAACGGTTCTTGACAGTTAATTTGTTGAGTTCTCGGTAGTCGATGCACATGCGGAAAGAACCGTCTTTCTTTTTCACAAACAGGACCGGAGCTCCCCAAGGTGAGGAACTTGGTCGAATAAATCCTTTGTCCAGGAGTTCCTGTAATTGAGTGGACAACTCCTGAAGTTCGGATGGGGCTAGTCGGTAAGGGGCTCGTGCCACGGGAGCTGCGCCGGGCACAAGATCAATAGAGAATTCGACTTGTCTAGTTGGCGGTAGGCCAGGCAAGTCTTTAGGAAAGACCTCTGGGAAGTCTCGAACAATAGGCACATCCTCAAGTCGCTTCTCCACCGACTTTTTCTCCATAACGTGCGCGAGAATTGTCTGGTACCCTTTTCTCAAGTATTTTCGGGTTTTCATGCAAGAAATGATATTTATTCTCGTCCCACCGGTCTCCCCTTGTATGCTCAAAGTTCCACCGGTGACGAGAGGAATGCGTACAATTTTCTCGAAACAAACGATTTCGGCTCGGTGCTTGGACAACCAATCCATACCGACAATAATGTCGAAGCTGCCGATTTCGACGAGTATCAAGTCAATGGAAAAGAGCTCATTAGCTAAGTTTAGAGTGCAATTAGGTACCACACTGTCGGCCTCAATAAGTTTTCCGTTTGCCAATTCTACGGTGTACTTAGAATCTAAGGCAATAGGTGTAGTGTCAAGTAGTGGATAAAACTCATCAGAAATAAAGCTCTTATCAGCACCAGTATCAAATAATACTGAAGCAGTCAAGTTGTTGAGAAGGAACGTACCCGTGACCACATTCGGGTCTTGACGGGCTTCTCCAGATTTCAGCACAAAAGACCTTCCTCGAGCATTGTTGTTGTTCTTGTTGTTGTTGTTGTTCAGTTTCGGGCAGTCTTTCTTGAAATGCCCTGTACCGTTGCACCCATAACAGGTCTTTGGTGCAGAAGTATTGGTGCCAGTGGTGTTTGTTCTACAATCCTTAGCCAAGTGTCCAAATCTCTTACACTTGCTACAGGGACACGAACCATGATGGTGTCGTTGGCACTTTGAGCAATAGGGCTTGGTTCCCTTGTACGCTCCCTTGTCATCAGAACCGGAGGTGTAGGCTTTAATGGTCTCGGGTTTCTTGGTTTGGTGGTTGTTGTGGTTGTCGGACCATTTTCTTTTATTGCTGTTGGAGGATGGAGTGATTGGTTCTGGGTCCTCGTTCATAGCTAAAAGTTCATGGGCCAACCGGATGGCACCGTGAAATGTGGTTTGGTTTGATGAGGCGACATTTCCCCGGACAGGTTCCGGGAGGCCGCGGATGTACTTCTTAATCTTTTCGGGTTCAGTACCTGCCATAGCTGGGCGAAGGACAGTGAGTTGTTGGAATCTGGTGGTGTATCCAACGATATCAGTTCCTTGCACTTTTAAGTTCCAGAACTCTTCGTCCAGCTTGTGAAGTTGTTCGGACGGGCAATACTCATCAGTGAGCATTTTCTTCAGATCCTCCCAAGGGAGTAGATAAGCGGTGTCAATACCCACAGACTGGGTATAGGAATTCCACCACGAGAGGGCACCATCTTCAAGGGTGCAGGTGGAGAATTTGACTTTGTCGTCCTCCGCACATTTGCTGATGCGGAAAACGGATTCCATCTTTTCGAACCATCTGATAAGTCCGATGGCTCCTTCGGTCCCCTTGAAGCTCAAGGGTTTGCAGTTTTGAAAATCCTTGTATGAACAAGGTTTAGCAGCAGGGGTTTCAGCGGCATCGCTGTTTCTTGTGGAGTTTGGTGGAGTATTCCGAGCCAAGGCTTCAGTAACAGCCTGGGTTATGAGTGACGTAATCTGAGCATCAGTGTAAGGTCTTGACTTTGGCGGCATGATTCTTCAATAAAAGAAATGAAGATACATGAGATTTTGTAAGAAAGTTGCATTTATTTCAGATGTACATGTATAAAGGTGGTAATACATAACATCAATATGAAAAGAATTATGGCAATTAATATGAGTCGAAACAGCAAGAAATATTTGATAGATGATACGAGTTCAAAGGTTACATCCTACGGATGTATTACAAAAGATGTCGGGAATTGTTACATCCGACTGAAACATAGAGTAGTGCTTAGATAGTTACTAGATTACAGGATAGTTTACAAAACAAGGGCTACACTAGTCTTAACGTAAGTTAATCTGCTCCATCATTTCAATGAGACGATCCACAGTGTTGGCAAGTCTGCTGGCTTGCCGAGCATTGTCTTCAGCTAATGCTAGTCGCTGTACCAATCCACGGGTATATTCTTTCATTTCCCGTGAGCGTTGTTCACACTCATCAAGTCTGTGTTTCAAAAGAGCGGTTTCCACGCTTATCTCCACCACTTTGTTGAAAAGAACGTCTACATTGTTAACGGTGGTTTCGTGATCCTCGGTGACTTGTTCGATGCGTTCAAGAGATGTAAGTCGCCAGTTTTCGTTGGTTCCTTGCAACACGACATCCATGGTGCGAAGTCGTTGCTCGTGTTGGTTCACCCTAGCAGCTAAGGCCGGCAAGGTGAAGTGAGTGGGGTACGGGCCAGCTCGAGGCAACCTGTTGTTCCTCCTTGCTACCCTTGGGTTCTGCGACCCGGATTGAGAACGAGATGAATCGGATGGGATGTTTGCCATTTCTGAGACAAAGCGTTAGTAAGATTGAGGCTTATATTCATATAGTTCCTATAGAATATAGCCTATTGAGTGTCTAGCATAAACATGTTTAAGTCTCGGTTCTCTCGAGGTCAGAGTCTTCTATTGTACCCTGTTCAGCCATAACCCCTTTCAGATCTTACATCATCTTTGCTTAATTGTACATAGTTGATCAGTCTATGTTAAATTAAACTCGTATGATGTAATCACTGAACCAGTTATACCTAATAAGGAATACTGCCTAATGGTCATAGTCTAGGCTCACTAAATGCAACCTAGTTCACTATAACCTTAGGCTCTGATACCAATCTGTAACACCCTCAATTTAATGATTTGCGGAAGCATACATTGGGTGTTACTAATCAATATACAAAGCACAAGATTAATAATAAACGACCTCTAAATGGGACGTTTCGAAAAGGTTTCATAAATAATAATCGTTTGAAAACCGCAGGTTTTCGTATACAAAAATGTAGTTCCCTAGAGTCCGCGCGTATAGCGGGAGATTCTATTACATAATCATAATATACAAAAGATAATGCTAAGAATCTTCGTTAATGCAAGGTAGAAATCATGCGACTCTAGCTAATATCCAAGGGTGGTCCTACTCCGTCAGTGTACCTGAGATACAAAGCTAAAAAGTATCAACCAAAAAGGTTGGTGAATCTTACAGGTTAGAGTTAAGTAAGTGTTATGAACCACAAGTATGTACCCGTATTGCTATCAAGCAAAGTAAGTAAATCAGTAAATCAATACAGTGCCATGAGCTCATAAGTTGAAGCTTAACCGTGTAGTGTGAATATATCACGTACCCCCGTGAGTGCTATCCGCACACTCATATGTAACAAATACTAATATGCCCGTTTCTACGTGTAAATCAGTACGTGGTGGCGCTACCACCCCAGGCAGGGATTGTCAGTCCCAAATGGATCCATCTACTAGTAATCGCGCTTAAGTCCATAACTAACAACTTACGAATAGGAGGCTTTCAGTGGATAAAAGTAACTCATGCGTTTGTTTGTAAACAGTAAGGTAATCAGTTCAGTACATTGTGTTCATATGTAAAACAGTTGCTAAGTATCTCACCCCAAAGTATAAAAACAGTAAAAGTGGGGCTGTAAGACTCACCTGAGTCGAGCAGTGGTAAATAGCAAGTAGTAGTAAAGCAAGTAGGTTCTCCGAACCCGTAACCTCCTAGTGCCTAAACACGTAAGGTTAAGTAAGTAGATGTCTCGCAAGACCATCTAGGCTAGTTGTTCATACAACCCATTGTGTTTAAATGTTGGTTCGTTCGCGTTTGTATCAAAGTATACGGCCCGTTGGTGATTTGTTATAATTAAAGTTTATCATTCATAACGCAAATTAGAGTGATTACACTTGAAAAGTATGTTCTATTATGTTCGATGATTCGTATTGTATAAGTATTTGAGATTGTACAGGTTTGACACTTGGTGAGAAATGTGCTTACAGAGTCTAAGTACGGGGGTCCGGGGGCAGCGCCCCTGGTTAGCGGGGTCCAAGGGGCGGCAGCCCCTGGCGGGGTCCAAGGGGCAGAGCCCCTGGCTGGGCTCGAGCTGCCAGGTCAACTTGGAAAATTTTTATTTCTACTATATTGCTTTAGTGAAAACGTATCCGAAATCTGGATTTGGAGTAAAATTAGGTGGTAAAATCTTGGTTCCGACACTTAGTAAAAATGTGAGTTTTCAAGGTTCTGGTTTGTGCGACGTCGCATGCGACGTTGCAAGCGACGTAAGGTGCGACGTGGGCATGTACGTCGCATGATGCGACCTTCGCAAATCAATGCGACGTAGGGGGTGGCATCGCTAATGCGACGTTGGTTCGGTTTGCGACGTTAAAGTCTACGTCGCCATGTATGACGTCCGCAAATTAATGCGACGTAAGGGGCTGCGTCGCTAGTGCGACGTTGAGATTTTTGTGCGACGTAGGTCGCGACGTCGCAGAGGCCCCTGGCCAGGTGCGACGTTGCGGTCTGATGGCCAGAAATTTAGTCGAAAACGAGTTTCCCGGTTTCCGTTAGGTCCAAATCTTTTACCCAACCCTTATATGAACATATTAAGCCTATTTAAACCATAATCTAGTAAAAATGATCAAAAACGAGAGATGTCGGGATTTGTCAGAAACTTACGCGGCGTCGGATTGAAAATCCGAAAAGATAGGAATGTAGATCGGGTAGTGGTGAACGTTTTCTTCCAAAGAGATGCTATTATCCGAGTGCGTTTAATATGTTTATTTGGTAGTTTTGATGGTGGTGGTGTGGTGGTGAATTAGAGAGAAAAAGAAAGAAAGAGAAAGAAGAGAGAGAGAGAGGGTTGATGAAATGAGAAGAAAAATGGAGGTGGGTGGGGTTTTGGTAAAGCTCCCCCACTTTCAGTCTCCGCTCCGCGCTCCGGGTGGTGTTCGTTTTCTCCGTCGTTTAACGTTAAATAATTATTTTACATTTTAAATGGTAGGTTTTAAATACAAATTATTACGCGACATTTTTATTTAAATACTTTACAAATAAGTTTGAATACTTTTGTTTTTAAATCGTGTAAACTTTGATCGAGCGATATGAGATAATTACTAATTATTATAAGAATAGCGTTTCGGTCATAATTGCGTTATTTTAGTTCATAAACATTTGTTCACCAACGTCCGTACTAATCGAATAGAATTTCATTCTATTTACATTGCGTACGATTTAAGTCAAATCGCAAAGTTGTATATATATTTACCAACATATAATCCGATACATAAATTAGCCTAACACAGAACTAATTACATGTATTAACAAAGAATTAGGCGCTAATACTAGCCCTAATTTGGCGGTTGTTACAACATATCACTACAACTATACAAAATCCTTTACTTAAAAGTAATCCGGATTCATATTACCTTAATAAGCAAAGCAGAGATCAAACTCAGTAGGTAAAACTACAATCAACAAGTACTTTGCTCAATCAACAAAAATACCAAAATCAAATATTACCTACATTCAACCAACCTCTACATTGACTTATTTCTGCTTGTAACTCCTTTCATTACAACCTATCAATTGTCAACAACAACAAAGTCGACAATAACAACTGCTCAAATAATAATCACAACACTAGTGATTATACATTCTAGTACACCTATTTGTACTTAATATTTGCCTTCAAAGTCTAACTAACCATCAAGTTAGAATTTACGTAACACTTAAACTGGTAAAACATCAAGAATCTATTTTCAACAACCAGTTATTTTAATTCAAATTCTTAAAACTTCCAACCACTATTGTACTACATCAAACTTCTTAATCACAAGCAATTAGAAGTTTTTCAACTTTAATCACCTAATCATTCAACATAGATCCCATCCATCTAGCAACTAAGTCAGTCTTAATCAACATATTATGATACTACAGATCAAGCATTACAATATCACAATGTGTTACTTTTCAACACATTTTTTAACAAAATCTACTTCAAGTTAATCACAATTAACTGACTTCCACATATCTTATGGCACATTTTTATTCTTTCTATTAAAACTTATTATGCCATTTATTATCATGTATACCACACATACATACATAATTCCAAGTAATTTTCTAAAATGGACATGTAAATATCAATTCCATTTAATTCTATATAATAGGCCATTCAGACTGTTAAAGTCTTTATCAAGCCTTCACATTATTACCAATCATCACATATCCATACCACATGACATGGAACAATTACCAATCAACAACTCTATGTTTCACTTATATACTTACCAACTTGTATATAACTTAAACAATTCAACTTAAACTTACAAGAAAAGCTTAGTGAATACAATCATCACCTATCAATTTCAAGGTTTCCCTTACTTTCTAACACATTCAACTATATACACATTGGGTTTTCAACCCCGAACTACAAATAATCATTATTCTTAAACTATCTAAACAATGATCATTACACTTGATTACATACCTAATTTCTTAAAATATGAATAATCATTCAATTCATATTTCCTTAATTTATCAACAAAGATCAACTAGACCTTTAATACAATTCAACTTCCATATATCCTTTCATATCATTTCTTATTTGGATCTAATCCCAATTTATCACTTTATCACTTACTTTATTTGTATACAATCAACAAATAACTAAAGAATCCATTCAATTCTTTCAATACTTAAGCAATTCGCCATGAGATACCAATCAATCTAAATAGATATTAATAACAACTTTCAATTATTTCACTTCTCACACTCTTACCCAATCATTGCTGTCATCACAAGCCTCATACACTGGTAAGATTTTCTTATCACAATTCTAATCAATGTGATTTAATTATTCTAACATATCTTAGCAAATTATAACTGTCATATCAAACAATGACTTCATATCTGTATAATTTTTCAACACATATTCAGTTCAAATATCAAATATTACCCAACTGAATACTCAATTATACTTAACACTATTTCAATTACTTAATACTAGCTTTAAGTAATAACTCAAGTTTCACAAACTTAGACCATTCATCTATCTCCTTTGGATCTTACACGACCCGTTTCAACATAATTTGACTAATCTAGGAATTCAATCACAAACTTAGACCATTCATCTATCTCCTTTGGCGCTGCCCCCGGACCCCCGTCATCCAGGAACTTGTAAATACTTTTCACACTGGTGATGAACACTCACAAACAACAATACCTAATATAACGATACAAATAATAATAGCACTTCTGGATTATTATTATTATTACAACACCGTCACCAACGGGCCATACTTGTTTTCAAAACTACAAACACAAACGACTACAAACACTTAAACAAACACTTGGACATTACCTAGTTGAGTGGACAACTAGCATGGGTGCACGTGGTCTTTTAAGACACCAACTTATTACTTATTTACTTACAACCTTGCGCATTTCGGACGCCAGAAGGTTGCAGGGTTCGGAGAACCACATACGGACTTACATCCGCGTTCCTTGTTTGATTTCCCAGACATACTTACTAGACTCAGGTGAGTCTTACAGCCCCACTTTTACTGTTTTTATACTTTGGGGTGAGATACTTAGCAACTGTTTTACATATGAACAAAATGTACTGAACTGTTTACATTACTGTTTACACATAACGCATGAGTTACTTTTTATCCACTGAAAGCCTCCTATTCGTAAGTTGTTAGTTATGGACTTAAGCGCGATTACTAGTAGATGGATCCATTTGGGACTGACAATCCCTGCCTGGGGTGGTAGCGCCACCACGTACTGATTTACACGTAGAAACAGGCATATTAGTATTTGTTACATATGAGTGTGCGGATAGCACTCACGGGGGTACGTGATATATTCACACTACACGGTTAAGCTTCAACTTATGAGCTCATGGCATTGTGCTGATTTACTGATTTACTTACTTACTTTGCTTGATAGCAATACTGGTACATACTTGTGGTTCATAACAATTATTTACTGTTAAACCTGTAAGATTCACCAACCTTTTTGGTTGACGCTTTTTAGCTTTGTATCTCAGGTACACAGACGGAGTAGGATCACCCCTGGACACTAGCTAGAGTCGCATGATTTCTACTTTGCATTTAACGGAGATTCTTAGCATTATCTTTTGTATATTATGGTTATGTAATAGAATCTCCCGCTATACGCGTGGACTCTAGGGAATTACATTTTTGTAACTGAAAACCCTATGTTTTCAAACATTTACATATATTGGAAATGTAACTATTTTATAAACGTTGCATATAGATGTCGTTTGCTTTACTTTGTGCTGTGATATTTGATTAGTAACATCCCAAAGCTTGCTTCCGCCAACAGTGAAATTTGGGGGTGTTACACAAGCTCGTATGTATATCAATGAGTGTGAGTGTAAGCTAGTGCGAGTGTAAGCTCGTAGTAGTTCGAGTGTAAGCTCGTATAGGTATGAGTGTAATCATATAAGTCTGTTGTACGAGTGTAATCTCATATTAGAGTGTAAGTACTTGTAGTGTATACTTCTCAAGTATATGTGTTTTCATGTACAAGTAACATGACTTGGTAGTTAAGTGTTTTCAAGTATTCTGTGAATCGCAACACTAGTTAAGACAGTTCTTGTAAGTTGTGAAACCAGTTATGACTGCCCTTGTAAGTTGTGACATCAGTTATTACTGCATTTCTAAGTTGCGACACTCGTTATTGCTGTCTTTGTAAGTGCGACACTCGTTATTGATGCCTTTGTAAGTGCGACACTCGTTATTGCTGCCTTTGTAAGTGCGACACTCGTTATTGCTGCCTTTGTAACTCGTTATTGCTGCTAGTTCATTTGATAGATTTTTAACGTTTTTCGTGGCTCGTTTTGACTAAGTTAAAGTCCGAATTAATTCTTGAGAAAACTCATAGTTGTTCATCTATGTCTTAAGTATTTTCTATAATTTTTCCTTGAATTTTACATACCTAGAAGTCGACTAAATAAAATCACAAAGTACCTTAGTTCAGTTTCGGCCATAAACAGACCCGTGTTCATATTCCGAATTTTTTGAAAAATTTGGTGTATTTTTAGAGGAATTGTTCAACACGAAAGTTGTAGATAACATCCATATGAAGGTTTTGGCATAGGTTTCATGCATTTATCTGGTCTAGAAGTCGAGATATAAGCTCGAGAATTAGACAAACTTTTCTGTCCGTCGGAACAGTAACTCTATGTCACCGGAGAAAATTATTTTCGGGTATCAAACGGACTCGAAATTCTACGAAATTGGTGTCGTTGGAAAGTTAACATCTTGTACTACATATTAGGCTCAAGATTCATTCATTTTCATGTGGAAATCATTTTTATAAATTTCGTTGAAATGAGGTGAAGTTTCTGGACAGAATACATATTTCAAGATTTAGAGTTTTTAATCTTGTTTCGGCTTATCATTTGGACATTTTATAGTTGATGGACTACTAAAACATGTTAATACATGTATTACAAGTATTTTAGAAGAGAAAAGAAGTTCTTACAATGGTTGTTTAGCCGAGAAGAAGAAGGAGATGAGGAAGTGCTCGTTTTCCTCGCGTTTCTTGATTTTTTCGAGTGTCGGCCGTTGGTGGACTTGTGGTGGCCGAATGGTGGTGTTGGAGGGCTGGGAAAAAAACGCAACAACAAGAGAGAGAGAGAGAGAGAGAGAGAGAGAGAGAGGGTAGAGAGAGTGTAGTGAGAGAAGGAGGTGGAGTGGAGAATTAGAATGGAAGTAAGGTGGGGGTTGATGGTGTAAGTAGTCAACAAGTATGGCATGCCATACTTGGCATGTGGGCTGATTTTCAAGCAGATTTTGGGTGGGTCCCACCCCCATGTGGGTGTGTTAAATTGTTCCCCAAAGTTACGTTACGCGCGGTGCTCGTTTACCCTTTCGTTTGTACGTCTATTTGATTTGCGTAACGTTTTGAACGTTATTATTGTTCGCGTGTAATCGCGATATTTTTAACTAAATTATTTTATCAAAATACTTAATTTTGAGTTATAAAATATAACCTTGATTTATTTCGTCTGTCGGGCGGGTTTCGCGCGTTTTCATCGCGTTCGGTCACGTTTTAACAAAACGTATAAATTTTGTTATATTATAAATATAATATTAGGAAATTTCCAATGTTATTAAATAATTTCATATTATTTAATAATAGTTTTACCAACGTCCGTATTTGTGTCTGTCAGATATTTATCTGACACGAAATTGTACGATTTGGACGAATCGTATACGTGTGTATATATATAATCATTATATATACATATATAAGTAGTTACTGTACTTAGTCCTATTTCATGCTAAATACATGTAATAATCACACAATTAAGCACATTAATGACGTTCTAATTTGGCGGGTGTCACATTGTGAATTTTGAAAAAGTGTAAAAAGGGAAACCTTTATTTTAGTATAGTGGAGGTGTCCACAAAATTTCAGGTCCTAACTCGTAACGAGTAAAAAGTTATGCGCGTCCGAAATTGGATCAAAATCTGAGTTTGGTAAATGTCTGCTGTCAAGCCTTAATACGCGATCCCACCACGAACTCAGGATCGCGTATCCTAGTGTAATTTTGTCACATTGTATTTTTACTTGTTAATACGCGATCCCAATCCATTCTTAGGATCGCGTATCTTAGTGTTAAATGTGCACAGTGGAAATTTCTTTGTTGATACGCGATCCCACCTCCTCACCAGGATCGCGTATCCTAGTGCAATTCATGTACGGTGAATATTGTAGTGTTGATACGCGATCCCACCTCCATCTAGGATCGCGTATGTATGTTAAAAAAATAAATAAATTTTGGAGCGTTTCACAAACCCGCACCTGACTAAAAGGTGAGAAACACAATGTCTAAGAAAGAATAATGATATAACTTATAATTTAACATAAGTTGGACACAATGATAAAATCTTCCAAATTCAAGACCATGTGAATAAAAATGAAAAAAAAAATCATAAAAGGATAAGATGGGCAAAATGCAAGCACCACGAAGACAAAAATTAGAAATTAAAAATCCAATTCAATCCAGTATATGTATAACACATTATATATATATATATATATATATATATATATATATATATATATATATATATATATATATATATATATATATATATGTGTGTGTGTGTTTGTGTGTGTGTGTGTGTGTGTGTGTGTGTGTGTGTGTGTGTGTGGTGGTGATATAAGGGAAAGTGCAAAAAATGAGGGAAGAGGAAGTAAATTACAACCATTAATCTTATCAAGTCTATAATAATTAGTATAGGTGGCAAAACGAGCGGGAGGGTCGGTCTGGGCAAGCGGGTTTTAACGGGCGCGGGTCACAACGGGCTTGGGTCTTAATGGGCGCGGGTCACAACGGGCGTGGGTTTTATTGGGCGCGGGTCTTAACGGACTTTGATGAAAAAGCTTTAAAACTAATATTATTGCATTATTTGCGTTTAAATTACATTTCTCATATAACTTTATAAGGGCGATTATGCAGTTGAACTCGTGTACAAATAATTCAATAGAAATAATAATTAATAATATATTATTAATCTTTTGTACAAATTAGTGCAAAGAAAGAAAACAAGAAGTCCGCTAAAAAACGAAATCAGAAAAGTAAAACCTCCAAATATTTCAACACTTAAATCGATTGAGGTAGGAAAACAGTATATGATTAAAAATAAAGTAAATAAAATAACCTTAATAGTAATAGGATCTGCGAATAACAACAATGTTATAATAATAATGATGATGATGATGATGATGATGATGATAATAATAATAATAAATTTACAAACACTTCTATTGTCATCATTATTATTATTATTATTAATTATTATATTTGTTAATTATTATTATTTATTATTTATTATTATTATTATAATAGATTAGATAATACTACGTATGTGTTATAAATCTATATATGGAGTGTGTAACAACCGCCAAATTAGGGCTAGTATTAGCGCCTAACTCTTTGTTAATACATGTAATTAGTTCTGTGTTAGGCTAATTTATGTATCGGATTATATGTTGGTTAATATATACAACTTTGCGATTTGATTAAATCGTGCGCAACTTAAATAGAATGAAATTCTATTCGATTAACACGGACGTTGGTGAACAAATGTTATAAACTAAAATAACGCAATTATAACTGAAATGCTATTTTATAATAGTTAATAACTGACTTGTACTACTCGAATAAAACGTACACGATTTTAAAAACAAAAGTGATTAAAATTAATCTAACCTATTAAAGGTTTAAGGAAATAAGTTAAATAAATCATTGAACAAGATTGTGATTTATAAATATAATTAAACGCGTAAAATAAATATTTAACGTTTAAATGACGGAGCAAACGAACACCGCACGGAGCGGGAACGCGGGGCGAAAGTGGGGATTTAACCTCCCACCTCCACCCATTTTCTTTCATTCCTTATTCTCTCTCTCTCTCCTCCTTTTCTTTTCTCTCAAAAACCACAAACCAAAAATCAACGAAAATCGCAAAATAAACATACTAAACGACCTCGGATCTTCAAGCCCCTTTGGAAATAAACGACCACCTCGCGACGATCTACACTTCTACCTTTTCGGATTTTCAATCCGACACTTTGTAAGTTTCCGACAAATCCCGACATCTCTCGTTTTTGATCATTTTTACTAGTTTATGGTTTTGATAGGCTTGTTATGTTCATATAAGGGTTGGGTAAAAGAATCGGACCAAACGGAAACCCGAAAACATGTTTTTGGCTCAAAATCCGTCAATCAGACGTAAGTGACGCACTGATGAACCCAGATATGCGTCACTTCGTGCGACACTGACTAAGTGTCGCATAAGCCCTCTTTTCCCGTCACTACCTAAGTGACGCATTTTCAATATCCGTCACTACTAGCGTCACTTGCCTTAGTGACGCCTATGATCGAAATCTAATTTTATACGACACTCTTGCCCGACACTACTCTAGTGACGCCTAGAACCTTAAACCGACACTTGTTACCGTCACTGCCTAAGTGTCGCCACCTTATGCGTCACTTCCCTAAGTGACGCCCTAAACTTATATTTCGCGATTTTATGCGACACTTCCTAAGTGTCGCCTAAACCTTAAGTGACGCTATGAAGTGTCGCACAAAGCAGTAGACTTTCAACTATTTTTGCACTAAGTGTCGAACTTATACAACTTCCAATACTTATACCCTACGACGTAACAAACATCATAGAACATACTGTTCTATTACAATACTCTAAATTGCGTTATGAACGATAAAACCTTAATTATAACAAATCACCAACGGGCCGTATATACTCTGACACGAACGTGAACGAACCAACGTTAAACACAACGGGGTATGAACAACTAGCCTAGATGGTCTTGCGAGACATCTACTTACTTAACCTTACGTGTTTAGGCACTAGAAGGTTACGGGTTCGGAGAACCTACTTGATTTACTACTACTTGCTATTTACCCCTGCTCGACTCAGGTGAGTCTTACAGCCCCACTTTTACTGTTTTATACTTTGGGGTGAGATACTTAGCAACTGTTTTACGCATGAACACAATGTACTGAACTGAAAACATTACTGATTACAAACAAACGCATGAGTTACTTTTATCCACTGAAAGCCTCCTTATCGTAAGTTGTTAGTTATGGTCTTAAGCGCGAGTACTAGTAAATGGATCCATTTGGGACTGACAATCCCTGTCTGGGGTGGTAGCGCCACCACGTACTGATTTACACGTAGAAACAGACATATTAGTATTTGTTACATATGAGTGTGCGGATAGCACTCACGGGGGTACGTGATTCATTTCACACTACACGGTCAAGCTTCAACTTATGAGCTCATGGCACTGTACTGATTAACTGATTTACTTACTTTGCTTGATAGCAATACTGGTACATACTTGTGGTTCATAACACTTACTTATTACTAAACCTGTGAGATTCACCAACCTTTTTGGTTGACACTTTTTAGCTTTGTATCTCAGGTACACATACGGAGTAGGATCACTCCAGGATTACTAGCTAGAGTCGCATGATTTCCAAACTGCATTTAACAGAGATTCTTTGGCATTATCTTTTGTAACTACGATTATGTAATAGAATCTCCCGCTATACGCGTGAACTCTAGGGAACTACTTTTTGTATACGAAAACCTACGGTTTTCAAACGATTATTATTTATGAAACCTTTTATAAACGTCTCATTTAGAGGTCGTTTACTATTAATCTTGTGCTGTGTATATTGATTAGTAACACCCAATGTATGCTTCCGCAAACCGTTAAATTTGGGGGTGTTACAGATTGGTATCAGAGCCTAAGGTTATAGTGAACTAGGTTGCATTTAGTGGGCCTAGACTATGACTGTTAGGCAGTATTCTCTTATTAGACATGACTAGTTCAGGAATTACAGCATACAACTTTAATTTAACATAGCTTGATCAACTATGTATAATTAAGGAAAGATGATGTAAGATCTGAAATAATTATGTTGAACAGGGATACGATAGTTGACTCTGACTACGAGAGAACCGGACCATTACTTGATACGTGCTAGACACTAGGCTGGTTATGATATATGTATATATATTAGCCTCATCTTACTAACGCTTTGTCTCAGAAATGGCAAACATCCCATCCAATTCATCTCGTTCTCAATCCGGGTCGCAGAACCCAAGGGTAGCAAGGAGGAACGCTAGGTTGCCTCGAGCTGGCCCGTACTCCACTCACTCTACCTTGCCGGCCTTAGCCGCTAGGGTGAACCAACACGAGCAACGACTTCGCACCCTGGATGTCGTGTTGCAGGAAACAAACGAAAACTGGAGACTTACATCCCTCGAACGCATAGAAGAAGTCTCCGACGACCTAGAAACCACAAACAACAACATGGATGTCCTTCGCAACCAAATTATAGAAATAAGGGTGGAAAATGCCCTTCTGCAACAAAGGATGGATGAATGTGTGCAGCGCTCACTTGAGGCAGAAGAGTATGCGCGCGGACTAACACAACGACTAGCACTAGCCGAAGACAACGCCCGACAAGCTAGCAGACTTTCAAACACTGTGGACCGTCTTGTCACGATGATGGAACAAATTAATCTACGTTAAAACTAGTGTAGTCTTTATCCTGTAATCTAGTAACTATCTAAGCACTACTCTATGTTTCAGTCGGATGTAATAATTCCCGACACCTTTTGTAATACATCTGTAGGATGTAACCTTTGAACTCGTATCATCTATCAAGTATTTCTTGCTGTTTCAACTCATATTAATTGCCATAATCCTTTTTCATATTGATGTTATGTATTACCATCTTTATACATGTACATCTGAAATAAATGCAATTTCTCTTACAAAAATCTCATGTATCTTCATTTCTTTTATTGAAGAATCATGCCGCCAAAGACACGACCATACACCGATGCCCAGATTACCTCTCTTATAACTCAGGCTGTTACTGAAGCCTTAGCTCGGAATACTCCACCAGGTTCCACAAGAAACAGCGATGCCGCTGAAACCTCTGCTGCTAAACCTTGTTCATACAAGGATTTCCAAAACTGCAAACCCTTGAGCTTCAAGGGGACCGAAGGAGCCATCGGACTTATCAGATGGTTCGAAAAGATGGAATCCGTTTTCCGCATCAGCAAATGTGCGGAGGACGATAAAGTCAAATTCTCCACCTGCACCCTCGAAGATGGTGCCCTCTCGTGGTGGAATTCCTATACCCAGTCTGTGGGTATTGATACCGCTTATCTACTCCCTTGGGAGGATCTAAAGAAAATGCTCACCGATGAGTATTGCCCGGCCGAACAACTATACAAGCTGGACGAAGAGTTCTGGAACTTGAAAGTGCAAGGAACTGATATCGTTGGATACACCACCCGATTCCAACAACTCACCGTCCTTCGCCCAACCATGGCGGGTACTGAACCCGAAAAGATCAAGAAGTATATCCGCGGCCTCCCGGAACCTGTCCGGGGAAATGTCGCCTCATCAAAACAAACCACTCTTCATGGTGCCATCCGGTTGGCCCATGAACTTTTAGCCATGAATGAGGACCCAGAACCACCCACTCCATCCTCCAACAGCAACAAAAGAAAATGGTCCGACAACCACAACAACCACCAAAACAAGAAACCTGAAACCATTAAAGCCTACACCTCCAATACTGATGACAAGGGGGCGTACAAGGGAACCAAGCCCTATTGCTCAAAGTGCCAACGACACCACTTCGGTTCGTGTCCCTGTAGCAAGTGTAAGAGATTTGGACACTTGGCTAGGGACTGTAGATCAAACACCACTGACACCAACGCCTCTGCACCAAAGACTTGTTATGGGTGCAACGGTACGGGGCATTTCAAGAAAGACTGCCCGAAACTGAACAACAACAACAGGAACAACAACAATGCTCGAGGAAGAGCTTTTGTGCTGAAATCTGGGGAAGCCCGTCAAGACCCGAATGTGGTCACGGGTACGTTCCTTCTCAACAACTTGACTGCTTCCGTATTATTCGATACTGGTGCTGATAAAAGCTTTATTTCTGATGAGTTCTATCAACTACTTGACACTACACCTATTGCCTTAGATTCTAAGTACACTATAGAATTGGCAAACGGAAAACTTATTGAGGCCGACAGTGTGATACCTAATTGCACTCTGAACTTAGCTAACGAGCTCTTTCCCATTGACTTAATACCTGTCGAAATCGGCAGCTTTGACATCATCGTCGGTATGGATTGGTTATCCAAGCACCGAGCCGAAATCGTTTGTTTCGAGAAAATTGTACGCATTCCTCTCGTCACCGGTGGAACTTTGAGCATACAAGGGGAGACCGGTGGGACGAGAATAAATATCATTTCTTGCATGAGAACCCGAAAATACTTGAGAAAAGGGTACCAGGCAATCCTCGCACACGTTATGGAGAAAAAGTCGGTGGGAAAGCGACTTGAGGATGTGCCTATCGTTCGAGACTTCCCAGAAGTCTTTCCTGAAGACTTGCCTGGCCTTCCGCCACCTAGACAAGTCGAATTTTCTATTGACCTTGTGCCCGGTGCAGCACCCGTGGCACGAGCACCTTACCGATTAGCCCCATCCGAACTTCAGGAGTTGTCTACTCAGTTACAGGAACTCCTGGACAAGGGATTTATTCGACCAAGTTCCTCACCTTGGGGAGCTCCGGTCCTGTTTGTGAAAAAGAAAGACGGTTCTTTCCGCATGTGCATCGACTACCGTGAACTCAACAAATTAACTGTCAAGAACCGTTACCCACTTCCTCGCATTGATGACCTGTTCGACCAACTTCAGGGATCGAGTTTTTACTCAAAGATCGATCTACGGTCTGGCTACCACCAACTCCGGGTTCGTGATGAAGATATTCCTAAAACCGCTTTCCGAACTCGCTACGGGCATTATGAATTCCAAGTGATGCCATTCGGCTTAACCAACGCACCGGCTGTATTCATGGACCTTATGAATCGGGTGTGCAAACCTTACCTTGACAAGTTTGTTATCGTCTTTATCGATGACATCTTGATTTACTCACGTACTGAACAAGAACACGCGCAACACCTGAAAACCATCCTAGAGCTGCTCAAACACGAAGAGTTATACGCCAAATTCTCTAAGTGTGAGTTCTGGATGCAAACCGTTCAATTCCTTGGACACGTCATTGACAATCAAGGGATTCATGTCGATCCTTCAAAAATCGAGGCTATCAAATGTTGGCAAGCACCTACAACCCCGACCGAGGTACGCCAATTCTTAGGACTCGCCGGATACTACAGGCGGTTCATTGAGAATTTTTCGAAAATAGCCCTACCTCTCACTGCACTGACTCAAAAGGAAAAGAAGTTCGATTGGACTGACCAACAGGAGTCAGCTTTTCAACTACTAAAACAAAAACTCTGCAGTGCACCTATCTTATCTTTACCCGAAGGCAACGATGACTTCGTGGTATACTGTGATGCTTCACACCAAGGTCTTGGTTGCGTGCTGATGCAACGAGACAAGGTCATCGCTTACGCCTCTCGACAACTCAAGGTCCACGAAAAGAACTACACAACTCATGACCTAGAGTTGGGGGCTGTTGTATTCGCTCTAAAAATCTGGAGACACTACTTATACGGTACCAAGTGTACAATCTTTACTGACCATAAAAGTCTCCAACATATCTTCGATCAAAAGGATCTCAACATGAGGCAACGTCGATGGGTCGAGTTGCTCACTGATTACGATTGCGAAATTCGCTATCATCCAGGTAAGGCGAATGTTGTCGCCGATGCCTTAAGCCGAAAGGAACGAGTGAAACCACTTCGAGTTCGAGCTCTTGGTATGACCATTCATAACGACCTCATCAATCAAACTCTCACCGCTCAACTCGAAGCACTCAAACCAGAAAACTTGACAAACGAGACCTTGCGAGGCATGGACAAACAATTTGAAACCAAACCTAACGGGGCCAAATACTTCTCAAATCGAATCTGGTTACCAAGTTTTGGGAACCTGAGAGACTTGGTGATGGATGAAGCTCACAAGTCTAAATACTCTATACACCCCGGTGCCGACAAAATGTACCACGGCATCAAGGAAATGTACTGGTGGCCCAACATGAAATCTGACATTGCAACCTATGTTGGCAAGTGTCTTACTTGTTCCAAAGTTAAAGCTGAACACCAGAAACCTTCCGGTTTGCTACAACAACCCGAAATACCACAATGGAAATGGGAGCAGATCACCATGGATTTCATTACTAAACTCCCGAAAACTTCTAACGGTTGCGATACCATTTGGGTGATCGTCGACCGACTCACTAAATCTGCTCATTTCCTAGCCATCAAAGAAACCGACAAGATGGAACGTTTGACACGGATCTATCTGAAAGAAATTGTGTCAAGACACGGCGTACCCATCTCAATCATCTCCGACCGAGATGCTCGATTTACTTCTCGCTTCTGGCAATCACTGCAAAAATCTCTCGGTACTCGACTGGATATGAGTACGGCTTACCATCCTCAAACCGATGGCCAGAGCGAACGAACCATACAAACACTGGAAGACATGCTACGAGCCTGCGTAGTTGACTTCGGTAAAAACTGGGAAAATCACTTGCCGTTGTGCGAGTTCTCGTACAACAACAGTTATCACACCAGCATAAAGGCTGCACCCTTCGAGGCACTGTACGGTCGTAAGTGCCGGTCACCTATCTGTTGGACTGAGGTGGGGGATACACAACTCACCAGTCCAGAAATCATACATGAAACAACTGAAAAGATCATCGGCATACAAAACCGACTAAAAGCCGCGCGTGATCGTCAGAAAAGCTATGCTGACGTGAGACGCAAACACCTTGAGTTCCAAGTTGGGGACAAGGTACTTCTCAAAGTGGCACCGTGGAAAGGTGTCATTCGATTCGGAAAACGAGGCAAACTAAACCCTAGATACATCGGGCCATTCGAAATCCTTGAAAAGATTGGTCCAGTGGCATACCGCCTACAACTTCCTGCTGAGCTTAGCAACGTTCACAACACATTCCACATTTCTAATCTTAAGAAATGTCTGTCTGACGAGACACTGATTATACCGCTCGACGAAATTCAGATCGATGATAAACTTCATTTTGTCGAGGAACCTATGGAAATAATGGACCGCGAGGTCAAACAACTAAAACAGAGTCGTATTCCCATCGTGAAAGTCAGGTGGAATTCTAGGCGTGGCCCGGAGTTCACCTGGGAACGGGAAGACCAAATGCGACAGAAATATCCACATCTCTTCCCAGACAACGCACCGACCGTGCAATCAAGCTAATTTCGGGACGAAATTCTTTTAACAAGGGGAGAATGTAACAACCGCCAAATTAGGGCTAGTATTAGCGCCTAACTCTTTGTTAATACATGTAATTAGTTCTGTGTTAGGCTAATTTATGTATCGGATTATATGTTGGTTAATATATACAACTTTGCGATTTGATTAAATCGTGCGCAACTTAAATAGAATGAAATTCTATTCGATTAACACGGACGTTGGTGAACAAATGTTATAAACTAAAATAACGCAATTATAACTGAAATGCTATTTTATAATAGTTAATAACTGACTTGTACTACTCGAATAAAACGTACACGATTTTAAAAACAAAAGTGATTAAAATTAATCTAACCTATTAAAGGTTTAAGGAAATAAGTTAAATAAATCATTGAACAAGATTGTGATTTATAAATATAATTAAACGCGTAAAATAAATATTTAACGTTTAAATGACGGAGCAAACGAACACCGCACGGAGCGGGAACGCGGGGCGAAAGTGGGGATTTAACCTCCCACCTCCACCCATTTTCTTTCATTCCTTATTCTCTCTCTCTCTCCTCCTTTTCTTTTCTCTCAAAAACCACAAACCAAAAATCAACGAAAATCGCAAAATAAACATACTAAACGACCTCGGATCTTCAAGCCCCTTTGGAAATAAACGACCACCTCGCGACGATCTACACTTCTACCTTTTCGGATTTTCAATCCGACACTTTGTAAGTTTCCGACAAATCCCGACATCTCTCGTTTTTGATCATTTTTACTAGTTTATGGTTTTGATAGGCTTGTTATGTTCATATAAGGGTTGGGTAAAAGAATCGGACCAAACGGAAACCCGAAAACATGTTTTTGGCTCAAAATCCGTCAATCAGACGTAAGTGACGCACTGATGAACCCAGATATGCGTCACTTCGTGCGACACTGACTAAGTGTCGCATAAGCCCTCTTTTCCCGTCACTACCTAAGTGACGCATTTTCAATATCCGTCACTACTAGCGTCACTTGCCTTAGTGACGCCTATGATCGAAATCTAATTTTATACGACACTCTTGCCCGACACTACTCTAGTGACGCCTAGAACCTTAAACCGACACTTGTTACCGTCACTGCCTAAGTGTCGCCACCTTATGCGTCACTTCCCTAAGTGACGCCCTAAACTTATATTTCGCGATTTTATGCGACACTTCCTAAGTGTCGCCTAAACCTTAAGTGACGCTATGAAGTGTCGCACAAAGCAGTAGACTTTCAACTATTTTTGCACTAAGTGTCGAACTTATACAACTTCCAATACTTATACCCTACGACGTAACAAACATCATAGAACATACTGTTCTATTACAATACTCTAAATTGCGTTATGAACGATAAAACCTTAATTATAACAAATCACCAACGGGCCGTATATACTCTGACACGAACGTGAACGAACCAACGTTAAACACAACGGGGTATGAACAACTAGCCTAGATGGTCTTGCGAGACATCTACTTACTTAACCTTACGTGTTTAGGCACTAGAAGGTTACGGGTTCGGAGAACCTACTTGATTTACTACTACTTGCTATTTACCCCTGCTCGACTCAGGTGAGTCTTACAGCCCCACTTTTACTGTTTTATACTTTGGGGTGAGATACTTAGCAACTGTTTTACGCATGAACACAATGTACTGAACTGAAAACATTACTGATTACAAACAAACGCATGAGTTACTTTTATCCACTGAAAGCCTCCTTATCGTAAGTTGTTAGTTATGGTCTTAAGCGCGAGTACTAGTAAATGGATCCATTTGGGACTGACAATCCCTGTCTGGGGTGGTAGCGCCACCACGTACTGATTTACACGTAGAAACAGACATATTAGTATTTGTTACATATGAGTGTGCGGATAGCACTCACGGGGGTACGTGATTCATTTCACACTACACGGTCAAGCTTCAACTTATGAGCTCATGGCACTGTACTGATTAACTGATTTACTTACTTTGCTTGATAGCAATACTGGTACATACTTGTGGTTCATAACACTTACTTATTACTAAACCTGTGAGATTCACCAACCTTTTTGGTTGACACTTTTTAGCTTTGTATCTCAGGTACACATACGGAGTAGGATCACTCCAGGATTACTAGCTAGAGTCGCATGATTTCCAAACTGCATTTAACGGAGATTCTTTGGCATTATCTTTTGTAACTACGATTATGTAATAGAATCTCCCGCTATACGCGTGAACTCTAGGGAACTACTTTTTGTATACGAAAACCTACGGTTTTCAAACGATTATTATTTATGAAACCTTTTATAAACGTCTCATTTAGAGGTCGTTTACTATTAATCTTGTGCTGTGTATATTGATTAGTAACACCCAATGTATGCTTCCGCAAACCGTTAAATTTGGGGGTGTTACAGAGTGGATGTCGATATCAACTTTTGTATAGAAGAGATACGTTATTTTAGGAGATTATTATTTCTTGGTGAATACTCTACATATGTATTATATATATGCCTTATGGTTATGAATAAGATATATTAATTCTTCCTCTCTATTATTCTTACTTTATAACACGTTATCAGCACCACTCTCTCCTTTGAGTTTAGGGTTTATAGCATCGGCACTTTTTATTGAGGTATGACACTAAATTTAATTATTCTTCCGTTCGCTCAATATGCTTTTGCTTGTAATATTTGAATTGCATGTTATTATTATTATATTAGATATTAGATATATGAGTTATGATATGCATGTCTTAATACGTCTTATATGAATCTGGTATCACATGTTTATAACCATGTTTAATTATTTAATTGAGTTAATTCATATAATAATGATGATGAGATAGTGCCACGTTTTCATAAATTGCACAAGTGTCTCCTATGTGTCAGCATATTAACATGGAAGATATGCATATATAATTGCGTATGATTAGTTTGGTCCATGTATGATTTAATTGCGTATGATCTAATAAAAATATACTAATCTTTGATGTTGTTTTTATGTATAGTTGATCAGTTTTTGTTATTTTCTGACTATTCTGTTAGACTTGATTATTTTGTATGTTGTGAATCTTAGATTTCATGTCTCCATAATTGTCAATGATAAACTTATATTATGTACAGTATATATGTGTATGTTTAATGTTTAATTGACGTGATGACCTTTGATTTGTCAGTGATATATTATGGTACATGATTTCTTACGGCTTAGATTAATAATTAATAGAAAGAAAAAGGGTAGATCACATGCGAATCTTAGTAATAATATAATCGTAACATTGGATATGGTTATAGAATAGCTTTAGTTATGTATTCAAATCATGTAATTATTGCATGTACCATTTTTGTAAATTTCTTTGTACAATTTATTTATAAGTACGTTACAGTAGATCATAACATCTATATCCATATCGCTACTAAATCTTATACCATAAAAGTCCTAAAGATAAATTATTATGACTTTATATGCTCTGTTGAAATTCACTGCATTTATTATTGATAATTTGTGAGTACATGTTAATTTTTGGTTGATTTGTAATATAGTTGATCATGACAAGCCTTTCAAAACTCGAGTTCTTGGCTTTGGACATTTCTGGAAACAACTATTTGTCCTGGATACTAGATGCTGAAATGCACTTGGATGCAAGTGGTTTGGGAAATACTATCAAACCCGGGAATCAAACTACCCCTCAAGAAAAGGCAAAAGCTATGATCTTCTTAAGACACCACCTCCATGAAACTTTGAAAACTGAATATCTCACTGTCAAAGATCCTCTGGTTTTGTGGATAAATTTGAAAGACAGGTATGACCACCAAAGGACTGTGATATTGCCCCGAGCTCGTTATGATTGGCAAAACTTGAGGTTGCAAGATTTTAAATCTGTGAATGATTACAACTCGGCTATGTTTCGAATTACCTCACGGTTGACATTATGTGGGGAGAAAATAACTGATGCGGATATGTTAGAAAAAACATTTTCCACTTTTCATGCATCTAACATATTGTTGCAACAACAATATCGTGAAAGGGGTTTTAAGAGGTATTGTGATTTGATTTCAGTTTTGCTTGTAGCCGAGCAAAATAATGAGCTCCTCATGCAAAATCATGAGACATGTCCAACTGGTACCGCTCCCTTCTCGGAAGCGAATGTGGCAACATACCATGATCAAAGTAACATACGCAATCATGGTGGTAACCGTGGTCGTGGTTGTGGACGTGGACGTGGCCGTGGACGTGGTCATGGTCGTGGTTATGGTCGTGGCCGTGGAGGAAGCCATGGTCAAGGACGTGGTCATGGAATTTATTATGGTGTTCCATTTAAGAACTATCACCAAAGGGGTAATAATAATAAGTATGAAAATGGTGGAAAAGCTAAAAGTGGTGTGTCTAATGTATGTCATCGTTGTGGAAGTGAAGATCATTGGGTACGTGCTTGTCGTACCGCTAAGCATCTAGTTGAGCTCTACCAACAATCCCAAAAGAACAAAGGCAAAGGGGTAGAAGCAAATTACACTATTGAGGATGACAAAATTAATAGTCCCCATGGAAGTCAAGAAAATATGGAAGCAACTCATTTGGAGGTTGGGGACTTCCTTATGAATGACTGATCATTCGATTATTTTAATTGTTTTCGCATGCCATGCCTTTATTTATTTATTTATTTTATCTTTTGCTTAGTTTTAGATTGTTTTGAACTTTGTTGCATGACATGCCTTTGGTTTATGGTTATTTTGATTAGTTTTGAACTTATTTTGCTTGGATTTTAATGAGGTGTTTTTGGTTTTAACTATTATGGTTATCTATGTGTTTAATTTGTATTAGTGTGTTTTTTCTTTTGAAGCAATATGAATCATACTATTGAATTGGCTAATGAGGATGAAGATATGTGTCTAGTGGATAGTGCTACTACACATACAATTCTCAAGAAGAGGAAATATTTCTCTAATTTCATTATTCAAGAAGCAAGTGTTAGCACAATATCTGGTAGTGCAAAATTAATTGAAGGCTCAGGAAGAGCCAATATAGTATTACCGGGAGGAACACAGTTTAAAATTGACAATGCATTATTTTCCCCCAAGTCTAAACGAAACTTATTAAGTTTCAAAGATATTCGTAAAAATGGATATCATATTGAGACAACAAATGAAGGACATGCTGAATTTCTTCTTATTACAAATATCATTTCGGGTAAAAAGCATGTGTTTGAGAAATTATTTGCATTTTCCTCCGGTTTATATTTCACTATTATTAGTGCAATTGAATCAAATGTGGTCATTAAATTGATGGACCAAGATAACTTTATCCTATGGCATGACCGGTTAGGCCATCCCGGTTCTACAATGATGCGGAGAATTATTGAACAATCATGTGGGCATAATTTAAAGAATCAAAGAGTTCTTGAATCTAATAATATCACATGTGTTGCTTGCTCGAAAGGAAAATTAATTACTCGCCCATCACCAGCAAAGATAAGGAATGAATCCCTTAATTTTCTGGAAAGGATACAAGGAGATATATGTGGGCCTATACATCCTCCTTGTGGACCATTTAGATATTTTATGATTTTAATTGATGCATCAACTAGATGGTCCCATGTGTGCTTATTATCAAGTCGCAATCTGGCGTTTGCGCGATTACTTGCCCAATTAATAAGATTAAGAGCACATTTTCCAGATTATCCTATTAAGACAATTCGTCTAGACAATGCTGGTGAGTTTACATCTCAAACATTCAATGACTATTGTATGTCGATTGGGATAAGTGTTGAACATCCGGTCGCTCATGTTCATACACAAAATGGGCTTGCTGAATCGTTTATCAAGCGACTTCAAATGATTGCAAGGCCGATGATAATGAAAACAAAGCTACCAGTTTCTGCTTGGGGCCATGCAATTCTACATGCAGCAACACTAATACGCATCAGGCCAACAAGTTATCACACATCCTCCCCAATACAGTTGGTTTGTGGTCAGGAACCAAATATTTCCCATTTACGCATTTTTGGTTGTGCGGTATATGTCCCAATTGCTCCACCACAACGAACAAAAATGGGACCTCAAAGAAGGTTGGGAATATATGTTGGGTATGAATCAACATCAATTATTAAATATTTAGAACCATCAACGGGGGATTTATTTACGGCTAGATTTGCTGATTGCCATTTTGATGAGTCAGTATTCCCAACATTAGGGGGAGAAGAAAAACAGCTGGAAAGACAAATCAGTTGGAAGGAATTATCATTATCTCATCTTGATCCTCGAACTAAACAATGTGACTTAGAAGTTCAAAAGATAATTCATTTACAAGGATTAGCGAATCAGTTACCAGACGCATTCACTGACCCAAAGAAAGTGACTAAGTCATATATACCAGCTGTAAATGCTCCAGTGAGAATTGATGTATTGGATGGACATCACATTGGTAATGAGTCTAATGCACGTATGAAGCGTGGTAGACCAATCGGTTCCAAAGATAAAGTTCCTCGAAAGAAAAAAAGGAGCAACTAATCAAGATGGTCAAATCGAGGCAAAGGATAATCCAGAAGGTTCTCTTGGAGAAGCCTTAGACATGATGGTTCAAGAAGAACCTCAGGTACCTGAAAATGAAGAGATCTCAATTAATTATATCATGTCTAGAAAAATATGGAATCGAAATGCAATCGACGTCGATGATACATTTGCATATAATGTAGCGCTAGAAGTAATGGAAGGTGATGAGGATCAAGAACCAAGATCTGTTAATGAATGCAGACAAAGAAATGATTGGCCAAAATGGAAAGACGCAATTGAGGCAGAACTAAATTCTCTTGAAAAAAGAGAAGTTTTTGGACCGGTAGTTCATATACCAAAAGGTGTAAAATCGGTGGGGTATAAGTGGGTTTTTGTGCGAATGAGAAATGAGAAAAATGAAATTGTGAGATATAAAGCTCGATTGGTTGCACAAGGTTTCTCATAAAGACCTGGAATTGATTATGAGGAGACATATTCTCCAGTGGTGGATGCAACAACTTTTCGATATCTTATTAGTCTGGTAGTACAAGAAGGAATTGATTTGCGTCTAATGGATGTCGTGACTGCCTATTTGTATGGCTCACTTGATACAGAGATTTACATGAAACTCCCTGAAGGGTTTAATCTGCCTGATTCATGTAAGGGAAGTTCTCGAGAACATTATTCAATCAAATTAAACAAATCTTTATATGGGCTAAAACAATCTGGACGTATGTGGTATAATCGTCTTAGTGAGTATCTATTGAAAGAAGGATATAAAAATGATCCTATTTGCCCATGTATATTTACAAAAAGATCTGGATCTGAGTATGTTATAATTGCTGTCTATGTGGATGATTTGAATATCATAGGAACTCCAAAAGAGCTTCCTAAAGCAGTTGAGTACTTAAAAAGTGGATTTGAGATGAAAGATCTTGGAAAGACAAAATTTTGTCTTGGTTTACAAATTGAGCACCTTAAGGATGGAATCCTTGTGCACCAAGAAGCTTACATAGAAAAGGTGTTGAAAAGATTTTATATGGACAAATCTCATCCACTAAGCACTCCAATGGTGGTAAGGTCACTAGATGTTGAAAAGGACCCATTTCGACCCCCGAAGGATAACGAAGAAATTCTTGGTCCAGAGATACCCTACTTAAGTGCGGTTGGGGCATTGATGTTTCTCGCTGGTCATACACGACCTGATATATCATTTTCTTTAAATCTATTAGCGAGATACAGCTCATGTCCTACAAGAAGACATTGGAGTGGAATAAAACAAATATTTCGCTACCTTCAAGGTACAAAAAATATGGGTTTATATTTTACTAACCAATGCAAAACAAGTTTAGTTGGTTTTGCAGATGCATGGTATATGTCTGACCCACATACTGGTCGATCTCAAACTGGGTATGTTTTCACAAATGGTGGTACTGCAATTTCTTGGCGTTCAGTAAAGCAAACAATCACAGCCACTTCATCAAATCATGCCGAGATTTTAGCAATTCATGAAGCAAGTCGAGAGTGTGTTTGGTTACGAAATGTGATACATCAAATCCGTGATTCTTGTGGTATTTCTTCTGGACCTAAGGCACCTTCAATATTATATGAAGACAATACAGCATGCATCGCTCAACTTAAAGAAGGATATATCAAGGGTGATCGAACCAAATATATTGCACCAAAGTTCTTCTTCACTCATGACTTACAGAAATGTGGAGACATCAAAGTACAACAAGTTCGTTCAAGCGAGAATCTAGCAGATCTATTTACCAAGGCACTTCCTAATTCAACATTTCAGAAGTTTGTTCATGATATTGGGCTGCGTCGACTTGATGAACTCACCTGATGTACTCATCAGGGGGAGTAAATACGTGCTGCACTCTTTTTCCCTTAGTTATGGTTTTATCCCACTGGGTTTTCCTAACAAGGCTTTTAATGAGGCAGCATCCTCACGCGTATTGAAAGATTATGTACTCTTTTTCCTTCACTAGGATTTTGTCCCATTGGGTTTTACCTAGTAAGGTTTTAACGAGGCATAATTCTTAATCAATGGACATCCAAGGGGGAGTGTTATAAATCTATATATGGAGTGGATGTCGATATCAACTTTTGTATAGAAGAGATACGTTATTTTAGGAGATTATTATTTCTTGGTGAATACTCTACATATGTATTATATATATGCCTTATGGTTATGAATAAGATATATTAATTCTTCCTCTCTATTATTCTTACTTTATAACAGTATGGATATAATAAAGCAAAACATTATCTCTCTCTCACATGCTATTCTTTGAAATGAACATTCTTCCGTTTAGATTTTTCCTTTCAGAAGTGCTCCTAAATTTACACATTAGGACCATAGTTTTACAGAAGTTGCCCATTAGAGCCCATTCCTAAAATTTCTCTTGTCCAAAACAGTCCAAAACCTACCAAGAGAATATCCAGAATCACCCAATAAAGAGGATGTGGGCAAAAATTGCCAGCTCTAATAATTAGTGTGGGGTGCACCTATGTGATCACCTCAATAATAATCAAAACCTAATTACCCATTTACCCCCAAAACAAATCATCTCACAAACGACAAGTCGAAAATTATGAAAATTGCACCATAAAATTCAGCTTTTTCTCATCTTCGATTCAAGATCTTTCAAGGCATACTTTTGACGACTTTATTAAATTATGCCCCGCGATCCAGACCTGCACAAGCCTCCTCAAACTCAGATTTTTAACGAACTTTGGACGCGCATAACTTTTGGCTCGTTGATATCTAGACCACCAAATTTTGCAGGCACTTCACATACAACATAATAAAAGTTTTCCAATTCGTACTTTTTCAAAATTCACACTAACGGCAAATTTGGACCTAAATCCAAAATATGACCATTTTGACACTTTTTATAACCAAATTTGCAACCATTTTGATTCGGCTACTCTAACTATTTTCCAGCAAGTTCACTTGCACATTTCAACACAACAACACGTACCAACGTCGTCCAAACCATCATTTCTACTAGTTTTAACAAAACGATCCATTTGGATATCTTTTGACCCGTTTAGAAATCAACAACAATTTTACCACTAGACTTTTAAATCATAACATATTTACTATTCCATGTGCAAAATCATAAATACTCGCGGGTGCCAATTACCACAATGAATCAAGTTTAACATTTGGCGTTTTAATCACATTCCCACCAAAAGTATGACCAAGACCACACACTTCCATATCTAGCTAGACTTGCAACTTTACAACTATGATTATTACCCATTTTGAAACTACAAAATTCAACTTCGAATTGACAACTAGGGGTGTTCAAAATATTCCGAAACCGAAAAACCGAATCGGAAACCGGTTATATTTAACCAAATTTAGGTTAATCGAACCAAATTTTTTCATTTTTCGATTTCGGTTAACCGAACCGATATTATTTTGGTTTTTCGGTTTCTGTTTTGGTTCATGATTTTGGGATAGACATGATAAACTGTTAACCGAAAAAACCGAAAATTTTATACATAGTTTTAAATATATGTATATATATTGTATATATTATATGTATATAAAGATATCTACACTTGTATTTTAATAAAATCACTTATATTTCTTTTTAGTTTCATTTTAATGCAGTTTACTAGTTTAATTTTGCCCTAATATGCTAACAATTACTATTTAGTTCTAAATATGTCTTAATGATTAACATACGTATAACATAAATACACAATTATAAAGAGTCAAATGCTTATCATTTGATAATTTTGTTATCAAAAAATCTTAAATATAGTGAACACTTATTAATGAATGTGTATTTGTGTGTTATTAATTACTTTTAAAAATAAGTATTAATTAATAAACGGTTAATTGGTTAACCGAACCGAAAAAGCGGTTAACCGATTGCCGGTTAACCGAATTATTCGGTTTCGGTTTAGGTTTAAGAAATTGGTGAACCTATTTTTCGGTTAACCGGTTCTCGGTTAACCAAACCTCCGGTTAACCGTCCGTGAACACCCCTATTGACCACTATCCATCTTTACTTTACCAAGTCAATGGTATACCCCATCAACCACTAAATACTTTACATTTTAATCAACACGTGTCACTAAAGTATAGTTTTGGGCGACTTACATAGTGGCAATCAAACACGACAATTCAAAAGAATGAGGATGTTTGTCTAACCATAAAAGCAAGCTCCAATCCACGCTACATTCTCGCAACCACAATCTACTCGTTATTTTCATTTGGTTCAACCGAACCATTGCACCTACAATGTAACACCCCCAAATTCGTTGATTGTGTTTAGCGGAAGCATTTAGTTAAGTATGGGGAGTGCCACAATATACTTTGTACATGCATACGTATCAGAGCTTATGATTACAACAGAACATATGTATTAAGATGCCAAATGTAATAGTTACAAAGTTTTACGATTCATCGAATCGTACAAATGTAAAAGTAGTTAAGTTTACAAAAATAGATTTCGTAAATATGACTAAAACAGATTAGTTATATAAAAGAAATCCAGTTGTCAAAAGTTGGCATCCTATTTGCTTCAAGGGTCGCCTATGTTCCATATGTGCAGGCGGATCTTACGTGCGCAGCTAATTCCCTGAAAAACATAGTAAAAGGTCAACAACGAGGTTGAGTGAATTCACAGGTTTTATGTTCACAAATAGTTATCGTCATCACGATCAAATAAAGTTTCGTGGAATGTTATCCAAAGTGTATGTTTAGTGGGATGTTGCCCAAAGATGTAGTTACATGTGATGTTACCCAAAAGTACAGTTTATGATTCGTAGGAAAGTGGTATCCTATTAGTATTTGTAGGAATGTAAGTATCCTAATGGTTGTTCGTAGGAATGTCAGTATCCTAATAGTTGTTGGTAGGAATGTCAGTATCCTAATAGTTGTCAATGGATCCATGTCAGTAGGATCGAGTACCCATGTCAGTAGGGTTCACCTAGTGGGGAGTGTCAGTGTCCCCTGTTCTACAAGTATAACGGGTCCATGTCAGAAGGATCTAGTACCCATGTCAGTAGGGTTCAAATAGTAGGGAGTGTCAGTGTCCCTTGATCCATGTCAGTAGGATCTGGTCCATGTCAGGAGGACCCATCAGTTACCCAATCGGTTTGGTAAAAGCGTTGCTGGTCGTTTTCCAGCATTTCCAAAACAAGCTTATTACGTTTACAGTGTTTGTAGTACAAAAACGTTATTTCGTAAACATCGGTTTGTGTAACAGTTTAACAGTTCCATGTACTCTAATCGTTCGAGTAAAACCAGTATACATTCGTGTATGTAAAAGTGTTTGACTATATTTTCCACCCCTAGTTGAAAGCAATAAAAACAGTTAAAATGTAGGGGCTGTGAACTCACCTGATGAGCTAAGTATGTTCGAGTGCTAGCAAAGCCTAAAGCCCAAGTAAAGTCCCTAACGTCCTATATATAGGAGATTATAATATAAGTATGTGACTAATCAGTCAGTCAAGGTTAGTTGTCCAATCAACTAGAAATATCCAAGTGTTTGTTTGGTGTTTTGTTTGTAGTTTGAAAACACGTATGACCCGTTGGTGACGGTGTATAATAATAATTTCAAAAACATTATTATTATGTTTCGTTCCATTTGTATACTTATAAAAGTGTGTCAATCATTCTTGCATTGGTTTAATATCGTATTGACTAATTATTATCGTTCGGTAACCATTTTGAGTAAATTACAAAGTGCTAAAAAATGTTGACCAAAGTTGACCGCTCGGCGAACTGAGGCTGCTCTACGAACCGAGATCTGCTCTGCGAACCGAGATCTGCTCTGCGAACCGAGATTGAATCTCATCTCGCGAAATTCGCTGTTTACGATATTTGGTGCAAATTTCGATCCTAAAGTGTTTTTAACAAGTTTCTTGGATATATTCTTGTTGAGTGGACTTAATAGCATGTAAATAGAAGTGTTTTAAGTAATATTTCTTACCAATTTGAGGTGAATCCGAAAATTAGGTGAAAATTGAAGATGGAGAAGAAAATGGTGGATCTTGAGCTTGGATCTTGGGGGTGAAGTTGGTGATAAGTTTTGTTGTTGTTGTTGATCCGAAAATATGAAGAAAATGGTGATGATTTAGTGATTTTTGATGAGTTTCTAGTGAGAGAAAGAGGGTTTTTAGAGAGAGGGATGAGAGAATAAGTGTGTGTTTTTGGTGAAATGAGAATGAGAATGAGATGGTGAGGTTGGGTGGGGGGGGGGGGGGGGGGTATGGGTTGGGGCCGGTTGGGATCAAAAGGAGGAAGGGATTTTGTCCCAAATTTGTGGTATTTTATCCGTGTTCGTTTACCCGATCGTTAAATGTAACAAAAATGTTTTTAATTGATAAGTTTTTAAATACGAATACTTTGTAAATATTATTGACATAATATTTAATAAACGTTTATGTTATTTAGTAATCTCACAGTATTAAATAATTTTGTTCATCAACAGTTGTATATTTTTGCCGTGTCTGTTCCAATTGTTTTGTACACGTTTATAACTAATTACAAAAGTAATACTACGCGTATTAACTAGTTGGGCTTTGCTACTTATCTCTAAAAGTGTTGTGAATTCAATCTAAGTCTAGGGAATTAGCCTAAAAATGCGTGCAAATAATGTTTATAATTATGTCGAAATTGCGGGGTGTCACATACAACATTAAACAACTGAAGGGGTAAGCAAAATGCTTAGTGAGCATATAAACAATTAAATAAATAATCCACCACTGAAACAATACATAGTACCGTACTACAACAGTACGCATATTAAAACAACATCACTTAGTACTGTACCACAACAGTACGCATACTAAAACAACATCACTTACTACCGTACCACAACAGTATGCATACTAAAACACCATCACGTGTAATGTAAAGCACGTATTCAACAACATCATGTGCAACGCACATATTCATCAATATCACTATGCTAACATAAGCTAGCTAATCTGTGTAAACAACGAATCTCTACAACGCTCATTCCACATAATTCGACATATAACAACAATTCCTCCCAACAATTAATCACATCATGCAACAAACATAAATAAACAACAAATATCGAATACAATAAGTAACTCCCCTTAGTCATGTGAACCTATTGCACGTATGCAATCCGGAACACCTAACCATTACCCATTTAACCCCCATATCACTCACCTTTGCTTTTTAGGCAATTATGCGGTTTAATGATCGATTATGAATACCACGTCTTTGGTCACCTATCATATAACACATCAATATTAGCAACTAACAATCATCATAATCACCTAATTAATCATCATCATCAACCTATCACCCTCTTGGGTTAACCAAGTTTGGCTTATAATCAATTTAAACAATGTCGTCTCTGCTTTCATGATAATATTTAATTCAATTATTTGATCACTTAAATTATCACTTTGATTATGATTAAAACATCATTATATCATCATAATAACAACTCTTCCAACTACAATTTAAGTAGGTTATCACTAACTTATAAAAATTCAACATAAACCAATTCAAGATTATGAAGAACCACTTGCTACAATTTCATCAATTAACCATAATCACCTTTAGAGTTTGGTTACTTGGATTATTACCTCAATTACCATCAACATCATCGCAATAACTTCTTTAATTGGTAGTTAATATGAGTTATCATGCAATTACAACAATCTAACCTAACTCATCAATCATGATCATACCCACTTCAAATCTTCATCTTAATTTCAATCAAAGTATCATATTAGTATTATAATAACACTTTTAACTCAAACCTTAAACTAGTTATCACTAGTTTACAATAATTTTATCAAGATCACCATAAGAACAACTTAGAGTTCTTCACTTCTAGCTTGTAATTAGGTTAACAACTATCATTAGTGAATTCAACTAACACCAATTTAACATATTTAAAGCCCTAATTTCATATTATAGCAACTAACATCTTAAAAACCCCACAAAACCCATTTCTAGGTTAAGAGAATCAAGAAACAACACTCACATTTGGTTAAGAAGAATCAAGAGAGAATGAATTAGGTGTTTCTAGCTTTAATTTGATGATTTGGGGCTGTTTTCTCTTCTCCTTCCTCCCTTCATGCGACCTCTCTCTCTATTCTCTCTTCCTGGAATGTTCGAGATGTATTTCTGGATACAGGGCCGGCCCGCAAATTTTAATGGCCCGGTGCAACCGAAAAGAAAGGGCCCTTTAAACACCGAAATTTATATATAGATATATTATTACTAACAAAGTTCATCGGTACTAAAAAATTGTTACGGAGTACTATAATAAAATAATTATATTTACAGCATCAAAACATTTCATCAAATATTTAGATGCATCGAAGTTTACTATTTAAATCGTCTAACTCTCTCAATACTCTTGGAAAAAAAAACACTTATGGCTCAACTCCTTATAATCAAATTCAGCTTAAGGTATATGTAATTCGAATAATTAAGCTAACAATTATCAAAGATAAAATAAAAATTTATAAACTTAATACTCAATATTAAAAAGATAAAGGATACATCCTTCTGGTCTTGGCAATTAAATTTTACGTTCAAGTCAAAAGTATACTGAATTACTCGAAAAACTTACCAAAAAATACAAATCACAAAAGGGGCCCACAGTTGTGAACTGTTACTCCATGTGTGACACGATACACGGAAATAAATAATATAAATTGGGCTCAATATCTTCACAATGGGCTGTAACCTATTATAATTATAATTGTAGTAGAATGGGCCCCCAAGAAAGCTTGGGCCCTGTGCAGTGGCACAGCTTGCTCCTGCCTAGGGCCGGGCCTGTCTAGATATGTATGCATATGTTGGTCGATATGTATATGTATGTTTTAATTAATTTTATTCTCGTCAATTATTATTGTCTGGAACTTAAAACCGATCACAATTATTATTGTTTTATCTAATTAATAATAATTAAAATATTTACATTTACTTTTATTAAAATAATACTTCGAATTTTGGGGTGTTACAGTTTTAAACATCCAATTTCTATATATAAAAAATGGAGTGTTATGTATTATTAATAATAATGATAATATTGATAGATTCTTATTTATGTTAATCAAAATGCTACAGTATATAACAACAAAAAATCACAAGTTAAAAGTTAACTTACCAATGGATATCATATCGGGGTCTAACGTGTAAGATTAGATCTGTCATTATCTCGACAATATGACAACACTGTTTTATGAGTTAAATAAAAATTATATGATTGTATGACGACATTTTTTATGAAATATGACGACACTTTTTTAATTAACAAAATAAATAAAATAAGTAAATTGATATGAATAAAAAAAAAAAAACGTTTGCAAAATCTTGCGGTGCTTATTTCTTGAGGTTGTATGTCCCTCTGTCCGACGGTCCGACCTCATCATCAATATCAATATCCAACCATTTTTTTTGTTTTTTTCTGATTTTTAAAACAAGAAAATTGTTAAATTTCAATATAATACAAGAGAAAGGTCGTTGATGAAATGAAGTATGCAGAATGAGAAAAACAATACACAGATACACAATTATCTACCGTGTTACCATTTTGGTATTTGTGTACTAAATCATATAATTTTTTGTTAAAAGGTTGATCACCGACAATTCAAATAGCTATTTATCCATAATTTAATGTCATATATGATGATTTACTATGTATTTTATGTTATAAAAGATGCTTTCATCCATTATCAACGGAGCTATACACCACGGTGATATTTTATGGGATGCCCAATAATACTTATTTTTTATAGGAAAAAAATACACAAAATATCCGATGGATGACCAATCCGATTGTATATTTACTATTCTTTTAGTATATATTTATTTATATTTATTTATTATTAATTATTATCTATTAATTAGGAATTAATTAATTATTACTATGAAATTAGCACATAAAAAAACATTTAAACAACGTTAATTTTAACAGTATATATATATACGCACCCAACTAATACATATACATACAACATTACACGCACACAACTAATAAATCTCATCGAAATTCCTTGTCCCTTCTTCTTTCTTTCTTTCATTCATTCGCTTTTTTCTAAATTCTTATTACCAGATCCTTCTTTCCTTTCATTTTCATCATTTCATCATCAGGTACATATATATATATCAATCAATCGATGATTAATTATTTAATATATAATAATTTAGATTTAAATCTTACGTCAATTATAAACGATCTAATTATTTATAAACTTTATTGATTAATCTTTTATTTTTCTAATTTTATTGTATCAGATTGTTAATTTTATAGTTTTTATACGGATTCTGGATTTGGTAAATGGAGAATTCGATAAACGAATGTACGAGACGTTAATTATTAGATTAAACCGAGATGCCAGAATTAGCGTATGATTGTGAATTTAGTAGCGGCAATACGACGACGTCTTACTCGTTATCATCTAATGGATTCTGGTCTAAACATCGAGATGACGTTAGCTACACTCAGCTCCAGAAGGTTTTTAATTCGATTTATATTAATTTGGATGTAATTTTATCTGTTTTAATACTTTGATTATGTTGCATTCCTATAGAATAACTTGAGAGTTGATTTTTGGATCTTATTAATGGGAGTAGATATTTGTAATTAACTGAAACTTGTTAGTGATTATATTTATGTGTATTTATCATTGTAGTTCTGGAGCGAGTTATCACCGCAAGCTCGGCAGCAGCTCTTGAGAGTCGATAAACAAACTCTTTTCGAGCAAGCTCGAAAAAATATGTATTGTTCCAGATGCAATGGGTTACTTCTCGAAGGCTTTATGCAAATTGTTATGTATGGGAAGTCTATGCAGCAGCAGGAGGGGATAGTTGGTCAGGTTTCTGGCGATGGACGGAGAATTGTAAAGGATAGTGCTGTTGAAGATAGTTGTTTGACAGAGAAATGTGATGATGATGTTGGAGATCCGTCTGTCCACCCTTGGGGAGGTCTGACGACTACTCGTGATGGAACACTTACTCTCCTGGATTGCTATTTATATTCTAAATCTCTGAATGGGCTTCAAAATGTACGCTAATTATTAAATTGTTTGTTTTTCTGTGGAGTTGTAAGCTTTTGTATCTCACATTTACTCATTCAGGTCTTTGGCAGTGCCAGAGCAAGGGAACGGGAGCGTGAATTACTTTATCCTGATGCATGTGGGTGTGGAGGTCGCGGGTGGATTAGCCAAGGAATGGTGGGGTATGGTAGAGGTCATGGAACTCGGGAAATGTGTGCGTTGCATACTGCCAGACTTTCTGTTGACACTCTGGTTGATTTTTGGTCTGCACTAGGAGAAGAGACACGGCGATCTCTTCTAAAGATGAAGGAGGAAGATTTTATGGAACGCCTAATGTATAGGTATGCTCCTACAATATAATTTATGAGCAAGTTATTAATAGAGTCTAATGAAATACTGTATACACATCTTCGTATCAATAGTAAAGATTTTTATTTCAGCCCTCCTTTTGGATGTTCAGCATGCGTCTTTGTTGAAAAGAGCATCAAATGTAGCCACATTTTTTTCTTTAGTCTTTTTGAAAGGGTTGTAATGGGATTATGAGACAAGTAAACTTACATTCTTGCAACGATATTTGTTAATGAAACACACTGCTAGTTTTGGATGGGTTGTTTAATGTAGCAATAGGATAGTGCCAATTAGGTTAGGATTAGGGTTGAGCACATCAGTTATATATGCAGGGTTTCTGTTAGATCTGATATAGAAAATTTTAGTACTGCTAGACTTACCCTCCACACTAGTCTTGAAATGTCACCATATACTACCACCTGTCTTTGTCACAGAGTTTCATCAGTGACTGCAATCATGACATTTTTCCGTCAGCAAGCTTCTCACACGATCTTTGTTAGGAGAGCTGTTTTCTTTTTGTGTAATCAACTTAACAAATTCAGACTATTTGGCATTTGTAGGTGGTTCAGATGGTATTTTGCTATTGTGTAGAGCAAAGAGAGCTGTTCTCTTTTATGTTCTAGTTGAAGTTTTAAGCATATTAATTCTCTCTAGTTGTATAGGTAAAGTTATTTTATGTAGAAGGCTGTGAGAAATATATTGATACTTCCATTCCAATCACAATGGAGAACAAGATTTATTTAGATACAAATGAGTTCCTATTATATTTTTTCAGAATCGCTGATCTTCCATTTGATCCTTTCTCTAATAAGCTTTTGGCTCCAATGTTACAGGTTTGATAGCAAGAGGTTCTGCAGAGATTGCAGAAAGAACGTTATTCGCGAGTTTAAGGAGCTGAAAGAATTAAAACGCATGAAGAGAGAAGCTCGCTGCACGAGTTGGTTTTGTGTGGCTGATACAAGCTTTCAATACGAGGTGTGCCTGAGAACTAATTAGTTGACAACCATAACCACATGTTTTTTGCTCTATGTATGCGATTGAACATTTGCAACTTAAAGATTTTACTTGAATGTTCAAATGTTAGGCTAATTGCACAAAATGATAACCAAATTTATATAGGCCAGACAAAACCATTGTGTAAAAAGACAAATCATTGAAGGTAACCAACTTGCCAAACTTACGATATAACGTAATCTGACCTGGTTACCTGGTCTTAATAATGATGTGGCAGCTGACATTTGGGTAGTTTGACCATGCTGACTATATTTCCTGACATGGGGCCTGAAAGAAATTGGAAACTATGATGGCATCTTTTTCGGGGTAAAAATAGATGGTTTCTTAAAATAGAAACTTGACCAAATTTGGGTATCTTTCTTTATGCAATCTTCCCATAAACCTAAATGTCATACTGTTTTCAGTTGTTGGGTGTTCCATTTGCAAACAACAGGATTTCCAGTTTTTGTAACCAAGTGGACTTTCGACTAAGGTGAATAAACTATATGCATTGCAGGTAACCCATAACACAGTCCAGGCTGATTGGCATCAAAACTATGCTGACTCAGCTGGAACTTATCATCACTATGAATGGGCAGTTGGGACTGGAGAAGGAAAATCTGATATTTTGGAGTTTGAAAATGTCGGCTCAAATGTAAGGGCTCAAGTAAAGGGTCTAGACCTCGCAGGTTTGAATGTCTGCTACATCACTCTAAGGGCATGGAAAAAAGATGGACGCTGCAATGAAACTTCAGTGAAAGCTCATGCTTTAAAGGGGCAACAATGTGTACATTGCAGGCTTGTTGTTGGTGATGGTTTTGTCACTATCACGAAAGGAGAAAGCATTAGGAGGTTCTTTGAGCATGCTGAAGAGACCGAGGAAGAAGAGGTATAGTTGTTTGCTGCCTCCGGGTGGGGTTTCCCGGGCCTTATAAGAAACAAGTTTTTATTTTGTTATATTTGTGGAAAGGTTTTTGTCATAATTTTTAACAGCCTTAAATAAACAATTTAGGATGATGATTCGATGGACAATGATGGGAATGAGCTGGATGGAGAATGCTCCCGTCCTCAAAAACATGCAAAAAGTCCGGAACTTGCTCGAGAATTTCTGTTAGATGCCGCCTCAGTTATTTTTAAGGAACAGGTGTGTTCAGCTATGATGAAAAGTCATCTCTCTGCACTTTTTCGTATTAACTATATAACATAACAGAATTTTCAGGTTTATCTCTACAATGTGAAACTGATCCTTTAGTGAAGTGTCTGCTAATGTACTTTAACTTTGTTAACATGTTTGTAGGTTGAAAAGGCTTTCAGAGAAGGTACTGCGCGTCAAAATGCACATAGCATTTTTGTATCTCTTGCACTAAAATTGTTGGAAGAACGTGTACTTGTTGCATGTAAGGATATCATCACTTTGGAAAATCAGGTAATCTTTTAATGCTTAATTTTAACTTTCTTATAGCAGTGGGAATTTCAACTTATTTACTTATGCATGGGTCGATGTGGGTGATCTTATCTCAAACGGGGTCGAAAGTCACCCAAAATACATTGCATCACATACAACCTTCAGAATCATTTTGTTGAATAACTATATCCTCTCTGTAGTGTAAACTCCTTGAAGAAGAAGAGAAGGAAAAGCGTGATGAAGAAGAACGTAAGGAGCGCAAAAGGGCAAAAGAGAAGGAAAAGAAACTTCGTAGGAAAGAAAGACTAAGGAGTAAGGAGAAAGAAAGAGATAATTATCAACAAAATCAAGTTCCAACTGTTCTCGATCTCCACGAGGAGGAACCAGCATCAAGTATAGATGATGAGTCAAATGCGAGTGACACCATGAATACTCTATTATGTAAACCAGAAGAAGATATGGTATCGTCCATGCCTATATCCGAAGATTATAATGTTCATGAAGATCAGAATTTGAGTTATGATTTCTCGTATGCAAGTGATCACTCAAAACATACTCGCAGGAAACCTAAATTATTCTGGGAACAATCTTCAAAGTGGTCTGATAGAGGGCGGTTCACAGGCGTCTCTGAAAGTGGCAGTATGATAAGCAAACCTGACCCAAGGGTTCACAGTGATGGTTTTAGAATAAACAGACCACTTAGAAGCAGCAACGGCTGGGCTAACTCAAGATCAAATGGGTCAAGATATGGCGAGAGATTATATTGTTCTCATAACAAGCCAAATGACAGATACAACCCTCAGGCTTGCAGTTGTTACCAACACGACTATACAGATGTGTCGAAACCATATCATCGTGGAAATAAGTTCAATAATCAAACAGAATATAGCAAAAGCAATGTAACAAGTGCAAAGAAAACATGGGAACCTATGGCACCTCAAAAGAGATGCACCCCCAAACGCAACTCTGATACCTCTCCGACTTTCGAGATTGTACCAGTCAAAGTCAAATCTATTGACCCATCAAATGGTACGGATTCAGATGCAACAAATCATGAACATAATGATGTGAAGGAATCAAAAGATACAGTAGAAAATGAAGTCGATACAATAAGTGGTCCCTCAGATCTGTGCACAAGTAGCAACAACTCAAATTCTGATAGTTGCTCGTCGTGTCTCAGTGAAGGAGATGGAAGTACGTCATTTTCGTCTAACACTCAAAATCCCGATTCTTCGTTTACTTCAGATTCAGAAGATGCTAGCCACCATTCTGAAGTACTAAAAGAAAACGGCATCCCCGACAAACATGAAGATACAAATGAAGCTGAGACTCAATTGCCGTCAAAAGCAGCACAATGTAATGAAAGTGACAAGACAAATGAGGTTACCGGTTCTCTTTTTCAAGAGAATGTTATTCCACCTCCATTTCAAGCTCATGGCATTCACTTCCCGGTGTTTCAAGCTCCTTCTGTGGGTTATTACCATCAAGGTGCGGTCCCGTGGGTGGCTGCTGCGGCTGCTCCCAACGGGTTAATGCCACTACCACATCCAAACCACTACTTGTTCCCAAGCCCATTTGGATATGGTTTGAATGGGAATGCACATCTCCTTCAGTATGGTGTAGGTAACCTCCAACCGTTGGGTCCACCATTGGTTAACCACAGTCGACAGCCAATGTACCAACCTGTTCCACAGGTCAATGGTATCAACATGAAGAATCAGGAGCATGCCAAGGTTCCGGGTCTACAAAAAGTTGAGAAAAATGACGAGAAGTTGCAGAATGAGAATGCTGACAAAACACGAAAGGGTAGTACGGGGTTTTCCCTGTTTCATTTTGGTGGGCCTGTAGCTCTTTCGAACGGGTCAGTTGAGAGCGATGTGAGTTTGTCTTCAAAGGCATACGGAGACACCATTGAGGGTGTCCATGCTTGTGCAAAGGATGCAGTTGAAGTTGAAGAATATAACTTATTTGCAGCAAGCAATGGTATACGGTTTTCTTTCTAATACCATGTCAAGAATTGTGCTTTTTTTATTCGTCATACAATAAACCTCAAAAATCTTTGATGTATTAGTTTGAGGGGTATTTTCGTTCACTTTTTTCTCATATAAAGATATATATAGAGTTTGAGTTGTTTGATTGGTGATTGTATGAGGTTTGTTCCTTTCTATAGCAATGGAGCATTTGCTTACATTTCAACTCTGTTACTCTTTTTATCTTTTCCCTTTTTCCTTGTACCATTTTGTTTGAATTTAAAATCAGTTTATAATAGAGAAACTTGAGTGCCCTGAAGCAGAGATGCAGGTTGCTTGAATAGGAAAATGTTACAAGTATAATACTGTATATCGTTTCGTTATTGATAATTTCTTCAAAATACCGTTCAATCGTGAAACCATATGAAACAAAACGCATAATAACAGCAATTCGACAATGTTCGATCATTGTATCTTAAATTTTTTCCACAAAATGAAACCCATTAGGATCTTTTCATTGGATGGACTAAAATATTATTTGCAAATTCTACAAGGCAACATTAAGTATATTCTTTTTCTTCTTAAGAAGACGGGGATAAAAAATGATGCAAAGTTGCACACCCTGGCAAGTCTTGCACCACCAGTTGCATATCAGGTTTTTAAACTTGAGTTTTACACTATATAAACATTAGATTCATCAAAACTAATACAGTATCTTTTAGTTTGATATCTTTTATGATATCAAACTTATAGTGCAAATTAAGTGTCAAGTGTGATGAGATATAAACTCTTGACTGTTGAAGTTAGCATTCAACCCGTCATATAAAATGGATAATTTTCACGCTGCAGAAGCAAATCTGAATGCATCCTATCATCTTGTTCTATGTTTTTACCCTGTGTACGAAAAATGAACAACCCTTCATTGCATCAAAGTAATTTTGTTCATAAACCACATTACATATGTTGATGTAAACTTCATATTGCACTTGAGCAAAGAGTACCATCTCATTTCAACATTTATCCTCAAAAGACTTAAACTGCGTAAACTTAAGAAATTACAAAGTAGAGTCTTTAAGTACAAACCTTAAACAATATTTTATGGTTTCAAGGCTGACTGTTTGGAAGTCTGCTAAGAACAGAGTGCTCTGGTTTGTGATCACACTCGTAATCAAGGTGAACGAATGCGCGTTCCACTTCTGGTAGTTCTTCTATCTTGATTTGCAATGATTCTCCGATTCCGTGCGCTTCTTTCAGTGGCAGATCCTCAGGCAATTCTATGTCAACCTGTTTTTAAAACAAAAGGATAGCACAACTTTAACTAAAAAAAATAACATATAAATACATAGAATTTAGTTGTGGATGCTTAGGGTCTCGTTAAGTACGCTATATTTTCGACATCAATGAAATACATGGGGAAATGGATAATTTTTTTGGTACGGGTCAGCAGCACAAATTTTTTGTATGGGTTAGATCAGGTTTGGTGAAAACACCTTTTTGTCTAACTTATTTAAAATCTTAAGAAACAATTAGTGTGACAATCATGATTTCCAAAGATATACTGCTTCAAGAAAGAGTATAAGTTCTTGAATAATAGTATGATTTAAGAGGTTTTCTGCATCATAAATAATCTTTGAGTGACTTTCGACCCCAGTTTTCATTTTGCAAGAAAAGAAAAAACGAAATTGACCCATTCACAAGTAAATGGGTCAAAATTTGCAACTCTAGTATAAGCTAATTAATGACACACCTCAACAAAATAAAGAACACCAAATGTGTACGCCCGGACAGTGTCCACACGGCTGATCTTAGGATGATGCCTTAGGACTAGATATGTAAGTGTCTGTAGAAAATCAGGAGGTGCCGACTGCCCAACTAGTGAAACTGCAACATGAAATGACTAAAATTTAGTCCATGATATGTAAAACGCACACTCTCCCCAGCTCGTGAAAATTGGGACTGTTGCTTTCCGAAAACTTTTTGATGAGGTGTAAATTTCATTGTAATTTTAGATAAAAGAGTTACTAAAATATGATATTTTAAAGTTACAATGCTATTTTCTGGTAACTTATTGATCTAAGATTACTCGTTCACCCATGGCGATCAGTACAAAGAACTAGAGATACCGAGAAAGGTCCATAAAATTCTTTAATTTTATCATTATATGTTAACTAAGCTATATACTTTTGGGCCAAGAGATTACCCCGTTTCATCATTTAATATCAAAGATAATTCTCACATTTGTTTTAAAAGCTTTTTATATATTTTTTGACTTGCATATATGTGAGATTAGAGATTAACCTGCATTTTCCATGACAGTTCCAGACCAGTTAGTAATTGTGTAGACAGCAAGAACTATGGCACCAGCCGGGTCGATCCACCAATAGAACTCATCACCAAGTACCGCAGCAACTAAACCAACCACATTTGTCACCACATCGAAATAATGGTCCTGGTGGTCAGAATTAATAATGCAGTCATAAGTTTATTACTATATAAGGTAAAAAGCACACAAAGGGCTAATCGTGTAATTTGTTTCACATTTAACCCTTCGATGTTCGTATTTAAAGCTCAAAGATAGATTATAATGAGAACCTTGGCATAAGCTCGAACAATTTTGTTACCAGAGCTTCTGCAATATATATAAAGTACAAGTTTGACACCAGTAGCAGTGAGCATGATTGCATACAACCATATTAACTGAAAATCACTCATTTTCTCAGATGGTGAATTCCTAATTAACTGCTCCACTGCTTGTATCAGCACTTGAAATCCTGCATATACATGATATGTTTGAGGATATAATTACTTTACACATTTTATTTTATTTTTTACTCCAAATCAATATTGATTGTACATTTGTTATGTTGAAATTATGGAACACGAACATACCAAGAGTGGCCATAATTGCAGCAAATATGATAATGCCAACAGGTTGAACTCGTAATTTTCCAATAGGGTATTTGTAAATGTTAATGCTTTTCATCGAGCGATGGGTGAACCATAGAATACCACCTGCCATGAGATCGAGTAAAGAATCAAGTGTGGATGCTGCAATCGCTAACGATCCACTTTGTACCGTTGCATATATCTGCAGTTCATCAAAAATCACTCCATTAATATCATGAGGAAAAAATAGAACAAATAAAAAAAGAAAAACACGAGTTTACCTTAAGTGCAAGTAGCAAAATATTTGCCCAATTAGAAATGTTGATAGCTCTTTCATGTTGAACTTGTTCTATCAATTCCCGCTCTTCATTATCGGTGACATTGGTTGACTGTAAAGAGTCAACTTCCTCAAAAGACTTCAAAGCTGCAAATTGCTTTTCATAGTATTCTTTCTCCCCTGATCACAAGCACCAATTTATCAATCAAAACAGCAAAATAGTCTCCACTATTCTTTACTCATCTCTTTAAAAAACTATGAAATGCAAAAGTAGAATTATTTTGCTCACTTGCATCACAAAAGTATAAAAAATATCATGAGCATAGCTAGTAGTAGTACACTATATCACAATATCACACATATCACACATATCACAATAAAGCTTCATTTATTAAAGATGGTTAACTTAAATACATATTAATGAGTACCAAGTATGAAGTTGAATGGTATAAACATATCAACTTGCCAACACATTAGTAACAAAATCTGATAAACTAGTATCAGAATTCGATAAGTTAGTAAAAACGAATTTAGAACTTTTAATTACCTTCTATTAGTCCAGTAGTTTTTGAAAGGTCAACCTGGAATGGAGCCTCAGGGTCAACAACACACCGGACTTTTTCAGGCAGTTTCGAAAAGAAATCGCCTCTCAAACTAGTAACCGAAGTACGCCTATTCCTCCACGTATGCTTCGAGCCTCCCTCACTTGACAACAAGGGTGTCTTTGTATCCATTTAATCTTCAAAAATTTCTCACTAAAATATTTTAATTTCTTTCAAAAAAACACACACTCATCCATCCACTTGCATTACCTCATAATCTTATGTCTAAAAGCAATCTTTAACAACAACCAAAAATGCTTACTTTCACACTCATGCACATCACAAAAGCATGAATTTTTTTATATGCATATAAACTGATGTCTTGAAACAATTTAAAGGTTTAAAGGCCTGCTGCTGCTGTTATACAAAAATACAAAGATGCCATATATATATGCTGCCAACCCTGAGTCACACCACATATTTGAAACAAATACAGAAAAAGGATGTATACATACGTATAATGTGAGTTGAGGTATAGATCATGTGCACGTCGCATATTTTCTGATGCTTTTTTGTTGTTTTGTGTTTTTGTTGGCATGCTAAATTTCGATAGGAATTTTTGTTGGTTTGTTTGATTTGATTACAGATGTTTGGTCTTAAAAGCAATAGTTCGTTAATCTGATCCTTCAGACTCTCTCTCTCTCTCTAATTTCTCTCTTATATCACATGTATCTATGTTTTTAAATACATATGTCAACAAAATAAAAAAAAAAAAAAAAAAAAATTTTCACGAATATATACATTTGTCAACCTGTGAATTTGAACAGAATTAAGGCTTGAAAAGTTAATTTGATTCCGACATGCTAATGGCACTTCGATAAAAAAAAACTACTAAACTTATAAAATGTTGTTTATCAAACAAAATGTATCATGCTTAAATGGTGCATGTCAATAAAGAGATTTGCTACGTTCACATAAATTTCACAAACAATTTTTTACAAAATGAGATGGACAAATAGGTGGACCAATCAAATTTGTTTGATTTTTCTCTCTCATGTTTCTCTCTCATCAACTCATTGGTCCACATCATTATGTGGATATTTTTTTGTAAAATTTTCGTGAGTATAACATTTCTCGTCAATAAATTAAAAATATATATATATATATATATATATATATATATATATATATATATATATATATATATATATATATATATATATATAATAATAATAAAAAAATTATCTCTTGAATAACACAAATTGAGGACCGGATCATGTTATTTGTGAAATTACTTGTGACTTATTCACATGTCCAAAAAAAGTCATGTATTATTAAGGCATTAAGCCATTATATATTTCCCCCAGAACCAATTATTTTTATTAACGTTGCGTTAAGTGCATATTTTATTTGAAATATTTTCAAAAATAATAATAACGAGTTTTTCTATCCTGTGCGTTACGGCGGGTTAAATCCTAAGCATTTTGATTAATTAGGTTGATAATCAAATGTTGAGATTTAAGTGATATGTAAAAACAATTTAAATTGCATGCATCTAATGCAATACCATGTGTTCAATTACTTTTCCTTACGTAAACTCAAACATTATTTCCCCATCTATGTTTTACCTTCACACTACCACCAATAGGTATGATCATCTCAACTACCATAAACCATAAACAAAAGAACATAATCAAGAAACTCGAGCACAAAAACATAACCAAACATAATCAAGCAAGCAAAATCAGAACCCGGCGTAGAACATATTCAAGTAAGGTCGTTTGGTGGTCTTTCTTCTTTTAATGAGTAAGATTTTTTTTCCTGTCAGGTTGTTTGGTGGCTTTTCTTCTTTTTATTTCTTGAGAAAAGTTAAGTGTTGTTTGGTTGCCTGGTTGGTCTGTTGGGTCATGCTACTTTATCCTTGTTTGTTCTTTTGATTTTGGTTTATATGCTTTGGTTTTTCCAAAAAAAGAACCCAATGCAACATGGGGCTTAATTTAACAAAGGGAACCCAAATAATAAGATCCTTAAACATCTACCATCCAAACCACACGCTACATACCACACTTAAAAACTGATAAACATATACACAAACCTAGATAGTCCTACATAAGACGCACACATATATCTTAAAATTGGAAACCAAAAGTAAAACCCACATAAACACCTGCACGTAACCATAAACAAACCAAGAAAAACCCTTAGATTTGGATAAAAACAGGGAGAAAAATAAGAGAGATGGAGGTGGACTTACACTATGACTGTAGAAGGAAAAATGAGAGAGGAGAGACTGAGAGAGGGGATGGAGAGGTGAGATTTATGTTGAGGTCTAAGATGTTTTCCTCATTTTTTATAGTACAAAATTTTTTGAGTAAACAAGCCTACTTAAGTACTTACATAGGTCTAAAGTTGAACCTAATTTTCTGATTGGTTGAATTTTTTTTCTCTCTTAATCTCACCCAATCATTCTTTCACCTCCACGTACCAATCAAAGTTTTAAGCCTATATTTAGGCCTATTAATTTAGTCCTACCAATCATTTTCCAAATAATTTTATCTTTCATAGCATACGGTAGATAATGGCTATCAATACGTGATTGATTGAGCCCAAAGATATTTAATTTACTTTGAGTGAGTTGTTACAGTGTGCTATTGAGTTTGCACAGGTTAACAACTGTTACAATTACCTTTTGATAATTGTAGTAGGATAAATGTAATGTACGCAAATGTAAGTATGTAACCACAGTAGTCTGTATATACGTGGATTGATCACCAATCATAATATTTCGACTTATATTTTCATATACGTGTGATCGATATATTGACAAATAATGTTATTTCCAAAGCTAAAATGAAGTACAATAATTACATTCAATTCTCTAATGATTAACAACCACGTACATTTTCCAACTTAACGTTTTTCTACTACAATGTCTGTATTATTGCAACTAGTATATGTAACGAAATACAATAAGCAATTATAACTAATTATAAATAATAAATAATGATAAGATAAAGTGTATGTTAAAAAAATATAAAAATGGTAAAGTTTATGTTAAATGAGAGTTACGCACGTACCAAGTTATAAATTAGCAATATTGAAGGAGTCTTAAATTTTGAAAAGATAATAGCACCAACAAATTTTTTTAAGGATAAATTCATCTATATCCTTGCAAAAATTCATAATTACGTCAATATCCTTCTAAACTTTATAATCACATCAATATCCTTCTAAACTTTACAGTGTTGTATAGTACAACACAATTAATGATATATAAAAATGGTGTAAGGCTAATTTTGGTGTTATAACTAAAGGAGGAGACTCCAAATTATTTGTCAAGTATTTACCCATGTCACATCATACACATCCTATGTGTCATCACCATATAAAACAACTTGATAATGTGGATTTTCCTACACCCTTACTCTAAATAAGATAATACTTAATTAAAATCCATATTTTAACTAATTTCATTTGATAAGGTAATTGATAAAATAAAAATTATAACCAATTTAATTTGAATTATATGTCATGTGATAACACTTATAATTTATGTTATATATATATATATATATATATATATATATATATATATATATATATATATATGCACATTAGTTATTCAATAAAACGTATAAATTGTTATAGTAATTGTTACCCCTCCGTCCCATTACAAGTTTCCACTTTTGACTTTTGAAGTCTTTCTTTTACAACTTTGACCTTAAATATTTTTATTTGTGTTATATAATACTTGATGCAAAATATATGAATGGATTGAGTTTTAATTGTATTTTCAGTGATATAATTTTTATCAGGTATTATATAACACAAATAAAAATATATAAGATCAAAGTTGAAAAATAAAGACTTCAAAAAGTCAAAAGTGAACACTTGTAATGGGACGGAGGTAGTACACTTTATGTTTCCTAAAACTATGAATATACGCATTGTTCATCAAATTGTTGCAACCTTTGCATATTATAACTACTAGAAACAAACATGGTTCAATAACCATGCAATTATTTTTAGCTAGAAAAAGTTCATTTTACATTATACACATCTTTTTAAAACTTATCATTTCACTGATATAACCGTTATTCTTATTTTATTTTTGATGGGTTAAAATATTATGAAATATTACTAATAACTGTAAAAAAAGGTTTCTTTTATACAAAGTTCCCCCACCCCCAACCCTTTTACTCAATATTATTATTATTTTTTTAAATGTTAACAAAAAGGATTATATAAAGATAAGCGCTTTGTACACTTCATTTTTTTTAGTCATACACCACAAACATGATTTACACAGTTGTGCAGTATAACATCTTAAAGTATAATCGATGGTGTACGAATACAAAATTATAATATACTAATCATTATCCTTATATAAAGTGTATATAATATAAAGTTGAATATATAGTAAAAAAAGGTACCAGTCTGGAAATGGGCCAATATGTGGGCACGTACGAATGGATGTCAGTTGTCATCATCGTTCGTATCGTATATGATAATAAAGATAATAAATAGGCATGTACCTTAAAATTGGTTACATCAAGTGTCTGCCCCCATGAATTGATTTGTGATTGTAACATTCGCATATTCCAGGCAAGAGCGGTGTTCTGTACCTATTATGCATCCATAATAATTTTATCCTTTTGAGTGGTGATATTTCCACAACACTTTTTGATAAATCCACCAAGTGTAGTATGAATTTGTACAGTATAAACTCTCAATGCATAATCATGGTGGATTCATCAAAAAGTGTGGTGGAAATATCACAACCCCTTTTAATTAGAGCTTATTTTTTAACCTTGTAACTTATTGTTTTATTGGTATTTGACAAACGAGCTGGAGGCCTGGAGCTTAGAGATATGAATTGATATAAACGGGCATAATAAATATAAGGGGTATTTAAATAATTTCTCATTTCATAAGGTAGGAGCTTATATTTTTAAAAGTTAATTCTAGTAGCTTATTTTTTTCATAACCTTTTAAATTTTTGTATGACAAACAATGTTAGGAGCTTGAGTTCATTAATTGCCAAACACACCCAATCTACATTTTAAGGATCAAGACACTGTTTGTTTGTTTGTTTTTTCGTGAAGAAAATTAGGAGTAATAATGATAGTCTTTTGTGTTGATATCCAGGTATTAAAATTTAGGACATATCAGTACTTGTACTCAACGATAACAAACAATTGCGCATTGTTCGAGTGGTACTGACATCGTAAATGCTCAGATCCTACATATGTAACCTACACGTCAAAAGTTCAAATCCATGCCTCAGCATATGTGGGTGATTTACCAGGCGTTGATGCTCGTTACAGATGAGACCGACGCATACAATTGAGATATGTTACGAGGTCATGGATACTCTCCAAATTATCCTTCGTACTCAACAATAACAAACGTAATGCTCCATGAATATCGATTAATTAATACAATAATTTACATATTTCAAAACTTGTAATAAACAAAACAAGTGTGTTTTATTTTGATATATGGTCTCAAATCTTGATATATAAACACTTTCCAACACAGAAATCTGTCTTTTATTACGAAATTTATTAGACGGAAATTAGAGGGATGGTGGCTTAAAGGGGACAGGAGAGACATGCAATCTCGACCCTTATTTTTTATCTACATCCCAAATTCAATGTATCATACATGCTACATAGTAAGAACATTACATCTTACACTTAAAAGTCCCTCTACACCGGACCGATAAATTCTCCATAACTCAGATAAAACTGTTGTTCCCTTCTTATTCAATCTTTCACCATCTATTGGAGTTAAGCACAAAGTACCACTTTTACTGCACAGAATACAAGAACATGAGGCATTGCTTTGGATTATGCAAATGTTTCTTTGTGACTTGTTAGTTTATGTTTTAATTGTAAGGAGAGACAGAGTATGATTTAATCATCTGCCAACTGAACAAAATTTTCGTATCATAATTTTTAATCCCTGAGAAAAATTACATATATATAGATTAATCATTATTAATCCCAGGCACTGGGTGCACCAGCCCCACCATATCCTCCACCACCATAACCGCCATACCCACCGCTGCTGCCGCCACCACCACCACCACCATAGTAATCCATGCCACCACTCATGCCTCTGTTGAAGTTCTCCTTTCTGAAGTCACGGCCACCAAAACGTCCTCCTGATCGCCTGTTCTTACCACCACCGCCATAAGCAGCCCGACTGGCATAACGAGTAAGCCATTGAGGTACTTCTTGATTAGCTTCCTGCATCAAGTCAGCTAGTGGTTTTGCCAGTGACATATTGCTCTCGTTGAAGAAAGCTGTAGCCAATCCCGTTTTACCAGCTCTTCCTGTCCTTCCTATCCGGTGTACATAGTCATCAATGTCGTTTGGAAGGTCAAAGTTGACTACATGAGAAACGTGTGGGATATCAAGACCACGAGCTGCCACATCAGTGGCAACAAGAATTGGAGTCTTTCCACTCTTAAATGACCTTAATGCTAGCTCCCTTTCCTACAGCCATTTTATTAACAAAGACCAAATGATCAGGAATTTGCCATGTAAAGATTTCATTAAAAAAAATAAAAAATTAGTTGTGATGTTATTTTTGCGGTGCCACTTTTTTATTATATTACCGGTTGTGTTCTGTCACCATGAATTGTAGTAGCAGGGAACCCGTTACTACATAACCAATATTCAAGTGCATCAGCTCCCTTCTTTGTCTCGACAAATACTAGGGTAAGAGGTTGCTGCAAATTAAGTACCAACATAAATACAATCTGAATCTAAAGTTTATGCTTTAATAATAACTGTGTTCCAGACACTAATAATTATATGTATAACTATCTTATAAAGATTTTAAATATAAAAATGTACCTTGCCAGATCCATTATCCTTTTGTGCATGCAGAAGGTCCATAAGATGGCTTCTCTTATCAGTTTCTTGAACAAATTCCACCCTTTGGACAATCAAATCGGTACTTGAGCCAACACGTCCGACAGTCAGAAATATGTAATTTGAAAGAAAATCAGATGCAAGCCTCTGCAAGAAAAACAAGTAGACTCCATATAAAAAACACTACCTAATATCAACTAGACATTTTGATCAATGGAAAATGTTATAATTTGAAACATTATATACTTGATACAATGATACCCATCAGAGAGGACTAATAGTAACAAAAACAGTTTGAATTAATAGAAACCAACAAACCTGAATTTCTCTAGGAAATGTGGCACTGAACAACATTGTTTGTCTTCCACCAGGTGGAGGCATGTCGGTTTGTTCCACTATCTTCCGTATTTGAGGCTCAAAGCCCATATCCAACATTCGATCTGCTTCATCAAGAGCTAAATACCTAATCAATTGCAAGGAAACTTTTGCTCTCTCCAACAAATCGACTAATCTTCCAGGAGTCGCCACAAGGATGTCAACTCCTCTCTCAAGTTCTCGTAACTACCCATGCATCAACGAAAAGCCAATGAGCAAGTATTAACAAATATAAAATATAACTTGAGCAACAGAAACTATTGGATATGGAGTGTGATTTAGATTGTAAGAAAAAGGTTACAACAAATATGGATGATGGTTTTCCAGTATTATTAATTTACACTCTTGTTTTCTTATTTTGACCGAAGCAAGCTTAATCTAATCTAATAATAATATAGCAAGATTCAGCAAATATAGTAAAATCCTATCAACACCAGTGGCATAGGAAAGTTGTTGAACCACATTAATAACATGCTCAACATTTTCTCTTCCTGCAATTACTATCATTTCTGCCTGATTATTGTTCCTAACACGATATGCCAGTACAAAGACTAATACTTCACAATCAACTATTCCAGTTTTGCAGATTATTATAAGCGTAACCAAAAAAAAATCGCATATATAAAATAATCCAAGCATATAAGAATAGCAACAAAAATTCATGTTCCAACACAATTCTACAAGTAGGTAACTTTGAGATATCTTACAAGTAGGTAACTTTGAGATATCTTACCTGTTGACACCAATTCTACAAGTAGGTAACTTTGAGATATCTTACCTGTTGATTAATCGGTGCTCCTCCATAAACAACCACCACCTTGACACCAGTCTGGTAAGCAAATTTTCGAGCTTCCAAGTGTATCTGCAATGCATTAAACATAAAAAAAACATAAAGTTCCAAGGAATTGATAGCAAAAAAAAACATCTATGAAATTTATTAAGAATCAAACCTGACAAGAGAGCTCCCGTGTAGGAGACAGAATGAGAGCAAGTGGAAAAACCGTCCTAAAACCGTGTGGTCTTTGTACAGCTTGCCCTCTCATAATCCCACTAATTATAGGGAAACAAAAAGCAGCTGTCTTCCCAGACCCGGTTTGAGCACACGCCATAAGATCTCGACCCGCAAGAGATATAGGAATTGTGTAACGTTGAACAGGGGTCGGTTTGACATATTTACACCTCCTAATGTTCAGATTTAGAGCTTCTCCTAAATCTATTTCAGCGAATGTATTAACTGGAGGAGGGACATTAACCCCACTAGTCTCAACAGGAATATCCTCATAAGCATCAAAATTAATACCACTACTTTCTTGATCTGATAGAACCTCCTCTACCTCATCATTACCAAATGGATTAACCTCCAATTCTCTACCACCCCAACTACCACCTCTATTTCCCCAACCACCTCGACCACCACGACCACCGCCAGTACCGTACCCCGGCCTACCGTTATCAGACCTAGGACCACCGGCCCACCTTGACCCACTAGTCTGTCCACTATATCCTAACCTATCATTAACAGGTGGCGGGCCATTGTTAGATGTAGCAGGGCCCGCCATCTGTTCGGGAGTGTGTGGCCTGTTACGAAGATGAGGTGGAACATATGCAGGTCTATTAGAACCCCCTCCAACCCCATAACCATCAGAGCCTGAAGCTGCATTATCAACAGCATCAGCCCAAGAGGTTCTCATGATCTATAATTCTATTAACCTAAACCAATAGATACCAAAAATGTTGCTTTCTGCATTTACAATTACCTACACAGATGAGATAAATTATATAAAAATAAAAGAATAAAAACAACAATGTAGCAAGATAACATCCTGAAATCAGCTCCAGATAGCTAAATTCCATGCATTTGCATAATTTGCATTATAATAATGACATCATACAATGCAGAATCACATAAATATAAACACTTTTCATACATTAAAGTAGCAGAAAAATGCTAAAAATACTAGAATATAATCAAGCAAGTTCCCGAATTTCGATAAAATCAGGTAGATATAGGTATCAACAAAATCATATTCAAATGAAGCAGGATTATATACGTATTAACATGAATGATTGAGAATTAAAAACAGAAATTGAGAAGGAAAAAGAAGAACCTGAAATGAAGAATCAGAATGGCGGATGAAGAGAATGCAGAAATGTAGGGGAAATCAGAAACCCTAAATAAAGGGGGTTCCTATATATTTGAGAAACAAAGAGAGATGGAGAAATAATTTGAACAATAATTCGGAAATATAGGAATCATAAAGATGATGTTTTGTGTCATTAGATTTGATTTTTTAATTAAAATAAAAATAAAATTCAACAAAATTAATTTTATTTATTTTTTGTAAAAATAAAAATTTAAGAGCAAAGGGAAGCCACTGAAAGCCAGAATTAAAACTGGCATTTTACATTGTTTTAGCATCAAAATTGTAAGTAAATTTTCCTATGGAAACAAGTTTTCGCGCCAGAGAGACCATGTGTTTGGTTACGGAAAATTCTTTCAGTTTCTCAAAAAAATTTATTAACGGGAGGAGTTTTTACTTTGTAAGTGATCATTCTAGTTTGTAAACAATCATCATTTACTTTGTAAGTGATGGTATCTAAATTACAAATAAGCATCATCTATCATTTTCTCTTTATTCTGAATAGATTACAGTTGTTGTTTTTTTATTGTATACATTCTTGTCAAGTCATTTTCATTTTAAGTACCAATAATTTTTTATATTATAGAAATAAATAATAACAAGATTCATTATTAATCACATGGATAAAGACATTGACACTTAATTTTGGTTACACAGGTCCCTTTTGAAAATCCTCCATGTTTGCGAAAGCAAGTAACATGACATCTTTCAGTAACACAACCCTTTTCAAAAACATAAATCTTCTCACACTGTCTATTATTATCCGCCACCACCATAATTAATTGTCTCGCACGTATATGTCACCGCGATGGTAGCCTAGTGGTGAGGGACAAATAGTATAAGCGTGGAGGTTACGAGTTCAATTCTCATCGTTCCCATGTTCCTTTAACTACAAATCATGCGATTTGCTTTTCCCATGTTAACCATGAGACCGGTTCGTTAGAGGTAGCCATAAGATTTTACCCTTTTTAGTCTCACATGTATATAGTTAAATCAATAAAAAATGAATAACAAAAACGGTTATATGAATCAATGTATAAAGGTATTTGATTGGTTGGAATATGATAGGATTATATGAAATATGAATCACATTATTCCAGTAAGTAGTTGGTTGGCAGGATTAAAGTGAATCCCAACAAATTCTCATAAATGAAGAAAAAAAAAAAAACTTCAGAACAAAGTTTATACGCAGTGAATGTTCAATCTTACTTAAAAATTTTGTATGCAATTTAAGTGGTCTATTCTTGGATTGGGCCATTGGGCTGGGCTGGCCCATATATAGTTATCCACGTATCAGTCACATGTAATGATGAAAGTACTTTTAGATTGACAATTAATCATCTAATTAACATTAAAATCGAATGAACTAATCAACAATAGAACAATTAAAAATTGATTGAACTCTAAAAAAAACTGAACAATATGTCAAAACCAATTCTGTTTGTTAAAAATAAGGAAGGTGATTTTTTTACCAACAAATAATATCATTCATTAATTAATCAAATCTAATCAATACATCATCCTTCTACTAATAAAATCTAATGAAAATATCAGCCAATTATCAAATCCGAACCCGAAAAACTAAACATGATACACAAACAGTGTAACACGAATTAAGATTGCACGTAAGTCTGCAAGCGATAACAGCGTTTAATTTCCTCTGTCTCCCACAATTACAAGGGCAAAGCACAGCACCTGATTTCTTCGAAACGACCACACTTGAATGTTTGCTCCTATCTTCAAATCCTTGCTGTATTTCGCCACAAATTCGTTCCATTTGTTCATCAACACATAATTACTGGTTTTTACCATGTACCACTTTTTTAATACCATCGGTTCGTTATACATTTGCAGTGTGGGGCCCATCAGTCTAACCTCAATCCCCTGTTCGTTATCAAGAATCACTTTCTCATCAGGTTTCAAGAAGTTGAGAGTTTGCAGTTGCTTAATCGGCATGTTTAACCTGTTTTGGCCGCGTTCCAAATCACTTTTAAAGAGCCTTTTCTGGATCACCAACGTTAAGTCAGAACCATTCATCCCATTGATCAACCTCTTCAATTGCTCCGTTATCTCGCTATTACTTATTATAACCGTCGGCTCACGCTTACTCTTTATTGGTATTTGCCTCTTTTTCTTTCTCTTATTCGCGTTGTCCTCAACGTACAAAGGTGGACACCTTTTTGTAGCCTTTTTTGTTGCTAATAAGTTCTTAGGAGCATACAGCTTCCACATCATCTCCCTTAATTCTTTAACCTTTTGAGTATAATAATCCTCCTCTTCTTGGCAAGTATCGAAACGAAGCCGTTTGGGGCTTTCTGGTGAATCTTCTGTTAACATGATCAACCTGAGATCATAATTAAAAGGAGACGTACGTTAATTAAAGAACTAATAAAAGTTTTTTTTATTATTCAAGATTACTTAATGTATATAAAACTATAAGTTTATAAAACATACATGCATGCATATATGAAAAAAAAATAAAAAATAAAACAACATATACAGAACGCCGAAATTATTTAAATACGCACAGAAAACTTTATGAAAGAATCTGGGTTTTAGTATTAGCGATTACATACCTTTTCTTGATGGGTAAATTAGTATTATCGGCCGAACGGCAGCCATTATTGGTGAACAAAGAAGCAGTGGCCGTAAGATGATCTTCAAGCGAGGAATCCGTGGGAGGTTTCGGGACTCGAGTTTCTTCACTATCACGTCTGGGAAGAACACCCATTGTTGCTCTGAAGTAGAACTAACCTGCAAGCAATTAATCTCTGAAAAAACTAATGATTTTTTTACGTCCGAAAGCTTATGTGTGTTATTGCATAACCCTAAACTGCTTATATATATATAGGGATAGGATAGAACTATACTTGCGATATAATTAATTTACCTTGGCCGAAAAGTATGTACGTTAATAATTAATAAAGATAAATATACTTAAATATAAATCTAATAGATAGAAATCGGAAGTTATTTATATTTTTTATTTTTCCAAACCGAAGCACAGTTTTTGATTAATTTGGTAATAAATACAATTGACTACTTTGTGAGTAATGATTATCCGTTTTCAAAAAATCAAGGCTTAGATTCTTTTTTTCATACCAATTTACTACTTCTAATTTAATTAATTAGCCTAATTCTTGTTTCCTTTGAAATAATCTGTAAAAATTGAAAATAAAATAAACAATAGGTAATATTATATTAAAAAGGTAACTAACTTGTCAAAATTTGACAATAAAGAGAATATGAGTTTTGTCAATCCCCAAAAAGGTTTAACCTTTCAAAATTATGCAATAAAAGGATTTAAGTTGTCAAAAAAGTTCAATTAATGGTAAAAATTACTTTAAAAAAAAACGTGCTATAAAAGGATTTAGTATTTTAAAATCGTGTCATAAAAGGATTAAACATTTTGAAATCGTGTAATAAAATGATTTAACACTAAAAATGAAATTCGGGTTCAAACACTTAAAAAGTAAAATTAGTGTTTATATCGTATGTTCTGTATTATATTATATTAAAATTAGAATTAAAATTAATGTTTAAATAGTTGCATGGTTATTTTCAACAAATGCAAAACCTTTTAAATCATGTTTGCATTTCTTCTTATTATTATAGATAAAATGATGTACATATTAAACGTATTTTTTATAAAGATGGCACTACTTAAGTATATTTTGGGCGAATTTGACCCATTTGACCAGTTAGTGGTAAAAATAACCCAATTTAACTCATTTATAGGAAAATCCCAGCTCTAGTAAGATACATTCAAATAAATAATAGGTTTTACAACATAAACATGGTAATAGAAAATTCACACATAATTTACAAGCTTCTTGGGAAGCAGCAGGCTTGAATATTCAATTAATGTTACTCCGTATTTCATAAGACAAGATATATGGGACAGTTTGCAAGATGAACAACAAGCATATAAATCAAACTTACATATAACCAAAAAAATATTTGAAACCCATAAACTCGTGTTCATATATTCATCAAAAGATTAGAACATAATACAATTCATTCCATATTATTGACTCCTAAACCGAAAAAAACAATCGACTCGAAACTGCACAATTCATTCCATATTATTGACTCCTAAACCGACCAAAATCAACAAAATACAATTCATTTCATATAGAAACAGAAACTGAAAATCACAAAGATATCTCTATCCTCATACAAGTGAGTAACAGCTTGAAATCTTGTATGCAACACCATTAGCCATTTATGTTAATCTGTAGAAACAGTAACCATTTTGTTTGATCAACATTTCGAAATGTTTTCCGCAACAGCAACTCAAATCAAATTTCAAATCCCCATTCTTAACTCTCTCCACAGCTACACATTCATCTCGCCCCTCCTCCTCATCCTACATTACACAAACATTAATTAATTAATTAATTAATAATTAAATATTATACATACACAGAATTATTAATTTCGTTGAAATTAATGATCGATTTGATACCTTAGGCTTTGGTTGAGGCTGAGGTGGATTTGGATTCGGATTCTCATCTTCAACAGCTTCTTCTTCTTCTTCTTCTTGACGCATTATTTGTTCAATCTTCTTAAAAAGCTCTTCAAATTTTCTCAATTTCTGTTTACACAACATTATATTAATCAATATCTCAAAACCACTTTAAAATAATCAAATTAAATAAAAGAACTATTTAATCAGATACAAACCTCTGAAGTAGGACTTGACTTCTTAGTGGAAGATTCTGGCGTCTTCGTTTTCTTGTGTTGTTGATAATCACGAGTATCGGAAAGTGCACGTCGAAGTGGCTTCTTAGTTGTCGTTTTCTTGGGTTTATAATTGGTGGTAATCGCATCAGAAACTGCTCTGCGAAGTGGGGGGCTGATTGTAGGAATCTTGGGTGGTGTTGTGTTGGTAGTAAACAGAGGATCTTGATTCACGGCGTCTGATGTTGTACGGAGGATATATGGGCTGGTTGTGGCGGCATCTTGAAAAGAAGTTGCCGGAATGTTCAACATTGCTTGGCCAATTGCGGCGGCTAGCCGTTGTTCTGGGGTGGAATTAGCTTCAATCGTGTTGGTGGTTGGTGTTATTGGAGATGGGGTTTGGGGTATATTTCCGGTGGTGGTTGATGGTGGTTGGTGGTGGAGTTCATTGGTGGTGATGGGTGGCTGATGATCGTTGCTCATTTCAAAATATTTTCAGAATTCTATTGGGGTTTGTTTGTATAATTGTATGTTAAAAAAGGTTTGACCTACTTGTTACTATATATACAGTTATAGTTAAGTTACATACTGTATAATATATATTCAGTTGGTTAGTTAGTTAATTAGTAATGAGTCAATTGGGTCCCCTTGACTTATCACGTATTGACAACTCTAGTCCTTGTAATTTGTAAAGTTTTCACACAAATCACTCAATTGAAGATACATAACTTGGATGCATTTTGTAATCTTGTCATAAGCAATACGTTATAATCATATAATAACTATCGTATTATCGTTTCAGTTCAACAAGTTATACTTATTAACCAACTTTTTCACCTTACAAGTCTCATTACACATTTCATATTTCTTCAAGAAACAAGGAGTTTGCATTTCTTCTCCCAAGTCTCGACATAAAACGATGTACAAATTAAACGCCCAAAATAAAATGTGCTTTATTTTCTGGTAGAACAATGCCAAATACACGGAAGTTAAAAATCACTCTAAAACTTCATAGAGAATCAATATATCATAAAAACATTAAGAAATACAAAAAAGAGCTTATAACTTCATATAATATCTTACAAACATCAGCAAGAAACAATGTTACTACACTATACATTACTATCCCTATATATCAACTACAGTTAGCCTATCAAAACAATAAAATAGAACTTACAACTGATATAATAAAGAATTAGATTGTAGTATAATACAATGCATTTATGGCAAGCCCCATATCCATAGCAATTTTAACCATATCCAACACTATAGTATGATATGGATACATGGTTTATTCGATTTATAGATCACACATTGAGTTGAGAAAATATTGACGGAACAAGATCTACCACAGACCAAGCAAGACCAGCATACTGTAGCAACCTTATACCTGTGTCCACATCGAATGAATCTTGATTGCTGAAGAACAACATTTTCTGAAGATACCCATTTGACTGCTTGACCGTTGAAGAAGCGGTCAAAGCCGGGACATAGCCTGAAGATCTAATAGAGATGCCTAATGCATTTGCAGTAATGGGTAGAATCCATTTTGCTAGAGCTTTGCTGCAGAATTTGACCAGCAATATGGTGGGGATACCAACTAAGATCCTACCAGCAAAGTTAGCCATTGGGAGCTCAGGGGTGAACACACGGGCCACGTGTTCATGGTGAAAATGATCATATGTCTGTTGGACCCCGGTCACCTGAAATGGGTGACATATATATATCATATGTTCGTACAGTATCTAACACCCTTATAATTTGTTTAATGCATTCCTTTATTGCCTTATGAGTTTAAAGAACGCCAATGACAATAATACCCCTGACATTAACGAAATAGACCAAAGTACCCTTCGCTACATATAGAAATGATCTATAAGTTTGGAAACTAACATTTATATTTTACACAAACAAGGAATGTTTGACCTATATAATATTTGTCCATAAGTAACATGTATACTTTTATATATTTACTTCTAACCCGCCGTTTAGAAAAAACATGATAACCTTGTAACATTAATCATAATCGACAAATGTTAAAATGACTATCATAATTTACTCCGTAAGACACAATGTTCACAAACACTTGATCTTATCATTTTTAAACAATATTAAAACTTCAGCGCCGCAACGCGCGGGTACTCAACTAGTAATAATCAATGGATTTAAGGTGTCCAACAGTTCTTATATGGCATTGGATTCAATTTTCTTTATGCAATATGAAAGACTTGTGTGGTTGTGTGCATCATGAAAATTGCAATTTTTGACATTGCACATGGTTCAAGTATCAGCAACATAATAAAAAGATGCTACAATACTTGTCCTAGATAAACTATCATCGACTTTAATTTAAACTTTCATGATATCCAAAAAATGCCACTTTATCTAAAAAATACTACAACTGTTAAGAAGCACTCTGGAATGGATAATAAGATTGGCAAACTTTGATAGAATGAATAGTGTATAATGAAGTTAAAGTCTTACAATTCCCAATGCCACGCCAGTGAATGCCGTGTGATACTCAAAACTAGGAGTCGGAAGCTCTGGTGTTGGATAGGCAAATAGTAACAGGAGACTAAGTGCAACCCAAAAGGACGTAACTGCAAAGGAAACCAAAGAACTACACATTACTATTAAATTACTAAAGCAACTGCTGTTATAGAATGATGAATATATAGAAACTTCCATAGTAAACCTACGTCCCAATTTTTTTGCCCGCATTTAACTTGTGTGTATCAAATGAGTTGGCTTTTAAAGTCCAAACTTGTCAAGAAGAGTACAATACACAGGTAATTATATTTTAAGGATGGGAAAATGAGCAGGTAAAGAAAATTGGGTAATGAATTTAAACGGGTCAGGTTAACCCCCAAAAACTTCTTGAACATTTCTTGATCATTATTAACATAACTATCAATTAGATATATATATATATATATATATATATATATATATATATATATATATATATATATATATATATATCTCTACAAAAGCTGGTATTACGATAATTAAATGTGCACTTTAATTATAGTTAACGACTATGTACACTTGAAGTATACTTTGGGTGACTCTAGAACCATCTGACCCAATTTTTACTAGCTACTTTTTCTGTAATTGACCCATTTGACCAGTTAGTTATAAAAATAACCCAAATCAACTCATTTAAAAGAAATGGGGTCAAAACTCAAAATTGCCAGCTCTAGTAAGATACAATTAAATATTTAAAAGGTATGACAACATAAACATGGGAATAGAAAAAACACACATAATTTAGAAGATTCTTGGAAGCAGCAGTTTCAAATCTTAAAATCAAATTCCAACTGTATGTTCAGGAGGAAGGATTACGGTTTTGGATGTCAGGATGTGTTTGATAAGCCTATAAGGCCTACTACACTGATAAAGCCATTTGAATGATGAAAATTATCATATGGGGAGAACTGAAACATTGATTAAGCTGAGTACAAGAATCTGTACCATTTTGGCCAGAAACTACAAAATTGTCAATGTATTCATGAATACAGAGCCAAAATCCAAGTATAGCCAATCCAAACATGAGACCACCAGTGATATCAATGACGCTGTGCATGCCAAGATATATTCTTCCTGGACAAAGATGGAGAAATCAACCAGTTAGCTGTTTAATAAATACGAGTTAAAGAAGATGCTAACACGTGACTTTGAAACTTACCCAATCCAATGAGTGCCACAAACAAGCATACAAATGCAAATGCAGCTAGCTGAAAGGATGCGACTGAGTTTTCATTATATGACAAAATGTAATGCAAGAGGTACCTGCATATCCAACACAAATCAATAAATCAACATATATGACATATATAGTAAACGCGACTTAGAATCCCATATTCCGTCTTACAATCAGTTAATATTTACCATTTCAAAACCTAGCTGAATGCCTACATGGTAAGCTAGTCTCTTCTTGTAAGGGTTCGAGAAATTGCAATTTAAAATGTCAGTATTTGAAGAGCAATGACTTGTGTTTTTTTTTTCTTTTTCTTGTTACAACTTACAAGAATTTTCTTTATATTATATTCTACTAACAATATTTAAACTCCTTACTTAACTGCAAATTTAGTCCTGAAATTTTAGTAGAGTGGAAACTAAAACACTTTACAAGTTATGCATTTTTTTGGTATGGAAAGGTGAAAAGCATGAACATACCCAGATAAGCAGACAGTGTTAAGAGTATGCGAAGAGGGCAATCCATACTCCATTGCATTCTCTTTCTCATCTTCAGTGACTGTCAATATCCTCACAGGTGGTGATTTGGGTCTAGGAGCTGATACCACATCCTATAAACATAAGCAATATAGAAAATACTCACAAACAAAAAACATACATATTACACCTAACATAACATTCATAGATAGTGCAATGAAGAATGAAAGTATAATTATACCTTTATACAGTTTCCAGTATAATCACAGAATGCCATTAGAAGTGTCATTTGCCTTGCCAATTTCCCATGCCCACTCTACAACATAAAACCATCGCCCACTCGATCACATTCATTAAAAAAATTTATAGAAGAAAAGTCTTCATCTGAAATAAAAATGTATGACTTTGTAAGCCACTTATTTTCTTTTCATTTTTGTGCCTACAAATCAGAACCATTTGGCAAAATGTTCATTTACTGAAAAATAATGATAATACACAAGTTACATTTTATGCTGTAAGTAGGATCCTTTTTCATAAGTGTCTGAGGTTACATATTTATGGCTTCAAAAGAGCATTCGAATAAGCCCCACTCCGGCTACTTAAAAAGGTATACTTTTTTCCGCCTAAAATAAACTAAAACGCAGCATGTATTCAAGACTTCAAAGTGTGATTTGGCATTTAAAGCAATAAGCTACCATAATTTACATAAAGAAGAAAAACAAAAATTACCCAGAATAGCAAGGGAAGAAAGCCAGTATAGAAAGGGACAGAAACAACACAGGATAACCCAATAAACAGTGCATCCAAAAAAGTGTGCTGGTATTTCTGCAAAAAAAAAAAAAAAACCAATTAATTATGCAATCAATCAATAATCCAGGTCCAATATTCAGGCAGAAAATACCAAATTCCTAACAAAAATATGAAAAAGGTCACAAATTTCATATTGACATATAATCAAACACTTGGTGTGCATACCTGAATCTGCAGAATAAGCGGTGTACCGGATATAACACAACTGGAGACCCACGGTTGGGTTATAGATCTAACAATCCGGGTGAAATTAAACGCTGAAGACACGACAATCCATGTCAAAATCCCACACAAAATTGATACTTGCCATGTGGATATTAATAAGCTCTCCATTTTGGTTTTTTAAAATTCGTTGTCTTGGTTAATTAATTCCCGTAATAAATTTATGAAATTACGGGATCAAAATTGAAGAGCTTGAGTTATTTGATTTTGTTGGGAAGAAGAATTCCCAGCAAGTCAGACAACCAGGCTACGAACATTCCGAGGTACAACACTCTCTTTTTTAAAATAAAAATTAAAATGGAAAAAGAAGTTGAATTTTGACCAACAATATTCAACATGTTATTTGACCTACTTGCTTGGCCAGTTGTTATTTTTGGTACATTTAAATAATTTAATTCAAAGAGAAATGATATTAACGAGGATGAATTGTCCGCGCGTTATAACGACATCAAAAGCATATTTTGTTTTATCGTTTTAATTCAATTTGCATTTGCATTTGATTTCGTTGTTCTGCAACCCTAATTACATAGTATCGAACGGTGCATTAAGCATTTTTTTCCCGTTGAATGTGAAAAATCCGAACACGTTAATATTGGATCAATAATCACATTGCTTTAAAATTGACCACTCTTTTTAAAAACGACACCTGATATTATGTACAATATTGTTATCAACACTAACAATGACATTGGACTAACTCTTTATGTTCTAAGTAAAAGAAATTGGTGATTACTAAATCTTTTGAACAAAAATCTATCTAGTGCTTTATTTCACTCAAATTTTTATTAATCAAATAAATTCCTCCATTTCATTACAAATAATTATTCTTAAATTATTGATGCAACAAGATTTTAAACTTTTCTTTTTATCTATTAACCAATTCATATTTTTCATTTCATTCAATCATATTCAAATGATAATAACTTTTTTTTCTATAACAACATTTTGCTTGCTTTAATTTAATCCACCCGAATATAATAAATACAGGAGAAAATATAGTATGTATTACAAGTAGGAATTTTTATTAATCAATTCAATATAAGTTTACCCATGTGGATTTCACTTTTATGAGAAAGAGACTAACATGGCTTTATAGATGAACAACAAAAAGTCATATTCACTACCTCAATTAATTAATTCATTTTATTTTATTTTACAAATATAGATTAAAATTTCCAAGTTGATTTACATCCTCTTTAAACCATGTTGTTAACCTATATGAAGTTATGAACTGGTTTAACAGCTAAATAAACAAAAAACTGAAAAACCTGCAAGCAAAAACCAAACAATGATAAATTCTCATTTAGCATCAATAAATGCAAAAATAAAAAATACAGGGACCACTTTTGAAAATTTCATCTCCCCCCACTTGCAAAAACATAAAAAATTAGTAATTTATTCATCCTCATTCTCTGTGTGTTTATAAAAATCACACACATATATATATATAACTCTGCCCACAATCTGTATCTAAGGTTTCTATAATGGAAATCCTAGAAACAATTAAATCAATCGACTTTGAACAAGAATCGTTCCCAACTTATGGAGATTTCACCGTTCTTCCAATCTTTGCCATCTTCTTCCCAACTGTTAGGTTTTTTCTTGATACATTCCTTTTTGAGGTAAAAGTTTTGTTTTTTCTGTATAATCATTTGCGAAACCAGTGATTAATTAGATCGAATTGATGTGTTTATTCAATCAATAAAATATCAAGTAATTGGATCATGGAAAGTCAACATGTTAGTTAGCTTGACTATTAGTTGCTTACTTTTTCATAAGCATGTGAATTTTGCAGTAGAAGGTTATTTTTGAAAGGGATTAGTACCTGGAAATGCAACTAACTTGTACCAAATCTCTATTGTGTGTACCCAACTTACGTATGCTAATTTTAATGCAACCAACTTTCGAAAATGGTGTTTTTGATGTAACTTGATGACGTGTCGCTCTCTCCATACGCCACGTGGCACGCCATACGCGCGACATGTCATCAAGTTACATCAAAAACACCATTTTGGAAAGTTGGTTGCATTAAAATTAGCATACGTAAGTTGGGTACACACAATAGAGATTTGTTCAAAGTTTGTTACATTTCCAGACCCTAATCCCTTTTTGAAAAAAGAGGTGGAAACTCTTTAATGGGCCTACATTGTTTAGGGCTTGGATATAGAATGTTGTATTTGATCCTTAGTTAAGATGCATATAGATTTTGATATTTGTAATGGTATTGTGGCATCTTTTGGTTGGTAATAGTAATAGTAATTGTAGTATATTTGTTTTGTTGATTTATTGTCGAAAATTCGTTGGTGAATCTTGAATGTTGGTTCGAGTAGCTTATGTTGTGCTAGTTAAGAAGAAAGTTGAAACATTTTCTTTAAGATTTTTTATTGCTCAATTAGATTTGATGTTATCATTGCACAAGTCATGAGAATTAGCTTGTAGATTCTTTTCCCAAACTCAAGGCGTGTTATGATACCTGATTTAACAAAAGTAGCAGCTTTGTTAGTTTATTACTTTGATGAAGTTAAACTATGTAAGGATGCACAAATTCATTACTAAAAAAATTTGATGATGGATGGACGCACTATTGACGGATTAGTAGTTTCGTACACGATTGACTCTTCATTTTTAAATATCTAGAAATAATGATATTTGTGATTAATGAAAAGAAAGTATTTGGTTAAAATTGAGTCATGTGTCGCAGCGTGTAGGTAGATGGTTAATATTTGACAAGGGGCAGCGGAATTTGGATGTTGAGACAGATGACAGGAATAAGAAGATACGGAAATTTAAAGAATCGGCATGGAAATGCATTTATTATCTTTCAGCAGAAATTCTAGCCCTGGCTGTAACCTATAATGAACCGTATTTCACAAACACTAACAATTTTTGGGTTGGTCCTGGTGATCAAAGATGGCCTGACCAGAAAATGAAGTAAGCTTTCATATTACATTAAAAAATTTATACTTAAAATTGATAAGGGATTAATTTTTCATCAATGAATGTCCAGGTTAAAACTGAAAGGTCTCTACATGTATACGGGTGGATTCTACACGTATTCCATCTTTGCGTTGATTTTCTGGGAAACAAGGCGATCTGATTTTGGTGTGTCAATGGGCCATCATGTTGCAACTGCCATTCTCATTGTAATGTCCTATATATGCAGGTTTTTTGTTGTGTTCTTTTTCTATTGAGAAACTTAAGATGAACATGTTCCGTAGAAAATAAGGATGAACGTGTTATTGTGTGTCTATTTCGTGTAGGTTTGCTCGTGCTGGTTCGATTATTTTAGCTCTTCATGATGCAAGTGATGTGTTTCTTGAAGTAGGAAAGATGTCTAAATACAGTGGCACTGAAGCACTTGCAAGCTTTTCATTTATTCTGTTTGTAATGTCGTGGGTGGTTCTTCGTCTTATTTATTACCCATTTTGAATCCTTTGGAGTACAAGGTTAGACTTGTAAATAAAAAATTAGTATCTGACTTTTATATACAAATGAGTTATGTAATTGACTGCCTTAGCTATTAGCATCCTTTTTGGTCAATTTCGCATCTCAACATGCCAATTATGATTGGGTACTTCTTTTGAGCATATTTATCAATGCTTTTCTTTAAAATTGCAGTTATGAAGTAGTTATGACCTTAGATAAGGAGAAGCATATTAAGGAGGGCCCTCTCTACTATTATGTGTTCAACACCCTTCTTTACTGTTTGCTTGTTCTTCACATATACTGGTGGGTGCTTATGTATCGCATGCTTGTTAAACAAATTCAAGATAGAGGGAAGCTTAGTGATGATGTTCGTTCTGGTAAGTTGAATGATTTGTTTGTTTATTTTGTTGGGGTTTTATTTTGTATTTATTTTTTTATTTGGTAATGAATATTATGTCAAATGAATATACCATTTTCTATATTGTTCTATATATGGTTCGAATCGCTAGTACAAATTGACCTATAGCATTTTTCATTTCATTAAATATATCTATATTAAGATATGGTTGTTAGTAAATTAAGAATGTGAGGTCTTCTTTCATGCTCATTTAGTTTCCCTGTTTTGTCATATTTGTAGATTCTGATGATAGTGATAAAGAACATGAGGATTGATCACTCATTCCTGTTGGGCTGCTAGGGAAGTCAGTTTAAGGTAAGTTACATTGATTACGATCATTAAATGGTCGTAATAATATATAATGTCACCATGAGAATCTGATCCTTAACTTTTGAAGCTTTTACTAATTGTACACTTCTACTTCGATTACAATCAAAGACAGGTTTTAATCTTCAGTTCCATTGCAGGTGGGAAGTGATGTTTTTCATATCAACCTTAAACTTGAAATTGAGATTTAACAGACTTGTATACATAGAGAGTCAAATAGCTATACAAAGTCAACTGTCATCATTGCATGCTGGTTCACCAACAATCGCTGATTCGTTTTTGGTTTGTTGATAGTTTTCTTGCTTTTACTGTACTTATTATCATCAAGGAACCTTGGTGATATTGTTGGATCAATTCCCATTCATGTATCATTATATTTTCAGTTCACCAAATTTTAAGCTTTTATTTTTAACTTGTGAATTTCTTACTTTCTGATTATATTATTGGATTCTGGGCTTCTGGCGGTCTTCTTTCGCTCATTATAATGTGACAGGCCTTCTAAATTTCTACTGGAGTGTGTGAAATTGTATATATGTTTTATTATTGCAATATACGTCATTTTTTAATACATCATTTTTTATTGCAATATACATCATTTTTTATATAGTATAGTATAAGTACATCTGTAGCAAGTATGATGTTATAATTCACTAAATGTGAAAAATATCAAGTAAAATCATGCATATTTTGGGCTTAGGGGTACATTATGGTTTTATGCGGTCGGTTTTACAACAAAATGATGATCAAATATGTATGAAGATTTCACTATTCTACATCCTAATTCTCCATCAGACTAGAGTAGTTGCACTGATTCAAACAGTCAATTATGGAAACTCAATTGTAGTACACCAGTTCATTCAAAACAATAATAAGTATAGTATAATTGGATGTTAGTACATTTATAGTGAGTGGTCCATCGATCGATATACGAAAGCTTATCATTAAAGTAGGATAGGGAAATGCTAAAAGGAAGTTCAGCATATGTATGTATATCATTTGGTATTGTAATTTTTAAGTACCTAGTTCGACTATTAAACATAGAGGATTCAAAGAACTATAAAAATAAAGTTGAGGGGCAGTATTTAGAAAATTCAAAATAACAAGGGACCTATTTGAATAATTGTAGATAAAGGGCCTCTTAATCCCAAATACCTAACCTCAGGGACCAAAAGTGAAACAAAAATGATAATCATATAAGCAAAAATTGCACACACAAAACAGAAAGATTAAAAATCAAAGAGGGAAAGGAGATTTCAGTAGCTAAATCGGATCTTCGGGTGACGCAAACCGCCCGTAAGCATTAGTCGGCATGTTTCTTTTAGTTTTAATGTGTTTGACGCACAATTACGTGTTTCTTTCTGCTCAAGAAATATGTAAATTAACTGTTTATTGTAGTTTTTGTCTGGCTATAGCAAGTACTGCATAACTTAAGTAGCAGAAGATAGTTACAATATTTGATTTTAAGAAATTTTCACTTTGACAACTGCATACAATCGAAGAACTAAGTTGAAGAAGTTGCCAAACTGCTACAAATCCACGTTAAGTTTATGATCTTCACAGTATTGGAAAAGTAACCAGATCGATGAATCTCAAGAGTTCGATGTACCTCTTGATCAGTCTGGTTTTATTAGGACACACAACGTTACACGAGTTACACTTGCAACCAGATCCCATGCGCTCTTTGGCGACTTTCAATTTTTTTCTCAGTAGAATTTAAGTGGTTTTCACATTTCAAAAGGCCTGTTTGGCATAGATGTAGTTTGCTATATACTCGTACGTAGTACATTCACTATGAGCAGGTAAGTCAGACAAGCATATTTATAGACCTTATAACAACACTTTCTAAAATCTCTTCATACATGCAGCAACCAATTTGTTAATTGTTAACCATTCAAAAGACTTACCAAACTATGGGTGTGTTTAGTTGTGGAAAAAAGGGGGTGTTTTCTAGAAAATTTTTCCAAGAAAAGTGGAAAAGTGGAAAACGGTTCAAAATGAATTTTTCTGGGAAAATTTTCCAAGAAAATGGAAAATTCACTTTTCCAAAATATAACTTGGAGGTGGAAAACACCTCCCCCACACTTTTCCAAATTTTCCTTTATACAATTCACCAACACTTTTCCAAAATTTCCAAGATATAACTAATTTTCCAAAATCCACTTTTCCAACATTTGAACGCGTTTTCTAATTTTTCAACACTTTTCTGGAGAATGATTTTCTATAGAAAATTGGAAAAGGAAAATTGTGAAAAATTTTCCACAACTAAACACACCCTATATATAATCAGTCGATTGTTTAGCTCGTTATTGTAACAATTTTATATTTTATATATTTTTTTGGCATCCAAAATTCCAAAACCACCTGTTGAGTTTGTGTTCTTTCATCCAAAATGGAGTACAAGATTCTAATGCAACAACAGCCCACCACTTCACATTTGAAGCATATCTAACCACTTTTACGATTCAAGCCAAGCAAAATTAATCAGTATTTAACGAGATATGATCTCATTCTTTTATTATCGCTCCATAAAATATGTACGCTTTCTGTACAACTCTTTTTCACCTACATGAACACAATAACACATTCACTTACTAGATTGTTAACTAAAAACCAAACTTCTTTCCCTCAAATATCTTTCCAAACTTTGGTTGTATTGAAACCTTGATGACTGATGACATAAAACAAACCCATTGAAAATCGAACACCTGCACAGTGTAATCGCAACTTGCAGTCTTGAACCAGAAACATGAAATCTTTTGAGCAGTCCAATTAATTGGTAAACAATTGGCAAAGTGTTCAAGTAGAATGAAAGTGGCCAAAATTAGATAATAGATACTACTAGAGTAGTAGGTAGGAACCCATTTTTTGTGGCATACAGAGCAAAAGAATAAACCAAGAATTCTTAACCCATTGGCTTCACTTCAAAGTTAAAAGTTAAGATTCCAATGTCCCATCCTCAAATTATCAAAATACATTAGTAAACATACAAGCCATGACATTAAGATATATATTTGAAATTCGATTTACAAATCATTTTGAGTTTATATTCAATCTAAGCAACTCGTGAACGTATTACATGGACATAAAACTATGTGGTTACATCCACACCTAATTAGCATGTGTGGCCAAGTCATGGCTAGCTTCAGTCCATAAGGAACATGATTCAAAAATCAAAGTCATGGTATATTACACTATTGTCTCTTTTGACCTATAAAGAACAGAACCTGCAGAAGCCAATCAACACAAGAGCCCATACAAATTAGAACAATTATTCATGTTATATATTTTTATTTTCCATGTTATGATTTGTAATTAACTTTAGCTAAGTGTAAAGTCTAAATCTCATACGTGCCAAACGTCTAAATACCCTTACCCTCATACTTTTTTGTAGTTTATGGCTTTTAGTTTATGGGTTACACAAATAAATTCCAAAGAACACTAACTCTATAATGATTCGACTTATCTGCTAATCTAAACAGTTACAAACGCGTATAAATCTTTAAAGATGCTAACCTTATCCTACACGGAGCAACCGGGTGCATGAACCACATTTTTTTTGAGAATTGAACCAAAATTTAAAAGAGCTAAGCTAGATATGAACAAGTAATTATCTACATGGGCATTTTTATTCCTTCCAATATGCCATAAAACTAGCAAGGAATCTCTTTCACTTAAACATTATGTAAAGGCTCTACACAGATTCCTTGCAAACTGCACAAAATATCCTAAGAATTCTTTTACATTTCTTGATCACCCACACAGGATAATAACTTCAAGAAATGGAAGATCTAAGAAAAATACTCACATATTTCAGCAAAAAAAAGCCTACATTCGTTTTATATTACAACATAGAATGCATACATGATATATTGTATTATAATTCAGACATAATGCACATAAGAAGGAGAAGTGTCAGAAAAGTTATGCTCCAAAGCACAATACAAATAGGCCTCCATATACAATGTTAGCATCAGTAAATGATAATACAATGCATAAACGTACAATGTAAGAGTGTAATGCACGCGCCGAGTTAACAGCATCAAAGTAATCGTCAATGGAATCAGATAACAGAAGCTAACATCATGAAAAACCATTAAACGCACTTTAATCTTATATATTAGTTAAAGAAAATACCGGCATATATGCAACAGATGTCATCTTAGCTCTTTAAATGCTTGTGTTAAACGCTAATAGGAACATACAACTGAGTGGACTTACATATTTAAATCATATGCAGTGAATTATCTAAGTAGTACATCCGTCATCCATTAGTTAAACAAACGAATTTATTCTGCAATTAAAATATCATTTTGCTGTTCCTATGTACAACTAGTTACATATGTTCCCGAATATGTAAATATCGTGTTATGAAAAAAGCACAAACATACATATAATTCAAACTTTAAGCTTCAAATGGATGTTGACGTAATATAAAAGATTATATGGCTAAAAGTGATATATGTTTGCATGGACAAACTTTCCAAAGATAATGCCTTATTAGAGCAAACCATTAGTAATAAGAAACCATTTATTTCTGTTAACAAGTTGTAGCCTAAAAGTGACATACATGTTACGTAACCATTGCTTCATAACATTCAAATATCCAGAAGAAATCAAGAGATCAAAGAAAGAAAAGAGTGCCCAGATAAATCAATAAAGATGTGTGAAGATTCATACCAGAGAATCAGAATAAGCCAATCAATGTGCTTTTTATCAAGTTCAAGTATGAAAGCAAGTACAACCCATCTCTATTTCCTTTTTTTTAAAGGGTTCCATGATTCGGATTCTTTGTAGCTGGCTGTCTTATATCAACAGAAGAAGAATAGAAAGGTTTTGATTGAAAATCCTCTTCCATCCAATTTAAAAATACTCGGTTGGCTGAATAAGTACCAAACTTATTGAAGGAGACAGAAACGAATGTGTACCTTATTCCATGCCCGTTCTTGAAACAATTCCATGCAAAAAAAAAGAGCATCTTTTGCCAATTTAATGTTCCTGTGTGTATCTAATTCCAGGTTTCTGATTCTTAAGTCAAACATAATCTTCTTCCACTTTCAGCGAATTTAACCATTTTGGATTGCTTTTGTGTCTTTGGCGATAACCTATATACAGAACAATAAAAGGTAAGTTGCAACATAATGAACTATTGAAGGATAAAGGGATGCTAGTGAGATTTTCAACAAATTGATAATTCCTGAAATGAAAAAGAATCAGATGTGGCATTTTCGACCTATTTATGAATGAACGAGATAATTTGGGTTGTAATTAACTTCTAATGGGTCGAACAGGTAAAGTAAGAGAATCATTTGAAAAGGAAACACGTCAAAACTCATAAGGGTCGTAAGTCACACAATAAGCATTTTTTGTATTGAAATAATGTAACTTTTTAATCGTAGTTGACACTCAATTTTTCAAAGTTTTGGACAACAGTGTTTGGGTTCAATACAGCCTGTTTTGACCCATCCAAATTACCCATTGATATTCGAACCTGATTTGGCCTCGGTTACCCAACGTGCTTGACCCACCTATTTGAAGAAAAATGAATAATATAGTTCAAAGAAACTTAAATGGAGGAAGAGTTAAGGTGTCTTTCAGGTTCGACGCTAATGGATTCCCTACAATCCAGGTTATAAAATCCGCGAATAAGATTCGTTTACTTTACCATATTGTGGATGTTAAGTGTTTTATAGTGCAAAGGAATTAAACTTTGTTCCAAGAATAGAAAGTCAGTGATGTAAAGAAAAAACCAAAAAGAATGTGATATATCATTCTAAGGCTATGACAAAGATTCTATGCTTCACTCCACCCATTCTCCATACACTATAAAAGGCAAGGGGTAGCAGACAGTTGGTATGTACGAGTTGGTCAAACAGGACATAGAATCATAGACATAAGATAATATACATAAGAGTCGAAAACATCAAGATCCAAGACTTCGAAGAGTGAAAAGATCAAGGTTTAAGACATCAAAGCGTGCAGGTAGCATTTCATATATCAGTTATATTGAACGGGGATGTTATAGATTTACTTACATGAAACTTATTGCAAAACAACTCTGTTATCTTCTTTTTGGGTACCTTTTGAAGATATAGCATTGTCAAAATGACTATTACACCAGAAAGGCACATGTATATGCAAGGCGGGAGTGGTAGAGGCACCTCGGGACTTGTTCTCTCAACTGATGCTAAGCCTAGACTTAAATGGACACCGGACCTCCATGAAAGGTTCATAGAAGCAGTCAACCAACTTGGAGGACCAGATAGTAAGTGAACTTCCTTATTATTCTTTCTTTAAGTAAAATCGATAGAAGTATATTGCTACTATTGTAGTATTTGTGGAATTCTTTAGTTCATTAAATTGCTGATTTGTTTGTTACAGAGGCTACACCGAAATCAGTTTTGAAACTAATGGGAATTCAAGGGCTCACATTATACCACTTAAAGAGTCATCTCCAGGTACAAAACATACTAACCAAAGTTCTTCATATTATTAACTCACCATCCTTCAAAAAGAAAAAAATCTAGACACATGAAACTTTTATCAATATTAAACTTTTGAAATGATTCCTATATTAAGGAAAATAAGTCATTTAACTGTATTAGCAAGACATATCATGCCATTCCATTAAGAATGCTAGAATTCTTATTAAGTGAAAGCGGTTAAAACTGAACATTTTGGCTTTTTGTTTGACAGAAGTACAGGCTAGGTAAAAATCTATCTGGGCAACCTAATGCTGGTGTGACTAACAGAATCAGTAAGACATTTGAGCATTTAAATTCCTAATGTTACATGATGTTTACTAAAAAGTGATTTAATAAATATGTGGGTTTTAGGTATCGTCCCACAAACAAGAGACATGACGGATGAAACGGAGGGAATCCATAACAGCAATTCAAGCATAGGGCCCCAAACAAACAAGTACGAGGTGTTTACTAACATGTGATTTTGAGCTCATTAATTACATAAGTTATGAAATACTTGATCTAACGAAAACTATGTGTACAGGAACTTACAAATAAATGAAGCACTACATATGCAGATCGAAGTTCAGAGAAGGTTACATGAGCAACTTGAGGTATAATCATTTGCAACATTTTCCATCAATATTATCATTAGAAGTGGCAATTTCAACCAGAATTACTTTCAAATTGTTTTTTGGAGTTGTATTTAAATTTATTTTTACTCAAACGTGTACTAAAATTGAGAACGGGTCAAATAGGTTAAAAGTTGCCCAAAGTCTATCATTAGTGATGCTGATGCAACATTCCAAACGTTTTATTCAAAGACTTAAATTAACATTAGTTGTTTATATTGCAAAAGTTCGATACATGGAAGTTTTTGTTCTTCAACCCAACCCATCCCGTTTCTATCCATACATTAATTGACCCATTATCTGACCAGTCAATATTGTCACTTCCAGTTATCACTAAAACATTCATCTAGATGTACTATATGTATATTTTCCCATGTAAATATGAGTGGTAAGCAAACTAGTACAACAAATAATTCAAGAAAAGAAAATCCTCAAAATTCTAAGTTTAAAAAGATACATGAATTGCAACAGGTACAGAGGCACTTACAGCTCCGAATAGAAGCACAAGGAAAGTACTTGCAATCCGTTTTAGAAAAAGCACAAGAAACAGTTGGAAGGCAAAACTTGGGTGAAGTGGGGCTAGAAGCCGCCAAAGTCCAACTATCTGAACTAGTATCTAAAGTAACCACACACCGTCTTAATTCTGCGTTTTTGGGAACGAACGATAACCAACCAACAGATAACTCAATAGACAGTTGCTTAACCTGCAGTGAAGGTCAACAAATGGTGGATTTTAATCTTTTAAAGTCAAAGAAGTCAGAAAATGAGCAAGGAAATGCATGGTGTGACGACATGAAAAGAAACGAGACGTTTCTTTCTTCAAGTGATTTGTCCATGCATATTGGCGAATGTAATGCAAAATATGAACGGAACCAGAATGCTATTTTTATGGATAGAAGCAAAAAAGAAGTGGTTAAATCGGAGAATGTGGACATGTCACAAAAGTTTTGGTTGCCGAATTATGAACAGAAGCTAGACTTAAATGCGCGTGACGAAAATGATGGTGCTTCCAGTAGAAAGCAATTTGATTTGAATGGACTTAGTTGGTGATGATGATGATGATGATGATGATGATGATAACTAGTATCTTTTCTTATTCATGCATGTTAACAACTCTTGTAATATAATTAAATTGAATCGTTTGGCATGTTGGTAATGAACAGATTAATGTATGACAAACCGAATTAACCGAAAGCAACGTTGGTTGGAGTCAACTCATGACCGTTCCTTTCGGTTGAAACCCGATTGGTTGCGGCATGTGTCGGGTTTAAACTAATTCAAAGCAAATAAACGTGAAAATAAATCCGACAGCTTGTTCCGGCGAGGGGCAGCGGTTGGCAGTGGCTGGGATTGGCGCTGGCTGGTGGTGACGTGGGCAGCAGCAGAGGTGGCAGGAGGTGGGAGATGGTGATAAAATGACCAAAGTCGCCAAATAAAAGAGAAAGGAATGGACTTGAAAATAGAAATAAAAGTAAATTTACATTGTCGCTCATTTTAAGAGCACAGAAGTCCTTTTCTAAATTTTTATTTTTTTATTTTTTATTTGGGTTTTGCTAAATGAAGCACTTAGGGCTTTCTTTAACGTGCATATCTTAGTTGTACCTTAAATTAAAATTCAGGGTCAACTTAAATGCAGGAGGACAGAGAGAGTTAGTTATTACTCCCTCCGTCCCATTTTATTTGTCCATCTTTCCATTTTGATATGTCCCAAAATAATTGTCCTCTTTTAAAATCAATCAATCAAAATGCTTAAAAATGGTAAAGATGCAATTCTATTGGTGGTCAACAGTAATAAATGCATTTTTCTTAAACTGTGTGTTTCTTGTCTGGTGACAAATAATTTGGGACGGAGGGAGTAGTTTGGTACAACTCTTAAAGCATGTCCAAAAGGCTTAAAAAGAGCTCTAAGGGCTTTATTTAGCAAAATATGTAAAAGAGCTTTACAAAATCTTTTCTTCATCGGAGGAAAATCTTTTCTTATGGAAAAACTTAAGATTTCTCAACCTTTTGATGTAAAACTTTTTTTTGCTAGTTTGAATAATTTCTTGTAGAATTTGATAGCAATAAATGAGTATTTTATTTAAAAAAGCTTTTGAAAAACCTTTTTACATTGGAGTGAACACGTATTCTAAAGTTTTTTTTATGTAAAAGTTGACTTGGCATGTAAAGACTTTTCTTCATTGGAGATGCTCTTATATTAGGGAGCCCGTCTTCAAATCGAATATTGTACCGGTCTACTCCTTTGACTCGAATTTCAATTTCATTACGGTCCTTTGATCTTTGTCCCCACAAATCTTTGTGAATTGACTAAACTACCCTTGATATATGTATTTAATAAATCTTTTTCTTGGACTATATGCTCCGTGTGTCTCATTAGAAGTGTTTGTTTTGACTTTTGGAAGTTTTTCCTTTTCAAGTTTGACCTTAAATATTTTTATTTGTGCTATATAATACTTGATGCAAAGTAATGGATTGAGTTTTAAATTTATTTTATTTAATGTTGTTATCGTGAGTACAAAAAAGTAATCATCCATATTGCCATACAACCGTAATATGATGATTACGTTAAAGTCGTAACTAAAATATTTTAGGGTTTGTAATTAATAATCTCTTAATTATTAGTTAATATACATTGAGCTAAATAATATTCAAACATACATCATATTCAACCATAATAACATTGTTCTAATTTATTTTTTGTGATTCATGGATTTTGTTTTTCTACATGTTGTGTTTAAGTCATTGTAAAAACAACTTCAATTTTGATATAAAACTGATATATTATTTTACAATCAACTCTACAAATTACCAAATGACATTATTATTGTAAAATTTCATTGCTAATTTCGTGTTGTTTCAACTAGCTTTAATAACATCAAAAACAATAAATTAGAATGAACCAATCGTAAAACGTTTTTTGACGGTTATTTTCCTCTCGTGAACGCCACTCCACTTTTCACTTAATATTGAATACACTTTTTCCCTCGTCTTCGAACTTTCCAAACATCCTTCATAATCTATAACTAGTTTTTGATGATTCATTCTTAAAAGTTTATTACTTTTTGTAATAGGTACATACTACATGTAGTTTAGTAAATATTTCTCCTAATAAAACATTGTTGCCCACCATCAAAACTAAGCTTTTATATATATATATATATATATATATATATATATATATATATATATATATATAGGGGAAGGATCAAGAGGGAAGCTTCAAAATTGAGGGAAGGAGGGAAACAAACCTCAACCACTCATTTTTTCTCCTCTTCTATATTCATCCACAATACCCATTTAATCAATTTTAATCTAAAATTCCAAATTAAAGCATGTAATTCAAAGATTCATCAATCAAAAACGTTATAAATCTTCGAATTCATCAATAGCAATCATACATATCTTCAATTCGTCATAATTCGAATTCATCAAAAATTATGAATATTGGAGTAACTTTTGGGTTTTTGAGAAAATTTTGATTTGGCAATGAAAACAATAAAATTAAACGAATTTGATCGTACAAAACTTATAAACAAGTAATAAATCGAATTATGATTGTCATTCCAATTGAATTTTACATATTGAAAAAAATTTCAGACCGTTAACATTCATCTGGAAAGCATGTTAATCAAAATTACAACTTAATACTCTTAAACATTCATTTATGATGAATATTAATTTATATATGTTATTATACACAATTGAATGTGATAACATAACATTGTTGTATAATAATGTATATGCGTTAACATTCATCGTAAATGAATGTTAACGTGTTGAAAATTTGATTTTGATTAACATGCTTTTGAAATGCATGTTAACGATCTGGGAGGGAATTTCAAGTTATTTACAAGTTTGCCACCGCGTTGACTTTTGTGTTGACCAGAATGTGTGGCTAAAAATAGCTTCCCTCCTTCCCCCATTTTTTTACTTCCCTATTGATCTTCCCCCTATATATATATATATATATATATATATATATATATATAGGGTTTAGATCTAATAGAATAGATGTTAAAATAGAATAAATAGAATAGTATTAAATGATGACATGTGTCCTTAAATTTAAATAGCAGTCAAAGGGTATTTCTAGAATTTGCATTGAACAGTAATAAATAATAATAATAATTATTATTGAATTCCCTTTTTTCCATTCTTCCTGGCCGTTCCCCACCTCTTCCCCAAAACCCCTTTTTTCTCTCTTTCTCAACCTCTCCATGGATACCAGCCGACATCCCCTTTAACGGTAAATATCACCACGACTTAGACATACCACCGCGACTCAATCTATTCTCGTATTCCATCATAGTTGTTTCTACTTGAAACCCGACCTTGAATCCATGCCCGATAAAGTTTTTTGGTGGAACAATATGTTGGTTTGGGTGTCTCAATGGCCGGCGAATGTATAACATGATAACATCTACGTGCAATTAAACACCACAACGATCAACAATCGGATCTGAGTTACGGTGTGCATCATGTGTTTTCCGGTGTACATCAATCTTTACCGATGTGCATCAAGTGGTTTCCGATGTGCATCAAAATATTTTTGACGAGCAGTAGTCTTTTGGTTGTTGTGTATCAGTGTTCGATCTATGGCGTGCATCAACTTTTTCCGATGTGCATCAACATGTATGAACTGTGCATCATATGCCCATAAGTTTTATTTGTAAAATGAATGAGTTAAGTGTGTATTTTTTTAGTTTGTAGTGCCTGTATATTTTGCAAACGATGAATTTATGTTGCAGTTGTTTATAATTCTTTTTGTATTGATTTTTTGATTAAAATATGTAACATTATAAAAGTGGATGTCAAATGCCGACTTTGCCCAAGGAAAACCTTTAATGCAGCTTTGACCAAATAAGAAACTGATATCTATCAGATTTTGATCGAATGGTAAGTATTTTATTTTACTTATTCTATCTTAAAGGTTATTTCACAATAACCACACCACACACACACATTACACACACACATATATATATATATATATATATATATATATATATATATATATGGGTTGGGTTCTGGTGAGAACAAGGGAATTTCGTGAGAACGGTGAGAACATATCTTAGCTATCCATTTTTTGATCAAAAAATCTGATTTTGGAAGTGGCAATTTTGTAAATACTTTGAAATTTGATTTTGGAGGGTTCATATCACCTTTGCTCATTTGAAGCTTTTTTTTAGCTTCACATCATTTTGCTCATGTGAAGTTTTTTATTTTTTTTTTGCTTCACATTATTTTGCTCATGTGAAGCTTCTGTTTTTTTAGCTTCACATCATTTTGCTCATGCGAAGTTTTTTTTTTTTTTTTTTAGCTTCATATCATTTTGCTCATGTGAAGCTTTTTTTTTTAGCTTCACATCATTTTGGTGAGGTTAAATTTAATATTTTTTTTCTTAACATAAAGTTACGATGCTATGAATTTTTATTTTTAAAGGTTCACATAGTTTTAATGAGATTCAGTAAATATTTTTTGTTAAAATTAGTTTTTGAAGAGATTAAATAAAACTTCACCATGTTAAAACTATTGTGAAGCAAAAAAAATTAAACTCCACCTAGCAATCCTTATGTGAACTCTTCAAAATCAAACTTCAAAGTATTTACAAAACTGTCACCTCCAAAATCAGGTTTTTTGATTAAAAAATGGATGGCTAAGATGTGTTCTCACCGTTCTCACGGAATCTCCTTGTTTTCACAGGATCCCAAGTCTCTCTCTCTCTCTCTCTCTCTCTCTCTATATATATATATATATATATATATATATATATATATATATATATATATATATATATATACACATATATATATATATATATATATATATATATATTGGCCCACCCCAAATTTAAGATTAAAAATAAACTGCCCGTCTGATTTTTTTGGCCGTATAGGATAAATGTTACCGTATTAACAATCCTCGATATATTTAAACGGAAATTCTAAAGGTACCCCATATTTCTTTCCCATACCTTCGGGCCGGTCACTCGGTCAGTCCTTTTTCAGTCCAGTCTTTTCTAAGATCGGTCCGAATTCAGTTCAGAACCAGTTTCAGTTTTAGACTAATCAGGGTAGGAATTAGAAAAAGATGGGGGGTAAGGGATAGAAAGTAAAAAGAAAAAAACATGATTTGATTAATTAGATAGGTGAAATGGGGTATGAGATGGAAAAAATTGGAGAAAAAGGGGGTATCTTTACTAAGCCCCTATTTAAATTGTTTTCACTTTAAATAGAGGAAAATGATTCGTTAGCCTACACTTGTAGGTCTAAACATAAACCTAAAAATGTGATGGGAAGATAAGAAAAATTGATTGGATGAGATCAGGAGAAAGAAAAAATTCAACAAATGAAAAAAGTAAGTTAAAATTTAGATCTGTGTAATCTATCTATCTATATAACTAAGAGAGGAGACCCTCCATTATTTGTCAACATATACACACATGCCACATCACCTATATCCTATGTGTCGTCATTATATTAAACACTTTGATGAGGTGGATTCTCCTACACTTAAAAGGTAAATAAAGTAATATTTTATTAAAAATCAAATTATAATTAATTTAATTTAATGTGTCATTATTTTTTAATAATAAATAATGCAATAGATAATTAAAAATTATAGCCAATTTAATCCAAACTAATATAAGGGATAGCTTCAGTTATATAATTTTTAGTTGTAGCCGAAAATCAAGAATTTATTTATCTATTTTTCACTCTAATTTTGAGTTATATAATTTGTTTATTCTTCTTTATCCTAATCTTCGTCATTCTTTCTCTAATTCTATAAATTAAATCATGATAACTTATTTTTGATATCATTATAGCTTTCATCGTAATTTGTCAATTTGACAACATTTTTATCATCTTGCAAACTCAGGGATTACAATTTCATTTATTTTGTAATCTAAATACAACCTTTATGAATAGGTAAATCAAGTTCATTGTCTTTTTATTAAAAAAAAAAAAGGGTTTATTAGTTCTAATCACAAAGTAAGTTTAATTTTCCATGCGACTGGTGAGAGATGTAATTTTATAATTTCTATATTAATTTTCAAATCTATATAATGTCTTATTTATGTATTTGTATATATTGGATTGCAATAGTAGAATGATTTTTGTTTTGTATATTTGGATGCACATTAGTTGTTCAATAAAATGTCGAAATAGTTAAATTTTCAAAAGGTTGTTTCGACGGGCAACCTTAATCCGGTATCATGTGGATCCGATGCGACCCTTCCACAAGGACTACACCTCAGACAATATTCAGCTATTTATGTTTGCTAATACTATAAACACACGCATTGTTATTGCAACTTTAGCAATGAAAAAGGTTACTATGCTCAAACAATTATTTTTACTTAGAAAATGTTACTTTACATTTTAACCTTTTTAATTTATTGATATATTATGGGGGGAAAATGCTTTTCTTATTTCAATCTTTAATGGGTCAAAACTTATAAAGTATTATTAATATCAGTAAAAAAGTTATATTTTTAAAACAATTTGAAAGTGTTTAAGGGGTTAGCTGTCATCCATTTCCCGATATTTACTCAATATTATTTAACTTTTAAATGTTATAAAAATGGATTATATAAAGGAAAATGATTGGTGAATCTAATTATGTAGGCCTAAATCTTGACCTAAAAATGTGATTGGTAGATGTGAAATATTGATTGGATGAGATCAGGAGAGAGAACAAAAAACAACTAATCAGATAGGTGTATACAATACAAGATTAAATATGATCATTAAAACATTGAATATAACATTTTAGATTATGGTCGATGTATATAACGTTATCTTTGCTAGCCATGCATCGCACGGGTTTAACACTAGTTAGTACTATATAGCATTACTCTTAAATAGAATTTACCATATCAACTTATCAGATTAAAACAAAAAACATACCCCACGAAAAAACAAGCACCCAACGAAACTGTAGTAACTGGTAACCCACGATCCTAATTTCACAATTGTTCATGCAAGATAATACCAACCAATTTCATATTTTGTTTGCAATTTATCCGATCCAAATTCCAATATACATATACTTGTTTATGTCGTATATTAACTTTTTTTTTTCTTTTTTATCAAAAGTAACAATTTACTAACTTCTTTGATAGTTTAAATTAGTAAAACTTTTAATAAAGTTCAAATGAATCTATTATTGTTTTACGGATTCTTGCAATATATACAAAATAAATAAAATAATAATAACCAATTAATGTGTCTATATTTACAAACAGCTAGCTTACATTCATCAATATAACAAATTTAAATTGAAAAATAATCAATTAAATTAAATATAAATATGAAATTGGAACCCAAATAATCTCCTTATCTCCTTATTATACATATAAAAGAAACAAATATATATGTAGCCCTTCCTTAATTAAACCAATTTAAACTAATCTCACCCCTTAAATGTTGGAGGGCAATTTATTAGAGCCTTTGATCTTCTATTTTTTTGGGTGACTACCTAAACAGCTAACTCTAATTACTCTAAATTACCCTAATACCCCCATTGTTTAGGCTTAATTAGCTGTATTAATATTAACTACGTTTTGAATTAAAATGCTCATCCAGACCTCTTGCCAAAACGACGTCGTTTCTCACCAAATTTTAACCCATGTATCATTCGGGTCAAACAGACAAACCCATCCCTCAAACCCTTTCTGCGTCTCCTCAGTGCCGACCAACACTTAACGGCGGACCACATCCATTGCCACTTTCATTCATCTTCTCAACTTCTTTCTTGCTACTCTCTAATCTTTGTAGCGGACAATATTGGCAAATGGATCACATAGTCAAATCAGAGATATAAAAACGCCTAGGAAAGCATATGATTTTTTCCGATTATGATACGAATGATGAAATGGATGCCTGTAAGTTCATTAATTTTATTTTAAGTATTGTTTAATTTCGATTTGGATTCAATTTCGATTCATATTTAATTTCAGTCCATTGATTTGATGATTATCTAGGTGTATAATTGAAATTCTTTAACCCTAATATTGTTGCTGTGAATTTAATTTCAAAAATTAGGATTTGATATTTGATTCGTAGGTTATGTGTTAGGTTGTTTAATTTGGTGATTTTTGTTTTGGGATCTTAAGGATGTTGATCTTAACAAGATCAGTTTTGTAGTATATTTATAGTTTTCTTTTCCGGAATTTTTGTGTAATGGTATAGGAGATATAACTTAAAATATGGGAACGTGAATTCAACCAACGAATTTGCAGACTGGTTTGAAAAATTCCTCTTATTTTGTAATGTGTGGATACAATAAATGCCACAATGGCCATAGTGTATATACTTTATTTTTTGTCATTTCGTGTACTGTAGTCAATTGCAGGTTAGCCACATCATATCCATTCGTGCAATTCCTAACATGCTTCCTTGATATGGATACGTGAAGTACTTTCTCCCTAGCCCAAAATATAAGGAACTTAAGTAAGATAAACTTCTACAATACTTATAAGTTTATCAATTATAATCATGTTCTCTTGAATTTTTATATACGGTCTAATTTGTATATCAAGTATTAGCGTTAAAATCCGAAAAAAGGTAATCGACTTTGGTAAAATTACTATTTGAGTTGCAAGAGCTAAACATTTTTTACATAATTGTGTTTGCTTGTCATTGGTGCAGTTATTTGGTTGTATATGGGGAATAAACAGCACTTACATGGGATTTGTGGTAATATCACTTATCTAAAAGGTTTGTATCAATTTGATATCATATACTCAGAATGGAGACGCGTGATGAAAGCAAATAGGGCGTTAAGGAAGGTGTCCACTATTAAACAGTTCAAGGCTAAGGCAGGTCGTGTTAAGGTTGTGTAAAACGCCTTATTTTGATATGTATGATTCGTCAATCTTATTACATTATATCACATATATGAATGAACCAAACATAAGAACAATATATTGGTTTGACTGATTTCATAATTCTGTGGTTTTCTAGGTCACATGGGAGGATTTATATGTTTTATGGGAATTTGATCAGTGCAGTAATCAAAATTGATTATTGGGTCAATAGATTAATGAATATTATGTTATGTTGGCTGGAAAACTTCTGAATAAATTTGATTATGACTTGAAGATTGAATTGTGCATTTGAGATATGTTTTATGATCCATTTTTGCAATCAAAATTGCATGTGCTTGCAGTAAAAAGTGATGTGAACTTGCCGAGTTTACTGTACAACATCTAAGTGGCTGTACTAAGAGATTATATTATATCAACACTCCTCGGTATCTACTATGGGAGAAAAACCTTGGCACGTTGAAGGTGAGTGAAGTGAAACTCATTCTCATCCTTTTTTTGTTTTTTTCTAACATGGCTTTTAACAAGTATGCATTAACTTTGCTGCATACTTACAAAAACTTGTCTATTGGAGAAAGTGGTAACTTGTCACTGTCTAAGACGAGACAGTTTTTTGGAGGTACACACTATAAAAATTTAATTTTTACATATCGCTTTTTGGATATTTTATGCACTACCGCTGTCCATGAATATGAGTTCTAAATTTGGTTGTTATTTTATTATAAATGCAATAAGTAGGAAGTGGCACAACAAGATTTGGGGTATCTGTTTCAAAAGTGATATTGAATAGTAAAATTCAAATAATTAGCTATAATATAATGGGTTCTAAGAATAGCATACGTCCACTAGATTCCTATTTTTTGTTACGTTGAGAGGCGTTTAAGTAGAAACTTTTACTTTACATAACAAGTCTAGCCAGTTGCATTTATTTTGACTCTTGAGTACGTTATAGAAACTTTTATAATTGGCTGTGTTGTGCAGATTGATGTTCATTTGGAATCTTCGATAATGGTTTGGTTCCATGGAACGTTAATTAATTCTATATTATTTATTGTTTTTTGGTATCTGGTGGTTTACATGTAAATCTAAGAGGGAAAACGGGTCACTTCTTACGCAAATTAATCTTCATCATTTTATAGTGTTTCAGCAACTTGCACAAACTGGAGTCCTCCAACTCTCATCTGTAACATCCTCCGTACCGGTCTGGTAATTTCTATTATTTAATTGCTTTAGAAATTATTTGATATTAATTGGCTAATTGTGAAACTTAGATTAATAAGTTCCAGGACTTATTGTGGATAGTAAACTATTGCTTGTTTTAATTTACTATAGTTGACGGTAAAAAAAAAATAAGTTTCTCGTAAATGATATTTAGGTTCCAGACAATAGATTTAAGGCGGGTATAAAATACCTAAAAGTGGAGTCGGTTTATTAAGTGAGGCCGACCTCTCTCTTTATCACTTTCCTAAAATGTTAACTCACTTCTTTCTTCATCTTTAACTCAAGAAACCTAAATCAAAGAAATTGAGAAACTAGCTTGTTTGTGAAATCAATTGAATTGAAGCTGTGATTTTAACTTGTCAGTTGAGATCAGTATATCATCATCCTCTCTATTATCAAAGTGTGAGTATGATTTCTTTCATGAACTTAAGAGTTCTAGGTTAAATGGAAAATTGGTGAATTAGTTGATTATTGAAATGTTTATGATAATTGAATGATAATATTGATGCTTACAAACTGAGTTAAAGTAGTTCTACTTGTGAATTTAAGTTCTTGAAGTGTGAGTTTGAATTCAAGTAAATGACCTAAGTGGGTTTTGAATGAATTGAAAACATGAGGTTGAATTCTTGTGTTATATGAAGTTAATTGAGGATATATGATCATAGTAAGTCTTGTTGCTGTTAGAAAAACTTCCCAGGTCATTTTTGTACCAGAATTGTGGTGTTATTGAAGTTTGGTTCGTGCAGGTTGTGAACTGTTACATGTTTGCTGGGTTTTGTGGCAAAGCCGATCGGCTAAGCTACTAAACTGATCGGTTACACAAAAGCCGAACGACTTCTTTTAGCCGATAGGCTAACCTAGTTCAAAATCACCACAGAACTTAGCCCTTGAACCAAAGCTTGAAATTAACTGAGAAAGCAGATCGGTTATGGTATAGCCGATCGGTTAAAGATATGAAGCCGATCGGCTAGGCTTTAAAGCCGAACGGCTTTGGCTGATGACAGGACCAAACTAGTTTGTGTTTCATGTATTCTTTTGCAATGTTTATACAATTTGGTCGTGATACTTGAATGCTATGCGTAGTATTATAGATATTAAAGACAATGAACTCTCAGAAAATGAAATAATTACTTGTGTAATGTGTTTGTTTACATAAGTATTATTCGTTAATTACAAGTTATTAACTTGTGTGTTTTGTGGTATTTCAGATACCCCAAAGACTCATTGAGTAGAAGCTGAGTGTGGAGACTACAGAGGTATCGGTTAGTGGATTTAGAACTCACCTTTTGATTTAGTTGTAACCGTTTGGTTGCAACAAGTAAACGTAGATTGATTTAGACTGCTTAGTCTGTGTTAATGATTACGAATCTACGTGATATGTGAATCCATGTGTATTAGATTATTGAGGTCAACGTGTAGTTGGACTTTTTGGTTATTATGTGATTTACACAGGATTTAATTCATCTGTTGTGTTTGAATCCTGTGTATGAGTTTAATAACCAATAGTTATCGGTCTATTCTGTAATGGCCATACAGATTGACGTTAAGTGTTCTTGGAGAATCCCTGGGTATTATGATATCTCCAGAGCCACCGATCCTCATTGAAATTGAAACAGAAATGTGTTTACGATTATTTGCTGTAAACAGATTGTTATGCTAAGTTGAATTGTGTGTGATAAATTCATTCACTTAGCTTTGTGTTAATCCCTCATTTTAACTTCCTGTAGATTATGTTTGATATGTGAGTGATCAGGAAGTGGATGTTTTGCAGGGAAAGTTTGGCAGCTTGTGAACTCTGATATGGTTTTGTTATAAACCTTGTTTTGTAATATATAATACCCCGGCTTGTGTAGTTTTTTAAAACAGTGTAAAATTGGTGTGTTATGAACATGTAACTGTTTATGTACATTATCTTAATGTAGGGATGAGCAAAAAAACCGAAATACCGAAACCGAACCGGTACCTAACCGGTACCGACCGTTACAAATGGTACGGTATTCGGTTTTTGATTTGGGGAAAAAAAACCCGGTACCAACCGGTCGGTAACGGTTCGGTACCGGTTGGTACCATGCACACCAAAATACCTAAACCGAACTGGAACCGTACCGGACCGGTACCGAACCGGTACCAACCGATACAAATGGTTCGGTATTCGGTTTTTGATTTGGGACAAAAAAAATCGGTACCGATCGGTCGGTACCAGTTCGGTACCGGTATGGTACCAAGCTCACCCCTATCTTAATGTATAATATATAAATATGTTTTAAATTCATACGCTTCCGAGTAAAATAATAGAATATTCATGAATAGAAATAGGGGTGTTATAAGTTGGTATCAGAGCATAGTTTTGGGTTAATTGAGCATTGTAAAATGTTCAACCCCAATTCTGAAGCATGTTTTGTCAAACATTCCTGGGTATGGGATTTAGCATTGGTTATAAATTGTTAGTAGTTAGGTGCTAACGATTAACAATTGTTGAGTTATTGTGGTAAAAACAGATATGGCAGATAACGAGCAAACGACTGCCAACCCTAATAATGCCTCAAGAACCGATGCTCCTCCTTTGCACATTCAGAGTGAACTACCGGCTCATGATGGTACTTCTGCTCGTGTTGGTGAAGAATCAAATCAGGATGAGTATATGCACGAAATGGAAGATGAATTGATTTCCCTTAAAGAATTCAAAAGACAAACTGAAGCTGCGTCATCTCAGCAACGGTTTCAACAACCTATCTATCCATTTGGTACTATTCCCTCATCTCAGACTAATAAGACATGTTCTTTCAAGACTTTTATGGCCAGTAAACCTCCTGAATATTCTAGTAGTCCTAATCCGACTGTTACTTTAAATTGGTTGAGAAACATTGAAAGAAAGTTTGAAGTGACTTGTTGTGAGGAAAAGTTTAAAGTTCCATATGCAGTACAGTGTCTTAAGGATGAAGCTATGGTCTGGTGGGATTCTATTACCGGCCATTTGACCCAACAACAAAAAGAAACTATCCAGTGGTCTGAATTTCATCAAGCGGTTAGAAATCAGTATTGTTCAGATTTTGAAATGGCTCGGATCAGACGGGAGTTTGTAAATCTTCAATTGACTGATAAAATGACAATGGATGAGCTAATAACCCAGTTTACCGAGAAGTTGAGGTTTGTTCAACAGTGGGTCCCTGATGAGAAAACAAAAATTGAACAGTTTGTTGATGCATTACCTTCTAATTATCGTACTATGGTGAGATTAGCAGGTACTTTATCCCAAGCTTTTAATCTCGCACGTTCAGTTGATAGTGATATGAGAGGTTCAGTGTATCCAGCTAAGGAAAGATCCGATCAGAAATCTAGAAATGAATCTTCTGGAAAAGGGAAACAAAGGTGGCAGGGTAACCGACAGGGTCAGAAAAGTGGCAGTAAAAGTGTTTCTTCTGGTAGTTCCAACTGGTGTAGTACTTGCAGGTCTAAACATACAGGGCCGTGTACACCTCAGACAAATAAATGTGTTAAATGTGGTGAGCTTGGTCATGAGTTTAAGAATTGCAAGTTTCCTAATTATGTGTGCTGGCATTGTAAGAAAGAAGGGCATCGTGTCGGTCAGTGTCCTGGGGAGGGGAGACAAGGTTCGGTTTCGGTCGGGAGTTCGTCATCTTCCGGGCAAAATCGGAAGAATCTCCGCCAGCTACGAGTAGGGCTTTTCAGATGACAATCGATGAGGCTGTCCACACAGATGATGTGATTACTAGTACTTTTCTTATAAACTCTGTACCAGCACGTGTTTTATTTGATTCTTGAGCAAACGGCTCTTTTATATCTGTGTGTTTCTATGATAAGTTGAAACTGATTCCTACTGTGATAACTAAGCCCTTAGAAGTAGAGGTTGTTAGTGGCAAGTTAGTTCCTGTTACCACCTCGGTGACTGGAGCTAATATTGTAATAGATGGCCAGACTTTTCCAATTTCGTTTCTGTTAATGCCGATTCCAAGTTTTGATGTGATTATTGGCATGGATTGGTTGAGTCAGTTTAAAGCAAGTATATATTGCCACCATAAGTTGATTAGAATCCCAATCTCTGAAGAGTCATATGTTGTGGCTCGAGGAGAAAGGGAAGGTGAGTGTATACCTCTGATTTCCATGATGAAAGCTAGGAAGTCGTTGTCTAAAGGCTGTGAGTCTTACCTGGCTTATGATTGATGTGAAATTAGAAAAGAAATCCATTTATGATGTTTCGGTTGTTTCTGAATATCCGGAAGTGTTTCCCGATGAACTGCCTGGTTTACCACCGGTTAGGGAAGTTGAATATCAGATTAATCTTGTTCCTGGTTCGTCGCCTGTAGCTAAAGCTCCCTATAGGTTAGCTCCTTCTGAAATACGTGAAATGATGAATCAGATACAGGAGTTATTGGATAAAGGATTCATTAGACCTAGTTCCTCTTCTTGGGGTGCCCCAGTTTTGTTTGTGAAAAAGAAGGATGGGTCTTTTCGTATGTGTATTGATTATAGGGAACTGAATAAACGAACAATTAAGAATAAATATCCACTGCCTCGCATAGACGATTTGTTTGATCAGTTGCAGGGATCTTCATTTTATTCTAAGATTGACTTGAGATCAGGTTATCATCAAGTTCGTGCTCGTGAACATGATATTTCTAAAACTGCTTTTCGAACCAGGTATGGTCATTTTGAATTCCTGGTTATGCCTTTTGGTTTGACTAATGCTCCAGCAGTTTTTATGCATTTGATTAACCGTGTTTGTTGGCATTTTCTCGATAAATTTGTTATTGTGTTTATCGATGATATTCTGGTATATTCTAAATCTGAATCAGAACATGAATTGCATTTGAGAATAGTGTTGGAAACTTTGAAAAGAGAACACTTATATGCCAAGTTTTCTAAATGTGAGTTCTGGATTCGAGAGGTACAGTTTCTAGGTCATATTATTTGTAATGATGGTGTCAAAGTTGATCCTGCTAAAATTGAATCTGTTATGAATTGGCATGTTCCAAAGAATCCTTCTGAAATCAAAAGTTTTCTTAGGCTAGCGGGATATTACAGAAAATTCATTAAATACTTTTCAAAGATTGCTGGTCCGTTAACCAAATTGACAAGAAAAGATGTTAAGTTTCAGTGGGATGAGTCACAGGAGACAGCTTTTCAGACCTTAAAGCAGTTATTGTGTCAGGCACCTGTGTTAGCTTTACCAGATGGCTCAGATGATTTTATTGTTTATTGTGATGCATCCTATGCTGGTTTGGGTGGTGTTCTTATGCAGAGAGACAGAGTTATTGCTTATGCTTCTCGTCAATTGAAACAACATGAAAGAAATTACCCTACCCATGATTTAGAACTGGCAGCTGTTGTGTTTGCTTTGAAAATCTGGAGACATTATCTTTATGGTGCGAAATGTATTATATATTCTGATCACAAAAGTCTTCAGTATGTGTTTTCACAGAAAGAATTGAATATGCGTCAGAGACGGTGGTTAGAACTAATCAGAGATTATGATTGTGAAATTCGATACCATCCAGGAAAGGCAAACGTGGTTGCTGATGCGTTAAGCCGAAAAGGTACTTCTAACCGCATTTATTATTTGAAAGTTGATGTTTCTTCTTGTAACATCTTCTCTTCTGGTTCGGTAATTTCTAATTTTAAATTGATATATTTAATTGTATTAGAAATTATTTGATATTATTTGCTTTATTGCGAAACTTATATAAATGAATCTTAGGACTTATTGTGAATAGTAAATTGTTGATCGCTGTAATTTACTATAGTTGACGGTAGAATAAAATAAGTTTCTCGCAAATGGTTTTTAGGTTCCAGGCAATAGATTAAAAAGGGGACTAGTTTAAAGTGGATACGGAGTCGGTGTAAAAAGTTAGGCCGACTATATAAAACTTTCTCAAATAGGAAAGTTTCTTACTTTCCATTCCTTTGAAACCTTAAAACATAAAACCCTTGAAACCTAAAAATCAATTAGAAGTCTTGAAATAAAAAAAAGCTTGTTGTGATCTTGAGCTGGAATTGATTAGAGTTTCATAATCATCATCATCATCTTCCTTAGCTTTTCAAGATTAAAGTGTAAGTTTTAATTTATGAAAATTGGATTTATTTGAAAGTGTAGATTAATGATTTATATGTGAATTCATAGTTGATATGTGATGTAGTATAAGGTTATATGAAGTTATCTGAGTTCCTTATAACATAGAAACTGAGTTTGATGAGTTTTAGTATAGATTTTCGGGTTTGGGTTTCATGCTGAACGCAGGTTGCTGGTGCAGGGTGGGTACCCGGCGGGTTGCACCTGTACCCGGCGGGTAATGTGTCGAAATCAGGAATCCGGCGGGTAGAACCCGTACCCGGCGGCTCCTACAGCCTTTAAAACGTAAATGTGTTCTGTTACCACCAAATGTAATTCACCCGGTGGCTTGATCATGTGAGCCGGCGGTTAGTGGGTGGAAGCCGACGGGTATGGACCCTCAGCCGGGGGTTTATTTGGCTGTCCAGCAATTGCATTTTTACTTGAATTATTTTAATGTAATTGATTGCTATATGTTGTAACATTGATAAATCAATAGTAGTACTTGATAATATGTTATGATTCATAATTTGTGATCAGGAACTTGTGATTGTAATGTTAATCGTATTAAGTTCCTAATGTTATGGATTGATGATTCTGATTTCTAATTTATGTCTGATTGTTGATTCTCAGATCCTCAGAGGACTCAGCGAAATAAGACAGCTGAGTAAGTGAATCGAGACAATCAGGTGAGTGGATTTGAAACTCACAGTTTGGTTTGGTTGTGTCAGTTTGATTTCAATTAGTAATTATAGGATTGCTATTGATAAAATGTTAACTTTGAAATGATATGCCATTTGACTGGTGGTTTGATTAGCCTGTGAGCTTGAATGTAGTATACAGAGGTCAACTAGATTGTCGGTTGGACTTGATTGCTATTGTTGGTCAACACAGGGTTGCGTACATGTGTTGATGAAGATTAGCATTAAGTAAGCGGTTAATCACTGTTTTGGCCTACAGTTGATTTAAGTGTTCTGATGGGGCCACCCGGCACAGGGTCCTTAGGAACCACCGTTCCTCTTGACGATATCTGTTACATTATTGATTGTGAACAAATTGCTAGCTAAATTGAATTGTGGTTGATTATTCATTCACTTAGCTTCGTGCTAATCCCTCAATTTACTTCCTGCAGGTTATGTTTATGATATGGGTAGTCAGGAAGGGATGTTTTGATGCTGGGAATGTTTGAAACTTGCAACTCTGATCCAGTTTGTTATAAACAATGTTTTGTAATACATAATGCCCCGGTTTGTAAACAAGTTAACTGTATTTGGTTTAGTAGTTAAACCTGTTGTATAATGTTTGCGAAAATTTCAAGCAGAATTCTAATAAAATATGTATTGTAAGTATACGCTTCCGTGAAACTTAATATAAAATTGTTGTATTAAATGAGGGGTGTTATAAGTTGGTATCAGAGCAATAGTTTGGGCGAATTGAACATGATAGGATGTTCAATCCTAAACTTTGATTTTGTTGTGTCAAACATTCTTGGGATTGGGATTATGTACTGAATGTGAATTGGTTTGTAGGATAGGTGCTAACGATTAACGATTTGTGAGCTGTTGTTGTGTTTACAGAAATGGCGGATAACAAACAACCACATGTTAACCCTAATAATGTCTCAAGGCCGGAAGTTACTGTTGAGACTCATGATAATCGGGCTGAGCCAGCTGGTACTTCTTTCCATGCTAGAGATGAATTAGAGAGAGATGAGTATCTACTTCATTTGGAAGAGGAAAATCAAGCACTCAGAATGTACAAACAACAAAAAGAGGCTGAATCATCTCATCCTGTGTTTAGTACGATTTCACTGCCAAAGCAAAATGTGTGTTCTTTTAAAACCTTTATGAGCAGTAACCCGTCTGTGTATTCTGGTAGTACAAATCCTTCTGTAACTCTAGATTGGTTGAGGGATATTGAAAAGAAATTTGAAGTCTGTCAATGTGAGGATGAATTAAAAGTTCCTTATGCAACTCAACTTTTAAAAGGAGCAGCTATGAATTGGTGGGATTCGATTACTTCTGTGTTATCTCCTTTTCAGAAAGCATCTATTAGATGGTCTGACTTTCATAATGAAGTTTGTAAGCAGTATTGTTTAAACTATGATATAGCCCAAATTAGAAAGGAGTTTATGGATTTGCAATTAACCGATAACATGTCAATGGATGATTTGATAAATCAATTTACAGAGAAACTCAGGTTTGTTCAACAGTGGGTTCCTGATGAGAGAACTCAAATAGAACAGTTTGTGGGTACTTTACCTAATCATTATCGAACTTCAGTGAGATTAGCGGGCTCTCTTTCTCAAGCTTTTATGTTAGCTCGATCAGTTGACAGTGATTTGAAACCTCAACAAGTACCAAGTAAAGAAATGGTTTCTCAGAAATCTAGGAGTGAATCTTCTGGTAAAGGTAAGCAACGGTGGCAAGGAAATCAACAAGGTAAGAAACAAGAAAGTCGTGGTGGTACTTCTGATCGTCCCAATTGGTGTATCAAATGTAGAGCTAGACATTTTGGGCCGTGTACTGTGCAAACCACTAGATGTGTGAAATGTGATGTGATTGGCCATGAAGCCAAAGATTGTAATTTTCCTACTTATGTGTGTTGGAATTGTCATAAGGAAGGTCATCGTGCAAATCAGTGTTCTGAGGCTAAGAGACAGGGTTCTGGGTCGGTTGTTAGTTTGTCATCTTCCGGTCAGAAGCGGAAGAATCCGCCATCTGCAGTTAGTAGGGCTTTTCAGATGACAGTGGATGAAGCTGTCCACACAGATGATGTTATCAAGGGTACTTTTCTTGTAAATTCTGTACCGGCTCGTGTTTTGTTTGATTCTGGTGCAAATTGTTCTTTTGTATCTGTGTGTTTCTGTGATAAGTTGAAAATTATACCTACTGTGATTACAAACCCTATTGAAGTAGAAATAGCTAGTGGCAAATCAGTTCATGTTACCACCTCGGTAATTGGAGCTAGTATTATGATAGATGGCCAGACTTTTCCAATTTCATTTCTGTTGATGCCGATTGCTAGTTTTGATGTGATTATTGGCATGGATTGGTTAAGTCAGTGTAAAGCAAGTATAGATTGCCACAATAAGCTGATTAGAATCCCAATTTCTGGAGAGTCATATGTAGTGGCTCGAGGAGAAAGGGATAGTGGGTGTATACCTTTGATTAGCATGATGAAAGCTAGGAAATCCTTGTCTAAAGGCTGTGAATCGTACCTAGCTTATGTGATTGATACTAAAGTAGGGAAGAAATCTCTTTCTGATGTCCCGGTTGTTTCTGAATATCCGGAAGTGTTCCCTGATGAATTACCTGGTTTACCACCGGTTAGGGAAGTTGAATATCGGATTGATCTTGTTCATGGTTCATCACCTATAGCCAAAGCTCCCTATAGATTAGCTCCGTCTGAGATACGTGAAATGATGGATCAGATACAAGATTTGTTGGATAAAGGGTTCATTAGACCTAGTTCTTCTCCTTGTGGTGCACCAGTTTTGTTTGTGAAAAAGAAGGATGGGTCTTTTCGAATGTGCATTGATTATAGGGAACTGAATAAACGAACAGTAAAGAATAAATATCCACTGCCTCGCATAGATGATTTGTTTGATCAGTTGCATGGATCTTCGTTTTATTCTAAAATTGATTTAAGGTCAGGTTATCATCAAGTTCGTGTTTGTGAACTGGATATTCCTAAAACTACTTTTCGAACCAGGTATGGCCATTTTGAATTCCTGGTTATGCCGTTTGGTTTAACAAATGCTCCAGCAGTTTTTATGGATTTGATGAACCGTGTAGGTCGACCTTTTCTTGATAAATTTGTGATTGTATTTATCGATGATATTCTGGTATATTCTAAATCCGAATCAGAACATGAAATGCATTTGAGGTTAGTGTTGGAAACCTTGAAGAGAGAACATTTATATGCAAAGTTTTCTAAATGTGAATTGGATTCGGGAAGTGCAATTTTTGGGTCATATTATTTGTAATGATGGTGTTAAAGTTGACCCTTTAAAAAATTGAAGCTGTAATGAATTGGAAAGCTCCAAAATCTGCTTCAGAAATAAAGAGTTTTCTTGGTTTGGCGGGTTATTACCGGAAGTTCATAAAGGACTTTTCTAAAATTGCCGGTTCATTGACCAAATTGATCTGTAAGGATGAAAAATTTGTTTGGACTGAATAACAGGAAACAGCTTTTCAGATTTTGAAACAGTTATTATGTCAGGCTCCTGTGTTAGCATTGCCAGATGGGTCCGATGATTTTGTTGTTTACTGTGATGCATCGATTGCTGGTTTGGGTTGTGTTTTGATGTAGCGAGACCGTGTTATTGCTTATGCTTCTCGTCAGCTCAAACCTCATGAAAGAAATTATCCTACCCATGATTTAGAGCTTGCAGCTATTGTATTTGCTTTGAAAATCTGGAGGCATTACTTGTATGGTACTAAGTGTGTTATTTGTACAGATCACAAGAGTCTTCAATATATGTTTTCACAGAAAGAGTTGAATATGCGTCAGAGGCGATGGTTAGAGTTAATCAAAGATTATGATTGTGAAATTAAATACCATCCAGGAAAAGCCAATGTGGTTGCTGATGCTTTAAGTCGCAAGGTAACTTCTGATCGAGTTTATTTTATGCGTTTAGAAGTTTCTTCTGATTTGGTTGGTCAGATAAAAGTTGCACAGTTAGAGGCTTTGTTAGATCATAATTTGAAATCTGAAATTATGTTGAATCAAAAGGAATTGTTCTTAGATGATTCGAGAGGATTAAAAACCTTTCAGTCTCGTGTTTGGATTCCTTTGTTTGGTGGTCTTCGGGATGTTATTCTGAATGAAGCCCATAAATCCAGATTATCTGTACATCCTGGAAGTACTAAAATGTATAATGACTTGAAACCTTTATATTGGTGGCCTACAATGAAAATGGATGTAGCAAGGTTTGTTAGTTCTTGTCATATTTGTTCTCAAGTTAAAGCTGAACACCAGAAGCCGTATGGGTCGTTAAAACAGCTTGAGATTCCAGAATGGAAATGGGAACATTTGACTATGGATTTTGTTACCAAGTTGCCTCGAACTGCCCGAGGAAATGATATGGTTTGGGTCATTGTGGATCGATTGACTAAAAGTGCACATTTTCTAGCTACCAGTGAGACTGCATCTTTGAGTAAGCTGGCACAGTTGTATGTAAATGAGATTGTCTCACGGCATGGTATTCCATTATCGATTGTATCTGATAGAGATCCGAGATTTGTATCTCATTTTTGGCAAAGTCTGCAGCATGAATTGGGTACACGTGTGAATCTCAGTACAGCTTATCATCCTCAAACAGATGGTCAGTCGGAACGTACGATTCAGACATTGGAGGATATGTTAAGAGCTTGTAAATTGGAATATGGTGGTTCTTGGGATTCTCATTTGCCCTTGGTTGAATTTGCTTATAATAATTCATATCATTCTAGTATTGGCATGCCTCCTTACGAGATGTTGTATGGACGTCGTTGTAGAATGCCTACATGTTGGCTAGAGGCAGGTGAGAAACAGTTTGCAGGTCCAGATATTGTACAGATGACAGCTGATAAAGTGGCAGTGGCTCGAGAAAAGTTGAAAGTTGCACGTGATGCTAGAAACAATATGCTGATCCTAAACGTCGACCAGTTACTTTTGCTGAAGGTGAACTTGTTTATCTGAAAGTTTCGCCTTGGAAGGGGGTAATTCGGTTTGGGAAACGTGGCAAATTGGCTCCTCGATATATTGGACCGTTTAGAATTTGTCAGATTGTTAATGACCAGTCAGTTACACTTGAGCTTCCTCCAGAGCTTGCTGGTATTCATGATACGTTTAACATTTGTTATTTGAGGAAATGTAACGTTGAGGACCAGTCTCAGATTCTTCCTTTGAAATATTTGAATGTTGATCAGAGTCAGAAGTTAGTTGAAGAACCAGTTGAACTTCTTGACAGAAAAGTTACCAAACTTAGGAAGAAACATATTCCCATGGTGTTAGTAAAATGGAAACATAGTTTAGGTTCAAACCTAACCTGGGAAACCGAAGATAGTATGAAATCCAGATATCCTGGATTGTTTGATTGTGATGAGATTTCGGGGACGAAATCTTCTTAAGGGGGGGAGATTTGTAACATCCTCTCTTCTGGTCCGGTAATTTCTAATTTTAAATTGATATATTTAATTGTATTAGAAATTATTTGATATTATTTGCTTTATTGCGAAACTTATATAAATGAATCTCAGGACTTATTGTGAATAGTAAATTGTTGATCGCTGTAATTTACTATAGTTGACTGTAGAATAAAATAAGTTTCTCGCAAATGGTTTTTAGGTTCGAGGCAATAGATTAAAAAGGGGACTAGTTTTAAGTGGATACGGAGTCGGTGTAAAAAGTTAGGCCGACTATATAAAACTTTCCCAAATAGGAAAGTTTCTTACTTTCCATTCCTTTGAAACCTTAAAACATAAAACCCTTGAAACCTAAAAATCAATTAGAAGTCTTGAAATAAAAAAAAGCTTGTTGTGATCTTGAGCTGGAATTGATTAGAGCTTCATAATCATCATCATCTTCCTTAGTTTTTCAAGATTAAAGTGTAAGTTTTAATTTATGAAAATTGGATTTATTTGAAAGTGTAGATTAATGATTTATATGTGAATTCATAGTTGATATGTGATGTAGTATAAGGTTATATGAAGTTATCTGAGTTCCTTATAACATAGAAACTGAGTTTGATGAGTTTTAGTATAGATTTTCGGGTTTGGGTTTCATGCTGAACGCAGGTTGCTGGTGCAGGGTGGGTACCCGGCGGGTTGCACCTGTACCCGGCGGGTAATGTGTTGAAATCAGGAATCCGGCGGGTAGAACCCGTACCCGGCGGCTCCTACAGCCTTTAAAACGTAAATGTGTTCTGTTACCACCAAATGTAATTCACCCGGTGGCTTGATCATGTGAGCCGGCGGTTAGTGGGTGGAAGCCGGCGGGTATGGACCCTCAGCCGGCGGTTTATTTGGCTGTCCAGCAATTGAATTTTTACTTGAATTATTTCAATGTAATTGATTGCTATATGTTGTAACATTGATAAATCAATAGTAGTACCTGATAATATGTTATGATTCATAATTTGTGATCAGGAACTTGTGATTGTAATGTTAATCGTATTAAGTTCCTAATGTTATGGATTGATGATTCTGATTTCTAATTTATGTCTGATTGTTGATTCTCAGATCCTCAGAGGACTCAGCGAAATAAGACAGCTGAGTAAGTGAATCGAGACAATCAGGTGAGTGGATTTGAAACTCACAGTTTGGTTTGGTTGTGTCAGTTTGATTTCAATTAGTAATTATAGGATTGCTATTGATAAAATGTTAACTTTGAAATGATATGCCATTTGACTGGTGGTTTGATTAGCCTGTGAGCTTGAATGTAGTATACAGAGGTCAACTAGATTGTCAGTTGGACTTGATTGCTATTGTTGGTCAACACAGGGTTGCGTACATGTGTTGATGAAGATTAGCATTAAGTTAGCGGTTAATCACTGTTTTGGGCTACAGTTGATTTAAGTGTTCTGATCGGGCCACCCGGCACAGGGTCCTTAGGAACCACCGTTCCTCTTGACGATATCTGTTACATTATTGATTGTGAACAAATTGCTAGCTAAATTGAATTGTGGTTGATTATTCATTCACTTAGCTTCGTGCTAATCCCTCAATTTACTTCCTGCAGGTTATGTTTATGATGTGGGTAGTCAGGAAGGGATGTTTTAATGCTGGGAATGTTTGAAACTTGCAACTCTGATCCAGTTTGTTATAAACAATGTTTTGTAATACATAATGCCCCGGTTTGTAAGCAAGTTAACTGTATTTGGTTTAGTAGTTAAACCTGTTGTATAATGTTTGCGAAAATTTCAAGCAGAATTCTAATAAAATATGTATTGTAAGTATACGCTTCCGTGAAACTTAATATAAAATTGTTGTATTAAATGAGGGGTGTTATACTTCTGACTTAGTGGATAAAATTAAAGATGCACAGTTAGAAACTTTATTAGATCCTAATTTAAAGTCAGAAATCATGTTAAAAAGAAAAGATTTGTTAGTTGATGATTCTAGAGGATTGAAGACTTTTCAGTCTCGTGTATGGATTCCTCTTATTGGTGGTATTCGGGATATGATTTTGACTGAAGCCCATAAGTCACGTTTATCTGTTCATCCCGGTAGTACCCGAATGTATAATGACTTGAAACCCTTGTATTGGTGGCCCACAATGAAAACTGATATTGCAAAGTTTGTTAGTGCTTGTCACATTTGTGCTCAGGTCAAAGCTGAACACCAGAAACCGTATGGGTCATTGAAACAGTTAGAAATTCCAGAGTGGAAGTGGGAACATATCACTATGGATTTTGTGACTAAACTTCCGCGTACGTCTCGAGGTAATGATATGATTTTGGTCATTGTTGATCGATTGACAAAAAGTGCTCATTTTCTGGCTACCAGTGAAACTGCATCTCTGAGTAAGCTTGCACAGTTGTATGTGAATGAAATAGTTTCGAGACATGGAATTCCTTTGTCGATTGTGTCAGATAGAGATTCTCGGTTTATTTCTCATTTCTGGCAGAGTTTGCAGCAAGAATTGAGTACACGTGTAAATCTTAGTACAACTTATCATCCTCAGAACGACGGTCAGTCATAACGTACGATTCAGACGCTTGAGGATACGTTACGGGCTTGTGTTTTGGAATATGGAGGTTCTTGGGATTCTCATTTACCGTTAGTGGAATTTGCTTATAATAATTCTTATCATTCCAGTATCGGTATGCCTCCCTATGAGATGTTATATGGTAGACGTTGCAGAACGCCTACTTGTTGGTTAGAAGCCGGTGAGAAACAGTTTGCAGGTCCAGACATTGTTCAGATAACGGCTGAGAAAGTGGCAGTTGCACGAGAAAAGTTAAAAGCTGCACGTGACAGACAGAAACAGTATGCTGATCCACGTAGACGAGCAGTGACTTCTCTGCAGGTGAGTTAGTTTATCTTAAAGTATCGCCGTGGAAAGGTGTTATCAGATTTGGAAAACGAGGTAAATTGGCTCCACGATACATTGGACCGTTCAGAATCAATCAAATTGTTAATGATCAGTCGGTTATGCTTGATCTTCCTTCAGAACTTGCTGGTATTCATAGCACGTTCAATATTTGTTATTTGAGAAAATGCAACGTTGAAGATCAGTCGCAAATTCTCCCTTTGAAAGACTTGAAAGTCGACCAGAACCAGAAATTAATTGAAGAACCTATTAAAATTGTTGATCGAAAAGTTACTAAACTTATGAAGAAACAAATTCCTATGGTTTTAGTGAAATGGAGACATAGTTTAGGTTCTAATTTGACATGGGAGACCGAGGAGTCTATGAAATCCAGATATCCTGGATTGTTTGATCATGTTGAGATTTCGGGGACGAAATCTTCTTAAGGGGGGGAGATTTGTAACATCCTCCGTACCGGTCTGGTAATTTCCATTATTTAATTGCTTTAGAAATTATTTGATATTAATTGGCTAATTGTGAAACTTAGATTAATATGTTCCAGGACTTATTGTGAATAGTAAATTATTGCTTGTTTTAATTTACTATAGTTAACGGTAAGATAAAAATAAGTTTCTCGTAAATGATATTTAAGTTCCAGACAATAGATTTAAGGCGGGTATAAAATACCCAAAAGTGGAGTCGGTTTATTAAGTGAGGCCGACCTCTCTCTTTGTCACTTTCCTAAAATGTTAACTCACTTCTTGCTTCATCTTTAACTCAAGAAAGCTAAATCAAAGAAATTGAGAAACTAGCTTGTTTGTGAAATCAATTGAATTGAAGCTGTGATTTTAACTTGTCAGTTGAGATCAGTATATCATCATCCTCTCTATTATCAAAGTGTGAGTATGATTTCTTTCATGAACTTAAGAGTTCTAGGTTAAATGGAAAATTAGCGAATTAGTTAATTATTGAAATGTATATGATAATTGAATGATAATATTGATGCTTACAAACTGAGTTAAAGTAGTTCTACTTGTGAATTTAAGTTCTTGAAGTGTGAGTTTGAATTCAAGTAAATGACCTAAGTGGGTTTTGAATGAATTGAAAACATGAGGCTGAATTCTTGTGTTATATGAAGTTAATTGAGGATATATGATCATAGTAAGTCTTGTTGCTGTTAGAAAAACTTCCCAGGTCATTTTTGTACCAGAATTGTGGTGTTATTGAAGTTTGTTTCGTGCAGGTTGTGAACTGTTACAGGTTTGCTGGGTTTTGTGGCAAAGCCGATCGGCTAATCTACTAAACCGATCGGTTACACAAAAGCCGAACGGCTTCTTTTAGCCGATAGACTAACCTAGTTCAAAATCACCACAGAACTTAGCCCTTGAACCAAAGCTTGAAATTAACTGAGAAAGCAGATCGGCTATGGTATAGCCGATCGGTTAAAGATATGAAGCCGGTCGGCTAGGCTTTAAAGCCGAACGGCTTTGGCTGATGACAGGACCAAACTAGTTTGTGTTTCATGTATTCTTTTGCAATGTTTATACAATTTGGTCATGATACTTGAATGCTATGCGTAGTATTATAGATATTAAAGACAATGAACTCTCAGAAAATGAAATAATTACTTGTGTAATGTGTTTGTTTACATAAGTATTATTCGCTATTTACAAGTTATTAACTTGTGTGTTTTGTGGTATTTCAGATACCCCAAAGACTCATTGAGTAGAAGCTGAGTGTGGAGACTACAGAGGTATCGGTGAGTGGATTTAGAACTCACCTTTTGATTTAGTTGTAACCGTTTGGTTGCAACAAGTAAACGTAGATTGATTTAGACTGCTTAGTCTGTGTTAGTGATTATGAATCTACGTGATATGTGAATCCATGTGTATTAGATTATTGAGGTCAACGTGTAGTTGGACTTTTTGGTTATTATGTGATTTACACAGGATTTAATTCATCTGTTGTGTTTGAATCATGTGTATGAGTTTAATAACCAATAGTTATCGGTCTATTATGTAATGGCCATACAGATTGACGTTAAGTGTTCTTGGAGAATCCCTGGGTATTATGATATCTCCAGAGCCACCGATCCTCATTGAAATTGAAACAGAAATGTGTTTACGATTATTTGCTGTAAACAGATTGTTATGCTAAGTTGAATTGTGTGTGATAAATTCATTCACTTAGCTTTGTGCTAATCCCTCATTTTAACTTCCTGCAGATTATGTTTGATATGTGAGTGATCAGGAAGTGGATGTTTTGCAGGGAAAGTTTGGCAGCTTGTGAACTCTGATATGGTTTTGTTATAAACCTTGTTTTGTAATATATAATACCCCGGCTTGTGTAGTTTTTTAAAACAATGTAAAATTGGTGTGTTATGAACATGTAACTGTTTATGTACATTATCTTAATGTACAATATATAAATATGTTTTAAATTCATACGCTTCCGAGTAAAATAATAGAATATTCATGAATAGAAATAGGGGTGTTATATCATCTGACGGTGTTACAAAATTTTCTGTTTTCTATTTTTTCGTTCTTCCAATTCATGTTTCTACATTTGGAGAACTGAAACTTCAAAGGCAACATATTGATAGGTTTTTTAGGACCCAACCAAGAATACGTATAACCCTAGTTATACCCCACAACAACAAACGGATAAAAAAAAAGCAATTAAGATAACGAGAATAGTAAACGAACACGAGAATATAACGTGGTTATATCCAATCTACTCGATTGGTTTAATCCACGGCCAAACTAGAGAGAATTCTTATTATTTTCGGAGGTGTTAGGGTTACAATACAATGGGTTACATTATATAAATAATAATACTTTGTACGAAATAACTTGTAGCCGACTTTTCTTGTTTCCAGCGACTCAAATTAAAGAAGTCGTGCAACTTATTACTTTGGCTGCAAGCTTCATTAAACAAGCATCATCCATGTCACGTGCCTTCACTATAATTAATTTAGGTAGTGACAATATTTAATCTTCATAAATCCTAACAATCTCCCACTTAAAGATTAAATCAACCCAACTCCAGTAACCCGTAACTAAACGCCACTTTAATAGAACCCGTTCAAACTAATACCGCCAAAACCATTGGGACACGCCGCACGACCACACCGAGTCGGAAGACTTTCGATACCAGTTACCTGAACTCCACTACTAAACTGTGACCAAGAAATCTCTCTAGTTATCGCCCTCTCATTAGTTCATGAGAAGACCGGTTGAAGCCCGGCATAGCTCCAACACTCTCGTTACACTAGCAACCCATCCATACAGCCTTTCGTCTACATAATCTTTCTTTCCAACAAAGAGAAGACCACCCGGTAGAACAACCACGTGAATGACATCATCAAGGCAACCGTGTGAAAATACCATCACACCCTTGATCATCCACTCAAACACTCTTGCTTTCACCGTTGGATCACCGACCACAAACATGCGCATGAATTTCGGCAAACACAACTTTCCCCAACGAGTCAACTCCCACTGTATGGAATCAACATCAAACGCGGCTCTCGGAAAAGTATCTTGCTCACCACCTTCGGTCAGTCGCAACCTAGTTGCCATTGGAGAAGATCTAACCCAAGACTTGAAAACTCTAGTAGTACCGAGATGACAAACTGAATCCATAGAAACCCCAAGGCTCTCACTCAACGCCAAACTCCTACTAGTTTCAACTCTTCCCGAACTCCCACTCGTTCCAGACCTCTCAACAATATCGTGAAGCTCAAGTCGACTAGGATTTTCAACACCTACCTCACCACCTAGCCATTCCTCATTCGGAATCTCAACCATATACAAGGTTCCCCGTTTATAACCACGAGCAATTACCAAACTACCCTTGATAACCTTCCACTGTTGGTCGCCAAACCTAATATGGTACCGTTCATCATCCAACTGCCCAATCGAAATCAACCGCTTCTTGAGCTTGGGAATGAACCTCACATTATTGAGGACCCAATCCTTACCAAGGTGAGTTTTGAGGACAACATCCCCAATACCCGCAACTTTAAGTTTTCTTCCGTTCGCAAGACGAACCCTACCGGAATGAGACCTAAAATTCGTCATCTCTTCCATGCACGGGATCGCATGAAAAGATGAACCCGAATCCAAAACCCAGGATTCCACAAGATTCTCTTCAAAGCAACGCATCTTCAGTCGTATCAATCGTCGTATTAACACCCGGTTTGCCATTCGGACATTGATACCTAAAGTGACCCAGTTGCTTACAATTCCAACACGTGACGTTCCTATTCTCCGATGGCTCCCTCCGCGTTCTAGATCTACTATTACTTCGCCCCCTGCCAGTCACACTCAAAGTTGACGAACCCGAATACTCACCGGAATCTTTCCTTCTAATTCCCTCACCGAGTATCAAATCACGGATCCCCTCAAACGTCAACTTAGTAGTTCCAGATGAACCACTAATAGCTGTAACCATTCCAGACCAACTTTCGGGCAAAGAAGACAACAAGAAAAGTGCCTCCAACTCATCTTCAAACGTAACCCCTACAGATTTTAACCTAGTCAAAATCGAGTTAAACTCGTTCACATGATCCGCTGGCGATGCACCTTCACCCATCTTCGCGTTCACCAACTGCCGAATCAAGAAAACCTTATTGAGAGCCGAGGGTTTCTCATACATGTTAGACAACGCCGTTAACAAACCCGCAGTCGTGGTTTCCCCCGCAATATTGTAGGCGACATTCTTGGCCAGAGAAAGTCGAACTACTCCAAGTGCCTGACGATCTAACAACGCCCAATCAGCATCACTCATACTTTCAGGTTTAGTACCCGACAACGGTTGGTGTAACTTCTTCTCGTACAAAACGTCCTCGATTTGCATCTTCCAAAACCCAAAATCGCTGCCATCAAACTTACTAATCCTAATCTCGCTTTTATCCGCCATTGTTCCCAAACTCGAAAACCACGAGCTCTGATACCACTTTGATAGGTTTTTTAGGACCCAACCAAGAATACGTATAACCCTAGTTATACCCCACAACAACAAACGGATCAAAAAAAAGCAATTAAGATAACGAGAATAGTAAACGAACACGAGAATATAACGTGGTTATATCCAATCTACTCGATTGGTTTAATCCACGGCCAAACTAGAGAGAATTCTTATTATTTTCGGAGGTGTTAGGGTTACAATACAATGGGTTACATTATATAAATAATAATACTTCGTACGAAATAACTTGTAGCCGACTTTTCTTGTTTCCACCGACTCAAATTAAAGAAGTCGTGCAACTTATTACTTTGGCTGCAAGCTTCATTAAACAAGCATCATCCATGTCACGTGCCTTCACTATAATTAATTTAGGTAGTGACAATATTTAATCTTCATAAATCCTAACACATATTAGGTAACTGGGCATGCACAGTCAATATCAAGAATTTTTGTAACTCTTGAGAACCATTTTGTTACATTTCCCTTCTGACTATGGTAAAGAAAATGCTATTTTTGATGCAGAACTGCTAAGCCTGCTGCTATGTATGAAGCCTATTGTGATCCAAAGGTAATGATAGTTGGAAATGGGAAATGAGTGGATATTTATTCTACCGCAGCTATGTGGTGGAAGGGAAGGAGCTTAAATCGACCTTGTGGAAATTAGAGCATTTGCTAATAAGTTGAGGTAACATATTGTATGGGTTGGGCGGGTTGAGAACGTATCAAAAAATATTCATGTATATGCCATGTCGGGTTATTGATATGAAACTTTCCGTCCCAATTTTTTTAAAGTTCAAAACAGGCACATCTCCTTTAATACCTTTAATGAGTATGCTCTTTCTATTATATAATGAGTTTATAGTTAAACTTTGTGGTGGTAGGACCGTTGGACTTCTTATGATATTAATAACTAGAAATGTATTTGAATCTTAAGTCACAGTATGACCGCTTAAGATATCCCCAAGTATTAAGTATTATGGTTGCCTGTATTTGTACAATATATATTTTTAAATTAAGTTACTTTTGAAGTAACTTTTAGAAAGTAGATTTCCATTATAATACAACTATATGACTTATTGAGGGCATCTGCTATTAAGATACATCAAAGATTGAGTAAAAGTTAGCTTATTACATTGTTCAGCCAAAAGTTTGATGTATGATATGTTGAGTTACATATATGTCTTCCACTGCGTTCATTGAGCAGTTGGCTATTATTAACTTTGTCACACAACTTTTGAATAGGGATATTTTAGCTAGACCATTATCCAATGCTTACTGTGTGAAATATGTTGGTAGCATCTATCTCGGTAACACTATGTTCGTATGGTCACTACTTTAGGTGTTCGTTACTAAAGTGTGGGTTATACAATTTTTGTTTTCGTTTTGTTAAAAGGTTGAACTTACTCATCCTGGAAATATGCATAGGGAGCATTGCATGTATGGTTCAACCCATATATTGCACTTATATGTTAATGTGTTATCATGTCTCAGATTATGAACATAAAAACTTCTTGCTGAACTTGTGGAGGCATAAATGAACAATTGACTGGCGGCCATCTTTGTTTATAACATGTCATTCTTTCAAAACCGTGGCCGTAAAAGCAAGACAAGTGACAAGTCTATGATTTAAATTACGACATCACTATGTGATAGAGTGTTGAATTTGTTTAAGGGTCGAGAATGAATCGTGTCTTAATGATATTAAGAGTTTGTTCTTATTTATTGGTCGATGATTTAGCACCTTGTGTAAGGGACCATGACAATTGATCGAACAAACATATAATTTATATATTCATAATTTTCTCTCTCTTACTATTTTTCATCAATTTATTTTACCAAACATATTTTATCCCGCGAATTCGCGGGTTATAAACTAGTTTACATAACTATAGTTCTTAATCAATTTATTTTACCAAACATATTTTAGAACCTTGCAACTGTGGTTCCAAACCTTGATAAAGCCAGCCTTAATCTCTTATGTGTAAGCTCAAGTAAGTACTACGTAAATAATTACATGTTTATTACTTCCTTGCATTATTAGATAAGGCCATCATTGAAATAAATTTGCAGATTAAGAAGTTCCTTTTGGAAAAGGGCATATTTTCATGAAGCTCAAGAGTCAAGACACTCGCTTCCGAGATATATTAGTGAACAAATTGGGAAAACTGATCGAGGGCGACTACAAGATTGCCAGGACAAGTGATCAGCTTATCACCATTGAGAAATCACACAAACACATATAAACTCTTTAAAACTTGGAGAGAGGATGTACCAAGTAGAAATATTCTTTTATGTATATTCTTTTAATTTGGTTGTGTAAAATGTTTTCAGTTGCCAATTTATTGTCTAAGCACTCAAATTCCTAGTCAAAAAGTAAACATGACACCAATTACGAGTATAATTTGTAACATTAAATCAACCACTACTAACTATCATAAATCAAATACAAAGTTTAAAAGCCGTATGTATATACGGGTTTGAAGTCTACTATGGATATATATGATTTTAGTAATAGTCAAAATCAAAAAAGTCAAAATTAAATAATGATGACATTATCACTACAAGAAAAAAAGCCTATTGCAACGAAGGCTTTTAGCAACGACAAGATGTTGTCCTTTGAAAGTCACTAAACGGCAAAATTTTCTCCCTTTTTAACTTTGACTTGAATAAATTGTTGACTTTACTTTTAGCAACGACACATGTCGTCCCTAAAGATATATTTTTTTTTTGTAGTAAAAAGAAATTGTTTCCCGCGCTACTTTTTGCTACGACAGTGTCGTTGCTAAAAGTTTTATTTTGATTTTTGATTTTTTTGTTTTGGCTCCAAGATGAAAATATTTCCCGGGTTACTTTTTGTAACTACATATGTCGCTGCAAAAGGTTTTTCCTTTATTTTTGACTTTCTTGGTTTTGGCTCCAAGACGAAAAAAATTCTCGCTTCACTTTTAGCAACGACAAATGTCGTCGCTGAAAGTGGTTTATTCTTTTATTATAATTAAAAATTATACTTATTTACAAATAATTTATAAAATATTAGATATTAATTAGCTTATGAAATATATATAAGTTAAAGTATAAATTTAAGTAAAGTTTAATTGCATTTTTTAATTAGATTATAAAAGTTAACTTAATACCTTACATGTTATACGATTTGTGTTAGTTGCGAAACGACTTAGCTAGTTATCAATATATCTTCTTTAAAACTAATGACCTTTATTTTGGCTAGGTGTTTTCGAGTATATTGACGAGCTTCTGTAAGATATAGAAGTTGAAATAGTATACTCGGTAATTTCCATTATCGTAAAATAAGTCGGTTTCTTTAATGAACATATATTCTTATAATGTGATTTTTATCACAAATATAAACCACATGTCACATATATTAGAAATTGAAAATAGAACGGTTAACATCGAGTAATTCGTAGATATTAGAAAATGAAACGGTGATGGTGAGATGTTGATCAAACATGGCTTACTTGGTGCTATACATCATCGTAACGTTCATCACATCAAAACAAATGGGTCATTTGAAACATGTGTCTTTCTATTCAATCAAGAGGCATCATTGCACTTCATTGCCAATTATGTCGACCTCAAAGACCGTTTTAAGTTCATTAAACCCTAAGGCGTTTACAATATTTAGGTCAACAACATTATATACGTTGGCGAATGTGTTTTGCGAGTATGTTAAATGGCGAGTATATGCAAAAGTTGTAAAACGAACTTGGTAACTACTGAAGAAAGTATGAACTTTAATTGACGAGTGTTGCTATACATCATTGACAAGGCGAAGAAACAAAAAGTGATGACTGTGTGTGTGTTAGCAACTGTGATTGCAAGTATATCGTTGAGTTTATAGAAGATACATAAGTAAAAAACATATTGAGTACTTATTTGATATTGGAAAAAGAGATGCTAAGAAACGTTAACAATCTAGGTTAGATGTAGATCAAACATATATGGTTTACTCGATGCTTTTCATTACCGTAACGTATGTCGGTTTATCAAACATAATATTTTCACATTATCATCACACTCAAAATAATTGTTCACTTGATATTTTCACGATTATTAATAAATAAGATATATTATTGGTTACAAAATAAGAAATTTCGATGACATATTATTTGAGAATATAACGGGTAACATTGAGTAGTTAATTGATGGAAAAAGAAACATTGATGATGAGTTGTTGATCAAACTGGGATTACTTGATGTTATACATTATCGTAACCTCGGTCACATCAGACCAATAAAGTCATATCAAGCGGTTATCTTACTATTCAATCAATAGGTATCATTGTAATTAATCGGAAAATATTTCAACAAGTATAAGTATTAATTTTAAAAGTCAATTACATTCACAATTTAAAAAGTACAAAGAATATGTTTTATTTGTTATTATATGAAATATATTATAGTTTAATTAATTTATATGTTAAAAATAATTTTTTGATAAATAATTGAACAATTATATGTAAAAAATCCTTTAGCGACGACATTAAGGGTTTCTGCAACGACATTGTCGTCTCAAAAACATTTCACGAAAAAATTGAAATCACTTCGAAAAATTGAAAATTCCCGCTTGACTTTTTGCAACGACATATGTCGTCGCAGAAAGCCACATGTCGTCACAAATAGTCTAAAAGAAAATACAAAAGGGCATCCAACTCCTTTTCTTCTCCATTTTCTTTTCTTCAAAACCCTACACTCCCCTTTTCTCTCCAGCCCTTGCCATACCTTCAAACCCATCACCACAATGATTCACCACCACACCACCATACTACACCTCCCTTTCAACCCACCACATACAAAACCCACCACCACAACACCTACCATTGCCACCCTAGTAGTTGCCCTTCCCACCACCACGCGACCACACCGCAGCACTTACTTCCGGCCACCCACTACACCACCTTATCACCAAAGGTTAGAATATAATGTTGAATGGGGATATCATTTTTAATTAATGTTAATCGACATTACAATTCATGTATAATGTTTATCAATCACAAAATAAATATTTTTCATTTTTTATACTTCAACTTTTATATATTTATATGAATGACTCATACATCAACGCTAACATTAGCTTTCAAATCGTGCGATTTAACATTACGGATTACTTTCCCATATTAAATTGTCAAAGGTAAAATGGTCAACACAAATATCTTAGTGGTGAAGGCAAAAAAGTGACGGTGTATAAATCACCACTCCTTTTCCAATTAAGCGAATTAACTACTTACCAATAATTAATATAAAACATAACGTGTGCCTAGGATTTTTTGTCAAAATGCATGTCTAACGAAATTGTTGGCACATACGTAGAGAATGTTGGTAAATATAATGGGGAAATTAGTTGAATCAACATGTGTCATATAATAAATGGTTATGCATGGTTTAGTCTTATATTATTTAGCATAAATAACAATAACAATACTTAAAAAAGAAGAAGAGGAAGAATCGACCTCGATCTTTCACTTTCATTTTCAGTAAAGGTACACTAAGTTTTATAGACATTAAATCGTAGTAGTATTTAATCCTTCAGTAATCTAGTAAACCGTATTTAAATTGTTCATTAGATCGATTATTGAGGGTGTAGTTGTAAGTTGTAACTTCTTCTTAAAACTCATCATCGTTATTCTCTCTATTAAATGTTTTTATTTTGCATTTCAAAGGATATTATGTTGCTATCATGATTTAAAACAATCTCAATTAGAAAGAAGAAGTTACATGTTACAATTTGAAATAATCACAGTAAAATGATGCAGCTAAACTCTATTGAAAAAAAAAACCAAAAAAAAAAAAAAAAAACTATATTAGTAAATATTTTTGAAAAACATCATATGGATAATTACTTTTCTCCTTCTCACCATTTTAGCCAAAAACTCTATCGAGCTATACTGATTGTACTCCATATCTTAAAAGATTATCAATCATTTTCCACAAATATAATCACTAGAAGTGGCAATTTCAACCAGAATTACTTTTGAATTGTTTTTTAGAGAACGGGTTAAACAGGTTAAAAGTTGCCCAAAGTCTATCATCAATGATACAAAATTCTAAACGTTTTATTCAAAGATTTAGATTGACATTAGTTGTTTTTATTACAGAAGTTCAATAAATGGGCCAAAAGATTTTGTTTGTGAACCCAACCCATCCTGTTTCGGTTCATACAAAAGTTGACTCGTTATCGACTAGTCAATAACTCAATATTGCCACCTCCAAATATCACTAACAAATTTATCTAGATCTAGATGTACTATATGTAAATATGAGTGGTAAGCATACTAGAACAACAAATAATTCAAGAAAAAAAATCCTCAAAACTAGAGGATCATAATTGGAATAAGTACAAAGACACTTACAGCTCCGAATAGAAGCACAAGGAAAGTACTTACAATCCATTTTAGAAAAGGCACAAGAAACAGTTGGAAGACAAAATTTGGGTGAAGCGAGACTAGAAGCTGCCAAAGTTCAACTATCAGAATTAGTATCTAAAATAACCACACATAGTCTTAATTCTGCATTTTCAGGAATAAACCAAGTAACCAAACTATTCCCTATCTATATTCAAATAATATCATTAACCAACTGGAAGTAATTATATCAATTAATCAATAAACTAAATATTTAACTATCTCTGCCTAATAAATAGCCCATTCTAACAATTTTGTCCCCAATTATCGAAATGTGTATTTTTTAAAGTGATTTGTATACCACTAATAATTATCTGTTAATAACTAAGTGTGTTTTATAGTATTATACAATAACACTGTAAAGCACATTTAGTGATGTACAGATAATTTTTGATGGTATATGAATCATCACCCATCCAATAAACTTAAACATGTTTTTTTACTAATTATTATTATTATCATCATTAGTACAACTATTACTAAATATTCCACATAAAATTTTACTAATAGATACCACATTTCAAACTTTCCTTTAATCACTACTATAGCCTTACATAACATAATTTTAATCTGAATTAGCTACTCTCTCCGTCCAAATTTAATTGTCATATATATTGAAATACACGCAGTTTTAGGAAAGTATATTGATTACTTTGTCAATCAATATGATTTAATTTCTATTCACTAAAATCCTTTCTGATTAATTGAAATCAAAAGAGAATAATAATTTTGAAACAATCCAAATTTGAATACTGAAAATTAAATTGAAATGGAAGAAGTAATCAATATGGAAGTAGTTATTTCTTCTTTATAACCTCCAACATTCCTATGTGGAATATTACTATTACTACTGTATATGGTTGGAGCCAAGTTAGTTGACTTTCAATCTCATCCGCTCAATATACACATCAATTCATTGACTTTCGATCTGGTTCGTTTAATAGACACACGGCGGTTATTAGGGAGTTATATCCCACAGTTTTTGTTATCGGTTTCTTGATACTAACTGTCAATTTACCCTCTATATGCTGCTCCATACCCAACTTCCCGCTCCCCAAACTCATATGAAAACCATGAATGAACTTTCCCCAAATTACCTACTCTCACGATAGAGCATCAGATGCCATAAGCTACCTATTACAGATTCCTCTAATTTAATTGTGATACACTAATTACTTATCAGTTTCCACATTGATGACTTGAATCATTTTTCTATCATCGAAATCCATTATTGTCTTCTATATTTCTACTCAATCGATTTCTAAGGTATGTATTTCCTTGATTAATTATCATTGTTTCCTAATTCTCGCTACTCCTTTTCCGTTTTATCCAACTTAGTCTTAAACTTTCAAGTGTATACCAACTATTTGATGAAACACCTGAATGAGGAAAAAAAAAAAGTTTAGTTGACAGTCACATATTTTTAGGTCTTCATTATGATGTTGTGCATATTGTTTCTAACTATATGTAAGGGAGTTACAAATTCAGCCTACTTTTCTATGATGTAATTATTATTGGGTTGTTACTGCATGTTGCAGTTAGGATTGTGGTCTTGAATCTTTCTTATACTTTGTTATTGGATGGATTCTGCCTTCAATTACTTACGTTTTGATACAAATATGATCATGTTGGTCTTATATTTAATATTCATTTAATTTTTATATATCTTTAGCAGCTACAATTTGGAACCAACTGTAAGGATTGACAGCCAAGGATACATTTAGGTGTGGGTTGGTGAGAACCATTGGCCGAGCACATCTACTAATCTACCCATGGACATTTGTTTTTGAAATACAACTGTATATCTTCTATTTAATGTTGCTTAAAAACACAACTCAAACATTTGATCTTCTAAAATCGCATTCCCGGGGCACCGCCCGTGTAATTACACTAGTTTACAATAGCCATCATCCATAATCATAGGTCTTTTTCTAACTCACATATTCATCCATCATCATCAATATTTTTATTAAAATTTCAAACTACATTAACTTCTACAGTTTACAATAATTTCATAACTTCCTATTCCTAAATGACATATTAATCTTGGTGTTTTTTGATAGTCAATTCTCATCTTACAAACGATCTTTATTTACCCTAATGTGATGTGATTCACAACATTTTGTCATATTTCTTCAAAACTAATATTAATTGTTCTTTTAACACTCGTATGCATACTTAACCCAACATCAATAGACCCTCCAATTCGACTTTAGGTTATTCGTGTTTCACATAATCATGTTCTTCATGTGCATATGATTAGTGTAAATTATGTTTAATTCAACATCACCACTCTTTCATATTTATCCATATGCTTCTTTGAAATGTAGAAAACTCTCATTAAGTCTAACAAATCAATTTTATGTTTTGTCTAAACTAATGCGTCTTATATTATAACTCTATGCCTTCTGATTGATACATACGCAAATACAACAAATTCAGGGTACGTTTAGTTACAGAAAACTCCCCATTTTTTTAGAAAAATTTTCTAAGAAAACAAGAAAAATAGAAAACGTGTTCAAATTCGAGTTTTCTGAAGAAGAAAAATTCTAAGAAAAGGAAAATTCTTGTTTTCCTTTTTTATAACTACAAAATTTGAAAACTACTTTTGATGGTTTTCTAAGTTTTTCATATTTACTATTCATTGAAAAAGGAAAACTCCACCTCTTGCAACTAAACACGTTTTCAAGATTTTTCATGCTTTTATAGAGAGGTAAAAAACTCATCATTCTCTAGGGAAATGAAAAAAGAAAAATGGAGAAATTTTCCTGTAACTAAACGGGCCCTTGTGACACCCCGCAAATTTAAACGCGATTATAAACGTTAAACATTTGCATTATTAGGCTAATTCCCTACTTGAGTGGATTCACAACTACTTTTAGAGACAAGTCTAGCAAAGCCCAACTAGTTAATACGCGTAGACGCGTAGTATTACTTATTTCGCAATTAATTGTAATTACGTACAAAACATTCGGAATAAACCCGACAAAAACAATATGACCATTGGTGAACGAAATTTATTAAATAATATGACATTATTTAACAACATCATTATTTACTAAATATTATGTCGATAATATTTAACAAGTATTTCATATCATATAAAACAAACCGTACGCGACATAAACGCGCAATTCGCTCCCGACGAACGAAATAGTCACAAGTTATATTTTTATAACTCAAAACAAAGTATTTTGATAAAATACTTCCATTAAAAATATTGAGAATTGTATCGAGAACGAAAGCACATTTAAATAACGTTACGCAACTAACTATACGTTTAAACGAACGATGAAACAAACGGGTAAACGAGCACCACATGTAACGCAACTTTGGGGAAATGATTTAAACACCCACATGGGGGTGGGGCCCTCCTAAAATCTGTAGGAATCTGAAACGCCCCAAAAACGCAAACAAAAAAAAAAAAAATTTTATATCACTAAAATACCATTTCGGATTCATCCAATTGATACATTTATATATAATAACGCTACAATGGTCCCAGATTTAACAAACTAGAAAATCCCTGAAAAACAAGTGATACCCGCCGGGTACCACCTTTACCCGCCGGGTAAACAGGTAGACCCGCCGGGTCCCATGTAAAATCCGCCGAGTGAATTAACTTTTTGGCCACCTGCACTAATGCTCTATTCAAGATCTTAGCAATGGTATTATAAACAAGTGGGTCAATGGATTCACGAATTTCAAGGTTAAGATGACGATAAAAGTGGTCGGTCAACAACTTAGGATTGGAGGTGTATTCAGGACAAAACCTAGCTTTCTCATGAAATGCCTTAGAATATTCGGCAACTGACTTACTTCCATGCTCAATCGCTAAAAACTCTCCTTTTAACTTCTCTAATTCTGCAGGTGGTGAAAATTCCTCTCTAAATATTTCTTTAAACTTATCCCAAGTAAACCTCGAAGCTACCTCAGAACCATACGTTTCTAACTGTGAATTCCACCACTCATGAGCATCTTTCTTAAGTTGATGGGCTGCAAATATCACTTTGGACTCATCCGGACACTTACACAACAAAAAGGTTTCCTCAAGTTCACTAATCCAACGATTACTTATAACTGGGTTTAACTCTCCACTAAACTCTGGCGGGTTACACGTAGCAAAACTCTTATATTCAAACTTCTCTTTCTCTTTATTCGTATCGACATGAGTTGAGGAAGTACTAATACTTCTTAAAGGTGCTATATGTTGTCTTTCAAACTCACTAAACCTCTCAGTCAACATGTTTTCCATCCTAATAATCATCGTTGGGGTAAAAGCTTCTAAAGATTGTCCAACTATCCTCTTTATCATTACTTCTTCCTCATGAGTCAAATTTCGGTTCTCCTCTTGCGGGGGAGAACGTTCACTGGTATTCTTATTAGCATCCATCTAACACAAAATCAATAACCCAATTAGTACTTTCAATCTCCACATATATAAACAACAATTGAAACTACATACACAAATTATCAAAACAATTCTCTCTGCATTATGTTTAAGTATTATGAATCACCCATGTGCAATAGTATAATATTAATTTCGTTGGCCAGACGAAATCATATTAGACTTACCACACACTTCTATTCATTACTCTTAAACACAATCAGTCATAACAAAATAAATCTGATAACCATATAAAAACATAATCATGTATTCATAATAGTTTAAGACTACGCAATCCTAAAGTGGATTACATAATTCTCTTAAACTATCGCTCTGATACCAACTTGAAACGCCCCAAAAACGCAAACAAAAAAAAAAAAAATTTTTTTTTATATCACTAAAATACCATTTCGGATTAATCCTATTGATACATGTATTTATAATAACGCTACAATGGTCCCAGATTTAACAAACTATAAAATCCCTGAAAAACAAGTGATACCCGCCGGGTACCACCTTTACCCACCGGGTAAACAGGTAGACCCGCCGGGTCCCATGTAAAATCCGCCGGGTGAATTAACTTTTTGGCAACATAACTTTTCTTTCGTTTAAAGACTCTAGTAGCCGCCGGGTTGGGGTTACAAGCCGCCGGCTTGATCATTTTTGAAGAGTACCCCCCGGGCACCGGGGTTACCCGCCGGGTAGACCCCCTGCACAGCAGGTCCTGAACCTGTTTCACTTAATACCAAAACTCGAAATTCTAACGTGCATAACTTTAAAACGAAAAATCATTAAGACATGAAATTTTGCAGGCACGTTCATATGGTCAAAACGAAGACTTCCCTTTTTACACTTTTCCAAATTTCACAATGACGCGGGATTTTGGCGAATGTCTCTTTTCGGCACTAAAATGACCATTTTGGTAAACACACTAAATTTAAAACCATGAATCCTGAGATTCTGAGCTTTTAACCATAAGTCATATATGTCAAAACAAAGTTGTGGAACTAAACACCACACCATTAACCCTTCTCTAACCCGACATAGACCATAGGTGCATTTAACGACCCAAATGGACCCTTTTTGACCCGATGACCCACAAAGACTGTTTTGACCCATTGACTAGTCAATTACAACCCACAATTGACTAATAGAATGCTTGACTACATGTCAATACTCCATATCCAATGAAAACACAATTTGACTATTGATTCACTCTATTTTTACAAAACCAATCCATGAACACTAATTTACTTCAACACTTTCAAAACCATAATTTATATCATATACAATCGTTATTGACTTTTCAAGTCAAACCACATCAAAATTTCATATGTCATGGCTCGCCATGACTAACTTTTAAAACATGTCTTAAAAGGGCGATTTACACAAGAGTTATCCAAACGACATAAAAGAGAAACTTGCCATACACTAACTTCATGCAATCCACGCTATCCCCTTTTTAAACCGCCTTCCCTTTACCTTGTCCACTTCCACCTAAAACATAAAACACTTAAACAATAAGCGCTTTGCTTAGTGAGCAATTAATCAAATAACACATATCACGGCTACATAAACACTATGCTAGTAAAACTAGCAACTCTATATTATAAACTTCATAAGCTTCATATCACTAACTTATGATTGTACCCACCTCTAGCTCGGAAGCTATCCGGTAACATGTACAATCACAATTCATATCACTATAATCATATGCAAGTAATACACTAATTCTTCCCTTGATTGTACCCACCTCTAGCTCGGAAGCTATCCGGTAACATGTACAATCAATTCGTATCTTTAACAATTCATAAATCAATTTAAACAATTAAAACACAATAAACTTCAAATGATCATATGTTCCTCATACTCAAAAGTAATCCGGACACATATTACCATTTACTTGATCAAATCCTTATATCACTCACCTTAGTCTTGAAATGAAGATTCACTAGATATTACAATGGTTGATAAGTCCAACTCTTTTACACCTAATCATACAACACATAACAACATATTTAAATCACTAGAATTCATGATTCTAAACCATTAATCACTCTTAAACCCTCCCCCACTTTGATTAACCTATGTAATTTATTAACACTTTCACTCAAATCATGTTCTAACATAGTTTTCATAATCTAATAGCATCATAGTTCACACTTTTAGCTAATTTACACTAATTCACACCTAATTAACCAAAACCCCATATTTGCTCAAGAACACTTATAACAATTTAATCATACTCAAGGTGAAATTTTATCATAAACTAGTTCAAGAACACTTACAAACAACAATTATAGCAATTATAAACCCTAATTTTGTATTAAAACCCACTAATTTGTAAAACCCCATAAAAACCTCTCAAAACCCCAAAAACTAGGTTAAACATAAAGAATCACTTACAACTTATGGAAGAAGATGGAAGAAGATGATGAATTAAACCCTAAAAGCTTGGATTAAAGGTTGAATTTGAAGATTTGGAGATGGAGAAAAGCTTCCTGCGATTTTTCTAAAATACGTATGTGTTTTCTGGAGTTTACAGGAAGAAATAAGATAACCATAAGAAATCCCACGTATTTCTCTATTTAACCCTTACTTCATTTAACTATACAGTCTAAAACTGAGAAACTGTACGTTTTTCACTATATCTTATTATTTACACCATATTACTCCATTATAAAATTATATTCGCGTACGAAATTAAATTCCTGATAAAATTGGGGTGTTACAACTCGCCCCCACTTAAACTGTTCGTGTCCTCACGAACACTTCTAGATATACACTAACGTCATAATAAATCTTAAAAAGACTTAAATACACACAACAACATAATCACTAAAAATTCAACGGCGTCAGAGTCACATAAATGTAAGCAGGTATAGGATTTAAGGATATAGGTACCTGACGTCACATTTGATGACTCCTTCTCTTCTCCCTCTGTTATCTGATAAGTACGAGTCTTAGGTTTTGGGACAGTCATAGCCACCTTCTCCTCCATTCTCTTACGTCTATCTTTTGCTCGATCAGGGCAATCAGCCTGAATATGATCATCTTTGAAACAGTAATAATACAAACGAAGAAGACTTGGGCAATTTGATGCCATATGTCCCGGTCTTCCACACTTAAAACATTTACACTCCCCTGTATGCTTTCTACCACATTTCTCAGATGGAGGTATCTCCCTTGGTTAAGTTTGGGAACTAACTTGCTGTAATGGTTGTGGTTGTGGTAAAGTCTCCTCAAAACGTGTTTTCTTAGACACATTAGATGGTAAAGTGGTGTGTTCTACTTTTCTCTTACTCGCTGATTCTGCAACTCTAGCTTGTAAATCCTTTTCACGCACTAATGCTCTATTCAAGATCTTAGCAATGGTATTATAAACAAGTGGGTCAATGGATTCACGAATTTCAAGGTTAAGATGACGATAAAAGTGGTCGGTCAACAACTTAGGATTGGAGGTGTATTCAGGACAAAACCTAGCTTTCTCATGAAATGCCTTAGAATATTCGGCAACTGACTTACTTCCATGCTCAATCGCTAAAAACTCTCCTTTTAACTTCTCTAATTCTGCAGGTGGTGAAAATTCCTCTCTAAATATTTCTTTAAACTTATCCCAAGTAAACCTCGAAGCTACCTCTGTAAGTCCCCTAGTTTTAGGATCGATAACTTCGTTATCTGTAGTATTAAGGTGCGGAATCCCTCAATACGGTGTTATTTTACTAACAACGAATATGTTCGTATTGCGTTTTAACTAGACTTAGCTTTAAACAACAAATCGTCAAAGCCTAGCCTTAGGTTATGTTTTTCTCTGGTTTGTTGAATTCGCAGCAATTGAAATCAGAATGCAAAAGTTATTTTCAGTGTTAACGATTTTACAAAGAAAAATCGTTTAAATATTCTGTCTCGGCTCGGCTCGCATGGGCCAGCAAGTTAAGCCCAACTCGCCTTGCAGCCCAAGCCCATTACCAAGCTCGATTCGCTACTGACTTCCACGAATTCAGTTCTCATCTCGGCTCGTTAATCTCGCGACCTGAGAACTCGACTCGCACAGAATGTATTTATTTCGTATTTAATAATTCGTCTAACTTAACACAATAATATGTTTAACGAATATTACTAACAAAACAAATATTTATTTACAAATCTAAACCAATATACAAACGTAATAATAATTACACTAGTCCTATATCAAGCTAGATCTGTTGTCACAATCTATGTCTCAACAGACTCCCCCTTGACAATAGCTCTAGCTTCTTTATCTTCACGCTGTCTTTGGTCTTCATTTGTAAATCTTACTTCCTGCAAAAATTTTAAGCTTGATGCATGTTTTAACCATCCTATGATAATCTCGTGCTAAATCACCCCAACCAACAGTAGATATGATCTTGTTCTTGTATAACATAATCAAATCTTCCTTTGATAAATTCATCAAATGTCTGTGATCATATACACGAAGAATTTCTTTTTCGCCATTAGGATAATCATCATCAGCTTCAATCATAAAGGCTTCTCCTGTTCCAGCATCTACCCCCCAATATTTCAATTTTCCCAAAATATTCTGAGGCATAGTCTTCATTGGTATTTGCTTAATGCATTTGACCGCTGGATAAACCTTCTTCCTTCTTCTTCTTCCAGTTCTCTGACTAAGTTCGTTTAGCTTTATCATTTTTCCTTTCCTTGGCTTAATCTTCGAAAACTTCATAGATAATCCTTCAGTCCTAATGATACGCTCAACATACTTAGCATAATCATCATCACTTGGATTTTTCATATCTAATCTAGCCAAGTCTCGAATCTCATATCGAGGCAATGAACTAAACACGGTAAGCTTCTTCTCAAAATATTGAACCCCGTCAAACCTTTTGATCGCGAAGAGCTTCAGGTCAGAGTCATAATACCATCCAATAATGCCAGTTTTAAGTACACGCTTTCCAGTAATATCAACTTCTTTCAAAATGCGTTGCTTATTTTCCTTTTTCTTTTTCAGCATTTCTTGGATAAACATAGGATTACCAACCATATGTTTGTATTTGTCCTCTATTTCTTCAACTTCAGTATCTGAATCTTCAGAAGCATTCTCAAAAGCTTCTAAATCAATAACTGATTCTCCTTGTTCATTTACAAAAACAAATTCAGTCGTTGATGGATTCACAACATGTTCATCTACATTTGCATCCAGATCAACACCTTCATCTATCACTGATTCAAATACTGCAGTCCAATCTTCAGGAAGTTTGAACTCTCCTTCTTCAATATCATAATCAATCTCTTCATCTATCTCATCCAGAATATCATCTTCCGAATCTGATAGATTAAGCATTTCCATTCCTAGAGAAAAACATAAATACAAATATATTAATAATTCAAATTCTTTATTGATTTCCCTGAACCAATCTAAGAATTTCTTTATTAATTCTTTTGTATATTTTAACCTAACATATAAACGCAATATAAATATAACTTATAAAATCTTTTATTGATTACCCTGAATCAATCTAAAATCTCTTAAGTCTACTTAACAAATATTAATTAATTTTAAATTCTAATGCATTGTGAATAATCACCAAACATTTAAATTTACTATTAATTACCTTATATAATTTCCAAGTGTTAATTGATCTCATTCATTATCAATTTAACCTTTAAATTATATATCATTTGTCTAGTTAATACGAATACATTTTTAACTTGTTAATTACTTATAAACCTTACGGTCTTAAGTCTATAATCAAATCTAAAATGCATATGTTATTATAAAATTATGACCGCCGAAATTAATCGGAACACGCCGCTCGACTACTCAATAAGTCAGAAGTCTTTCGATCACTATTTTATCTTAACATAATTTTATAAACTTAAATTACCAAACATATTTTACTTAAAATAATAATAACCCTAAGCCAAATATATTTACACAATAATTAAGTTTACACTTGTTCACTACAAACTATTACAAATATTACAGTACTAAGATAATACTAAGCTATCTTACCAGCTTCAGTATCACCCGATACAGTCTTATCTGCACTTGTACCCACTCCAGAACCACTAGCACCAGCACCAGACTCCCCCTGAATAGTAGCTTGCTCACTAGTCTTTGAAGGACCAGTCTGCTCACCACTCGGTGCATTGGGATCATCGTCCTTGTCTTGATCTCTCTTTCTCTTCAACTCATTCTCTCTGCAAGACTCCAGATATACCAATATCTCCCCCTGAGCAGGCTGTCCTGAATGCGATCTCAAGACCAGACTCTCTAAAGAAGATAACTTCAGTCTCTGTACAGTGAAGTCCGCAAGTAACGTCTCATGAGTCTTCATCAACAGATTGTTCAATTCACTCTGCTTGAGTATCTGTTGTGAAAGAAGAAGATTGCTCGACACCAGCTCTGGAATCTGAGAAGTAAGCTTCTCCAAATCCTTTACCCTCGACTCTAAGGATGTAATCCTTTCAGCATCAGTCGTTGGAGTAACAGGTATCGTTCTGGGTCCAGGCGGTGTAAGAGACTCAATATGCCAGTCTCTGGTAAGCGGTGTATGAGGTTGAGACAAAGCTTGCGTAAGCAAACTTGTCGCAAATCTAGCTGTTTTGTTCGTCGGAAAATTAGCTCCACGAACTAAATCAGCAACCTCATGCTGTAAAGTTAAACACAATTAAAATCAGTTATTGTTACAGATTACTCTGTCTCAAACTCTAATTAATTGCATAACACTCATAGTTATAGAATTTATATCTCATACTTGAAGCGGTAAAGACATCGATTCCGTAACCACCGGTGCAACCATCTCTACCTGTGGTGTATCCTGAGAAACTGTATACAGAATTAACTGTCTCAGTTCAACTCCTGATAAACAACAAGTTAAGATTATTTAACTTTAATTAATACTAACCTTCTCGAATAGTAAGCGTTCTCGGACGCTTCATCAAAGGAATCTCAACTTCCTCAGTACCTTCCTCCAGAATACTCTTACCCTTCCTCTTCTTTTCAGAAGCAGATGGAGGAGGAGAAGGTGTATTATCAGAATCTTCATCTGAAGCCGTCTCACCATCACGACCTCTAGATGATCTAACAGGATCCTAAATTTTAAATATATTAAACATTTATGATTAGCGTAAGCTCTATCATACAAGTTCTATATATTTAAGATTAATCAGATATAATACCTCAGTTGGTACAACAACTGATCTATCAAGCTGTATCTGCTCATCCTCAAGTAATATAACTTCTGGATGTGCAGCCTCAGCTTCAGCTTCCTGTTCGTATAATGATATTTATATTTTTAAAATCAGAAATAATATCCAATTTACTAAATATCTAATATCAGAATCATTATATAATAATATTATGCATCTATGATCAATAAAAACAATCTATCAACTAAGCATCTATATTATTACATAAGTAACAGATTACCTCAGGTGGTGCCAAGTAACTCTCAATGTCTTGAAGCAAAGGATTTGTCTCATCATCATTCTGCTCCAAAACTTCTTGCACAACCTGTGCAGCAACCTCTTGATTCACCTGCTGATCCACCTGACCAGCCTGAATAAGAACATCCTCAAGGAGCCCTTGTGGATCTTCAGGTTGAGCTTCCTCAGCTACAGGTGCAGGTACAACATCAGCAACAGCAGGAGCAACAACAGCAGCAGGAGCTACGTCCAACCACCCATGATTTGGCGGTGCAACGTAGTTCGGATCAACAATATATCCAAAAAGTGGTCTAATTTCCGGTTTCACCACTCCTTCCTTCCTAATCGTCTGCATAAACATGGCATTATAACCACGTTGATCAATGGTATTCACCGATAAAAACGGCTCAGGAATAACCAAGTTCGGTAGACGCGCACGTATGATAAGCATACAAAACCTCGGGTAGATCATAAATCTAGATCTAACAGAACCCGATATCTGTCTAGCTATCTCTCCAAAAATGTAATCACAAAAACTGTATGGTTTATTGTAAACCAGTGACAGTACAGCCGATAGAATCGCAGGGCTCAACTCATCAAAGCCACCTTTCTTTGCTGCGAAGACTATATTCATCACGTGCCAAAGAAACCTCCACTGACCAATGACCAGAGGCTTCTGGAACTGACGTCCACGCCTGTCTCTAGTATATCCCATACGTCCAATAGCACCCTCAATAAAGTCCATAGGATACTCAATATCCCCGTTCTCCTGTTCTACCGTACCTAGCTGCAAAATCTCACGAAGATTACCAGCTGAAAAGGTAACAGGTTGTCCACCAACTGTAGCTCGAATCTCTGGCGGAGTGACAGATTCGTCATAAACAATATCCGTCCAGAAATCGTTCAGTATAGTCTGTGAGATAGGAGGATTGGCCGTAATAGCATATCTAATCCTTGATCGTGCTAGAAAACGTAATATATCAGCAACCCTGTCAGCCCGTTTGGCCTCAAGGTTCAGATCAACCAGGATGTTGTGACCCTTATCAAATGCTCTAGCCATATCTGTAATGAATACAAACAACAGATATAATTTAATGCACGATAAAAAATATTTAAACTATTATGTATTATGAATCGAGATTCATCAAACATCTTAGTTTAAAATTGTAATTATATATAACTTGATACAAAAATAATCTCAAGTCGTATATAAAAATTTTACTTATAACTAAAAAGTCTTAAGTCTAATTTAAATCACGTTAGGTACTTGTTATTTTAATAAAAATCTCAAGTCGTTAACGTTAAAAATTATACCGCTAATGTGAAATTAGGACCCGCCACTAATTTTCTTCTTAAATTAGTAGACTTTCGATATAATCATATAAGAATTAACACAAATCCATTTCATAAAAGTTATTACTTAAAAAGTCTTAACATTTATATCACTACTTTAAAAAATAAAATTTTTCTAAGTACTGGACTCGCATAAACTGGCCTAACGAGGTGAGGTCAACTCGTTTTGCTTATGAACTCGCTAAACTTATAAAGCAGCTATTGAAGTGAACTCGCTAATCTCATGGATTCGCTAGTCAACTCGCTGCGAGTTGATTCACAATGTCAACTCGTTTCATTCAATCAGGGAGTCGAGGTAAAATCTCAACTCGTTCGATGAACAGCCGTCGATAATTTTTAATTAAAATCGATTAATCTGTTGAATTTAACATGATCTATCAATTGATTTACGTTTATTAACATCCATTTAACATAAACCACAAGGATTTATGTCCAATAACATCGTAATCGACGCAAATCGTTTAGTTTTTAACCCGAAACCCTAAGTTTTATAAAAACTTCGATTTCTTGTTATTTACACGGTGAAATCCGTTGGTTTATACCTCAAAATGTTCGCAATATGAAGATGTATAAAGTCCTCGGATTGAATAACTCGTTCCCGTAATCTAAGAATCGAAATCAAACGAAAACAATAAATCGCCTCGTTTCGCCTTGTTGACGGATTCGCAAGCTTTACTGAACTCGCGAAGTATGTGGGTTCGGTGGGTTGGTCTGACTCGTTTGACCACCTTTATACTTTACATTCGATTCGCGAGATTTGAAGCGGACTCGCAAGTCGAAGTCAACTCGCAGAAATAATTAAAAACGCGAATTTTAATTCTAAGTATAAATAAAAACCCGATATTTTCACAAGTCTAAATTATAATTAATTTTCACTTGTATTTGTCACGTTGTTCAACTCAAAAACATTCAGTATGATTTAATTCCGAAGGGTAAGCATAATTAACACAAAAATTAAAAACTAAAACAAAATTACATAATCATAGGTATCAAGTACCATTTTATTAAACACTTGAAACAAAATAAAATACATACATAAAATGAATAAGAATTTATCTGCTTAGGGATCATATTAGTAAGAATAAGCAATTCATGATATATTTAAAAAGTTTAAGCAGATTGGTAGTATACATACCTCATGAAATTCAAATAAATTACTATAAAATTACAACTAAATATATCATTTATACATTTATATTTATAAAACTATATCTTAGGTACCTTTATCCACATAGCATAATTAATAAATGCATTACGCACATAAAGTAAATATTTTAATTATAGATAGTTCAAGACGATTACCAGTATATGATCCACATAAACAAATTATACTCAATTTTCTAAGCAAACTCTTTATTGTTAGTATGAGAATTATCAAGTGCTTCCTAGTATATGACATACTGAAGAATTCAAGTAAAACACATAACACTGCATCATTAAATTTTCAAGGTAGCGGTTACTAAATGATGTATCTTTTCGAAACATATAACATACACTTGAATTTTTACGGTTAGACAAATATCAAACATACTTTGAATATGCTATGTTATCTAAGTCTGTACGTAGTACAACAGAAGATTCCTTCTAGCATAATTCAAAATATATTTGAGAATATTAATTTAATTAAAGGTTTCAGTTCTGTACATAGTACAACATAGTTACCAGTAATTAAATTAATACCCATATTGCTACTATTTGTCACTTTAATTAAAATGCATGATAACAGTGTATGGTAATACCATCATTCAACATTTAAGACTTAATGTCATACATCATAGAATAGTTACACAAAATAATAAACAAGTAGTTAATTAAATTCTTAAGACTTAGAAAATTTCATATAATTTGCCTACCAGTACATCATATGATGAAGCCATCTAAAATTTTACTAAAAATAGACAAATTATAACTTGTGGATATAGGTGTATAATCAAATAAATATAAACACATACCTGATAGAACCGCTGTAGTTCTAAAGCAACTTTATTTGAACCTACTACCATATCATACTTAGGACTTAAGCTTTATTATTGTGAAGCTTATTCTCCTAATGTACTATCATTTCCCGTAGTTTTTGCAAATAAAAACTTAAATGAAGGCGATTCCCCTTAGGTAACAAGCAAATGAATGCCATACGGCCTTTTTTTTTTTTTTTTTTTTTTTTTTTTTTTTTTTTTTTTTTTAATAATAAACACATAAATACTAACTATTACAAGAATACCCTTGGAAGACTAATCACTCTGGATTTCTCATTCCGTTTAGTTGAACCAACGTCTCAAATCTTGCTCTGTCGAACGCCTTTGTGTATAAGTCTGCTAAGTTATCCAATGATGGAACCTTAACTAACTTTATCAATTTCTTTTCAGCACAATCTCTAATAAAATGATGTCGAATATCAATATGCTTAGTTTTACTGTGCTTTACTGGATTATTGGTGATCGACATAGTAGATTCGTTATCAATCATCATAGGAGTATTGGTTATATTTAACCCGTAATCCCGCAGTTGCTGTTGAATCCAAAGAACTTGCGAGCAACAGCTGCCAGCTGCAACATACTCAGCTTCACATGTAGAAATGGCTACCGAGGTTTGCTTCTTGCACTGCCAGGATACTAATCTACCTCCTAAGAATTGACATCCTCCAGTCGTAGATTTCCTATTCTGATTGCATCCTCCATTATCTCCTGCAAAATTTACTTTTTGCTTGAGACTATCCTTGAAGTCCTTCAGTAGACTTCTTTCACCGGTCATGTGCCTCGAGCATCCACTGTCTACATACCACCAACTGTCCTTGTTCACAACATGCTCCTTCTTCTTGTCAGTTTGTAATTCAGCCATACGTGCCACTAATTCTTCAGGACTCATATCTGGAGTTGAATCCATATATAGCACATCATCATCACTTGCCTTTTTTTTAGACTCAGCCACCTCTACTCTCTGTTCCATGTCAGTGGGCATGTAGGACACTGATCCAGCAGTTGTTTCTTCGATAAACGTAAAATTAAACTGTTTCAGCGAATTCAGAAATCTCAACTCGCAAGACTCAGCTCAACTCGCAATCTCAGCTCGACTCGCAGAATTTGTCGATTCGCAAGCCTCAGTTCGGATTGCTAAAAGATGTCGATTCGCAAGTGATGTCGATTCGCGAGAGATCTCGGTTCGACTTGCAAGCCTCAGTTCGACTCGCTAGTTCAACTCGGTTCGCAGGCGACGCTGGAACCCTAATCTCGACTCGCGAAACGGCTGTTAAACCCGAAAAAACGAATTTTAAGGTATTTTTACGAACGAAACTGAGAAATTCGACTGTAAACTAACCCTAAAACTTCCAGAGAATGATTTTGATCGTTAGTATTGCAATAATGCACGTAAAAACGACCCGAATCAAAAACGCAATAAACTAAAACTCACGAACACACTCGTATCTAGCCCGAAAGCTCTGATACCAGATGTAAGTCCCCTAGTTTTAGGATCGATAACTTCGTTATCTGTAGTATTAAGGTGCGGAATCCCTCAATACGGTGTTATTTTACTAACAACGAATATGTTCGTATTGCGTTTTAACTAGACTTAGCTTTAAACAACAAATCGTCAAAGCCTAGCCTTAGGTTATGTTTTTCTCTGGTTTGTTGAATTCGCAGCAATTGAAATCAGAATGCAAAAGTTATTTTCAGTGTTAACGATTTTACAAAGAAAAATCGTTTAAATATTCTGTCTCGGCTCGGCTCGCATGGGCCAGCAAGTTAAGCCCAACTCGCCTTGCAGCCCAAGCCCATTACCAAGCTCGATTCGCTACTGACTTCCACGAATTCAGTTCTCATCTCGGCTCGTTAATCTCGCGACCTGAGAACTCGACTCGCACAGAATGTATTTATTTCGTATTTAATAATTCGTCTAACTTAACACAATAATATGTTTAACGAATATTACTAACAAAACAAATATTTATTTACAAATCTAAACCAATATAGAAACGTAATAATAATTACACTAGTCCTATATCAAGCTAGATCTGTTGTCACAATCTATGTCTCAACAACCTCAGAACCATACGTTTCTAACTGTGAATTCCACCACTCATGAGCATCTTTCTTAAGTTGATGGGCTGCAAATATCACTTTGGACTCATCCGGACACTTACACAACAAAAAGGTTTCCTCAAGTTCACTAATCCAACGATTACTTATAACTGGGTTTAACTCTCCACTAAACTCTGGCGGGTTACACGTAGCAAAACTCTTATATTCAAACTTCTCTTTCACTTTATTCGTATCGACATGAGTTGAGGAAGTACTAATACTTCTTAAAGGTGCTATATGTTGTCTTTCAAATTCACTAAACCTCTCAGTCAACATGTTTTCCATCCTAATAATCATCGTTGGGGTAAAAGCTTCTAAAGATTGTCCAACTATCCTCTTTATCATTACTTCTTCCTCATGAGTCAAATTTCGGTTCTCCTCTTGCGGGGGAGAACGTTCACTGGTATTCTTATTAGCATCCATCTAACACAAAATCAATAACCCAATTAGTACTTTCAATCTCCACATATATAAACAACAATTGAAACTACATACACAAATTATCAAAACAATTCTCTCTGCATTATGTTTAAGTATTATGAATCACCCATGTGCAATAGTATAATATTAATTTCGTTGGCCAGACGAAATCATATTAGACTTACCACACACTTCTATTCATTACTCTTAAACACAATCAGTCATAACAAAATAAATCTGATAACCATATAAAAACATAATCATGTATTCATAATAGTTTAAGACTACGCAATCCTAAATTGGATTACATAATTCTCTTAAACTATCGCTCTGATACCAACTTGAAACGCCCCAAAAACGCAAACAAAAAAAAAAAAAAAAAAATTTTATATATCACTAAAATACCATTTCGGATTCATCCTATTGATACATGTATTTATAATAACGCTACAATGGTCCCAGATTTAACAAACTATAAAATCCCTGAAAAACAAGTGATACCCGCCGGGTACCACCTTTACCCGCCGGGTAAACAGGTAGACCCGCCGGGTCCCATGTAAAATCCGCCGGGTGAATTAACTTTTTGGCAACATAACTTTTCTTTCGTTTAAAGACTCTAGTAGCCGCCGGGTTGGGGTTACAAGCCGCCGGCTTGATCATTTTTGAAGAGTACCCCCCGGGCACCGGGGTTACCCGCCGGGTAGACCCCCTGCACAGCAGGTCCTGAACCTGTTTCACTTAATACCAAAACTCGAAATTCTAACGTGCATAACTTTAAAACGAAAAATCATTAAGACATGAAATTTTGCAGGCACGTTCATATGGTCAAAACGAAGACTTCCCTTTTTACACTTTTCCAAATATCACAATGACGCGGGATTTTGGCGAATGTCTCTTTTCGGCACTAAAATGACCATTTTGGTAAACACACTAAATTTAAAACCATGAATCCTGAGATTCTGAGCTTTTAACCATAAGTCATATATGTCAAAACAAAGTTGTGGAACTAAACACCACACCATTAACCCTTCTCTAACCCGACATAGACCATAGGTGCATTTAACGACCCAAATGGACCCTTTTTGACCCGATGACCCACAAAGACTGTTTTGACCCATTGACTAGTCAATTACAACCCACAATTGACTAATAGAATGCTTGACTACATGTCAATACTCCATATCCAATGAAAACACAATTTGACTATTGATTCACTCTATTTTTACAAAACCAATCCATGAACACTAATTTACTTCAACACTTTCAAAACCATAATTTATATCATATACAATCGTTATTGACTTTTCAAGTCAAACCACATCAAAATTTCATATGTCATGGCTCGCCATGACTAACTTTTAAAACATGTCTTAAAAGGGCGATTTACACAAGAGTTATCCAAACGACATAAAAGAGAAACTTGCCATACACTAACTTCATGCAATCCACGCTATCCCCTTTTTAAACCGCCTTCCCTTTACCTTGTCCACTTCCACCTAAAACATAAAACACTTAAACAATAAGCGCTTTGCTTAGTGAGCAATTAATCAAATAACACATATCACGGCTACATAAACACTATGCTAGTAAAACTAGCAACTCTATATTATAAACTTCATAAGCTTCATATCACTAACTTATGATTGTACCCACCTCTAGCTCGGAAGCTATCCGGTAACATGTACAATCACAATTCATATCACTATAATCATATGCAAGTAATACACTAATTCTTCCCTTGATTGTACCCACCTCTAGCTCGGAAGCTATCCGGTAACATGTACAATCAATTCGTATCTTTAACAATTCATAAATCAATTTAAACAATTAAAACACAATAAACTTCAAATGATCATATGTTCCTCATACTCAAAAGTAATCCGGACACATATTACCATTTACTTGATCAAATCCTTATATCACTCACCTTAGTCTTGAAATGAAGATTCACTAGATATTACAATGGTTGATAAGTCCAACTCTTTTACACCTAATCATACAACACATAACAACATATTTAAATCACTAGAATTCATGATTCTAAACCATTAATCACTCTTAAACCCTCCCCCACTTTGATTAACCTATGTAATTTATTAACACTTTCACTCAAATCATGTTCTAACATAGTTTTCATAATCTAATAGCATCATAATTCACACTTTTAGCTAATTTACACTAATTCACACCTAATTAACCAAAACCCCATATTTGCTCAAGAACACTTATAACAATTTAATCATACTCAAGGTGAAATTTTATCATAAACTAGTTCAAGAACACTTACAAACAACAATTATAGCAATTATAAACCCTAATTTCGTATTAAAACCCACTAATTTGCAAAACCCCATAAAAACCTCTCAAAACCCCAAGAACTAGGTTAAACATAAAGAATCACTTACAACTTATGGAAGAAGATGGAAGAAGATGATGAATTAAACCCTAAAAGCTTGGATTAAAGGTTGAATTTGAAGATTTGGAGATGGAGAAAAGCTTCCTGCGATTTTTCTAAAATACGTATGTGTTTTCTGGAGTTTACAGGAAGAAATAAGATAACCATAAGAAATCCCACGTATTTCTCTATTTAACCCTTACTTCATTTAACTATACAGTCTAAAACTGAGAAACTGCGTTACGTTTTTCACTATATCTTATTATTTACACCATATTACTCCATTATAAAATTATATTCGTGTACGAAATTAAATTCCTGATAAAATTGGGGTGTTACAGAATCCCAACCCATGCCCCCTCCCTCACTTGCTTAAATAATACACCAAACACACCCTTACCCCTCCATCACTCTTTCACTCATTTCATTCACCACCTCCACCCACTCTCTAAACCCTTTTCATCTCTCTCTCTAGGCTGTGATCAGCCACCAACATCAGCCACAATTAACCACCAAGAGCAGCCATCGCAACCCTTGAAGAAAATCGAAGTTAAAAACACCAAGACGATCACCATCGCGAGTACATCACTACTACCGTCTCCGTTTCTTCACACGAGTTGTAAGAACCTCACCATTCTTTTAAAATACTTGTAATATGTTTACTATCATGATCTAGTGTTCACTTAACTATAAAATGTCCAAAATATAAAACGAAACGCGTTTTAAAACTCGAAATATATAATTTTGTTTCCTGTCCAGATTTCTGTTCTAACTTCAACGAATTATTTAAAAATCATTTCTCCATGAAATGATGTGTTTCTTGAGCCTAAAATGTAGTACAAGAAGTAATATTTTCAACAAAATTTGGTTCGTAACATTTTGACTCCGTTTAGTACCCGAAAATATTTTTCTCCGGTGACATATACATACTGTTCCGGTGGACAGAAACTTTCAGTAACTTCTCGAGGCCATATCTCGAGCTCTAGGCATCAAAAACATGTGAGACCACTTGGGAAATCTTGGTAATTTTGTTATGTACAAAAAGTTCTTCTTCGGCCCATTCCAAAAATACACCCATTTTTCCAGAAAATTAGATTTGTGAGCAAAGGTCTAAACTCGGATAAACAGTAACACTGATACTTCTCGATTTTTTTTAAATATCAAACAACCTCTAATATGCATGAAAAAAATACTGAGGGTAGCCAAGACATATAGGAACATTGTGTAAAAATTTCGGAGCCTATCGATAAAGTTTACTATTTTAAATAAAAATCACAAATTCGGACTGATTTTCACTCCGAACTTTGACTTTTGTTGACTCACGCATGAACAGTAACTTTGACTTGTTGACTCACGCATGAACAGTAACTTTGACTTTTGTTGACTCACGCATGAACAGTAACTTTGACTTGTTGACTCACGCATGAACAGTAAATTTGGCTTTTGTTGACTGTCGCATGAACAGTATCTTTGACTTTCATTAACTTCGGCTAAATCATACACTTTCGGAAAAATAAACGTAAACTTAATTATACTCTCGCATACACTTTTATAAGTGTACAAAACAATGAAACACTTAATAATAATACTTGAAATTATTATTACAAAAACTCACCAACGTTCTGTATACAATTTTAAAACACGAACAAACAACTAAACCATTTGGACATATCTAGTTGAGAGAACACTAGCATGGACGGTCAACTAAGACATCCACTTACTCATACTTATAAATTTCATACTTTTAGGGCGTTAGGAGATTTCGGATTAGACTTGGACTTTAGGCTTTGCTAGCTCTCGCACTATTACTTAACTCAACAGGTGAGTTCACAGCCCCTACTTTTACTGTTTTAACTGCTTTTAAACAGGGGTGGAAAACATAGTCAACGTTTTTGCTACGTGAGTAGACTTTTATATAACTATTGTGTTATACATTGTACAAACTGTTTGTGACTGGGGTCAACTCTTACAACTGCTTTATTAATTGCCATAACTGCTTTTATCACATGATTGTATACGTGTTTACTCGAACGATTAGAGTACTTGAACTGTTTAAACTGTTGTGCGAACTTTTGCTTATGAAATAACATTTTCATACTAAAAACTAAACCAAACGTGATAAACTATTTGACAAACCGTTTTAACTAGACCGGAGAACGACCGGTAAACTGTTTTGATTTGGCCGGAGAACGACCGGTACTGTGTTTCGCTGGAGAACGACCAGCCGTGTTTGGACGGGAGAACGACCCGTGCGTATTAAACTATTTTTATTAGACGTGAGAACGACCCGTACGTAACTAGATCGGAGAACGACCGGTAAACTGTTTGTTTTGGATGGGAGAACGACCCGTGCGTATTTGGCCGGAGAACGACCGATACTGTTTGTAAAACGCTGGAGAACGACCAGCAACGTGTTTTAAACTGTATTTTGGGTATACATCTCACCTAACTTGTATTTGGATAACATTCCATTAAACTTACTTAACTGTTATGGCAATAACTATTTGTTAACATATTTGGTTTAACAACTGTGCTTACAAACTGGATTTAACTATTGCAAACCTAAAACCTGTGGATTCACTCAACCTCGTTGTTGACTTTTACTATGTTTTTCAGGGAATTAGCTGCACGTAAGATCCACCTACACTTATGGAACATAGGCGACCCCGAAGGGATATGATGCCAACTTTTGACAACTGGATTTCTTTTATATAACTAAAAGCTGTTTAGTCATATTTACGAAATCTACTTTTGTAAACTTAAATATTCGTACGATTTGATGAATCGTAGAACTTTGAAACTATTACTTTTGGCATCTTAATATACATGTTCTGTTGTAATCATAAGCTCTGATACGTATGCATGTACTTTGCTGACGTCATTACCCCCATACTTAACTAAATGCTTCTGCTAAACAAAACCAACGAACTTGAGGGTGTGACAGCCCTTATTAGTTATTAAAGAATAGCTTTGTCTACAAGAGGGGTTGCAACATCTATAAAGTTTGTTTTATTATTTGAGAAACTACAACTTGATAGTTATCATTTTCATGATTATAACCAATTTACGATAAGAGAAGTTAAGTTTGAGGATTATTTATTTGATTATCATCATCTAATCTTATTTCTTCTCTGCCTATTGCCTAACGAAAGTATCTACCATTTGTACAATTTGGATTAATTTGTAAATAATTTAAACTATTTAAATAGACATTGTCATGTTTAGGACTTTAGGATACTAAAATAATAAGTGTACATTGCACGGGCAATGGCTTTTAGAAATAACGGTTAGCAAAGGAAGAGACATTGGAGGAGACGAAAAGGCACTAACTATCCCTTCCAACATTATATATTTTTAGAAAGACAAATCTACAATTTAACACACATACTATATACATCCATTATGAATATGTATATTTACACTCACTGCTTCAAGTGAGGCTCCTACAACCTACCAGTTGATAATCTCCTATCATACCGCTAGGTCATATGTAGGGCTGTAAACGAGTCGAGCCGAGCCTGAGCTTGCCTAGGCTCGAGCTCGGCTCGTTTAAAATTTAGTGAGCTCGGCTCGTTTCGAGCCTGGTATATAAAGTTCGAGCTCAGCTCGTTTGATATTATACAAGTTCGAGCTCGGTTCGGGCTCGATTCGTTTATCCCATAAAATGTTTTTTTAATTATTATTTTATTAATATATAATATTTTTTTTTATTTTTTTTCTAATTTTTAGCTATATATAATACAATTTGTCAACATTATATTAATTTTTATGTAGGTATATTAGTAGTATTATATAATTATATACTATAATTACATATACAAAATTATACATGTATATAAATGAAAAGCTCGTTTAGGCTCGCGAACATGTTCGAGCTCGATATAAGAAACTCGAGCTCGAGCTCGTTTATTAAACGAGCTCTAAATTATGTTCAAGCTCGGGCTCGAGCCCGTTTAGGCTCGGCTTGAATCGAGCTTTTAACGAGCCGAACTCGAGTAGCTTGCAAGCTGACTCGACTCATTTACACCCCTAGTCATATGCTAATCTCTGTTCATTTTAATCTAAGAAAGTTTAATTTACATCAATATTTTGTCATGAATTAGCACCGGAGTTGCTGCTACCGTGGCACGGGAATTGACACTAGTATTTATTTATAAGATTCAATGCCACATGTATGTTTTGTGATGTACGTACGCATATCAAATACAAATATCGGATATAAATTATTTTAAAATTACCAATTATTTTTTGGTAAAATTTGTCTTATACACTCAAAATCAAAACATATGTCGAGCACTCGAGCTAGAGTTTTTAGCAGAAGTGGTGTTCGGGATAAAAGTAATTACCTATATATATGGTTGCTTTACAAAATTAATTACTATTAAGACTTTTACCCCATTTTTTTTTCTTTTATATTGTCTCTTCAAAGGGTGATGATTTATAAACCATCATTTTTTTACCATTCACTACAAAAATATTTGTGTTGACCGTTTTACCCTTTCACAATTTATCTAACTAAATTTTCTCTTCACCTCTTTCATTATTTCACGCATAAGAATATCTTGCCACGCAGCGTTTTTACGTTTCTCTCACACTCATTCCGCCGTTGCAATTCCACCACCGCCGCTCACTTTCTTGTTCCAAGAGTTACCGACTTGTTCTTCAATCACTTACATTAAAGGCATAGCTATCATATGAAGAATAGAATAGAATAGATTGAAAACATAATGATTTTTCCCCAAGCTAATTCTAATCGATATATTTTCTGATTTATGTTATTATTTACAATATCTCGTTCGTATATTATAATTCTAAGAGTAGTTTTTCAACATCTTAATTCATATTTTTTTGTAAAAAATTCAATTTCCAATGGTTGAAATAGTTTTATTCCAATAACTTTTAGGGGTGTTTGGATTAGCTTAATAAGCACTTATCTGCTTATTTGCTTATTTTGACAGCAGATAAGCTGATCCAAACATTTTTTCTGAAAACTGTTTATCTGCTTATTTACTAAGAAATAAACATCTAAAAATAAGTAAGGGGTCACGTACTTATTTTTTAAGCACATAAGTGCTTATAAATAAGCTAATCCAAACACCCCCTTAGTGGGGTTTTTTCTAAAAAAGAAATTATTATAACTTTCAATTGAGCTTTGATCCAATAGTCTGGTGATTCGTACATCACCTTTTTTTAGTCATACACCACTAACGCACTTTATAGTTTTGTACAGTACAACATCCTGAAGCACATTTAGTTGTGTATGCCTAAAAATAAGTGGTGTACGAATCGTCACCTTAAAATATATCAAAACAATTTAAATTCCTGTTCTAGTGTACTTGTTAAATTTTGTCCACATTAAAAATTGTTGTTTCTTTTGCTGACATGATGGTTTTATTTCATTTAGATGACCTCGGTCTCATTTGACTTGTCAAGTATCTGAGAACAAAGATTCCATGCTTAAAAAATTGAGAGACTTGAATCATCAAAGGAGAGTAAAAAAAATTAATAAGAGTTAATCGGTGAAGAAAAACAAAAAAAAAAAAAAATGTTTATGAGATAAATAAGGAGGTGGAAAGAAATTAGGGATGTTAAATGGGGATATCATTTGTAATGTTGACATTACAATTCATTTGTAATGTTTATCAATCACAAAACAAATATTTTACATTTTTTATCCTTCAACTTTTTTATACTCACATGAATGACTCATACATCAACGTTAACATTAGCTTTCAAATCGTGCAGTTTAACATCACGGATTACTTTCCCATATTAAATTGTCAAAGGGTAAAATGGTCAACAAAAATATTTTAGTGGTGAAGGCAAAAAAGTGGTGTGTACAAATCACCACCCCTTTTCCAATTAAGTGAATTAACTACTTACCAATAATTAAAGGATGGTGATTTGTATACCACCATTTTTTTACCATACACCACTAAAATATATTTTTTACCATAATTAAAGTTAAAAACACAACCTGTGCCTAGAATTTTTTGTCAAAATGCATGTCTAATGAAATTGTTGGCACATACGTAGAGAATGTTGGTAAATATAATGCGGAAATTAGTTGAATTAACATGTGTCAAATAATAAATGGTTATGCATGGTTTAGTCTTATGTATTATTGAGCATAGCATAAATAACAATAACAATCTATAACATAACATATACTTAAAGCAGAATACAATTAGAAAATCTTGACCCTTGATTAGATTTTCTAAATCGATCCGATGATCTATATTTAATGTTGATAATTACACTTTAACCCCTAAACCCTTTAAAATATTAAATTAAATATTGATTAATATAATAACCGGCTAATAATGATAAAAGCTTACGCAAAAATTTTATCCAATTGAAATAGCCTAATCATATAATATAATATAATTTAATAATATAATACAATATTTACAAAAAATCTTCCCATCTAAAAAACAGGGATTCCATCACCATAACTTCCGATCAAAACCTTTATTTCGACATTCTTTGACATTGCCAATTGTGATGTAACAGTGGCAACAAAGTCAATTGTGATGTAATTATATGTCTGTTATATGCAGGAAACAGTGTTGAACTCTTTGTTTGGCTTGAGAGTGTATATCAACTCATATTTACAGGCTATTAACGTTTACAAAGCTAGGTGTATAAACGAGTTCTTTCTCCCTATGAGAACAAAGTAATAGACTAATAGTAGGCTATAATGAAGCTTTAATGTTAGCACTAATTATTTGATGATTACAGCCTCCTTGACAAAGATGGCGGTTCAAAACTTCCTTTGATTTCATCGGTTTTCTCTCCAACAACCATTGTCTCTAAACCTGAAGACAATTATAGTCGGTTCAGGGTGAAAACAAATGATGAGGTCATAGAGCTTGAATAGGTAATTTCAGTGATCTTTTATTAATTTTTAATTATTGATAATATAAAAGAATCGTTTTAATTGTCTTCTTTCTGTTTTACATCCTATTGGATGTGATATTGGCTCAACTCATCAGGATTTAGAAGGATATGGGGTGGTATTACAACACTTGCCGTAGGTGTGTCAAGAAAGTTGAGCGCAATGAAAACGTTTATGAGGTAGCTAACCCGTATGAATATGCAGACTGTGGCGATGTAGCTAATGTCTATAGAACATAATTGTATATTACATTATATGCAATGACATATACAAATGTTGACCTTTAACCGATAAGCATACAAGTCGTTATATTAAAGTTATCAAATCAATACACATAATAATTGTTTATATTATGTTCAAATCATTGTCTAAGATACATCTGCCAACTTGCATGATCAGCAAGAGCTTTAGTCGGCTTTCGAATTTGATCACCTACTGAATTATGTCAGCTATCGAATAGTGCTATGAAGAATGACCCAGATGACGATTAAATTGCTCTTTGTTGGTGGTTATTTCAAGAGTATTTTTCGAGTTTGAAAGTTTGATAGTGATATGATATATGACTTAAACAATTTGAATTTGATAAATGTTTGACCCCCATCTTTTATATAAGGGAAGGAAATATTTTCCAGGTCAACAAAATCAGTCATTCTTAAGGTTAGTCTCCGATTCAAGTGCTTCTTGAAATTTGTCTCACTTCCAAATCAGGTTCGCTTCACACCTTTTGTTTTTGTTTTTATTAGTTTAATGTTTGGTTATTAGTATTATGATATAGGTTTTAAATTAGTATCCTATTTCTTTACATCTTGATGATTCGATATTGGTCGTATATTAGAATGTGTCTGATATTTGTTGATTCTTTTCTAGAGGTGGAAAAATGGACGGGTCGAGCCAAAACAGGTACATCAGATTTGATGTATTATAACATCATATGTTCTGTTTTTAATTCTCTTAATAGTTATGTATTACGGTCTGTAGTGAAACTGTAACGGTGATTCAAAGCTTCAGGGGATTATTGGCAGTCATAAAGCTCCAACTTTAACAAACTGATAAGAGGTAGAACTTTTCTGGATATGTTTGGGAGCATCTACTGATTACTTGCCCTTTGAGTTCAAGGCTGTAGTTGTTGCTCTTGAGGTTGATTGTACGTTTTTGGACACCCAGGTTTGTTGCATAACTGACCATTCATTCTAAAAGATTTAGGTGCGAGACTTTTATCGGTGGTAAATATTAGAATAGATATAATATGACTTAAACTCTTCTTTCGGTGTATGGTTGTATGGCCTTGAAACATAAATTAAGTTCATTTCTTCAAAAGGTTATCATGGACATTCTTGTCAAAGCTGCTCACACACCTTTAAGAAAGTTATCTTTTCTTGTCAAAGCTGCTTCTACCCCTCCTGTTAAGGTACAATTTTAATTATATAATAATATGTATGTATATATCTTGTGTGCACGTGCATGTGTTTAAGTTTGATTATTAGTTGATGGCTTATATGTATGTATGTTATCTCTGACATCAAGGAAACATACAACTTGACAACTTTCATTTGCATCCAAGCAATCTCTTTTCTTACCTGGATGGAGGTTATATTTCATGATATACTTTAATTCTTGGTTAGTGTTACATTTCAGCAAAAGTATTTTGGCTACAGAAGTAATGGCTCACTGATTTTCAACTTAAAGATACCTAGAATCTTAAAGATATTGAGATTTTGACATATATAAGTACTGAAGAGGTAAAAAAGAAGAAAAAAAAAAAAAGGAATCTTACTTCTTCTCAAACATCTATTGTGAAGTTTGAGATTTATTTCAAATAATGAAAGATTTCTTTGACTGGAGTCAAATTCAATTGACTGGAAATCTTATGAAGTAGATTAAACTTTATAACATATTTAAATACATAATTTTGAGGATTAAGATTTCTCCAACAAAGAAAGATATATTTTGACTTTTTAAGTAAAAGTTATTTAGTGCTTTTCAACTTAAGGATTGACATGGGAATATTGAAGTAGATTAAAGTTTGTAGTAAGTAGTAATAAAACATCAATTTTCAAACAAAAGCTTGGACTTGTCCCAGCCAAAACCGCCCTCCCATGGTTCAAAACTGGTGTCAAAATCTACATACAGCTACTGGGCTTACCCATTCACACTATTTGTACTCAAAATGGCACTTATGGGCTTTGCAGAACTCAAAGCTTACTGGTTATTATCATCCAAAGTCCTACATGGTTTCTCCAAGCAAAACTGTTTGAGAAAGCAAGATCGAAGAAGTATTTTTAGATGGGCTGCAATGGTTTATGCAAGCTTGGTGTGGTTCTATCAGTTTGGCATGTTTCTCGGTAGCTCTTCTCGATCATCAAGTTTTTCAAGGGGTTGTTTTAAGATGCTTTCATTGGGTCTCATTTAATGAAAATGAAAAACAAACCTTTTGGATCCAAATGTAACATCTTCATCATCATCAATAGATTCAAACACTCCCATTGCCTACAATCAAATAACAAAATTAAAACCTAAACCGCAAACAATTAAATATTAATTCAAATGCACTACTTGCTTTAATTTTTAGTAATTAGTTCAAACCAGTAATTTTTGAAGGGTGACTTTATCACAAATTACTATAAATTACAAACATCCATGCATTGGGATTTTGTAAAGATGAGAAGTCAATGAAGGAATTGAAGCTAAAAGAGATCAAGAATGGTAGCTTCACTATGTTGGCAGTCTTGGTTACTTCAATAAAGAAGTCGATGAGGTTAGTTGATGGATCCAATGATTTGTATTGTTTTTTAAAGAATTGTGCTATTACTTAACATTAAATGATTACATCCAAGAATGGTAAGTAATTCCAAATGTATTATTTTGATTCATTATCTGTCTGTGAATGAGGATATCTCTGAAGTGAAATGTCATGTTTACCTGTATTTCGTGTCCATAAATAATTGATTGATAGATGCCTCGATGATTCAGTCTCAACATATACTCTGATTGGTATGGTTTATGCTATCGTGTGTAAGTTCTGAATTATTTGAGTATCTCTGGTGAGATATATATGCATATGACGCTTATTCAAAAGTCATAGTTGAGCTGAAGGTATGCAATTATGACGTTTCTTTGTCATCTGTTCTTTCTTACATTTTGGATTAATCCATTACGTATGTCTATGTTACAGCATTTTTACTATTCACAAGATTACAATTCATTTGTAATAATTTTTACTCATATATATTGTAAGGTACTCCGTACATAATATCTTAAGTAATTCCGACTTGAATGCTTTCCCTTGGTAGTGTTTGGTTCATAAACATATAAACTTATTATATACTTTTGCAGGTGTTAAACTACTCTCTTTTCATTAATCCTTTGTTTTTTCATAATTCTGAAATTAATGCTTCTTGAGTTCTTGGTGAAGATCTAAAGGTGTCAAGGCATCTTTCTTTCTTTTCTTTTTTTTTTCTTTTTTTTTTTTATAAATTATTTTGAGGCAAGCACTTTGTATTTTGTATAGTGTGCCATCTGTTTTGAAAATTTTGTAGCTTGTGTGGAGATGATAGTGGTCGATGAGAATGTAAACTTTTTATACATGTTATACTCTTTATCATATACTACTATTTTAAATGTGTTTTTAGTTAACATTACATGTTTTATCTTTTGATTTGATGTTTCGTAGGCTTTTTGCTAACCTTATGTGTAATTATATTGTTAATTTTTAAAACCCAAATATAGTCCGTGTAGTGATGAATCATTTAGATAACTTTATTCATTTATGTCTTTACGTAAAACTTATTGACACGTATATACAATATTTACACTTTACATTTAACACACAAATTGATATCCAATTTAACTTAATACATATCCTATCTAATTTAATATCTAAAAAATATATATATTTAGTTGTCCGCGTTGTCACATGTGGTAAAACTATATGTATAATTGTATATAATATATAAAAAATATATTTAGTATATATACATGATAATTTTTGTAAACATTTTATATAGTTAACATAATATAATAATTGCACCTTCCACAGTTATTATTCAAAAGGAAAACTTAAATAAATAAACCTCCATATATCAATTAGGACGCATGTTAAAATTTCTTTACTTATCGTGTCGCATATTTTGACATACAAAAGGAAATAATATAATTGGATAAATAAAACAATCATTTGTCCTCACATTAACACAACAATAAAAATTGTTTTTATTTGAGTAAAAATAAGAATGGACGTCTTGGTTCACGCAAGAGTGCACGTAGAATATCAAAAAAAAAAAGGGACTTATTCATGTTCAAGCAAGCTTCAACAATATCATTGTGACTGTTACATATGTAAGGGGTTTGTATTGAGCTAAAACATTATGATATATGTAGCTTCCACAATTTTTATTGAAAATGAAAACAAATAATATAAAATGTTCACATAATAGGGTATGAAACAAGTTGCTAATGATGAAATCATACAGATAGTTACAGCTTAAACTAAAATAGACGTTGCAATAAAATGTTAAATAATGTCCTTAATTATGACACATTATACTAAATTGGTTTACTTATTGTATTGAATGTTTTTTCATTGAAAATTAAAAACTAGAATTGTATAAATAAAACTATCTTCTATTTTTACATGACCATAATTATTTAGAATATAGAAATACAATTCACACAACAATTGGTATAATTTTTTTTTTATCTTAAAAGGCTAAAATTTTTAATTGCAACATTTACAACATCAAATGTCGTAGCCCGCGTTGTCGCGGGTCTTTTACCTAGTACTTAAAAAAGAAGAAGAGGAAGAATCGACCTCGATCTTTCACTTTCATTTTCAGTAAAGGTACACTAATTTTTATAGACATTAAATTAGTATTTAATCCTTCAGTAATCTAGTAAACCGTATTTAAATTGTTCATTAGATCGATTATTGTGGATGTAGTTGTAACTTCTTCTTAAAACTCATCATCGTTATTCTCTCTATTCAATGTTTTTTATTTATTTTGCATTTCAAAGGATATTATGTTGCTATCATGATTTAAAACAATCTCAATTAGAAAGAAGAAGTTACATGTTACAATTTGAAATAATCACAGTAAAATGATGCAGCTAAACTCTATTGAAAAAAAAAACCAAAAAAAAAAAAAACAAACTATATTAGTAAATATTTTTGAAAAACATCATATGGATAATTACTTTTCTCCTTCTCACCATTTTAGCCAAAAACTCTATCGAGCTATACTGATTGTACTCCATATCTTAAAAGATTATCAATCATTTTCCACAAATATAATCACTAGAAGTGGCAATTTCAACCAGAATTACTTTTGAATTGTTTTTTAGAGAACGGGTTAAACAGGTTAAAAGTTGCCCAAAGTCTATCATCAATGATACAAAATTCTAAACGTTTTATTCAAAGATTTAGATTGACATTAGTTGTTTTTATTACAGAAGTTCAATAAATGGGCCAAAAGATTTTGTTTGTGAACCCAACCCATCCTGTTTCGGTTCATACAAAAGTTGACCCGTTATCGACTAGTCAATAACTCAATATTGCCACCTCCAAATATCACTAACAAATTTATCTAGATCTAGATGTACTATATGTAAATATGAGTGGTAAGCATACTAGAACAACAAATAATTCAAGAAAAAAAATCCTCAAAACTAGAGGATCATAATTGGAATAAGTACAAAGACACTTACAGCTCCGAATAGAAGCACAAGGAAAGTACTTACAATCCATTTTAGAAAAGGCACAAGAAACAGTTGGAAGACAAAACTTGGGTGAAGCGAGACTAGAAGCTGCCAAAGTTCAACTATCAGAATTAGTATCTAAAGTAACCACACATACTCTTAATTCTGCATTTTCAGGAATAAACCAAGTAACCAAACTATTCCCTATCTATATTCAAATAATATCATTAACCAACTGGAAGTAATTATATCAAATAATCAATAAACTAAATATTTAACTATCTCTGCCTAATAAATAGCCCATTCTAACAATTTTGTCCCCAATTATCGAAATGTGTATTTTTTAAAGTGATTTGTATACCACTAATAATTATCTGTTAATAGCTAAGTGTGTTTTATAGTATTATACAATAACACTGTAAAGCACAATTAGTGATGTACAGATAATTTTTGATGGTATATGAATCATCACCCATCCAATAAACTTAAACATGTTTTTTTACTAATTATTATTATTATCATCATTAGTACAACTATTACTAAATATTCCACATAAAATTTTACTAATAGATACCACATTTCAAACTTTCCTTTAATCACTACTATAGCCTTACATAACATAATTTTAATCTGAATTAGCTACTCTCTCCGTCCAAATTTAATTGTCATATATATTGAAATACACGCAGTTTTAGGAAAGTATATTGATTACTTTGTCAATCAATATGATTTAATTTCTATTCACTAAAATCCTTTCTGATTAATTGAAATCAAAAGAGAATAATAATTTTGAAACAATCCAAATTTGAATACTGAAAATTAAATTGAAATGGAAGAAGTAATCAATATGGAAGTAGTTATTTCTTCTTTATAACCTCCAACATTCCTATGTGGAATATTACTATTACTACTGTATATGGTTGGAGCCAAGTTAGTTGACTTTCAATCTCATCCGCTCAATATACACATCAATTCATTGACTTTCGATCTGGTTCGTTTAATAGACACACGGCGGTTATTAGGGAGTTATATCCCACAGTTTTTGTTATCGGTTTCTTGATACTAACTGTCAATTTACCCTCTATATGCTGCTCCATACCCAACTTCCCGCTCCCCAAACTCATATGAAAACCATGAATGAACTTTCCCCAAATTACCTACTCTCACGATAGAGCATCAGATGCCATAAGCTACCTATTACATATTCCTCTAATTTAATTGTGATACACTAATTACTTATCAGTTTCCACATTGATGACTTGAATCATTTTTCTATCATCGAAATCCATTATTGTCTTCTATATTTCTACTCAATCGATTTCTAAGGTATGTATTTCCTTGATCAATTATCATTGTTTCCTAATTCTCGCTACTCCTTTTCCGTTTTATCCAACTTAGTCTTAAACTTTCAAGTGTATACCAACTATTTGATGAAACACCTGAATGAGGAAAAAAAAAAGTTTAGTTGACAGTCACATATTTTTAGGTCTTCATTATGATGTTGTGCATATTGTTTCTAACTATATGTAAGGGAGTTACAAATTCAGCCTACTTTTCTATGATGTAATTATTATTGGGTTGTTACTGCATGTTGCAGTTAGGATTGTGGTCTTGAATCTTTCTTATACTTTGTTATTGGATGGATTCTGCCTTCAATTACTTACGTTTTGATACAAATATGATCATGTTGGTCTTATATTTAATATTCATTTAATTTTTATATATCTTTAGCAGCTACAATTTGGAACCAACCGTAAGGATTGACAGCCAAGGATACATTTAGGTGTGGGTTGGTGAGAACCATTGGCCGAGCACATCTACTAATCTACCCATGGACATTTGTTTTTGAAATACAACTGTAAATATGAGTGGTAAGCATACTAGAACAACAAATAATTCAAGAAAAAAAATCCTCAAAATTATAGGATCATAATTGGAATAAGTACAAAGACACTTACAGCTCCGAATAGAAGCACAAGCCGAATAGAAGCACAAGGAAAGTACTTACAATCCATTTTAGAAAAGGCACAAGAAACAGTTGGAAGACAAAACTTGGGTGAAGCGAGACTAGAAGCTGCCAAAGTTCAACTATCAGAATTAGTATCTAAAGTAACCACACATCGTCTTAATTCTGCATTTTCAGGAATAAACGATAACCAACCAACAGATAACTCAATCGATAGTTGTTTGACCTACAGTGAAGGTCAACAAATGGTTGGTTTAAACTTGCTAAAGTCAAAGAAGGCCGTAAATGAGCCAGAAAACGCATGGTGTGATGACATGAAAAGAATCAAGACATTTCTTCTTGGGGTTAGTGCGATCGAATGTACTTAACTTGTTGTCGATGTCTATTGTGTGTATCCATCTTACGATTTTTGGTATTAATGTACTTAACCTGCTATTTTGGGTATTTGATGCATTTGTCCACCGGATGTATCCTTAGCCGGTGGCTCATTAAACATGTAGGCGTTGACTGGCTTATGTGGCGAGACATGTCACAATTAATTTTCCTCGTATATCTAATTTGACTTCCCAAAAAAACGGATTATATAGTATACCAACCAAACCAAACACATGCAGATGACATTCAAACACTCTGGTTCCCAAGTTACATACACACAAACACTCCCCTGCTTCAACTAAAATAATGCTTGATTGATGATCGGTTATCTCTACTGAAACAATACTAACAGGTTCGTTACTTCGTACATTGCTCGATTTTGCTTCTTTTTGCTTTCGATCATCTTATGTAAGTGCATAAATTAGGGTTTTGTTAGAAAAAAAAATCCAATTGCAGGTTGTTGACTCACATGAAGTGTTGTGGGTACCTTTTATTTACTTTGATCGTTAGTAATTTAGTGTGTTTCTGTTTTTTTTATGCAGAAATGGAAGGAAACTTTAGAGGGTTTCCGATACAGCTACATTATGAAGGGGCTTTCTTCTTTGGCCCACTCAGGTATCTTGAAGGTGAGGAAACAGCAATGTTAGTTCAAAGATGTAGCTTTGATCAGTTTGTTGAGCTTATTATGCAACAAATAGGTACCCCATTTTCAAATGTTTATTATTTGCTACCAGACTCTGGTTTTGAAAACATGATGATAATAGAAAATCAGGATGATCTTGATGTGTTTTTTGATATAGTTGAAAGCTATGGTAGACTCCATGTTTATATAGATCATTTAATGTTGTAGTTAGGTGATTATGTTGGTAATAACAAAGATGCAGTTAGTGAAGTAGATGAAGAACAAAGTGAAAATGAAAATGCTAAGTCTAAAGTAGTTGATAAGAAAGGTAAACAAGTTTGTGAAGAGGGTTTGTCTAAATCTGTAGAAGGGACAGGAGGTGAGGAGGAAGACGATATAGTTGTTGGTAAAGTCAGACGTGCAACTAAAAAATCAGATTATAAGTTTGTCAAGAAAACAGAGCATGGTGGTAGTAGTAACCAAAATGATAAGGTTGTCAAGGAAGGTGTGCATGATGATGTTGAAGATAGTGATTCTGCTAGTTATGAGTATACTGATTCTGATAGTCATGATGCAGCCTCATTAGACCATTTAAGTGAAGGTGAAGATGAAATAGCTTAAGTTAGGAAGGGTAAACCAATTCTTAAGGTACCAGTTTCAAAACACTTACCTCAGCTGGGCAAAAGTACTTCTAATGTTGAAGGTGAGGAAGATATGCAGAAGGTCGTATTTGCTGAACATGAAGAGTTTATCAATGACTTGGTGAATGCTTTGAAACTATAGGATGAGGATGACCTTCCAACTGATCACATGGCTGTACCTGAACCTCCATTAGAGAAGTTTCCAATTCATGATAGTTCAACTCACTGGAGATACAAGCAACCCAAGGTAACATTTATGCTTTATTATGTGATGTTTCATAATTGTCCAGAGCATTTTTTATGATGTTTCATAATTGTTCACAGTTTTGTTATATAATTTCATCAATGTGCATATACAGCTTGGTGAGAGATATGAAGGTCCTCAACAACTGAAGGATTGCTTGGCATACTATGCACTAGCTAATGGTTATTCCATATGGTATGAAAGAAGCAGCTATGCAAAGATTATTGCCAAATGTGGTACCAGACCAGCTAGGATCAAATATCCAAAGAAGGGCAAGCAGAGAAAGAATAAAAGGTACCCATCTGTTAGGATCACTAGAAATAGTAGAAAGAGACAGTGTGGGTTTAGGTTGATGGCCAGATGGATGGACAATGAATCATCTTTTATGGTGATGTCTTTGAAGGATCAACACACATGTGGTAAGAACTATAAGTTTGGTTCCCTGATAAACTATAAGTGGATAGGAAAACATTTTGCAGATAAAATTAGGATGAACCCAGACATAAGATTGTGTGATATTGCTGATCTGGTCATGAAAAAGTATAAGTGCACTGTCACTGGACAGCAGTGTAAGAGGGCTAGGACTTGGGCATTGAATGAGTATGAAAAAACGTTGGAGGAGCATTATGGTATGCTAAGATCATATGGAGAGGCTTTGCTACAAACTAATCCAGGATCAACATTTCAATTGGGAGTCACTGTAAATCCAGATGATGTCACGTATTTTGATAGGGTATATTTATGTTTAAAAGCAGTTAAGGATGGGTGGGCTAAGGGATGTAGGAGAATTGTAGCTCTTGACGGCTGTTTTTTAAAGAGTACATGTGGAGGAGAGTTGTTAACTGCTGTAGGGAGGGATGGCAACAATCAAATCTATCCCATTGCATGGGCAGTGGTTAGTGTTGAGAATAAGGATAACTGGATGTGGTTTTTGAGTTTACTCAGCCTTGACTTGGCAAGTCCAACTGGCAAAGACTTGACACTTATGTCTGACCAACACAAGGTACGTTTGTAACACAATATATTCATTCAATTTAAGCTATTGCTTGCTCTTGTTTTTGTTGTTGTTCACTCATTCTTATATTAATATGCCTTAGGGGCTTGTTGAGGCTGTCAAGGAAGTTATGCCTAATGCTGAGCATAGGCAATGTGCAAGACACATTTATGAGAACTTCAGGAAGAGATGGAGTGGTGTTGCATTCAGGAATCTTTTCTGGAGAGCTTCCAAGGCTTCTCATGAAGGTGAGTTTAATGAAATAATGGCTGAAATGAAAAGGGCTAATCCTGCTGCTTACAAGTATTTGATGGAAAGAAATCCTAAGTCATGGTCCAGAGCTTTTTTCTGGTTACATACTGGTTGTGAAGCTGTTGAGAATGGATTTAGTGAATGCTGGAATTATGTGTTGTTAAGGGTTAGAAACAAACCAATCATAACCATGTTGGAGGCAATAAGAGTTATTGTGATGATTAGGATGGAAAGCATTAGGGAGATTAGTGATAGATGGGATCTTGATAGTCAGGATATCACACCAAACATTAGGAAAAAGTTGGAGTGGATAAAGAAGCAGATTGGTGATCTTTTGGTAATCCATGCAGGGGGTAGTAAGTGGGAAATTAGGAAACACAATCAAGCATTTGCAGTAGACATAGAAACTAGTCAGTGTTCATGTAGATTATGGGAAATTAGTGGTGTTCCTTGTGTCCATGCAGTGGCTGCAATACTGAAATGTGATCAATTGCCAGAGGATCATGTGTCTTACTGGTTCAGGATGGAGATGTATCTTTTTGCATACGAGTTTCATTTGAACCCTATGCCAGGGATGGAATTTTGGCCAATAGTTGATCAAAATAAGCCTCTGCCACCTAAAGCTAAGAAGATGCCTGGAAGGCCAAAGAAAAAAAGAATTAGATCTGCTAATGAACCAAGGGTCCAAGGAACAAGGGTTACAAAACATGGTGTCACAATGACCTGTCAAAATTGCTTTGAAAAGGGTCATAACTCCAAGGGTTGTACAAATGAGAAGGTCATTAGAGAGAAACCTTCAAAGAAGAAAGGTGGTAGGAAGAAAACTAATGGGAGTCAGACTACTCATCCAATGAAATCAAAAGCTACACCTACACAGCCTCCAGTCAAGGTGACAGATGTACCTGAGTCTAGCAATGCAAGGCCACCTTCACCAGTGTATGAAAGGCTTGGTGTTACAAAAGATGGTTTTAGGTGGTCTGCAACTGCTTCTAGTCCAGACAAACATAGAAACACAGGTAATAAAATATTTAAGAGTCACAGATGTTTGCATTACTTTGGTAATTGTATTTGTCAATGTGCAATAACTTGTTATAGAAACAGGTAAAGGTGGTGGTAGAAAGTCTGCTGTAGCTCGAGGTCCAAAGATTGGTGTACCAAGTGGTGGAAAAATGGTTTCATTAGCTGAGCTTTCAAGGGTACCTCCAGTGAGTAGAGGTGGTGGTGGTAGACTGCCAGTGACCAGAAGTGGTGGTAAACTGCCAGTGAGTAGAGGTGGTGGTAAACTGCCAGTGAGTAGAGGTGGTGGTGCACCATCCAAAGGCAGAGGTGGTTTAGGTCCAGTTTCAAGGTTAGGGGCATTTGGTAGGTCATTAAGTTGGTTCAGCTGTGGATTGAGTTCATCTGCTACAATGGTTCAAGATCAAGGCTCAAGTAACCCAGCCATTGTTGCAAATGCAGACACAATTCCTGAGTATGATGACAATCCACCAATCTGCACACAAGAATCGGCTAATGCACCTACCATGAAGAAAAGGAAAGCTAGTGAAAGGATTGCTAAGAAGAAGCTTGCAAAAAAGGTTGATGGTCCAGGAAGCACGTAAGACAGTGCAATGGACTTGGAGTAAGCTGCACTTACAACTAGCAGCATGGAGTGTTGTGTTTTTTGAACAGATCCCACTACCAGTGTTTTTTTTTAATGTCTATGTAATGTGTGGGTCAAACATTTGCAGTAGTTATGTCCATGTCATGTATGGGTCAAATATTTGCAGTACTTATGTCATGTAATGTATGGGGCAAATATTTGCAGTACTTATGTCATGTAGTTATGTCCATGTAATGTATGGGTCAAATATTTGCAGTACTTATGTCATGTAACGTATGGGTTAAGTAAGTAATTTAACTTATGTTAATTATGTTATGTAAGTGCAGGCTGAATCTAGCTGTTGTAAACATTATGTATGATCAACGGTCATGTTTAGTTATGTGTAAATGATGGATTTAGGTTGGTTATGTTTCTGAGTGAATTGCTCACCCATTTTTGCAGGATACACTTACTGCATTTGCATCATACGTATACCATGTTGCATTCACACCAAACATTTGCGAATTCATTATAACCATAATATCATTCATTCATTTACAAACAGACTACACTTACAAGGGTGTGAAGATTACACTTACAAGTACTTGCAACCTTCACTTACAACCTATTCATACCCAAAAGATACCAACCTATCAACTACCAACTTAAAACTACCATCTTCAAAAGAAAGGAACACTAATCCCCTAACCATAAACTGCACTTACAACTAACCAAAAAACAACTATCACCTTACTGCCCTATATCATGCCTTCATAACTAAAACACCGATCACCAAACACAACATTCCAATAACCAACACTAAAACCCGTGATACCTTCTCAAACATCTTCAACTTATCCTTCAGCATAGTCAACTCCTCCGTGTTGGTTATGGTGTTGGTTATGGCATTAGCATCTCCCTGTGTTGCTTGCATCCTTAATTCATAAAGTACCTTCTTGTAGTAATCCGGTACCTCATCATCAAGAAATTGATACTGGACACAAAAACGATTTTTGACCTAAATCATGAAAACATCAACAAATTAATTAAGATTAGGAGAAGTAAAACTGTGTTTGCAACCCAAAGAAGGTGAAGGTAAAAGAAGGTAAAGATGATCACTTACATTCGGACACTTCACAAACCGTCGGGCAGGGTTTTGGGGAGTCCAGGATGTGAAGACATACATCTTCTCGCCACATTCGCACCTGTAGAATCTTGGGTGATAGACCTTGTTTCTTGAACTGCTACTTGACGATTGTGACATGATGATCGGATTTAGGGTTTTGGAGGGAAAAGGGCGATGGATATGAGAGGGAGAAAATGGACGGTGGGTGGGTGGTGGGAGTATATGTGAGGAAAGAAAATGGAGGGAAATGACATGGCAGTGAGGTGGAACAAGTTGGGTACTTACTAAAAACAACCTGTGCCACATTAGCATTTTGTAGGTAAAATGCATCAAATACCCAAAATAGCAGGTCAAGTACATTAATACCAAAAATCGTAAGATGGATACACACAATAGACATCGGCAATAAGTTAAGTACATTCGACCGCACTAACCCCTTTCTTCTTCAAGTGATTTGTCCATGAGTATTTGCGAATGTAATGCAAAATATGAAGGGAACCATAATACTATTTTAATGGATCGAAGCAAAAAAGAAGCGGATAAATCGGAGAATGTGGATATGACACAAAAGTTTTGGTTGTCGAATAATGATGAGAGGCTAGACTTAAATACGCATGACGAAAATGATGGTGCTTAGAGTCGAAAGCAAATTGATTTGAATGGACTTAGTTGGTGATCATGATGATGATGATGATAACTAGTAATTACTCGTATTCATGTTCACAACAACTCTTGATGTAATTAAATTGAATCGTTTGAGATCATGAGATATATAGTGATTAAATAAGGCATGTTGGAAATGAAAAGATTAAGTATGATGCATTAAAATAACATATTGGATGATGAAAACATAACATCAACCAGATATACTTTCAATAAAGTATATGTAACATTGAAACAAATAAGATTGAACCGGACGATTTTTCTATGTAAAAGCCGGAAAATTGATCAAAATTGCATGTGAAAACCCAAAACCAGACTTGAATTACAGTAAAACCCAAAAAACCGATAATTTCAGGCGAAAACCAATTTAAAGTATCAATAAAAAAGCCGATCAAAATTTTCAAGTGATAATTGTGATACCGAATTAAAACGGAACACCCAGATAATTTAGAATTTTGGGCCGGTCCAGGAAATTTTAAGCCCAAAAGTAATTGTGCATGATAGCAAAAACAACTTTTTGGAAGTTTCATGCTGGTCAGCTTTCTTCCGTTCCACTATAATACGTATTTCCCCCAATTCTAAACCCGAAACCCTCCGATCGTAAAACCATATCATAACCCTAATCGATTGATCATCATGAAGAATGGAGCATGGTCGGAAAACGATTTCAGACTTTTCAGTGCGCTCAAAGAATATGATACTCAGAGATTATTTAATGAGAAGATGGGGATAGATGATGATGATATGATATCTCGTGATGAATTTATTGATTTGTTAGTAGAATCGAATGCTGAGGAGGTTCGTATCCAGAAAAAGATGAAGGAGAAGATGGAGAAGATGAAGAAGATGAAGCCTGAGCAGGGGCGGAGCCAGGATTTAAAAATAGGGGGGGCGTATTCGATAATTAAATACTAACAATAGAAAGTAAACTTTATTCACCCACATCGTAACAAAGTATTATTATTAAGAAAAGAAGTAAACAATAGTAGTTAACCTGTCAATAGTAGTTAAATAGTTATGACATTGGTACAACTAGTCAAATATTAATAAAAACATAAAGTAAAATGTATGATCTTTTCTAATTAAACGTTATACCTTGTGTGTTAGAAGTTGAACGCGTCTATACGTTTTTTGGAAGCAAAATAATCTATTATCTCATCTGTAGTAAAAACATTAGCAATATCCCTTTCAATGTAAAGAATCAAACAACTTTTAATAAAGTCATCACCCATAATGCACGAAGTCTTGTTTTCACAATTTTCATTGCCTATTAACCTAAAATTATGAAGTTAAATCAAATTAATAGAAAATAGTATAACATAATTGAACAACAAAAGTGTTAAGTGTCAAAACAACAATCTAATATCATATATATTAAAAACTAATGACCATCAAAAAATAATATATAACAATGATATTAGCAATTAGCAAACAAAACAAAAATAAAATCGGATGTAAAGAATAATCGATTATTGGATCTATTGTATATTAAATAAAGCTAGTACAACAAATGTATAATTGAATTAAATATTTAATAAGAGAAAAAAAGAGAGAGTAAAACTTACGATTTACGAACCAGGAAGAATGGAATAGTCAATCGATGAATCGTATAGGATATATGCGTGCGCCGTTTTTTAATTTCTTAAAAGCAACTAAATTAATAAAATCTCAATTTAACGTGACGTACTTGTTATCAAAACTCAATTTAGGAATATTTGGGCTTGGGCTAATGATTTTGTCTTATAATTAGGGGAGGCTGGACTAAAATAACCAGATCTGGGCTATACATTTTTGTTGAAGTTGGGCCACTTGGGGGAGGCTGAACACCCCCCTGCCCCCCTTGTCTCCGCTATTGAGCCTGAGAATGAGAATAAGCAGATACTAGAAGAGTCTAGGAGGGAAGAATATGGAATGATAGCATATCCTGTTTTTCCTTTTGATGATGAAAATGAACCAGAAAGTAATCCTGAGGTGCTTGAGAAGATGATGGAAAAACTTCGTCTCTATTTCGACAAGGCTGAGCAGGAGTTCTTGGAGAAGGAGCGGATCAAAGAGGAGCAGAGGTTGAAGATGGAGACGATGGAGAATTTGAAGAAAAGTATCGAGGATTTGAGGATAAAGATAGAGATGGAGATGATGGTGATGGAGCAGATGAAGCTAGGTGAGGTTGAAGTTTAGGGGATCGAGAGGGAAATGATGCTATCGAACTATGAGAGGGAGATGATGATTGAGTCGCTCAGGCAGGAGGAGCGGAAGTTGATGATGGAACTAGGGGAGGATGAGGTGATTGAGCAAAAGGAGAATGAGGTTGAGGTGATTGAGCAAAAGGAGAAGCGAAATGAGGTGATCAAGAGGAGGATGAAGATGTGGATGAAGGTGAAGATGAAGAGGAGGAGGGACATGAAGATGAAGATGAGGATGAGCAGCCAAGAAATTGACATCAACGAGTAGTAGGTATAGTGGTTTGTGTGTTTTCTTTGGTGAATACTAGATATTACGTAGTACATGTTTTTGGAGTGAACAATATTATTATGTTAGTTGTAATATTTGATTGCCATGGGTTTTTTGCTTTAGACTAATTATTACGTACAGTTCTTTTTTTTCTTTTTTTTTTGGTTCTTACAAAATACTCCGTAGTTCTTTTGAGTTTCTATCCTAGATTCTCAAACTAGGAGTTCAAGTGCTTTTTCAGTTAGCTAGGTGTGTATATTGTCTAGTGGAAACAAGATCTAGAATATGTATGTTTCTACTTTATAGTTTGTGTGCTAAATTAATCAAGTAAAATATTCAAAGAGTTATATGTATATGTAAAAAGTATGAGGTTAGTGTCTGAGAATGCATCTGACTTGTATTTGGTGTCTATTGTATGTATACAACTTACGTTTACAGTTTTTAAAAAGTGTGCTTTAATGTATTTTGGTGACGGAAGAGTTTGACACATTATCAAAACATCATCAAAATATACTAAAACATATTTTTTTGCAAGTTTGATGCATTAAAAATCATAGTTGTTAAACTCTTACGATTCACGAGTCGACTCTTACGAGTCGGCTCAGAAATTCAAAAAACGAGGCGACTCGGACCCCGACTCGTAAATGGTTTTGACTCTTACGAGTCATTTATTGACTCTTCCGAGTCGTGGGCGACTCTTACAAGTCTTAGGCGACTCTTACGAGTCAGAAACCGGACACACGTTTAATATAATCTAATAAAAAATATAAAATGAGAAAATATGATAGGAATTGACTAATAATCCATTATAAATTAAACATTTGTGTTATTTAATGACTTTCATCATGTTTTACTTCAATCAAGGATAGAAATCTAAACAATGATATACATATAGATATAAATATATGTATTTATTGTAAATTTATGACTCTTACGAGTCGAGTCGAGTCACGAGTCACGAGTTAAAAATCAATACTCCGAATCACGAGTCGAGTCACGAGTTAACAACTATGTTAAAAATAGCAACCGTAAATTTTTGATACACATAATAGACATCGAGTAGAAGTTAAATGTAAATCAAGACACTAACCCCTAAAAAGTATTAATTCAAGTAGTTTCCTCTTCTGCTACTTGTTCTCGCTTATACTAAATGGAGATGTCAACTAGCTAAAAGTGGAGAATGAGCCAATTGGTTATTTTAATAGTTTATACATGTTCTCAAGTTATCTGTGACAATAAAGTTTGAAAGATGTTACCAAAATATGTTTTAGGCTTGTCGGGTACAAATATGAAATTGCTGTGGCAGACTATCTTAATGTTACACTTGTCATCCCCAATTTTCATTATTCATATCATATATGGAGAGATCAAAATTAACATGTTCTTATATTGTAACTGCTCTAAACATTGAAGTATTCATGTATGGTTTGATGTTGCAACAAATTTAGTGACACAAATTGTATAACTCATTAATAAAACATGTCATGTAAAAATTCACGAAGCCGCATCACTATCATTTACAAAAACATTCATACTACGAAACAAATGATTATGTATCATGCCGTGAATTCGTGAGTTATAATCTAGTAGTAATAATAATACTAATAATGATTAAAAAAATACAATAAATAAATAAGACACGAGTAATAAGGTATAGTTAGTTGTTTACAGATTGTCATAAAAAGATAACAATTTTCTGCATGAAAGATAAAATAAAAAGTATAGTAGATCCTTTAAGGTCATTAATTACTGCATAAAGAACATAACAAACTTTATACATCCCTTTGAGTCCAGTGAAATTTTTAAAGGTAAGATGTAGTGTTACTAATATTATCAAATGCTGAGATTGCATGCGGTCATACCCCTCCCGTCCTCTCTAAGAGCATCTCCAGTGTATACATTATTTAGTGCATCAAATTACGCTATATTAGTGCAAAAATTGAATCTTTTGAGCATAAGTTTGCACTAAAAAAGTAGGTACAATGTGTTGCACTAAATATTTTTCAATTAATTTAAAATATACAATTCAATAACATAATACTAAATTTTTTATACAACCCAAATCAACATAATTACATTTGAAGCACATCTACAGTATCTAACCATTTAATATGCTTCAAGCCAAGCAAAATCAAATCATATATCATTCTTACAAGATATGATCTCATTCTTTAAATGTTTTCCATAAATTATGTAAGCTTTCTTCACAACTCTTATGCATATACATGAACACAATAACACTTCCACTTACTACAATGTTTAATTAACTACAAACCAAACTTCTTTCGCTCAAGTATATTTCCAAACTTCAGTTATATTGAATCATCGGTTATCAGACATAACACAAACCCATTGAATATCGACCGCCTATACATAGTGATTGATTTAGCTAATTAAACCGAGAAATGTAAGATCAGTCCAATTGATTGGTAAAGATATATTGGCAAAGTGTTCAAGTAATATGATGTGGCCAAAATAGATAATAGATAGGTGGGATTTGGGAACCTATTATCTGTGGCATTGGGACTAAAAGAATTAACCAAACAGTCGTAACTCGTAACCCACTGGCTCCACTTCAAAGTTAAGACTCCGATGTTCCTTCCCCAAATTTTCAATATTTCTAGATATATGCTTGAAACTTGTTTAGAGTAATTTAGAAGCTAATAATATATATGTTTATGGAACTATAGTCAATCATCAAATTACATTACTAGTAAACATACAACGCATGACATTCAGATATATATTTGATATTTGGATTACGAATCATTTTAAGTTAATATATATCTAAGCAACGCACGAACGTATTACATGGACACAATACATACGTGGTTACATCCAAGGTCGAGTCATGGCTAACAAGAGTGCCTCTATTCTGATTGTTAATTGGCCAAGTCCACAAGGAACATGATTCAAAAATCAAAATCATGGTATGTTGTCTCCTTTGGCCTATAAAAAAGAACCTATATAAGCCAACCAACATGTACAAGAGCCCACACAAACAAGAACAATTATTCGTGTTTGATATTTTTATGTTCCATGTTATAATTTCGAGCTTTAAGCTAATTGTAAAGTCTAAAGTATCTAAGCTCTTATTTGCCAAACGTCTAAAATACCCTTACCCTCATACTATTTGTAGTTTATAGCTGCTAGTATGTTTATGGGTTACGCAAAATATAGTCCAATAATCACTAAATACTATAATGATTCGACTTATCTTATAATCTAAGCAGTTACAAACGCGTATTGTAAGACCCCACTTTTAAAACAAATATATTATATAATTTATACGTTAGAAGCGCGTCCCAAAACATATACATATCCATTATTTACAACACGAACCATAATAAACTTTTATCAACTTCTATTGTTACAAACCATACTACTAAATTCGGGTGTTATATTCAACTTTCCAAAACATTCTATTGTCAAAAGTCAGAGTTTGCGCCATTTTAGTCAAACACCCAGTCAACTTCTACTATCCGATCTATTTCATCAACTAACCAAAATCTGCAAAACATACAACAACGAGGGGATTAGCCTTTGCTAAGTGAATGGAACCGTAACCGACGGTTCAATCCATTTATAACAAATCTTACAACTGATAACTACAACGATTTAAACACATAAGCACATAACTACATGAGGATCGGCGGCTCCTGTATGCGATTCTCAGTATGCCACAACCACTGGGCGCCATGCCATTCCCAGTGATCTACCGATAGCCTGATTACTACTTTCACTGAATAGGCTAATCTTCAACTATGTGTATTCAAGTAACCTAGACAGCTACACAGTAGTAATCAAACCCAACCCGCACGCTGACCTCACTCCAATTCATCACAACAACTTGTCACATAAAGGCATATCATATGCAGTTATGTAAACCAACTGAATAACTTTTACAACTTGATCAATCAAATTCTATCAATATAATCAACAACTGAATAATTGAAAGTAACATGGCAATAACTACAACTGAAACTATCCTGATTTACCCGTTGTAACCCAAACCCGTTACAACTGGGTTGAACCGAGGACTACAATTCCACTCACCAAATATTATCGTCTGATCACCAACTCAGAGGTCTAACTTTACTGAGTGGTCGTCCGCTTATCTGATAATACAACAATAACAACAAGTTAGTATCTTATTCCGTATTCCACTTCAATTCTTCAAATTCTAACATAATCCAAAACATAACACTATTTATCATATCATTCAACTAATTCATATTATAACATACAACAATTAAACACTTATCAATTAATCATACAATCAAAACTTAATTTGCTGAAAACACCCAAAAGCCGCCGGCTTGGGTAGGGAAGCCGCCGGCTTGGCACCCTGACCCGCCGGGTACCCATGTTCAACCGCCGGGTGATTTAACTTTTACCACATCAGAACTTATTTTGAGTAATAAAGCTTTTACGAGCCGCCGGCTAGGTGTTTTCACCCGCCGGCTCACCTACACACAAACACAACCCGCCGGGTGAGTCTAATGACCCGCCGGCTGGATCATCATTTACAGCATCAGCAGAAACAGCAAACAAGTTACGAACTTTTAACACCCAACTCCTAATTTTTAAGTCTTAGCTCCGATTACAAGTAATGAAAATGAACTAGAAACATACCATTACAGCAAACATCATCTAATAAACTATCTAACTTAATTTCTAACATATATCATCATCAATTTACAAAATCATCAAAACCTAACTTATAATTTGAAGAACACTACCAACAATCACAAATCATCATATAATCAATCTATAATCTTCATACAACAATTTCTAAGCTTCAATTCATATCAATCATTTATATTCATTCTATACCCAAATTCTATGAAATAGGTTCAAGAACACTTACAATCAAAAGATACACAAGATAGTGATGATGATGGTGAATCTGATTCTATGAATTAATCTCACAACTTGTTAATCTTTCTTTCTTTTTGATTTCTTTACTTTAGTGAACTTTGAGAGAATGAGTTTGAAGGTTCAAGAAGAAAAGAGAAGTGATGAGAATAAAATGAGTCGGTATATCCCCACCGCCCCATCTTATTATGTTTAAAATTATACCCCTTCTAAGCCTATTGTCTGGAACCTGAAAATACCCGCAAGTCAAAATATTTTATTTTACCGTCAACTTTAACTTTTTAAAACAAGTAACATTTTACTTGTCACAATAAAAACTGGGGCTCTTTTACTTGTTTATTTTCAAATAAACCAACCAAACTTAATAAAATACAATTTATTTTCGGGTCCAGAAACGGGATGTTACAAATCTTCCCCCCTTATAGGATTTCGTCCCCGAAATCCAACCACACCCAATTAAACTAAACATACTCAATTTTCCTATTAACATACAACTCTAATCACATTACTGTATGTTAAAAGAAAATAAACATAAGATATACCTGTCGCATCACTATCAAGTCCAAAAACATTCTCCGCCGTCATTTGAAAAGCCCTTCCTGTAGCCGGTGGAATCTTTCTCTTCTGTCCAACAGATGACGCAGAACCCGAGGCCACACTCCCAACCAAACCCGAACCTTGCATTGTCTTCTCCGGGCAGTTCAGTGATCTATGTCCTTCCTTTTTACAATTCCAACAAACAAACTGTGGAAAAGTACAATCCCGCATACCATGACCAAATACCCCACACTTAACACATCTCATAGTCTCTGAAGTACACGGACCAGAATGTTTCGACTTACAATTTACACACCATGGATTACTTCCCACCGAATCATCATTATAAACTACTCTTCTAGTCTGTCCTTTGTTTCCCGAAGAACTACTTTTAACCTGTGAGAAACTCTTTTCCTTGGTCGTTTTACCAGAAGCTCGCATGTCACCATCTACAGATCGGGCTAAAGTAAAAGCCTGTGTAAGAGTACCTGCCAATCTCACACTAGTTCGGTACTCCGGTGGTAAAGTTCCTACAAAGTGATTTATCCTCATCCTGTCATCTGGGACCCATTGTTGAACAAAACGTAACTTCTCAGTGAATTTATTAATGAGGTCATCCATCGACATTTGTTCAGTTAACTTCAAATCCATAAACTCTTGTCTAATTCTAAGCATATCAAACTCTGAACAAAACTGTCTACAAACCTCATTATGAAACTCTGCCCAGGTAATTCTCGATCTCTGCTCCTTTGTTAATTGCTCAGTTATAGAATCCCACCAATTCATCGCCTGTCCCTTCAGTAATTGCACAGCATAACCAACCTTTAATTCTTCTTCACACCGACACACTTCAAACTTTTTCTCCGTATCTCTCAACCAATTCAATGTTACTGAAGGATCATTGCCTCCTTCAAATTCTTTCGGACCACTAGCTTTAAATGTCTTAAACGAACACAACTTATTCTGCTGTGGTGGTGAAGGAAACTGATAAGCTTGCTGAGCTAACCTAGCTTGTTGTTCCAAGTACAACTGTTCTATCTTTTTAAGTCTTATCACATCATCCTCTAGTTGCAACATATAATCCTCTTGACTAGTTTCTTCCTGATTAACCTGTGTAGTACCAGCCTGCCTCTGATTATCATTCTGAGTATCCGAAGGTGGAACAACATTGTTGATCGGGTTTTCGTTATCTGCCATGCCTGTACTCACAATCAAAACACAACTTGCAACTTGTTAATCGTTAGCATTCACTATACTAACCAATCCCCAATCCCAAAGCTAATCCCACGTACCGAAATGTTTGACTAACACCGACTAGATTTGGGATTGAACATTTACAAATGCCCAATTCACCCAAACCTATGCTCTGATACCAACTTGTAAGACCCCACTTTTAAAACAAATATATTATATAATTTATACGTTAGAAGCGCGTCCCAAAACATATACATATCCATTATTTACAACACGAACCATAATAAACTTTTATCAACTTCTATTGTTACAAACCATACTACTAAATTCGGGTGTTATATTCAACTTTCCAAAACATTCTATTGTCAAAAGTCAGAGTTTGCACCATTTTAGTCAAACACCCAGTCAACTTCTACTATCCGATCTATTTCATCAACTAACCAAAATCTGCAAAACATACAACAACGAGGGGATTAGCCTTTGCTAAGTGAATGGAACCGTAACCGACGGTTCAATCCATTTATAACAAATCTTACAACTGATAACTACAACGATTTAAACACATAAGCACATAACTACATGAGGATCGGCGGCTCCTGTATGCGATTCTCAGTATGCCACAACCACTGGGCGCCATGCCATTCCCAGTGATCTACCGATAGCCTGATTACTACTTTCACTGAATAGGCTAATCTTCAACTATGTGTATTCAAGTAACCTAGACAGCTACACAGTAGTAATCAAACCCAACCCGCACGCTGACCTCACTCCAATTCATCACAACAACTTGTCACATAAAGGCATATCATATGCAGTTATGTAAACCAACTGAATAACTTTTACAACTTGATCAATCAAATTCTATCAATATAATCAACAACTGAATAATTGAAAGTAACATGGCAATAACTACAACTGAAACTATCCTGATTTACCCGTTGTAACCCAAACCCGTTACAACTGGGTTGAACCGAGGACTACAATTCCACTCACCAAATATTATCGTCTGATCACCAACTCAGAGGTCTAACTTTACTGAGTGGTCGTCCGCTTATCTGATAATACAACAATAACAACAAGTTAGTATCTTATTCCGTATTCCACTTCAATTCTTCAAATTCTAACATAATCCAAAACATAACACTATTTATCATATCATTCAACTAATTCATATTATAACATACAACAATTAAACACTTATCAATTAATCATACAATCAAAACTTAATTTGCTGAAAACACCCAAAAGCCGCCGGCTTGGGTAGGGAAGCCGCCGGCTTGGCACCCTGACCCGCCGGGTACCCATGTTCAACCGCCGGGTGATTTAACTTTTACCACATCAGAACTTATTTTGAGTAATAAAGCTTTTACGAGCCGCCGGCTAGGTGTTTTCACCCGCCAGCTCACCTACACACAAACACAACCCGCCGGGTGAGTCTAATGACCCGCCGGCTGGATCATCATTTACAGCATCAGCAGAAACAGCAAACAAGTTACGAACTTTTAACACCCAACTCCTAATTTTTAAGTCTTAGCTCCGATTACAAGTAATGAAAATGAACTAGAAACATACCATTACAGCAAACATCATCTAATAAACTATCTAACTTAATTTCTAACATATATCATCATCAATTTACAAAATCATCAAAATGTAACACCCCAGAATTCGAGGTATTATTTTAGTGTATCCAGAAATATACATCTTATGAAATATTATTACTGAAGTAAAAAGATATAATATAAAACGCAATTGAATCCTTCAGTTCCAGACTGTATATAATTAAAGATTTAAGCTTAATATAGTAATATACGTTCCTTTATCTTGAAGCATTCTAAATTTCTCCAGAACATCAAAAGCAGAGGAACCAAAATCGTCTCTCATCATCACCAACATCAATCCTTCTTATCTAGCTTCAAATTAAGCTTTAGAATCTTTGAATCTTCATCTCCATCATCATCTTTAACTCACTGTAAGTGAATTCTCTATAATCTATAAGCTAGGGCTTAAGTAATTAATGGGTTTTGGTGAATTTCATCAAATTGGAGGGAATTAGAGTATGGAATTGAATTAGTTGGTGACCTCTAGCATGATTATCACTATTAGAGATCATCTTAACTTATGAAAATAATGAAATCATTGTAGGGTTTATGATGAAATTTTGGGGTTTTGCTAAAACCCTCTTGAATTTAGTTTACTAGTACAATGAATAGTTAATTATGATGATGGGTGTATAAATAGGTTATGCTAATAAGAAATCAATTAGTGAGAGCTTTGATTAGTGAATTACTTAGACTAATCAAAGTGGGGGAGAAAGAATTGTGACTTACTATCTAGTTGTAATGAATTTTAGAATCTAAATGTGTTATTATGTATCATATGTATAGGTGATAAAGGATTGGAATAATTATAATCTTTGCTAAGTGAATTCATCATCCAAGACTAAGGTGAGTACATTGTGAATCAATTAGGTGAAGGTTATGTGATTTCGGATTGTTTACGAGCAAGAGATTTCACATAATCAAGTTATTGTTATTATTGTTGTATTTATGAAACGAAATAATAATCAATACGAAATATGTGCTTTGCACAATTGTATCTTATGGGCCGCGGATCCAATTGGTATCTATTGCTATTGTGTTTATTATTTGATAGTATAATAATTTTATTTGTGATTGAATTGCTTAATTGATTTCCTATGTATTCACTAAGCATTTTATGCTTACTCCGTATCATTTAAATGTATTGTAGGTAATATTTCTCAAAGAAAGGATAAGGAAATCAAGAAAGAGTAGTGTGGATTGGTTTGCAAACTTGTAAGTGCAAGCCTTCTCTTTTGGTATCGTTTTGATGAAACTTGTGAAATACGCCCAAGTTGTTTTGAAATACATTAGAAATATGTAATATGTGGTTTTGGATTTAGTTGACATTAAAAGTCAACAACTGGTGTAAATTATGTATTGAAAGTGAAATAGAAGTCTTAGCATGTTACTTAATGGTTAATGGGTCGTAGGTGTCAAAATGGGTCACTTTTAACCCATATGTTTATAATAAGTTGATCAAGGTTATGAAAGTTTGGTCAATTGCTTTAAGTGTAATTTAGCATTTTAGAATAGTAGTGAAAAGTGCAAGAACTACTATTGTATAAATTGCATTTTGAAGTGTTAACTAAAAGTGCCAAAATGGGCGAAAACGAGTTACACACTCAAATGTTATGTCTTTGTGAAAAACGAAAAAGTACAAAAAGGGAAACCTTTGTTTTGGTCATTTGAGTGTATCTGTAGAATTTTAGAACTTAACTCTTCACGGTTTATAAGTTATATGCAATTGAATTTCGTTAAAACTTGAATTATGGTCGGATCAGGAATTGAACTAATGAACGCGATCCAGCTAGGTGTCCGGGATCGCGTTGCTCTTTGAAAAACGATCACAGAAAATTTTAAACTAGTGAACGCGATCCGGCTAAGGTTCCGGGATCGCGTTCGTCAGTGTGTTTTCGTCACAGAACATTTTTGAACATAGAAACGCGATCCTAAGACTGGTTTTCTGGATCGCGTTAGTGTGTGGAATGTGTGTAAATTTTAAAAATGCATAAGTGTTAGTGAACTTTAGAGACCTCTTTTATTTCACATTTTTGAACTTTAGAGACCTCTTTCTATTTTATGACTTTAGGAACCTCTTTTTCTAATAAATTGTGATTGAATTTATATGGGACCAAATGTAATCGAATTGAAATCATAAATATTCCGCTTGTATTATTTTAATGTTCAAGTTAAAAAAAAAAAAAAAAAAAAAAATTTCGGGCGTATCAAGTTGGTATCAGAGCGATAGTTTAAGAGAATTACGTAATCCACATTAGGATTGCATAATCTTAAACTATTTCGAATCTATGATTATGTTGATAATTGTATTGTGATAGAATCTTGTTTTGTGAATTGATGTGGAACCTTAAGAATGATTGTTGCCTTGCTTAAATACGTTCAAGAGGAATGAATAGAAGTGTGCAATTAGTATAATATGTCTACGTCTGGCCAACGCAGTTGTATTATACTAGTGCACATGGGTGATTCAATACCCTTGAATGTAATACGGCTTTGGTGAATGATTGTTCTTGATGGTTTATATAGGATATTTTTAACTTGTATTATTATATAGAAATTGGAATATATTAATTAAATTGTTAATCCTTGTAGTAAATGGAATCCATAAATCAAGGTGATCAGAATCCTCAGGGAAATTCTCCTCAACATGATGAGAATGCAGGTGATAGAAGTTTAAACCCTGAGGATGAAGCAGTGATTAGGCAAATTGTTGGGCAAGCCCTTAAAGAGTTTGGCCCAACTGTAATCTCTGAAGTAGATAACATTGTAACTTCTAAAGTCAATCAAGTTGTAACTGATAAGTTAAAAGAATTTGAACAACAACATCCTATTCTGACGAATCCTCCACCAACTACGGGACTCTTGACTGCTCAAGGGTCGGCAGAAAGCTATGATTTCAAAAAGTTTTCCGGTTGTAAACCGCCTGAATTCGAAGGTGAATTGAATCCTGTTGCTAGTCTTAGATGGTTGAGTAGAATGGAGGAAACGTTTTTGTTATCTAAATGTCCTGATAATTTGAGAGTGCTGTTTGCTGCTCACCAACTCAAAGGTGATGCTCATGAATGGTGGAATTCAAAGATTGACACCTATGGATTTGAAACAGCATCTCAGTTTTCTTGGGACAAGTTTAAAGAATTATTCAAAAGTGAATTTTCACCACCAGCTGAACTAGAAAAGTTAAAGGGTGAATTTCTTGCGATTAATCAAGGAAGGATGTCTGTAGCTGAATATTCCAAATCCTTCCATGAAAAATCTCGTTTCTGTCCGGAGTACACTTCTAATGAGAAGTTGTTGACTGATCATTTCTATCGTCATTTGAATCTCGAAATCCGTGAATCTATTGATCAGTCATTTTATAAGGACATTCCAATGATATTGAATCGAGCTTTAGTAAGAGAAAAAGATTTACTAGCTAAGCGTGCTGAATATGCTAGTAAAAGAAAAGCTGAGCAATCTGCTCCATCTCAATCATCATCGTTTAAGAAAACTAGAACTGATTCGAAATCACCATCACAACAATCTTCACAAAAATCTCAATCACAACAACAGTTTTCTCAACCTCGTACTCGTGAATGGCCATTATGCGATAAATGTGGAAAAAGACATCTTGGGGATTGTAAATGTTTCAAGTGTGGGAGGCCTGGACACATGGCACCGGATTGTCCTAGTCCTTTTCGTTTATGTTACACCTGTTTCAAAAGCGATCATATTCAGGCTGATTGTCCCGTTAAGAAAGAAGAACAGAGAAAGCAACAACAAAGAAAAGATTCTGAGAAGAAAGGGACAACTGCCGGATCGGGGGCCAAACCCCGTGCTTTTCAAATTACAGCGGAGGAGGCTAAGGAATCACATGATGTGGTGACAGGTACCTTTATTATAAATTCTATACCTGCCCATGTTTTGTTTGATTCTGGGGCTTCCAGATCTTTTGTATCACTTTCGTTTTGTAAATGTTTAAATGTTTCTATATCTAAACTTGATCATCCCTTAGAAGTTGAAATAGCTGATAATAAGCTAGTAATAGTTTCTGATGTGTATAAGGGGTGTATCATCGAAATAGGAAGTGCGAAATTTAATGTTGATCTAATCCCAATGCAAATGGGGGAGTTCAACATAGTAATAGGAATGGATTGGTTAGGACGAAATAAATGTGTAATCAATTGTCATGAAAAAGTTATTTTCCTGAAAGCACCTAGCGGACAGGATATAACTGTTTATGGCGAACGTATCAATCGAACTATTCCTGTATGCACGTATGCACGAGCTAAAAGATTGTTATCACATGGGTGTCGAGCCTTTTTGGCACACGTGATTGATAACTCTAAATCTGTTGCTGTTCTTTCTGATATCCCTGTGGTCAATGAATTTCCGGATGTATTTCCTGATGAACTCCCTGGTCTTCCACCTGATCGACAAGTTGAATTTAGAATTGATTTAATTCCTGAAGCTATTCCAATTGCTAAGACTCCTTATCGTTTAGCCCCAACTGAAATGCAAGAAATGATGAGTCAGTTGCAAGAACTCCTTGATAAGGGCTTTATTCGTCCTAGCAGTTCGCCATGGGGAGCTCCAGTGTTATTCGTTAAAAAGAAAGATGGATCTTTAAGGATGTGTATCGATTATCGGGAATTAAACAAAGTGACCATTAAGAATCGTTATCCTTTACCTCGAATTGATGACTTATTTGATCAACTGCAAGGTGCCAGTTTCTTCTCAAAAATTGATCTTCGGTCTGGTTACCATCAGTTGAAGGTAAAGGAAGATGATATTTCTAAAACCGCTTTTCGAACTCGTTATGGTCACTATGAATTTGTTGTCATGCCATTCGGTTTAACCAATGCTCCAGCGGCATTTATGGACTTGATGAATCGTGTATGTCGTCCTATGCTGGATAAATTTGTGATTGTTTTTATTGATGACATTCTCATTTACTCTAAAAGTGAGAGTGATCATTCAATTCATTTGAGGAAAGTGCTTGAAATGCTTCGACGCGAAAAGCTTTACGCTAAATTTTCTAAATGTGAATTCTGGTTACGCGAGGTTCAGTTTCTTGGACATGTAATTAATGTCCATGGTATTCAAGTCGATCCATCTAAAGTTGCTGCAGTTCTTAAGTGGGATCCACCTTCGAGTCCCACTGAAGTCAGAAGTTTTCTTGGTCTGGCAGGTTATTATCGTCGTTTCATTCAAGATTTTTCTAAGATCGCTACCCCGTTGACTCAATTGACTCGAAAGAGTGTATCTTGGAAATGGGGTGAAGAACAATCTATAGCTTTCCAATTATTGAAAGAAAAGCTCAGTCAGGCTCCTATTCTTGTTTTACCTGAGGGTAATGAGGATATGGTGGTTTATTGTGATGCTTCTAAGCTTGGCTTGGGCTGTGTATTAATGCAACATGGGAGGGTTATTGCTTATGCTTCGCGTCAACTTAAACCTCATGAACAAAATTACCCCACTCATGATCTTGAATTAGCAGCTGTGGTCTTTGCATTAAAGATTTGGCGACATTATCTATATGGAGTCAAGTCTACCATTTATACTGACCACAAAAGCTTGAAATATTTCTTTGATCAGCGAGATTTGAATAACAGACAAAGAAGGTGGCTTGATCTGGTCAAAGATTATGATTGTGACATTCTTTACCACCCTGGTAAGGCTAATGTCGTCGCTGATGCTCTTAGCCGAAAGGCTACTCATTGTATTCTTTCAGTGAAAGCTCTTAGCATGATTGTGTTTCCTCAACTGCTTGATTCTATAAAAACTGCTCAAATTGATGCGTTATCTTCTAATGACCCGAGTAAGCAACGCTTAAAAGGTCAACTTTCTGAATTAATTGAAGATTCCCGAGGTTTGAAAACTCGTTATGGTAGAATTTGGATACCAGTAACGAGTAATGTGAAGAAATTGTTATTGGATGAAGCTCATAAATCGAAATATTCTGTTCATCCAGGTGCCACCAAAATGTATCGTGATCTGAAATGTGATTATTGGTGGCCTGGTATGAAACGTGATATCATTAAATACGTCCAAAATTGTCTCACTTGTCTTCAAGTAAAAGCTGAGCATCAACAACCATATGGAAAACTCCAACCTTTGGATATTCCAGTTTGGAAATGGGAACACATCACCATGGATTTTGTTACAAAGCTGCCGAGAACTCCTCGCCAGCATGATGCCATTTGGGTGATTGTGGACCGATTAACAAAAAGTGCTCTTTTTATACCTATCAAGGAAGCATCATCCTCTGAAGTATTAGCAGAAATCTATATTCGTGAAGTTGTTGCGCGCCATGGAGTACCAGTTTCTATTGTTTCTGATAGGGATACTCGTTTTACCTCTCGATTCTGGAAGAAATTTCAAGAAGATTTGGATACTCAACTACATATTAGTACGGCTTTTCATCCTCAAACGGATGGACAAAGTGAACGTACTATTCAAACCCTAGAAGATATGCTGCGAGCATGTGTCATTGACTTTGGTGGTAGCTGGGATTCTCATCTCCCATTGGTGGAATTTTCATATAACAATAGTTATCATTCTTCCATAAAGATGCCACCATATCAAATGCTTTATGGTCGAAAGTGTCGTACTCCCATTTGTTGGGGAGAAGTCGGTCAACGTGAGCTAGGCAGTACTGATGTAGTTCAAATGACTACTGAAAAGATTGATCAAATCCGTGAAAGGCTAAAAATGGCTCAAGACCGACAGAAATCTTATGCTGATAAACGCAGACGACCAATTGAATTCCAAGTGGGTGATAAAGTAATGTTAAAAGTTTCTCCTTGGAAGGGTATCATTCGTTTTCGGAAGAGAGGAAAACTAAGTCCAAGATATATTGGACCTTTCGAAATACTCGATCGTGTCGGTCGTGTAGCTTATCGGTTACAACTACCGGATGAGCTTGGTGGTATTCATGATACATTCCACGTGTCACAGCTTCGAAAATGTCTTGTTGACGAAGCTTCATATGTACCTCTTCCTGAAATCCAAATAAATGATAGATTGAATTATGTTGAAGAACCCGTCCAAATTCTTGATCAAAAGATTAAACAGTTAAGAAATAAAATGGTTTCCATTGTCAAAGTCCAGTGGAGACATCGAAAGGGTTCTGAATTCACTTGGGAACCCGAGGAATGGATGATGGTGTACTATCCTGCAGTGCACCAGGAGTGGTTCGTGAGGACACGAACAGAATAAGTGGGGGAGACTTGTAACACCCCAGAATTCGAGGTATTATTTTAGTGTATCCAGAAATATACATCTTATGAAATATTATTACTGAAGTAAAAAGATATAATATAAAACGCAATTGAATCCTTCAGTTCCAGACTGTATATAATTAAAGATTTAAGCTTAATATAGTAATATACGTTCCTTTATCTTGAAGCATTCTAAATTTCTCCAGAACATCAAAAGCAGAGGAACCAAAATCGTCTCTCATCATCACCAACATCAATCCTTCTTATCTAGCTTCAAATTAAGCTTTAGAATCTTTGAATCTTCATCTCCATCATCATCTTTAACTCACTGTAAGTGAATTCTCTATAATCTATAAGCTAGGGCTTAAGTAATTAATGGGTTTTGGTGAATTTCATCAAATTGGAGGGAATTAGAGTATGGAATTGAATTAGTTGGTGACCTCTAGCATGATTATCACTATTAGAGATCATCTTAACTTATGAAAATAATGAAATCATTGTAGGGTTTATGATGAAATTTTGGGGTTTTGCTAAAACCCTCTTGAATTTAGTTTACTAGTACAATGAATAGTTAATTATGATGATGGGTGTATAAATAGGTTATGCTAATAAGAAATCAATTAGTGAGAGCTTTGATTAGTGAATTACTTAGACTAATCAAAGTGGGGGAGAAAGAATTGTGACTTACTATCTAATTGTAATGAATTTTAGAATCTAAATGTGTTATTATGTATCATATGTATAGGTGATAAAGGATTGGAATAATTATAATCTTTGCTAAGTGAATTCATCATCCAAGACTAAGGTGAGTACATTGTGAATCAATTAGGTGAAGGTTATGTGATTTCGGATTGTTTACGAGCAAGAGATTTCACATAATCAAGTTATTGTTATTATTGTTGTATTTATGAAACGAAATAATAATCAATACGAAATATGTGCTTTGCACAATTGTATCTTATGGGCCGCGGATCCAATTGGTATCTATTGCTATTGTGTTTATTATTTGATAGTATAATAATTTTATTTGTGATTGAATTGCTTAATTGATTTCCTATGTATTCACTAAGCATTTTATGCTTACTCCGTATCATTTAAATGTATTGTAGGTAATATTTCTCAAAGAAAGGATAAGGAAATCAAGAAAGAGTAGTGTGGATTGGTTTGCAAACTTGTAAGTGCAAGCCTTCTCTTTTGGTATCGTTTTGATGAAACTTGTGAAATACGCCCAAGTTGTTTTGAAATACATTAGAAATATGTAATATGTGGTTTTGGATTTAGTTGACATTAAAAGTCAACAACTGGTGTAAATTATGTATTGAAAGTGAAATAGAAGTCTTAGCATGTTACTTAATGGTTAATGGGTCGTAGGTGTCAAAATGGGTCACTTTTAACCCATATGTTTATAATAAGTTGATCAAGGTTATGAAAGTTTGGTCAATTGCTTTAAGTGTAATTTAGCATTTTAGAATAGTAGTGAAAAGTGCAAGAACTACTATTGTATAAATTGCATTTTGAAGTGTTAACTAAAAGTGCCAAAATGGGCGAAAACGAGTTACACACTCAAATGTTATGTCTTTGTGAAAAACGAAAAAGTACAAAAAGGGAAACCTTTGTTTTGGTCATTTGAGTGTATCTGTAGAATTTTAGAACTTAACTCTTCACGGTTTATAAGTTATATGCAGTTGAATTTCGTTAAAACTTGAATTATGGTCGGATCAGGAATTGAACTAATGAACGCGATCCAGCTAGGTGTCCGGGATCGCGTTGCTCTTTGAAAAACGATCACAGAAAATTTTAAACTAGTGAACGCGATCCGGCTAAGGTTCCGGGATCGCGTTCGTCAGTGTGTTTTCGTCACAGAACATTTTTGAACATAGAAACGCGATCCTAAGACTGGTTTTCTGGATCGCGTTAGTGTGTGGAATGTGTGTAAATTTTAAAAATGCATAAGTGTTAGTGAACTTTAGAGACCTCTTTTATTTCACATTTTTGAACTTTAGAGACCTCTTTCTATTTTATGACTTTAGGAACCTCTTTTTCTAATAAATTGTGATTGAATTTATATGGGACCAAATGTAATCGAATTGAAATCATAAATATTCCGCTTGTATTATTTTAATGTTCAAGTTAAAAAAAAAAAAAAAAAAAAAAATTTCGGGCGTATCACAAAACCTAACTTATAATTTGAAGAACACTACCAACAATCACAAATCATCATATAATCAATCTATAATCTTCATACAACAATTTCTAAGCTTCAATTCATATCAATCATTTATATTCATTCTATACCCAAATTCTATGAAATAGGTTCAAGAACACTTACAATCAAAAGATACACAAGATAGTGATGATGATGGTGAATCTGATTCTATGAATTAATCTCACAACTTGTTAATCTTTCTTTCTTTTTGATTTCTTTACTTTAGTGAACTTTGAGAGAATGAGTTTGAAGGTTCAAGAAGAAAAGAGAAGTGATGAGAATAAAATGAGTCGGTATATCCCCACCGCCCCATCTTATTATGTTTAAAATTATACCCCTTCTAAGCCTATTGTCTGGAACCTGAAAATACCCGCAAGTCAAAATATTTTATTTTACCGTCAACTTTAACTTTTTAAAACAAGTAACATTTTACTTGTCACAATAAAAACTGGGGCTCTTTTACTTGTTTATTTTCAAATAAACCAACCAAACTTAATAAAATACAATTTATTTTCGGGTCCAGAAACGGGATGTTACACGTATAAATCTTTAAAGATGCCAACCTTATCCTACATATAGCCCAGGGGCGGACCTACGTTATAGGCAGCGGTGTCACGTGACACCAGTCAATTAAGCCGACATAGTGTAAATTTGTTGAAATATTAGTGGTTTTATAAGAGTGTTATCACTGATAATTATGCGGTGCAACCTCAGTGTTTAAATAAACTTAATTTACTATCGAGAAGTTGAACCAACTATTAACAAGCAAAGCTAGAGTGTGAAGATCTAGGGCTGTAATCGAGTCGAGCCGAGCTCGAGCTCTGCTCGACTCATTTAGGGTAAGCTCGAGCTCGGCTCGAAAGCTTGACGAACTTTTACGATGCAGGCTCGAGCTCGGCTCGAAAATGATTTTGAATGGTTTGAGCTCGGCTCGAAAAGCTCGAATTTATATATAAAAATTATTTTTAATATTCAAAATAATTTTATATATATTTAAAAAATAAAGATCAATAATATAAATCATTTCAAATATATATATATATATATATATATATATATATATATATATATATATATATATATATATATATATAATTAAAATATACATTGTGAAAACAAGTCAAAAACTATGTAAAATAGTATAACAATTTCAAAATATAATAATAATATCATTTACATATCATAAATTACATATATATGTACATACAAATATAGATATTATTTAAGGCTCGAAAAACTCGATAACAGCTAGAGCCGAGCTCTTATAAGCTCGAGCTCGGCTCGATATATAATATATATTTCGAGCTTGATTTTTAAGCACGAGCTCGGATTCGAACTCGATAAAAGCTCGACTCGATCAAGCTCAAGCTCGAGCCGAGCTCGAGTTGCTCGATAAAAGCTCGACTCTTTTGCGCAGCCCTAGCTAGAGATGCACAAGTAATTATCCTCGTGGGCATTTTATTCCTACCAATATGCCCAAAAAGGCGAAAACTATAGCAAGGAATCTCTTTCACTTGAACTTTACATAAAGGCTCTACATAGATTCCTTGCAAACTGCAAAAAATATCCTCATTTATATGGTTGATAATCTCCCACACGAGATCATAATTTCAAGAAATGGAATATCTAAATAACATTAATCACATATTTCAGCAACATACCTACGTCCATCATACATACAACATAGAAGGCTGACATCGTATTATAGTTCATACATAATGCACATAAGAAAGGAAAAGTGTCGCCCTAGCTATGTTAAATGTTTTTTATATGAGCATTTTCTATTAAAAAAAAGGGATAAGTATTTGTAAATTTACTCAACTTTAGTAAAAAGTCTATAGTATGTATCCAACTTAATTATAACACTTCTATTGTATGTATCTAACTTTCAAAAATATCTATTGTATGTACCGAACGGTATTTTTGATGACGTGTCCTTCCTACAATGTGCTACGTGTCATCCATATAGCTTAACACATCATCAAAAATACCGTCCAATATATACAATATAGATATTTGAAAGTTAAATACATACAATAGAAATGTTATAAGTTTGATACATATTATACATACAATAGAAGTGACTATAGACTTTTTGTTAAAGATGAGTACGTTTACAAATACTTATCCCTAAAAAAAAAGTATGCTCCATACACAATGTTAGCATCTGTATAATTCTAAACAGGAATACAATAACGCATGCACATAAGTACAGTGAGTTCATGGCTTCATGCCCACTTATATTCTAGCTTGGGACGAACTGTAAGAGCATACTATCAGCATCAATATAATAGTCAAGTGAAAATCAAGAAAATCAAAGCTAACATCATTCAGAATTGTTAAAATAACTTGGTCTTATATATTAACCAATAAAACTACCACAGATGCCATAGTACAAAAGAGATATACTATAGTTCTTTAAATGCTTCTCTTAGACTCTAATAGGAACAATAAACTTTTACTGAGTGGACTTGCATATATTTAAATCATATATGAGTGAATATTAATTTAACAGATCCATTGACTATATTCTGTGATCAAGTATATCACTATATATGTCGTTCCTTTGTACATGTATAATTCAAACTTTAAGCTTCAAATGGATGTTAAGGAGCAAATATGACCCACAAATTAGAATGTTATATGGCTAAAAGTTTTATATGTGTGTTTACTTGGAGAAACTTTTCAAAGATAATACCTTATCATAGCAAACCATTAGTAGTATTAATTCATTTCTTATGTTAATATGTTGTGGCATAAAGTGACATACAGGTGACGTAATTATTGCTTCATACGGTCAAATATCAAGAAGAAATTAAGGGATAAAGAGAAACGACTACCCATATAAATCAGTAAAGATGTGTGAAGATTCATACAAGAGAATCAGAATAAGCCAATCAATAAGCTTTTCATCAAGTTCAAGTATGGAAGCAAGTACAACCCATCTTTTTTTCTTTTTTTTAAGGGGTCCCATGATTCGGATTCTTTGTAGCCGGCTGTCTTATATCAACAGAAGAAGAATAGAAAGGTTTTGATTGAAGATCCTCCTCTTCCATCCAATTTAAAAGTATTGTGTTGCCTGAATAAGTACCAAACTTGTTGAAGGGGACATAAACGAATGTGTACCTTATTCCATGCCTGCTCTTGTTCCATGCACAAAAAGCATCTTTTGCCAAATTTAATGTTCCTGCGTGTATCTAATTCCAGGTTTCTGATGCTTAAGTCAAACATAATCTTCTTCCACTTTCACCGAATTTAACCATTTTAGATTTCTTTGGGGTCTTTTTCAATAACCTATATACAGAACAATGAAAGCTAAGCAGCAACATAATGAACTATTGAAGTATAAAGGGGTAAATAATGGTTTAATCACCAAACTTTCAATTTTTTTTCGTTTTAACCCTTCAACTTTTTTTTTAATGTTTTAAGCCTTCAACTTACGGGTTGACCAATTTTTAATCCCTTCACTTTAATTGACCGTACGAAAAAGCCATTTGTATCCGAAGCCAAAGATTTAGCGACGACATGTCGTCGCTAAATGGCGTCGCTAAAACCCTACAGCGACGACATGTCATCGCTAAAACCCTACAGCGACGGTCAATTAAAGTGAAGGGATTAAAAATTGGTCAACCCGTAAGTTGAAGGCTTAAAACATTAAAAAAAAAGTTGAAGGGTTAAAACGAAAAAAAATTGAAAGTTTGGTGATTAAACCATTATTTACCCAAGTATAAAGTGATGCTATTGAAGTTTTTCAAAAGAAAAATAAAATTCCTGAAATGAAAGAGAATTAGATGTGGCAATTTCAACCTATTTACCAATACACGAGATAATTTGGCTTCTAATAAATTTCTAATGGGTCAAACAGGTAATACGTATAAAATAAATTATTTGAAAAGGAAATACGTCAAAATCACACAATAAGCATTTTTAATATTGAAAAAAATATAAATTCTCTAATCATACTTGACACACCATTTTTCATAGAAGTTTTGGACAATAGTGTGTGGGTTCAACACAACCTGTTTTGACCCCAACAAAAGTACCCATTGAGACCCACCCATTTGAAGACACATGAATAATATAGGTTACTAAAACTTGAATGGAGGAAGACTTGGGGTGTCTTTCAGGTTCGACGATAGTGGATTCCCTACAATCCAGGTAATAAAATCCGCGAATAAGATTCGTTTACTTTACCACATTGGCTACATATTGTAAGATGTTAAGTGTTTTATAGTGCAAAGGAATTAAACTTTGTTGCAAGTATAGAAAGTCAGTGATGCAAAGATAAAACCATAAAGAATGTGATATATATTTCTAAAGCTCTATCAAAGATTCTATGCTTTACTCCACTCATTCTCCATACACTATAAAAGGCAAGAGGTAGCAGACCGTTAGTATGTACGAGTTGGTCAAATAGGACAGTAACAAAAAAATAGATAAGAGTCGAAAACATCAAGATTCAGCTTTCGAAGAGAAGAATCGAAGCTTCACAATTGGAAGGGTTATTATTTGAAGATATAACATCGTCTACGAGAAAACAACAATATGACTATTACACCAGAACGCCACATGTATATGCAAGGTGGGAATGGTAGAGGTAACTCAGGACTTGTTCTCTCGACTGATGCTAAGCCTAGACTCAAATGGACACCAGACCTCCATGAGCGGTTCATAGAAGCAGTTAACCAACTTGGAGGACCAGATAGTAAGTGGACCACCTTATTATTTTTATTTTTGTTAAATAAAGAAACGTAATGCTACTATTGTAGTATATGTGGAATTCTATAGGTCATTGAATAGCTGACTTGTTTGTTACAGAGGCTACTCCAAAATCAGTTTTGAAACTAATGGGAATTCAAGGGCTCACGTTATACCACTTAAAGAGTCATCTCCAGGTACAAATCATACTAACCAAAGTTCTCCGCATCTTTAACTCACCATCCTTAAATAATGAAAATAATCTAGAAACATGAAACTTTTATCAATGTTAGAAAATTTAAAAGACAATAAGTGCTTTAACTATTTTAGCAAAACATATCATGCCATTCCATTTAGCATGCTAGAAGTCTTATCAAGTGAAAGACGTTAAACTGAACATATTGGCATTTTGTTTGACAGAAGTACAGGCTGGGTAAAAATCCATCAGGGCAACATAATGGTGGCGTGACCAACAAAATCAGTAAGACATTTGAGCATTAAAAAAATTCTAATTTTACATGTTGTTTACTGAAGAAGAATATAATAAATATGTGGGTTTTAGGTATGGCCCCACACACAAGAGACATGATGAATGAAACAGAGGGAATCTATAACAACAATTCAATTATAGGGCCCCAAACAAACAAGTATGAGGTGTTTACTATCATGTGATTTTGAGCTTAATAATTCCTACATGATAATTCTCCTAAAATACTTGGTCTAACGAAAACTATGTGTACAGGAACTTACAAATAAATGAAGCACTACATATGCAAATCGAAGTTCAGCGAAGGTTACATGAGCAACTTGAGGTATAATCATTTGCAACATTTTCCACAAATATAATCACTAGAAGTGGCAATTTCAACCAGAATTACTTTTGAATTGTTTTTTAGAGAACGGGTCAAACAGGTTAAAAGTCGCCCAAAGTCTATCATCAATGATACAACATTCTAAACGTTTTATTTAAAGATTTAGATTAACATTAGTTGTTTTTATTACAGACGTTCAATAAATGGACCAAAAGTTTTTGTTTGTGAACCCAACCCATCCTGTTTCTGTTCATACAAAAATTGACCCGTTATCGACTAGTCAATAACTCAATATTGCCACCTCCAAATATCACTAAGAAATTCATCTAGATCTAGATGTACTATATGTAAATATGAATGGTAAGCATACTAGAACAACGAGTAATTCAAGAAAAAAAATCCTCAAAATTCTAGAATCATTATTGGAACAGGTACAAAGACACTTACAGCTCCGAATAGAAGCACAAGGAAATTACTTGCAATGCGTCCTAGAAAAAGCACAAGAAACAGTTGGAAGGCAAAACTTGGGTGAAGTGGGACTAGAAGCTTCCAAAGTTCAACTATCAGAATTAGTATCTAAAGTAACCACACACCGTCTTAATTCTGCATTTTCAGGAGTAAACGATAACCAACCAACAGATAACTCAATCGACAGTTGTTTGACTTACGGTGAAGATCAACAAATGGTCGGTTTAAACTTGTTACAGTCAAAGAAGGCCAAACATGAGCCAGAAAACGCATGGTATGACCACATGAAAAGAAACGAGACGTTTCTTTCTTCAAATGTTTTGTCCATGAGTATTGGCCAATGTAATGCAAATTATGAACAAAACCAGTCAAACCAGAATACTATTTTTATGGATCGAAGCAAAAAAGAAGCGGCTAAATCAGAGAATGTGGATATGAAACAAAAGTTTCAGTTGCCGTATTACGAACATAAGCTCGACTTAAATACGCATGACGAAAATGATGGTGCTCCGAGTAGAAAGCAATTTGATTTAAATGGACTTAGTTGGTGATGATGATGATGATGATGATGATGATGATGATGATGATGATGATGATGATGATGATGATGATGATAACGAGTATCTATTCGTAGTCATATTAACATCTCTTGTAATATAAATTGAATCGTTTGAGAACATGCGATATACATACAGTATACTGATTAAATGATGGCATGATGGTGATGAGCATATGATATGATGCATTAGATAAACCGGAAGAATTCATATAGAAACTGAAAAATCGATCGAAATTGCAGGTGGAAACCAAAAAACCGACGAAATAGTTCAGTAAAAACCGACAAATAGTTCCGTAAAAACCGAAAACCAATATAAAATTCAGGTGAAAACCAATTTATTTAAAATATGAGTAAAAACCGATGGTAAAAACCGATCAAAACCGATGAAATTTCTAGTAAAACCGATCAAAATTTTCAAGTGAAAATTGAAATACCGATGGATTTTTCAGTTGAAAACCGAACACCCGAAAGGAACCGAATTCATAATTCATAATATACATTGATGAAGCTCATTCAACTGCTATTGTTAACTGATCCATCTTATCCGTCCAAAGTCCTCACACCTCACCCTGGATTTTTAATCTTGTCCGTCCAAAGTCTAGCGACAGTTTTCTTAGCGGTTTACTTGATTTTCAGTTTCACAAACCGTAATCGTTCTACTTCCTTTATGACAATCAATCACAATTCACGGCAAAATCAATAAAACTCAGGTTATAAGCGGCAAACCGATAAAATTTTATTTTGTTCCTCAAAAATAATTAACCCTATATTTCTACACCGAATCCCGTCGGCAAAATCCCCTCAGGTAAAATCGAATTCGATCGTCATCATCCGGTATTCAGTTATGAGTTATTGTAACTAAATCTGTTTTATGTTAAATTGTATAATGATCATTGTTATTCAATGTCTAATTTTGATGAAATTTGATGATCGCCTGATCGGCCTGTTGTTTTACGGTTTGATGGTGGTATTTCTGTATGTGAATCTGTAATAATGTGTTGTTTTTTTTTTTGTTATCCTTAGGATTTTAGTTATTTAATTCTTCCTATATGGACCTATTATGCGTCTTTAATTTGGGATGTGTTGTTTGTGTGCCATTACATGCTTCAATTTTAGCCCTTTTGCAAATTTCAGTCAAACAACTTTCAAATTTTATCAACTCGAGGCTGGTGTCTTACAGATACGTGCACGCTGTAATTGTTTACTTTGGATTGTCCTAAAGCTTAAGCCTTGAACTTGGGTTGTATGTGCTTGAATTGCCTACCTGAAAATTAGCAGTTTCACAAATATTTATGAATATATATTCATTAAAAAATAAAATTTAGTAGGTTAGTAGAAATACATGTTCAGTAATCAGTTTGGTGGATCTTATAAGCTTTACATTTTTTCATCTTCTTATACACAAAATATCTATCTAATCAAACACCCAATGAAAAGTGTGTGTGGCCTGCTTCATCTATAGTAACTATGTACGCATTCACGATGGAACAACATAGCTGCCATACTTCTACTCAATCGATTCTAAGATAAGTGTTTCCTTCTCAATTTCACTAATATCTATCTATTTTCACCACTCCTTTTTTGTGTAGATGGTGTATATATGGATCCAACTTATTCTTAAATTCTAATGCATACCAACTATTCGATGAAATGCCAGAATGTTAATATAAAAGATATACTTGAAAATCACTTGTCGTTCTTTATTCTATTGTTATTTTATTTTTACTAAAATTCAGCCTACTTTGCTTTAATGTGTTTATTGCTGGGTTGTTTCTACTATATGTTGCAGCTGTGATTATGGTCTTGAATGCTATTTATACTTCATTCTCGGTCAACATGGTTCAGATATGATACAATGCGTATTTTTTAACATTTTCAAGGGCCATGTATTAGACGTCAATTTGCTTAGTCTAGGACACAATTATGTTCAGGTTGTTTTATGCTTTTTACTCCTCTATTCCAATATTGTTTGAACAGCTAAATTAGTAACCAGTGTTTTTGTCCCCATCTTATGTATTGCCTCAATTTGCTTAACAGATAAGGATACATTGATAGTTTAAAAAAAAAAATCATTATCATCATTTAGTATGCTACCCCATTTGTAAAACTTATATTGATCAATGCCCATGTTTATTGTTATACCAATGCTCATGGAGCTACATCTTAATCTATCTCAATTTGTGTTGTCAATTATCTTTATTATTAAGAAGCTGACTTGGTTGTCATGGATCTCCTTTTATGGGAGAGTCCTTCACCGATACCTATTTTAGCCACTTTAAAAACTTCGTAAGATTTAAAAATTGGAATGGCTTATAATTTTAGGAAATAGCCGAGATTTAAAAGGCTGAACAGTCAATCTGAACATACTGGAGTAAAGTCACTCATAGTGCATTTTTAATGTATAACATTCTGTAAAGCAGTCTGAATGAAATCTCATGTCATCATTGTGATAATATATTTCTTTAATCATATTAAATTAGTAGTTAGTTATAATATCATGAAAGACATGGAGTGTTTGTGGTTTAGTCTTGCCAGAATCGTACTAACAATTAGTCCATGTTTTCAACCGATATCCAACCAGCTTATCTTTGCACACCTATAGAAGTGGATGTGTACCTATGCAGATGTATGTCTGAGTCTTTTGTACTCAGGAAGTTAGTAGTAATACATTGCAAATCAAATCTTTTCGTTTGGCAGGGTAGACTCCATCACCGATAGCTCTTTAGCCACTTTGAAAACATGGTAAAAGGCTCTTGGAAAAACACAATATTATATGATTTTTTACTAATAGTTTTGTATTTTTGTGTTTTTGTAGACAAACATTACAGAGAGCAATAAACTTACAAGCTCACCGATATGATAACTTTCAAGCGTTGCAAGTATACCAAGGTATGCGTATCTTCCATGTCAAGAAAATACACTTCCAATATATATATTTTGTAGATTTTGATTTTCCCTGGATTGTAGTTTTTCTATTTCAACAATTTTTTAACATGTTATAATTACGGAATTGCTGAAGTGGGGTTACCGGGAATTGGGATCTTAGGTCATAAATGAAGCATCGTAGAGTATATTCATCTGCATCTTCTTATGAGTTACAATATTTTTTTATAGGCTATTCCCGTTTATAATAGGTTCCCCTGGGTTGGCCAAGCTTATGCTTGTGATGTACGCGGCCTAACCGTTAGCGTGACCATTTCCGAACCTTCCCATATATGATTAATTAAGTATGCTTGTGATCAAGCCATGAAAAAACAATACAAAAATAATACAGTTAGTCTACACGCTGTTTAGTATGTTACTATTGAGTTCTGAAGATTTTATTTAATATCTGAGTTGTTATCATTACTATCTTTTGTGTAGGACAAATAAGTTGGTGAGCTATTTTCAAGAGACATTAATAATCAAGTAGCCAAAACTTCATTTTCTTTTGTGTAAGCAATATCTTTGTAACACGCTAAGTGGTCTGATGCAACATTTGGTTTATGTTTCATGCTAATTTAACTCTATTATACCATTTTGGTTATATTTTGTATGTATCTTTTACTATTGGACCATCCTGCACACAATTAATTAATACAATTATTTTGACCATAAATCTAAATTTTTGATATTGAAATCTTCTTCAATGAAACAGTACACTCAATTTTATGTTTATCTACACATTTCGAGCCTTGAGAAGACCAAAGAAATTACTTTGAGAAAACATAGTTCGGAGATGAAATGCATTTGCCTACTATTTTCAATTATGTTATACCTTTATGACAGCCATTTCCCTTAATAGTCATCATACATGACATTGTTGAGCAATGAGTGTCAGTTTTAACCCATGTATCTGATAAGTTTGGGCTATATTTAATGGAATGGGCAAAAGTCTCATAGCACGTGTGATTGTGTTCAAATGTTTGTAAGTATCATAGGTGTTTAAGATTATAGCATGAAATAAATGTTTAAGCTTATAGTATGAAAGCATAGCTTAAATCTTTACGATGTCTAATTAAATTGAAATTTACAGTAAGTTGCTTTCAATCTTATATAGATTCACTTTCTTTTCTATAGATAACGTCGTAATTAATTTTAATTAACAATGTTGAAGCCCATGAAAGAAGGCTCGCATTTGGACCCTGATAATGATTCATTTCTCCCTAATGAAAAGAATGACATCTTTATGTCATTGGTGTATTGAATTGCCATGGCTGCCTTGCGATTTTAAACCATATCTTGGTTCACATCCAATTAGTTCTGGTTTTGATTGTCTTAACATAATACATATCTCGAGTACATGCAGATAGAACCGGATAAATGGCGTCCGATTCCTATACGATCACACTTACAAAAACTAATGTTCCCGGGGCACCGCCCGGATATTACACTAGTTAAAACCGATTAAAATTAGTGGTAGCGGTTTGGAACCGAGTAACCGATTAAGATTTGGAAGAAACCAAAAACACCTTAGACAAATCGAATCAGTCGAAAACGATATCGGTTTGCAGTCAACTCATTGCCTACCCTTTCGCCTGAAACCCGAATCGTTGCGGCATGTGGCGGGTTTAAGCTAATTTTTTCCTCAATAAACAGATTATTAATAAAATTGAAATATTGAAAAAGAAAACACATTTTTTTTGGAAGGGTTCCGCTAAACAAAGCCCCAAGGGCTCTTGTTAACACTATTTTAATAAATAAAATAATTTAAAAATAAAATAAAATAACTGCCATTCACCCATGTTTATAGGAAAGTCAAACTTTGTTTCTTTTTTCTCTTAGCAATAAAAACTCGATATTCTTCAAATCAATTAAGTTCCAACCAAATTGAAAATAAATTTTTTTCGCATACCAGAGGGATGTATCTGCATTTTGCAAAAATATTCGATCGTATAAATTTTTGAAGGAGAAACATCCACCAATCCTACTCTTACGTGAAAAAATGGTGGATCCATAACAAAAAATGCCAAATAAAAAAAAATTTTATTGTCGCTTGAAAGTTACATAATTTCATTTATGGTGTTTCAAAGTAATTTATGGTGTTGATAATAACCGTATTAGTTATTGTTCGAGAAAAAGATGCAAAGTTTTTGACTTTACTATAAACATGGGTAGAATGGCAGTTATTCTATTATATTTTTAAATTATTTTATTTATTAAAATGGTGTTAACAAGATCCCTTAAGGCTTTGTTTAGCAAAATCCTTTTTTGAATTATAAAAAGTAGAATTTTTTAAACGTAAAACGCATAAAAATAAAAATATTATATATTACGATTATTTATTAATTTTAGGGTGCTAGCTATTTTATTGTTTAACACTTTTTTACGTGTTAACGACAAACTTAGGAACTATGTTTAAAAAAATTCTCAAAAAATTCTCCTTATCTATGGCTCCAGGAGAGTGTAACTGCTGTGGCAGTTGTATTTTCCGTTGACTTGCAATGGTGAGCGTCCGATTTCGTTGACTTACAATCGTAGCCCTCTGTTATTCGAGATTTTCTGGTATTTTGCGCCAAACCGCCTCGCCAAACCGCTCCCACATATTCCGTTTTTTTTTGGGCACTCGATTCAAAATTGTGAATTCGACCATGTTTACATAAGGGATTCAGAATCCAAATCTATTAATTGCTCTGAAATTAACTTCATCTCAGTTGTTATTCTCCCAATTTTTTGATATCATAAACCCTAGAAAAAGTGCTCCAGCCTTACATCCACAACAAATTGATCATGTAAGTAGTTTCTAAAACAGATTTACGTATCAAATAGAGTTACGAGTATATACTGAGTTTTTTATTTTGCGAGATTTTAATTTTGCTCTTATCCAAAGATATAACCTAATTACTTAAAATTATTGAATGGTAGATGGTATAAGGATACTTTTTTAAGTAGAGTATTAGAACTACCAGATTGTAATTATAATTATTGGAAATCCAAATTTATTGATGGATTACCATATCTTTTTGTTGAAAGAATTAGGAAAAATCTTAGAGGAAATGATGTCTCTATAAGATATGAAGAATATACTTATGGTAAATTAATAGCCACTTGTATACAAGAAGGGTTAAATCTTTGTAATGAAATCAAACTTAATAAACAAATTAAAAGAAATAATTTAAATGAAAAAAGACAATTAGGAGATTTTTGTGATCAATTTGGTATGGAAAATCCAATAATAAAGACGGAAAGATATAATAAAAGATCAAGAAAAATAGATAAACCTAAATATAAGAAAAAGAGATATTCTATGAAAAGGAGAGAATATAAAGATGAAAGAAAAAATAGTTTTAAGAAAAATAAAAAACAATCGATAACCTGTTATAAGTGTGGGAAAAAAGGTCATTATGCTAATAAATGTAATTTAAGAAGAAAGATTAATAATCTTAATATTGAAGAAAATCTTAAAGAAAGTTTATGTCAAATTTTATTAAATTCATCAGAATCAGAAAATGAAGAAAATCAGTCTTCAGAAGAAGAATAATATCAACTTAGGAATTTAGAAAATGAAGAATTAATATCATCAGAATCTGAAGAAGAAGAAAGTGGATGTAATAAAGAAAATTAAATATATAAACTTCAATCTCAATTCCAGGATTTAGAAATTAATGTTTTAAATAAAGATATATTACAAATATTTGAAACAATAACAGATCCTGATATGAGATCTAAAATATTAGATCAATTAGTCCAAAAAGATCAAGAATCTTCTCAAACAAAATTAATTGATAACTCAAAAGCATATTCAATGACAGAAGTACAAAATATGCTAAAACAAAGAAATAATGACAATAATGATATTACAATAAAAGATTTATCTAATGAGATAAATAATTTGAAGCAAGAAATTTTAATATTAAAAACAAAGAATTTAATGATAAAAGATAGAGTAACAAATTTAGAGAAACCAAATAAATTAGTTTTAACTAAAGAAGAAAGTATTATTGAAAAAGATGAAGAACCATTTATTTCAACATTAGAATTAATAACTTCTCAAAAATGGTTTGTAAAAGTTTCACTTTTAATTGATAATAATTTGATAAAAACATTTACTGCTTTACTGGATAGTGGAGCAGATTTAAATTGTATTCAGGAAGGATTGATTCCTACTAAGTATTTTAAAAAGACAACATATGCGTTAAATAATGCTAGTGGATTACCAATGAATATTAGGTATAAATTGACAAATGCAAAAATTTGCAAAAATAAAAAGTGCATTCCTACTAGTTTTGTATTAGTAAAAGATATCACAAATCAAATGATTTTAGGAAGCCCATTTATTGGAAGTATATTTCCTATAAGGTATATCGATGCGGGAAAAATAACTGGTACTTTTCAAAATGAATTAATTGAGTTTGAATTTGTAACTCAACCAATTACAAGAGTGATTTCACAAATACAAGATTTATTAATAGCAAAAACAAATCAAATAAATTTTTTAAAAGAAGAAATTAATATATTTACAATAGAAGAAAAGTTAAAAAATTCTAAATTACAAGAAAAAATAAAAATCTTAGAATCCCAGTTCTCTTTAAAAATTTGTAATGATCATCCTAATGCTTTTTGGGATAGAAAAAAACATATTGTTTCTTTATCATATGAAGAAAGCTTTGATGAAAAAACAATCCCTACAAAGGCTAGACCTTGTCAAATGAATAAAGAATATTTAAATCTTTGTAAAAAAGAAATAGAAAATCTTTTACAGAAAAAATTAATAAGACAGTCCAAATCATCATGGTCTTGTACAGCCTTTTATGTTAATAAACATGCAAAACAAGAAAGAGGTGTTCCTAGATTAGTCATAAATTATAAACCACTTAATAAAGTTTTAAAATGGATTAGATATCCTATACCTAATAAAAAAGATTTATTGGATAGATTACATGATGCTGTAGTATTTTCTAAATTTGATTTAAAATCAGGATATTGGCAAATACAAATTAAAGAAGAAGACAGATATAAGACCGCCTTTAATGTTCCATTTGGATAATATGAATGGAATGTTATGCCCTTTGGGTTGAAAAATGCCCCTTCAGAATTTCAAAATATAATGAATGATATTTTTAATCCGTATAGTGATTTTACAATTGTGTATATTGATGATATTTTAGTATTTTCAAAGAACATTGAAAGACATTTTAAACATTTAAATATCTTTGAAAAAATAATTATTCAAAATGGATTAGTAATATCTAAGTCAAAAATGATGATTTTTCAAGTTAATATAAGATTTCTTGGCCATAATATTGGGCAAGGGAAAATTATTCCTATAAATAGAAGTATAGATTTTGCTTCTAAATTTCTTGATCAAATATTAGATAAAACTCAATTACAAAGATTTTTAGGAAGTTTAAATTATATTTCACCTTTTTATAAAAATATAGCTCAAGATACATCTATTTTATATAATAGACTAGAAAAGAATCCAGAACCATAGACTGATGTACACACTCAAACAGTTAAAAAAATTAAAGAAAATGTTAAAAATCTTCCATGCCTATCTTTAGCAAACCCAAATTGGGAAAAAATAATTGAAACAGATGCTTCAGAAATTGGTTATGGAGGCATATTAAGCCAAAAATGTCCAGACACTAAGAAAATATACTTGGTTAGATTTTATTCTGGAAAATGGAATGAAAGCCAGAAAAAATATGCTACAATAGCAAAAGAAATTTTATCAATTGTTAAATGTGTTTTGAAATTTCAAGATGATTTATACAATCAACATTTTATTATATATACTGATTGTCAAGCAGCAAAATATATGTTCACTAAGGATTTTAAACATGATGTTTCCAAGCAAATGTTTGCAAGATGGCAGCCAATTTAGCACCATTTGATTTTACAATTCAATATAAAAAAGGGCAAGATAATAGTCTCCCTGATTTTTTAACTCGTGAACATTTACAGGATGCTTCCTTATAGAGGAAGAGGAAGAGGAAATTCTTCTTCCAGAGGAAGAGGTCAAGGAGATAGTAATACTATCTTACAACATGGAAGAGGAAAGCTAATAGCTATGAATATTGCTAATACAGCATCAAGTTCATCAATTCCTGATAAGGATGATCCATTAAGGAAAGAATTTATAGAATTCTTAAAATCAAAAAATATGGAAATACCTCCTTCATACGCTCAAACAGTAATAGATGATGAGCAAGATGAATCCGCTGAATATACTCAAAATTCATATCAAGAGGATATCATAATTTTAGAAACTCGAGATATAATACAGTATTTCGAAGAGGGAAATAACCCATGGAATACCATGTCTAGATATCTAGACACTGCATCATATGTAGCTGGATCTTACAAGCAAAGGTCTTATTATGAAAATTTGTTGACACAAACAGGGTCATGTGAATTTAAACACTTTTATCCTGGAAATGATCCTAAACAAATAATTTTTAGCAAATGTATAGTCAATAGGATAATATCCATTGACCAATGGGGAATAAATCCGTTGCAAGAAAAAGAATTTCAATTTCACAATGTGAAAGTAAAGTCTAATTATTGGGACTATATTGAAAGCTTTAATAAAGCATTTTTGTATCAAAACCAAAGAAAGAAACATTCTTGGTTTTTCAAAATAAAGTCAGAGGTTTATAACCACAGGATACCAAATTGGTTTATTAAATGGTGGAGATCATATGGTCCATCAGCAGAAATTCTGCCACTCTTTTACAAAGAATTTTATACATAATATATAGAGATTTCTGAAAAATTAATAGAGGCTGTCTGTAGAACTGATGATCCTAAAGAAGTATTACCTTCTTTACATTTCTTTATTGAATTTTCAATTCCTTGGATTTGGAGATGGTCACCTGAAGTTGATTATTCTCCAAATAATTTGCCAACTTTGAAAAGAAATTTTTATACAAAATTTTTGCCAACTATGTTGAGAAAAGCCAAAGAAACAGGTAAACTGGAATCCCAGGATACCATCGATTATATTCAAAAAACATTGATAAAATATAAAGATCAAAAGGAATTTTCAGAAGAAGAAAAGAGGTGACAAGTCCTTATCAACTAATAGAGAATCAGCTCAAAGCTCAGGGAAAGATATGTCCTTCAAAGGAAGAAATTATTGAATCTTATCTGACTCAAATGAAGGAAGATTTAGCAAAAAATTTGGGTGTTAATTTTAGTTCATCACAGTCGGATGCCTCAATGAAGACTATATCTGATGATGAAAATCAATATGCATGCCTAGCTGGAGAATCACAACCATAAGAGGAAATACCTCGTGAACAAATTGAAGATGTATTCGAAGAAATCAAGACTACACTTATTCAAAGTGTAAAGGGAAAAGAGATAGCTTTGAAAATTGAAGTAAAGAAAAATGAGTAAAAACAAATGTGTTTTAGAAGAATGATAATGGTGACATCATAATTATTGTAATAACTATTCATACTCTCAATTATTGTAATAACTGTTCATGCTCACTGTAGTAGATAGTTCAATTGTATAATTTTTGAGTTCCGCCCATTATATAAGGGGGACACTACTTAGAAGGAAAGGCAGGTTTTTCCTACTCTCTCTCAAAAACTCTCTCTCTCTCTCTCATTGTAAATTTCATTTTTCGAAGAAATAAAGAGTTGAAATATTCAACTACTGATCTCGTACAACGTTTCACTTTGTAAGTTAATTATTTACTTGTTTTAATTCAAACATTTATTATCATTAAAGCCTAATGAAAGGCTAAATCATTATGTTGGATAACATCAATCTTATGCAAATACAAGCCATGAGATAAAAAAAAAAAAAAACATAGACAAAAGTATGGAAAACCAAAGGTCGGAATATATCATGTCAAGGTCGGCTATTTGGTTTGAGATTAATATAAAGAATCATTAGTCGTGGTGACTTATGCCCCTTTTTAGCCGGTTGAAGGCATGTTAGGGCTTTTCTTTCCCATTGACTCGATTCTTTTATAAATTTTTAAACTAGAGAAGCTATAAATAGAATCCTTTGACAGTGATTGAGCTTCCGTAAATAGATTCCTTTTGGTTAAAATACTTTTAATCTATGTTTTATATGTAAATTAATGAACTTTTTGTTATGGTTTTTTGTTATACATGGTATCAGAGCCATGGTTGTGTTTTCATAGGAGGAAGTGTTATCCAACATAAAATTCAAAATATGAATTTTTTAAATATGTTCAAAAAAATAACAGAAATTCTGTTAAAAATTCAAGAAATGAAGAATATGAAATTCCTAAAAATTTAGATTTACTTAATAAATGGACAATTCCAAGAATACAACCAAAAGTATTATATGAATTAGGTACTTTTGAAGAATTAGGATTAATTCACTCGGTAAAGACTACTGAAGAAACATTAACTCTAGAAAATAATGAGATGATAATCAAATTATTGAGTCAAAGTGATATTAATAAGTATTTAGATAATTTCAACTACTTACATATAGGTCTAGTACATATTGCTTTTAAACCTTTAACTTTACAAGGTTTACCTGAAAGCTTTATAGCTGTTTTACGAGATGGTCGTAATAGAAATTGGAAACAATCTTTAATAGGAATTATACAGTCCAGTTTAGCACATGGACCAGTATATTTTAATGTTTATCCAAATTTACAATTATCATTATCTGATATTAATATTCTAGATGCTTTAACATTAAATGTCAAAACTCATGGTTATAATTATATGCCAAGATCGGAATTAATATGTATTTGTTATAGAATATATTTCAAACCACTCACAACTATGAATCCTAAATGTAGGAAAATGAATAAACCAAATAATGAAACAATATTAATAGAAAGTAATTTTGATATGTCAAAAATCTCTACAAGAAGAAGAATAAAGTGGAGTGAAATAGAATTTCCTCAAAATTGGGTTTTAGAAGGAGCTGTTCCTCCTCAACCAATTATTAATAGTGATTTAGCTAATATAATTCAAAGTTCAGATGGAACAATTCAAATAGAATTTGAAGAAAAAGAAAAAGTAAAACCTAATTTAAGAAGAACCGGATCTAATAGATCTTATTCACATATATCACCTTTAGATTACAAAGTCGAATTAGCTAGCTCAAGATTTTCAACTCCTCAATTAAGAGAAAAAGATAGAGTTAAAAATATAGAATTAAAAAATAATAATATAGCCCATGGAATATTTGGGGAAGAAGAGGAACCTACACCCTCAGAATTAAATTTTGATATTTAATGGATATAAAAGAAAATTTTGATTTTAGTCCGGGATCACCGGCAAGAAAACAAATTTCAAAAGAATTTCAAAATCCTGAATGGGAACCTTTTAGAAAATGGTTATTTGATAATACAGATAAAAGTCAACATAAATTAATTCAAGAAGAATTTTATAAAAATTTACAAGAAGCAAACGAAATAATTTATTTTGTTCCTTGGTTTTTTAATAAATATATTACAAATTATATTTCAGTGTTAGAGAGAAATTATAAATTAAATAATGGACAAATGTTAACATCTGTATATCCCCCTCAACAACATTTTCAAATAAATAAAGATAATGTAAATTTACATTTTTTAGCATTTCAAAAATTAATGGAAAATGATACTTTACAAATTACGGCTACACATGTTAATAACATGATACAACAACAAAATTTTACAAATTTATATGTTGTAGTGCTTGGAGAACAAATTTTACATCTCAACAAAAGGATAAAAGATTTAATGTCCCAAATATAAAAAATAAAATTTACAGAATGTACAAAGGGAGAGAATCATATATCTCTTACTAAACCGACTATTCAACCTCCTCCTGAAATAAAAGATTTCAAATTAAAATCTCCAAATGAATTAGGAGCAATAGAAGATTTAATAACAAAGCAATTTAGAAAGTTAAAAATCGGTGAATCATCAAATACAGAAGAAACATTAAATATAAATGTACTAGATAAGGATGGTAATAATAACTCCGATAGTGATATGAATGAATTTTTCCGTCTTTATTATTGGATTTTCCATACCGAATTGATCACAAAAATCTCCTAATTGTCTTTTTTCATTTAAATTATTTCTTTTAATTTGTTTATTAAGTTTGAATTCATTACAAAGATTTAACCCTTCTTGTATACAAGTGGCTATTAATTTATCATAAGTATATTCTTTATATCTTATAGAGACATCATTTCCTCTAAGATTTTTTCTAATTCTTTCAGCAAAAAGATACGGTAATCCATCAATAAATTTGGATTTCCAATAATTATAATTACAATCTGGTAGTTCTAATACTCTACTTAAAAAAGTATCCTTATACCATCTAAACTAGTTTAGATACCGCGAAATTCGCGGAATCGTTCATGAAAAATACTTAAGTATCCGTATCCATATCCGTATAATTATTATTGTTATCTTGAGTTTTATATACTATATATACAATATCTTTTATATATAATAAGGTAATGCACATATCAACGGGTGAACCTTCTACCATACGGTATTATATTTGAATTTTCATTATTATTACATTTTAATTTTATATGATATGAAAACATGAAATTGTTCGTTATCTTGAACGTACCGAAATTTTGAATTAGTTAATTAAAATGTTAAATTGTTAGCTTCAAGATTTGAAATCTTGAATATTATAGTTTATGATATTTTTGTTTCGTTTTTTTGCCGTGTTTCAAATTTGCATCGTATTTTCAATAACTGAATTTTTTTTGTTTGGCCATAGTTACATACATGTGGATAACTGAAGCCCACGAATAAATATCAAAAATCGATGGTTAATACTAATTGGGTAGCCAGCGGGTATTGTGCAGGGTACGAGTACAAATATTTTAAACGGGTATTGTGACACCCCCAAATTTAATGATTTGCGGAAGCTTGATTTGGGTGTCACTAATCAATATACAAAGCACATAAGATATAATGAACGACCACTATATGCGTCATTTTAAACTTGTATAAATAAAGTAAATGTTTACATCAAAATATAGTTACATTAGCTCGGTTCCTGAAATCGAGAGATTACATAGCATAATTACTTTTACAAAATATAATAATGCAGTCCAATCTCTAGTTGTATGTATGCTGACTCGAGCTAATAATTCCTGCTTGTGCAGCCAAACTACTGCTGGGTACCTGTGATAAATACTAAAATGGGTCAGCGAAAACGCTGGTGAGCTCACAGGTTTGTATGTCAATGTATAGTTGTAAGAACCGCAAGATTTATATTGAATTTAAAATGCAATTAAGCAAAATAAAAGTTATACTGTCCATGAGCACATAGTCTGAGCTTAACTTGATTTGTCAGGCCCAATTAAGGAAACCTAACTTGAAATGCCTCCTACGAGTGCCTAATCAACACTCGTCTTCCCAAATGCTAATACATCCGTTTGACCGATTAGTGCGTGCTAACCCGGATGAGGATTGTCAATCCCATATGATATCATATACTAACATTCACGCTATAAAATACTAGAGACTATGCTTATGGAGGACTTTAAATTGATTAGCTTGAAACTCATGTAGTATTTGAAGTTTGGCACTTGCGTTCTACTTGTAAAACAAAATCGAGTAGTAATATCACACCCCTAGTTGTAAAGCAGTGAAAATGGGGCTATGAAACTCACCTGGTTCTTGAAGTGTTTAACTTAATGAACTTGGAGTAATTAGCTGTGAGTTGGTGTCCAAAGGCTTGAAACCTGAATGTGTCCACGACACTTAAATTGTCATTAATTGTATTGGTATCCCGAAAGACTACCATTTGAATTGTTTGTCTAACTTAATGTCCAAATTATCCCGATTTGGTTGATTGTTTTGTTACAAGTTACTACGACTTGTTTGAATAAATTGGTACAAGTTACAACGACTTGTTTGATTTAATTGTGTATTTGAAAGGGTGTACGGCCCGTTGGTGACGGTTGTATCGATAGTTCTAAAATGTTATTATATTGTTGCTACAGTGAATCGCTACAGCAATTTGCTACAGTAACTTTGACTTCGAAAATTTTTAGTTTTGAAGATTCTGTTTTGTGCGACGTAGCCTGCGACGTAGCCTGCGACGTGGGCTGCGACGTAAGAGTTTTGCGACGAAAAGGGTTGCGTCGCTAAAGTCAACAGTGCTAAGTCAATAGCGACGTAGGGTGCTACGTCGCTTATGCGACGTAGGTTCAGTTTGCTACGTTAAGGTCTGCGTCGCTATGTGCGACGTTCGCAAGTCAATGCGACGTAATAGGTTGCGTCGCTATATGCGACGTTGGGGATATAGTGCGACGTAGGTCGCTGCGTCGCTATATGCGACGTTGGGGATATAGTGCGACGTAGGTCGCTGCGTCGCTATATGCGACGTTGGGGATATAGTTCGACGTAGGTCGCTGCGTCGCATTTGCTCCAGGCCAAATGCGACGTACGGGGTCTGATCGGATTTTCAACCTCAAAAACGCATTTTCCGGCCATCGATCAGCATAATATTTTTACCCAACCCATTTTAGGACATTACAAGGTTATACAAACAACTAGCAAGTTATAAAACTTAAAAACGAGAGTTTTCGGAGTTGTGTCGGAAACTTACAAATCGCCGAAATGAAATTTCCGGAAAGATAGGATTGTAGATCGTCGCGAGGTGGTCGTTTATTTCCTAAGGGGCTTGAAGATCCAAGGTCGTTTAGTATGTTTATTTTGCGATTTTCGTTGATTTTGGTTTGTGGTTTTTTTGAGAGAAAAGAAAAGGAAGAGAGAGAGAGATAATTAAGAAATGAAAGAAAGAAAATGGTGGGGAGGTGGTTAAGGGATCACCTCCCATTTTCAGTCCGCACACTGCGCTCCGTGCGGTGTTCGTTTATTCCGTCATTTGAACGTTAAATATTTATTTTCTATGTTTTAATATACGTTTTAAAATACGAATAATTATTCAGTATTTTTGTTGAAGTATTTTACTAACTATTTAATAATTACATTATAAAAGATGAATTGTATCGTTTTGTTTGCGCAATTACATTTTATTCGCGTTTATATCAATTATGTGATAAAACTTGGATACTAAATATTATTGACATAATATTTTTAAGTACAATAACGTTATTAAAATCCTTGTATTACTTAAATCAATTTTTCACCAACGTCCGTATTTATTGTATCGAAATTCATTCATTTTGAAACTCGTACGATTTAAACAAATCGCATAATTGTAGATATATATATTCAACAATATATATAATAATTGATACATTAATTAGCCTAACCCAGAACTAATTACATGTATTACACTTGATTAGGCACTAAACTATAGTCCTAAATTGACGGTTGTCACATTCTCCCCCTGTTAGGAGAATTTCGTCCCGAAATTTAAGTTGAAGTCGTGTTTGATGTTGAATCAGTGAAGAGTTGAGGGTACTTGAGTCGCATTTGGTCTTCCCGTTCCCAGGTAAATTCCGGACCGCGCCGCGAATTCCACCTAACCTTGACGATAGGAATACGACTTTGTTTAAGTTGTTTGACCTCACGGTCCATGATCTCGGCGGGTTCCTCAACAAAGTGAAGTTTCTCGTCAACTCGAATTTCATCGAGTGGAATGATAAGTGTCTCATCAGACAGACACTTCTTCAGATTTGAAACATGAAATGTGGGATGCACGCTGCTGAGTTCAGATGGCAGCTGCAATCGATAAGCCACTGGACAAATCTTTTCGAGGATCTCGAATGGTCCTATGTATCTGGGATTCAACTTCCCTCGTTTGCCAAAACGGATTACGCCTTTCCAAGGCGATACTTTGAGTAGAACTCGATCCCCAACTTGGAACTCGAGTGGTTTGCGTCTCACGTCAGCATAACTTTTCTGACGATCACGCGCGGCTTTGAGTTTGTTTTGAATTTCTACGATTCTCTCAGTTGTCTCGTGTATGATTTCTGGACCTGTGAGTTGGCTATCCCCAACCTCAGTCCAACAGATAGGTGACCGGCACTTACGACCGTACAGTGCCTCGAACGGTGCAGCTTTGATGCTGGTATGATAACTGTTGTTGTACGAGAACTCGCACAATGGTAGGTGTTTTTCCCAGTTTATACTGAAGTCTACTACGCAGGCCCGTAGCATGTCTTCCAGTGTTTGAATGGTTCGTTCACTTTGGCCGTCGGTTTGAGGATGGTATGCGGTACTCATATCAAGTCGAGTACCCAGAGATTTTTGAAGTGATTGCCAAAATTGTGAAGTGAAACGACTATCTCTATCGGAGATAATGGAGATTGGAACGCCGTGTTTGGTCACGATTTCCTTCAGGTAGATTCTGGTGAGGCGTTCCATTTTGTCGGATTCCTTGATTGCCAGGAAGTGAGCAGACTTTGTGAGACGATCCACGATCACCCAAATGGTATCACAACCGCTCGATGACTTGGGTAGTTTGGTTATGAAATCCATGGCAATTTGTTCCCATTTCCATTCAGGAAGACTGGGTTGTTGAAGTAAACCGGAAGGTTTTTGATATTCAATTTTGACTTTGGAGCAAGTAAGGCATTTGCTGACATAGGTGGCGATTTCAGATTTCATGTTCGGCCACCAATAGAAGTCCTTGATACCGTGGTATATTTTATCGGATCCCGGATGGATAGAATATTTGGACTTGTGAGCTTCATCCATTACCAAGTCTCGTAGGTTCCCAAATTTAGGCAACCAGATTCGGTTTGAGAAATACCTAATCCCGTTAGGTCTGATTTCGAATTGTTGATCCATGCCCCGCAAGGCTTCATCTTTGACATTTTCGGGTTTTAAGGCTTCGAGTTGAGCAGTGGGGATTTGAATGTTTAAATTGTTGTGAATGGTCATACTGAGGGCTCGAACCCGAAGTGGTTTCACTCGCTCTTTTCGACTGAGGGCGTCAGCAACAACATTTGCTTTGCCTGGATGATATTTGAGTTCGTAGTCGTAATCGGTAAGCAACTCGACCCATCGACGTTGCCTCATGTTGAGATCCTTCTGATCGAATATGTGTTGAAGGCTTTTATGGTCGGTAAAGATTGTGCATCTAGTACCGTAAAGGTAATGTCTCCAGATTTTGAGGGCAAAAACGACAGCTCCTTGCTCGAGGTCGTGGGTGGTGTAATTCTTTTCATGAATCTTGAGCTGTCGGGAAGCATAAGCTATGACTTTGTCTCGTTGCATGAGCACACAACCGAGACCTTGATGTGAAGCATCGCAATATACCACGAAGTCATCGGTGCCTTCGGGTAATGAGAGGATAGGAGCACTGCAAAGCTTTTGTTTTAAGAGTTGGAATGCCGACTCTTGTTTATCAGTCCAGTCAAACTTTTTGTCTTTCTGGGTCAGCGTTGTAAGTGGTATGGCTATCTTGGAGAAATTTTCAATGAATCGTCGATAGTATCCGGCCAGTCCTAAAAACTGCCGTACTTCGGTCGGAGTGGTTGGCGATTGCCAGTCTTTGATAGCCTCGATTTTTGACGGGTCAACGTGAATTCCCTGACTGTCAATCACGTGACCAAGGAATTGAACGGTTTTGATCCAGAACTCACACTTAGAGAACTTGGCATAGAGCTCCTCGTGTTTAAGTAGTTCAAGGATGGTTCTGAGGTGTTGCGCATGCTCTTCTTTGCTTCGTGAATATATGAGGATGTCATCGATGAAGACAATGACGAACTTATCAAGGTAAAGTTTACACACCCGATTCATAAGGTCCATGAATACAGCCGGTGCATTGGTCAGGCCGAATGGCATCACTTGGAATTCGTAATGCCCGTAACGAGTTCTGAAAGCGGTTTTTGGAATATCGGCATCGCGAACACGCAATTGGTGATAACCGGATCGGAGATCAATCTTTGAATAACAACTCGACCCTTGAAGTTGGTCGAACAGGTCATCGATTCGAGGGAGTGGATACCGGTTCTTGACAGTTAACTTGTTCAACTCCCGATAGTCGATACACATTCGAAAAGAACCATCTTTCTTCTTAACAAATAGGACCGGAGCTCCCCAAGGTGAAGAACTCGGCCTGATAAACCCTCGTTCCAGGAGTTCCTGTAACTGGGTGGACAGCTCCTGAAGTTCGGATGGAGCTAAACGGTATGGTGCTCGGGCCACAGGCGCAGCACCTGGTACAAGATCGATTGAGAACTCAACCTGTCTTGGTGGTGGTAGACCAGGCAGTTCCTCAGGAAAGACTTCTGGAAAGTCTCGAACAATTGGAACATCCTCGAGTCGCTTCTCCTCCGACTTTTTCTCCATGATGTGCGCGAGGATTGATGGATAACCCTTTCTCAGAAATTTCCGGGTTTTAAGACAAGAGATGATGTTAAGCCTCGTCCCTCCGGTCTCCCCCTGTATGACTAGGGTTCTACCGACAGTGAGAGGTATGCGAACAATTTTGTCATAGCAGATGATTTCGGCGCGATGTTTGGATAACCAATCCATGCCTACGATGACATCGAAACTTCCTATCTCAACAGGCATAAGATCTATGGAGAAGATTTCGTCGGCTAGATTTAAAGTGCAATTAGGTATCACACTATTGGTTTCTATCATTTGGCCATTAGCTAGCTCTACTGTGTACTTAACGTCTAAAGCAACAGGTGTAATGTCAAGTAGAGGGCAAAATTCATCGGAAATAAAACTCCTATCGGCACCAGTATCAAACAGAATGGAAGCAGTTAAATTGTTGAGGAGGAACATACCCGTGACCACATTCGGGTCCTGACGGGCGTCCCCTGAGTTGATCACGAAGGCGCTACTTTTGGTGTTGTTGTTGTTGCGGTGGTTGTTGTTGTTGTTGCCCTTATTCTTCAATTTTGGGCAAGAATCCCTGAAGTGTCCTGGGTTTCCACATTCATAACAGGACTTAGGTTGTCAGGTATTTCTGTCAGAGGGGTTGTTGTTGGATTTGGGGGCTCGGTAATCCTTAGTCGAATGCCCGTACCTCCTGCAGTTGTTGCAAGGAGTACCGCACTGACCAAAGTGGTGATAGTTACACTTGGGACAATAGGGTCTGTCCCCGGTGTAGCTGCGGTTGGATTCAGAGTTGGTGTTGTAGACTTGGATGGCGTTGTTTTTCTTGTTTGAGTTGTGGTGGTGTTCAGTGGATTTGCGTTTGTTGTTGTTAGAGGATGAGGTGTTGGAGGTCTCACGGCTGACAACTAGAGCCATGAGTTCGTGGGCCAATCGAATGGCACTCTCAGTAGTGGTTGGTTTGGATGAGGCGACGTTTCCCTGGATGTTCTCGGGGAGTCCACGAATGTATTTCTTAATGCCCTTACTTTCTGGTTCGACCAAACTCGGGCATAATAAAGCAAACTGCTGAAATTTGGTGGTATATTCAGCAACATCATTTCCCTGCACCTCCAGATGCCAGAATTCTTCTTCCAGCCTGTGCAATTCTTCTTCAGGACAGTATTTTTCTGTCAGTTTCTTTTTCAGTTCGGCCCAAGGAAGTCGGTTTGCAATCTCGAGGCCTACAGAGTTTGCGTGGGTTTTCCACCACGTGAGTGCACCTTCCTGAAAGGTGTAAGCAGCGAATTTGACCTTGTTGTTCTCAGTGCAATCGCAGAGACTGAAAACAGATTCCATGCGCTCAATCCAACGGATCAAGCCAATGGCACCTTCCGTGCCCTTGAAGTATAGCGGTTTACAGCTAAGAAAGTCTTTATAGGAGCAAGGTTTGGGTGGTGGAGTATTGGTTGCTGTGTCCTCGCTACCGGGTGGTGTTCGGATAGCCAAGGCTTCGGTCACACTGCGGGCAATTATTCCCGCGATCTCAGCTTCGCTAAGGGTAATTTGACGGCGAGGAGGCATGATGCTGAGTAAGAAAGAACAAGGAAATGAAATAAGATGCTAGTCCGAGTATGATGAACTAGTGGTGTGTTTGTCATTTCGAGACAAAGCGTTAGAGAGAAAGATGCCTATATTCATATAATATAATATAGCCTAAAGTGATAATGAGGTCTACTTATGTAAGTATATATGTATATCACATAATAACCTATTGAGTGTCTAGCACAGACGTGTTTTGAGTCCCGTTTCTCTCGAGGTCAGAGTCAACTAATGCATTCATGTTCAACATAACTCTTTCAGATTTCACATCATCTTTCTCTAATTGTACATAGTTGATCAGGATAAGTTAAATTAAAGTCGTATGATGTAATCCCTGAACTAGTCATAACTAATAAGGAATACTGCCTAACGGTCATAGTCTAGGCCCACTGAATGCAACCTAGTTCACTATAACCTTAGGCTCTGATACCAATCTGTGACACCCCCAAATTTAATGATTTGCGGAAGCTTGATTTGGGTGTCACTAATCAATATACAAAGCACATAAGATATAATGAACGACCACTATATGCGTCGTTTTAAACTTGTATAAATAAAGTAAATGTTTACATCAAAATATAGTTACATTAGCTCGGTTCCTGAAATCGAGAGATTACATAGCTTAATTATTTTTACAAAATATAATAATGCAGTCCAATCTCTAGTTGTATGTATGCTGACTCGAGCTAATAATTCCTGCTTGTGCAGCCAAACTACTGCTGGGTACCTGTGATAAATACTAAAATGGGTCAGCGAAAACGCTGGTGAGCTCACAGGTTTGTATGTCAATGTATAGTTGTAAGAACCGCAAGATTTATATTGAATTTAAAATGCAATTAAGCAAAATAAAAGTTATACTGTCCATGAGCACATAGTCTGAGCTTAACTTGATTTGTCAGGCCCAATTAAGGAAACCTAACTTGAAATGCCTCCTACGAGTGCCTAATCAACACTCGTCTTCCCAAATGCTAATACATCCGTTTGACCGATTAGTGCGTGCTAACCCGGATGAGGATTGTCAATCCCATATGATATCATATACTAACATTCACGCCATAAAATACTAGAGACTATGCTTATGGAGGACTTTAAATTGATTAGCTTGAAACTCATGTAGTATTTGAAGTTTGGCACTTGCGTTCTACTTGTAAAACAAAATCGAGTAGTAATATCACACCCCTAGTTGTAAAGCAGTGAAAATGGGGCTATGAAACTCACCTGGTTCTTGAAGTGTTTAACTTAATGAACTTGGAGTAATTAGCTGTGAGTTGGTGTCCAAAGGCTTGAAACCTGAATGTGTCCACGACACTTAAATTGTCATTAATTGTATTGGTATCCCGAAAGACTACCATTTGAATTGTTTGTCTAACTTAATGTCCAAATTACCCCGATTTGGTTGATTGTTTTGTTACAAGTTACTACGACTTGTTTGAATAAATTGGTACAAGTTACAACGACTTGTTTGATTTAATTGTGTATTTGAAAGGGTGTACGGCCCGTTGGTGACGGTTGTATCGATAGTTCTAAAATGTTATTATATTGTTGCTACAGTGAATCGCTACAGCAATTTGCTACAGTAACTTTGACTTCGAAAATTTTTAGTTTTGAAGATTCTGTTTTGTGCGACGTAGCCTTCGACGTGGGCTGCGACGTAAGAGTTTTGCGACGAAAAGGGTTGCGTCTCTAAAGTCAACAGTGCTAAGTCAATAGCGACGTAGGGTGCTACGTCGCTTATGCGACGTAGGTTCGGTTTGCGACGTTAAGGTCTGCGTCGCTATGTGCGACGTTCGCAAGTCAATGCGACGTAATAGGCTGCGTCGCTATATGCGACGTTGGGGATATAGTGCGACGTAGGTCGCTGCGTCGCTATATGCGACGTTGGGGATATAGTGCGACGTAGGTCGCTGCGTCGCTATATGCGACGTTGGGGATATAGTGCGACGTAGGTCGCTGCGTCGCATTTGCTCCAGGCCAAATGCGACGTACGGGGTCTGATCGGATTTTCAACCTCAAAAACGCATTTTCCGGCCATCGATCGGCATAATATTTTTACCCAACCCATTTTAGGACATTACAAGGTTATACAAACAACTAGCAAGTTATAAAACTTAAAAACGAGAGTTTTCGGAGTTGTGTCGGAAACTTACAAATCGCCGAAATGAAATTCCGGAAAGATAGGATTGTAGATCGTCGCGAGGTGGTCGTTTATTTCCTAAGGGGCTTGAAGATCCAAGGTCGTTTAGTATGTTTATTTTGCGATTTTCGTTGATTTTGGTTTGTGGTTTTTTTGAGAGAAAAGAAAAGGAAGAGAGAGAGAGATAATTAAGAAATGAAAGAAAGAAAATGGTGGGGAGGTGGTTAAGGGATCACCTCCCATTTTCAGTCTGCGCACTGCGCTCCGTGCGGTGTTCGTTTATTCCGTCATTTGAACGTTAAATATTTATTTTCTATGTTTTAATATACGTTTTAAAATACGAATAATTATTCAGTATTTTTTTTGAAGTATTTTACTAACTATTTAATAATTACATTATAAAAGATGAATTGTATCGTTTTGTTTGCGCAATTACATTTTATTCGCGTTTATATCAATTATGTGATAAAACTTGGATACTAAATATTATTGACATAATATTTTTAAGTACAATAACGTTATTAAAATCCTTGTATTACTTAAATCAATTTTTCACCAACGTCCGTATTTATTGTATCGAAATTCATTCGATTTGAAACTCATACGATTTAAACAAATCGCATAATTGTAGATATATATATTCAACAATATATATAATAATTGATACATTAATTAGTCTAACCCAGAACTAATTACATGTATTACACTTGATTAGGCACTAAACTATAGTCCTAAATTGACGGTTGTCAAAGGTATGGGGGTATAGGTACAGATACACTAATACCCGTTGGAACCCGACCTGTTGGCACCATAATCCAAGCATTATAAATTAGAAATTGATAAAATAATTCAAAAAGGGAGGTGGTATGGGTAAAGATACACTATAACCCGCCGGAACCTGACTCGTTGACATCCATAATCCAAGAATCGTAAATTAGAAATTGATTAAAGAATTCAAAATACGCGGTCATATAAGAATTTAAATCACAGGCCGATGGAATGAAGTCATGAATTTATTGAAATTGAAAATAACTTATTGGGCTTTTTTTCATAATAAAAATAAAATAAAGAAGATTGTAGGAAGAGTTTGAATTATGAAGAAATAAAAAATAATAAAGTAGTTATTAAATTAAAATCTCCATAAAATATTTGAAGGATTATGTATAATTAATAAAAAAATAGAGGATTAAGAGTTTGAATTATGAAAGAAATAAAAAATAATAAAGTAGTTATTAAATTAAAATCTCCATAAAATATTTGAAGGATTATGTACAATTAATGAAAAAATAGAGGATTTATATTGTAAATATTGAAGGGTGTATATTGTAAATATAGAAGGGTATATGAGTTTTTTAGTCACATAAAAATGGGATTAATGATGTCATTAAATAAATGAATGGTTAGATCTTAATTGTTAATCTCCATCTAATGGTCCTTATTCTTCCAAGATTTTTCTTTTAATATATATGATAGATGATAGATGATAGATGATAGATGATGTTAAGGTTGGACATTTTAATCCATTTAACAAAATTCTAGTACTTTCAGAATTATCAGACCATCTGTCTGTAAAATGTTCAATAATATTAATTACTAAGCTATATACTGCTATTGAAGTTTGACCATCTTCTATTTTTACTGCATTCAGCATTTCATTTCATTGTTCTGGTGTAAGATAATTATCCCACCATCCTTTTAATTGACTTGTAAAACCTGCTACTATCATTTGAGCAATTGTCTTATCACTATTTTGTTGATTTTTACATATAGTACTATACATCAGCATTCTATGCATCATATTATTTATATGTATTACTGACATCCCATCTATATTCCACTCATAAATATGATTACCATTATAACTATTATTGTCATAAAATTCATGTTCTTCATGTAAGACATCTTGAGGAGTAGGTCTAGGGTAATAATATAAATTCCTAATTGGTTTATCCGCATATTTATTATTATAGGTAGTGTTATATATATATATATATATATATATATATATATATATATATATATATATATATATATATATAATATATTTTTTTCAATTCTTGTTTTGTAAATGTATAGGGTGGACTTATTGATGTGCGTTATCTGGTGACTGATGCTCAAATATGTCAACCATTGGTTCACAGAGGCACTAATCTCGTCAGGTATCGTTGGTATGTTTTTAGCTTTCCGTTTCATTTTCGATATTACTGTATAATGATAACCATACATAAACAAAATTAGAAGAAAGTACTCTATATACATATTCTTTAAGTACGAAGGTTCAAAACAGTGGTGAGGCTAAAATCATTGTATATAATTGATTTATACCCCTTAACTACTCATTATGTGTAACGTGAGTTATACTAATATGTTACTACAGTCCTTTTTACTAATGTGCCTTGAGTAGTCAAGTTGATATATGGATTATTTGGTGCCTATTATCCAAAATTTAGATGAATATCAAATGTTTGATAGAACTCAACTAAATTCTCTTACTTACTTGATCAGGTTATACACGAGACTGTGAGATGGATTAGTTAAGGGATCAGGTTTATACATAAGAGGGATTAGACAAGAGGACAATCTGAAATAGTTGAGGTAAAAATCTGATTTATTTTTCTATTTTGCTGCATAGACATGCATTTCAACATACGTAATGAACTAAGAGAACATGCTGTTAGAAATTAACCTTGATAGTTGTATCGTCAATTATTAAGTGTCCCATTCATCATGTTCTTTTGTTTCGTTGAATTGGGTTGTTTTTCAGTGCAGACGTATTACTTTTGTTTCGTTGAACATGCTGTTTTTCAGTGCAGACGATTATGGCAAGTTCTCCTTTTCGATCATAATTATACATTTTGATGTTAAGTTTATGCATTAAGTTTATGTTTATGTTTACATTTTATTCATTTTTATTTTAATCTTCAGTTTCAAAGGATTAGGATGGCAATTCTCAATGTTGAGCTTCTACAATGGCATCAAGTGATGTAAGGGATATGATGTTCTTAAGTCAGTTTAATTAGTGTGAGTATGATCTCAACTTTCAACCATGAAAAAACTATCTCCATTTTCCAGAAATATGCATGTTTTAAGAATATTATATAAATTGAAAGTTTTAGCTTGTACTTCCTTTCTTGTCTGATTCGTTTTCTTAATTGCTTAATCTTTTGGCACCTCTTTGTCATGTAAAAGGGAAATGAATGACATGGTTAATTCACTTGAATGAAGGTTGACAGCTAGACAATTTAGTGTTTTAATCAACACTCTGTTGGTTGATATTATAGATTGATTAGGAGGTGTTTGTCAAGTATAACATGGTAAATCATTGGTTCACATTGCCAAGTATTGATTTCAGTCTCATGCCTTCAATTTGATATAACTTGAATGACTCTTTTTTGTGTATTTGCAGGACAAGGCTACGTCTATTGTGGAAATCATTGATCCACGTGAAAAAAAAATTCAACCAGGTTGTTCTCGGACTGGAAACTTCGATTGAAGAAACAGTGGTAACTCACATATGCGGCAGATGTTCCTAATCTTAATTTATGTTTCACGTACACTTCTTTCACAATAATCTATATTTTTACTTGCCTGGGTTATACAACATTCTTTTTACATTTGCTATACATGATTGTCAAAGATAATTGGTTCCAAGGACCAACAGGTTGATGATTATATCAACATGATTGCTAGATTTCTCATTCCATCCAAATAGGATTGGATCAGCAGGCTGATGATTAAAAAAGAATCAAATTATTGCACATTATAATTATTGACTTGCTGTATTTTTTTGGGTATAGTGGGTGTGAATGGGAAGCACTAATCTATATTTTTGCTTGCTTATGTTTGTGTCTGTTTAATTGATTTTGTGACATGTCACACGTCAGGTGCAAGTGCTGCATTTCTTGGGTGTGATTGTCAATCAAAAGCTTTAAGACAATTTTTGCGAGACTTCATTCTGGGTTTCTTTGAGTAAATTTGTGAGCCTCGGATTTTTCTCTACATTTAATGCCTTTCCGCTACGTTTGGGGAGTCGGTGGCTCGGTGCTACGTTAGCTTCACTTACTAATTCGTGTATTGGTGTCCTAGCCTTTTTTAGCTTTGTTAGGGATTGGTGCATATAATATTTTTGAATTCGAAAATATGACATATAGTTCTTATTTAACACGTTTCAGGTCGTTGTGTCTGTCATTGACGTTGGCAAAATTACATGAGTTGTTAAGGTTAATTAGTTAACAGTTACTACTAACTATCAGGTCAGGGATCTGCATTCATGCGATGATTTTATTTTTTGAGACGGAAGATGTGAGTAATAAATAGGTACTTCTCAATAGCTGGTCGGAAAACTGAGCATTATGAGTTATATATATACAATTAGAATCTTCTTTCTTGACCACCTACATTTTTATTTATGTTTGAGTTCGAATTGAAGTCACATTGTCAGCTGGAGTAGATTAATTTAAGGTGTCAGTTTGTACTAACTCTTTTTATATTTCTAGAAGATAATGGAGTTCAGTTCACAATGACCAAAGTCTTAGATGTTAGATGGAAGAGAATCAGCCATTGGCATCCCATATGAATGGAGATTATGTTTCGGCAGAAGAGAGTGATATACGGGTTTCGTTATTTCTGTGTGCTCCACATATATTTATATATCCTCACTTTATGTATTATACAAAATCAATATCTGGGTGCACCAATCTTGGAAAAAGAAAATTAATCTGATTAAATTTTGAGTGAGAGGGGGATCTTAGTGCACCCAAATTGGATAAATGCTTTAAAGAAAATATTCAAGAGTATGTCGTGGCCTTTTTTGGTAGATTCGAGTAACTGCAACAATCTGGGGGAACAACGGGATCCGTTTCAGGTATGCATTCAGACTCTCTTTGTTCTTATCGTATTCATTGGGATTAAAGTTTGTTGTACAAGGGTCAGATTTGTGTAACTGTTGGGATTTATGTGGTGTCATATGCAGATTTTTTAGTATCTGGATGTGGTGTTCTTATAATCTATGAGTTTCAGGTGGTTTTGTATAATTGTATGTTTAGAATCATTGTTCATAGTGGTTAATTACATGACATCTTGGCAAAAGCTCAGGTCTCACTTCACGTGAATGCATGGGTTTGACTTGCAACCTGTTTAAATTTTAGCCTTTTATGCTGTTACCATAGTTACCCATTTGACACGTTAGAGGCAAACTATCGTCCAAATCAACCCATTTACCTTTAACTGAGAATGTTCTCTTTTGAAAAGTGTTTGTGTAATTGGGAACTTGCTTCAGAATGGAAACATAGTATTTGTCTATGAGGTTTGTCAACTTTGTTTTTTTTTTGTGTACCCATTGCTGCTTAATCTATACTCAATGGGATAAACTAAGACAAGGACCCTATATCCTAGGAACTGATGTTTGATATGTGTACCATCGTGAAAATTGCAGTACCTTTAAGGAAGAAAGCGTGAATTAATAATTCATAAATGGTTACAGGTTCAATTTTGCGAGTGAACCCAATCTATGATGTTGTGTCATGTACTATTAATGACACAATTTAACCCCAACTTAATTCACCTGTATATGGTGCAAATGTAAAAGATCAGATTAATATGAAATGGGGCGAACGTGTTTAAGAAGCTAAAAGTTGACAAACCTTTTGTTCAAATGCATATATTATCCTAATTAATCTTAAATGCAATGATATATTGAATTTCTCTAATGACATGTTTTTCTTATCAGGTCTTGCCTTTTGTGTTTATAGATGAGATTAATGCTACTGCCGGAAGACTAGATAGCAAGAAGGCATCCTCAAAGTAAGTCACCAATTGATCCACTGATCGCCTAACTTCATGGAAATGTATCATTTGAAATATTCTTCAGGAGTTCTGTTAACAGATTCTTTGAATTCCCTCAACACAAGCTTTGAGTATCCAATGATCACCAATTAGATTTCTGTTATTTAGGTTAGCACATTGTATAATGCTATAAGTATAACTTTCTTTTTGTTTCAGTTGAGCCATTAATAGGTTTTGGATCACCTGTTCATACTAACATGGCACTCACAAATGCTGCATTGACATCATCTATACTCGAAGCTATTAGCACTAATATTATATCTTGAAAAAATTTCATTTATATTTTTCTATTATAGAGAGCACCAGTGAAAATAAGCAACTGTATAATTGAAGTGCTTAGATTTTTTTTGCTACAGGGAGCTAAAGTTCTTTTTGCTTATAAGAGGGAGCTAAAGTTCTTCTTGGTTGTAAGAGTCATAGCTTAGCATTTTTACTTTCCATGATTCTTTTGATTGTGCATGAAGTTGAGAATGAGATGCTCATAGCAAGGTAATTTGGAATATGTATACTATGTTATGTTGTTATTGACTTATTGAGGTGGCTTAATTGTTATCGTATAAGTCATATGATACTTTGAATATTTGTTGGTGTAGGAAGTATTTGGAACTATTGTCCATGTAGTACATTATTAAAGGTTTCCAGGAAACTTATAATGGACCACGTTTGTAAGTCTAAGTCTTATAAATTTTCCTGTTCTGCCCGTGTACCGTTATGTACATGTACTAGGTATATATTTTAGACATTTCAAATTCTATGGTTCGTTGCTTGGATCCGTTTGTATTTTTGATCGTTTTATTTTTACAAATAAAACATTGTATAGTTCTGTATATGTGAAATGCCTTGGTGTTATATGTACATCAAAACTTTTCCTTGATCAGGGTTGGTAGGTATGCTTTAGATATGGAATATCACCATATATACTTTTATAGCTCTCTTGAGTCTTGACTAATACTTATAGTGAGTTTCTTGGAGCTGTTGTTTAGGATTTGCTAAACATCTATACTAGCTTCATTGAATTTTGAGAACGACAAAAGTATTTTGTTTCTTGATATTCATATATTGAATAATGTACAACAATAGAGGTAGCCATTTTGACCCGTTTACTTAAAAAAAATGGTAACCAACCATTTAACGGCTTCCATCGACCGGTCCCGCTGCCAATATGAATTGGTCAATTATGATCAATTTTTATTGAGTCAATCTGGTACACTGTGTTGTCACTCCCAATGATTAAAATAGGTACTTGTGAGCGGAGCGGAAGATTTGATTGTTTGTTGATTTAGTACTCAAACTTTGTTTAGGTTGTGATCGTATACTTTAACTATGAGTAAATGGTCTAAAAATAGTAGCCTTAAAATCTGAAAACATAAAAAGCATAGCGTTAGTTTCACGATTACCCTTTTTGGTTTTTTTCTTTGTATTGCTCATTAAGTTTCTCATGGGGAGCTGATAAATACAACTCATAAATTGATTCATACACCAACATTATGCTATTGTATACTTGTACATTGAGCTTTAAATATTGTACAGTTTGTTGTACGCAACAATTTTTTTGTTGCATTTATCAACTCCCTCATGGGATGTTCTCTTATGATAATATAAGGTACAATCCATGTCAACTTATCCATAAGTAGGTATTTTACATTGCAACGTATAAATATATTCTTAAATGACCATTATTTCTTGTGTCTGGAGGAGATTGGGAACTTGAGTTTGAGTTTTTTAAAAGGATGACCACCTGATTATACAATTTTTTCATGGCTGCACAAATATTTAAGCAACTTCTTTTGGGATTTCCCCGCTTAGTCAGTTTGAAGCAAATGGTATTGATGGCAATATTGTGCATCGAGTGCCAACAACAAATATTATTGCAGGAGTGATTGTGATGGAGTCAATCAAGGTGCTGTGTAATGATGTAAAGAACCGTAGGTGGGCACTCTTCTTTACTTTCAATTTAAGTGAAACTTTCTTTCCGTACAGATTCAAGGTTATGATATGGCCATTGTGGTTTGAGGGTAACGACGTATGGTGAAATCCACTAATTTAGTAACCACGTGGTCGAGAAAAGTTTGGCCATATTCATCGGTCGTGTCACGTCAACCATCATCGGCAAAGATAACTCGGCTTCCTATTTCGAGCGGTTTCTTCAAGATCCATGTGCCAACTATGTTTGTTCAAACCGCTCTTGGTGTTGGCTATGTCCTATTATTTTGTTTTAAAGTCATGCTTCCATGAATGTCTTTGCCAATTACTTAGTCTTTTGTAATTTCCGTTGCTATGCTTAAGTTTTATTGGCCAACATACATAAACTATAGCATTGTAGATATTTAACTATGTGTAAATGAGATGGTGAGTTATATATGTATAATACATGTTTATATACCAGCCAGTTAACTGGGCAACGCCCGGGTATAATACTAGTTAGTTATAGCTACAGGGAAGGTGTGAGCAAACAATTATGATTTATTTACATTTTTAATCGGTACAACTTTTTAGCTTGAAAGTATATAAATTTATTATTTGTTGTTGACACCAGATAACAATAGATAATTAGTCTATTGTTATTTAGTAAAGTAAAATTTTATGAATATTGAGTTTGTTTTTTGTTGAAATATGACAATATATGTTGAAAATATTTTATATGAAAAATTTGTGTAAATGAGTAGTTGAGTACTAACTTATTTGAAAGAGGAACGGTGAAATGTAATAATTTTTTGTTATTTGAAGTGTTTACATGCTCGATTGATTACTAGAATTTCCTACAATATATATTATATGGAGTCATATTTGTAGCTTACTTAACTCAAAAAAAACATATGACATTCTCTCTCTTTTATTGTATACTTTCATGTACCTATTTTGTAACCAAGAGTATTGATGACATTGTATATTGTCACTTAGTATTAGTATTTCATATATTAGTACGAATTAAGAATAACTAGTGAGAATGATAACGTTTATGATAGTTATATATAAACTCAACAATATTTTTTTATTCTTTACATAGAGTTAAACAATTTTAGTTAGAATTTCAGCACTCTATTAAATGTAATATAATTCATGTCATTAAAAGAAAGAAATTTCACACAAAAAATTAACTCACATTTAAACGGTCTAACTCTTACAAGTATTATTATCAAGTTATACACAAAAGAAAAATTAAAACTACATTTGAAAATAACATCAATCAGAGTTTTTCATGAATATTTTGATTCTAAGGGGTCTTTTGCTTTATCTAATTACTTAATGCTGAACTCTAAGAACCAGTCCTGAATAATAAAATGTAACATCTGAAATCTGAAGACATAATTATTATGATTGTTTGATACATAAAAAATACAAAGAGCTGAATACACACATTTGGTCACTTTTTTGACGTGACATAGGTATCTCATTGCACAAATATAACATCGATTTATAAACGACTTGATACTTGGAAAAAAAAATTTTGCAAAAATTACTAGAATTTCCCGTACATGTAGTTCTTTTAGTAATAGTAACTTCAATAAAAAAAATCTTCATTGATAAAAAGAAATATGGAAGTACCATAAAAAGGAAAGAAATACTCCCTCCGTCCCATTTTATTTGTCCATCTTTCCATTTTGGTATGTCCCAAAATGTTTGTCCTCTTTCCAAATCAACCAATCAAAATGCTTAAAAATGGAAAAGTTGAAATTCTATTGGTGGTCAACAGTAATAAATGCACTTTTCTTAAACTGTGTGTTTTTTGTCTGGTGACAAATAATTTGGGACGGAGGAAGTATTAATGAATCAGTAAATTAACATATTCAAATTGTTTTCAGCCACGGAAAATTTCCATCTATTAGAAGTTTTCAGCTATTTAAAATAGCTTACCCAATAAGGGGGTTTTAAGCTGTTACCAGATCTAATTAGAAAATAAAATCAAAACAATGCTCTCCGGGATGGAGACAGGGGTTTTCTCTCGAAATATTCGGGTTTCCCCTGAAATTGGTGATGGGAATATGAAGAGGCAATGCCACTGAGCCCAATACTTATAACGCCCCAGAATTTACAACTGTTTTTTTTTTTTTTTTTAACAATGCGGAAGCTCAAGTCCCAAAACATATATATACATAAAATGACATGTCGTCATCTTCCATTACCTAAGTTCTAAGTAATTAATTATTAACGTTTACAAAACAATCATTTATATCCTGGACATTATATAATCAACATTTTAAACTTTATTAAATATTATCAGAGTAATCCTAGTCAAACATTCTTCAGTTACTCCTTGACCCGCCCATAACAAAAGATATTAACCTGCAAGGAGTAAACAACGGGATTAGCACGAAGCTAAGTGAGTTAACTCATCACTAACAATACAACTTAGTTTAACACCATGAGTTCACCACATTTAACACTTGACTCAACATCACCAGAGGATCGGTGGCCCTTGTGGCGCCCTCAGCCGCGGTAACCCACCAAGCGACACTTACACCAACTGCAGGCCAATACAGTGGTTAACCGATAACTGTTTGTTACCTTTAGTCAACACAAGCCTTACTTACAACAAATGTTCACAACCCTTGTGTTGACTAACCTGTAACAACACAGTCCAACATAGTTGACCTCTATTTAACACAATTACCAATAGGTCACTTAACACTTTAACACATTTCTCAATTCAACTTAACACCGGTATAACACATAACACTTGAAGTAACCACAATAGTGATCACTAAATTATAGTGAGAGATCAAAGTCCACTCACCGACTACCATAGTTGCCACTCAGTAGTCTAATATCACTGAGTCTTCTCCATATCTGGAAATACAACAGAATAACACAAGTCAGTTACTTGTATCAATGTGAAATACTATCACATAATGTAATCAAAATCTACATAACTCAATCAAGTAATTACAACACAATAATTAGTTAATCCAAATCATCAATCCATCACTCCCATGGAATTGGTTATACTTGATTCAAGCATTCAAGTATTCAACTTTTCAAATTATGACTTATAGTCATTTAACACAATTCAATCCAAGATTAATAATAACCAATTTAACTTCACTATCAAATTATGAACATAGAATCATATCATCACATTGATCCAAATCAATTATAGTTAATCAATATATATAACCATCAACCTCATATATTAAGAATTCACAATTTAACTCATCCATTAATAAACACTTTCACTTGTATATAATTCACACAACTTGATTAATCCACTATTAGGTTATATTAAAGCTACTAACACTCTTATTAACACTTATTAACACCATTTCAACTAATATCAAGCTTTAGTTTATGATTAATCACCATCAATCCATTCAAAAAGCACCATGAACTCATCAAAATCTCAAGAAGTTTAAGAACCCTAATCAAAGTTATAACTTAAAGCATGAATCATGATACCTAACATCATTAACAAGTATAACAATCATCAATTTCACCAACTTAAACCTCTAATTTCGGATTTAAGTAATTAACCCATCAAAATCATGATAAACCCTAAGAATCACCTTAACTTTACAAACTTTAACTTGAATCTTGCTAGTTATCAACAATAACAAGCTTAACTAACAACAATTTCACATAATCAAACCCCAATTTCGAATTTAACTCAAGAACACCAAAAACCCCCAATTTCTAGGGTTTAAAATTGAAGATTAAGAACTTACAAGATGAATAGAAAGAGTAGATGATGATAATCTTCATGCTAGAAACTTGAATCCGAATTTGTGTTCTTCAATTTGATGATTTCATCAAGTTTTTGATTTAGGGTAAATGTGTGTGTGTTTGTATAATCGTACGTACGTATGTATGTATGTGTGGGAATAAAACCGATTTATTCCATAGATTATAGCATATAAGTGTGTAATTTTTCATTCCCCGTATTTATTATTGTCTGGAACTTAAAAACCATTTACGGGGAAATACAATTTTATTTTACCGTCAACTAAATAAATTTAAAACAAACAATATTTCACTAGCCACAATATTTCCTGAGGCTTATTGACCTATTAAATTTACAATCAAACACAATAACAATTTTAAATCGCATTTAAAATTTACAGAAAATATCTATTACTTCTAGGCCAAATTTGAGGATGTTACAAATCTCTCCCCCTTAAAGAGATTTCGTCCTCGAAATCTAATCAACTTTGATTATTCTAAAGTATTTAATTACTTGACATATCTCATTCCTTAAATGAGATTCTACTAACACCATATTTCCAGTTTATTAATATTGCACTCTTCGTACTACTCTAACATCGTAATGACTCATCACTATATTCACCTAAAGTGTGTACACAACTTAAATCACCTATGCATGACATGCTTATGCATACATTTCACTACACACTCCATGTACCTACATATATATTATTTCATCGACTCACACACGACTAGTGTGTATCTCAATTAGATTCACGAAAACACATAAATTATGTCTCATACTCAATTTAACTTGCAATACTATACAACAAGTGTAATATTTATCACTTAAAATAGTTACTCCCTTGAGCAACTCTTAATTATATGCACACAATTTAAATTCTATCTACATATACATATCCACATGTACATGTTTCTATTTCTTACCTTAACAAATGATATGTATCTAAATCATATTTTCATGCATACTATGATCACTTAAGGAAATTATTCCCAAATTAATCACTTTAAACAGGTAATCACTTGACGTAAGTGAATAACATCATCATGTACATAACATACTCTTAACACTAGAAACTAGCGACGTGCTAGAATCTTTAAAATAGATATATGATTTATACCCCTTTTAACAACAAAACAATGATTATGAAAATCACAATACACCCAATAACAATGAAATTTAAATTTCAATTCATAACTAGCATTTGTGCTAGTACCACATATCACTAATGTATATGATAATCTTTTATTTAAAAAATATCTCAAAATCATATAACACTATTCACATATTAACAATCAAAATACAAGTCAATTCTCATGGTTAAAACCATTATCACTTAATCACCAAGTCACTTAGTACCAATTCAAATTGGATAATTACCAAGTTTTTCCATCAACGGGTACATTGCCATTCAAGCGCAAGTACCATTCCAACAAAATGTGCTAACCACATACACATTTTTCAACAATATTCCATCAATCAACCGTATCTCTTTAATCTCTTCATAAGATTATTTTATATTTCCATCATTTCTATACGCAACCTATCATTTCACTTTGATATTATGCATATAATAACAATCAAGTTTCACAAAATTCTCAATTAACGATAATATAACTATAAATTTTCACAATTTCAATCAAAAGGCTCTCTCTCTATATACATTTATATATTTCTGTTATTAATAGTAACTCATTAATACAATGACTTAATCTTTTACTACCATTTCGATTTAGTCAATCATTGACTCTCTCTCTCTCTCATATATCAACATTGCAAACCTACCATTTTTAAAGTCTCATCAATTTCTATGGTACTTGGTAGCCTCAACATATCCATGTGAAATGGCATAATATAAATACGTTGGCCAGACGTCGTCATATTATGTCAGTCACACTTTATTCTCAGGCCACTTCATACCATTGATCTTTAAAGTAATTAACTTTTACTCTCACATAATTCACAATGTTGAAATCAACAATTATCACACATTTAATAGCACTCAAAATATATTTATGACCAAGTGTTAACTGGTTACTATTTTTCCTTTATCACTTGAATATGAAACTACTATCATATAATTAGGTAGGCATAACAATTCAATCATCTAACACATTTCTCATTGTCTCTTTAACACAGGTTAAAAATTTAATACAACTAAATCAATGTAGTACCCTCTCTACACGATTCAATATCAATCACTTAACACTTAATTATCAAGTATAATACTCTATATAACATTTAGCACTAAGTACCTTGTTAAAATACCAGGTCATATTCCACATATATTCATCAATATATAATTTCTAAGTTGATTAATAAAGAACCTTCAATTTCTAGTTATCAAGCAAAAGTAAGCTCCTATAATACCCTTCAACTCTTAAAATACTTATCCATTCATATTAAATATTTCACATCATGTAATTAACATGATTACATAATCAATATTTATTTACCCTAACAAGTAACAATCAACAATACCCTTACTGGTATACTTTGCAGTTAAATAAACTGCCTACAAACAACTCCTACACAAAGAACCATATAAATCTCTTAAAACAACTTTTAATATTGCATATAGTCACAGGAATGATCTCTGGGCTCAAAGAAACAAAAGCCCAATACAATTCATAAGCTAAAAGTCCGAAATAATGTCCGAAAAACAATAAAACGCGATTTTCGGGCCCCAAACGACCCGAAGTGCCGAAAACTGACAGGGCTCATGCCAAGGCTATGAGCTTTGACCGTTGGCCCGTTTTTGAGTGGACATGTAAATTTCATCTTAATCGGACACTGAAATTTTCTAGCGGAAATTCTACGACTAACGTTACGTCGAACGTCGAAATTTACGAATTTTCATATTAAATTCACTTAATATAACACATAACACAAGAAAAGTCTCAAAACAAGGGAATACGTTCGTATTCAAGGGAATACGTCCGTATTCAAGGGAATCCGCCCGGATTCCGGGGAATCCGCCGTATTCCCGCCAACATTTTCAACCAGAAAGTTTTTTAAGGAATACGCCCAAGGAATACGTTCGTATTCATGTGAATACGCCGTATTCGTGGGAATACGCCGTATTCCACATGCTGCAACAACTCAGCAATTTTTAGTGCAAAAATACGAAATTCAAATGCGCATATCTCCTAAACCGTAAAGAGTTAGACTCTGAAATTTTGCAGGCACTCTCATATAATCAAAATGCAACTTTCTATTTTTCCACTTTTTCAATTTACACGTTTTACAAGAAAATGGACGTATGAGTCAATTTAGACCATTTTCGACCGTTTTAGTTGACACGCCATATTCCAAATGGCTAGGTTTCTGACTTCAACCCTTTGCTAACATGTTTCTACATATATTTGTGACGTGTGGGCACATTCATCGTATACAAACACTCCTTCTACATTATTTTGACACGTTGACCCGTTTAGGGGTCAAAATGGACAATTTCACCAATTTCATTCAAAATGTCAACATTAACAATTTCAATCCTCATTGTATCTATACTTATGACTTTAAATCACTTTAAAAGTTATCATACACATACCACATCAAATTCTATACATTTTAACACTACGTGGCCCATTTGGACACTTAAATGACCCGTTTGGGTTTATGACCATATGATCACCATTCCAACACCCAACCCACACTTCTCTGACTATTCCAAGTCAAACTAGCCCACTTTCATTATTAGTTTCATATTATCACCCTAATCATGGTCAATGCTAAACATTTAGACATCTAGTCACATTCCTCACTTCATAGCATGGCTATTGTCAAGTTTGACACAATTACATTCCACATTGACCTTTCCAAGTCAATAGCATATATTTCAACAACTAGACACATTCTAAGTCACACAACCATACAACTCCAAACTTATAATTGGATAATACCCGCAACCCATTGATTTCATTATAGCAAGTCACACCAATTCAGGTTATTATTTATCAAATAATTCCCTAGCAAGGACCTATAATCACACCTTGCATTTATCGACTTATATTCACACACTGTATTTTCACATTGCATATACACTTAATTCCACATAACACAACTGTTACACTTTTTATCACCAATGTATCTACACACAGTTTCAACACTTTTCTGAAATTACTATTTCCGTCTTAATTACCTATTAATATCTCTATCACCTTGTTAACACGTAATAATCATCAAAATTTCAATTTACTTTACTAACAATCTCAATATAGTAAAGTAAAACAATAAAAATTTATTGAAATTCACCAAGTTTATCAGAAATTACCTGGCACATCTAGACCCACGAGTGTTGAGGATTGAGAATACCAATCGGTTCCTCATGATCCTCCGTCTTTGCACTCAAAACAACAATCTGACATCTTGTTATAGATTAGTTCACATTTAACAACAACTTGTATTTACAACCACTAATCCCATACCTCGGAATGTTTGACCACTATCACTAGGCTTGGGATTGAACATCCAACCATTGTTCAATTCGCCCAAACCTATGCTCTGATACCAACTTATAACGCCCCAGAATTTACAACTGTTTTTTTTTTTTTTTTTTTTTTTTTTTTTTTTTTAAACAATGCGGAAGCTCAAGTCCCAAAACATATATATACATAAAATGACATGTCGTCATCTTCCATTACCTAAGTTCTAAGTAATTAATTATTAACGTTTACAAAACAATCATTTATATCCTGGACATTATATAATCAACATTTTAAACTTTATTAAATATTATCAGAGTAATCCTAGTCAAACATTCTTCAGTTACTCCTTGACCCGCCCATAACAAAAGATATTAACCTGCAAGGAGTAAACAACGGGATTAGCACGAAGCTAAGTGAGTTAACTCATCACTAACAATACAACTTAGTTTAACACCATAAGTTCACCACATTTAACACTTGACTCAACATCACCAGAGGATCGGTGGCCCTTGTGGCGCCCTCAGCCGCGGTGACCCACCAAGCGACACTTACACCAACTGCAGGCCAATACAGTGGTTAACCGATAACTGTTTGTTACCTTTAGTCAACACAAGCCTTACTTACAACGAATGTTCACAACCCTTGTGTTGACTAACCTGTAACAACACAGTCCAACATAGTTGACCTCTATATAACACAATTACCAATAGGTCACTTAACACTTTAACACAATTCTCAATTCAACTTAACACAGGTATAACACATAACACTTGAAGTAACCACAATAGTGATCACTAAATTATAGTGAGAGATCAAAGTCCACTCACCGACTACCATAGTTGCCACTCAGTAGTCTAATATCACTGAGTCTTCTCTATATCTGGAAATACAACAGAATAACACAAGTCAGTTACTTGTATCAATGTGAAATACTATCACATAATGTAATCAAAATCTACATAACTCAATCAAGTAATTACAACACAATAATTAGTTAATCCAAATCATCAATCCATCACTCCCATGGAATTGGTTATACTTGATTCAAGCATTCAAGTATTCAACTTTTCAAATTATGACTTATAGTCATTTAACACAATTCAATCCAAGATTAATAATAACCAATTTAACTTCACTATCAAATTATGAACATAGAATCATATCATCACATTGATCCAAATCAATTATAGTTAATCAATATATATAACCATCAACCTCATATATTAAGAATTCACAATTTAACTCATCCATTAATAAACACTTTCACTTGTATATAATTCACACAACTTGATTAATCCACTATTAGGTTATATTAAAGCTACTAACACTCTTATTAACACTTATTAACACCATTTCAACTAATATCAAGCTTTAGTTTATGATTAATCACCATCAATCCATTCAAAAAGCACCATGAACTCATCAAAATCTCAAGAAGTTTAAGAACCCTAATCAAAGTTATAACTTAAAGCATGAATCATGATACCTAACATCATTAACAAGTATAACAATCATCAATTTCACCAACTTAAACCTCTAATTTCGGATTTAAGTAATTAACCCATCAAAATCATGATAAACCCTAAGAATCACCTTAACTTTACAAACTTTAACTTGAATCTTGCTAGTTATCAACAATAACAAGCTTAACTAACAACAATTTCACATAATCAAACCCCAATTTCGAATTTAACTCAAGAACACCAAAAACCCCCAATTTCTAGGGTTTAAAATTGAAGATTAAGAACTTACAAGATGAATAGAAAGAGTAGATGATGATAATCTTCATGCTAGAAACTTGAATCCGAATTTGTGTTCTTCAATTTGATGATTTCATCAAGTTTTTGATTTAGGGTAAATGTGTGTGTGTTTGTATAATCGTACGTACGTATGTATGTATGTGTGGGAATAAAACCGATTTATTCCATAGATTATAGCATATAAGTGTGTAATTTTTCATTCCCCGTATTTATTATTGTCTGGAACTTAAAAACCATTTACGGGGAAATACAATTTTATTTTACCGTCAACTAAATAAATTTAAAACAAACAATATTTCACTAGCCACAATATTTCCTGAGGCTTATTGACCTATTAAATTTACAATCAAACACAATAACAATTTTAAATCGCATTTAAAATTTACAGAAAATATCTATTACTTCTAGGCCCAATTTGAGGATGTTACAATACTGCCTTTAAAAAAAAACAGCTTAATAGCATATGTCTTACTCAATAATACAAACTATATTATTTAAGGCTATAAGCTCAAATTAAAGACCCATAAGTAAAAAGTTGAAGGCTGACAAAAGAATAATTATTTTTTTGCCAGGGAAAAAAAAAAAGGGGAAAATGTAGTTTAGGCCTTAATTAGTGATTGGACCCGGCCCAAGAAAGCAAATAAAAAATTTCCATTATTATAGTCGATTATTGTTTTTACAAAATACGTATAATCCCCTTTTCATCGTCTTCACTGACATCAACACCACACCCCGTCGGAACCCTAGAAATTACAAAATCAAAATCGCATATCCGGTCACTTAAAAAATTCGCTCGTTAAGCTATTGGATGGTCAATTTTCACAATCCGAATATTTTTACATATATAACAATTTATCAATTAAACAGCAATGGGAGCAAGTAGAAAGCTTCAAGGTGAGATCGATCGAGTACTGAAAAAAGTTCAAGAAGGCGTTGATGTTTTTGATAGCATATGGAACAAGGTATTCATGCTTGTATACGTTTTCAATTATTATATTTTTTTTAATCAAGTGTGTAATGTTTATTCTTAATGATACTGATAATTATGTAATTTAGGTTTATGATACTGATAATGCGAATCAAAAAGAGAAGTTTGAAGCTGATTTGAAGAAAGAAATTAAAAAGCTTCAGAGGTATAGAGATCAGATAAAGACATGGATACAGTCCAGTGAGATCAAGGATAAAAAGGTCATTTATCTTTTCTACTTCACTGTTATTAGTTTACTCGTAATTGACACTCAGTAATTGACGTATTCGTATGTTGCTGCTGCTCGAAATTATATCTGGTTTAAATTCTTATGTGAAAAGTTGGATGGTTGTATTTTTATTGAGTTACTCTATTCCTTATTGACATCAGGTTTTGCTTTCTCATACGTGTTGACGTAGGTTAGTGCCTCTTATGAGCAGGCTTTGATGGATGCTCGGAAGCTTATTGAGCGTGAAATGGAACGGTTTAAGATTTGTGAAAAGGAGACTAAGACAAAAGCTTTTTCAAAGGAAGGGTTGGGACAGCAGCCTAAAACGGTAGCAATTGCATCGTTTTCTGCATATCATACGGAACTTTTGCATGCGTGTCACCTTTTATCGTTGTAGACTTGATATCTATTTATACAGAGAGATTGATATAGATGGTGGTAGCGTATGATGTTTGTGTATCAAAAGTATTATCTGGTTTTAAAGTAACATATATAACTAAAACATAGAAGAATATGATAACACAATGACGCTCTTCTTTTGAAATACCAATCGGCATAATCTGAGTATAGTGAAGTTTCTTTGTTGACGATTTTTTGTAGGATCCGAAGGAAAAAGCAAAGTCAGAGACTAGGGATTGGTTGAACAATACTGTACGGAATTACATCTCTGATCTGAAGGCCTTCCTTTGTTATATTGTTCCTTTATTTAGTTGACTTTTGTTGAACACATGGTTCCAAGTAACCGAGTCTCCGTGATGCCATGACGCCCCTCTGATAACAGAGCGCTTATATTATAGAGATTGTCAATGTTTTTGCATCTTCATTAGATATAATATGTGATGATACTTATAATTTGTTAGGTGTCGGAGCTGGAATCTCAAATTGATAGCTTTGAAGCTGAGATGGAGGGGCTCTCTGTTAAAAAGGGAAAAGCGAGACCTCCTAGACTGGTAAGAATATGTATAATAGATCTAGTTTTTTTTTTTTTTTTTTTTAAAAGCCTTGTAATAGACTTGATTTTTTGAACTTTATCTTACAGTTAATAATTGATTTTTTTTTTGTAGACACATTTAGAGTCATCGATTACTCGGCACAAGGCTCATATTATGAAGCTAGAGTTGATATTGAGGCTGCTGGATAATGATGAGTTGAGTCCTGAGCAAGTCAATGATGTGAAGGACTTCATTGACGACTATGTGGAACGAAATCAGGTTTTCTTTTTTCGCATTTTTTTTCTTCATATTTTCATTCACATTTTCTTAAAATTTCTTAGAGTTTTGTGGCTTTTCCAGTCAATGCTAAATGGCTTTCATCCGATTTAGCTGTCTATCTGAAAATTGGTAGCCGAATACTCTTATTTTTTTCTGCATCGGGTTATGCACATAATTGTTTTCGGATCACCAAGCTAAAATTTTATGGTGGGTTTTTTAAGTCACCCAAACAATATCAATATAGAACCTTTTTTTAATCTTTTTTTTGCCTGAGATAGCATTGAAAAGTATAATATGTGTTTTTTGGGTGTTAATTTAACTATCCAAGTTATTTTTCTGCAGGAGAATTTTGATGAATTTGAGGATGTTGATATGTTATACAACACCTTATCGCTGGACATGGTAGAGGCGCTGGAAGATCTGGTTTCCATCGTGCCTCCTGCCCTTGTTAAGGTATATAACTTTTAATGTTGACAACCTCACTTACTGTATGTATATTTCATCTCCTCATCTGGGTACATTTGTTTTTGTTAGCTCTTGCCCCCAGTGATTGTCCAAAATCTTTATGCATTCCCTATCATAGTTCTAACGTTTCTAGTACCTGCTCCATATTATTATTTTGTTGATGCCATATTTTTAAAACTAAAATTTCTTGTTGCATATTAACCTCTTTCGGACTGGCTGTTTGGTCTTTAAAGGTTCACATGTACTGCGACGAAAGCATCATTTAGCCTCATTTGAAGTTAGTGATGTTACTGCACTTTTCACTCACCTATATAAGTATTGCCATTATAAAATCAAAAACAATATAACTCGAGGATCAACTTCCGTCGTTATTCGTAGTTCCCCACCCTTGTCTGCACCAAAATAATGTCAAACAGTGGTTTCTCTTGGTTTAGTTTCATAAAGTTTTGTTATAATTCGAATGATTGAGTATTCTTACAACAATTTTGAGTTCAGATATGGATAAAGTCATATATATTTCTATGATCTTAATGTTGATGTAAGAAGCTAGTTTGATTAACTTTCCTTATTATTTGTAGTTCTCCATCCTCCTCAGCACCAATAATCTGTGTCATGCACCGAATCTCCTTGGTTTGAGGTGTTATTTACAAGCCCACTAGGTTTGGGATGATAAATTTTTTCTTATGCTTATATTGGAACCACATAGATGTTTTTACAAATCTATTTAGTAAAAATGAAGTTTCTGTATCGTAACCCAGTTTATTTTAGTCATGATGCCAAATTGTTATGGAGGTAATCATGCAAATTCAGGAGAGGGGAACCTCTATCTAGAAGATTTTCTTAAAACTGTGAATTAAATCTAAGTCTCTTTTGTGACGCATGCCACATGCCTTTAGTTCTACAGCTGCGATTTTTTGTTTATCATCGTTGAAGTATCACACTTGAGGCAGGTGGACCACATTACTTATAGAACAAAATAGTATCATAGTGCATGTACTTTCTTCACAGTTTGATCTGTGCATGTTTAGGCGAGGTAGTTTAGACCATATCACTTAATGATAGATTGGCCTCATTGTCCTATGCAGAAATTGCAGGAATTCATGTCAATAAATTGTTTCTATGACTTTAGTGGTTATTATTAGTTTGGTTTATTTTTGGCAGGGTGTTGGTGCTACTGGTGCTGTTGTAACTATGAAAAATGCTTTGCCTTCATCTCCTGTTCAGTCACCGGTATGTTGAGAAATTAGTTTGCCCACGATATGACACGTGTCCGTCATTCTATGCTTTAGGCTAGTCTACATTTAGTTTTCTCAATGTAGCAGCAAAAGGAGCCACCTTTTGTTGGAGTTTCCTGGGTGTTGGAACACTCTTGCTCTTTGCTACGACTGTGAAGGCCTAACTTTTGAGAAAATATGCATATAAACCTAAAAGGAACACATTAGGTACCCATGCATACAATTACTCGCAATGTGCAGATCCAGTAACCTTGCGACTAATGTGCACATCGTGTGTTTTATATTTCTTCCGTTGTGTTTCAACTTGGTATATTAGTTTTTCTAAATAATGACATTTGTAATTGGCTCCCGCATTCCTAGAGATGCGTTTTTTTTCTTTCATTTGTATGTCATGGTTCCTTTGCTAGAAGTTCTTACTTTCTTAGTACTGCTTTTCGAGGTATCGCCCAATGCCGTTCCGAAGTACTACATATAGTTAGAAATGAGTTGATGAACTGCAGTGATTATATCTCTTTTGGTGACAACAAGGTTTATCAGGATAATTGACCTTCAATATTTTACATTGATTGGGTTCAGTATTTCGTTTTAGATATTTTTTGAGGCATTTGGGTTTCAGCTATATAACATAGATTGGATTCAGCTTATCCTTCAAATGATAATTGATAGTCAATGTGTTGATTATGTGGTAGGTTTAATGCTTTCCAATCTAATCGAAAGACAACACATTCTGCCTTAGTTTTTATGGCACTTGAATAGTTCTTTCTTTGTCTTGCTTGCTCTTACTTTTATGCTAACATATGTTGTGGGCTTACTGAGTTTTCGCATCGGTCTCAGTTACTTTTTATATTTAACAGGGAGCTTCAGTCCCAGAGCAAGTTGAGGATACGGTGTCCCAGGACATTAGCTTGGATCATGGGCCAAAGACCCCACCTCCAAAAAGCAGCACAATCTCTTCATCTCCTCCAACACCAGCTGGTAGCCATGTTACTCCTGTTGCTGTTGCTGCATCTTCAATCCTTCCAGGTTCAGGTTCTGTCAGGGGTATCTCGGACAATACAGTCTCCTCCATTCCTTCCTCACCCATAAACAACCCTGCTAAGGAAGAAGAGGTTGGAGGTTTTCCTGTTCGTAAATCATCTCCAGCACTCAATGAAGCTGGATTAAGGAATCTGGGTAGAGGCAGTTTGACCAGTCAATCTTCAGTTCCTATCCCTATTAGTCCTAGCGCTAGTATATCTCCCAATGGTGTTGCTCCTTCAGTTTCCGAAATGGCTAAGAGAAGTATGCTAGGAAGTGATGAAAGAGTTGGCAGTAGTGGCATGGTGCATCCCCCGGTTTCATCTTTGAGTAACAGAATGATGTTGCCACAAAGTGTTAAAATTAGTGATGGTGACAATGCAAATGGTGGTGAGGCTGGAGGTATGACGACAAGAGTCTTCTCACCATCTGGAGTTTCTGGCATACAGTGGAGGACTGGAAGTTCTTTCCAAAATCAGCATGAAGGAGTACGTAACTTGTTTTTCCAAAAACATTCTGCTTGATCATGCTTTTGTTATTGTTTCCTTCTAGTATGGATAAGGACCTATTTCGGGAACTTCTGGTTCCATTTCGTTAGCGATTTTTAATTATGTGCTTCACAGGGACAGTTCCGTGGGAGAACTGAAATAGCACCAGATCAAAGGGAGAAATTTCTACAACGATTCCAGCAAGTGCAGCAACAAGGTGGTATGACTCCCAATAAGCAATTCTCGGCACAGCAGAACCCTCTTTTGCAGCAGGTGTGCTTTTATCTCCTTGGTGCACATTTAAAATTGTTAACTTTGTAACTATGATCTGTTAAGATGCACTTGAATTGGATTTGCAGTTCAATTCTCAAAGTTCAGCTGTGTTACCACAAGGTGGGTTGGGTGGAACACAGCCAGCTGGTCCTAATACTGTCGCATCTACACAACAACCAAGTTCGATTCATTTGCAGTCTGGTCAACAGGCCCTTATGTCAACTGGATCTAAAGATACTGGTACGCTTCACGGTAATTCTTAATTGTATATTGTCCATGTCTTCATATTTTCCTTGCCCACAAAAGCTGGCTTGGATGACTCATGTCTTTTAAAAATTCTGAAAATCATACGAAAGGAAGTATGTTTGGAATGCATACGTTTATATGCTATCTGCATATCATCATTATAATAACCATATGCATCTTAAACAGAGATTAACAATGTAAAAGTTGACGAGATGGATCAACTGCAAAATCCATCTGATGATTCAGCTGCTGATCCTCCCCAAAGTGTCGGGCTTAGCAAGACTGCTAATGAGGAAGATTCAAAGGTGTCGTATGCATCAGATATGCAGGTATACAATTCTCAACTTTATGTTTTTTTTGTAATTGTAGTTCTGGGGGCTTTCATTGTGTACAACGATTCTGTTTATATATATATATATATACTAGTACATTGCCCGCGCAATGCGGCGGCGATACCAAGAAAAAAAATGATTATTGTCGATTAAGATCTAATGATCTCAAGGTTTCCATGCGGTTTTCGATGTCATCCAATGGTTACCTTGAGTGCATTATAAGAGATAATGTCGATCAATCTTTAAATTCAACTAATACATGAAATATTAAAATGTTTTATAATGTAATAGCATTCATTCAATTCCCTAAAAATCTAAAAATAGAAATGTTGAAATTTATTGGTTACTAAAAATAAAAGGGTGATTAAACAAGGGTAAATGAGTAATTTCTGATATCCCTTTTCTAAGTATTAAGCCAAATCATCAAAACCAATTATAAGGGGTATTGATATATATATATATATATAGGGGAGGGTTCAAGAGGGAAGCACTAATTTTGGGGGAAGGAGGGAAGTGTAATATTCATCACGGAGCATCTTAACTTTGTCAATACAATTATTTAATAAGAGAATTAATTTTATTAGTAAATAATAATCAAAATCGATGCTATAAAGAATATATTAACCGATGAAATTCATTTTTAAGTCATAATATTAGTTTTTGAATATTTATTTAATAAATTGTTAACATTCATCATAATGAATGTTAACTTAACATTCTTCATGATGAATGTTAAAAAATAAACATTTTCACAAATTTAACATTCATTGTGATGAATTTTAACTAACATTCACCTCGGTGAATATTAACGATTTTGGATATAATATTCATTTATTGATGTTATAAACTACAAAAAGAATTTATCAAGGAAGCTTAACATTCATAGCATCAGATTCTGATCAACATTTGTTAGTTATCACTTTTTATTTTTTGACATTTGTATTGGCGAAAATTAAAATGCTTCTTGATGAATATTACACTTCCCCCCTTCCCCCAAAAAAAGTGCTTCCCCCTGGATCCTCCCACTTCATTTGAATATATATTAATATATAATTGGTCATCTATACAAAGTTGCATTCATGTGGACAGGCTTTTCAGCTGTTACAGGCAAACAGAAATAGCATGTATGCTTATTCTCAATGCTTTATTGAAAAAACTTAATGTTATAATTGTAATAATATAGTCTTGTAATCATGCACTAATTATTTGTAGAAGTAATAAAAAGACATTAAAAGTGTTTGTAGGTCTGCCCAACTAGACCTGGTGTGTTTTGATCTGCAACAAAAATGACTCTTTTTGACCTGTTACTCAACCCACTCTTTTTACCACCCCTAGTTCTGATCTTATTCCTCTTCCCATGTATTGTCTGTATAGTTATGACTTTTTAAGACTGGTCTTTGGATGATATCAGCACTGCATTAGTAATCTATAAATTCAAAAGCATCTCTACTCTTGATTAATGTCATCTGTTTTCGTATTTTTTCATCACAGGTTGGAGCATCAGGCTCATTGACAGAGCTAACACAAGCTATCCGAGATGTGGATCTCTCTCCTGGACAGCCTTTGCAATCCAATCAGTCTGGTAGCCTCGGGGTTATCGGACGAAGAAGCCTTTCTGATCTTGGTACAATTGGCGACAACCTTAGTGGATTAGCCGTGAGCTTGGCTGGCACTCATGACCAGCAATACAACCTGCAGATGCTTGAGTCTGCCTTTTACAAACTCCCCCAACCCAGAGACTCTGAAAGAGCAAAGACTTACACTGCAGTATGAAAATTTCTCATGATTCTTTTTCTTTGACATTAGAGGTGGCTATACGGATGGGTTAATGGAACAGGTTCTGGTTGAAACAGGTCTTTTGGTTTGACCTGCAAAAGCTTCTTGTTCATTAATCGTATAGATAAATAAAGTTTTACTTATGATTAAAGAATAATATTATGACGAATATGTTAAAATTTATCAAGTAGATATAATTTACGAGGTTGTAGGCATAGGAATATACTTTGGGCAACACCATTCCTGTTTGGCCTGTTCTCTTTTCAGCTAAACCTTTTGATTTGATCCATTTGACCTGTTTGAGATTAAACACGATCCAAATCTACCCATTTATAAGTAATTTGGTCAGAATCTCTACATATAGTTGACAAATTGCATGGATGTATATTGTCTCTTTTATGAATGTCAACCCTTTCTTTCATCTATTTTCAGAGACACCCTGCTGTGACCCCTCAAAGCTATCCTCAAGTGCAAGCTCCAATTGTCAATAACCCAGCCTTTTGGGAACGTCTTGGATCTGATAACATTGGCACGGATACTTTATTTTTTGCGTTCTACTATCAACAGGTATTCAATAATTTTCTATCCCTTCTACTACCTGTAAAGTTTTTGGTCACACTTTTTTATTATGTTGCAATCATTGTACGTGTGTTCTTAAGTGTGTGAATTTTTGCAGAACGCTTATCAACAGTATTTGGCTGCCAAAGAATTGAAGAAGCAATCATGGAGGTACCATAAAAAGTACAATACCTGGTTTCAACGGCATGAGGAACCAAAATTCGCCACTGATGACTATGAACAAGGAACATATGTGTACTTCGATTTTCATATTGGCAATGATGAGATGCAAAACGGATGGTATGATGACCAAATTTTTTTTATTAGGATCATATATATATATATATATAAAATTTTGCAGTTTGTCATGTTTTGTCAGTTGATAGGGTTGATCCATATCGAAAACTGCCCGAGGTGTATTTTCAATAATTTATTGAAAATGTATACGAGTACTATTCATCAAAAAAATTTTGACATGTTAGTTGTAATGTCTAAAGAGTTCAAAATTTGGACAAAGTGTTTTGGGCTGATGTGACACATTTTGACACATTACCCAACCTGCCCCCTCCCCGGGTGATTTTCCATCTCTCATATGATCTACCTTTTTCAGCTTCTTGTTTTGTACATGTACACATTTAATCTTCTGGACACCACACAATCTGTTTAACATTTTGGAGGAACGAATCTATTGACCTTATGAATTTAAATATAGTAAAATTAAATTGTTTGTGATTTTGCTAACAACCTTTTGCCAATATCCTACCAGGTGTCAAAGGATTAAGACAGACTTCAAATTTGAGTACAACTTTCTTGAAGATGAGTTAATCGTGTAAATACAGGAAAATTTGGCAGTTTGGCTGATGTCGCATATCGTACTTCTATTGAAATCTTGGCAGTGATTCTTATTTTTCATCCTTACCGTAACAATCAGGTCATTAGATTCCTGTTTTTATCATGTTCGTAGCTTTGTGTAACATCGCGAATCTGAGAATAACTTAACATATGGCACTATTTCTATAGGGTAAACTTTCAGTTTATAAAATTTCTTACCTTCTCCACGTGTTTTTTCTTCTGACATGATTAAAGAAATAATAATCCGTAAAATGATTATGTTGCCTGAGTAGAGTTCAAATGAGTACATTAATTTTGAGTGAGAATAGGGGAATCAATCTCAACCACTCTTTTTCATCAAATAACTATTTCCCCCACATTTTTGAAACTCAAATATCTCACAAACGGTAAGTCGAAAAATCATGAAAATTGCACCATAAAATTTAGCGTTTTCTCCTCTTCGATTTGCCGTCCCTCAAGGCATACTTTTGACAACTTTTTTTTTTTCATTTTTTTAGTTGGTTTTACAAATTAGTAACACATGTGTTAGTGATTGGTTGTACATTTGATTTGTGGTTAGGGTTTGGTCTTAGGTTTAGGGTTTAGGGTTTACGATTTATGGTTAGGGTTTAATCGGGTTTAGGGTTAGGGTTTAGAGTTTTGTAAAGCGTTTACCCGAAACCCCAAACACCCAACCCTAACCCCTAAACCCCAAACCCTAAACTTTAAACGCAATGTGTTAGTAAATGTTTTTCATCCCTTACCGCCTTCTGCGGGTTAGGGTCCAATACCATCTAGGACGGTGCATGGGGGAGGTATAGATGTAGACAGCCTTACCCCTACCCTAAGGTAGAGAGGCTGCTTAGAGTTCTACCTAAAGGTAGAAAGGACCTCCGGCCTTTTGCAGGGGATGGGATTCGAACTCCTGACCTCTTGTTCAGAGGCAAGGGACTCAACCACTAATCCAACCCTGCTGCTTTTAATGTGTTAGTAATGGAAGAAAAAAAACTCGTTGAAAGTATGCCTTGAGGGACGGCAAATCAAAGAGGAGAAAACGCTGAATTTAATGGTGCAATTTTCATAATTTTTCGATTTGTCGTTTGTGAGATAATTGATGTTGGGGGTAAATGGGTTTTGTACATTTGGAACATTCTCTTTGTACACATGTCACAATATCATTGGTTCCCTCATTGTCACACAAATTCTTATTCTCATTTGAACCCCACCCTATGTTGCCTATGATGATGTCCTGTCCGGAAATTGATCTGTCTATCTAATATGATTTGATAATGTTTTTGCTTGGGTGATTGATCTTAAGAACAATGATTGGTTTGTGATTTGTTGTATTTATTTTTGATGAAATTTTGAAGGGCTTGTTTCAACTTAAGTTAACAACATGAAATGACGAGAAATAAAAAGTGAAGGTAAAGTTATGAGGGGTAGCTATATTTTAGAGGGAAGAAAGGTTAGTAAAGAAGGTCAGACGTGATCTTATCTATTTTTTTTGGAAACGGCAAATAACACATGCGGGCCAGTAATGGAGTATCATCGTGCCACCACTACCGGCCCATATATTGCCTCACCTAGGAAAAACCACCACAGGACTCGAACCCGAGACCTATGGGTAAAACCTCGTGCATCACAACCAGCTGAGCTGGTGATCATTTGCTGATCTTATCTATTGATTTATATGATGACGCTTCAGATTTGATGCATCTGGACAATAAAAATGTAGTATGTACGTAAAAAACAATGCTGCAAATCTGGGTTGTTGATTACATATTTCAATGATTGAGATTGTCGCTCCTCATTGTCTTAAAATGCAGATGACTTTCTAATCTTACAAAAAAAAAAAAAGTAAATTTAGAAACGATCATCCATGAGTGTCAGTTTTAAAGATACTTTATTTTGACCGGCTTGAAAGAACTAGGATTGGTTATGTGATTATATTCAACATTATCTTAGAACAAGTATGGTATTTAGGTAAATTAGGTCCCCCTTTTTGCCAATCTTTTTGATGCGGTTTTATTTGATAGGGGCACATGTAAAATGAATTTATCATTTTAGAAAGAAAAAAATTAGTTAATATATTGAATTTAAAAATATTAATTTAATTAATAATAATATAATAAAAAGGGAAATGTGATACTTTGGTGTAAGTTGGCCGAAAGTTTTTACATTGCAAGGGAAGTTCAATAAATGGGTTAACTATTGGCAACCGAGTATCTTGTCGAAACTCGATTCTTTAGAATGGCAAGAAATAATGAAAACGTGAGATGACTAAACAAGGAAGAACGATCGATGTCAAAAAACTTGAATCCATAAAATGTCGAAATTCGCTTGATGAAAATAGTAACCACAACTTAAGAATGGACAACGTTATTCATGTTTGTTTTGGTGCAGGCACCAAGTTATTCAGCATGTTTTTAATAACTTTATATATATAAATGTGGTTAGGAATATAAGTTTAAAAGATGCAAAATATGTTTGATTAAATGGGCAATGATATAAATATACACTTAGATGAATGCTTCTTTTCAAGGAAAAAAAATGAATGCATGGCATGGTTTGGATTCTTCGATTAGTTTGTTAGGTAGGTTGATTTTGACATGTTAGATGATTATATGTGCCAAATTTTTTTGTAACTTGTAAAGGCGTCAAAGACTAACAAGTTTATTTAAGACTTATTTTGTATGTTGATAACAAGCAAACGCTAATTGATTCGTACGATCTTGTTCAATGACAATATGTGAAAGGTAATATTGACTATACGCCATAAAAAAATCAGAATTTGGAGGAAAAAAGCTTCCATAGTTAAAGAGCAATGTGAGTTGTTCTCACAAAGTCATTTCATTCAGAACCAACTAAGTTACGCGTATGAGACTATGAGTACTTCCTTCCTTAAAGTTGTAGCCTTCAAGTATCCCGTCAAATTCCATTTTTACTACAATAAATATCCCTTATTCAAGTTATTGATCACAGTTTCACTGTCAATCCAATAGCCAAGAAAATTTTATCTCTTAATACCTTCCCAAAAGTTTATAAAAAATGATTTACTCTAAAAAAACAAGATCTTAAAGAGTTGCAAGTTGCAACATGATTGTTAACTCAAACCTAACACATGGTTGGGTGAGTGGCATTTGAATTCTTGATTCTCATTCTTTCAAAATACCTAGTGGCATTCTTATCATTTTCATTTATTTAAAATTCAAAATAATTTATTGCTCCAAGTTTCTATTTTGTAAGTCAATAATAATTAATTATTAATCAAATATTCAAATTTGAATTTTGAGAGTAATAAATAAACTAAATATAGTTGGTGGGAAAAAGTCATACATAAACAC